>OU696530.1:56608497-59108497 GCA_916048285.2 Bellardia pandia
TTCACTAATCCAATTCGGTGTGCCCCTTCAATTAGTGCAACTAATAAAATGCAAGTTTATTTTAAATATACATATGAAGGGATTTCGCTGATTTGTGACCATAAACATAGGAACATAATACGTAGACATACTTACATTCTAACCTTCGAAAATACCACATAAAGCGTAACCATTCGTCGCTTCGACGAGCAATTATTGGGAATATATAATATCGGTCGTAAATATATGTTATTAAAGTTTTTAACACATAATTGCATTTAGCAAATATTTATTAAATAAAACAAACATGTATATAATTTTTAAACAAATATATTTTTAATAACTCATTTTAACAAAAAATTGTAATTTTTGAGATCACTGTGAGATCACATATTTTTAAAAGCTCTAAAAAAACAAAAAAACTTAACAAAAACAGCCTTTTCTTCTTTGGCAATTCTTAACTAATTGTATATTATTTATATAAAAAAATATTTGCTAATTTTTTAAAGCGCATTGTGTGCAAAAATCAACTTTACCACAAATTGCAACCTTGCATTTCGAGCATGAAGACTTTGACATGCCTCTTGTCTTATATGCAGAGATTACAGCTTCTTCTCTTGTTCGGATTTTGCACTTTAATTAGTTTAGCATTATTGCTGGACGATGACTGATTTTGATCAAAACCAACAATATTTTTTGTTTGTAATATACCTATATGAGATATTGTCTTTTACGTGCCGCGGCATTGTAGGAATCTCATATCGGGTTTGAGCCAGGGTTCGACGAGTTTTGAATGGAGCTGCTCCATAAATTCACGCAGATGAATTATCGATTGTCCTTGTATTGAAGCATTATGCCAATACAATATTAGCTATTGATGCACGCTATATTTAACATGCTATAGAAAACACACATTCGCCATCGATTGGTTTTTCTGTTGCATGACATAACTGAGCACATCTGATTAAATGTATCTACACCACCTTTCGTGCTGTTATAGAACTCTACGTTAAATAACTCGTCGAGTGTCAGCTAATTCCAGCTTTGCTGGTTTCATTCCGAGTAAATTTATATTGCTCATAATTTTGCTTAAGTTTGTCCACTTAACAATTTCTTCTAATATTTGATCAGTTATGAAATGCTCAAATAATTCTAGTTGAACAGTCCTCCAATACACTAGGATCATCCTCTTCCAATTAGTAGCGAAGAATAGATTTCTCAGATAACAATCGTCTCGAAGCCATTAAAAAACTTCATAAAGAAAAATCAAATCTAAGCAAGTATAAAATACTAACACAAATACTAACCATTCGTCGAATCGACGCACAATAATTAAAAATGTCAAAAGAGCAGTTTGACTACTGAGTTGACAAGCAACATCAGATCATTGCACCTGTAGAAAAAATACAGCGATATATTTATTTCGGGATTGATTTAGGATTTTTTTCTTAATTTAAGTAAAATAAGTCTTAGTTTTCGTTTTAAGATTTATCTTCTTGATTTAAGAACAAGTTGGACTTAATTTAAGAGTTTTTTACTTAAATCAAGAACAATATTCTTGTTTTAAGAAAATCTGCGCTTGATTTGTCAAATCAATTCCGATTTTTACTAATTTTAAGTATGAACTAGTAAAAACGTACTTGAAAATTTCAGTCTAAAACTGAGAAAAATAAACTTTATTTTAGAATGGCATTTTTCTTTCTGTGCACACATACATACATACATACATATTACGAAAATATAACTTATAATTTATAAAAACAGAAATCAAATTTCTTAATATTTCTTACTCAATTAGAAATAATTTTTTTAATTGCTAAAAGTCATAGAAATACATATATACGAGTATATGTATGTGCATATTTTAAAGAATTTCAAAATTGGCGATTATTTAGTAATGTTGTTTGCGGTTCTCTCTCTCTCTCTCTCTCTCATTCCTGTACACATTTTGCACATCACAATTTCAATAACAATACTTCACAGTCAAATTAATGTTGGAATATTAAGAAAATTTTGTCAAGACATTTATTTTGTACGCTTGCTTTTTCCACAACATCAGCGTATGCATATTTACAATAATATGAGAGGTATTGGGAGAAAAAAAGACACAGGAAAACATTAAACAGAGAAGTACCATGTCACATGTCAAAATTTCATTAGTGGACATAAAAAACATCATATGATTACCACACCACACACTACATGCAACATACAAAAATTAACACCGACAACAACAACAGCGGCAGCAACACCAACAAAACATCGAGGGATAACAAGGTAACATTTTTAAACAGCAACTTTAACAGGCCCATGCCAGAAAGAACCAGAATTTAACATCTCTTGTATTAATTTCGTTGTTTTTTTTTTTGTTTTGTTTTTTTAAAAACTTAATTTTTTTTATAAATATTATAATAAAAATCAACAAACATTTCATTTTCATACAGACTATTTTGTACACACGTTCATACATACCTACATACGAGTACATATGTATGTACGTACACACATGTTTAACTCAATCCACCAACAACATATTCGCTTCGAAAATGAAGAGAGTAGAAAAAAAAATCATTTAAAAAATATTATCACCATAAAATGATGCAAAGAAGCCGTTAAATATTAAAAATAAAACCATTTAAATTCATTAATGAGCCATACTTTAAAAAAATATTGTACGTTAAATGGGCGAAATGGACATATATGAATGGTTAGATGGACATACGAATGAACGGACGGACGGAGATTCAGTTTTATATGTTCAAATAAAATTGTCGTACATATAAAGAGTTAGGGGACAGAGATTCTTAAATACCAGTATATTTCCATATTTCTCAGTGCTGCACCACCACCGCTCTTCAAAGTTGTTATTGGTATAAGCTGCTAAAGAATTTCCAAACATCTTCCAAAGGAACATACTTACCGTTACTATTGAGGCGGGTACTTCAGGTTTATAGTGTGAACTGTAAAGCGAGAACAAAATAAAAAGAACAGAATATAGTGTACTAGGTATTGCACAGCCATATTAGAAGTTCCAGATATTCAACGGGTTCTTCAGATATACCTATAATATCGAAGAAAAGAAATATAATACTTAGTGCAACACAATGTCGGAAAAGGTTATAAATAGTCTCATTCTGGCAACTGCTAAGTTCTTTGTACGGTAATCCGAGCATTTTAGAATATTTGCGAATTTTCTCAGTTGTGAGTAGTATTTGTGCTTTTGATCCAACTAATGCCAGATTATTCTTATGATTCCTTGTGTAAATAATGTTACTTTTAATGTTCCTCAACGATTTTCACGTCATTTCAAACCACTGTATGTCAAACGTGTTAGAACTAATTATGCCCAAGCTGACCCATTAAGATGATTATATTGAGAAGTTAAAAATCTATATGAAATAATTGATTGTTCTCTTACAACTGTAATTAAACATAAAATAATTAGTTTATTAAATAATTAATCTTTTATACGATTACTATTTGTTAATAATATGTTATTATTCATATATTTTTTAAAAAGTATTTAAGGATTTAATTCATTGACTTAATAAATAAATAGAAAATAAATAATAATAAATAAAAAATAATTGCTTGTCGAGCATTAAATCCACCGTAATACGTATTAGCATTATAAGAAGAAACTTATTGGGAGTCATTCATGCTGATCATGTTATTAGGAGAGTTTGAGGGCTAGTAGAGTGCGTTCCACAATAAGAGACGTTGCTGCAGACATATTTGCTGTTATGTCGTTTAATGTTTTTGCGCAAGAATTTTGGTTTTCCTTAATAGCCTTAACAGATTATAGTGGAATATAATAATGTGGTTTTTAAGGTGCCCCTTACAGACTTTTTATTTTTTAATAGATCCCTGAAAGTGTCGCAGCTTTAACATTGACATAGGCAACAGTTTTCCATTCTGCTAACAAATTTGCAGACATGCAGGATATGACCAAATTCCATGGCACTGGAGTGTCTTGCATAAGGTGGATGTTTCGCTTAAGGTATTCATCTTTCCATTCTTGAACATATAAATTAATTACAAGATCTGATTTCTCTGATGACTTTTATTTCATATAAGCCTATTATTATATTATAGAAGTATCTTAGAGTTTTTGGTGCAATGATATTTTTGTATGAGTGTAAATGATTCTTCGTAAAGTTTTTAGTAAAAATTTACATGACGCTTTCGCTCTTTTTAGAATGACGGTTAAATTGCAGTCTGTCCATCAGTCAGGTATAAACGGTCATTTAAGATAGAAATTATCGTTACGATATCAATGACACAATCTGGGTAATTATTAAATTATTTAACCTTTTTCTATTTCTAGGGTAATAAGATAAGTTTTATAATCTCATACAAAAGGTGATACAGTAGGTGGTTACTTTATCTGCTCAAGCTCAAAA
This sequence comes from Bellardia pandia, assembly GCA_916048285.2. Lineage (NCBI taxonomy): Eukaryota > Metazoa > Arthropoda > Insecta > Diptera > Calliphoridae > Bellardia > Bellardia pandia. The sequence continues at coordinate 56,612,880 of OU696530.1, forward strand.
CTACGCCATAGAAAGTCCTCATTACCATATTTTATCAAATTAAATAAAATAAAATAAAACAAGGCGGATAAAATTGCCAAACAGGAGTCGATTGACTCTCTTCTAATGAAATCTGTTATATCATTGTTTAGTCAAGAAATAAAGACAAAATTAAACTACTATGGAACCTAAGCAAGCTATAAGAGTCTTGTTTATTAGAGATAACAAAATTTGTTTTCAATTCCATATTCCCTTAATAGTTGTGGTTAAGAGAATAATGCCAGTTTGGAAACATCAACATGCCAATAATTTGGAAATCACTGGTTGCAAAATGTTACTCATGTGACAAACACGTTTGTTTTGTTTCTTGTATTGTTGGTGGTATTGGTGTTGCTGTTGCTGTTGTTATTATTGTCTTTAGATGATGATGTTTTTTGTTGTTGTCCATAAACACAAACTCTTATAGGTTCTGTTGACAATTTCCATATCTGTTGTTGGTTGATGTTGTTCTTGTTGCTGTTGGTGGCTGTGTTGAATGAATATTGGCGAATATTGTTTAAAAATGTCAATAATTCATTTGTTATGGCTGCTCAATGGTTGTAGGCAACATGAGATATCACCAGCACTACCTTTTGATTTTGCATCTACGCAATGTGAAGAGTCTTCTTTGCTTGGATGCCTGCGTGTGTACGAGTATCATCTCATTTTAATCCCTGAGATCCTCATACCAATAATAAAATATATTTCGGATGATGCTGATGCTGACGACAACTTGGTGAAGGTGAATTCCAAAACGTAGACGTCGACGATACGTCGTTGTATTATGAAGAAGTGTATGTTGAAAGAATATGCAAATTAAAAATGACATATAATGTATTTTATTTTTGTTTTTATACCCTGTTTGAATCTTCAGTTTTTTGCCTTTTTTTTGCTTCTTTATGTGAGACCTACTTAAAATTGAAATATAAAAAATAAAGGTTTAATTAGTTACACTGTATAACATTTTTTAAACATGACAGGATTTATGAAGCAACAAAAAAACGTTGTAATATTTAAACAACAAAGGTGAGTTCTCACAAAGTTGGTGTCCCTCAGACGACAAGTAGGAGCTGTAAGGATTGTGTTATTTTAAACTGCAATACAATGAAAACAATTAACTGAAATTACTTATCATGGTGATATTTTTGAAATCTCCAGGATAATTATTTTTTAAATGAAAATGTTTTGTTTGATAAATCTTAGGAATATATTACAGTGGTTTGTACGGACAATCATTTTTATAGAATTGCTCTAATTTGACTATTATTATTATTATTATGATTTATTTTCTGTTTTTGTAGTTTTGTTAACAGAACAAAACAAATTGCTAAAGTAATTGCTGAAATAGCAACCAAAAAAGGCGAACAAATAAAAAGATTATATATAAAATATTATAATTTTTTTAAGGCCCTGATTACCGTTCACAATCGGTTTTATTGGAAAATTAATAATATTAAAAATAAAAAAGATGGTCCTTCTAAGGTGCATAAGAAAATGCGTCTTAACTCTGTATAATGTCAAATATTATGGTCGAAATAAGTGATAAGCAAGTAAGAGTGTATAATATAATACGGTCGCCAATTTTATGAATTTTCTATGCATACTCTATTACTCTATAAGTGGCCCTACAGTAGCGTGATTATTGGATAACTGTTGTGTTAATTTTTTTGTCTATTGCTGTAAATATACTACATACACGCAGAGAAAAAATATGGTTGTGATCAACATAATCTAAGAGCAACAAATTATGATAAGATTTATTTATGATTGTAGTCAAAACATATTATGATGAATATAAGTGCCATAAAATATCATATTGTGATCAATTATCAGCGTAATATTTCATCATAATATATTCTTGTTAATAATAATTTGATATTATAACATCATATTATAACCCAATATAATCATAAGATTGTCATACAGATCATAATATGACCCAATGTAACCATATTATAGTTTAAAGTAATCATATTATGATATAAACTTATCATAATATGGTCTACAATAATCATATTATGATATATAATAATCACATTATGATCTAAAGCAATTATATTATTATAGTACTTTATCATAATATGTTAAATTAATATAATTTTATTTTTACTATATCTCATATTATGAAAGTATACTTTCATGAATGCAAAATTATGCAATGGTACCAGTTAAATAAAGGCGCAATTGTTTTAGTATTTCGTATAATCGCATTTATTTCTACATTTTTTTAACACAAAACCTACAAGCACTAATTAATAGTTTTGTAAATAGAAATAAATATTTGCACACTTTCAACATACATAAAAAAATTATATTTATTTGTAGTTATGTTTAATAGATTTTTATTTTGAGAAATTTAAGATTATCTATTTAATGTACACTTTATTTAGGTCTTCTACACTTCTGTGAAAATTGTGTATTTTGTAGTAATAGTTGGTATATTTAAAGTACGAGTTGATTTTTTTTCAATTCTTGAAACATTTAAATCAAACTAAATAATCTGATATCACGCAGACAACCTACTGAATTGATGCAAAGCCATTTGCAGAATGATATAAACAAAATACTATTAAAATTAAACATATTTTGTTTGCATTTTAAACATAATATGAGTACAAAAATAGAAACTTATCATTTAATGGTTATTTGTAAGTTTAAAGTAAATGACATAATATATTTGAATAGTTATCATTCAATAGTTGTGATAAACATTTTTTTTAAATAATTATGTTTCAGTGAACCATGTTCAATTTTATAATTGCGATAAGCATACAAATGTTTATAGTATCCATATTTTTGTTAAAATTAAATTAAAATAACAATTATTTGTGTATCACAACAATATATTGTTACTAAAAACACAATGTAGTTGTCGTAACAATGCCCAATCATGTTTTTTCTCTGCGTGTACATACATAGAAAAACCAGCAAGGATTACGTTTTTGAACAAGAAAATTTTAAAGAAAAGAAAGTGGTTAACAAAGGCCTAAATGGTTTAGTATCTCTTTTGGACAAGTTTAAAACTTGGCCAAACTTAACATTAATTTTGAATAAAGTTGTATTTAATCTCTAGTGATGTTTTAAAATCCGGAGCATTTATTTTTATTGTTATAGTTATATTATCTTAAAGATTATTAATATTTATTTTCGTTTTCTTCTTAGCAACTACATATTTCCCAGCAACTTAAACTCCCAGGCATCTGACTGGCTGACTAAGAGGAACAAATAATTTACCAAACTTTATTTAAACGCCAACAATAAACCTAAAGAAGAGCAATTTTCATATCATACCCACCGAAAACCGAACAACAATTTAAATTGCACTGACACTGATCATCAAAAGAAGCACAACACTATAACAACAATAACAGCAACAACAACATCAAAAAAAAAGATCTACAACAAAAACTAAAACAATAGTAATAACAATAACAATCTTCAGTAGAAAAATAAAACTTAAAGGGTAAAAACAATAACAGAATTAAATGGTGGGTACCATAGTGCGAGTATGGTAAGAAGCTAAAGTTAAAGACGAAATGAATACGAATACGGGTACAATCAACAATTTTGAATATGGACAAAACTTGACATTTAAATTATGGGAACAAGATAATTTTTGTATAAAGTGAAAAAAAAAAACGAAATTAACGGAAAATTATACTCGTAGTAGTTGAACTGAGTGGATGAACATACGGCATGAAAAGGTTGAATGAATTTCTTTTTTCATCTTTCAAATATAGAAAAGAGGTTAGTACAGAAAATGGTGGGAAGACTGCCGCAAAACGTAGGAAATATTTAACTTATAACCACGGCAATCAAAAATATGCTTTAAAACCATTTAATAAAGGGAAATATATTCTAAAATTAAAAAAATACTATAATTTCGGCGATAAAACGATATAACATTTTAGAGAGGCCCGGGGACTGTGATTTATTATGATAACATCTTTAATCGCATTTGATTACGGTACCAACATAAATAAGATATTAATAAGCATTTTCAAGAAGAATAAATTTTGGACCGATTCTTACAAAATTCGCAAGAGTTATTCTTGTCAAATTTAACCTCGATATCAACATTTATTAGAAATTAATGAGTGTTAAACTATTGTTTTACGTAGACCTTGTGTGGGGCCTTCTCCCACAATATATACAATATATATAATATGGAATATTTTTGGTTGCCCTGTTTATAACCAAATACAATATAAAAAATAAAGCTGGATTCGCCCATTTGTTTTTAAGAAAAATTTTTTCCGGAAACAAATTTTTTTACTGAGAGTTTTTTGCAGCACGTTTCACACATTTGGAACGATTTTTCTGAAAAATCAAAGCTGTAAACAAAATCTATTAGTTTTACAAGTGCGGCCATTGATTTATTTTGCTTTAGGGTTTCAGTGTCAAAATACAAATATTAAATTATTGTAAAGTAGTGTGTATTCATAATCACAGATATAAATTCAAAATTAATGAAAAAAGAAAGTTGCTTTTGGCTGATGGCCATGGAAATACATAAGGCATTGTTATTTGTATGAAAACATGCAACATATTGCCAACTCAATTCATTCCAATTCAATTCAATTCAATTCCAGAAAAAATATAAAATTAAACCAATTGTAGTTCGTAAAAAATATTAAGAGAGACGTCAAACTTCATATAAATAAAATTGTTCGAACAAATTTTTTGTTAAGAACGAATGGGTGAATCGACCTAACGCTTCCTTTACGCGAATACAAATTTATTTAAATGAAGAACAACAATCATTAATAATTCTGAATAAATTTTTTAGAAAAGAAATCAACAACATTTTATTTTGTAATGAATTGCTTATTGCCATAAATTTAGTATTTAATAAATAAACATTTTCTTATTTCATTTAAAGCACATAAACAAACTTGTGTCAATAATATTTATAATTACTTTTTAAATAAACATTTAGTTATAATTGAAAATGTTTAATAAACATTTCGTTGTTCTGAGTGCTACCTATTATTAGTTGGTATACATTGTAGAGACACTGCGTTTATAATATACTCGTAAATAGATAAATAAAGGATTTTGAGTCCGTTCTTCTTATAACTAAAAGTATATATTTCGTTCTTTTTAGCAATTAAGATACAATTTCAATTACAAATATTTGTAATTTTATTTCCAAAATAATAAATATTTCTATACATTGTTTAGGGTGTTAAATGTGTTTATGTAGCCTATGAAACACATATTTTTCCCGCTTTATTTTTATATATACGAGTATTTTTTTATTGTTTAATTTACTTTTTCTTTAATTTCTAAATTACAAATTCACAGCAATTAAGTGGCATAACAATAATCATATTTTTCGTTTTTCCACAAAAAAATAAGCTGTTCTGAAAAATATTTATGCCCTTAACTGAAAGAAAGATTTATAAATTGTTTTCATTAGTTTACCTTAATTATTCTCTCGTTCAATATCATGCGGTGTTAATCACTTTGGCCAATAAAACACAGCAAACAGAATCACTACTACTACCGCATTATACGATGCCTAACAATAAAAGAACTTCTTTGGACCACAAAGAGAAAGAAAAAGGCGCCTGATTAAAAAAATTAAATAAAACACAAACATAATTTAAATGTCTTCTTTTTAGTCGCTCTACAATCTATTGTAAATTATGAAAATATGGATGTCATACTGTGAACAGAACGAATGCATCTGCAGAAGGCGAAGACATACATAAGAAAAGGTGTCAAAGTGGCACCACCTCTGTTTGAGTTCACACATTAAAGCGCCAATGTTTGGACCACAACAATCATTTGTTTGTTCTAAATACTGCTGCAACATGAATATGCGCAACCACTTACTCATGTTTCTCGTGGATATTTCCATTATTACAAGACAATAAAGCAACAATTGCTGTGATCTCTGTCATCTTGGGCCACTTTATCGGGCTCCAACTTTATTGTTTGAATCGAATTGTCTGCATTGTATTTAGACTGGTAAGTGTGGACGTTGTTATTGTCTGTATACCTTTAATATCCAGCTGTGATAATCACTTGATTAAAGATGTTTTTATCGCTTATTACGCGTCGTGGCACTAAATCGTTTTTATTGTTTTTATTACTTATGTATTTCCTTTTCTCTTGTTTAATATTTAACTAAATACCAATACTGCTGGCGTACAAGCATAAATAAATAATCAACAATTTATTACATAAATTTAGATTATTTTATTTATACAAGTAGGATTTATGACTTTGAATGTATTGAAACATGAATGAATTTCACAGTGTAATGTAAACTTAAGTGGTTTTATATTTTATTAAGATTTTGAACGGTTTATTCATGCCTATTAAGAGGCTGATACCGGGGACGATCAAGAAACTACAGTTCCTACTCAAGGGTTGTACATCCCAGCATAAATTCCACTTACCAAATAAGCTGTGACGTAACGGAAAGAAATCGATTTATCTAACACAACACCACCGAACACTGAACTAGTTTGAATTTGTTTTGAAGTACTGAATTTTGTGTCATAAATTGTATGAATATAAAAAAACCTTGATGAGAGTGCACAAAGATCTCTCTAGTGTTCAACTTTGGATTATGATTAAAATAACACTTTGTGCAATAGATATTACCAGAAATATGATTCTTAAAGAAAAACATGGTCAGCATCTTATGTAATTTTAGCTAATTATAAACGCAAGTATTTATTTTAAAACCATAAATAAATACTTTCCATCAACAAAATATTAAATTGTACAAAAGTCCACTGTGTAAAGGAACATCAAAATTTAAATATTTCCAGAAACATTATCTAAAATGTTGACCATAATTTCGGCAATTGTGTTTTCCCAATCAAGCACAGATAAGGTTTACACTTTATTTCAGATTGGATGTTGAAGGCTTAGCTTCAGTTAGCCGACTGTAATGGAATGTAACTGCAACAGTAAGAAACAGCTGATGGATATTGTTATGTGTAAAGTAATGCAAATGGTTATGGAGATGTAAAGTAACGCAACACCGTAATGTATGAATCCGTAAGAAATAGAATTTCCTTACATTTTTACGTCATTACACTACATTCTTAGAATCTTCTTCAGAATGTCTGGATATTCTATGCAATATCCTAAGTTTCATTCGTGACTGACAGTGAAATTTTTTGTAATTATATTTTGAATTTATTAAAAACCTAATATCATATACTATACTATATGATATACTAAAACCTAATGGCATTCTGGTAAGGATACTGCAGAGTCTAAGGAGATCCCCGGATATATTGAACACATAAAATCTGTCTCTCTCTACTATGTTTTGTTTAATTTGTGAACTTTGAAAGTTATTTTAAATCTCAATAATGAGAATGCGAAATAATTCTGCGCAATTTTCAATTTCATGTTGAAAACATTTCAAAAACGCCTTGAGTCATAGGTATATAATAAACAAAGCTGAATGGTTTCAGGCGTCTCTAGAGCTGTCATCATGCCTAACTAAAAAATTATACTAGTAACAGCCAACGTGGGAGAATTTGAAAAAAAGTGGAAAATAAATCTATAATTTCTAAACGGTCCAAGGCTAAGTCGCAATTTACACAAAGCAATTCTTTAAGCTAAGCTGATTACGTTTTAGGCACCGGGGTGAGGGGAAGTTAAGACGAGTGCACACTTGATTGTATTAAAAATTCGAGTTACTCTTTTATTTTATTACGTATGTGTATACAAATGTGTGTGTATACTCTCAAATAAAACAAGTACGAAAGTATAGTCGGTCAAGACCGACCATATTATACCCTACACCCAGTATACTTATGTATAAAACAGTTTTTCAGAAATGAGCGTTATATTCAGTATTGCCTGTTATGGCCCAATCATCCAAAAATTTAGTGCCCTGATTTTCGTGAATATAAATATTATATATGTTATACTTAATATCGAGAAAAATACTTTTAAAAGATTTATGGAAATAAACTGAATTAGGGAGAGGGGGAGTTTTTACTAATTATGGACCGACCATTATAAAATTCATCATTTCTGTATATATAAATCTTATTTTTGTTGAATTTTATTTAAATACCAACATTTTGAAGAGATTTATGGTCGTTAAAGTAATTTTCGGAAGTTGGCCTTATATCGAAGCTACGACTTATTATGAACCAATCAATATGAGGAGCTATGATCAATTAAAGACCGACCTGCACAAAAGTTGTAGATGTGATTTGCCTTCATTTTCATTTTTGTGAAATTTGTTTAGAGACTTGCATATTTCAAACATTTATGATCGTTAAACTCCTATTTCAAGAGGGGCCAGGTGAAATAAAGGGCCGATTTCCAACAGTTTCAATCCCATCCGTTCTTAAGCCGAAAAAATATCAAGTACCAAATTTTATTGAAACATCTTTAAAATTGCGATCTGTACTCTGCGCACAAGCTTTACATGGACAGCCAGCCAGGACTCAGGAAGTGATTCTGAGTTGATCGGTATAGTTTAAGGTGGGTGTTGGATTAACATTTATGGGCGTTAGAAACATCAGCACAAATCCAAAATACCCCCCCCCCCCACTATTGTGATGTAAGATATAAATACGGTTGATTTAATCAATAAAATTGTGCTGTGTGCACAAGGATGAAATTTCAAAAAAAAAATTGTATCAATCTTTTCAATAAAAATTGGGACTAACAGTCCAATTGCAATAAAATTTCACTGCCTAGATATTAAGTGTTGTTGTATAAGTTTTGAATTTGGACCTTATAAACCCAACGTGTTCGGTACCAGCGGTCTCCAAAGAGGGGCAAAATTCTTCCTTTCAGATCCGATTTCAATGACTATATCATTATGAAATCTACTAGTCGAGTACTAAAAGAACACTTTGACGTAGCTCTATATTATCTCTAATAGTTTACGAGATATTCGCATATGTTCATTAAATTTTTAATTTTTCAAGGCTGGTTTTTTGCTAATAGTAGATCTAAATATTCCCGATTTTCTCGAAATATTTTTTTGTTGATTAATAACATTTTTATAAACCTAGCCCATATGACCCAATATGTTCTTAATTATTCTGTAAAGAGTTTCGATAACCCCGCCCCTGGTATAATAAGTATGGTCAAAAATCTAAAAAATTGATTTTTGGGGTTTTTCAAAACTTTTTTGAGTGTCTTATAAAAAATTTTATATTTTATTTTCATTTTAGTATTTTGCTCAAAAATGTCCTCTTTTCTGTCTAAGTGAAATTTTATTGCTATTGGACTTACCGTTTAGAAATTACAGATTTATTTCCCAAATTTCCCCACTGTGTTTTTATGGATTTAGACAATAAGTATCGAAGGTTCCAGTAACGATTATGAATGTGATTGGTAGTATGGTGATCAGTGCTAGAACTTAGGCTGTGCAAAACAAAACTGACTCTATTTCACAAAAACCAATAAAATATGTGTGGATGAACTGTACTATTTGCTTCTGGATGTTAGATATCTAGAACATATGGAAAACGCTCCAAAATTTAAGAGTTTATTGGATTTTATTGATCTGGTTAAACGATATACTTCATTACTAGTGAGCAAACAACCATGATAATGTCCAAACTATTCCTAGAAGGATTGAATACGTAATTATGTGCTTAGTTTGTTTAATTTTTTCAAAAATTAAATCATAATTTATTAATGGAAATCGTATTGAATTAAATTTAGAATATTGTAATTGGATAGCTGAATGATACTAATAATCTCTTTTGCATATAAACCCATCGTTATTTGCAAATCCTATTGTTGAAGTAGAATGGTATATTTTATATTGTAGAAGATTGTCGACATAAATGCTTCAAAATGATTTACATATTATTAAAAAAGTACATTTCCCAAATAAAAAAAAAAACAACTATGTATAATCAAAAACCCAAATATATTCATACATTTCATACATTAGTTTGATCACAATCATAATTTACATAAAAGTTTGTTATACATACATTTTTTTCTACACCATTCTTGTATTGAAATTCTAAGATTTTGATCATAATTTTCTTTTATTTATTTATGCTGTTTGCATAATATATTTGAACACAATAAACGTAAAACATCTACTGATTAGATAAAATCCAGAAAAAGCACCAAAGATACAAAACAAATTCTTCTTTTCTTACGTCGACTAAATCAATACGAAAGGTGTTTGAAATCTCACTGAAAAGATGGACTGAAATGGATGGACCAGAAAAAAAAAATCTGCTTACAATTGTTAATAAAAAATGCTAAACTTTATGTTTAAATCGATTCCCAAGTGTTCTAGACAATGAATGGTGTTGCTGTTTACTTCTTTACATGCACACATATGTACATATGTATGTATGTACGAGTATATATGTATGTATGTATGTACAAACAAATACGTTTGATGTAGGATAGATGATGGTGATGATGAGCCTGTTGTCTGTCTATCCATCTGTGTTGACCTGTGGTAGCTGATGATGTTTTACACATGAAATAATAATATTCCCTCTTTCGGCAGAGAATGAACAAGTAGGAAGGTGACAACAAATACTAACAACAATAAAGAGGCGAAAAAGCAATAGTATGAACATAATTGATGGTAAATTATGATCCCAATTTACACTACACTACAAAGTTCCATGCATTTTCTGCATGGAACTTTTTGTAATGTTCTAAATTAAATATAAGTATTGAAAATAACAATATATAGAAGCAGTTTATGATCAAGAATGTCGGAAATAAGTTCTTGTGATTTTCGTAATATTTGAACTTTGCTTTGATTTTAAAATAACCGAGTTAGATATATTTTTCCATTTTATTGGAGAGTAGGGTGATTAAGAACATTACGAATTTTCACAGTGTATATGGCCTCTAGACATGTTTGCTACATTGCCAGACAGCATGTCTGTAAAGTTAAGCTGAAGAAGTGGATGACTGACTGGCTGGTCTTAAGCATCTTCGCCCCTTTTTCAACATAAATAAAACTATGTATTTTTAACACATTTTGTCATTTCATTTATGCAACAGTTGGTTAAAAAAAATCGTTTAGTTTTTTATACTTCGTTTGTTTCATTACTTATTGTTTAAGGAAAAATATAAAAGAAAACAATCGCGAAAGCCTAAAAACATTGTCCCAAAGACCAAAGGCTGAAACACATAACTGTGTGAAAAAAATGTTTGGTCGGTTAGAGAATCATGTTTTGTATTTATGAATCTTGTGTTGTCATATTGTCGGTATTTAAAGGTGCGATAAACGAATATCATCAAAAAAGCGACTGAATCTCTTTTTTCTCTTTGCATAATATTTATGATCATGATGATTTCTTCCTTTTAAAACATTTGTTTTTCTTGTTGCGCATTTTATAGGTATACATCTTTTTGTTTGGTTTTAATATATTTTGTTACACTTAAAAAAAATGTTTGGTTACTGTGAGACATAGTAGTCAGGTAAATTCATATTGTTGTAATTACAATTATATTGTTGATAGTCGTTTAATATTATATAAGAATTTTAGTTTCGCAAATAAATGACTTAGTTTAAGGTAGAATGGAAGTTCAGTCATCCTGTCTCAAATACTATCTGTTTGCGTGAAATAACCAACCCAAATTTCTAATAGGTTGTAGAATCTATTCGATATTTTCGGGAATCAAAAACACATGCTGTATTTATAGCGATATCATATAAAATACTTATTTTTGTCTTTACTGTTCTAGAAGGAATCTTTCTATTTTATTCCTAAAAAATCACCAAATAGATGTGGTGCTGATTTCGGAAATACATTTGGTGTGCAGGAGTTTATTCTGTATAGATGGGCACAACAGTTATGATACTAAGGAACCCATAGGCAGAGCATATGGACGCACTGTAATTTTAATAAAAACTCGAATTAAACACTACTTAAATTAAGCCACTAAGATCCGTATTGAAGATTGTTATCGAAAAATAGTGATTTTGTCTATATGTATATTCACCCTTAGATTTCCCATAACAGAAAGTCAATATAGTAACTTTTCAAATCACTAGGCAGCTGCCAACTTTAACGCTAAGCACACATTCTGGAGAACAAGACTGATTACTCCAAAATGTCGTGTTTTGTTTATTACAATTTATAGAATGGGATTGAATGTCATTTCGAGCAGAAAACCTATTTACTGACCCACAGACGATAGCGGACGTTATTGATTTTAAAGTGATAAAAAATATCCTTAGAGAAATGTTTTAAGTTGAATCTTTGTTAGAATTATCATCAAATCACTCACCCACAATTGTTGCTATCGAGCTCCCAAATTGTATCCACGACTGGTAATTTAACGATGCATAAGTATAAATTGGATTAAATATATAAAATACCTCTGTATACATTGTTTTGAAAATATACCGTAAGGAGCACCAGAACTTTCAAAACTGCTGGCTGTAGCGTTCGAATTTCTGCAACAATGTTTGCCTTGAGGTCAAGGATTGTCTCTGGCTTGTTCACATACACTTTCTTCTTCAAATAACCACAAAGAAAATTGTCGGGTGCTGTCAAATCTGGCGATCATGCTGGCCAAATAATTTCCGAATTTCTGGAAATTATTCGCACTCCAAAAAATTTGACTTAAAATTGCCATTGTGTCTCGGGATTGAATAATAAAATTCTATTGTTCTGGTTCTCTGTTCAGTTGTGAACCTCTCCATTATAAATTCTCCAAGTGTTGTCTATATAATCTGAAAGAAAAAATAAAAAAAAAATTAATAAACGAAAAAGTTATTAAACTTTTACACCCCTTGGTTTCTTTTGGCCCCCCTGTATTTCACAGATGCTTAAAGCAAAAACATTAAAATTTCAACTGGGAATACTTATTGAGCATTTCTTAAGTGTCGTAATGTTGCGTCACCCATTTATATTAATATTTTGCTTCAGATTTTCAAGTGAAATTTTTTTAAGCAGTTAAACGATTTTGATAAACAGATGATTAGTCCACTGTATTCTATAATGGTTCTAAAGTTGCAAAATTAGAGACACCATAACATTATATTATATTAGATTTATTTATCTCCACATATTTTAATTCCCTGGGATTCCATATTCAATGAATAAGATCAACGTCCCCAATTCCATGATATAGAATCTCCACACATGGATCATCAGAGGATATAGTCATACTGCGGACATTAAGAGTAATTAAAAACAAATAAGAGTGCTATATTCGGCTGTGCCGAATCTTAAATACCCTCCACTTAAACGTACTAAGAAATAGAAAAACTACACTGGTTAAAGGACTAGAATATTCTTATTCTGTGTTTTCTATTTAGTATTAGTGCAAATTTTATGAGTATTTGATATATTGTTTGAAAGACAATTTTACAACCAACATAATTTATGTTAAATATTTTGAAATTTTGTCTAATTTTCACCATTTTTAATTGATTTAATTACCAATTCTTACCATAATTTACAGAGTTTGTTTGATATTCATAATAATCTTGAGTGTAATTTAACAGAGTATAAAAAAGGGAACAATTCGGTTTTAGTGATTTTGCTCAAAAAAAAAACCAAAATGAAATAGGGCTTTTAGAGGAGATACCAGCAAAAAAATTTGTTGGCGGTCACGCCTATTTTCGAGGGGGCGGGCCCATAAAGTTGAAAATATATAGGCCTATATCTCGGGAACTACTGGGTGCTTGACACTTTGTAATACATTATATAAAAGGTATTAAAAATACCTTTCCAACGATATACATCATGATTATTAAATATGGACCGAATATGGGTTAAATCCGAAAAGAATATTTTTTGACCGGAATTTATTTGTTTTTTTGGAAATGGTTCTTATATGGCAGCTATGACAAATTATGGGCCGATCTTCTTAAATTTTGGAACAGTTATTTTCATGCATATGAGGATACTTCACGTCGAATTTCAACATAATAACGGTATATTTAAGATATATATTAGTATTAACGTGGATTTCGGTAGTGGACCTTATGTGGGGGATATAGTCAAATATGGACCGATATTCTCAAAATCCAGCAGTTTGATTTAGGCATGTATGTAAATGATCCGTGTAAAATTTTGGATTGGTACCCTTATTTATAAGCGATTTATGAGTGTTAAAGTGATTTTCGGAAGAGGGCTTTATATGGGGCATACGGTTAAAAATAGACCGAAATTAACAAAATTGTGTGGAATGATTTTTGTATATATGTAAATGATCTGTACAAAGTTTTGAGTCGGTACCGATATTTATACAATATATTTAGGGAAAAATGTCTTTTTCAGATGTGGTCCTTGTATGGGAGCTATGACCAGTTCTAGGCCGACCACCATAAAATTTAGTACAACAATTTATTTGTCTATAAAGAGTATTTACGGCAAATTTTAGCCGTATAGCATTATTTATATCTGTTTTAGACGTATTTAAGTGAATTTTGGAAGTGAACTTTATATGGGGTCTATGGTCAAACATGAACCGAACTAAAAAAAAATTCGGTTTGCGATTTCTTTTTTGCATAAAACTAATTTTTGCTGAATTTTGTCTTGATATTCCAATTTTATAGGCATTTATTTATCATTAAGCCATATTTCGGGAATATGTATATTTGTATGGGGGCTATGAGAAATCATGGACCGATTCTTACTATTTTCCGCACACTTTCTTCTTTTATAGTACTGCAATATATTTCAAAATATTGTAATAAAATGGACGAAAAATATCAAATTTTTATGGAGGTGGTCTCACATATTGGTTCATAACTCTAGTTGACCTAAACCGATTTTGCTGATTTTAAATAGCAAACTTCTCGAAAGCATTTCTGACAGAATTATTGGAGATTTAGAACCCGAATATATCTGGGGACATCAAAAAACTGATTTCAACACTCAGACAGACATACGGACATGGCTTAATCGACTCCGCTATATATAAGGATCCAGAATATATATACTTTATAGGGTCGGAAAATTATATTGCGGAAATTACACACGGAATGACAAACTTATATATACCCTTCTCATGAAGGTGAAGGGTATAATAAAAACGTGTATCTACTAAAAATTAAAAATTTACCTGATATTGAATTTCAAGGATTAAGTAAAAGGATTCCAAACGTTATTATATAAGTATAATATTACTTTTAAAAAGACTTTTTAGCAATCCTCACTGAATAAATTGTCGATTAAAATGTAAATCTTAAATCAGCCGAAAACTAAATAACATACTTTAGGTACAGTGCTTTAATTAAATAGTTAAACAAATTTCTTGAAGTGTACCTTTATGATCATCTTAACGATCGCATATTTGTTGGAATGTTGTTTAATATTTAAGTTCTTGTTATTGGCTTTTTTTCATGGTTTATACACAAATCTTTTGGCAAAATTTAAAAAAAGCAAAAACAAAAAGCGATTTAGTATACAATGCCATCTTTAGGGAATTGTCACCCATACAAAATATCAACACTTGTCATACATTAATGGCATATTTTTTATATTTGTTCATACATATAGTTTACTTTTCTACAAAGAAATGAAGAGAAATTGTTGTGAAACTATATGATCGGCATGATGCTCTACACTATATAAGATCAACTCAAGCAAATATAGATATACTGCATATTATATAAATCGATTTCTGTCAAAATTTGCATGAACCTATTGATTTGTGTTGAAATAACGAAAAACCAGCTTAAAGAATAAATAAAACACGTCACAGTCATACTCGCCATAATAATATCTTTGCACTAAAATGCTGTATGTAGGGCATGATTTAAAAACCTCATAAAGATCTTTAACATAAAATTTTGATATTAAAGTTTTTTCAAGTATTTTTTTTTGTTTTTTTTTTAACACATCCTGTTATGAATTTCAAGGTAAAAATTGCATTTATGAAAGTTTGTCTCTTTTTTATCGAAATTCCAAAGAATTATTTATTATGGGCTTATGAGAAATAATGATGTCGATAAAAAAAATTTAAAGATTACACTGCTGGCATTAAGAAAAAGCCAAACTAAATAAAATTGTTGTCGTCTAATGGACTTTCTGTGGAAGGAAAAAAACATACCATATAACGGAGCATTAAAAGGAAAAATGTGGCAAATATTTTGAGATGAATTCGAAATGAAATTGATCAACTTTAATTGAAAGTGTTAAATATTTTCAAATTGCCAAATTGCTTCAAAAGCAACAGAAATGTTGATGTTAAACAATTTAATTGAAGTGATTGGTTTGTTTTTATATTTATAAGGTTTGATTTTCATTAGTGTAATTCGTATTAGTCAAATAGGATACATAGTATATACATATGTACATACATATACATATAAACATACTGAAATTATGTGCTCACAGAAGTGTTCTCTCAATAAATCCATTGATTGATACGATGTGTGGGAATTGGCACCGTCTTGCTGAAACCAAATGTCGTCGAGATCGCGAGCTTCAATTTCAGAGCATCAAATAGTCGGTTATCATGGCACGATAACGGTCGCCATTGTCGAATCGACTCTAGACGGTCTTTGTGAGCACTCTCAGCTACGGCCGCCAAATTGTTTTCACAGCGTGCTGGACGTGGTCTATTCGGTCGAATATTATCCAATAATGAATGCTGGGTCTCTAAATGGCTGATGGTGTTGCGAATAGTACGCTGAGTAGGCCGATTATTTTGACCATGAGTTGAGCAAAGTGCTCGAAACACATTCCTCACAGAACGTGACTTTTTTTTAATAACGTTTAACGATTTGTAGACGTTGTTCAGGCGTAAGTCTTTCCATTATGAAATGCCAAATAATACTAAACAAAAATAACTTGACAGCATGAGACGAATCACGAATCTCTTCTTGAATCACCCTATAGTATGAGGATTATAAGCATAATTTATGCCGCAAAAGATCCTAAAGGTCAATGAGCCACATCTATATATATAAAAAATAATATGTAAAACATTTTATTTATATTTTTAGCACCAATGTTGTTTACATTGGAAGCACACATTTTACTTCTTAAATATGAATTTTGATATGTTAAATAATTCCCCTACCAAATACAACTGACTATATATAAAACAAATATTCATACTTGAATAAAAATATAATACAGAACTTTATGCAATAAAAGACATTAGCGCAATTCACAATCTTGTGCAAATGGTATTGCATCATTGCATTTGCAAAAAGTTTAAGCATATTTCTAATCTTGCTGTGTATTTTGTTAGTGTAGAGCAAAAATTTTTGCAAATGCAATGATGCAATACCATTTACACAAGGTTGTGAATTGCGCTATTGTATCCACAGAAATATACGAATTTAAACAACAACAATCAGGTTGCATAGAACAACTCAACAGGTTTGTTAAAGTTATTTTATTTTTATTATTTTTGTTTTACTTTATATGCAATCTTGTTACCGATTGTCATACGCAAACAATTTTTGATATCAATTGTTTTGATTTTTGACTTTGAATTGTGACAATTCCTTGAAACGAGAAAAAATAATACAAAAAAAAAACTATAAACTGACTTGTACATATCGAAAGAACCAACAAACAATCATAAAGTAACAACAACCAGAGGAAACAAATCAAGGTAATATAATATTAACAATCTAGAACAAATGCTCTTGAAATAATTTGGGGTGATCAGAGTTTATGGAAAGTTTAAACAAAAATATTCAAGACTAACCAACTGTAACTTAACTTGTTCAATTGCGGCAACAAATTAAAAATTTATAAAAGAATTTTGTAAAAGATATATTATATATATAAATATACATAACATAATGATAATCTCGTCAATTGTAATCAATTTAAAAATAATTTAAATAGTATGAGTGAACGAGTTAGACGCATCAAGTTAATTAAATATAATGAATATATCTGATAGCTAATAGGCTAATTTGGTGGGTAATTGACATATTTTTGTGTGACTGAATATTCTGTATACTGGGTAAAGTCAGGTTTTATTAGACATTTGGAGAGCTTCATTTATACGGGCTCAGACAAGAAAATCTATTTATATTGCAGCCTAGGAATACATTTTACATCTTTTACTAGACTAGACTCAGATACAACTACTACGCTCTATGGGATTTTTATAACATATTACACAAGTAATTTAGAAGTCCATTCCTGAACTCATTATTAAACTGTATGGCAGCACAAAAGATCATCTGGGTCGGGAAGCTTAAGGTTTCCTTAATCTAATTTGCAAAGCAATGTTTGTATTGCTACACACTTCTATGGAGATCAAAATCTCAATATCTGTAAAACCAGTGGTGATATACGAAACAATTAACAACCGGTTCGCTTAATAAAATTATATTTTTGTCAAATTTTGATAAAAATAGCGAAAGTTTTAAAGTCGCATCCCAGTAACAGACCACAAGCCTCTAGAATGAAATGATATAAACTTTCGTAAAAAAAAGTTACGTTTTTAACAAAAAATAGTTTTGATTTTGCAAAATAAAAGTCAAAAAAAATTGTTTTATTTTTTTCTCAAAAGATTGAAGAAAACGCTATCGAAAACATCATCATCCAAGAATCCAATGTATGACCAAAATGAAATCATTTGTTTGTACGTTTGGACAATGAACAACTGAACAATATTGTGTTTGTTGCCGAGACTATATCACCTTGATAAATACACATTATATAAAACCGTTAAAGCAAAAAACATAATCACCCTTATCGTGAATAAAAATTTCACATGAAATTTGTTCCCTTTTCACATTTTTCCTATTAAAATTTAATGTTAAAAAATAAAAGGGAACAAATTTCATGTGGAATTTTTTTTCACGATAAGGGTGAATATGGAACAACAGGTACGGAAAATTTTTAAAATTTTAACAACCGGTTCGAGGGAACCGGTCCGAACTGGCTGAATATCAGCACTGTGTAAAACTAATATAATGAAAGATAAACATCTCCTCCGAATGATTGAAAAGCAGTTGCATGTATTTTGCTTCTATACAGCTTCTTACAATATTTACAAAGATGGTGAAAATACGGCAATTCATACCGCTTTTTAATCCCAAACGTTTTTTAATGGAATCGTAATATTGTATGTTCGTGGTCCACACTTTATTTATAACATTTATTTTAATACGTTGCAATTGATGCCAAAGTGCAAAAATATTTAATTATTGTAAAATAGTAAATATAATATTTCCACCGACTTTCATATATCTTATTTTTATCCTTTCTATCAGTAAAACTTTTATCAATATTATTTAAATCCATAGGAAAATATATAATCTTACAGTCTAATTCATATATAAAACAAATATCCATACAAAATTTGCTTTATAAGCCTGTTATAAACCTTTGACAGGTTTTATGAATAAGGGGGTTAATATATATTTATAATGACAAGACTAGTAACGTGACATTTAACATATCCGGTCTAATGATGCTAAAATCCCACTTGACTTGGTTCAAATATTTTACTGCCATATCAATTCCGATGAGAGTCTGATTATCCCTAATATAAATTTGTTAAGTTGAAATTTAGCAGTTGAAAGTGTGTTGTTAAGTTTGGTGGAACCATTGTCACTGCATATTGTATTCGTATATGAATCTGCTGTGGTGGTTGTTGCATATAAAAATAAACTTTATTCATTTATTCCAATAATAATAATGCAATGCAAACATTGATTGTCATCGTCCCCATCGTCAGCAGCATCATCATCTTTGTCATCTTCTTCCTATAAGCCAGTGGCTGAGGCAGTGAACGTTTTCCTCATCTGTAACAACATGATCATCATCATCATCATCATGATCGTTATTATCATCTTTGGCGATTGTCATGAGCATTAATGTATTGAATATGTGGCATGACAATGATGTTTATTGTATTTAGAGGGAAATCAAAATCAACACAAGTTAAAGTCATACATTCATACACATTTGTGACAGTGTCATAGTAAAATATCCTTAAGTCATTCTTGCCAGTACCTCGTACTATTTGCTGCTAATGCCGCAATTGCAACCAGATATTGCTACTGTTGTTGCTACTTATTGTTGCTGTTGCTGTTTCTGCTGATGCTGTTGCTTATGTTTTCGTTAAGTTATGTCCTTTTATGGTGATTTTTGATAGGTGACAGATATTTTTATATTCTTACAATTGTGATTATTCTTTTTCCGAACGCTACACCACACAGGTTAGCTTTATACGTTAATACACAATATTTGCCACTAATATTTAAGAATTATGAATATGCTGCAGTATTTTTAATACTTTTCGACTGAGATTCTACCGGCCTCATTATTACAGTAGAACTTTAGAACTATAAAGGAAAGCTGTTTACAAATTTGAACACTAGCAAAAAAAAATGTATTTGCTTTACATTGCAGGCTCGCTATATAGAGCCTCCCATAAGTCACCATGTACCGCCTATAATTTCTCTACCTGTATTTTCTTGAATTTATGAGTTGTCAAGAGGGCAAGAAAAAAATGTTCAAGATTTCTCTGTTCGAAATCTTTCCAAATATTTTTTTTATTCTTCTCACACGTGCATCATGAGTGACGACAACTGCGATTTTGTTGTCAACAGAATCATCATCTTTTTCGAGAAATTCTTGAAAAAATTTATGATTTTATGTAAATTTTATATTAACATTTTGTATATTCGATTAAATATGTATGTATGGATGTGTGTGTGTGTGAATGTGTGTGTGTTTAAATTACAACAACGACGATTACATGCCGTTTTATTTACAATTTTAATGAAATGAATGAAATTCTTTTTATCATCATTTTGTTGTTTAATACAATATGAATTACTTTACTTGTGTACTCGATACATACTTTGTAATTCCATTTCATCACTGTATAATTGACTTTTTTGCTCATATACATAAACTTACCCACACACACACATACGAGTATATAAAAAAATCTTTCTTTTGAATATGTTTGTCTCTATATAAACATACACACATACGAGTATATGAATGAATAAAATTCAATATTGAATTTTTACGCTGAAATGCTTTTGAAAAACGATAATTTTCATTTATATGTCGGTGGAAGTGGTAGCTTTTGTTTTTATATTCCGAAAAATAAATAAGAAGAAAAATGGTATATAAAATCCGGATTACGTATCCTAGGGGCAATATTTTTATATACCATGAAGTTTTTACACTCTGAGAAATGATTGTCAATGGGGCATTACGATAGACACAGATGATAATTTGCATCACACAGAATTCTCGAGATTACTTTTTTACTTAAAAAAAGTCAAGTTTTTTTTTAATTAAGATACATAAATATTGACAAAGCTCTAAAAAAATTAATATTTTGGGAAAATACAATACAAGAGGAAAGTGATTCATGTTTAGGTATACACGCCCTAGTTACGTGTTTTTTTACGCTGAGCTTTAACGCTGATACCCCATCCCTAAACAAAAGCGGCAACGTTATGTCAAAAACATAAAAAACAGGGTTATCAAACAAATAAATAAAACGACCTTGGTTATTGTAACAATTGGACATTGTTTTTGTTTTCTTTTGCAACTAACTTCACTGTGAAACGGCTTGTCAAAATCGGATTTTCCAATAGCAAAGCGTTGCCGCCGCATTGTTTCGGTATACTCCATACAAAATGTATGAGCATTAGAAATTTTGACAGTTAAAAAACGCTTGCCGCCGGTATTTAGGGATGACTCTTATGTGCATATATAAATTATTTGCATTAAATTGTATCTCAATATCAACACTTGCAAACGATTTATGCTTGTTAAAGTGATTTTTTTTTTGATACTAACATTTTTAAGACACTTATGGCCGTTAAAGTGATTTTCGCAAGTGTCCAATGTATGAGAGCTTTGGTCAATTATGGACCCATCTGCATAAAATTATCTGATTTGGTTTTTTAAATAAATTATTTGTGTTGAAAATTGTTTGGATACGTGTATGATCCAAACATATATGACCGCTAAAGTCCTATTTCAGGAGGACATTTGCATGGTGTCTATGTAAATAAATATCGGAGCGGTTTTAACCAATTTCAAAAGAGATTTTGCTTGGTATTCTTTAAGATGAGTGTTAGACAAACATCAAACAAATCTAATATACACTACCCATATGTGGACTTTATTATTTGTAAACGATTAATACTTTTGTAATTTAAGACTCTTATATACTTCCACGCCTCTTTTTGCTAAAACTTAACTGAAATGTGACTTAAGAAATTTGCAATAATTCAAGTAAATGTAAATCCAACAGAAGAGAAATGTGAGAAGCAAATATAAAAAACAATCAGCACAATCGATGCATGGCAGTTTATTTCAAATCAGGTTAACAGAAGAAAAAATATTATAACCGAAACCTACCAGCACAATCGATGTATCACAGTCTGAAAGGGATACAAATGGTTTCACAACTTTCATAATTTTGTAGTTTTAATTATATTTGTTGATGAAAATAAATTTATTACTGCTGGAATTAATGATTAAAATATAAATTGCATAAATCTAAGGAAGGAAACTAGGTTGTCTTTAAGAATAAATTAATAAGCCTTCAATAAGGATGTGGGATGTTTTGTTACTTCAAGATGGTTAGCTTGTCAGTGAATTATGTTGTAGTTGCATGAATTGATCGGCATATGTGGAGGTACTGGTGAAAGATTTTTAATTTTTGATATATTCCACCACCATGATATAATATTTTTGCAACAAAATGCACCAATCCATAAAAAAGTATACACTGAATATTGGAATAACACTTGGATTAGTGGTACACTATTTAATATTGTTCCGCCAAGTTATACTAGAAAATTGGGAGTACTAATGCTTATTTTAAATTTACCTTAATGAATTTGCTATTCACAGTTGGTGACAAATAATTGTAGAAATAAATACCAAATTTGTTAGAAATTATGCCAGAAAGGATTTAAGCCTTATAAGAAGAACGGAAGGGAGAATAAATTTTATTGCAATCTACTGAAACATATTTAAAAAAATTTAACAAAGGTAGTAAGAGCACATTTTTTACTGGGTAAGTAAACATACTGTGGTAAGAAATTTTTCATCCTACTTTTCGCCAACCTTTCAGGAATTACTTTTTTTTTGTTCCACTAATTTGCATCACAATCTAACAATTGATTCAAATTTGTTCGAGATACTACTCTGACATAGCACCATTACATAGTCTAAGCTCTGGTTAACATCTCTACCCGAAAAAAGCTTTTTAATAATTGAAATTATAATTTAAATTTATTACAGTGTATTCTCCTACTTTTTTATGTATGTATAAGTATTTAAAGCTCCTGGTTTTTATTGTACATCATCATAGTCACTATGATGTTTTTCATAATCATTTGCCCAATGCCCGAACGAATCAATGAATGAATGGAATACAAACGTACATTCTCAGTTACTTTTAATACCGTTCAATGATTTTCCTTTTTGGTCAAACGTATTTGATTGCATTTACTGCAATGCTGACTGCCGGATTTACGGCATACAAACCACCTATACACACGTTCTTTTTTTTTTTTTAATACAACTTTTATATTATTCCTTTTGCACATCCTTTTTATATTTTTGCAATTTTTTTTTTTACTTTTCACACCGTGTTACGGCTAGCGAGAAGAAAAAAAATCAAGGATACGAAAAATTAATCAAAATGTATAAAATTAAAGAAGGAAAATAAAATCAATTTATTTTGCCATAAGGCTTTTATGGTTCGCTTTTAATATAATTTTTTTTCTTCGTAAATTTTCGCAAAATAAAATATATACAACGTTTAAAGTGAATGACATTATGAGATTGTAAAATAATGAAATTCATAGTTATTCTGTCTTTTTTTTATTTATTTGTGCTTTTGTCTTGAAATTTATTTTAAAGTTTCATGATTTTAAGAGACACAGAATTCTTGAAAAATTTATTACTTTAACTACTCGATGTAGTTTTAATAATGAGATTTCTATTTCGGACACAAATTATGGGGTTTTCTACCTTCAATGAACTACTTATTTTTATTTTTATTATTTGGATTGTTTCTTTTTATTTATGATTGTTATAATTGAGGTGACCATATCTAACAAATCTTATAGCGTAGACAGACGACACAGTTAATTTGCATTAACAGTCTTAATTTAAATTAACTCGTGAATTATCCCATCTTAATGCGCATTAAGTTAGACGTAAATGCACAAAATCAAACTCAATTTATACTGCATTTAGCTATTTCAATATGGCAACATCGTCGAAAATCAATAATCAGGTATGTGATGGAAAACGATAACGATAACGAGTGAGTTTTTGAAGTCCATTTTAAAGTATTTCTAATTAAATTTTTAAAATTTTTGTTTTAAGATTCTCTTTAATAGCAAATTATATTTATATTTTGTGGGATAAAACTGTTTTAATACAGAAATATTACGAAAAAATTAACTTCTAAAACTCACTCGTTATCGTTATCGTTTTCCATCACATACCTGAATATGTTCTCAAATTGTTTACTATTCTAAAAGAAGAAAAAGACAATTGTAAAATTAAAATAATAAAAATAGATTTCCACAATTGCCTTTCTCTTATTTCAGAGTGTCCCATTGCGGTCCCCACATGTAGAAACACGTTCAGGTTGATGGTTGCTAGTGCATGAACAATTTTTGCAGTTTCAGCAAAAGTAATTTCAGCTTTTTTTTTCAAATAAATACTGATTTTTCAGCAAATGCCAAACAAATTTTTTCATAATTAAATAGTTGTTGACAAACAAACAGCTGTTACCTAAATGCAGTTTAAATACAGAAACTGTCGTCTGTCATGGTAAAATCTTAATTCAAATTAGTGAGATTTTAATACACATTAACTCGGTCGTCTGTCTACGGTATTAGTCATTCAAAAGTAATTGCTTTTGTTTTCAGTTCAAGTTGGTATCCTACAAATTTGTACAAAACCTGGAATATCGATAAAGATAGAGTTGACCTTTCAGAATATTACTTCGTTTAGGTTAAACTTTATAGAGGTACTCCATGGCTCTTGTTGTTATAAATCGGTAATAGCGGGTCGGAAAGAAAAATGAAAATTCCTCATCAATTCAAGTATGTTACGACTACGACAGATTCTGGAGAAATGTCGATCGGTATTAAAAAACTTTCTTCCACAGTGTTTCCCCTTGATAGATTGTAACATCCCAGTCAGAATCGTGGTGATAGCGCAGACCGGAAACCTATGAAGATTTGATTTTTACATTATTATTTATGTAGACAAACGGGTATATTATTTTACATTGATATAATTTTGTATAAATAATTAAAATACTTTGTAAACTTTGAGTTGTTAAGTCATATCTGAGAGTACTTGTGTTTTCAATGTAATTAATCTATTTTAAAATCTCACCATTTCACCTGGTCTCCTTACTATCGATACAGTTTTATTTTAATGTGATCCAATTTATTTTATTATATTTTGTATTTTATTATTTGTATTTATTTATTTAAACAATCTTTTTTCGTTATAATTTTAATGTGTTGAGAATTTTAATTTGGTTTCAACCTAAAAAAATAAAATAAAGATACAGAAAAAATAATGGGTTGTGTCAAAATTTTATATATGTATCACGGATTCCATGTGTGAAGGGAATACAGTTTTGAGTCCCCCTGCAAAATACAAAATTGCACGTTTTTAACAAAATCTGAAAAAAAAAATTGAACTGATTTATAATGTGTCACAATATGAAGAGCTGTTACCTTTTATTTTTCGTACATTTTGTAAAATATTTATTTTATTATATTTCGTGTTTTACCTCCTCTGTGTACATTGAATACATTAAGCATAAGTTTAAAAAGACATAGATAGATATTCGTATATAAACTACACACTACATTCACACGTTTCAGTACATTGGAATAAAATGAATGTAGACTATTTGTAGGTTTTTTTTACTTTACTTTTGAAAATGATTAAATTTAACAATAAATGGCAGCCATTATGAAATTTTTAACCCATAAAATTTATTTAAATTAAGCATAAGAAAGAAACAAATTTCATTTCATTATTATGGCTGTTAAAAACAATTATTCGAATTGTAAATGGCTGGCAATAAAAAAAAACTTTTCTTCAATAACTTATAGTTAGTACTCGTAATATATACGAGCATACGTTCCACCAGCCATACTCGTACATAAAAATACAGATAATAATATAGATATTTTTTATAATATTTTTTTGGGTGTTGACGAATTATGGTAACGCCTTGTTAGTTTATTGTTTTTTCCACTTGGAAAAAAATTATTCTTTAATTGTGGGGTTTTGTTAGTTTTTTATTACGTTTACTCGTATTTCTCTTTTCACTCATTTATCATGTCGTATTTCAGCGTACTCTGTGTATGAAATAATGTGGCGGTATTTTGATAATTTCCCCATTAAGTCAACAAGGTGTGAACATTTTTAATAGTGTGTTAAAAATCATCGCGATATCATTTTTATATGTGTGTTGTTTTTAAGAAATTCATATACGAAAAAAAGTATTTCTTTCAGCTTAATTTTATAACAACAAGTGCGGAAAAATAAACATTTTGTTAAAAAAAAAAACTTAATTTCCTTTTTGTTTCCAATAACAAGAATATCTAAATAATTTGTATTTCCTCATATTGGAATGTCTTATATCGAAATATAAATGTTTTTTTAAGACTTCCTACAGTATAATAAAAGCAATTTTTCTTTTTTACTAAATACAAGGTTAATAATTTTATTTTCTAAAATTTTAAGAAAAAATTTATTGTTTAATTTCATATGTATTTACAAATGCTTCAACTAAATTAAAAACAGACAATATTAATATCCGAATAAAAAGAACTTTTCTTATTTCTTCCCTTTCACAAAGAAGTACATACGCATGTACAATGATTTAAGCAAATCTAAAAGAAACTTTAGAAAATGGCAACAGTTCCGCTGGGTCTCACTTAACTCTGAACTACATATTCTTTAAAACAATGTATGAGTAGTTAAGAAAGTTTTGTTAATTTCACCTTGCACAATTATTGTTTCATTTAAGAACATATCGAGCCATAACCGCCGAAAAAATGTATCCCACAAACTCAAAATTTTACAGGGGAAGGTTTTTTTTAAATAAAATCAGTTTGAATAAAGCCATTATTTTAAAATTTATAATGTAAATATTGTTTTGTGTAATACATTTAATTTTAATAATTTTAAATGATGTTGAACTATCGATTTCGATAAAAAAACAACAATCGATTATGGTGTGGGATACATTATTTTGGCGGTAATGGCTCGATATGTACCCGCACATATTCTTATTCATGATTAATTTTAAATTTATCTTTTATACCCTTCACCACCATAAGTGGTGAATGTCATTCCGTGTGTAACACTGAGAAATATTCATCTGACACCCAACAAAGTATATATATTAATGACCCTTATGAAATTCTAAGGCGATTGAGCTTTGTCCGTCGTTCTGCCTGTCTCTCTGTGTAAAACACTCTCACGCCCAAAACACACAACTCAAATCAACAGAGTTCACAAAAACCCATTTATTATTCTCCTAAGCAGTTTTTATTAAAAATCAGCAAAATCGGTATTGTAGACCCAGAGATATGGACCAAAATGTTAGACAACCTCCATAAAAATTGCCTATTTTTAATTGTTTTCTTGCAATTATTATACCCTTCACCTTCATGAGAAGGGTTTGTCATTCCGTTTGTAATTTCCACAATATAAAGTATATATATTCTGGATTCTTATAGATAGCGGAGTCGATTAAGCCATGTCCGTCTGTCTGTCTGTCTGTCTGTGGAAATCAATTTTTTGAAGTCCCCAGATATCTTCGGGATCCAAATCTTCAATAATTCTGTCAGAAATGCTTTCGAGAAGTTCGCTATTTAAAATCAGCAAAATCGGTGTAGGTCAACCAGAGTTATGAACCAATATGTGAGACAACCTCCATACAAATTTGATATTTTTTGTCCATTTTATTGCTATATTTTGAAATATATTGCAGATAATACCATGAAATTTTGTATACGTTGTTTGCATGATAAAAGAAGAAAGTGTGCGGAAAATAGTAAAAATCGGTTCATGATTTCTCATAGCAAATAACTTCCCGAAATATGGCTTAATGATAAATGCCTATAAAATTGGAATATTATACAAAATTTGGTTAAAATAAGTGCCATGTAAAAAAAAATCGCAAACCGAAATTTTGTTTTGTGCGGTCCATATTTGACCATTGAGCCCATATAAAGTCCACTTCCAAAATTCAGTTAAATACATATATATCTGGTACAAATATAGTTAGTTACCTGGTTAAAATTCGATGCAAATAAATAAATTGTTGTATTAAATTTTATGATGGAGGGTTCATAATTACTCATAGCTCCCATATAAAGACCACATTAGAAAAAGTCATTATCTTTATATATATTGTATAAATATCGCTACCGACGCAAAACTTTATATAGATCTTTTACTCGTATACATATACAAAACTCATTCCACAAAACTTTGTGTATTTCGGTCCATATTTTATCGTATTTCCCATATAAGGCCCTTTTCCGAAAATCACTTCAATACTCATTAATCTCTTATATAAAATGGTATTGATCCAAAATTTTATACGTATTATTTATATGCATGCCAAAATCAAGCTGGTGGGTTTTCGGTCCATATTTGACTATATCCCCCATATAATATCCACTTTCGAAGTTTACTTTAATACTCTTATATATCTAAAATATACCGTTATGGTGTTGAAATTTGACGTGAAATATCCGTATATGCATAAAAATCACTGTTTCAAAATTTAAGTAGATCGGCCCATAATTTGTCATAGCTGCCATATAAAGACCACATTAGAAAAAGTCATTATCTTTATATATATTTTATAAATATCGCTACCGACGCAAAACTTTATATAGATCTTTTACTCGTATACATACACAAAACTCATTCCACAAAACTTTGTGAATTTCGGTCCATATTTTATCGTATTTCCCATATAAGGATCGGTACCAAAATTGTACACGTATTATTTACATGCATGCCAAAATCAAGCTGGTGGATTTACGGTCCATTTTTGACTATATCCCCCATATAATGTCCACTTTCGAAGTTTACTTTAATACTCTTATATATCTAAAATATACCGTTATGGTGTTGAAATTTGACGTGAAATATCCGTATATGCTGTTTCAAAATTTAAGTAGATCGGCCCATAATTTGTCATAGCTGCCATATAAGAACCATTTCCGAAAAATAATTTAACCCAGAAAAGTGTCTAATAAATATCGATATCGAACCAACTTTTATATGTCTCAGACATTTTAATCCAGAAATCATATTTGTATCGGTTATACGGCAATTAAGCTACTGGATTTTGTAGCTGTCAGTCAATAATAGCTCCTGAATTAAGTCCACTTCCGAGCATGTTCTTTTAATTTTATAAATTGTTACCTTACACTAAAGAATATTATGAATATCGGATAAACTCTGTAAATTATGTTAAGAATCGGTAACTAAATCAATTATAAATGGTCAAAATTAGACAAAATTTCAAAATATTTAACATAAATTATGTTGGTCGTAAAATTGTCTTTCAAACAATATATCAAATACTCATAAAATTTGCACTAAGACTAAATAGAAAACACAGAATAAGAATATTCTAGTCCTTTAACCAGTGTAGTTTTTCTATTTCTTAGTACGTTTAGGTGGAGGGTATTTAAGATTCGGCACAGCCGAATATAGCACTCTTAATTGTTTTTAATATATCAAATTTCTGGAACTTGATTTAAAACATAAAACAGTTTAATTAGCGAAATATTGCCAGAATCTCAAATTGTATTGACTATGCGATTCAAAGCCAATTTTAAATCGGTCCCCATGCTGACCGAAACAGATTAAAATTT
The DNA here is from genome assembly GCA_916048285.2 of Bellardia pandia. Taxonomy (NCBI): domain Eukaryota; kingdom Metazoa; phylum Arthropoda; class Insecta; order Diptera; family Calliphoridae; genus Bellardia; species Bellardia pandia. The sequence continues at coordinate 56,642,710 of OU696530.1, forward strand.
GCATTTTTAATTCTCAAATACATAAGTATGAAATTTTCTTTAAAATAATTTTGAAAATGTAAAAATTTGGATTTTAGTTCAAACCATTTTATTGTTTTGGTCGATGTCAGCAAATGTTTGCATTTATTTATATTTAAACATCTATGGCTACATTAAATACAAAAACAATTTTCAGTTAGAAAGTTTTGTCAACTTTCTATTGTTTTTAAAAAATTTGCCAAAAATGTTAAGCATTTGAATTTTAGATGAAGGAAAAAAATTTAGATCTTGGGAGCAAGTGCAAAATAGGGGGCAACCTTATGCTCACACACAAAAGCCGGAACAGATGTTGTAGGCATGAGCAGACTATTTAGGATGCTCTCTTTAAAAGGGTAAATTTAATTTAGAACTTTAATATAATTAATTTCTGTTTTTATAAGGTGTAACAAACGTTTTATTTGAAATGTTTTTATTTTATTAGAATTTTTCATGTTGTGGTAGTTTTTTTTTAATTAATTACTTTTATACTCTCTACAGTCAATACTCTAGAAATGTCATAAGCATGGTTGATTTTGAAATTAATGCTTAGACACACCTCGTTTCAAAAACTAGAAACCATACAAAAAAGGTGTTAAATGGATGAAAACAAACCATAAAAGTCAGATGAAAAGAAACCTGCTGTTTAACTAAGAAATTAGAATAAACATTAGATGAATTTAAATAAAACTTATGAACGAAAATAACCCTTAGAAAAGAAATTTAACCTTTTTCATAAAACACATGCCCATTCTATAACTAAAAAACACAGTTGAATATAGTTTATCGCCCCCACACAAAAAAAAGAAGATACACTCTGGCAAACACTCCTCCACTAAAATAATGAAATATTAACAGGTGCTATGCGCATGCGCAACATTTTTATTGAATGCAGGACAACAATTGAAGAGCGGTACTGCAAGGGCAACATACGAGTATATGAAATTTTAAATAAATACATACGCTTAGCATTCTGTAGAGCATATTTTTTGTATAAGCCACCAACAAAGATAACAACAGCAACAACATCACGGGCAACAGCAATGTGTGCTGATGAGCGTTTATCAAGTTGTCAATGCTCAAAGACAACCATTTATTACGTTAAAGCGTTACATAGCCACTTGCAGAAGAAATAAAGTGTTTAGACTGTATTGTTTACAAGTTGAAATAAGTAAATGGCAACACAATTGTTTAAAATGTATAAAATATCCAGGCTTAACATGTGTAAGACGAAACACTCAACGTACTTGCAGTTCTTTCAGGAAACAAACTTTAACTAGGGGTTGTTGATCGTCGTATTTCATATCTTAAGATCCAATTAATACCAAAGGCTTAGGGAATAAATGATAAGTTTCCTAAAGAAAATATTTTACACCGGTGTTAACATACATGTATGTACAATGTACATACATAAATACAATTGTATGCATTCCTTTCAAAAAAAAAAATATGTTTAACATCAATATTCACACAAATGTCATTGTTAAACAGTTAAACGGAAATAATTAAAGAAAAAATATTGTATGAGGATGAGACGAATTATAAGGACACTATATGATATTTGCTTGCATAAAAGCTTTTTATTTATGGATGATTTTGATCCTGAATTTTGTCAGTTTATTCGTGTCTTTTGTTGTGTAAATACATTTCTTAATATGGGAAAAGTTTAACATGTAAATTCAATTTGCATGAATTACAAGTTGCATAAATCTTCGGTTTACCGCATTACAAAGCAAGAAAATTCATTAAAAAAGTTCGTACATACACCTTATGAACTACGTGATTCAGCTGTTATTTTAAAAAATAATTTCCCAAAAAAGCAACTCCAAATCTTCAATTTCTTTAACAATCTTTAAAATGTAAATATATTAATAAAAACAACTTTAATTTTAAAAATTACATACAATTTTTCAATAAAATGTTGGGTTCTGTTAACGCGAAAATTCAGTTTTGGCGACTGGCCTGGTTTTTAATTAGTCGCGAATACCGAGCTTGCACTGTACGATCACATTGCTAAAAGGTTAATCATTTGGTGAAATATTTATTTAATTCAATAAGTTTTAATTTAGAAAACACCACAGGAGAGTTCATTGTTATACGTATTGTTTGATTTTGTTTACTAACAATTGTGATTATTTTGATCAATGTGATCGTAAAAAATATTCAAAAACTGAAACCGGATGACGGTTAACCGGGTTTTTCTACTCGACAAATCGACCGGTTTTAAACATTTTATATTTTCGAATTATTCCACAAACCGGTTTGTTTGTATTGGTTAACCCGTTTTTATAATTAAGAATTTTTTTAATTTTTTTCAAAAAAAATACCAAATTTGTGCAAATTGTTTTATTTCCTTTGCCAGCTTTTAATAATATTTTCTTGATATTGAAAATCTCACTCTGATTAAAATATGACTGTTTGTAAAATAATAAAAAGATTTCGGTTCCAATAGCGATTCCAACAGATTAGGACATATTTTCGAAGTACACAGATTTCTATACCCAGCACCAAAAAGATAGGGGGTATATTAAGTTTGTCACTCCGTTTGTACCACATCGAAATATTTGTCCTAAAACCTGGGTCCTTATAAGATTCTAAGACGATCTAGTAATGTTTGTCCGTCTGTTCGAAAAAAAAGACTTGGAAGAAATTTTTACCAAACATTCTTCGTTTCAGCGTAATGTTTGGTATTAAAAATGTATCAGACAACATCGATATTTTTCAGATAACATTATGAAATTTTTCACACTTTACTTTATTTATACAGGGTGTCCCAACTAGAACACTATTTTTAAATTTTAAATAAAACACAGATATTTAAAAAAAATCGTGAAACTTTATTATATCGAAAAGTAGACAGAATTAGGTTATGTATGAAATAAGATTCCGTGCAGATGGCCGCCGTGGCTTTGCTGACACACACGCGATCTTTTAATGAAATTTTTAATGACCTTTTTGCATAAATGCTGCGGTATTTCATTAATGGACTATTTTTTATGAAAATGAGGCAGGTCAAGCGCACACAGTCAATGGTGTTCGGTATCGTGAAACAAGTAAAAACTTATCTGCTAATTATCTGCGATATTTATAATTAATGCTTTCGAAATTGTATCATATTTCGGTCCATAACTTTTGCACACGGAATATATAATTTGGTATTTATAAAACAAATGTTGCTACTCGATTTGTGTAGGGCATCAATTAAGGGCGAAAATTAATTTGTAGTCCTTGCGCATGCGCATAAACATTTGTTTGGCTTATTCAACAGCCCCTATATAAAAGTTATTCAACAAATGCGTTTTTATGCATAAAAATATATCATTCTAAGTTCCCATTCATAATACTATTATGCAAAAATGATATAAACTTTTTCCGAATGCTTATTCTACACCTTTTATTAGCTGCAATAAATTCAAACTATTAAGAAATATGCCACTGGGCTTCTAAATGTTATTCCATCTTACTTCCTTCCTTGCTTTGTAAAAAAAGTTAAAACACAACATCACTAAAAAATGTTTGGTTTGTCATGTTTTTGTCTGCAAATGAATTATTAATCGATTACGTTTATCCTTGTAAAAAGTTATACGTTTGAGGGGTCCTGTTACTAGTGGGTGCTTGATTATTATTGCAAGAGAGACTCTTTATCTTTATCAAGGTACAAAGTTATGCTTGTTGTCTGGCCCTTAAAACATGTTCAAAGTCTGTTAATGGGCAGCCACAGGCATAATCTTCTCTAGAATTGTGATTAAATAAAAAATACATTTTTGTTTAATATACAGGTGCAAAATTGTGTAAATTAATCAGTATTTAAAAAGCATATGATGCATATAACACCATTTATTTATAGGTACGAGTATTATGTTGATGCAAATAACATTTATTTGAATGAGCTAGTTTTAAACACAATTTTGCACATACGAGTATGTAATAAATTTTTGAATTTCCCAAAAAATGTCGAACCATATTTTAATTAACTCTTTGTAGACTATCAGTTTTTATTGCAAAAACATCACCTATTAAAGCATGTTTAAATTAAACTTTAAATTTAACATAATAAAATTATTAACAGTTTATTGCATAAAAAACTATTACACAGCACTCATTTTAAACAATCATTTCAGTTGTTTTCACAAATGTTTTACATTAATTTATTACCGGCTGTTGTCCAACTGCACAATTGCAAAGCTTTACACTCCGCTCCGCACCGCACCAAACTTCAAGTAATCATGTCAAAATGATAATTCATGATTTTTTTCTTTAAAGTTTTTTAATATTTAAATTTTGCATAAATTGTTTATATGCCTAGATTATGCAATGCATTGTTGTTTTTTTTTTTTTTGAAACATGCATAATATTATTGAGCCAACTGAAAACAAATTTAAACGAAAAAAAATCTGTATGAACTTATTAAAGGGCATTACAACATCAATTAAAAAACTCATCAATTTTAATTGAATTACAACCATAGACAACTCAAATTAACAAATAATGAAGAGAAAAAAATAAAAATCTGTTAAAATAATGACAGCAATATTACAATGTTTTATTATAATTTAAATTATGTTTTTACATAAACGCTGTCATAAAAAAAGACAGCAAAAAAAGCAGTTGAATGAATGCAAATTGCAGATTTGCAAAAAAAAAAAAATGCAGAAATTAATGCAAAAAAACTGTCCACAAAAACAGAAAAAAGTGAAATGATGATAATATTGATGAAAACAAATTTAATTGAAAGTATTGACATTAATATGAAGCTATAAGCGGAAATAAAATAAAGTAAACTCCTCTTTTTTTCTGTTTATGTTATTAATGAATCAGAAATTGTAGCAAAACGAATTTGAAAGTCCCTTTAATTTATACTTAGAGAGTGTGATATTCTTATGCTTGGTTTTCACTATGTCATTTTTGTTGTCAAATTGTCCAAATTATTTTCATACAATTGCCAACAATTTGGACAATTTGACAACAAAAATGACATAGTGAAAACATAGTGAAAACGCGGTCTTAGGGGCGTATTATTTATGGCATTATAAAGCTAGATTTACACGACTGAAATTTTCTTCAAAATTGCTCTTTGAAGATATTTTGCTGTATACACGAGTTTGAAGCATTTTGAAGAGCAATTTTGAAGAAAATTTCAATCCTGTAAATCTAGTTTAAGACACTGTGACGCTTGATATAAGAATTCAAAATTTAAAGCTAATCGTAAAGTGCTAAGCCCATTTCGAAACAGAGCTAAAGTTTGTATTGGTATTATTTTGAGATGTATAGAATTTTAAGTTGGCAACACTTTTTTAACTGGCGGCCATTTTGTCAGCTGTCAAGTGATTCATTTTAACAAAAAACAAATTTTGCAAATTTATTTTGAAAATCATGCTTCTGTGTTTTTTTTTTTGATGTATAGAACTTTGAAATGGAATAAAACAAAGGAGTTTTTTTTTTGTAATTGACATGAAATTTCCTTTATTCGAAAGCTAATCTTCTGGCATCAAAATTTAAATATGACTTCGGGCATATGACTGGCTCGGGTAGTCTAATCTGGAGGTCCAATTTTCGATGATTTTTTCCAACAACTTTTTCCAAAAACTCAATCGTTTCGGGCTTATTGGCGTAGACTAGCGACTTCAAACGTCAGCTGACAAAATAACCGCCAGTGAAATAAGTGTTGCCAACTTAAAGTTCTATACATCTCAAAATAACACCCTATATAGCGGAAATTGATTTTTACCTTTCACCATAAAAGTTCTGATATGATTTTTTTGGACTTTTAAGAGGACGTTATTTTTGTTTCTCAAGTTGCATATTGTTAAGTTAATAAGTTGTTTAGGTAAGTCTATTATTGTAATTGTGATAACAAAAAGAGTAAAAATTAAAATTTCGCTTCACTTCCTTACGTATTACTTTATTTTGATTATTGGTTGTTGCGGGAGTTTGCCAGAGCGCACATTTTTGTTAGATGAAATATTCAAAAATAAATGTAGTGTATACAATTTATTTTCAAATAAATTGTGTATTTAACATGAAGTGAACTTCGATTAAAAATTTTTAAATTTTTGTATTTTACAATTCATACTCGCAAGAGGAATAATTCTCATTCAAATTATTTATGTTTATAATTACGTACTTTTTAGTGTGAAACAAATAGCGACAAATCCGTAATCTAATTTTTTGAAACCAATTAAGTTTTTTTTAATTTTAGAATTTAATATTTTAGTGTTTCACAGTCATGTGTGTGGGAGCAACTGTTTCTTGGAGAATGTTGAGACCGCTATTGCTCTATGACTTCGAAATTAATTTTTTTACAGTTAGAAATGTACGATTATTAGCTTGGGATTTTTACATGATTTTTTTCACGGATTGAGATCACATTAAGGCGATAACTACGATAAATTAGTAACCGATTACACAGTAACGACAGTGACACTAACAATTAGTCTTGTTGGGTGATATGATAGATGGGGGTAAAATCTTACTGATGATTTCAGTTCGTTGAGGGACAACCTATCTATATTGCATGGTGTCCGATTTTCCCAAAATTAACGAAGCTAAGAACTATTGTTTTGTGGAGTTTCACCCGACAAGTGCATTTTACCCGACAGGCAATGGCCAAGTCGATCTAGTGCTCGCAATTTCGTAATACATAAGGAACGTTAACGTGATTTTTGCCTATTCTCTTGGTAGAAACACAAATAATATATAAGCTTTAACATAGGCACTCCTTATAACTGGTTCTAATTACTTAATTTGTACAATTGCAAAACTTTACAAATTTATTTTCTTTCACCTAAATTGTCGTGTATAGGGTGTATTCGTGAAATACAACAAATACTATAAATTAAAATCCTGATATAAAAGGTTTAAAAAAAATTGTTAAAATAATTATAAACAATTATACACTTTATAATAGCATTGACATGATTTAATTAATTATGACAACAAAATGCAAATAAATTTTTAATTATCGGCTTTTTTATATAAAAGAGTGCGAGCATAAAAAAGACAACATAAAATGAATGCATTTATTTTTCTCTCATTCCTCCTTCCATTTTTAATCACAATTATTAATATCTTTTTGGCTGCATTTTTATACCAACAATTAACATTGTTGCGTCCTCTGTCTGAAAATGCGTGGGAGAATTAGTTTTACTATTGGATTGTAACAGGTGGAATGTTTCCTTTACTGTATTTGGCATTTGGTAAAATGACAGCGGGACTAATCAGCACTTTTTCCATAATATTAAACATTATATATAAACATAGCTCAGTGTTATTAATTAGGATTGTATGTAGTCGCAAATATAAAAATCCACAGGAAAAAGAAATTTTATAAATGCGCATTGTAGCTATCTCCTAATTCTGCTAAAATCTAATAAAAAGAATTTTCTTTTAAAATACATACTCCATTTCAACCTGTTAGAACCGCTTCAAAAGGTAGAACTCCATAAGCTCCAAAATTAAAAGAAGGCGTCCAAAGAACCAAGTATACATACATACATATATTCTTTGCCAATTGCACTAATATAAATATAATTGATAAACACAAATGACTTCTAATTTTTGAGACTCAAATGGCTGGTTTTTATCTGGAGCTGGCGGAGCTTGCATTTGGAGGCACCATGAAAGTTATACCATTAATTAGAAGCTTGATTTATGCCAACGATGATGATAGTCAACTAACGCATGTAACATCCACTAAAAATAGGCATCTATTACCACCACCAACATCGTCTTTCCATTCCCCGTCTTCATGCTTGTACTCCATACATTACAATATCTAGCCAGCCATTCATTATTGCATCTTATGAGTATTTCGAAATGTAACACAAAATGTGTATTCATTCGTATGCTTAATGTTGATTGCAATTTAAGTTTTATGTGTTATAGCGTTTATTTTTGTCGTTTGGCGTCTAAAGCAGCAGTTGATGTCTCTTTTTTTTTTTTTTTTGCAAATATGTTCTCGTAAATTTATATATACACACGCATAATGGTTGAATTAAAAAATCTCAAGTTTTAATTTCAATGCCAATGTGGTTGGTGTAAGTTCTTTTGCTATAACTCGTGTACGCTAGAGATCCAGGATAGAGATTCTAAGGAAAATATATTTAAATTTTCCAGTTGCAAAATATGGTTTGAAAAATGATTTTATTTATTCTAAATTATTCTCTGGTACATACAAATATTTTTGAAAGTTTGTCCATACTGTAATTGCTTGTAACAAATTCATGCTTATTACGAACTCAAAACTGAAAAATTACCGACGCTTTTTTTTTAATATAATTAACAAAAACAAACTGCGAAGCTTTTGGCTTATCTGCAGAAAACACCCAGAGTCTTTGGCGGGAATCGAACCCGCAACCCTCTGGCACACTATTGCCTAGTCTATCGCGGCACCCCGGTTATTTTGATCAATGATGGCTAAGCTAGGTTCATTCCTAAAATATATGACACGTAGATTCCGATATAGACACCATGACTCTGGTATGTCTTTTATGTACTGCTTTTTTGAATTATCCCCTGAAAGTACAATCGTCTGGACTTTTTAATACGATTTCGGTCTTGCCGGATTCTGTAGCTAAAGTCTCTAACAAAGACTTGATTAATATCAAAAAATCCACTGAAAATTAATTTTTTTTTATAGATAAGAGCATTTCTAAACTGTATGGTTTTTCTGAGTGGTGATCGCTTTTGTAACTTTCGTGGATTTTTTAATTGATATTCATGCACTGGCTCATTCACTAGTCACTAGTGTAATATGTGTCGCTACATACATAATTTTATTCTACATTAACATTGTTGTTGTTTATTAGTACCCACATACCATTCTTATATTAGTGCCAATTTACATGAAGCAATTTTTGTTAAAAAGATTTATACAATTTTTTTTTGTTCACACAAAACAATTCTTATTGCTTAAATCGTTCGTATTTTTATTTGAGAGTGTACACACGAATACAAATAAGCAAGTTACACGATCTGCTAGTACAATCAAGTGTGTATATGCTGTCTAAAACTTAGCTTAAATAAACTAAGCTTAAAGAATTGCTTCGAGTAAATAGGGAGTAAACACTACTTCGTTTGTTTGTTTTATTTATTCTACCTAAGCCCCAATTTATGTTATCGTTGTTCGTGTACATTGTTACAACGAAACTATGACTCATATCTTAAATTTAATTTTTACACAGTGGCCTTCGGGCAGACTGTTGGCTGTTCCGATTTTTAATTTACGCAGGGGTCTACGGGCTTACTGTTCCATTAATAACAGTTTTAAAAATAATGCTAAAATTTGTGTTAAGATTCAAAAAAAAATGTGCTAAACTTTTTAAAATACTTTCTTGAAATAATTTTTAACAATTTGTAGAAATAAAATTATAATAATATAAATAATACAACTTTTAACTCAAGAACAAAACTAATTAAGATCAGATCACTCAATTGTTAAATATTTTTTGAGTGATTTTCATACAAATTTTCTGGACAAACGTTCTATAAGTTTAACTCAATCAGGCAGTGTTGCCAAATTTGCCGATTTGTCGGCATTTGGCTGATTTTTAATTAAACAAGTAAGAGTGCTATATTCGGCTGTGCCGAATCTTAAATACCCTTCACCTAAGCGTAATAAGAAATACAGAAAATACACTAGACTAGAATATCCTAATTCTGTGTTTTCTATTCAGTCTTAGTGCAAATTTTATTAGTACATTTATTTATTTATTTTATTTTAGGTCTATGGAGTAAATCCTTACAGACCAATTATAAAAAATTTATATAATATACATAATAATAAAAAAATTAAACAACCATTTAATTACACTGATTAAGGTACAAAGTGATATTACGTTTAATTACATTAACATTAACAGAAAAATCAATTAGAAAATAAAAATAATAATATTTGATATATTGTTTGAAAGACAATTTTACGACCAACATAATTTATGTTAAATATTTTGAAATGTTGTCTAATTTTTACCATTTTAATTGATTTAATTATCAATTCTTACCATAATTTACAGAGTCTGTCTGATGTTCCTAATAATCTTCAGTGTAATTTAACAAACAGAGTATAAAAAAGGGGTACAATTCGGTTTTAGTGATTTTGCTCAAAAAAAAAAAAAAAAAAAAACAAAATGAAATAGGGCTTTTGGAGGAGATACCAGCAAAAAAAAATTTGTTGGCGGTCACGCCTATTTTCGAGGGGGCGGGCCCGTAAAGTTGAAAATATATAGACCTATATCTCGGGAACTACTGGGTGCTTGATAATTTGTAATACACTAAATAAAAGGTATTAAAAATACCTTTCCAACGATATATATCATGATTATAAAATGTGGACCGAATATGGGTTAAATCCGAAAAGAATATTTTTTGACCCGAATTTATTTGTTTTTTGGAAATGGTTCTATATGGCAGCTATGGAAAATTATGGGCCGATCTTCTTAAATTTTGGAACAGTTATTTTCATGCATATGAGGATATTTCACCTCGAATTTCAACATAATAACGGTATATTTAAGATATATATTAGTATTAACGTGGATTTCGAGAATGGACCTTATGTGAGGGATATAGTCAAATATGGACCGATATTCTCAAAATCCAGCAGTTTGATTTAGGCATGTATGTAAATGATCCGTGTAAAATTTTGGATTGGTACCCTTATTTATAAGAGATTTATGAGTATTAAAGTGATTTTCGGAAGAGGGCTTTATATGGGGCATACGGGTAAAAATAGACCAAAATTCACAAAATTTTGTGGGATGATTTTTGTATATATTTAAATGATCTGTGCAAAGTTTTGAGTCGGTACCGATATTTATACAATATATATAGGGAAAAATGTCTTTTTCAAATGTGGTCCTTGTATGGGAGCTATGACCAATTTTGGGCCGACCACCATAAAATTTAGTACAACAATTTATTTGCCCATAAGGAGTATTTATGTCAAATTTTAGCCGTTTAACATTATTTATATCTGTTTTATACGTATTTAAGTGAATTTTGGAAGTGGACTTTATATGGGGTCTATGGTCAAACATGGACCGAACTAAAAAAAATTTCGTTTTGCGATTTCTTTTTGCATAAAACTTATTTTTGCTGAATTTTGTCTTGATATTCCAATTTTATAGGCATTTATGTATAATTGAGCAATATTTCGGGAAGATTTTTGTATGGGGGCTATGACCAATTCTGGGCCGACCACCATAAAATTTAGTACAACAATTTATTTGCCTATAGAGATTATTTATGTCCAATTTTAGCCGTTTAACATTATATATATCTGTTTTATACGTATTTAAGTGAATTTTGGAAGTGGACTTTATATGGGGTCTATGGTCAAACATGGACCGAACTAAAAAAAATTTCGGTTTGTGATTTCTTTTTGTATAAAACTTATTTTTGCTGAATTTTGTCTTGATATTCCAATTTTATAGGCATTTATTTATCATTAAGCCATATTTCGGGAATATATATATTTGTATGGGGGCTATGAGAAATCATGGACCGATTCTTACTATTTTCCGCACACTTTCTTCTTTTATAGCACAAACAACGTATACAAAATTTCATGGTATTATCTGCAATATATTTCAAAATATTGCAATAAAATGGACGAAAAATATCAAATTTTTATGGAGGTGGTCTCACATATTGGTTCATAACTCTGGTTAACCTAAACCGATTTTGCTGATTTTAAATAGCAAACTTCTCGAAAGCACTTCTGACAGAATTATTGAAGGTTTGGATCCCGAACATATCTTGGGACTTCAAAAAACTGATTTCAACAGACAGACAGACAGACAGACAGACAGACAGACAGACAGACAGACAGACAGACAGACAGACAGACAGACAGACAGACAGACAGACGGACATGGCTTAATCGACTTCGCTATCTATAAGGATCCAGAATATATATACTTTATAGGGTCGGAAAATTTTTTTGTGGAAATTACACACGGAATGACAAACTTATATATACCCTTCTCACGATGGTGAAGGGTATAAAAAGGGGTACAATTCGGTTTTAGTGATTTTGCCCAAAAAAAAAAAAAAAAAAAACAAAATCAAATAGGGCTTTTAGAGGAGATACCAGCAAAAAAAAATTTGTTGCCGGTCACGCCTATTTTCGAGGAGGCGGGCCCTTAAAGTTGAAAATACATAGGCCTATATCTCGGGAACTACTGGGTGTCTGATAATTTGTAATACATTAAATAAAAGGTATTAAAAATACCTTTCCAACGATATATATCATGATTATAAAATATGGACCGAATATGGGTTAAATCCGAAAAGAATATTTTTTGACCCGAATTTATTTGTTTTTTGGAAATGGTTCTATATGGCAGGTATGACAAATTATGGGCCGATCTTCTTAAATTTTGGAACAGTTATTTTCATGCATATGAGGATATTTCACGTAGAATTTCAACATAATAACGGTATATTTAAGATATATATTAGTATTAACGTGGATTTCGAGAGTGGACCTTATGTGGGGGATATAGTCAAATATGGAGCGATATTCTCAAAATCCAGCAGTTAGATTTAGGCATGTATGTAAATGATCAGTGTAAAATTTTGGATTGGTACCCTTATTTATAAGCGATTTATGGGTATTAAAGTGATTTTCGGAAGAGGGCTTTATATGGGGCATACGGTTAAAAATAGACCGAAATTCACAAAATTTTGTGGGATGATTTTTGTATATATTAAAATGATCTGTGCAAAGTTTTGAGTCGGTACCGATATTTATACAATATATATAGGGAAAAATCTCTTTTTCAGATGTGGTCCTTGTATGGGAGCTATGACCAGTTCTGGGCCGACCACCATAAAATTTAGCACAGCAATTTATTTGCCTATAAAGAGTATTTATGTAAAATTTTAGCCGTTTAACATTATTTATATCTGTTTTATATGTATTTAAGTGAATTTTGTAAGTGGACTTTATATGGGGTCTATGGTCAAATATGGACCGAACTAAAAAAAATTTCGTTTTGCGATTTCTTTTTGCACAAAACTTAGTTTTGCTGAATTTTGTCTTGATATTCCAATTTTATAGGCATTTATGTATAATTGAGCAATATTTCGGGAAGATTTTTGTATGGGGGCTATGACCATTTCTGGGCCGATCACCATAAAATTTTGTACAATAATTTATTTGCCTATAAAGAGTATTTATGTCAAATTTTAGCCGTTTAACATTATTTATATCTGTTTTATGCGTATTTAAGTGAATTTTGTAAGTGGACTTTATATGGGGTCTATGGTCAAACATGGACCGAATTAAAAAAAAATTTCGTTTTGAGATTTCTTTTTGTATAAAACTTATTTTTGCTGAATTTTGTCTTGATATTCCAATTTTATAGGCATTTATGTATAATTGAGCAATATTTCGGGAAGATTTTTGTATGGGGGCTATGACCATTTCTGGGCCGATCACCATAAAATTTGGTACAATAATTTATTTGCCTATAAAGAGTATTTATGTCAAATTTTAGCCGTTTAACATTATTTATATCTGTTTTATGCGTATTTAAGTGAATTTTGTAAGTGGACTTTATATGGGGTCTATGGTCAAACATGGACCGAATTAAAAAAAAATTTCGTTTTGAGATTTCTTTTTGTATAAAACTTATTTTTGCTGAATTTTGTCTTGATATTCCAATTTTATAGGCATTTATTTATCATTAAGCCATATTTCGGGAATATATATATTTGTATGGGGGCTATGAGAAATCATGGACCGATTCTTACTATTTTCCGCACACTTTCTTCTTTTATAGCACAAACAACGTATACAAAATTTCATGGTATTATCTGCAATAGTTTTCAAAATATTGCAATAAAATGGATGAAAAATATGAAATTTTTATGGAGGTGGTCTCACATATAGGTTCATAACTCTGGTTAACCTAAACCGATTTTGCTGATTTTAAATAGCAAACTTCTCGAAAGCACTTCTGACAGAATTATTGAAGGTTGGGATCCCGAGTATATCTGGGGACTTCAAAAAACTGATTTCAACAGACAGACAGACAGACAGACAGACGGACATGGCTTAATCGACTTCGCTATCTATAAGGATCCAGAATATATATACTTTATAGGGTCGGAAAATTTTTTTGTGGAAATTACACACGGAATGACAAACTTATATATACCCTTCTCACGATGGTGAAGGGTATAAAAATTACAAAGTGCGATTTTTGTAAAAGTCAATGTCAATGTCGCTTTGACTATCATCTTTTTCCAGTTTTTCAACATGTGAGAAAAAATAGCAATCGATGCAAACTTTTTATTCCCAAAATAATACATTTTTATTCTAAAAATATCGGGTCAATCACATTCGTTTAGGAAATCGATTAGGTAAAGAAACAATCGAAGGTAATTTGTGCTTTTTTAAATAAGTTTAATCAAATTGCTTTCATAGCTTAATAAAACCTAATATACTAATATTACAACAATTAAATTTCGATATAAATGAATAAATTATATTTATTAGATTAAAGTGTAAATTTATATTTTGTATAATAACAATGTCATATTATAAATTTGTTAATCAATTTTATTTCCCTGAAGATTGCATTGGAATAAATAAGAAATAATTAAAAATAAATTTTAACCTTAAACTCAAAGATAATAATTTTTAATAAACATATCAGTGTCGCACAATTAGTTAAATAATTTATATGTAAATATTAATTTTTAATGTTTGTACAAAATTATTATATAATTTTAATTATTTAACACCTATTTATATTATTATTCCCAACTGGTTTTGTGGTATCGTCGGAGTTGTAAGTCGTTTGAATTTAAAATAATTGTACAAGTAATGTAGGTAATTTTTTCATATACTCGTATATGTTTTCCGGATATTTGTATATCTGTATATCAAAATTAACTTATACTCCATCGCATAGTGAGGAAACGGACTATTTTCAATTACAGCTATTTTCAAAAGCTTCCTCATCTATCATGTGCACGATAAATCAAAATAAAATAAGTTACATTTGGCCGAAAAATTGCTAGAATCTATAAATGACTGCCCGGTAACCTTCGGGTTGGCTGGTAACTCAATAGCTTTCGGGCTAATTGTTATATTCGAACGAAATTAGTATTGTAAGATATTGTAGAGGAAATAAAGTGTATTATATTGTGAGGAATCAAATTTAACATACATATACAATACCGTGGCCAAAACATAATATCCTGCGCCTTGTCCCAGCATAAATAAGGAGCTATACGCTGAATGAGAAATGTCGTTTTCTAAGCGTAAACACCGGGAGATTCCGAACGAGTTCAAACCTAATCCCATCAATCTTTGCTATTTATGTAATTTGCTGTAATTTATAAATTTTAAATAAACAAGTAAGAAAGAATAGTGGGTAAAGCCCGACCATATAATACCCTACACCCAGTATATGTATAAAAGAGTTTTTCAGAAATGTGCGCTATATGGGAGATATGACCTATTATGGACCGATCATCCAAAAATTTAGTGTCATGATGTCTGTGAATATAAATATTATATGTGTTAAACTTTATCTCGATGTACATAAATACTTTTAAAAGATTTATGGAGCTTAAATTTAATTACGGAGAGGGTCTTATATGGGAGTTTCGCCTTATTATGGAACGACCATTATAAAATTGTACCGTATTGTTTGTATACATATGAAATATGTATATTTGCATTCAATATTATTTGGATACCAACATTTTTGAGAGAGTTATGCTATTTAAAGTGATTTTCGGGAGTGGACTTTATATGGGAGCTACGAATAATTATGGACCAATCTGTACAAAATTCGTAGATGTGATTTGGCTTCATTTACCACTAACTTTTAATGAAATTTGTGTGGATACTTACATAATTCAATCATGTATGATCGGTAAACCCCAATTTAGGGAGGACATTTGTGTGGGGGCAAGGTGAAATAATAGACCGATTTCCACCAGTTTCAAGCCCATCCATCGTTGGGTGGAAAAAATATTATTTACCAAATTTTATCAGAATATCTTCAAAATTGCGACCTGTACTCTGCGCACAAGCTTTACATGGACATCCAGCCAAACGGACGGACGGACAGATGAACATCGTTAAAGTGATTCTGAGTCGATCGGTATACTTTAAGGTGAGTGCTGGACAAATATTTCTAGGCGTTACAAACATCGGCACAAATCCAATATAGGGTATTGGATGGTGGTGTAGGGAATAAAAATTGAGTTTGTCATTCCCGAGAAAGGGTTATTAATACGTGTTATCGCGGATACGTAGCTAGAACCTGGCTAATTCAGCCGACGACAAAACCACGTTACACATGTCCAGAGTTAGGGTCAATTTTAGATCATAATTTTAGTTTTTATACAAATAACTTTTAGACATATTTGCTCTACTTCTTATTTCTTTTTCGTCAAAGTCGACTATAATGCAGAATTGTTCCATACCATAGTTTTACGTAAATTTACCAAATTTTTATTTATTTACGATTAATTTCTACACTTGCATATATAAATAATATTTTTATAAAAGCAGTGACGTGCTCTCTCTCTACATAAAACAAACAAAACTATTAGTATGCATCGAATTATTATTTCATTTTCAATAAATATGGATTTTATAGTTAAAACTAATCACCCCTATCGTGAATAAAAATTCCACATTAAATTTGTTCCCTTTTATTTTTCTAGCATTGAATTTTAATAGGAAAAATGTGAAAAGGGAATACATTTCATGGGGAATTTTTATTCACGATAGGGGTGAATATTTATTTATCATCGTCTTACTGCTAACAATATAATTTCACAACAATTTTCATACTTCTTGCTTAAATATTTAACTAATGACAAATTTGTAAAAGAAAATAAGATTTTCTTTCTTAACATCCATGTTAGTGTTTGACTAATGAATGTAAAACGGTAGTAATTCTCAAAAACTAATGAAATTCAAAATACACTTTTAAAAAAATTCCCATTAAAAAAAAACAATACAAAATAATTTCATAATTGTAAAATTGTTATAAACAGATGCAATCAGCCACATTAGTGTATGATATCACTGCGAGAGATGTGTATGTGTTAATTGTATTAAATGAACTACATGTGACATGTGTATAAAGGACATACCACTTCCTTGTAGGGTCCTGGTTAAAACATGATTATTTATTAATTAATTTAAAAAAAATCTGGTGCTTTTTATTTACTGGTGTCAATTTATTTAATATGACACGTCCCCATCATATAAAGGGTTTGCACTATGTAGCACCGGTCCTTAACACTTTGGAACTGGTCACTTGACAAGTTTTTTAGATCGCTTTCACTTTTAGATATGATACTTTTTCTAGGTGTATCTTAATGTGAAGAAACATTTTTAATTAAAATGAAAAACCAATGGAATTGTTTGTCATACTAACTATTTTAATTCTTTTCATTCATATGCAACTTTCAATTTATGTCTAAACAGTTTAACAACGCAAGTTAACACAGCAGATTAACTACTTTTTATCACGGCAAGACGGACACCAACAAAAACAGCTACATTTGACACTTGTCCTATTGTATGGTGTGGTTTCCTTGCTCATCTTAAATTTAAAATTATAAAATGTTTCTGTATATTTTAAATGTTTGTTGTCAAACCATGCAAAACACGTTTGTTTCACTTTTGGTGGAAAAAAAAACCACAGAACCGAACAGAAAACCCATAAAAATCACCATCATTTGTCGCTAATGAATTAATTTAAATTTCAACAAAATTAATGAAAATAAATTCATAAATTCGTTTATAAATAAGAAATTAATTTTATACATTTATTATTATTAAATTTATATGAGAAAATGTCGCCAAAAGAGAAAAAAATCAAACCAAAAAAATAAATTAAAGACAATATTTATCCCCACACAGTGTAAATAAATTGACAATAAAATATAATGAAATAAAAATGTTCTCACGATCTAAACGAAAAGATACGCCAGTTTTCTAGAAAATCATCAATTTAGTCACTCGAAGATATTCAAAGATACCAAAGCAACCACAAAAAAGACAAAAAGCTAAAAGATGAATGCTTTTGTCTGCAAATCAATAAATAAATTCCAACTGAACTGTTTAATACAATATTCATAATTTCTAGTTTTGTTCTTATTTAGTAGCATGACATTCTAAATGGAATATATGTATTTAAATACGCTGTATAAAATCCAATGATTTTATACCATATTTAATTATTTCATTTATGCTTTTTAATATTTTTTACTAGTGTATAAATAAAACTATGAATTATAACACTTAAGTAATTGTAACGTATAATTATTGTGAATAACACAGAAAGAAATCTGTTATAAAATTATCTAAAATGAATTGTTATTGTAAAATTAAATATAATGTAAGTTTCTTTTTACCTACTGAATAAGCAAACTTCACTTACTCTGAAACCTTTAATATGTTCACTTCAATTTTCTTATAAGTTAAACTCTTTGCAATTAAATAAATTAATGCAATTGAAAATAATTGTAATGAAATTTAAACTGTCAATTTAAGATTATAAATTTAAATCTAATACTAAACCTAAATAATTATTTAAATTTATTTAATTAAAAAATAAATTAAAAAACTTAAATTTAATATTAAAAAATTTTTTAACGTACATTTGAAAAGAAACACTTATGTATTTAATTTAAACACGCATACACACACATCTCATATACATACATAAAAGGTGAGCTTACATCCCTACACACATTCACTTGTAACATATATTTTATAAAACAAACTCAAAATTATTCCATTTAAATTAATCATTATTCTATAACTTATTCCAATTTAAACCCACCCTCGTATAATCTCTTATGATATTGAGAAATTATACTTTATGAGAAATTGGTGTTTTTTCCCAAATAGCCTTGGTTAACAGTCCAAATCGCCAAATATCCCAAATCTTCAAATACGCCAAAATTCTTCATACTCTATAATATGGAATAAGTATATGGTCAAACCATATTTATAGTCTTTGGTCAAACTGTTCATAGGACACTAATTTCAGACACTAAACAAGTACTTTTTAAATAAATAAATAAATATATTTGCAATATACTACAATCTGTATTTAAATAATTATAAATCATGATAACTTAACTAAACGATTCTATAATTTATTTATTCATTTAACTACTCGTATGAAGTTCTTTGATATTTTGTATTAAAATTTGAATTGTCTCCCTTCTAGCGATTGATAGTTTATCCATAAACTGTTTGGCAAACATACTAGTTACACCGATAGTCTGGGAGATCTGAAGTCTCTTAGGAGGCTTTAGATAGCGTTCTATTTTGTCCTGGAATGCCGATTGTCTCTGATCGAAATAGGGACATAGTTTACATTTGGCCTTTTTTGGGAGCGGAACCCCAAAATACTTCCGGATACTACATATATGGCAGATTTACTGGCCACTGGATTTGGACCTTATATGGGAGCTATGACTAATTATGGATCGATCATCATAAAATTCAACTGAATGATTTGTGAATGAAACATATTTGTGTTAAATATTATTTGGATACGAACAATTTTAAGAGAGTTATGCCCGTTAAAGTAATTTTTGAAATTGGACCTCAGATGGGAGCCCGATCTGCACAAAATTTTGTAGGTGTGATTCTACAGAAATTGGCGTGATAAACTAGAGCAGTAAACTTCTCTACTTATACCCGTAACCAACAGTACGATTAAAGGTAATGCTGGTTAACTTTTTTATGAGTTGACGGATCTGTCGATTACTAACAAATGACCTGTGTTTGAAAACTCGAATTGACCGGATTGCTTTCCTCTTCTCGGCCATATTTTGTGTAAGAAATTAAAAATTTACTGCCTTTTTAACCACTATTTTTATTTTGAACGTTTGATCTCTAATGGCCGAATTCTCGGTGGTAAACTAAAATACTAACTATTGTTTAACTTTTACTTGGTATTCTCATGGCAAACTAAACATTGCGAATAAAGAATCATTAGTTAAGCCTTTGCCATTAGCTATTTAAAGGCTGTGAATTTAGCCCTAACTCATTGATAGTTTAGCTGAGGCTATTTTCTTATAACTTAATTGGTTCTTTCAGCATAGGTCCCATTGTGATAACTGGAAAGATAGGAAGGAGTGTAAGGTATGCTGCATCAGTATCCTATACGAACGTTGTCAGTCCTTAATGAGCGGCGCAATTTACATTTTTGATATGCTGTGCTAAACAGTGACAGTGTGTTCAGCATATTCAGACAACTTTTGGTGATCTTTTTTATGAGAGATCAAATCTCCAAGCATGTATTCTGAACATTCAGAAATCACAGCGTTCGGAATTTTAGTCAGCGCCGTTGATATACAATAATAATAGATTCAGAAGCAGTTCGTGCGGGATTTTGCGAATATACAACAGCGTGGTTTTGATTCTTTTGTGACTCCGCCGTAATATTCTATAAACAAAGCTTAACTTCGTCTTAAGACATTGAATAGTTTCAGTTAGTTCGGACACTACGTTATTGCCAAGTATGTCAGCATGACTTGAAAAGCTACAAGATATTAAAAGACACTTGACATTGATTAATACACCGTGTAGACTCCAGAAAGAGATTTTATTTATTTATTTAATGTCGGAAAATAACGTGATACTCTTAGTGTAACGTCCTATTTTAGGGTGAGGGTTCTGGTTATGGGAGAATAACAGTTAAGTGGGCATTCGATATGAACTTGCAATATAAATCATATATATATTTGACTATTATTTTTTAAATCACACTGTGTAGCGTAGAACTAAAATTGACTTCAACCAGTTCATTTCAAGTTTTATGTTTTATTAAAAATTAATTAATTTTTTCTTTTACCAAAAATATAAATACTTAAATTAAATAAAATAAAATGTTGTGGTTTCCGAAATCATGCGATGTGTGTGATTTAAAACAATTTATTTTGGCAAAAAAAATGATTTTTATCGCTTTTATCGTGAATTGACGTTTGTTCTGATAAACAAATAAACAATCAATGATCCTACATATATCTCTTATATACGAATGTACAACAAAAACGAAACAACAAGAAAAAAATCAATTCATTAACTGTTTTAGTTTATTTATTTATTTATATATTTTTTGTCCAATTTAGTCATTCCTCGAAGATGGAAATAAAGAGAGACATGCAAATGTTCTTGTTGCATGTGCATGTGACTGTCTGGCTGGCTGGTTGCTGTCGTAGATTATGTTATGGTGACTACAGTCAAACTTTATACTTGTACGAGAACTTGAACTTGAAAATGATTTTAGTTTTTGTTTTTTTGTTTCGTTTTTGGTTTGATATGAATGTGTTTGGTTTTTGGAGCTAAAAGGGGCATAATACTAAAATAAAACGCAAAATATGTCAATAAATCTGCCAATGGCCTTGTTTTGCATTTCCGCTAATAACTACTGGAATTTTATTCAGTCTAAAAAATATGACCACAACTAACTGAAATGTTAAAGAAGACAATGTCTGATTGTAAGCACATGTACTTATTTATTTACTTAGTACATATGTACTCGTATGTACTGTAATAAAAGCTTAAATTTATAGACACTTTTAGCAGATTCCATACCAGGTCAAAATGAAACTTTCACAATTTTGGTAGTAAATTTGATTTATATTATAAACACAAATAAATAGAAAAATTAAGAATTATTTAAATGTTTATTGAATGGATTCTAAAGGTGGATTCACACATTCGTTCCAAACAAAATATTTGTTCGGACAAGGTTTTTTTTCATATAAAGTCTGACGCCTCTCTTTTTAAGAGAAAGAAAATATTCATATGATAAAAACTATAATTTCATCGATCATTTTAGTCTTTTAGTCAAAGAAATATTTTTTTAATTCAATTTAAGAATGCTTGAAACTGAAACAATTTCCTACCCCACTGGATTATCTACACCTTTTGTCTACAAACAAATAAAATCACAGATAATATATTTCTTGAAGTTCTTGTAAATGTTTGTAAATGTTGTTGGCAATTTATGTAAACTAAACAAAATTAACGTTAACATTGACCTTAACCGTGTCAAATTGTTAGCCAGCCAATGTTAACGTTCAGTTTTCTTTCTAGGTGTGATTAGGCTTCATGTATAACATGTATACATACGTGCAGAAATCAAATATTTACGATCGAAACACTCTATTTCGGGAGGATATTTCTATGTGAAATAATATGACGATTTCCACCAGTTTCAATCCCAGCCGTCCTTGGGCCGAAAAAATTTCACGTACCAAATTTTATCTTTTATTTTATATCTTGTAAATTGCGACCTGTACTTTGCGCACAAGGTTTACATGGCCAGCCGGACGGACGGACGGACACCATTTAATCAACTCAGAAAGTGATTCTGAGACGATCGTCTCAGAATCAGAATCAGACTAATATTTTTGAGCGTTACAAACATCAGCATAAATTCAATACAGGTGTAGGGTATAATAAGATAATTCACTGTTCGTTCAACATTTTTTTTAAAGAGTCAGGCAATTGATATGCCAATATCAATGAAAAGGGGATAGTTGAAGAAGTACAGGTGGTAAAAGAAGAAAGCTTTTTATATTGCAGCGCCTCTGGTGGCGGTGATTTTATAGTGTTTATTTTTTTAATTAGTTTACTTCGGTGGCGTTTCAATGCTTTACCACCGAAGGAGGGCGCTATGATAAATATTAGTTATGATATATAGAAAACTAATAATTATCAGAAACTGATGTTGTTTGAGTGGAATCGAACTCGGGCTACAAACACCAACTCATGCTTAATGATCAAATGCGCCAAACAATTAAGCTACAGCACCATCAGAAAAAATCCGTTAATAAACTTTATTACTTCCGTTGAAGTTGTTTTTTTGAGAGGTATAGAACTTCGAATTGAAATAAAGCACAAGAAAATCGTTTTAATGACCATCAATTTGGCTTTATTGGAAGGATAATTTTATGCCATTAATGTTTAAATATGATTTCAGGCATGTGGCCGCCGCGGCTGGCTCGAATAAAGCCAATTCTACAGGTCCAATTTTCAACCACTTTTTCGAGCATATGGGGCCGTATGTCGGCAATAACGCCACGAATGTTGGCTTCCAATTCCCCTAACGTTTCTGGTTTGTTGGCGTAGACGAGCGACTTCACATATCCCCAAAGAAAATAATCCAATGGTGTCAAATCACACGATCTTGGTGGCCAATTGACAGGTCCATTCCTCGAAATTATGCGCTCATCGAAAGTTTCCTTCAATAAATCGATTGAGGCGTGCGCTGTGTAACATGTAGCGCCGCCTTGTTGGAACCACAACTCATCCACATTCATGCCATCCAATTCGGGAACAAAATAGTCGGTTATCATGGCTCTATACCGGTCTCCATTAATTCGGGTCCTCTTCAACACTTTGCTCTACAGCGGCAATTGTTTCTTCGGTGCGCACTGTTCGACGTCTCTGCGGATGCGTAGTGCGAAAACGATCCATGGTTAACCGAATTAATTGCTCTGATGGACGATTATGTCGACCATAAAATGGCCGGAGCTTGCGGTAAACTTCGCGAACTGAACCGTTATTTTCGTAATAAATTTGCACGATTTGCAAGCGTTGTTCTTTTGTCAACCTGTTCATGATGAAATGGCAAACCAAACTGAACATAAATGACATTAGAGTTGCCAGATTTGACCACAAAATGCCAGTTTTATCTCTTTTCGAAAAACAAACCTCTAAAAAAAACACCCTTTATAAAAGCAGAAATAATTTTTTAGAAATTGTTGCTGAATTCCGGGAAGCTTACTTGGCTTCATAATTACTTTTTGACAATTGAATTTATTTATTTGCACAAACCATTACGATTTAATAGTTGAATTTTCAATAATTATACATACATACATATGTATAGATAATATGTATGTATGTATTTGTATGTACGTTTGATTATTTACGAAAAACCTATATCTTGAATTTCTAGTTTTTTTTTATGAAATACGTACATTGTATCTCTAAAACGCGACTCAGGTGTGCGCCTTAACATACAGACACATACAAACACATGCATCCATTCGTAACCGTACGGACCGAACATGAGTTGTGACCAACAACGGTAGCCAATGTCAAAATGTAGTGATTTAGAATTGTCGAATTTTATTTAAATTGGATGCAAACATGCAAAATTTATTGTATTAAATCAATAAATAACGCAACAACAACAGCACCAGCAGCAACGCAACAATAATATCGATGACAAAAACAAAATCAGAGCAAAATAAATAAATACAGCAACTGCAACAAAAAAATATTATACCAACAAACGGACGGACAGACAGACATACTAGTCACATTACTGACTACAACATACTACGACTTAGAATGTTTCTGTATGATCAGCTCTTTTAAACGCACATCGAGAACAAACATACAGGCATATGTATGTATGTGTTTGTCTGTTTGTCAGTCTGTCCTTGCGTCTTTCAATACTTTATAGTGCGATTTTTTGTCGTACGTAAAGAACGTACAACACCAACAAACAGCGTGCATCATTTGCATGCGAGAGAATCTAAGGAAGAAGTAAAAATCGTACGAAAATTGTGTTGTTCTTTTCTCCCTCTCTTCCTTTTTTGAACTTTTCCTTGAACATTTTTTTCTGCGTCCATTCATTCATTCATTCATTCAATGGAGTATAATTCAAACATGAAAATTTTAACCATAAATGATCAGTTTAGTAAATCCATCGTTATTGGGATTTTTGTTGTTATAGTTTGGTATTAGCAGAACTTTAAAGGATGCATTTTTATTTAATATACATATGTACACATTATTAACAAGTTGAAGTTGAATTTGTTGAACATGACCAATTAAAATTTCTGAAGGGGGCATGAGAATGAAAATTAACTTGAATGATAAATTCTCTATACATATTGATTTCCAATGTTAATGGCTTCCCCATAAAAACCAGCGTAAAGAATTTACTACGTCAGATATATGCAAAATATTTTATGCTAAAATATTAACCATACAATCGTAAGTCCATTTGGTCAGATATTAATAAGAAGAACATATAGAGTTATATCGGTCTGAACTAAAACGATCTTTTTAGTGATTCAGTTAAAAAATTTTACTACAATTAAATACTAATTTGAAAAGCAACAAACAGTTTCTGTTTAATGTGTGATCCAACATAGCAGTCTTCTCCGTGCCAAAGACTCATACTGGAACTAGTTCGGGAATAGTTTCTGATGAGCTTGTTTTTCAGTATCTGTAAGAATATCAAAGAATGTTCAATTATCTTATAAATAAAATTACTGCAAAGCTTAACAATTGTATTGTAAAGTCAAAATTTATATGGTCGCATTAGGAGGTGGCACATGGGTAGATCACGTTTACTACTTGTATGATATCTTGTAAACAAACGTCCTTTTAATATTAAATCAGTTCAACAACTTCTATGGTACTTCCAGGCTCTACAGATGTGTATATTTAGGTCCTATATTTGGGTCCTGTGAAGTTTCATTGAGTGATCCCGTGTGGTTCTCTAGACTGACATATAGGCGAGACGCTGAGTAATACACTATGTTGGGTGAGCAATCTCATAGCCCATAAGGTCGTGTTACTCTTAGGTCGAACTGTAGCTCGTTTCTGTATTTCTCGCATTGTAAATTTTTTCGCATGGAATTAGTGAATTGCAACAAAATCAGTGTAAAATGAAACAAAAAATGGTTTTTCGCACTCAACTGTTTCTGTAACTTTATTTTGCGAGAAATATCTTTCATTTAAATAGTTTTCCAACAATTATTGGAAGATTGTGAAAAAAAGTGTTTCTGTAAGAATATTTTGCGAAAAGATTCTCACAAGAATTGTCAAAAAAATCACATTTCAAATTGATGCGAAAAACACACAATTCAAAATATATGTATATGTAGATATTTTCAAATATGTAACATATTGACAAACGCTTAAAATAAGAAAAAAAGAAAGAGTTTTTGCCAAATATAAACACCTAAAGAAATAAACATCAGGGACCGTAAATAGCAATATTAAAAAATAATTTTGAACAGTTATTTTGAGAAAAAACAAAAATAAGTCCATTTAAGCAGTTTTTTTATTTTTCGTGATCAATTGTAATTGAATCGCGTGTTCCTCAACGACGACTGAATGAATTTTTTTTCTTCGTTGACGTTTGGCTTGCATTTGACACTTACTTACTGGAAATATTCCAATAAAAACATAATCAACGTTGTCTGTTTTCGCATTCAAGTACAGAAACACTTTTTTCTCACAAATCGAGAAACGATGGAATTTTTTGTTACACACTTCATGTGAGAAATTTTTCGATGCGAGAAATACAGAAACGAGCTACTGAACTGGTTTTTAAATTTCGTACTTGTTACTCGTACTCAATAGATCTTGATTTATTTTATTTTGTTCTCTGCTATATAATGTCAAAATCAAGAGGTTGTAGAAAAACAGTTCTTAAAGTACGTAATATTATATTTTTTAAGATTAAAAACAGAATTTAATTCTTTTAAAGCTCTGCTGGAATTGTCTGTCTGTGTTCGTTGACTTGTCTTGTGTGATCGCGTGGTGGTTAAATGCCACCAACACGAAAAATGATAATAATTTTATTTTCTTGGCTGGTCGTTGATTTTTTTGTCTTTACATTTTACTCCAGTTATTTTTTAGATTCAATCGATTTTTATAAATTTTTTCGCTTGTAGTTTATTTTTATTTATTTATATAAATTTTATTTCATTAATTTCATTGCAACATATAAAAATGTTTTGTTCACAGAAGTTTTATGCTTGTTTTTGTTGTTGATTTTATTCGTTGTTTTTGATATTTTTTGAGCTGTAGTTCATTAAAATTTTCTTTTGGCCTAATAAATATAAAATGTTGACGGTTTTTTATTTTTCTGTTTGTGTTGTTATTTAAACATATCAACATACCTTCGAATTTTAGTTTTATTGGTTGTGAAAGGATTGTGCTCTAACCATAATGAAACATTTAGGCAGACGGACAGTCAGTTACTCAGACATTGATCGTATGCAGATATGTTTTCGAAGATGTTGTGTTCACTTGCCTTGTTTCCTCCAGAAACAAATTATGTAGGGAGAGGTATTTTCAAAATTTGGTTTAAAAGCAAGAGTAGCAATTTTATCAGATTTTATTAAAAGTTTAAATTTTTAAAATTATTTTTAATTAAATGTTGAACAGACCAAAAAACGAAGAGGTTGACAAAATATTTGAAAAGGAAACGAAATATTGAGATTTCTAGGAAAAATCACTTAAATATTTAAAATCCATATCGACATGATTAAATCAAAAACATGCAAGTTGATGTTCTTGACAAAAGTGGATTATTAAAAATGTTTAACATTGCGAATGACTGCAGACATTATGCAGCAAATGCTATTGAATCCAGCTAGATTCTTTCTGGTTCATATAGACATATCACATCTGTTGTCATTTATTGATTTAAGGACTTCTAGGTTTGGGAGAGACTAAAGCATTAAATTAAAGGTATTTAACATTAGTTTAATTAATTACATAATGTGAGCGTCAAAATAAAGTCAATACCGCACATTATTTAAAGAAAAGCAATACTAGTATATTAGAAAATTATATTGCATTTTTATATAGTTATTTAAGTAAAATTGAATTCGCAAAAAAAGAAACAAAAACAAAAGCGTATACAAATTTAAATGATTTTTTCTTAAAGTAGACCAATTTTTACGCGTAAAAATAAAGTAAACATTGGCATGATCCTTGTGAAAAACCCTTGTCATTCCAAAAGTAATGGCAATTCTTTTAATGTTTCTTTGTTTGAAAGTATAACGTTAAAGTATTGTTCAAAATAATTGCAAGTTTAATAATTTATCATTAACAGAGTTTAAGTTGTGACGTTAAGTAGTGATAATTTAACTATGGTAAGGCAAACATCAATTGAATCTCGACAAATAGAAAAATTAAACTCCTGCGTGAAACAGATAAAATCATTGAAAGGCATCACTGTATAATAAAAAAAAATTTATAGACAAGTATACCAAACACAATACCGTAGAAAATTTGTCTGGTGCAAAACGACTAAAGCGACTTACAAAAACTGAAGTAAGAGCTATAGTAAGAAGAACTAAGACTAAACCCGATATCTAGAGCTGTAAAAATATCTGAAAATGTTACGTTGAAAAACATGTAAGCGCGAGTACGATTTGTCTCAAAATAAACTACACTACACTTTATAACCAAAGTAAAAGTGTGAATTTCGCAAAACTATATATTAACGAACGTCAAATTTCTTTTTGAATAATATTATTTTCACCGATGAAAGTACGTTTGAGATATTTAAAGCCAAAAGCTCTTCAAAAAAACGCGAACCACGAATGAAGTCTTTAGAAATAAATATGTTACCAAGACTGTAAAACATGGCGGCGGCTCTGTAATTGTGTGGAGTTGTATGGCGGCTGCTGGAATCCGTAATCTTATATTTAAAAAATCTACAATGAAAAGGAAGATTATAGAGAAATTGGAGGTAGCGTGGAACTGAATTTTCTAACAGGACAATGATCCTAAGCATACCACCAATCATTATCCAAAAACTTCAGATCATCTTCCATAGTACCCAGACCTCAATCCAATTGCGCACCTGTGTGAATATCTGGACAAAAAAGCAGGTAATGTAATATTTCATGCAAGGATGACCCACTTTCACTAAAAAAACTATGCTTAGAAGATTGTCAGGTGTGATAAAGACGAAGGAACTACAAACAGAATATTACATACAATGTTTTACATAATTTTAATTTTCTTATGTTTCTTATTTTAATAGTTTTTATTAATGAGTTACGAGTATATTTTACTTAAGTTACTCATGAATTATGCAATATATTTTATTTTAAATTTGTACATTTATTATACATAGGTTAGGTTAGGTTAGCAGGCGGCCGTGTATTACGACCCACTTAGGTCCATATCGCTGGTCCCATTGTGTTACCTGATTGAATAGGAAAAAGAGGTTATATAGAGAAGAGATAGAGTAAAAGAGTAAGCAGGGTAGTAGTAGGATGAGTGGAGTGTAAGAGGGTGAAAAGTGTGCAAGATGTGAAGGAGAAACGTGTAGACTAAAACCTAAAGAGCGCAGATACCCAGATGGATAGATTACGCTACTGCAGCCAATTACTGCTTCTGATAAAAGCGTCAATATCCGCCAACTTCAAAGCTGAGAATTCAGATAAGTCGTCAAAGGATGGTTGCCCCAGAAGAATGGTACGAGATCCACTCATTACTGGGCATTGACATAGTAGATGAGAGACCGTTTCTTCCTCCTCTTCATTATTGCAACTCCTGCAAAAATCATTATAGGGTAAACCCAGTCGTCTTGCATGATTGCCAAATTTGCAGTTATTATACATACATACATATATAATAAATATTTCCTAAGCATTATTAGATATTTACTTTATATTGACGCTCACAGTATGTATTATGGCAATAGAAGTAAAAATTAACCAATTAATTTGTAATCGTATTGTTATGTTTTTTGTGACTAATAAATAAGCTTGAATAAAAACTTGAATATTATGTCAAGTTCAGTAATACTAAATATTTGTATTAAACTTACATTTTATTTAGGGAAAAATTCTTAAAAATTAAATGTTTTTTTATATTGTACATATTATGTATATGGTGGGAACCATATTCATATCTTTGCAAACAATCAGTGAAAATATTTGTTCATACTTGGCTCCATTTATGCACTAGACTAAATACCAGCCGGTCGGTCGATCGACCAGCAGGTCGGCCTGGATGCCTGCCCTCTTTTAAATTTCTCATTTGTTAAAACATCCTTAACGACATGCTCGTACAAAATGATGCCTGCAACAAAGAAAAAAGCCTAAACGAAAATGAACAATATCATTACAATTGATATTGTTTATTTTGCATAAATATACATTTATAGAGGAATACGAGCAACAACAACAACAACAACAGGAGCAGCAGCAGCAACAAAAAATATGTTGTATGCAAAAATACAATGGCTTTTGGAGTAGTTTGTATTTTATAAATACTCGCGAACCAAAAAAGCGCTCAAGAATCGTAACTCCTACCCATTGAACGAGGGTTGTACAGCTAGAAACTACAGTGTAATTTAAAAAATATATTAAACATTTGGAAACTTGGGTTTTTATTAAACAATTTCAAATTATCTACAATTTTGAAATAACCCTCGTAATTACCACATCAGTAAGAAGTAACAAAGATTCATAACATTTAAGTTTCTTTTATATTGTTTATGGAACGAAAAAAAAAAACTATTTCATACATGTATGATTGCAAAAAAAGAAGAAGCTTTTAAATAGACAGACGGACGGACAGCAGTAAAGGCAGAGACATATCTGGTGCACAATATCTGCGTCACCGAGAGAAAAACCCCTGCAAATATTGCCAGAGGAGAAAGAAATACAGAAAAAATAACAATCTTACTAATTGGATGATTTTAGCATAAACAAATGTATTTCAGATTCACTAAAATAACAACTACAACAACAACGCAAGTATAAAACGGAGTTTAATACAGATTTGTTTAGAATTATTGGCCAGAAGGAAGTGGACCTCTGTACACATACATACATACCAATAAGCACACACGATCACATCTTCTAACATTATAATGTATTTTTTTTTACTTTAAAGACTTTTGCATAAAGCAAAAGCAAATCGTATTTTATAAAACATTATGCTAGTAAAAAATATTTTTACACAAAAGAAAAAGACTGAAATCTTCAATAAACAAACATACTAACTATACTTATTCAAATAAATTGTTTCTTTCAATTCTAAGGGGCTGCAACATCAGCAAAAAAAAATATTAACATTTCTTATATGTACGTGTAGTGAAATTGTTTAGCTGGTTAAACTTTATGATTAATAAATGAATAAAAAGTAAGAAAGCAAAGCCATCCATATTCCAGTTGTTAGAAAAAAATTGGAAAATTAACAAGAATATTTTTACTATCTGAGTCCAATTTTTGTGTGCTTCTTCATAATATTCAGTGTTTGAAAAAATAACTGAAATTAATTTTTAATGATACGAAAAAGAAAAACTATAAAACGAATTACAGTCGACTCTTGAAAATTTGAAATTCAAGGGACCAGCGAAAAAGTTCAAATAATCGAGATTTCATATTAACGAAAGCAAACGATTTTAATTTTTGTTTTAAAAACAGAAACAAAATCACATTACGAACTAAACTTCAAATTATAGAACGCTGTCGGGAAAGATGTCATTTCTATAAAGCAGCGCATATAAACTAAAATAAATCATTGTTTTATTTATTTTATATTTTGCATAAAACACAGCACATTAAAATAATTCAAATTATAGAGCATAGAGCCAAAAAATTCAAATATGAAATTCAAATAAATTCGAATTACCGAGGTGACCAAATTACATAGATTTTTTTCAATTTATTAAATGTTTTTCAAGGGTCCAGAAAAACAGTTCAAATTATCGCGAGATTTAAATTAACGAATTTCAAATTATCAAGAGTCGACTGTACTTTGTTAATTCCTATTTTCAACTACTGATGATCGTATTGATGGTCATAAGTTAATTGCCTAAATTTAATGGAAAATGTTAATGTGTTCAGAGTCTGTACTTCAGAATAAATAATAACAAGGTACATATTTTCAATTTTGCATTTAAGACAACATCAAATTTTATTTCAACAGGAAAATTATGGAATCAAAAGCGAAATCAATTTTTCTATATTCGCTTATGTTTTCAATTAATTTTAGTCCAAAATAAATAATGATGGCTTTATTTCAGTTATACCCTAATAACATATGTAGTAATATCCTATAGTTGCTTTAAATGGCCATACATGTCTGAAAAATCCTGGACTATGTTTCATGCATGTGATCGTTCAAAAACTAATATAATTACTAATTGATCATAAAGCCCAAGATCACTGTGACGTTAATACATCTTTTACAAATATCAGTATCCAGATTAGGGTTCCTACTCTCTAAAAATTCCCAAAAATTATCGGAATTTTCTTTATACGATTTCTTCTTATTATTAAGATTTGCTGTGGTTCGTTGTCTACCGAATGATTTTTCTTAACCAAAAACCATTACCGGTTTGACTGAACTATTCGATTATCACAGTGTAAAATGTTGTATCAGTCTGACAGACATTTTAAATTTATTTTCATGTCATACAAATTTAAAATTTAAGTTCTAAAAGAACATATTAAGGTGCATAATAGAGTGATTTTGAAAAAAAGTTATGTCAGTCACCTCCTAGACTTAAAGATAATGTTAAAACAATTCTAAAAATACTTTTTTTTTTGTTTTTTGCCACGCCCTTTAAGTATTTTGTTCACTCTGTCGCTATTTTTAGTCCGATTATAAATTTTTGCATACCGATGTTCATGGATTTGTAAGGGTTACATTTCTGTCCTTAATCCGATCCAGAATTTTACATAGATCATTTACATACATGCCAAAATCAAACTGCTGGATTTTGAGAATATCTGTCCATATTTGACAATATCACTCAGATAAGCTCCACTCCCGAAATCCACGTTTATACTAATATATATCTTAAATATACCGTTATTATGTTGAAATTCAAGGCGAAATATCCTCATATTTATTAAAATCACTGTTCCAAAATTTAAGAAGATCGGCCCATAATTTATAATAGTTTCCATATAAGAACCATTTTGGAAAAACAAATAAACACACAAAAATGTCTAATAAATATCGATATCGAACCAACTTTTATATGGATCAGTAATTTTAATCCAGAAATCATACTAATATCGGTTATACGGCAATTATGCTACTGGATTTTGTATCTATCAGTCAATAATTGGCAATAGCTCCCGAATTAAGTCCGGGCATACTAAACAACCATACAACTCTTGTAAATAACGTTATTGAGAAGAATTTCAATCTAATCATATTACTGGATACTGGATTTAGAAGCTATCAGTCCATAATTGGTCCAATTCTGCTATGCCACCCATAAATATCTTGTAAATATCTTATCCTTTTTTATACTCTGTTTCTTAACTTGTTGTGAAAATGCAAAAATGTTCTTTTAATTTTATAAATTGTTAAATTACACTGAAGATTATTATGAAAATCAGACAAACTCTGTATATTACAGTAAGAATCGGTAATTAATATCAATTATAAGTGGTTAAAATTAGATTAAATTTCAAATTTTCAAAATTTTATCTAATTTGTCTTTCAAACAATATATAATAACATCAAAATAAAATTTGCGCTAAGACTGAATAGAAAACACAGAATTAGGATATTCTAGTCTAGTGCAGTTTTTGTATTTCTTATTACGTTTATGTCGAGGGTATTAAAGATTCGGCACAGCCGAATATAGTACTCTAACTTGTTTTTCTATTAGGGGTTTCAGTAACCTTAATGATCGAATAAATTGTATCTAATATTTCAGGTTTTAAATTATTTTAAACATTTTTACTGAATTATCTTCAATTTAAATTACTATTATTGGATTCTCAGTTTTTTTTTTTCAAATGAAAATTGATTTCGTTGCTTAAGATGTCGATATATTCAATAATTAACATTATATGCTCTGGAGAAGCTTACCCCCTGGCCCACGATGTCGAACGATAACGTTCGCTTAGATAAGACTTAAGACGCAAACTTGATTGTGGAATAAACTAACTTGATTGAGTAAAAAAAATAGATACGATAAAAAGTTTGTGTCTTAAGTCTTATCTTATCTGCAAATACTAGTACTTTGACTTGATTAACCCTGCTGTTAGGTTTGGACCATTTTGGTCAAATTTTTTTTTCTTTCCTTTCTATCTTTTTAACGGTAAAACATATCGACTTGAAACGTCAGCTCACGTGGTTTTTTTCTAAATCAATGTTTTTATTCAAATAATTAAGTGTCTAACATAAATTGGAAGGGAGAAAAATAAACAGTTACAAATTTTATGTTAAGGACCATTTTGGTCCATTGTAATTTTTTATTTATTCGCTTCTATGCAGGATGTACAAACAATTTTTCGGCTTAGTTTGCAAATAAATTTGCTGCAGATAACACATTTACTATCGCATTTTGATTTGCAGCAACCACAAATTCCACGTTTTCTAGCAGATGGGTTTCTTGTATCACTTGTAGAAGCTACGGGGTCTGTGGTAGATGCTCTTACCTCAGCCAATAACTCTGCTGAGAAATTTTGTTTGGGTATGTTGGTTCGTTTCATCATATGTTCTTTGGCCAAAGAAAGTGCTAATAGTCATAAAAATTCTAGTCGCTTACGATTTGGCTCACTGGGTGCCCACGAATCATCAATTTCAGAAAACAATATAAGAGCATTCAATGCTGATATATCTATCATATTTGCAAAAACAACATTCGGCCATCGATTTGTTTTGCGTTTAGTACTGTAGTAGCCAATCTTTTGGTCGACAGTATCTACGCCTCCTAAAAGAAAACAAAATTAAATTTTGTTTACTAAAAATCTATGAACACTGGCAAAAAGTTACACACCTTTTGTTGAATTATAATAAGACACAATCTCAGGCTTCTTTTTTGGTCCATTGGCATCAACTTCTGCCGTTTTGTGCATCGTACTCATCAAAACAGTACTTTTGTTTTTATGGCTGTTGTATGAAACTAATGTTGCGACTTCAGTGAAAGCAAATGTTGAAGTATATAAAGGAACTTTTTTGAATATGAGCAACTTCGGTGGAATAAATGTTTTATTTTTTCGAACTGTACCCACGTATGTCAGTTTCCTTTCCAAAAGCTTTTGCGCAAAATCAAACGACGAAAAGAAATTATCAGCCGTGATATTTTGACCTTTCAAACCTTCAGTCAAGTCCAATACGATGCGCTGTCCTTGGTTTTTCTCAGGCTGATCATTTCTTTGTTTTCCTAAATATGGTTGTATCTTCCACACATAACTTGTTTTAGAGTCAACAGACAACCAAAATTTTAAGCCATATTTGGCAGGTTTTGAAGGCATATATTGTCTGAAAGAGCATCGTCCTCTGAAAGGCACCAGTTGTTCATCAATAGTAACATTTTCATGGCAGTTGAAACTCATTGAAAGAATGCCTTCCCAACGGTTCCACAAATCACGTATAGGAGCAAACTTATCGGTTCTTTGCATTTGTCTTCGGCTCATAACATCATCGAACCGGAGCGCTCTTGTAATCATTTGAAAAGTATCCTCAGACATAATTGCACGGAATATAGGACGACCAAAACGTCTATCAAACAAACCATGTATGTCTTCGTTTTTGCCGCTGCCATATAACAAATAAATTTGCCTACTCTTTTACTGAACCAAAATAAAAATCTGTATAAATATACATACCGACACACACCAGCAAGAATAAGTACTGCAATATAAGCACGCAAAGTGGCTTCATCAATGTTTTTCCATTTACCCTCGAATTTTACTCTGCCAATATGTATGGCAGAGTATTTTCAATAATTATTTTTTCTAACTTGATTCGGTATTTTCAAATTCAGTATTTTCTTCTAAAATACTTGAATTTGAAATATCCGAGGCACTGTCATTTAGGATTTCAGCAATAGCATCGGTGTCCAAAAAACGTCGATTTTCCATTCTAACAAGAAATAAACACAACACAACACAAACAAGACACAAACTGAACTGCAACTGATGCAAAAAATTTACACGACTGTATTCACAAAAAAACAACTTATTGAATGTCAACAGTAACTTGAATAGCTGATTTGATGGCATAACAAAACAAAATTAGGGGAATCCCACTATTGGCTTTCAAATTTAATTTGTATGAAATATAATAACAAACATTCAAAAAAAAAAATGAATAGCCC
This sequence comes from Bellardia pandia, assembly GCA_916048285.2. Lineage (NCBI taxonomy): Eukaryota > Metazoa > Arthropoda > Insecta > Diptera > Calliphoridae > Bellardia > Bellardia pandia. The sequence goes on from OU696530.1 coordinate 56,678,595, forward strand.
AAACGATTTGTTAAGCATACAAATATAACTTTTAGTGAAAATATTTGTTGCCAAATACTTAATTGAAATAAATAAGTATAAAAATAGACTTACGCCCCTTGTTTTCAAAAAAAATTGATATAGACCAAAATGGTCCGTTAACCTCGAATTCGTAAGTTTTTTTTAACCTAACAGCAGGGTTAAGAACAAAATTTAATATATTTGCTAATTAAAATAAATTGAACTAATAATAATACATAACTAAAGTAATAAATTAAAAATTATTATTTTAACAAAACTTTTCTTTAAGTGTGTTTGTTATTCAATATTTACGCTGACATTTATGATCGAACAGTTTATGATTTCGTATCAATTATAAAAAAAACTGCACACCAAAATATTGCCATCATATTTCTTAATAAATTTAAAGAAAACAAATAAACAAGCGAAAAATAATAATGATAATAAGACCAAAAAGAAAAACCTCAACCAAACAAAATAGTTTCAACACAAATCACAATTAGATATTAAACCAAAACGAACAAAAAAATGCAACGTTTAAATACTGTCAACACAGTATAAACAGGTAAACGACTGCAACGTACACACATGATCGACGGTTGGTGACAACAATTCCAAATTCATACATGCAATATACCACAATGATGTAGCACGTATGTATGTACATATGTGCATACGTACGAGTACGTTGCAAGAGTATGTAATATACGATCTGAAATGATCGTAATACGAATATGATAAAATCAACATAGGTGGTGATCATAAATTGTCAATAAACAACAAACAGCATAAAAGTGTAGACCAGCAGTAGTAACAAGCAACAATAATATTACTTACTAACAGAAATATCGCAACGCCACGGCGGCTGCGACAGCATTAGCAAAAACGGCCAAAAAACCGACAGAAAATTCACTGTTCAAGTAATATTTTTGGTGTATTAGTACATAACTACTCGTACAAGTACATGGTGGTATTTGTTACTCCCTTTTCATCACATTCACACACGACGCTGTTGGTTAAAAGAATCTAATTTGGAGCCAACAAATTCTACTTCATTCTCTACAATAGATAAAAGCTTTTTACCTCTATGGATAGGCAATGAAGGAGGATCAGAATCGAGTCCAGATCGCGACTTCACGGATGAAATGAAGTACTTGCGATTGTTTAAAATGATTCCAAAACTATAGTTTCAGCAAAAAACGAATAGAAATATCATCGGCGTTATCTACTGTCGCAAGATGATGTAAAGAGCCGCATCAAACTCATCGATAAGTCGTATCCATAGCTTCTAGATTTGACGATTTTTTGTTTCAAAAAAGCAAAGTGACGATTTAACGATTTCTTCATTGAAAGTGGCGATTTTCTGAATTATTAAAATTTTCTATCATTTGTTTGTTTTATTAATGTTTTTGTTACCAACTTGTCTCTTTTTTTTTAGACAAAAACTATTTTTCTCGTTTAATATCATAAATATTATAAAGAACACGGCAAAAAAACAAACAAAGTAATAGTAGTTTTTTCTTAATAATTGACAATTATTTATCTATAAACATAAAAAGAAATTTTAAATGCTGAATTCCATGAACTAAAATTTTTAGAAGAACAATTTCTGAATTTCAACGGCGAAATTCTACAAAAATTTCTCCTATTTTACCAAAACTTCGAAAGAATATTCAAGCAAATAAATTTAAATAAGAAAAATGCGGAAATCATTGAAAATAATTACCAGTATATGATGGATGATTTGGATTCTATACTCAAAATGTTATTTAAAACTTAATAAACTAAATTGTTTTGACATTGTTATTTAACACGAATTAATAAAATATGCTAAATTCAGCTGTTTATTTATAAAATACTGTAGGTTTTGTTTCACACTCTTCAGTTTTAGCTGAGCAGTGTTTGCTCAACTCTCTTCTGCACTTGCCATTTCATTTGCACATGTCAATTAAATTTTCGTACTTTTTAATGCAAATTAACAAGCATAAAAAACACAAAAGGAAATTAGAAAATTGACTTTTACCGTCAAGTTTGTACCCCTTTTATTCTCTTTTATCTTCTTATTCAAAACTACTTGCCTTGATGAGTCAGAAATGAAAAGTGTGAAAACGTACTAAGATATTATAAATATATTACACAAGTTGTGTTTAACAATATATTTTTTATTATTTTTTATTTTAAAAGTCGAATTTCAGCAAACTTGAACACCATCCAAACCCACTTGCACGAGACATCCTCAACTTTAGTGGCCACAATCGGTTGAGAAGGAGGGATACCCTGGCTTTAACTCAAGCGCAAAACAGATGACTGGATCAGTTGATGTGAAATTTTTTAGTATCATAAAAATTTTTGTCTAGCACTGGCTGGACTTATTATTTTCTGTTTAGTATTAAGATTTGAATACTTATTGTCATTTCATATATGAAGATTCAATAAATAATTAAAAAAAAAAAAAAAAAAAAAAAAAAAAAAAAAAAAAAAAAAAAACATTATATTTTTTGTGATTTCTTATTTCAAAAGTTAAAATTTCTGTATTTTGATGTGTATTGTACTTGAATTTTTATGTTTTCGTTTAAATAAAAATTTCAAAATACTATTAAAATATTGACTTTTAATTGGGATTTTGACGATTTTTTCCGAAATTCATCTGGCAGCCCTGGTCGTATGATTTGTTCCAACTTGAAATGCTAAGCAGCTCTCTAATCCGAGTTTAGATCCTTACATCCTAATTACTTACTCCGCTCAAAATGGTTCATGTGTTTATGGATTTATAACCTGACTTAATTAAGATAACTGTCCCAATGGATGAACAAGAGTATGTATGGACATAGAGAGCTAGATAATGTAAATATTCCAAGGAAGAGAGACAGATGAATGGTCCGACTTTAGAGAATATTAATCCAGTATCCTAGAAGATATAAAGACAGAATATGAAATCATTTTAATGTTATAATAGTTCGGGTTGTTCATTCCCCCAAAATTCCATGCGCATATCGGTCTAAGTCTTAAATGGATCTGGGATATGGGTTATTTTGTCAGGAAAGCCAGAAAACCCAACGTCTATAATACTTTCCAATAAAGAAAGCCAACATGATGATTCATCACTAAAGCACTAGACTTCCTCGTGGTTGTCACTGTTGACTAACAGGGGCAGAAATTTGGATAACGGAATTTTAGGCCTTACAAAACTCCTGACTTAGATTACATTAATCCAGGTCTAGTAAAACATGACGACAAACTGCCAAAGAATTGGCAAATGTCAATGGAAGACAAGGTAAAATCTATATTCCCTATTCACCGCTCCAATTTGCCTACCGGATCAATGCTGAATGCAATTTATCATGTTACGACAACCAATGAAACAAATTTTGGTTGTTATTAGGGATTAAGTTTGACTCATGTAGAATAGCGCAAACTTTATGGGCGACTAGAAATTTCTCGCTTATATATAGGTATATAAACTATCCTAAGGTCGCTGAAAGACTATACTTACGGTATTATTTATAGTAACTGTCATCTCAGACACCACCAATATCTAGTGTAGATTCAGTTGATTGAAGAACGAAACCTAAAAAAGTATAATCTGAGATATGTTGAAGTAATTTTCATGCAGAGGAAATGTTGGTTCTTTCGAACAACAGAGGTATTTGAGCTTCACTCATGAACTCAACATGGATTGAAACCTGCATGATTACAAAAAAGTTCCTTTGGGTTTAGTAAATTTCCATAAAAATTGTTATTCGCCAACTAAATATTCAGTGTAAAATGTGATGAGCCAAACACAAATACAAAATGCAATAGATGTTAAATGAATTAATTTTGGTGCTTTTGAAATGATTTGTAAGTAACAAAATTGCTTGCCCCATCTTTTGTAGGGTACTTAATGATCGATTTTGACTGATCATTATATATCAACTGGTTTTTTTTTATATGAGAATAATGTTGCATTATGATTTGAGAATTGTTTTTTGTTACTGGCTCTCGTTTCTGTTTTGTGGTTTCTGTGTCAATGTTGTTGTTGCATGGTCAGGGAATAAGCTCGTGTTGCATTGTCAAAGTTGCCATAAATATCATCTTTTTTGTTGTTATTGTTGTTTTATTTTTTCGACTTTGTTGGCTTTTATTTGTTATTTTTGGAGAGCAGCAGAACAGCTGAACAGAACTCATGTGGTGTCAGCGTGTGGAGTTTTGTAATAGTAGTTGAGGAAAATGCCGCCAAATAATGCCCGTTCTAGTGGTTCTGTTGATGTTATTGTTGTTTTTGTTGTTGCTGATTTTGTGATTAATTAAACCGACGGGGACGCATGATTTATAATGATGAATTTATTTGAGTTGACTTTAGTGGTGAACAAAGTAAAATATCCGCTTTCAAAGTATATTCTCATTGACTTTGACCAAGTCGTACTGTAAGTTTGCCTTGTGTATGTCGGTCGCTTTGCTTTCAATAACCATTTTGGGCTAGAAGTCATAAAACATAATTCACTTTTATTTAAGGAGCAAAATAGTTACAAAAATGGCAACAGCAGCAACCGTCACTAGTGCAAAAGAACAAATTTAGATTTCACTTGAAGAATACATTTATAAAAGTCATGTCGCTGTTTTATTTGCAGTAACTCAGTATTTTCTGTTTTTAAGCTTAAATATGCACCAACCCTTTTGATCTCTTTTAGGAATTTACCTTTTTTACAGTTTCCTCTCTTTTCATGGTTGTGGACTGCCAGCCATCACCTGTTTGGAATACGTTTATGCAGTACGTCCTAAAGAGTGTTTATTTAATTAAATCATCATCGTTGTTGATTTATTCGATTTTGAATAAAATAGTTCATGTAAATTGTTTAATCCTTAACTGGACAAGGGAGTAGTTTTTTTTAATATAATTAAATTTACTTGGTGTTGTACGGGATACTTATCATAAATTGTTTAACGATTATAACTATTCACTGCTTTATATATCATTGCTAAATTAGGAAATAAACCTAAAGAATTAACCCGTTTGTTATTTTGTATTTTATTCACTTATTTTTTTCGATTGTCAACATTCATACTCATATGTAATGTTTAGAATTTGAAAATACTTTAGAAATTGTATCCCTTCGACTTGGCACTTTTGTCAAAAAAACTTACTAAATGTTGGTAAAATGTATTTGAATACTAATTATTTTAATCCAATGATGGAATAATAAAATTTATTAACTAACATAGTATTATTTTGAACTCGAGTGTGATGTAGATGACCAAATTCAGACAAGTAAGAATTAAGAAGAATGACAGGTTGTAATGGCACTTTTTCCTTTTAATGTTAAAATCAAATGGAGACTTTTTTACTACTTCCAATAATACTTTTAAAATTTGTTTATAATAATGAACTTGGAATCGCAAAATTAGACTCCTTTGATCATGGAAATATTTGAATCCAAAACAGAGGATCCTGGTTTTTGTATTTTGTTATAACTAATGTCAAATAAATTACTATTTAGCTAGAGCATTGCGGGGTGACAGATCGGTTCTACGACGCCTTAATTGCGTTTCGCTGTGCGAGAAGTCTTGCATGTAGTTTCGGGTGGCTTAGTAGTTTTAAAATGTGTTTTTCAAGCAAATTATTGAACCCATCATTAACTAAAGGTACTTGTAAGTATTTACTTCTGATTTACCATGCCTTTACTTTGATTGATCATCGTTTCTGAGTTTGAATTCACAACGTGAACTTTACGGAATTTTGTATGTATTTGTTTGTATTTTGTAATGGTAGGGAGGGGGCACGTTTATACCCGGGGCACCTTTGAGCTATGTTGATAAAATCTCAGTTTAACATTTTTCCCGATCCTTAACCGAGTTTTTCACATGGCAACCTTGTTTTCTAGCAACGTCAACAACTCTTGCTAGTTTTTTCAGTCGTCGACCGAATGTAGTTGAATGAACAAGTTTTCGCAGTGCCATTGTAAATTATTTTTATTTTTATTTTTGTAAGAGTGTAAGAAGTATTCAGTGATCGTTTTCTTTCGTGGAAGAAATTTATTGCAGTCCAAAATTCATTAAAAAAAAAAAAATTAAGGTAAGTTATTTGTAAATAATTTTATCCTATATTCTTCGACCTTTTTAATGATTTTTATTAAATAATTTTTAAGCTTGAGGTCACTTTTTTGTTTTTTATAAAAGATTTTTATTTCTTATATATAATTTACTCAATATTTCGATTTCCTTTGGAAATCTTCTTCAGGAGTTAATTTAATATTATAAAAATTTTCTATGTGTAAAAATTTTTTTTTTGATATAAGTTTGAAAGGGGTTGACAAAATTGAAAACATGTTTTACAGAAAAATAATTTTAAATTTTCGATAATAACATTGAACAGTAAAAAATTATAACAGAAATATACATAGTAACATTTTAAATAATAACATTTTGGAATTATAACATTTTTTAAATACATAAATTGTGTTAATTTCTCCTATTGTTAATATTTTTATTTTTGTTCAATAAGTGTCTGTAATTTTGAGCTAAATTTTCTGTGTCTTTCTTAAAATTTATCCTTCTTTCTGATGGTACATTATTTATATGTAACATTTCTAACATGTATCTTCGTTTTGTATGATTTTCTGTGTTCAATATAGATGTGTTATCAAAATCTGGGTAGTGGTTAAAATCTCTACAATGGGTTGATAAAGCTGTTTTTTGTGTTGAATTATAATTTCTATATTTCTGGTCATGTCTATGTCCTGCTAATCTAGTTTTAAGTTTTGTCCCTGTTGTTCCTATATATATTTTGTTACATTGTCCGTTACTATTACCACCACAAGGAATTTTATATACTAAATTTGACATATCTGTCTTTTCTAATCTATCTTTAGTTTTTGTGAATAATCTTCCTACATTATTATTTACCTTATGTGCCATTTTGTATGTTGTTTTGTTGTATATGTTTAAATGTTCTATTCTTTCTGAAAATCCAGGTATATATGATATTGACTTATAAATTTTTGGTTCTGAAATTCCATTATTAATATAGGATTTCTTTGTATTAAATTGTTTTATTAATCTGCAAATGAGTTCATTAGGAAAACTATTATCTATTAATATATTTCTAATTATTTCTTTATTTTTCTTATGAAATCTAATGTCACTAATTGTTAATATTCTATCTATAAGATTTTTAGCAGTGTTTATAATAATTCTTTTTGGGTGTTTTGAGAAATAATTTAAAATTCTTCCTGATGAAGTTGGTTTTTTATACCAATCAAATACTAAATTATTTCCCCTTCTTTTAACTAATATGTCTAAATATGAAATTGAAGAATTTAATTCTTTTTCAATAGTAAATTTTATATTCTGATCAAATGAGTTGAATGTTGATAATAAATTATCAATTTTATTATCTTCAATTATACAAAATAAGTCGTCTACATATTTTGTTAGTATTTTTGGTTTTATTAATAATTTTTCAATACATGTATCTAATAATTTTTCCATTACAATATCTGCTATTATTGGAGATGCTGGTGAACCCATTGGAAGTCCCTTTTCTTGTTTATATATTTTGCCATCATATTGGAAATACCTATTGTCAACTATACAGAATTTTATGATTCGTAAGAATAAATTTTTATTAATATCAGTAAATTCGGAAATTTTGTTCCAATTTTCTTCTATGATTTTTATTGCTAGGTCAACTGGAATACTTGGGAATAATGAAACAACATCAAGTGATATTAATTTTTCATTATTTTTGATAGAAATATTTTTTAATTTATCTTTAAATTGTATTGAATTATTAACATTATATTTTGAATTTTCTGTTAAATTTTTAAGGATTTTAACAATATATTTACATAGATTATGTGACGGTGAATTTATTGATGAACAAATTGGTCTTAATGGAAAATTTTCTTTGTGTATTTTAGGTAATCCATATAACCTGGGAGCCATAGCTATGGAAGTTTTAAGTTTATTTTTCTCTATTGGTGTTATTATATTTAATTTAAAAAGTTCATCTATTAAATTATTGTTAATTTTTTGAAATCTGTTTGTTGGGTCTTTCTTTAAAATTTGAAAAGTTTCATTGTCGTTTAAAATGTTTTCAATTCTAGATGTGTAATCTATTTTATTGATTGCTACTGTTGTGTTACCTTTATCTGCTCTTAAAATTATTATATCTCTATTCTTTTTTAGAAATGTTTGGCAATTTTTTACTTTATTTATTGTAAATCTATCTCTATTATTTAATGAAACTTTGTTTAAATGACTATCAATTACCGTTGTAAAATTTGACCTTGCAATTTCCCTTTCTTCTTTATTCTCTATAGTTTCGATCAAATCTTCTCCTTCAGATATAATTTTTAACATTGGAAAATGTTCTTTACTTTCGGGAAGTGCGTGTTTTTCACCTAATGATAAAATCCACCTAACATCTTCTGGTATATCTTTGTTTGTTTTGTTCACAAACCATTTTTTGTTAAATGTTATTCCTAATTCTTTCATTTGCAAATCAACACAACAATTAAACTTTTTCATATGTACCTGTTTTTCTTTTTTGATTAATTTTTCGGCTAATATGTCCTCATATTTTAAAAAATTGTCCAATGTTTTTTTATCAAAAATCTGGTTTAAATTGTATCTTAAATATTGTAATTCATCTTCACTATCTTTTAATATGTAGTGTTTTTGTTTTATAGATGAATTCAAAATTTTGTTCTGTATATTTAGAACATATTTTTCTACTTCTTTCTTGATTGCATGATTTGAATGTTCTTGAAATAGGTTTGAAATATTTTTTGTTGAATTCTTTATAAATTTTGGTATAATTCCTTCATTTCTGCATTTGATCAAAAATGTAATTGTAGCCTTGCATTTGATTATCTTTCTTCTTACTGTCTTGAATCTGTTTATTAGCTGCTTATTACCCTCAAATTTTTTGAAATCTTGATAATTCATCGTGCTTATCTTCTCTTTGTAAATAATTTTATCCTATATTCTTCGACCTTTTTAATGATTTTTATTAAATAATTTTTAAGCTTGAGGTCACTTTTTTGTTTTTTATAAAAGATTTTTATTTCTTATATATAATTTACTCAATATTTCGATTTCCTTTGGAAATCTTCTTCAGGAGTTAATTTAATATTATAAAAATTTTCTATGTGTAAAAATTTTTTTGATATAAGTTTGAAAGGGGTTGACAAAATTGAAAACATGTTTTACAGAAAAATAATTTTAAATTTTCGATAATAACATTGAACAGTAAAAAATTATAACAGAAATATACATAGTAACATTTTAAATAATAACATTTTGGAATTATAACATTTTTTAAATACATAAATATACATAAATATTTCAAACCTATTTCAAGAACATTCAAATCATGCAATCAAGAAAGAAGTAGAAAAATATGTTCTAAATATACAGAACAAAATTTTGAATTCATCTATAAAACAAAAACACTACATATTAAAAGATAGTGAAGATGAATTACAATATTTAAGATACAATTTAAACCAGATTTTTGATAAAAAAACATTGGACAATTTTTTAAAATATGAGGACATATTAGCCGAAAAATTAATCAAAAAAGAAAAACAGGTACATATGAAAAAGTTTAATTGTTGTGTTGATTTGCAAATGAAAGAATTAGGAATAACATTTAACAAAAAAATGGTTTGTGAACAAAACAAACAAAGATATACCAGAAGATGTTAGGTGGATTTTATCATTAGGTGAAAAACACGCACTTCCCGAAAGTAAAGAACATTTTCCAATGTTAAAAATTATATCTGAAGGAGAAGATTTGATCGAAACTATAGAGAATAAAGAAGAAAGGGAAATTGCAAGGTCAAATTTTACAACGGTAATTGATAGTCATTTAAACAAAGTTTCATTAAATAATAGAGATAGATTTACAATAAATAAAGTAAAAAATTGCCAAACATTTCTAAAAAAGAATAGAGATATAATAATTTTAAGAGCAGATAAAGGTAACACAACAGTAGCAATCAATAAAATAGATTACACATCTAGAATTGAAAACATTTTAAACGACAATGAAACTTTTCAAATTTTAAAGAAAGACCCAACAAACAGATTTCAAAAAATTAACAATAATTTAATAGATGAACTTTTTAAATTAAATATAATAACACCAATAGAGAAAAATAAACTTAAAACTTCCATAGCTATGGCTCCCAGGTTATATGGATTACCTAAAATACACAAAGAAAATTTTCCATTAAGACCAATTTGTTCATCAATAAATTCACCGTCACATAATCTATGTAAATATATTGTTAAAATCCTTAAAAATTTAACAGAAAATTCAAAATATAATGTTAATAATTCAATACAATTTAAAGATAAATTAAAAAATATTTCTATCAAAAATAATGAAAAATTAATATCACTTGATGTTGTTTCATTATTCCCAAGTATTCCAGTTGACCTAGCAATAAAAATCATAGAAGAAAATTGGAACAAAATTTCCGAATTTACTGATATTAATAAAAATTTATTCTTACGAATCATAAAATTCTGTATAGTTGACAATAGGTATTTCCAATATGATGGCAAAATATATAAACAAGAAAAGGGACTTCCAATGGGTTCACCAGCATCTCCAATAATAGCAGATATTGTAATGGAAAAATTATTAGATACATGTATTGAAAAATTATTAATAAAACCAAAAATACTAACAAAATATGTAGACGACTTATTTTGTATAATTGAAGATAATAAAATTGATAATTTATTATCAACATTCAACTCATTTGATCAGAATATAAAATTTACTATTGAAAAAGAATTAAATTCTTCAATTTCATATTTAGACATATTAGTTAAAAGAAGGGGAAATAATTTAGTATTTGATTGGTATAAAAAACCAACTTCATCAGGAAGAATTTTAAATTATTTCTCAAAACACCCAAAAAGAATTATTATAAACACTGCTAAAAATCTTATAGATAGAATATTAACAATTAGTGACATTAGATTTCATAAGAAAAATAAAGAAATAATTAGAAATATATTAATAGATAATAGTTTTCCTAATGAACTCATTTGCAGATTAATAAAACAATTTAATACAAAGAAATCCTATATTAATAATGGAATTTCAGAACCAAAAATTTATAAGTCAATATCATATATACCTGGATTTTCAGAAAGAATAGAACATTTAAACATATACAACAAAACAACATACAAAATGGCACATAAGGTAAATAATAATGTAGGAAGATTATTCACAAAAACTAAAGATAGATTAGAAAAGACAGATATGTCAAATTTAGTATATAAAATTCCTTGTGGTGGTAATAGTAACGGACAATGTAACAAAATATATATAGGAACAACAGGGACAAAACTTAAAACTAGATTAGCAGGACATAGACATGACCAGAAATATAGAAATTATAATTCAACACAAAAAACAGCTTTATCAACCCATTGTAGAGATTTTAACCACTACCCAGATTTTGATAACACATCTATATTGAACACAGAAAATCATACAAAACGAAGATACATGTTAGAAATGTTACATATAAATAATGTACCATCAGAAAGAAGGATAAATTTTAAGAAAGACACAGAAAATTTAGCTCAAAATTACAGACACTTATTGAACAAAAATAAAAATATTAACAATAGGAGAAATTAACACAATTTATGTATTTAAAAAATGTTATAATTCCAAAATGTTATTATTTAAAATGTTACTATGTATATTTCTGTTATAATTTTTTACTGTTCAATGTTATTATCGAAAATTTAAAATTATTTTTTTCTGTAAAACATGTTTTCAATTTTGTCAACCCCTTTCAAACTTATATCAAAAAAATTTTTACACATAGAAAATTTTTATAATATTAAATTAACTCCTGAAGAAGATTTCCAAAGGAAATCGAAATATTGAGTAAATTATATATAAGAAATAAAAATCTTTTATAAAAAACAAAAAAGTGACCTCAAGCTTAAAAATTATTTAATAAAAAGGTAAGTTATTTGTTATTTATGTAAAAAAAATATTTATTATAAATTTCCGTTTAATGGCAACCCAGTTCAGGTTTGAACAAAGAAAAAGGGGGCACCTTTGAACATGTTAATTTATCAACCGAAGTATCAAACATTGTTGATTCACTCTTATTTTCTGAAAATGACGAATCCAATGCTTATCATGATGTTTTAAAGGAAAATGTAATGTCACCTGAAATCGCAAGGCCTTTTCCGTCTTAATAATATAAAACTTATTTTTGATCTAATTTTTTTTTTATTTTTGAATTGTTAATGTTTATGTTTTTCTTAATAAATAAATCGAATTTATTATATATATAAAAAATATAACTGTTTATGTTATTTTTGGACATAAGCGCTACCGTATGGGGGGCACATTTGAACACAATGACTTCATGCATTAAAAAAATATAAATCAAACTAAAAATAAGTTACTTGTAGACTTAAGCTAAAGTTTATTTCCATATATATTAGTTAAATTATGTAAAAAGTCAATAATTCAAAAATATAAATTTGTATGTGGCTTGAAAGTGTTCTATGGTGCCCCCCTCCACCCTACTTGTTGAATTTTATATGTTAATTTAATATAGTAACGTTAAATTAGATACAAATGATACCGAATAAAGTGAAAACGCAAAACCTATCTGGATCATGGCCATATTTTTTTATGTTCTTTTGTTTTAAGTCTGTTATTTTGTTTCTATTGCCACTTAAGTTGCTCTCAGAAAGTATTGGAACAGAAATTGTGATATCACTAGTCCAGATTTCCTTACTTATATAAATTAGAAAATTATTCAATATTTTCTTAAAGAATTTATGATTAACGTTTAAATAAATTTGATGCTACGTAGTTATATTCAATTCCAATTTCAATATTGACAAACAAGAAAAATCGAAAATTATTATAAATGTTTTTAGGCAAACAGTGAATTTTAACTATATAATTTAAATTTTTTTATTAAAATCTCATAAAAATGGACTTAGTACATTTGTGCACTAAGTTAACACTGTGTTTTTATGATAAACAGCATGTTGTGCAGGTGAAAATAAATATTTTATTATTTTAACTGATTCCATATTAAATAATTATTTCTTTGAATTAAAAAAGTTTAATCACATCAATATAAATTGTTAAAATTTATGAAAAAAATACTCATTTTGAAAAAGATCATATGAACAATTTCCCTAAAATATCCTTAATAATTGTTTAAGCATTCCAAAGCGTTCAAGTAGAAGTTTTAAACGTATTAAACCACAACAACAAATAAAGGAAAATTTTGTTTATGGAAACAATTTAAATACCGGAAACTATTAATTCCACTTGAATTAACATATGGGCAAAAAAATATTTGGAAAACTTACAAAAAGTTTAAAGTACAAACTCCCCCGCACCAGAAGCGGCAACTGATGACTTTGTTGGAAAAACAAATCAAAACAAATCAAATGTAATGAGGCCAACGAAGAAGGGAAGTCATGGCGAACCTGCTTTCGTTTTTATTATTAAGGAACAATTTAGCCCAATTAATACAGCCATTGAATTATTTTACATCAAAAAAAAAAAAAAATAGTCAAGACAAGTCAAGTTAAAAATTAAACACGCAAGACATGCAGCTTAATAACGCCTCACTGACTCCCGTCAAAAACTCATTTGAAAACATGATCCCAACCACAAAAAGGAATTGTAGTACAAAACTTATTTTCTCTAAAGTGGTTGACCACTTATGACAACTTTCTTAATGGAAAATTTAAAGAGAAAAGATTGTTGAAATTTGTATTTTTCTTAATTTTAATTAAATCCTTACAACAAACTTTCTACCGCTACAAATTTCTATTAAGTTGAAAAAATACTTAAAAGTTGTGTGCTTTTAAACTTTTAGAAAGTATGTAAGTAGTTAAAAAACCGCTGCTTGAAAGTCATTTTTCAAGAATGGAAAAACTTTAAACGTCTACACAGATTTTTTGTTAAGGGTGTTTAGACGGCTAACATTTAAAGGTGCCTATCTATGAATACATACAAACATATTTACATATTATAAATGTGCTCAGGGGGGTTACTCGTATATTAAACCACATATTCAAATATTTATATAGTACGTACATACATATATTTTAGAGGGGTATTTAGGGTATGAGAAGCGTGTTTAATGTTACAAAGTTAATTATCAATGCGGACAGGTACATGCCGCCAAAGACAACAATAAAAATTTATATAAAATTAAAACAGAATGTCATGAGTAGATAATTTCTAGCACCCTTCAACAAAAGTGTAAATAATAATATGCAAACAAGGATATTTTCAACTACTACTATTATAAGGTGTTGTAGGATTGCCAAATCATAGTTGGAAATTGATAATAAAGGATACTACTATCTGGTAACCATGTATCAAAATATACAGCCCAATCATGAATAAAAATTCCGCGGGACTTTTTTCCCTTTTCCCATTTTTCCTATTTAAATTCAATGTTAAAAAAAAGGAAAAAAATCTCCCGCGGATTTTTTATTCATGATTGGACTGATAATGTACAGTATTGAGCATGATGAAATTGAAAAAAAATTACACTGACTATAAAAACACAACTTTTTCTTTGAGGTGATTTTTCATTTTTAAGAGGAGTCAAAGGTCTGAAGACACAAAAAGCACCAGGTAATGATAAAATTACCGCTACAATGATTATTAATCTCCCAATGTCTGCTATGCGCATTATCTTATTTATTTTTAATTCCCTGTTGCGCATCGGTATATTTCCATCGGCATGGAAATTATTGGACATTAAAATGATTCCCAAGCCGGGTAAGGACTTAACCCAAGTAACTTCTTACCGCCCAATAAGTTTGCTGCCCATACTTTCGAAACTATTCGAAAAAATGTTTCTTGATAGCCTAGTATCACAAAATGACATCAGTGCTATTATTCCCAATCACCAATTTGGTTTTAGGAGGAAGCACAGTACAGTGGAGCAAGTACATAGAATAACAAACTTGATTCGAGGGGCTTTCGAGAATAAACAGTATTGTTCTGCACTCTTTATTGACATTTCTCAAGCATTTGACAAGGTTTGGCACGACGGTTTGTTGTTCAAAATTACAAGATGTCTCCCTGAGAGTACACACAAATTACTAAAAAGCTACTTAACAAATAGATCTTTTCGGATAAGATCTAAGGATGATACGTCTTCGACCAAGAGAATTCACGCTGGTGTTCCGCAAGGAAGTATACTAGGTCCATTCCTTTACATTCTCTTTACAGCAGATATGCCCACAAGCACATTAACACATACGTCTACCTTTGCGGATGATACAGCAATTATGAGCATCAATAAAAACCCAATTGTTGCATCCGAATTTGTCCAAGAGCATATAAATGTGCTGGAAGCATGGTTGAACAAATGGAAGATAAAGGTCAATGCTGCCAAGTGCGTGCACATAACTTTTACTCTCAGGAGGGACACGTGCCCACATGTTTTGATAAACAATATAAGAATTCCTCAACAAAATCATGTTAAATATCTTGGTATTCACCTGGACCGCCGCCTAACATGGTCCCATCATATTGCGGCAAAAATCAGTCAAATAAAGTTAAAATCCGCCCAACTTTATTGGCTAGTAGGACAGAGGTCAGCTCTAAATTTCGAGTTAAAGGTACTAATATATAAGGCAATATTAAAGCCTATATGGCTATACGGCATCCAGATTTGGGGCACAGCCTCACCATCAAACATTGAAAAACTACAAAGAAGACAATCTAAACTTTTGCGGCAAATAACGTGTGCTCCATGGTTTATAAAAAATAGTAACATCCACAAGGATCTCAATATCCTCACAATTAAAGAGGAGATCAGAAAAGCTACCAGTAATTTCATTTGAGGGTCATAGACGCCTTAAGAGAAGAGAAACCGCTGATTTAATTGGTTAATTTTTTTTTTGAGCACTAATAGTTGTACCTGTATTGACAGAAGCAATTTTATTATCCTTAGGTTAAGTTTTTAATACTTATTGTAAATTCCTATCAAGGAAGATTCAATAAATAATAAATGTAAAAAAAAAAAAAAAAAAAAAAAAAAAAAAAAAAAAAAAAAAGAGGAATGAAAAATGACTCCAAAATCGTGGAATGATAAAAGAGACTAAGAAATTTTATTTCTGTACAATGGGGCTAAATTTCATTCGTTAATATTGTAAAATATACTAAAAATAAATAATTACCTCGAAAATCTCATGCAAAATTTTGTGGTTTTCATTATTACTATTGAGGAATATTTGTTTTTCAATTACAAAATTTACAATTCATTTACAAATTTGGGGCAATTTTTCGCTATGAAAAATTGCGTCAACATTTGGTGCCGCCTTTCATTTTAACCGTAGGTCAATTTTTCATAACCATTGGACTGATTTTGGGGTGACCCCAAATTTTAAGCCTTCTTTCGTTTTTTTCTTTGGGATCATTTTTCCTGGTGCAATTATTCTCAGCGCCTGCAAATCAGCCATATCTGAGATAAATGAAAGTATCACTACAACCTCAATTTTGACCTAAAATTTATATAAAAAATAAAAACCTTTCAGGAGTTATAACTTTTAATGCTAAATGCACAATTAAATAGGTTCCACAACACAAATCAGTCTGACAGAAAAGCACATGAAAATCGGCGAAACAAACAAGCTTTACAAGTTGCTGGTTGATATTAAGAATTGCCTGGACTTTGCCACTTTGTACCTTCAATATTGAGACCTGTACTTTGCGCACAAGCTTTCATTGACAGCTAGCTAGCAGGACGGACGGACCTCCTTATATCCTCTCAGGAAATTAGTCTGATTCGATCGCTATACTTTAAGATGGGTGTTGGACTAATATTTACGGGCGTTACAAACATCCCTTCAGCGGCGGCACTAACCAGTGATCGCAAGTAAGTACTTAAACAGTATACGAAAAGCATGAGTACTTACTTTTGATACCACTGGTAATGCCAAAGTTCCACTTTTATATGAAAAAAGAACATAATTGCGAGAATCCAAAAAACTACTAATTTGCTGTGTTTCTTCTTTGCTTTGAGGTGTTTGTTGCGTACAACAACATGTTGTTACTAAAGTCTCTCTTACGAGAGAGAATGCAAAAATTTGCCGTTATCCCCAGCGTTGTCAACTTGGTGCGTTTCGCACCATTTTTGGTGCTTTTTTAAATTTTTGGTGCGAAAAATTCTTTAGTTGGTGCGCGGTGCGGTTTTTAATTTTTGGTGGCACCAAAGCAAATTCAACACAACTTTTTGTTTCAGTGTGAGAAAAAATCTTTCTACAATAAAATACACCTGTTTGAGTACCATTTCATTCAACACTGCAAAATTTTTTTGTGTATTTCGGTGCGTTTTTTTAATTTTTTCGAAAATGTGATGAAATTTTTATTTTTTCTAATTTTTAATTGCGGTTTTTTTTAATAATTCATTACTCATAAAATCTATACGATGAAAAATGTATTTCAAATACGAATGTATGATAAATTAAATCGAATTCTTCAAAAATCTTTGTTTGAAAATCAAATTAACATTTTAAACATGTAAATAAAAATTCTTGTATAACCTGATGGTTTGGTCTACTGAACTGTAGACGAACAACCAGGGTTAGAGTACCAGTGGAATCCTAACAAATTCTATTGGAAAAAATCAAATAGAAGTACTTTAACTAGAAAACAAAAATATATAAAAAAGTACCAAGTATGTACTGAAATTAGCTTTTTTACAAATTAGTACTTTAGTTCCGAATATTATATTGTGAATTAAATTTTGAGTGGTTAAATGCTTATTTTATCTTTATTAGCTCATTTATTAAAAAAAAGGCTTTTACTATTAGTACTTTTACTAATAATCATTGATAAAAAGTTTTTCATAGAATTTATGATATTAAAAAATTGCAAACTAATCTAATAAAAAAAAAACTAATCAAACAAAAACGAAATTCTTAACTTGGTGCGTTTTTTTGTAAATGGTGCGCTTTTTTCTCCATTTTGGTGCGTTTTGAAATTTCAAACTTGACAACGCTGGTTATCCCACATAAATTCTAGTTGTGACTATGCCACAAACGAAATGACTGCTGAGAGGTAATGACTTAGGTAACAAGTGACTACATCCTATGACAGCCCCATGTTAAACATTGCCCGTGGTATGGCCGGTAAGTACTGGTGATTATTGGTAAGTAGTGCAATCACAAATCATTCACAACTTACCCCGACTGCTGCGATCGCCACTATGGTGGTGCAGGGTATAAATACAAAATGACAACCACAAAGAAGTACTATTCCACAAAATGAGGAAATTTTGGCTAATATAATTTATTTCCCCAAAAAATATTCATTTATAAATGAAATGTTGACAACCCTAAATAACAATTTACCAGCTATACATAATTCAATATAAACGATTTGAATTTGAGAACACGTAAGTAATAATATCCTTGTATAACTGACTGACTATTTTAATAAAAAATAATAATCGCGTGTGTTCAACATTTGATATTTGAATGGAATTCACTTGCAGTAGACACACACATATCCATACAAGAACCCCTTTCTATTGACTTTAGAAATGTTTCCAGTTTATTATAAATAAATAAAAAAAAACTAAACTATGAAAATTATACTTAATATATTACGCGTGCCTACGTTTAGGCGTAACAAATTACCAATAAACATTTTATGTGGTTTATTTATTTATTTATTTATTTTTTTTTTGTAGTTAAAATACGCCACATACGAATACTTGGCTGGAATAGGAAAAGAAGGTTTAACACTAACCAACTAACCTGCGAGCCAAGGATTTTTTGTGTTTAGTTCTTTTGTTTTTTGGTGCTCCTTACATGATTATTATTTAATGATGTTTTTTTTTTTTTTGTTAGTTTGTATCAAAGCAGATTTTTGTTTTATTCAGGGTTTTTATATTGTTTTGTGTGTGGACACATGTCAGACTGACGATCAAAACGAACACACAAGCAATTAAATGAAAGGGTATGATTAACTAAAATAATTACAGGTTAAAGGTCATAACATGGTTATTAGAGACTCTGACGTTATTACGTACAAATAAATATAATAAGGAGGATATTGAAATTACATAGAATTTTTTAAAGTTTTTGGCTTTTTAATGGTGATGACGAAATTACTGTTTTCATATTAAATACGAAATTAATTTGAAAATAACTGTCAACTTCATACCATCAAACGCCGTCTCTCGCGCCACATGCCCTTAACTTAACATTCCATACATACATACATACGTACGTTTTATATTTAAAATGATAAAAACGCCCTTTAGATTTTGAAAACATCATTTCATTTCTTTAAATGCTTCAAAATTCACTAGTATGTAAAGCCAACATGACATGAAGCAACATAAACAAAATTATTTGAACAAATTCAAAAAGACAAATGACAAAAACAATAATTCTACTTTTTATTTCCCAACAAAAGACACAATCAAACCAAACTGCAAATTTGAAATGGCAAATAAATTTTTCATACTCGTTCTTAACAACTCGAGTGTGAGTGGAACTAAATTATAATTGAAAGACACAACACCTGAAGCCGGAAGGCATTTTCAAAAAAAAAAAAAAAACATCTACAACTTCAATTTTTTATTTGCAAATTGAAAAAAATGGCATAAATGAAATAAAAAGAAAAATCTTCCAATATGTATGTTTGTATGGTTAATGTAAGCAAACAATATTTGGTAGAGGGTTGGAGAACATAACGACGTAATTGAATTTGTTGATAGGTTGTCATTTAAAGATAAAACAGGCGTTGCGAGAAAAAATTAGCAAACATTTCAGCATGAAATTGCAATATTAACGTCAATTGGTAAATTATAAAAATAGAATATGGAAACAGTTGTGCAAAGGTGGATGCTAAAAGAAGATATGTAGATGACATTATTTTATGTACTAATAGCCTGGTTCAGCGATTTCGAAAGAAAATCTAAGCGAACGTATTCTACTGGCTCGAATTCGAATCAGATTGGGTTCAACAATGTCGACAGCTATCGATCACGAATCAAATATTGCCAAATAAAATATTTTTGTTATTTTTAGCGATTTTCTTTAAAATTATCGAAAATACTACTAATTTGCTTGATAGTAAATACAGCCCCGTTGAAATATTATCAGATGTATACAAATGTGAAATACAAAAAAAAGTTCTTTTGGTGTGTTTATGTTTTAAAATTTAAAATTAAATTAAAATAACTAAAAATAGATATGTTGACTGTCGCCGTACAGTTTTTAATTGCTGATGAGGAAGATGACGATGTTTTACGTTTAACTCGTAGACAATTACGAGATGCGTATAATGTCTTGGAGCTGCCCACGAGCCAGTAAGTTCATTCATTCTACATACGTATGTATGTAAATTATGCCCAACAAGCATTTTGGCTGGAATTCAAGTGGAATTACATTTAAAATCCAGTCACAATTTCCAATTTCCAGTGTTGAAGTGCAGTTGAAACACAGTTGAATTCAATAGCGAATCCAGCAAAATTAACCATTGAATTGCAGTCGAACAAAACAGTACATTTACAGTGTAATTCCAGCCTTAAATAACAGTGTGATTCCAGTTGAACCGAACCTGTTCTCTGAAAATTTAATTATAAAATCATCATCATCACCGCCGCCAATGATTTGCATCAACTCTGTGCCATTATTAACATATGGTTAAGACCAATTTGATGTTGTTTTTTAACAAACTTCCAACAGAATGGAAAGAGGATGGATTTCAAATGTAATTCAAGCTTGGATTCACACTGGAATTCCAACATTGGAATTCACAAAAAATTTGTGCTTATTGGGTGTGTAAAACTATTTTAATTATATTTCTTAGATTTATATCAAATTTTCGGGTGTCAAAAGAAATTTTTCGCATTATTGTAGAGACATTTGAAGCACAAAGAGCTCCGTTTTTCAAAAGTACCTCTATACGTGGTGATATCAAGATGGCAACATTTTTATGTTTTTTGGCCACTGGTAACTATCAGCAGTCTGTAGGGAATTAATTTCTTTCCTCCACTTGTATGTCCACCGTCTTAAGTTGGAAGAGTTTAGCTAGAATTGATGATTTTTGTATAACCTCATACACCAATCGTAGTGAAATAGGCTACATATAAATTAGTTGTTCAATTTGTAACACCTACAATTATAAATCTGATACATATTTATGGCAAAAGGATCAAAACTTGAAATACTGGCAAATCCCAATATAGCGAATAGTTCGTTAAATCAGAAAATTCGTTATATCGAGATTTCTCTTTTAAATAAGTTTGAATCTTGAAGCGACTTCGAACTAAAACTGATATATTTGAATGGAGATAACATGGTGTAACTATACAAGGTGAGTACAGTAGCACAGCCGACTGACTTTGTTTACAATTTACTTATGTCAAAAGTAATACTTTTTCAAGTATTTTTGACAGTAGTACATTATTTTACACAAACAAAATGCCTGCTGTTTCTGCATTGTTTTGGAAGATCATGGAAGATAATTTATAGTCAGCACTTTCAATTATACAGTAATAAAATTACTCTGTCAGATCAAACAAATTATTCAGTTGTATTCTGAAAATCAAAATTAGTACATAATGTGTTTCGTGCAATTCGAGCAACATATGGTTTGTGTCGTTAACCTTCCCAGCCCACTATTTCCAATACCATTCGCAACTTTGAGTCTCAAGTCACCATAACTCTCGTACTTCTAGAGATGTCGGTGCACTCTTGAAGGGAGTGATTGCAAATTGGACCATCTACAGCTTTCTTTTGGACAGTAAAACAGAGTTATATTTTAAGTCTAAATAAATCACACTTTTTTTGCATTTCTAAGGCAATTCAATTAACTGGAATGTGATTTTTGCTCTGTTTGAGAAACTAATAATAAGAGTCTTTTTCAGGGGATATTCAACATTTAGAGATATACGTTTTTTTAGCCATTATTGATGCTTAATATTATCGGTAATGTTCAAAATCTGGTCCAATTGCAATGCCGATATCAGCATAATTTTAAAATGTCTCGCTATAGCATTCGAAGGCAACAGACATTCTTAGGTCAACATAAATATGCACACGCTACTTCAAAATCGGGACACCAAACTGTAACACAGCTCGAGCGAAAAGCTTCAGATTCGTTTCTGATGGATTGACACATAAGTAGTCTAAGCGCAATTTCCACACAGTTTGAAAGTGTGTCGCCAGCATATGCAAATGTCGTCATATTGTAAAATTTAGAATACAATTTATTGATAGTGAAGTGGCACTAGAGAGAAGAAAAAACTACTTCTTGAGATGTAGCCTGATATACCTAGAACATGGTGTAATTTTATAAGGTGAGTGCAAATCGGCAACAAATACAACAGAAAACAGTAACAACCGGCATTTTTTTTTTTTTTGTGTAAAATAATGTACTACTGTCAAAAACACTAGTAGGTATTACTTTTGACATAAGTAAATTGTAAACAAAGTCAGTCAGCTGTGCTACTGCACTCACCTTGTATAGTTACACCATGGTATTTTATAAGTAAAAAAATATTTGAAAAATTTTAAACAAATTTTAATTTCTCAATTTGAATTTTCACATTCTCAATATAATTTTTTTTTTAAATTTCAATTTGTTCTCTCTCAACAAAAATTTGGAATTTCTCAATTTCAACTTAAAAAGGTGCATTTATTATTTTGCTGCAGTTATTATGTGCTCATAATTTTCTTTAAGAGTCTCATAAGTTAATTTTTTGTAAATTTCATCAATGGATTGTTTAAGATGGCCATAAGTATACACTGGGCTGTTTTTTTTTTTAACAATTAATATAGTAACTACTCTTATGATATTTGGATTAAATCTTCTAAATTAAAATCCAGAAAACAAGCTCAAAACTCATCTATATATTATTTTTTGTTTAAAATAATAAACATAACTCAATGAAATTAACTTTAATTAGATAATTGTCCATTATTTTCAGACACAACAAAGCTCCCACTCTTAACTTAACTTAACTTTCTAGCAAAACAACACAAATAATCCCCTTGACATCAAGTTAAGAAACGAAAACAAAAACAAACAAAAAAAAGTTCTATGTAAAATTCTATGCAATTTTCTAAAAGAGACTAAAAATAATTGAACAATTATGTACAAATGTCCGACTGCCACTCATTATGATTAAGACAAACGAAAAAAATAAGCAAAGATGGGAGGAAAAAAGACACATTTATAATTACCTCTGGGCAGTTGGGGGTTAATAAGTTTACTTTAGCGAGATTTTGATTTACCAAGGCCAGCCACCCTTGCCCCCAGCAGTCTTGACTAAATATTTAACAGTGAACAACCACAATGGCTAAGGAAAAATTCAAGTGTCACACTTTGTAGAAGAAAAAAAAACACCTCCACTTCAGTGCATATTTTATATTTTTCCTAATTTCATTTTATCCATTCAGCCACTCCACCTACTTCTCTTGTTATCTTTTGTTCCAATTATTATTTTATACGAGATCTAATGAGCCTGATATGCCGCCATAATGAAGCAAGGACTACCAAATGGAGGAAGGAATGAACGCAAAAGGAAATCTATGCAAGCGTTAAAGTTATTGCCCACCATTTACTTACGGCAAGAATACGTTTGTGGCATCATCTTCCATAACGATGACTGGCTTTAGACTTATGTACCCTTGTCCATAGTCCTCGTACACAATTATGTCTGTCTCTCTCTGCTCTTAAGCAGAATCTTCTGTTTGACTGCCTTACTTGTCCTTTTCACCAATTTCGAAGCAAATAAGCAACATTTTCCAAATGACTGAACTTTCTTTTGCAGCAACTGCTCCTTGAAGTATAAAACAAAGAAAAAAGACAAAATTTCATTATTCCTTCATTAAATTTCGATGAATCTGTAGGTAGTTTATGTGTGTGAGTGCAAAATGTAAAAATTTTGAAAATTCCTTGGCAGTGTCTTGTGCATTGTCTATCCTCATCCCATGCTGTTTATCTTCTTTCCATGAAAATTATTGCCCTCGTGATAGTGCTGACTAAACAGAAATTAAGAAATTATAAAAATGTTCCTTTCAACTCCATATTGTTTTTGAAAAAGTCAAGACACCACCCACGAGAAAGTGCACAAAAGAAGAAATCTTTGTAATTTCATGCGGTGTGTATGTGACTGGCATTTGTAATTTTTGTCTGAAATGTAATTAATTCATAAATTACAAGAATGTCTCAGAAATAAGTGAAAAATTAGCAAATGAGTGAGAAAATTTAAATGAAAAAAATTTAGTTGATTGCTAAAGCTATGTGTCCACGATCGTCAGATATTACAACGTTGTCCGAAAAATGTTCAGAAAATATATAACAACCGTGTAAACTTAAAATTTTTGCCTTCCAACGTTGTAAGAAAAAGCATTTTCCGTACATTGGAAAAGAAAAATAATGTCAGACATCTAACAAGCGTGTAAACACACAATTTTGTCATTGTCATTGTTTTAAGACAATTGTCAAACACTTTTCATTTTGATATGTGCAAAGTTTATGCATCTCCCAATGGCAGCATTGTCATAGAAATTATTTCTGAATGCAACTGTGTATATAAATAAATAATAAACAAACAAGTATGCATTGATAAAATATTTGAAAAAAGTTGAAGAAAATTAAAGAATTAAATTAAAGTGTGCATTAATGAAATTTTTAAACACACACACAGAGCTGCAAAACGAATTTGACAATGCCACACAACAATTTGACAACCGTGTAAACTGACAATTTCGGGTGACAGATAAATTCATTGTGTGACAATTTTGTGCAAATGAAATTGTTAGTTTTCTTACAGTCGTGTAAACTGACAATTTAGCTTTTGCTAAAAATTTTTCAATGTCAGTACATTGATAGCACATTGGTAGATGTGACAACGTTGTAATATCTGACCATCGTGGACACATAGCTTAAGACTAAAAGTGACGCGCATATTATAGTTTTTCATATACATACATGTATACAATAATACTGGCAATGGTGATTTAGATATGATCCATAGTTATCAATTTATATACTACAAGCTTTCTGTGCCCGGTATTCCTGAACCATTAGTTTGATTTTCCAAAATGTTTGCTGTTGTTCAGTTTTTTGCCTCTAAATATATTGTTACGTTTTTACCTTTTAAAAACGGCGGTTTACTTCCTTTAATTAAATAAGCCGGATTCCCATTAATTGCTAAATAAAAGAGTCAAGTAGTTTAATATTATAACGATTCGGTATTTATTCAAATTTACACACAACAATTGAAATAAAACCACTTAAATTACATTTTAAATAAAACACAGTTACAGTTTGAGAACGCTTTGATGTTAACTAACGATGGCTTACAATACACTTACTTTTGAGTAGTACTGTTTGCTTTATATATACAATAGTGCCATTTTCTAGTAATTTCCGGCGGCATCTAGAAAAGACAATCGAAAGTTCCTTTTACTGGCCGTTAAAACTTAATGTTGCCATACTGTGTGTTAATAACAACATAATAACAACAATGTTTATAAATAGAAACTTTTACTAATGCAAATGTTTATAAACATGTTGAATGTTGATAAACATGTTCAA
Organism: Bellardia pandia; assembly: GCA_916048285.2. Classification (NCBI taxonomy): domain Eukaryota; kingdom Metazoa; phylum Arthropoda; class Insecta; order Diptera; family Calliphoridae; genus Bellardia; species Bellardia pandia. The sequence goes on from OU696530.1 coordinate 56,704,189, forward strand.
TGTTGATAAACATACTGTATGTTGATACCAGCCGTTAATACAATTTCGTAACAATATCGATATTTAAAATTTCTTAACAAACTGCTATTATTATTTTTTTTATATTTATATTGTTGTCCGTGCTCTCCGAATAATGAATGTTAATGGTACATTTCTGCCTTCGTTAAGCAACTGAGAACTAATCTTTGTTGCAGATATTAATGGAATTCTGAAATTTCAAGAATTCTTCTGTCAACTCATTTGATTATATTAGTATGCCTTTGTCTGTTTTAACACAAATTATGCGCTTTTTAGGCAACAATCAATATACGAACTGATGCATGTTAGAGTTGTGTCGTTCATGAACGACCTAGTTCAATTGGACTATTCACTTAGATGAACGATGTGATGTCGTTCAGTCTTTTTTTTATTCATTTCGTTCTTTTATTAAGTTTGTTCAGAACGACCTAGTTCAACAAAAATGAACGATCACTGAAATGAACGATTACGCCCAAGACTACTGCATGTGACTAACCAAATATTTTTTTTTATATATGAAGCTGATAATTATTTTATTTATTTATTTATTTATTTCCAATTCTATACACAAGACTTAAAGTCTCTTATTGCAGTATAGAACATTGTTTTAGCAGAAACATTAAAAATAAAGAAATTATAATTCTCAAAGATAAAGTGTTTAAACTAATTAATTTATAAATTTATAAAAGAAAACAAAAAAGAAAAAGAAAAGTGTTTGGTTAACAAATTAACATGTAAAAAAATTAATAATGCATTTTTTAAATCTCAGTGCGTTACTTATTATTTGAATGTTGTGCGGGAGTAGATTCCAAAGCCGGATTGCATTAAGAAAAAATTGCCAATCAGAAGTTAAACTATGATGTCTAAACAATAAGATTCGCATTCCTCTTTTGCGTTCTTCTTAACTCATTTTAATCTATCCTAGTAATATATAAAATCACGGAAGAATTTATCTTTACAAATGATAACTGTGAACACTTATAATTGAATTAAAAGAAAAGTAATACATGCCAATAAAAAATAATTACTTGTCACATTTATTCTTCTGGAAACTACTACAATTTGAATGTCCAAGAGAAAAATGTACAATTTGTATTTATATATTTAAAAGAAACCAGGAACAAAGAAAATACTGCGTTTAATAAAAAATACCAGCAATCAGTGCGGAAAATACACCAGTGTTTTCATACCTAATTTGCAAAAAATATCCAAATCGTACTGAAAACTTAACCAAAATTTAGTAAGTGATGATGGAACATATGTAAAAATTAACGTTTATCGGCTACCGCGACCAACATTTTAGGTTGCAGCAAAACGAGGGGATGTTAACCCAAAGTAAAAATATAGAAAATTGAAATACCTGCTGAAACTTTTGCGAACTGTAATTATAATGGTTATTCTTTATTTAAGTTTTGGACCGATTTAGGAAACTATATGAACTCCTCTAATTCGGCAGCTTGGACAAATTGAACAATATTGGGCTATTGGCAAAGGAAACTTAAAGCAGCGTGATTGCAATAAAAAAGTTAGAGATTTGGAACAAGTGTGCAGGTGGTTCGACATGTTGTGCAACAATTAAAGCGATCAATAGAAAATAAATTTAAGTTGAGTTCCAATTTGTGATTCAAAACTATTCAATCATTTTTGTTTCTTACATAAATATTATTCGACCGGATTTTATGTGAACAATATTTTACTTGGCAATTTTTTAATTTTTTTCGACGAGTCTAATTCCGATTTTGTGACATTTGGTAAAAACTGCAATGTTAAATTCGAAACATTTTTGTTGTCATTTGGAAAATGTATTTTGTAGGACTTTTCATAGAGTTAAACATTTATACGAAGTGTTTAACCTCAGTCCCTGAAATTCTCAAACAATGTTCATAATTAAATATCCTATATATAGAGTACAAATTGTCCTCTCCTACAACTTAAGCAGTGCACTTTTAAGCAACAGCCCGAGTGACAACTTATGGAAATTAAATTGTAGTTGAAATCGTATGATATACTAAACTGACAATATTTTCAATTAGTAAGTAGATTAATCCATGCTACCTACTTCTAATACAAAAATGTAGGACAAGGAGAAAACAAGAAACGCTAAAAAAAATAAAACGCTTCATAATTGCAATAGTTAAAAATCAAACATTTTTGAAAACATGTTCGATAAAAATCTTAATGCACTTCTTATCATAAATGACATCATATTTACAATTGATAAATCAGTGGATCTGTATCTGTGTCAAATTATACCCATCATTTTTACGCATTTCATCAGGCTAATGGAAATGAAATAAAATTTCTACTGAACAAATTTAGGGTGACAAAAAACTGGTCCTCAAAACAAACAATCAAACAAAAAAGCAGAACAATAGACAAAAATGACAAAAAACGTATGTTTTACAAATATTTACATGCCATTGTCATGCTACTTCTCTGCTGATGATAATAATTGTCATAAAAAGGAAAAACTAAAAAACTATTATTCCTAACAAAACAAAAAAATAACACACAAAAAGATGACATGTGTACAAACAAGAGACATTTTTCAAACAACCGCCAAAATACACACAATCAACCGAACCCCGACAGTACAATAAAGATGTTACTCTAACCTAAAAAAATAGACACAATTTGTAAACAAACAAACAAACGAACGAACTATTTGGTTTTGTGTGTTCCCTTCTTTCTCTCCCTCTTCAAATATTGTTTTATAATAAAAATCATAATGCAACTTTAGAAAACAAAATCAAATTATAAAAAACTGTTACAAGAAAAGGGTGCAAACTTTTCAATACGATTTTGAAAAAAAAAATTACTGCATACCAGGGATGACTGGTTGAGACTTTTTGTTAATGTAAGTATGTGGGTACTTTTATTGGCATTTTTGGTACGATAATTATAACTAAAAGAAAAAAATACAATTACTTAAATTCGTATGCCGGTTTCGGTCTCGAACGAAAGTCCTATCCGACATATCCTTTATGTAGAAGCCATGGATCTTTATAAATGATACATGGATTCCCAATGCTATGGAAGGTAGTTTGTATGAGACTAGGCCTCTTCGTTCATGATACAAAATCACTGATCATGAAATATTCAATACGGATTCAGAAAGCAATTTCTCAACATTTGCAAAAACAAAAAAGTGTTAAGGTACCTTAAGAATTCAAAATGTACCTACCTAGAATTAAAAAAAACAGTTCAACTCTGATAACTTCCTATTTCACGCGTACCGCACTCTACCATTCATTGAAACATTATGTACATATTTTAAAATAAATGCTCTTGGGTAACTACTTATGATACTACTCTTCTGCTCTTCTCTTGTCATTTGTTTGTTTTTAATTTGACAAATTCAGAAGGCCAATGTTTGGTTTTTAATTTTTATCATTATTTTTTTCTGTTTATAAAAAATAAAAATCAAACAAAATAAACAGATTTTATCTTTCACTGTCATACAGTTTTTTTTTTTTTTTTTGATTTGAATTACTTTGGTGAAGCGTTAAAACTGTATTTATACACATGTGTACTTGTATATTATGTACATACATATGTCTATTCATGTACTTTATATTTGTACATATGTATAAGTAAACAATTTTGATTTATGTATTTTCGTAATAAGTAGAAATAAAATCCACTTTACTTTTCTGTAATTTTTAATAACGCCTTCAATCTAAGTTGTTTTTGCATTTATTTATTTAAAAATTGACATACAACAGTTTATTTAACGGTGATTTCATATTGACAGTTTTTGGCTGCAAAAATCATTTGATTTGTAGTATTGGGTGTTGGAGTAAATATTGAATTTGATTTATTTTAATTCACTTTAGGTACCTTAGGTATCGTCTGCAATAGGTACGGCACATTTGACTCCATTTAATTGAAAACCTGTAAGAAGATGGATGGAAAAGAAGAACCCCAGCTAAAATTTTAGCTTACCTGGTTTACTTGGAAGGTTTGTAAGAAGAGATGCTAAATTTCCAGGGATTCCAGGGATGAGCTGAGAATGAACAGTAATTTCACACTTCTCAATTTTCGATTAAAATTCTATGATTCTCATATGTAAACTTAGGACCCGATTATCGTTAACAACAGCAAAATGTTGAGTTGTCTCGACTAAAACACCACATGCATTTTACATACGATTAAGTCGATAAGTGTTGTGAATCGTAATCACAGTTTACAACATACAACATCAAAATATTTAGTGTTGTGAACGGTAATCGGGGCTTTAACCTCTGTTAAAAATTACAAACGTACGTTAGGAACCTCTATTGGTTATTACGACTGAGCAATGCTGCCGAAATTTGTTTAGATGGGATTATTAACATAGATTATTAACATAGATCGACGTCTTCTGTGTAAGAGTCCAGAAAAACGTCATTATCCTGCCTCGTGCTCAAACGCCTGAAGACTTCCTCAAACATCCCGGGTCTTATTGAATTAGACGCAATTAAGTGTTAAGCTACCTTAACACTAATGCAGCTTCAGAACCCATTCTCCGATATTATTTGTTTTATTTCTTTCCTATTTCTCGACTGCGGGTCTTTTAGATTCCGCGAGTCTTAGCAATTATATCGACCCCTAATATTAATTTCACAATGTAATACAATGTTACATTATTGTTTTTGCAATATTTAAAATATTTATGCATATCAGTGCACTTTTAATTAAAAACATATCAATCGAACATCCATCCATACATACATATCCGTACATACATACAGTAGCTCCAAGCGAAACTTGTACAGTAAGATTTTTCCCTTATTTGTAGGATAATTTCAATAGATACATCTAAAATTTATTCGCGGGATTAATAGCGATTAAATTTACGTCGAGATAACTCCAGAATTTTTTTTGCTAGGGTTATCTTAGGGACTCTGTGAAGGTGTCTGTATAATATGCGATCAGCTATACAACAACCATGACCTCTGATTATAAACCTTATTCCATTGTTGTGGTAGAAAATGTAGTTAATGTTAAAACCCAACTTTTCCTTGAATACTGTCAAAATTTTTATAAAATGTCCAACTGATCAATCTACATCATTATTCCTTAAATAGAGTGTAATGAGCAAGGTTCCGCTGCCGAAAATACTCCAACCCATTACCGAACTTTTTTGTTATAAGCTCTTCATTAGCTTTTCGCAACGCATGCGGCTTTCCATCAGAATCAAATATATTGAATTCGCACTTAATCGCTTTCCCAAAAGATATATTATTATGTTTATACCCTCCACCACCATAAATGGTGAATGAGGGTACATATAAGACTTTCATTCCTTATGTAAGATTGAGAAATATTCACTTGAGAGCCAACAAAGTATCTGTATCCTTGGTCCTTATGAAATTCTAAGTCGATTGAGCTATGTGCGTCTGCCTGTCTGCTTGTGTGTATAAAACACTCTCACGTCCAAAGGACACAACCGAAATCAACAAAGTTTACAAGAAACCGTTTATAGTTCTCCTAAACAGTTCGGTATTGAAAATCAGGAAAATCGGTATAGTAGAACCAGATTTATGGACCAAAATGTAAGACAACCTCTATGAAAATTTGATATTTTTAAATATTTGTCTTGGAATTTTTTTAAATATATTGTAGATATTGGCAGAAAATTTTTTACACGTTATTTTTATGATAAAAGAAGAAAGTGTAAGGAAAATAGTAAAAATCGGTCCATGGTTTCTCATAGCCCCCATACAAATATCTTCCCGAAATATGGCTAAATGGTGTTAATGAGAAATAAATGTCTGTAAAATTTAAATATTAGTACAAAATACGGCAAAAATAAGTGTCATGTAAAAAGAAATCACAAAACGATATTTTGTTTTCTTGTTGGTTGTACTATGCCACCCATAAAAAAGCCTCACCTTATATCTGACCCATTTTTATGTTCTGTTTCTTAACTAGTTTTGAATATAGAAAAAAGGTCCTTTAAATTTTATAAATTGTTAAATTGCACTCAAGAGTATTATGAATATCAAGAAAACTCTGTAAATTATAGTAAGAATCGTTAATTACGTCAATTATAAATGGTCAAAATTAGATAAAATTTCAAAACATTTTAAATAAATTATGTTGGTCGTAGAATTGTTTTTCATCAAACAATATATAAAATACATAATAAAAATTTTCACTAAGGCTGAATAGAAAATACCAAATAAGGATATACTAGTCCTATAACCAGTGTAGTTTTTGTATTTCTTGTTACAGGCGAATATTGTACTCTAACTTGTTTTTCAATATACATATTTGATTGTGATGTAAAGTCGAATGCGTTTCGAAAACATAATGATCATATCAAAAAGTCTAAAACCTACTGTAATGCATAAAGGTTCGGTAATGTGTTGGTATCTTTTTCAGCAGCTGGACCGGTCTGATTACACTGTATTGACGGGATAATGATGAAAATTGAATAGTTGGACATTAAATTGCCATGAATACTGGCTGTTTTGTTGGGTTTTAACAACAACTAACATTTCTACCAGGATAATGATCCTTGGAATAAGGCTTATATTATGAGGTCATGGTTGTTGTATAACTGTCTGCATGCTATGGATACACCATCGCAGAGGCCCTACTTTAACCATATCAAAAAAATCTGAAGTTATCTTGATTTCAACATAAAAAGACAACATACTTCGTAAAAAGCAGAGCTAAGCGAATTCATTCAGAGGAAGAGGAAAAGTAGGCCCCCATTTTCTCGTTCGGTTGTGGAATGTACGCCTGCAGCCAGTTAGAGATGGTTAAAGGCCTTCTTATAAAATACTACTGGTAATTTTTTATTATATTAATAAAAGTGTACGAGTATGGCTTAGACCAAAACTTATACATATCATGTAATTTTAGTTCCGTTAATTGCACGCTACTGCATTGGTCTCAAGTTAGTTTGCTATTTGTTGTTTCGCTACTAATCCCACGAATAACTTTAGGTGGGTCTATTGAAATTATCCTACAAATAAGAGGAATATAAAAAATTCTTGCTTGGAGCTACTGTATATATATCTACATGCATTATTGCATTCGTACTCTTACACTAACACACACACACATACAGAAATAAAATCAATCACAATTGAAATATTTTAAATAAATAAAACAACAACAATAACAAAAAACGAACGAAAATGAAACGATTTTTGTTATTTTTCATATCAACCCTTTTTTCGTCCTGTGGATATTTTTGTTGTTGCTTACTTTTGGTTGGCAGTACGTACAACATACAATTATTATTGTTGTTGTTACAGCCTTTTTTTATCCTGATCAATTTCTTTTTTTTTATATTTCTGATGATGAATGAATGACGATGATGATGTGGATGGTATTAAGACTCATCCATTTCTGTTTTTTTGTTTATGTGTTGCATGCAACACACATAAAGAATATTTGCATTCATTATTGTTTTTTCATCATTTGTGAAAAATTTTGCGATTAATTAAAATTCCAATTAATTTTCTTGTGTGAGTGTAAATTTCATTTTTGCAACAAAAAATTACAAATGAAAAGGGGAAATAAAACATAAAAAAAATTAAGTTGAACCGTTAAACTGTTTACCACATTGACTATTTTATATTTTACCACGGAACGGTCGTTTTTTACCTCAAACGTAGTTTTCTTTTATTTTTATTCCATCAATTTGTTGCACAAAAATATGTCTGTTTCAACCATTTGTCCGGTGTACGGTGTGCAAGTGTGAGTTGGCTGAATACATATGTACGGTTATTGATGAAAATCAATTAAAATTTCATTTATTTACTTGATTCGACTAACTGTCGGTTACTTTTTTTTATTATAATTTTAATCATTTCATTGCTGCTGCAGTATTTGTAGTCTTTGAAAATTGCTACTATTTGTTGCAAATATAAGAGTCAATCTGTTGTTTGTTGAAATTAATTTTCATTATTGAAAAACTGACAATCATTTTATAATTTGCTAAAAGACTATTGGCATGAATTATTGTTGGCTTTATTGGAAAATAAGGTTATTTCTGTATAAAATATATGTATATCGGTCTGACCAGACCCATGTGTTGCAAATGTGATGTGTACAGTAAAATATTCGATTAAGTGTCCTTCTATATCCTTTCCAGGATTTATTTTTTAAATTTTTATAGGGAACTAAATTGTAGAAGGATACCTGAAATTTCTAACTAAGTTTCAAATATATTTTATAACATTTCAAATTCAAAAAGGTCTGGCCAGACCCATGTGTAAGACGAAGGATTAAACAAAATTTGAGTTATTAGGGAAATTTTACTTTTTTACTTACAGGGTTTGAAATACTTGTTGTTAGTACGTTTTTAATGAATATACAATAAATAAAGAGAAGTAATAAAAAAAAACTTACAGGGTCAGAGGTCTAGAGGTATTCTATAAAAATAAATAATGTACTTGTTCATAGATTTTGAAAAATCCTTAGAAAAATATTCCTGGAGCCTTACGAAGAATTCAGCATAGCAATATATCTCTAAAAAACATATTTGGAATCAAAATAAGCATCTGGAAATAAAATTAACAAAATATTACTGTGGAATGTTTTTAAATTGGACTTTAGAACGAATAATACATACATCGATCAACGCACATTCTTCGTTTTATTATCCAATCTGATGATGCAAAGATGTTAACTTGAGTCATTTTAGTCATTGAATTTTACAAAACACTAGCTTTACCCAAGTAGGGTTTATTTGGCTATTTTAACACCATCTGAGCTGTCGTCTGTGTTGACCAACAGAGATGCGATGATCTAATCTGTTCGAGATCTTAGACACCTCAGTATTTGTGTTGATCAACTGAGTTATTATATATTTACGGCTGTTTCTATCACATGATTATATTTACCAGGTTACTCTGGTTACCAACTATGGAGTATATGAACGGCAGGGTAAATGGGATCTAAGCTTTCTTAAACAATGAGACATTGTCGAATTTTGTTTAAACTTTCAGGGTTGCAGTTTTCGCATTCCTTGAATTCGAAAAGACAACCTAATGTACTTCTATTAAATATCAGACAAAATTTTAAATTTGCTGTTTAGAATACCAACAACGAATTTGACAATAAGTATTTCCTTATCAGCCCAATCTTGAATAAAAATTCCGCGGGAGTTTTTTCCCTTTTCCCATTTTTTCTATTCAAATTCAATATTAAAAAAATAAAAAGGAAAAAAATTTCCGCGGATTTTTTATTCATAATTGGGCCGAATATAATATTTTTGAATAATTATTTATTTCTTCTGTAACTATTTACGAGTTGACAACCAATTTTAAAAGGGAATGTAAGAAATAATAAAATCACTGTTAATTGTTGGTGTTTTGTCAAACTGTTGATATGTTTTTAATTTTATTTGTTTAATATCTTTAGCTTTCCTACGGCCTTTGGAAAAAGGTTTAATGGTAATCTGAAGAAACTATAAATTTCAGTAAATTTATACAGATTATTTAAACTTTTTTAATATATGTTCATTAAATTTAATTTTCATTAAATTATTATTTTTACTGAAGGTAGGAATTGTTTTTACAACATGAAATCTTATTAAAAATTTATTGATAATTTTTCTTGACTGAGCTGGGGATTGAACCTGGGTTGAATTTACATGTTTCGAGAATCACCACATTCCTCTCATCAGAATTCTTTGCGTTTTAACCTCTGCATCCCTGCGGTACCTGCTAGCCCACAGATTATTTAAATGATTATTTAAACTTGTAAAGAATCAAGTTAAAAACTTACTTTCTGAAATAAAATTTATTTAATATTAGAAGAAACTCAAACCCTATTTAGTTTTTGGGATTAATAACAGTTGCGCCATCTATAAATGTGACTTTACATTATTAGAAACATTTTCAAAAGCAGCACCCGGTTGCCCACCCTTAAGTAATGGTCATTTGACAAAACATAACCAGTCGTCGACCCCCTTAAACCGTTACACAACCAATTATAATGAAATTTTTATTTGAAAAAAGGACATTCTACACATACACACGCACAAACGACAAGGCATTTTATTAGGTCTCAATATAATTCCTTTTTTGTTAATAGACTCCACCCACCTTTCTATAGAAGTTTCATATGTACTTTGCATCATATCAACAATGATAAAGACTCCACACATAGACATTTACAAAAAGCCATAAATGTAATAAAATTCATTAGATAATAGAAAAGTACATAGATGGAATTACATATGTATGTACGAGTATGTAGAAAATAATACATAATAAAAAAAAATGTTAGAGTGAATGACAAAATTGTTATTATGTCACGTATTTAGAAATATAACAACAAAAATGTTGTTAAAATAATATAATTATATATAGAAATACATATGTATATGTGTTTAGATATGCATACATACATACATATGTAGATAAAATTGTTGTTGTTCATAAAAATAAAAACAACAACAATAAAAGGAGCCATACATAAATAACGACATATTCCAATAGAGTGTTTCAATAAGTGCATTTATTTGGCTTTTCCCATAATTTTTGTTTTTAATGTTGAGAGAAATTCACGAAGGTTTCCGATTTGAAAAATTGTGGCATTTGTAACCACTAATTATTTCAAACTTTATTAATTTGTATTGGATATATTGTAAACACGATAACTTTCAAATACTACACATCATTATTTGATATATTGTAGACATGGGGCAGTTCCATTTTATACGAATGGGTATTTATATTGGAAACAAATGCTGATATTGTCGAAGAGTTAAAAGCCGTCTTTAAGTTCATAGTAAGATAATTTGCTAAAAATAGTTTTGTAGTTCTTAAATTGCTTATTAAGGACAACAAAATATACTTTTTATTTTGAGTGATCAAAATATTATCCGTAAATACTTAAATAGTTTGTTGGGATATTCGGAATATTTAAGTGATATCTATGTATAAGTTGTTCGTTATTATTGACTTTAATTTTCAGCTTTACTCTAAACTTGTAAATGATCATTATTACAATGATCTTATTTGAGACATGGAAAGTTAAGCTGAGTAAATCTTAATAATTTCAAATTCTTAACATTTGTGTTGGGATGTCCTGATTTTATATGAATACCTTAGGAAACTTCAACTTGAATATCACATATTTTTAAATCAGCCTCTAATCAAACATGCGAGTATATAAAGAAAAAATTACAATAATAATTTAGGTAATTTAAAAAAACATTTGAATTAGCAAAAACAATACACTTTCTTAAGAATATGAGTTATGAAACGACCCTATTAAAACTGGGCATATTCTCTATATTGGAATAATCTTTAAAAAGTAATAATCAGGTATGTGATATAAATCGAATACGAAAACGAGTGAGTTTTAGAAGTTAATTTTTTTGTAATATTTCTGTATTGAAATAGTTTTATCCCACAAAATATAAAGATAATTTGCTATTAAAGAGAATCTTAAAACAAAAATTTTAAAAATTTGATTAGAAATACTTTAAAATGGACTTCAAAAACAAACTCATTTTCGTTTTCGATTTCCATCACATACCTGAATATCACAAAGAAATTCGTTAAGTTGGTACAATTTTTAATAGCAAACGAAAATTTGGAAACAAATATTCTATTTAGGAGAAGGAAATCCTGCGTTTCACAAAAATCAAACGAAAAATCCAATTTTTGGCATTTTTTGTAATTTTTGATATAAAAACTACATAAATGGCTGGTAAAAGAAATTTTTGATTGAATTGAAATTTTGGAGTCCCAGCAAAAGTCAAAATTTCGATAAAAAAATATGTACATATGTATAATTCAGAATGTATATTATTTTAAAACTATTCCTAAACAAGATAGAAAGTATAGTAGACCAAGCCCGACCCATATCGTACATCACTTTGGCGGATTGCACAAAAGTTATAGCGGTTATAGTTAACGACTCAACAGACTTAACGTCTGTTTCAGCAATAAAACCATTTTTCTCTTATATTTGAAATTGGCTTTAGTCCAGATAATATCTTAAATGATATATTAGATGATTCAAAACAATGTTCTTATTAGATTTTGCGAACAAATTGAACTTTTTCAATAAAATTTAAGCAATCAACTTTTGACTACATTAGTGCTGGCAAAGTATTGAGTAATGGGTACCGAGTATCGAGTATTAGGCCTTTTTTTTTTTGATACTCAATACTCAAAAGTAGTTACTCGATACTTTCTGAGTTGTACTTTTAAGCAAGTGGAGTGGGTAAAATAGTTCATAAAAATACATCACTGTATAAAAAGACAACAATGTGTAAGCTACAAAATTCATTAATTTTCCAAAGAATTTATTTTAATTGTTGTTAACGTTGAATTAAAAGTTAGCTTTACATTTATTTTTGATTTAATAAGAAAAGACATACAAAACCAACAATAGTTGAAGATCTATTTTTATTTTTTGAAGAACTACTTCAATTTGCAGATAAAAACTATGCGTTACAATTTAAAAAAATGCGTTAAAAGTATCGAGTACCCAAATGAAAAGTATTGAATATTATTGAGTAATGGAAAGTAGTAGAATTTGCCAGCACTAGACTACATATTAAAGAGATTTTTTGTTTATTGCTTAGGCAAATAAAATCGTTTACACATTGTTCCTTCCTCAATATTTTTACAATAAATAATTTTGAAAAATTCTTCAGATGCCACTTCAGATTCTAGAATTTTAAAATCTACTTATTACAAACAGTCAATCTAACGAAATTTGTCTGAAGTTCAAAGAAACGAGTTTTACTCAGAAAATTGGTTCCAATATGTTATGATTTTATATTCGCTTTAATAGCTTTAGAGTTTCATCATATATCGCACCCTAAATACAAAAGGGTCTCAACACAAAATTTTCCAAAACTGACTATTTTCCATAAATTAATTCAGAGTACACATCTCTAACTGCAGGAAACACATCACTATCTGCTTTAACTCGAAAAATACAAATTTGTTTATTTTTATGTTGTGCACGATGAACTTTTTTTGTCTCTCCTGAAAATTTTAGTATTTTGAGTTGTGTCCCTTTTGTATTTAGGGTGCAATATAATAATTGAAGTGTCAAAAAGGGCTTCTGGATCCCATTTCTTAGGGGTATCAAGAAATATTGGCGTTTAAAAAAATATAATGTTTTATATTTTATATATTTTATTAATTCGTATAAAATATTATGAAAAAATCCAAAAAAAATGAATTTAAAACAAATTGCCAGCCTATTAACAATAGCGATAGTCTAAATTAATTTAAACAAACAGAAATCTTAAATTTTATGATACATAAAAATATTTATGTTAAGAATTTTTAAAATGCAACAATAGAATCAAACAATCAAACATGTACATAAGTCCATGTAAATAAATATGCATTCGTTTATGCAACATATTTACTTTATTACTGTAGAATATTGAAAAATGCATCATTGATTACAACTGTCATTTCATAGTCATACACAATGTAGAAATAAACAAATAAATAAATAAATATGTATCTATGTATATAAATAAATAAATACCCAGATACGAGTACATTACCTCTCATAGATGCAAATTTTATATTCTTACATACTCGTATATAAATACATATGTATGTATGTATTATTTTTATAGCTATTTGACTGCCAACAATTTGGTTAGAGATTTTTATAGTTTTTGCTAAAAAAAAAAAAGAAGAGAGAATCATTTCATTGTTATTTTTACCATTTTCTTTTTTCAATCATACACTTTCAATAGGTATTGACACGTAACAAATTTAGTGATCCGGAGTGTCTATTTTGCACATGTAAAGGAACATAAAAAATGCATATTTGTATCTAAAAGTGCCTTTGTTTTGTTAATACGTACTCAGGCATTTCTACTCGTATGCCTCATCTCATCCTTGTTATTGTGCTGAGTGTATTAAATGTTGTTTCGTTGCATATTTCATGCATATATTTTTTGTAAAAGCATTTTCAATATTGTTACTACAATTGTTGGCTTTATTTTCAACAAATTTTTGCAACATTTTAATATAAAGTTTTATATCAATATTTGATACACTACAGCACGTTACGGTATATTTCAATTGCAATTTACAAGACAATTCAAATATTTCGATTTTAAAATAGTAATTGACTTAGGTTAGGTTAGGTAGGAAGGCTGGTGTGAGTCACCTCACACCTTCACCCAGAGACCAATATGGTCCATTGCGATGGCTTAAATTCTCTACCAAATGTCTGACTAGTTTACATATGTCTGACTGGTCTACCCAGAGTCTTTGGCGGGAATCGAACCCGCAACCCTTTGACTGATAGTCCGGCACTCTATCGACTAGTCTATCGGGGCAATAGTAGTAATTGACTTAACTTTTATCACAAATCAGCTGTCATAATAACTTAAAACTGACTTTCTCTTGGTTAAGATGCAATCAGCACAAAGTATACAGAGGTGACAATTTTGACGTTTCAAAAGTGCTACAATCAGCTGATAAGGCAGTTCTCTTAAAAAGACAAACAATTTGAATCAGAATATTTTAATTGAAATTTTAAATTTTGTTCCTATGGTTGTGATTTTAGTAAAAGTTAATAAATTGCATTTTAATAATTTTGTATTTTAAGAATTTTATAGCGCCAGAAAAAAAAGAAAAATAGTAACATAAAGAAAACAAAAAGGTAGCTCTCAAAGAAAGAGACAAATATAAAACTTCGTTATGTTCTGTTTCGTGACACCTCTGTTTACCCTGTGATAATCAGTATAATTTAGAATTCCAGCAAAACTCGGTAAGACTTGCAATTACACCTGCCGCATGTATTTACTCAAAAAAACGTAACCACATTTTTTAGCACACATTTTTTCCACGCTATTTGATCTTACAAGTGTTTTGAAAGATCAAACAACTTCAAGTAAAATAAAACTAAATTTGTTTGTATGACTTGTCCTAAATAAAATAAGTTTTTGAAATTAATGAAAAAATTTAAACATATTTTACTTAGTGGTGACGTCTTTTTCGTCAAATATTTGTCATGTGTGACCGTAACTTTAGAAGTGCACAAATTATTACTTATTCAATCGTTTTTAGTTATTACTTGGCAGAGAAAGATTTTATTGGGTAACTATAGGTATGGTGAAGGTGAAGCATACATTTTAAAGTCGACATTGCAGAACTTTCATATTTCTACTTACCTGTTATTTGTAAACATTTTATTTTTGCATTCAATTCACTTCGGGAACATTGTCTGCCGTTATATTGGATGTATGAATATTGTCTATATTTATTTTGGCTAAATATTTCCTTTTTTCCTTTTTCTGAACCTGTTAGGATGTGATATTCAATTTGATTTGATTGTGAAATTTGTTTTTTTTATCTCTCTATATATTTCTGAATTTATTTTGCCTTTTTTGCTTATTCGGATTTTTACAATTTTATTGTAATTGTATTTTATGTTGTCATATCAATATATATTAAATGGCATTGGTTAGATTTTGTTCAATTTATTTGCAAATCATGTTCACATGCATATTTAAGATTTCTGAGAGAATTGCTGTTGTGTAAAATACATGAGGAAAATGAGATGATGAAAATGGGGAAAATGGGGTCACCTATAGACTTGAAGTTAGATGGGAAAATTGGATTTTCTGCTCAATAGTTAATAAATTACATGGCCAAATAAAAAAGTGCAATAGTTTATATGATCTTAGTGTCATAAATTCCACATAAATGAAATAAGTTCTAATTCAATATTTAGGATTATAATTTCTAATATGAGGTTTCACATGTTAGAGCCAAACACCCCCTCTCCAGATTTTAATTAAAAATTAAACTCAACTATACAACTTCTATTGCATTGGATTAAAGTCGGGTTATTTGTTTAGAAATTGCAAATGCCCATTTTTTAATTTCCCCACAACTTCATAAACAAATTCAAAACCTATTCAATTGGGATAAAGGCTTGATATACCGTAAAACCTTATTACATATTGTAATGTTTTACATAATTCTCAATGTGTCATATAATGGCATTGGGCGCTATAACACTCCACCTATATAATATTCTCATCATTCTTGAGTAGTATTGCAAATACATAGGCGCATATTCAGAAATGAGTTTAAACTTTTTTAAGTACCAACTTAAGTTATTCTTAGTTGATTACTTTCAGCACGAAAAGTTACAACTTAATTATGGGTAAAGCTGTAACTAAATACACTAGAGCCCCGACTTGCGTCGTCCCGATTTGCGTCGTTTCGATTTGCGTCGCTTTTTAAAAACTGGAAAAATTCGATTTACGTCGTTGCAATTTCAACTTGCGTCGGTCCGAGTTGCGTCGTTTTGACCCCAATTTGCGTCGGTTCGATTTGCGTCGTTTTGTTTCTGATTTGCGTCGTTTCTATTTCCATTTGCGTCACTAAAAACGCTCACGATGAGGACCTTGATAATGAAAATTTATTAGCCATTGATATTCAGCATGTTTCAGAAGAAGATGTCATAATAAATGATGATACATTAAAAGAAAAAAAATTAACAATCGCCAATATTTCAAAAGCTATGCAATTAATTTCCCATGCAATGGATATATTTTCTGAAAACGATCCTGAGGAAACCCGTAGCACAGGCGTAGCAGCATCCGTTGATCAAGCCATTAGTTGTTACAAAGAAATTTATCAACAAAAAAAATCTTTAAAAATTCAACAAACTTTAGACATTTTTGTTAAAAAAACAGTAAGACCATCAAATCAAATGGACATAAATGTTGTTGATTTAGATTTATCATCTGAGGAAAGCGCAATGTTAACTAAATAAATTACAATTGTTTAATGCATATACATACTTTTTATGGATACATATGTAAATGAATTTAATTTTTGTTATGTTTTTTCTTAATTTATTGTTTTGTTTTTTCTTTATAATATGTAATTATAAACATTTGTTGAAGTAAATAAAATGAATAAAAATGTATTTATACTTGTTTTTTATCAAAAATACAAAATTTTTTGCTTTGTTTTGAATATTTTCCCGAATAAATCAAATTTCAGTGCATTTATATAGAAAAAGGTGATTCAATTTGCGTCGTTTCGATTTGCGTCGCATTTCTCCCGCCCCATTAACAACGCAAGTCGGGGCTCTAGTGTATCAACTAACAAATACATTTAAAGAACAGCTGATTGATGTTATTTCTTGTCGTCGATGATGTTAAAATATTTGGCCACCAATTCTTTAAATGTAGTTTTTCATCTGGCGACCAATTTGAGTCTCTAAAATACACAAAGCAATAAATACATATTTTTTTCTAACAATAATAATAAACTTATCTTATTTTCTTTGCTAATTGTGTCCATTTTTACCAAAAAAAACACAAAAAAAGAAAACAAACTAGAGATGTGTTTTTCGTCAACAAAAGTCTACTAAATGCAGTGTTGCATTTCTTTTAACAGCTGAAAGCAGTTGCTAATAGCGTTTTCTTTTCTGGCAAAAATGTTACACTTTTTTCCTTTTTTATATGGGAAATGGGTAAAAAGTGTAACATATATGTAAAATTTTTGCCAGAAAAGAAAACGCCATAAGTTAGTTGTGATTTGAGAATAAGATCTTTAACTATTTTTGAACTATATTTTAGTTTCTGTTTAATAAGTTTCGACTTTAGTTACGATTTCTGAATATGCGCCATAGTATCTATTGTAATTAAAGAAAATATTCGCAGCTAAACTCTAAATATGTACTCCGTAATTGACACAATAGCAACAACAGCGTCGCACAGATACATAACAATAGTACTCGACAAGTGTAGAGATTTTTCACAGTTAACAAGAAGAAATCTTTTTAATTGAATTATAATTTAATAATTAGTAAATTTAACTAAATGAAAGCACGTGCCATTGTCAAAACGTGTCATAGTACTTAAATCCTCCCTTTCAACGAACATGCCTTCATTCTCATTCAAAGAACTTGTCATAAATACGAAATTTTTAACTTGACACCCTTTAACCTGAAAGCATGAAGCGGCTTATTAATGTTTCATATAAAACAGAATAATTTTAAAGCTTCAAAGATATACTCGTATGTGTGTGAACGTTTATACAGCTACCGATCGGTTTCTAATCATATTATAAAAATTTAATCCCTTAACAACTCTTTTATGTTTTTCCTTTTCTCTTTTTACGCTTGCTGTCATCACACCATAATACTCGTATTTCCTTCCGTTTCTTTGGCCTGTTTAGATTGTTGGGGGATAAATTTTACACTAAACTCATGCATACTCACACACAATTATGAATAAACGATAATCATACGCATAATTTTCTCCATTTACACTCGTACACAAGTTTTTAGGCGGCACTGTAATTTAAAAGAATGAGTTCATTAGATTGGATTATTATACCCTACACCACCATAGTGGGGAGGGTATATTGGATTTGTGCATATGTTTGTAACGACCAGAAATATCGGTCCAACACCCACCTTAAAGTATACCGATCAGAATCAGAATCACTTTCTGAGTCGATTTAACGATGTCCGTCCGTCCGTCTGGCTGGCTGTCCATGTAAAGCTTGTGCGCAGAGTACAGGTCGCAATGTTGAAGATATTTTGATAAAATTTGGTAAGTGATATTTTTTCGGCCCAAGGACTGACGGGATTGAAACCGGTGAAAATCGGTCCATTATTTTACCTGGCCCCCATACAAAAGTCCTCCCGAAATTGGGGTTTACCGATCATAAATATTTGAATTATGCAAGGAACCAAACAAATTTCATTACAAATGAGTGATAAATGCAGCCAAATCACATCTACAAAATTTGTGCAGATCGGTTCATAATTAGTCGAAGCTCCCAATAAAGCCCACTTCCGAAAATCACTTTAAAGAGCATAACTAACTCAAAAATGTTCGTATCCAAATAATATTTAACACAAATATATCCCATATGTATACAAACAATACGATTCAATTTTATTGTGATCGGTCCATAATTAGTCGTAGCTCCCATATAAGGCCCACTTCCGAAAATCACTTTAACGATCATAAATTTCTTAAGAATGTTGGTAATCAAATAAAATTCGACACAAATAATATACAGAAATGATGACACCTAATTTTATAATGTTCGGTCCGTAATTAGTCGAAACTCCCATATAAGACCGTCCCCGTAATCAACTTTAACCAACGCAAATCTTTTAAAAGTATTTATATCGAGATAAAGTTTAACATACACAATATTTATATTCACAGAAATCATGACACTAAATTTTTGGATGATAGATCCATAATAGTTTATATCTCCCATATAGAGTACATTTCTAAAATACTGTTTTATAAATATACTGGGTGTAGGGTATTATATGGTCGGTCTTGACCGACTATTCTTTCTTACTTGTTTTTGGTTCTATTAGTTTTGTAACCAAAAAAAAAACAAGTCAAGTTTTGAACACAAATATTTGTTTAAATTATGCAGTCAAAAGGGTCATAATAATGTTTCAAATACTTCTTAAACGAATAAAATTCGAGAGTAGTTTCCTAAAATATTGTTACGAAAGTGTTTTTTAATTTTAATTTAACGCATTTGTAGAAGTTTTATTTTATAAACGTTATTTACAACACTCTGTTATAAAAATAGCTGAGCAAATTGGCAACATTAAGTTTCAATGAAGTTAGATGAATATTCTAGACACGAGCATTCTAGACTTGCAGTCTTGAAGATTCTAGTTTCTTAGCTCCGAACCATCCAGAAATTATGATTGGTGTATAAATAAACTAACAGGGCCAATCAAATGAATCAGAATTTTGTGAGTCATCGTTGTGTAAACATCAGAGTGTTCTGAAACTGTAATTTAAGTGTGTTCTTAAACCGTTCTTAATAAGTGTGGTGTAAAAACAGAGTGGCCATTAAAATGGTTTTTGTTGGTTTTTACATTTAAATAAATTAAGACTCGTTATATTTTCTTCAAACAACTTGACGCTTTTATTTTGCAAATTAAAGGAATCCGGTTTATTTAAAAGAAATAAATCACCGTTTTTAAAAGGTAAAAACGTAACAAAATTAATGGCTTTCTACTATGTCTCACAGATTTGAACGTTTTTAATGTTCTAGAAACATTCAAAAGTAAAACTGAAATAGAAAAGAATAGAATAGAAAGACTGAAAAAGATTTAATACTTTTCAATCACTGAAACTGAGATGATGCTAAAATAGCATATGTTTGTATTTGAAGGAGACTTTAACACATGAATTGCTAACAAGGCATTACAAGGCTAGACCAAAATCTCCATAGAAGTTTCACATACACACATCACTCTTTCCTTATGTATTTAAGTAGACATTAAAAGGGTTTCAACTGTACACAGTAGTGCGTGGTGAATGTAAAAAAGTGTCATATCACTAATCCTTCACTGCATACATATTTGTTATTTGCATATCATATTAAAATTGCCTTTCTAGGCAAAATGACAAAGTCATTTTCTATGTTTCGCATTTATCAAATATTGTTATCGAATATAATCTTGACATGAATCGGTCATTTACAGCTTATAATAAATATATGTAAGAATGATGAATATTATTCATGGTTTGATAAAAATTTTATGTCACATTTGATGTAAAGTAAAGCACATGTTTTTTTAAATTATAAACATTGTTATATTTCTGGCATATTGTGCTTAAATCTCTAATGGACTCTAATGGATATTTAAAGCATATCGTCGTTGGGACTAAAACTTTTGAATTCGTTCTATTACGTATTGGTCGTTGATTTACTGTACTTTTATAAGCCAATTGGTTACAAAGATATTCAAGAATTTATTGTGTATTTTTTAGAGTCCGAGCGAGTAGTCGGTTTCGGATTAGGCCAAAAATTTACCGAATACCAATATTCGGTTTGAATTTTTTATAAAGGAAAACATAAATAATGGAATTTTTAAGGTAATACACGTTTTTAATATAATTAATAAAATACAAAAACGTATACTTTATTGTAAAATATTTACAAATACGGTAAACATTGTTCATTTAAACAAATTTGCTAGTTCAAGATGAAAAAACTAAGTTTATGAAGTAGTGTCGGTATTTTAGTTCACCTTAAAATTATCTAAACATGTTATAAAATTAAAATAAATATTTTTTTGTAAACTACTGGTATATTTCGGTTTTTTCGGATTAAGCCGAATATCGATTTTTTGTGCGAATATTATTTTCGATTTTGTTTCTCTAGTGTTTTTCGATGGGCAAGTAATTAAAAATCACATTGCAGTTTTTTTATTCAAAGTTTATGATTCTGGGTTTGACTCAAAATTGCTATATTTAAAATTATTTCTAGAAGCGGTTAGTTATTTCAAAGATTTTTAGCCAGTTCTTTGAACCTATAATTTTCTTAGGGAGAAAACATAGCTTTTTATTATTTGTTTTTCAAAAGTATGTTAACGCCAAAAGCCCGAATTCTGCTTTGTCCTTAATATTAGTGATGAGCAAAGTTTTCCCCCTTTGAATATTCCAGAAATCTCTTTATCTCTTTTCCTCATAATGCCTCAACGGTCCGTCAAACAAGTCAAAATGTCCAAAATGTAGTTTCCGGTATGTAAAAATACTAATTTGACCTTCTCACATATTTTGTTTACCGGCTCCGAGAATAATTTACATTTCCATCCAGATTCCCAAAAGAAGCTTTTCACACCAACAAGTATGTATATATACATATATTTTAAATTACTTGTTATTATTTTTAAAATGTATGAAACTATTTCTATAGTTTTTGTTAAAAAAAAAAACTCGCGAACCGATTTGGTATCCATTCATGTGCCAATACATTGGATCTCGTATATATACATAATTGTTCGGGGACCAAGGAAACGTACACTGGGAGATTGTTTTCTGGATTAATGAATACCAATGATAGGCATATATATCGAAAAAAAATACTGCTTAAATATCACATCTACTTGCCACCCTACTTCCTGGCTCTGTGATCCTAGTAAAATTCGTAATCTTCCTAATCTCACACTATTAGTATTAAACCTCACCTTTTTTGGTATGAAGGTTGTGGATGTGATATAATGTGCCCAGTGGCCCAGTTTTGGTAAGCAGAACTGGCGCTGTGGCATGAAGCAAACGTAATGTTACAGTGCCCAAATAAAAATATAACAGTTAATCAATGTTGGGAGCAGCATGGCAGATAACATATTTATAGAGACCAAAAAAAAAGGCGAATTTCGAAATTACAAACCCATTCGAACTCTCCTGTAAGATAACTAACAAGAACTCAACCTCAAACCAGACATCGTAGAGTTGACCGACACATTTTTCATTAATCGCATGTTGTTGAATATGCATTTAATTTTCTCAGTAAGATTTTTTTCGAGTACTCTTTTTGTGTTGCCAAAAAGGAATAAAACACCCCCAGTCTGCATTTGTGATAATTGAGGTTATAGATACCCATCCGTAAGTTTGGTTATTTAAAGTATTTATACTCTTACCATTAAAATAGCATGACATTTTATCATTATGATTGTCGTGTTTATGCAACACTGAAGGGTGTTTATTTATTTATTCGAAATGCTGACGATGCCATTGTATTTATATATTTTGCACACTGAATATTTAACTTTTACATTGTTTACAGTTAAAAAACAAATTTAAATACTCTACACATTAGCATTTACAATTTTGTACTTAATACTATGTTTCCACGATGACTTGAATCACCTGCTTCGCCTTCTGAATCATGCTGTTTACATGACTAATAAACTTGATTCGATTTGACAGTTGTCTTTAATAAGCAAACAGAATAAAAAAAACAGAATTTACAATTTGTGGAAAATAATTTTTTTTAATGGACAAAAAAAAGTGAGTGGAAATTAGTTAGCTTATTTGAAAAAAAAACATACATTCGTACGTATTTACTTTCTTTACTTCTAACAACAAGAAAATAATTTGCTTTGTTTACAATAATATTAAATTTTTACAGCTAGTGCAGATAAACTTGCGATAAATATTAGAGAAGAGTGCAATTTTTCGTGCTTCGCAAGTAGATTCAATATGAATCTCCATGATTCGCTCTTAAAATGTTGTATGGTGAAGCAAGTTGTTTCGCACAGAGCGAAGCATGTACCGTGGAAACATAGTATAAGCAAAAATCCTGTCATATTGTCAATATATTTATAATCTTAAGGTACGGCCACATTTGGCAAATATTAACTCAAAAAAACATAACTCCTTGTTTTAGCACAAATTTGTTTGACATTGTTTACTCTTACAAGAGTTTTGCAAGATCAAACAACATGAAATAAATTAAAATTCAATATTTGTTGTGCTTTGGCCTAAATAAGAAAAGTTGTTTTAAAGGTGATATCAGACGGGATGTATTTTACTGTCAAATTTTTCATCTGTAAAAGTTGTACACATCGTGTGATACATATGAAACTTTGCATGTGTAAAATACATGCGGATATACATACATATGTAATTTTTTCGATTATAACACGCTTTATTTTCCTGTGACAAACATAAACAAGACAGCTGGTTTGTTTTGAAACAAAATTGTTTGAAAAAATATATTGTAAAGAAAAATTAAAGAAAATGGATAATGCACATGGAAAAGTAAGTATTTTTCGATTTTTAATAAATTAAATTATGTTTATTATATTTATTGCAGTTAGATCGGCCAAAAGAAGCAATTCTTGAAATTTATACACGTTAAAAAGTCAGAGTATCAATTTTTACGCTTATCGCATCGAATTTACTTTCGCATCGCAACAGAGAGTAACCCCCCAGCTTTTGTTTACATTTATAAGTTATGTCATACGGAAAAATATAAGCAGGTGTGATAGCAAAAATTATGAATCGTATGTAAAATGGAAATTTTGACATACATACGGAATTACATATGGGTAAGAAAAGTGACAGTACATATGTAAAATACATCCCGTCTGATAACACCTTAAATAAATAAACGAGTGCAAATATATGTTATTTAGTGGTTACGTCTTTTTCGGCAAATAATTGCCAAGTGTGACCGTATCTTTAAATATTAGACTCGGTATCTATTTACGACCTGCTACATTGAGGAAGGAATTAGTTCAAGAAATGTTAAAAAAATTTCTGTAGAACAAGTTCCAAGGGTGAACAATTTTGACAACCCATACTGATTTCTAGAATTTTTACTGGGTTTCATTTACTAAATAAAAGATTATTTACAATAAAGTATTACACCCACTGCTTCCTTATCAAAAGTTTCATCATTTTATTACATTTAAAATATACACCACTTTTATACTCCACCAACATCTCAAGTTCCCCATCTACTCCAACTTCCAATATCTATGTTAAGTAAATATGTATCATTATTGTCGTGTTGCAAAACATTAAATTCTTTTGTTGTAGTTGTTTGTTGTTGGTTGTTGGTTGTGACCAGCGTTGCCACGACCAAAAAAATTTTGTAACCAAAATGTAAAAAAAAAGTAACCAAAAGCAAAAAAAAGTAACCAAAATTTTTATATATTTAAAATTTTATTTTATTTCAGCTAAAAAATATATATGTAAAATATAAATTAACCATTACATTTCAGTTTGTAGTTCAGTCTTATAATTAGGTACAATTGAAAGAAAAAACTAATTCAGCAATAACGATATTAATAAAACCCAAATGTAATTAATTTCATTACATTTGTTACCAAACACTAGTAGATAAAGTTTAAGTAGATGAGGCTAAAAATCTGTCTTGAATGTTCTTAGATGATTTATCCATATAGCGAACGACTAGAACTAGTGATTTCTTTGTGGATACGTCTGTTGTTTCGTCTACTATTAACGAAAACTTTGTCGTTTTTAGTTTGGAAATTAAATTTGCTTTAGATTTGCTTCCTAACATTTAACCAATTAAGTTGCTTTACCTGCCACATTTAATGTGTTTCGCAATTTGACAGTCGGAACAGCGCTTCTCTAATAAGCCTGGTAGATAGTCCATTAAAAAAAGGCAAATTGTGGGAAATAAGAAACATTACTAATGTTAGCTCTGTTTGGTGCACTTGCTTATTAAGAGTTTCTTTTTGAGGACTTGCAAATGTTATTTTTATTTTCCACATTTTGCTTATGAACACTTTTTAGTGTGCTTTCGTAAATAACTTACGTGATTTGCAATTTTTTTACACAGGCAGCGCAGAAACAACATCCTTCTTTGTTTCTTAGCCACGGAAACTCATCCAACCACAATACACGGAATTTTCTTTTCGGGCTGTTATTAATGTCACTAAACAACAAAATATTATTTAAAAAAGTTATTGAAATTGAATGAAAATATACATATTCTCATCATCACTTCCAGAACATAACTCGACATAATTAGTTTTACTTTGAGCAGCCTTTTTAAATAAAAATCTAACAAAAATAAAAATTGTGCTTAAAACCAATATTATTATTTTTTAATTCGAAGTACATACTTATCCATTTTTTACGAAAGAAACCCAATCTTAACTATTTAGAAAACACTTTATTAAAAAATTAAATAGCACGCTAATTTGTAAAAAGCTTTTTTTTTTTTTTGTTTTCTGGTAAAAACATAATTTATGAATGTTGATTAAGGTTCGTTCATTTCTAAAACAAAAGAAAAATTAACTTGTTCCGATGTCAAATCAATATGAAAATGCATTTTGTAGCATGTTTTTAGATGGTTTTTGTGAAGAACCTTTTACTCGTTCAACAATACAATGATTGTGTTTGTTATGTTTGGAGACAGGCATGTATTTTTTTGTAATCCTGTGTTTAGTGTTTTATTTTTAAAAAACTTTTAAATTGTGGTGTAAATTAAGTCAAAGTAAAAGCAATGTAAAAAATGGTTACTTTTATGTTAAAAAAAAGTAACCAAAACGGAAAAAAAGTACACAAGTACACATTGGAAAAAAAAGTAACCAATTTTGGTTAAAAGTAACCAAAATGGCAACGCTGGTTGTGACTTTCTTTTTCATCATACAATTCTAATAGCGCATCATTATTTTTTCTCCAAAAAAACATGCAATCCCTGTGTGATCGATTAAATAATGTTGCCATTAAATGTGTATAAAACAGATATTTATCTTATTTTTCACTTTATCTGCCATTTTTATAAATTTAAAATAAAACTTTTTTTTTTCTTTGAAAACCCAAAAAGTTTTGAAACATACATACTCGTACATACATAAAATTTAACGTTATTCTCTGCGATGATAAGCTGTATTTATTACTATATGCGTATGTACCTTACCCGGCCGGCATTATCTGCAACCCCCATTTAAAAAATATTTATTATATTTTTGCAAAACCAAAAAAAATTATAAGTAAAAGGAGCTTTTAAACCCCAACGAGCGGGTGCGCGTACAAACAAGTATTATACAGTAAACAAACACGATAAAAGTATTCATTAGTTCGGTAAGAAAAAACTTCTTTTTGACATCATTGTCATCATTATTATTATGGAGTATTGCTGGTATTCTTCGTCTTCCTCATAGCTCCTTTAGCTAAAAAGTAAGTTTGTCGGTTGATCGATGATGACGTTTAAAGTGTGGGTGGGAATTTTGCTGTTTGTTGTTAAAGTTTAATGTTCGTACTCATCATATAATGATGGGTGACTTGTTTTTGGCTGTCTGACTGTCTCACTTGGTTGGCTGGCTGGTTGGCTTATGATACGCCATATAATTCAACAATAATATCATGTCAAAATGTGGATGAATTAATGAATAAATTATCCCCCATTTGTTGGCCTTAGTAAGTTAAGTAAGAGTAGGTGGAAGTTTTCTTTTATGTTCGTTGATGTTTGTGGGGTTTGGAGTATCTCATAAATTTAAAAACGCTCGAAAATGATTAATATATTAATTCATGAAAATGTTGCTGTTATTTGTTATTTGTCGAAGGTTTTAAGGAAAAAAATGAATGAATTAATTTAATTTTTGTATATTCGCACAACGGTAATTATATTGAGTACTCGAACATTTAACTAAAGGGAAATCGATTTTTATAACAAAATTAAAGGAAAGTCATTGTTATTACTTTCAGAACGGATTTTTCATAATAATTTATGAATATAAATTCTTTCTTCAAATATCTATGTTTAATATATGATTTGAAACGATTAAACCAATAACGACAAATTTATAGTAATACAAAATATGTTATAATAATAAAGAAGAATACACAGACATTGTAAACGTATGTAAATTTCGTTCTAACTCATAAACATGTGATGAGAAATATGAATAATTCCCGAAGTGTATTTCTCATTAATTGGAGAGTTAAATAGATGATGTTTACAAGTAGATCTTGGACAATAAATATTGCTGATGACGCCCTGGGCAGGGTAGAAAATGCACTTCAGTGTGCCATTTGTCTAGAAAAATATAGTTTCACAATGGTATTCTTCGAGTTATTAATTAAAAATATGAACTCAAGCCAAATGAAAAATTTTCTCTAATAATTTCTTAAAATGTTTACGAAAGCACATTAAGGAGAGAAAGAAACTTCTAAAAAAAACACCCAATAATAACGGTACCAAAAATTCCTACGAGAAAGATTTTTTAAGAGTGTTAAATCAAATCGAAATTATTTAATATATTTGTAATAGTCTATTATTTTGCACAGCACTGTATATATAAATCGAACGAATGGAATTTGTGAAACTTGGTCCATATTTGTTTATAGCTCCCCTATAAAGCCATTTTCCTAAAATATATTAAATACTCAAAAATCAATTACAAAAACCATTATTAGATTAAGATTTGAGACAAATAATCGATATACACATTTTATGACGATTGGGCCTCAAATGATTGTTGTACCCATATAGGGACCACTTCCGCAGATCACTAAAGTACGCATAAATCTTGTATTAACATTGTTATTAAGTTGAAATTTGGCATCAATAATCCTCGTATATATAGAAAACGACATACCGATTTTTGATGAAGATCGGTGCATTATAGGTTAAATCTCCTACCAATTTATACATCACTATATATGTATATTTTGCTTTCGTGGTGAAATTTACATGTTGGTGGTGGGTATATAAGATTCGGTACAGCCTCTTACTTGTTATATTTATTGTAGTTTTTTTTTTTTTTTGGCTTTATATTTTTAATATTTTGCTACTTTATCGTGTAGAATCTTCAGAAAAATATATAATATATAAAAAATACCTAAAGCTTAAATAATTAATTAAAACGATTTTAATAGTTTTTATGAAAAATTGTTAATGGCTAAATTTACTTTTTCGAACTAATCTTGATTAGAAGTCTTAATGAAGCACGAAATGCCTTAGTTGACAACAAACAATTGACCTATTATATAAAGATTCTTATTTAATTTACTTGTATTCGTTATTTTATTACATATTTTATTTCTGCATGTCCAAAAAAATCATCTCAGTATGAATAATAATGTCCTTATGTTTATTGTTTACGTTTGTCACTTACTTACTACACTTACACAACAGCAACAACAATAATAAAAACATGTTTCAAAAATATTCATTGTGTAAAATAAGCGATATTTTTTATATTTTTTGTAATACAACCCAATATTTTCATTATGGCATCAAAACAAATCTTGCACTTTTATTATTACGTTCAGTGGCAGGACATGAGAGAGTTGCAAGGCTGGCTGGGCATCTCCAGTTTTCATAGTTGGTTAAAAAGGAAGTTGGTTATTGTTGTTGTTGCTGCTGCTGTTGTTATTGCTGGCTTTTGTTGACAATTTTATAAGGACAAGAACAAACAATATGAATTGTTTGGTTGTTTTATTTGTGTGTTTATACAACAGCCCTTATCATGTTGAGATTACGTTTTACTCTGTTGGAAGTGTTTTATTTTTTACGCGTTTTTATGTTTTCAATTATTTTACGCACTTTATTTGAAATTAAGTGCTTGTCATTTTTTTCCTCTGTCATTCTTCATTGGATCGGTGTGTGTTTTTATACCCACCACCAAAAAGATAGGCGGCATATAAAGTTTGTCATTCCTAATGTAACACATCAAAATATTGGTCGTTGAATCAAAAAGTCAATACACTCGTATTGTGGGTCCTTATAACATGCTATATTGATCTAGCCATGTTCGTCCCTCTGTCCATCTGTTGAAGGTCCCCTAGAGCGTCGAAAAAAGACATTTAACAATGAAATTTTTATTCTATGACGTTCGCTCCATAATAGGTGATTTGGTGGTGGGCATAAAAAGATTCGGCACAGCCTTTATATTCGGCTTTTACTAGTTTCATTTAATTTTTTCTTAATTTCCATTTTGGGGTGTTTACAACAGTTAGTTGGCTGGTGTGTGTGTTTGGGAGAGAGGTCCTTGTGATATAATAAGTGAGTGTTATGTCCTGCTGTAATAATTTGCTTTATAATGAGTATGTATGCATTTTTTACACATTATTGTGCATGAACAATACATGCTTATGAATATTTACATATATACATATGTATATTAGGGTGGCCCCAAAATAAAGTTGCGGATGTTCCCGACTAATATGAAAATTTGATTCATTTTAAGACTACGTTTCTCAATTTTTGTTGTCCTGGGGACAATATTTGGTGAGCTGGATCAAAGGATAAAAACGTCCTTTTTAGAGGTTTTTTGATTTTTTTCACATTTCATCCAAAGGAACTATATGTAAATTTGGTATCATATGAAAGGTCTTTGAGAGGCGCATTCAATGGGTTATCAAAAATTAAAAAGGACATTTTTATCCTTTGATCCAACTCACCAAATATTGACCCCAGCACAAAAAAATTGAGAAAATTAGTCTTAAAATTAATCAAATTTTCATATTAGTCAGGAACATCCGCAACTTTATTGTTTATCTATACAAACTGGGCAACCCTAATGTACATATGTATGGATGTTTATTATTCATATGGTTATGCAATGTATATTGTTGCATTCGTCTGAGTTCATGTTCAATTTAAACATACTTGCAGTGTTTAAACGCCACAGGAAGAAATCACTTTGACACTTTGTCAATGGTAAATTAACATGCCTCATTGACAGCAATTTTTGTGTGGCAGTATATTTTTTATTACAAAGTTTTTTTTGTTTGTTTTTGTTTTTGTTGTTGTTGGTGTGGCGTTTAAAGGCCCAACTATAATATGCATATGCTAGCTTAAGCAAATTGCAAAAGTTAACGAAAAGGCTGTCAAATGCATAACCAGTTCAGAGTTAACTTTTAGGTGGCTACAATGACTTTGAAACTTTTTGTCCACAGTTGCTCATTTATGTTTAAAAAAATGTTTTTATTTTAACAAAAACCCATTAAATGACTATATTTTATAAATATTATTATATTATTTTATAATTAAAAGAAAACTTCGTACCAGAAACGCATAATTTTTTCTTTTTTTTTAATTTATCGGCAAAAGTACTAAAATGTACAGCTGTGGCAGCACTACATTGTAAATAATAATAAACGTTTACATATGTTTTGTTAATTTTCGTATTGTGTTTGCAAAAATGGAGAAAAAACTTACAAATTTAAATAATATAAAAATATTAAAGTTAGCGCTTGAAGGCCTGTGCACATTAAAATAAATAAGTGAACTACACTGTAAAAGAAGAAGACGCTCTTGTTCTGTCAGAGAAATAAACCGCGACAGAAAGACATTTTTGTTAAAATAAAAAGGGCCTCTTTTATTGTAAAGGCACTTAATTTTTTCCACATTTTCTATTAAATTTAAAATAACTGTATTTTCTTCTTTCTTCATTTTGTTAAAAACACAAACAAACAACAAACAGCTGATTCCGTAAGGAATATGCGATCAGTTTCGCTTTTTGCTTAAGCAAATGACAGTTGAAAAACTTAACGAAAAGTTTCGTTAAGTACATTATAGTTTGCCACATATAATTTATATGTATTCGCAGTGTTGCTTAAGCTAGCATATGCACATTATAGTTGGGCCTTAAGTGTTCTTGATTATTAAATTTTATACACTGTATCGAATATTTAACCCGAGGCAATAAAAGTCATTTAAGGGCATATTTTTACGTTCTAAGAATTTATTTCCCCCTATTAATATTATTAATAACAAGCTGATGCGTACAACCTCTCTTGTTATTATTTAAATAATATCTGTTGCGATTTATATATTTTAAATACTAAACCAGTAAATAGAAGCGTTACAACATATGTAAAATTTCAAAACTTCATAATTTAAATCGGAATATTTAATATTAAATTTTAAAGAATAGGTCGGACTGTTGTGACACTTGATCAAATAGTCCAACACTGAACATTTGGGCCTAAATTGGATAATATTATACTCCTTGCGATACTTCTTGGCAGAGTAATATACCGCTGCATGAGCCCATATAAATCTTCTCCCTTTGTGTTTCATAATGATTTCTCATAAGAGGATAAAGCTGTAGGTTCAGCCTGACTATCTGAAATCACAAAAACTCAAACACTGTACAACATAAACGTGGGCATAAATTCTGTCATTTTGATACCCTAATGAAATTTCAAAAGTCAGGGATGTGAAAAATGGCTCCTACAGTATAAATTGACAAGGACCTCACGGCCTCACTAATAGAAATGCAAATGAAGTGATAGATGTTATCCATCATATCCCTCACCGTCACCAATTTCTCTTTAGTCAACAACTTATCTTTATACTAAGGCGTCTTGTTAATATGCAGTGATTACAGTAACAACATATAATATTATTTATTCTCGGTTTTAGTCCCCCACGTGACGCTCATAACCCTTTGTCTAAATCATATACGAAAGGTTTGGTTAAATTGTTCGGCAGCCCTCGTTACCACACAGTGGTCACATTAAGCGCAATTTGAACATTTTTAAAATCTTGCGAATTCTAAATTTTAGGCTTGTATTTAATTTTAACACTTATGTGCAACATTTAAAGTGCATTTAATTTCAATAGAATTTATACAACGTCTGTAACATCTAGAACTTATGAAATAATAATTTTTATATTTTTTCGTGAAACACACAATAAGGACCTTTGGTTGGTCACCATTTCATTCACCATAACTGTGAATACAGAAACCTTTTAATAAATTGTTTATTAAACAAGTGCCATGTGTCACTTTCGTTACATTTGTATTGTAAACAAAACAAGTGTGAAATTATGTCTGTCTACCGATGGTGGTGGGAATCTTACTACATATTTCATAAAAAACAAAAAGAATGAAAATATAATTCACTCAAAACAAGTACTCTAGGGACAACTATCAGAAGAGATTTTGTAGCATTTTTATAAATTAATCCTCCATTCTTGCCATCACTCTAAAAAAAACACACACAATTTTGCTGAATATTTTCTAGAAATGAATGGAAGAATAAAGCTTAACATTTTCAAAACCCTAGAGAATTTTCAAATCAAAATACCCGTTAACGGCAAAACAAATAGAATGGAAAGAATTGTTAAAAAATGACAGAACAATTATTTATGTGTTTGTACATAGAAAAATACGAGCTTCATCATAGATGGGACAACATTTACAAAATAAAAGAGAAGTTCTCACATTTCTAGTACTTTTGTGTTTGGCAAATATTAATCTTTTTGCATTGACTTAGGACACACGTTTAAGATCAAATTTTCTATGTTTAACATCAAATTACTCATTAATTTTCAGACGACAATAACACATTGTCTTGTTCTCACATCAGCAGCAGCAACACAGAAATCACAATTTAATCCTTTTTATGATGATCTCCAACACATGCAGTACTTTTTACAACAAAATACACACACACACTCACTCACTCGCTCTAAACCCCTACACCAACAAAATCTTGTTTTGTTGTTTTAAATTTCGCTCACACAACTAAGAATTTATTTTTAAAATTACCACCAATACCACTGCAGCGAAAACAAAGAAATTTGTCATTTTTTTTTGTTTTAATTTTCCAATGTTTTCCCTCCCCCTTTAATTATTTTTAACTTGACACAACAACAGCCAGAAAAAAAGACAAGTTTTTGGAATTAACAAACACTCTTTACCTTTAACTTAAACATTTGTCATTTTCATATTGCGCTATTCAGAATTGATGCTCTTGTTTTTGAACATGAAACTTATGTTTTATTACAAAACTCAAAATCCAATGCGCGTATTATTTTAACTTCATGCACACAAGTCACGTGTTTCTGCCAAGTTCATAATAGTACGGACATACATTTTTGTGTATAAGATTATTATCAATTGATTTTATTTATGTTCGGTTAATTCCTTCAAGATCTATTTTTTATGAGATTTATTTTCGTTTATTGGGTAAATTTTTCAAAATTATGTTCTGTCATATGTTAATCCTAGGGTATTTTGGAGATTTTACGAAATGTTAATGGTACATAAACCATGTCGTAAAAGTGGCTGACATCTGACTTAGCTAATAATAAATTGTTAGACAATACAAGAATTGGACTAAAAGGGACACTTTTAAAAACTCTCACATACAGGGGGCGGCATATTTATTTTGACGACTCTGCTACCCGCTCTTTAGTATCAATAAATTCCAACATTGCAATTGTTTTTGTTGTTGTTTGCCAATTCCCGTTAGATGAGATCATAAGCTATTACGTAGCAAAAAATTTTAATCCGTTGCATTATCTCTTTCGTCAAATTAGATGATTTTCAGCAATTAGCGCAATTTTGATTTTGACAAAAGTATTTTGACGGACATTATTTTTAAAATTTGGTAAGTAAAAATAATTTTTTTTTTATAATAAAAAATTAATTTGGTTAAATTGATACCTTGCAGGTATTTTTCATTTCAATATGGTAAAAAAATCGGAGTTAAGCATTGAGGTTAGGGCTGAAATTGTCACCAAATATAATTGTGGTATTTCTGTAAAAGACATCTGTGAAGAATATGATTTATCAAGACAAACAGTGCATTACCAAATCAATAAGCATAAGAAAACAAATTCAGTCCAAAATTTAGCCCGGACGGGCAGAAAAAGGAAAACTACATCAACAGAAGACAGGCATATCATTTGTCAATTTAAGAAAAATCCCACTATAACTCCAAAATACTTAGCATCTCAGCTGCAGAAATATTCTGACGATCCCGTAAGTGAACGCACAATACGTAGACGCCTTACTCAACATAGTTTTGGTACGTACGTAATACAAAATATACCATATATCTCAGCTCGCAACAAAGTAAAGCGGTTGGAATTTGCCAGAAAGCATGTTGATAAGCCTCCAAGTTTCTGGAACCGGGTTTTGTGGTCTGATGAGAGTAGTTTTGAGTATCACGGGTCACAGAAAAAATCATATGTTCGACTTCCGAAGGAGATTCGTAAGAAACTAGCTCCAGTCAGCGAAAGAATGAGCCATGGTGGTGGCTCGGTAATGTTCTGGGTTTGTATTTCGTCCAATGGAGCTGGCGATTTAGTCCCGATCGATGGAACAATGAATCAACATAAATATTTGGATATTTTAAACAATCACGCATTCCAATCGGGTGATAAAATAATCGGAGAGTCATTTATTTTCCAGCAGGATAATGCCCCATGTCACAAAAGCCGTATGGTAATGCAGTTTTTGATCGGTTCTGGCGTGGAAATATTGGATTGGCCACCCCAAAGTCCAGACTTAAATGTAATTGAAAATGTCTGGTCATATATAAAGGCAAAAAGAAGTGTGTCATTGACTCGTACTAGGGAAGAGACCATTTCTGAAGTAAAGGGGCTTTGGGAGGAAGTCCCTCCAGAAATGTTCTCCAAACTCGTCGACTCTGTACCAAAACGATTGCGAAATCTTATAGATTCCAAGGGAGGATATATATTTTACTAAAAATTTATAATTTATAATTCTATTCTTAATAATTGAATTAATTTTTAATTTAAAACCTTTTGTCAAAATACTTATGCCATTTGAAGAATTTGCATTTTGTTCTCAATACACTGAATTAGTATAAAATAAACCAATGAAATCTATATTGTTTTTTTATTTATTAATTAGCTTAACTTTTCTCATTTAAAGTTTTTTAATTTCTATGACTGTTAAAAAAAAAAATTAAAAATACTCCAAATTTGCACTCGTCAAAATAATTTTGCCGCCCCCTGTACATAAGTATTAAACAAATTTTACAAGCAGTTTTTGGTTCAGAAAATAAAAATGTTTTTAATTTTCGTATCGAAAATCTCACGCTGATTAAAATATTTTCGAAGTTACGCGAATATTTACTGTGCAAATAACGCTATATCTCGAAAATTACAGCTAACCTTAAAAAAAACAGTGAGCACCACTGGATTCAGCGTACTCGATTTAGCTTTACTCACCAGGTGCCCCATTTGTCGGTTTTTCCAACAAGCACAGTGTTGTTAATGAAAAATAATATTGATTAATATGCTTTGCTTCCCTTTAAATTGAAACTTTCATGAAATATAAAGACCAGGTTTTACAACTAAAAGAGTATTCGAAATCTATGTTTTTAAAATAGCTAATTTTCGAATAACCCGAACCCCGGTTTTCTAAAAAACGTCGGTTTTTTGAATACTCTAGTTTATAATAAAATTTCATAATAAATAAGGTTGAAAAGTATATTTACTATATTTTATTGGGTGTATAACTTAAAAAATCTAAATGTTTCCAAATTTTGTGCTTTTATTAAATACTAGCTAAAACCCGGTGTGCTTCGCTACCCGTATCGTAATGAAATAAAAAGTTTAAAGTTAAACAAATATACCGTATTTGCCGAACGATAAGACGCCCCCTGATTTTAGGTCAAAATTTCAGAGTAAAAAGGTGCGTCTTATCGTCCGGCAAATACGGTATTTATTAAGTTATTAAAACCTACAGTTTTCTTTTTGTATACAAATTTTAACATTTACTTAATATGTTGTGCTAGTCAGCGCATTGGTGTCCTAAATGTTAATATTGATAGCTGATATAGCTTTCCCTATATATATTTTGTCATCATATCTATGGGAGGTGCCACGCCCACTATTGATAGTAGAATAACCGTACGCTATATATCTTATTGTATGCCATACATTTGATTTTTTTTTTAATTATCATCATATGGGAGGTGACACGCCTCCTGCCGCTACTACTCCCATTTTTTCCGTAAATATTTAAACAAACAATGGAATTGCTCATGCAAAATTTGAGTGCTATATAGCTATTATAGTTTCCCAAGTATTTGATTTTTAAAATTAACTTTGTATGGGAGGTACCACGCCCACTTAAAATTAAAAAAAAGTAGCCTATAGCTCATTCCAGATATACAGAAATATACTGTGAACATTTCAAGCAAATCGGTTCAGTCGTTTAGCCGTCTATAGATCCCATGTACATACGTACATACAGACACACAATCACTTATATACATAGATATAGATAGATTAGTGCAATATAAATTTATTCAAAGTTTTGGTTATTGTTAGCTATGACCTTTTCTCTTATTTCTGGCAACAAATGGATTCCCCGCCTAAGAAATGCTCATATTTTGAGGCCAAGGACGAATCAAATTGATTTAGGATACCCTGTTCTAAAGTGAAGCGTATCCCAAAAAGAGCGTTGTGCATCGGTCGAGACAAATTGTAGTTGGACGGGGCCAGTTCTGAACTAGAAGACGGATGATGCAAAACAACCCAACCACTTCTTTCTAAATAGTTTTAATAGGTATTGCAACTGTTGCCGAACGTTGTTATAATGAAATATTACGCTTTTATATCTGGACGTTTTTTTTGGGCAATTCTCGTTCTAAATGAATCAGTTATTTTAACTTCAAGTTCCCTGTGATGGTGTGGTTAGATTTCAGCAGCTCATAACAGATAGGATCGTTTTGGTGTCACCATAGCATTTGGATAGCATCATGGATAGCATAACAATAGCTTTCCTACACGTCCGTAGACGGCAGAAGTAATATGCATTAATAATGAATGAATTAATAATTATAATTAATGAAGACAGAACTCGTAAGTAGTTTTCTGGCCAGAACCTCAACATAAATGGGCCAATCAGAATTTTTCTAATTTGTCCATTTATGATTATTGTGGCAGAAATTCACAGTTTATTACAACAACGTCCTTCCTTTAAATCTTTATGACTTCCGTAACCTTGACTACTTCCCCATCATATGTAGGTATCTGACGGTTACTGGCCTGTAAAATTTCCATAATGTAACATGTGTATAGCTATATAATTCGCTAGAATTATACTCTTTTAAAAATTGTTTAAAATTTGTGTCCAAATAGTATTTAAAATTCAAACTAATAATATTTCAAACCACTTTTAAGATTACTTACTTTTTTTAGCATATTTTAAAATTTCTTTCATCTCAATTTACATTTTTTTGTAAACACTTATCATCCCTTGTTTTTGTTTTAAAGTTTCAACTGACAGGGAGGCTAATAATCATTACCACCACCAATGGTGATAGAAGTCAGTAGCATACAAGTGACACGCATAACAGAGACCTTCAGGATTCTTGCTTGTCTACTGTGAGAGTGAGGTGTCGGAAACGTATGTGGTAACAGCACTTGCAACCAAAATAATAAAAAAAAAAAAATAAAAGAAACGAAACAACGAATGTGGGTTTTAAATTTATTTCTCCCGTTTTTATTTTGTGTCAAAGGGAAACACCATAAATGGCAAATTATGGTTTTAAATACTTTTTTAAAAACCAAATTTACTGATAAATTGAATTTTGGTCTGTTGTTTAAGTTTCATGTTGTTTTTGGGTAAATTTGGGTGGAATGGGTGACACCTCGGGGGGGACCTCAATAAAAAATAAAAGCAAAAGGGTTGTACATTTTAAATTGATAAATTTGTTTTGTTGATAATTCCGTCATAAGGATTATTTTTATTGCTAACAAAAAAGTTAAATTATGTCTATGTACGTATTTTTGCATTTAATCTTATTTTCAAAGAATAAAATAAAATTTTCAATCTTAATTTTTCATTAAAAACGCTTTCCCACTGTGTGCTAGCGAAAGATGTGTCATTTTTAATTTAATTTTAAATTGGCTTAAACAAATACATACACAAGAATTGATTGATTTATTATGTTCAATTAAATGTATACGATTAAAAGTTAAGCTCAACAATTTCTAATGTTTTATGCATACATTTGTGAGGACATCCAAATGTACAAATAACAACAACTACCACGACATTCAACAGCATCATTTTTATCCTGCTCCCCAGCTAATTTAGAATAAAAAAAATGGAAGGACATTAACATTCAGTTTTACATAAAATTAAAATAATATACAACCTCACACAAAACAATGTAAATCCTTAAATATCCTTGTCTAATAAAAAGCACAAAATACAATAAGATTACTAATACGACAGGACTAAAAAGAAAAACAAAACGGCGAAAAAATTTAAAAGCAATTGGGGGTATTGGTGAAACAAAAAAAACAATTTTTATGGCGATAAATATAAAATGATAAAATTACAAAAAAAAAAAAAAAAAAAAAAAGGAAAATATTGCGTTGTATCTTATTAAGAAATGTGCTCACAATGAACAAAATAATATTAACTGAAATAAATAATAGGATACAACAATTGTTTGTTGAAATGACCGGCATTCAAGGAGCAAATCTTGGCTATTTTTATAGATCCAAATAGAATTCATAATCAATTTATAGCCCTTTTTATGAATTAAATCTTTGAAATATTGCATTGATTAAAACACAAATAAAAAGTCTTGGAGTGCAATAGTCAATGTTGTACGGTCACATATTCAGAGTTGCTTAGGTTTCAAGGACTCGTAGAATGGAATAGAATAATCTAATCAACTAGCAATATGCTGTCGATAGAAAAAAATTCATTTTTACGCCCAACATTTATATTCCATTAAATTCACTGTTCTAGAGTGTTGGACACTCTATATACTTTGCGTCACTAAAGTCAGCCGTGCCGATACTACATAACCTATCGGCATGTTAAAATTGTAGATATATTCTTAAATTAAAACCGATTACTCCTTCCAAATTCCTCCAAAGAAAGTAGGATAGACTTATAGACCTTCTATTTTCTATGAAAGGATGCACTATATGTACATTGCATTATAATACCTTGTATTGCACCTTGTTTACAATTTCTGAACTCAAGACAAACTCCAATAAACCGACTAAGCCTCGGCATTGTCTACATTGTGCTGGATATTTAGTGATTTAACTCTCCCAAATATTCATCAAGTTATATAACATAAATAAATATGATTGTAGTTAGAATAACTACTCGAAAGATGTTATATAGATATAAAGGGTCCGCCAAATAACATTTTTTTTTTTGAAAATGCTATAATAAAAAACTACTGAATATTTTCCGGTTAATAATGGAAAATAATTTCATTAAAATGGCTGCCTCGGCTGGCCAACAGTAGCCTACATGATCGGTCCAATTTTTAAGCACAATATCGACTGTGTGCAGCTGTATTTCACCAATGACTTCCCGAATATTGTCCTTTGAAGTGTCAATTTTCTCTGGCTTGTCGGCGTAATACTTATCTTTGACGGCACCCCACAAATAATAGTCCAACGGTGTCAAATCGCAGCTCCGAGGTGGCCAAACGACATCGGCTCTGCGGCTGATAATGCGATCTTCAAAAACAGGGCGCAAAACATCGAGTGTAGCTTCGGCTGTGTGGCACGTAGCGCCGTCCTGTTGAAACCAAATGTTGCCAATATCCTCCTCTTCAATTTTTGTGAACAAAAATTCGTTCAACGATCGCCATTGACTGTAACGGCCACTCCTTGCTCATTTTCAAAGAAAATGGCCCAATTATGCCTCTGGACCAAAATCCGCACCAAACAGTGACTCGTTTTTGGTGCATCGGCTTTTCAATATGTGTGTGCGACAATTTTGCTTGTTTACATACCCGCCAAGATCAAAATGAGCTTCATCTGAAAAGATAATTTTTTTTTGGCAAAATCGGCATCTTCTGTAAGTCGATCGCAGGCCCACTTAGCGAAGCGAAAATGCATTGGATGCTCAGTTGGCTTCAACTTATAAACCAATTGGACGTCATATTAAGGTATTTATGCAAAATTCGTCTCAATGATGTCTCTGAAATGTTCAATTGTTGAGAACGACGGTGAATTGATGTTGAGGACGCTTCATGAACACTTTCTGCCACAGCAGCAATATTCTCGGGTGTACGCACTATTTTTGGCTTTTCACGCTTTGGTTTATCGATGAGGATGCCAGTTTCTTTCACTTTTTTCACAAGATAACGAACATACGGAGCTTCCAAAATCCGTACGCAATTTTCGCACACATTCTGCAACATTACCATGATTTTTAAAGTAATGTCGCAATTGTTCCCAGTGTTGTTCAAGCGTATGCACAACCATATTCGTTCAGCGGAAGGATAAAACTAATTATCTGTCAAATCAGACATGAGCTAAGTGTTACCATTCACGAAATAAGCACTAGTTAAAAACGTTAGATGGCGGACCCGTTATATATTTAAAAATTAATTTTCAAACAATATCCCATTAGAATCCTTGAAGTTATGAAACTTAAGTCGTTGTAATCTTTATATAAGAAAAGAGAGCTTAACTTATTTTTATTTGTTTTAACAAAAAATTTACATTTAATATCGAACTTCAGTTCAAAGTTCCTACAATTTTAAGCTAAAATGTTTAACTTTTAAAATAGCTTTTTGGTTGACCTTTCTTATTCCTATGTAGTCACAAATGTCACATATTTCAGTACCCGCCTGACACTTATAGTGTTCGTAATTTATAACCGATTATTGCATACATGTCAATAAAATTCTCAACGCATTTTATCAACAGGGTCACAGATGTTTTTATTTTTCATTTATTCGTACATAAATTGCAGTTTTAGCAACTTGCAAAGAATAAACCAACTCGTAATACACATGATTGGACATAGACACTTAAAATGTGTACAAATACTGAATATACGAGTACATATACTGTAAGTACACAGAGTAATCGTTATTTCAATATAAAATGGAAGAAAAAAAAACAGCTAAAATTGTTAAATATTAAATGACACCCTTAAAAATACAAATAAATACATAAAAATAATTGTAATTTTACGTGTTTTAACCCAAAAAAAGAATCGAAACTAAATAAAAATTGACCCCTCTACTAAATGTGACACCCATATTAGTCAATAGTGGAAAGGTGAATAAGAGGGGTGCAAGACTCACTTAAAAGGTTGATACGCATATCAAACAAAAAAAAACAAATACTAAAACTAACCATGTATACAGGGTCGCTTTCTTTTCTAGTATTAACATTTTTTTTTTGAACAAAAGAGACATAAACTAACAAGTCGTTATTAATCGCTTAATGAAATTAAGGTGTAGAACATTTCAACTAATTTTTTTATTTGTAAACTTTTGTAAACTAGACAAATTTCTACCGATGAATTACATTATACATTGTTACAAGTTCATATGGATTATTGTAGAAATTAACAGACATGTTAAAGAATTTTGTTTAATATCAATATTTGCAAGGATCTTAACATTGAAATTCATTATGTTTGAGGATATAAATTAAGACATGATCAGATCATGATCAGAAATTATTCTATAAATTCAGAAACCTTCCTTTATCGCATTTATACATATATAAAAAGGTTTATAGAAATTCCTCCTATAGAGAGATTCCTACTATACCTTGAACTTTGAATATGGATTATGGAATAACATATTATGCTCTGTCGTTTTCTTTTGTAATCAGACCAAATATTGATGGTGATTATTGGTTCTTATTTGTTAATAAAAATCAACTACGTTGACATTTGTGTTGTTTACATGGAACATGAACACTGAACATATTCACTCCCTAAAGCTGTGAGTGTCGAACACTGATTTATACATTTACTAAATTAACTATTTATAAAAATTCGGCAAAAATCTATCAATTCTTTTAAGTACTGCATACATACGTACATGTAAGAAAGTAAAATTTTGTATGTTTGTTGCAGTGGGTGTTGTAAAAATTGAAGCTCGTATATTATAAATATATGTTTAGGTCCGTTCGTATTAATGTGTGTATGTGTATGTTAAATATGTTATTGTAAATTTATTAGTCACTCGGGACCTATTTACATTTTTACTTAATTTTTTTCACATTTTATTCGTAGTCTTCTTGTAGTAACAAATACTATAAATATTTAGCTATGACTAGTAAATATGTAATACTAAAATGTACTATGGATGTGTGAATATTATTGCACATATATGTGAGTGTATAAATATACCCTGCAGTCTTAAAAAGTAGCAATTTGTAACTTTGCACAGTTTGCAACTTAGCTACTTAGATAGATCTTAAGTCGTATAATTGTTGAATTTACTATTATCCTTGTATATTTCTAATATACAAATTTGTAGAAGGTAAAGTCATAACGATGACTATATCATTCCTTTTCTGCTTTCAGACTTCTCGACTTCATGAAAAGGGGTCACACCTCTCAAATCAATAGTGGCTTAAATTGGGAGTAAATTGACAGAATTGTGACATGTCACGAAGCTAAATGCTACAATTTTGTACCAAACACCACTTACAACATTAAAAGCCGAGGCTTTTAAAAAAATGTATTTAACCCAAATATAAAAAAAAATCCAAAGCAAAAACTTCACCCGATATGGATTGTTTATTATACCCTCCACCCCCACAAATGAGTGAATGAATACGCTTGTCATTCAGAGTGAAAAATTTACAATATTCATCTGATATATCTGACATATTCCTTATGAAATTCTAAGTCGCTTAAGCTATGTCCATCTGTTTAAATTACTCTGATGTTCAAAATACATATCTAAACTTAACGAAAGTTTTGTATTAAAAATCAGCAAAATCCATATAACAGAACCAAAGTTATGGAACAAATTGCAAGACAACCTCCAAGAAAATTTAAAATTTTTAACAAAATTTATCCCATTTTGTTTAATTATATTGCGCATAATACCTTGAAATTTTGCACTCGTTATATCTATGATAAAAGGACAAACTATGATGAAAATATTAAAAATCGTTCCTATTCTTGAAAAAAAATTAAAAAATAAAATATTAAAAAAAAAAAATTTTTTAAATTAAAAAAAAATATTTTTCAAATGATTGAAGAAATAGCTATCTAAAGTCCTTTGGACAATTTTTGCTAGGACCAATATGTGAAAAGTTACACTCATTTTAAAAAAACCCTGTATGACCAAAATTGACCAAAATGTCCAACTTTGACCCGCTCTAACTCCGGCACTTCTGAACTGATAGAGCTGTGTCTAGCCAATAGTACTAACCTTGGTGCAAATTTCATCCAAATCGATTTTTAACATTGGGTCACTTGACGTGAAATTCACCATATAGTATAAGAATTGGTAATTACATCAATTATAAATGGTTAAAGTTAGTTACAATTTTAAAGCATTTGAAATGAATTATATTGTGCGTAAACTATCAAACTTGTCGTCTATAAATTTGAGCTAAAACTAAATGAGAAACACTAGATAATCTTATTCTAGGTCTAACTACAGTGTAATTTTTGTAATTCTCGTTATATTGCGGTGGAGGTTATTCATGTTTTGGCACTGCTGGATATAGCACTCTACCTTGTTTTAACTCGTTATTACTCTTATTATTATTAAAGTTGCTACTTGAAAGCCTAGAACATTGACCCTTTATAGAATCATAATTAATTTCTTACATGGGGACATAGGAACTTATTAGTTGGGTGCCCCGATAGACTAGGTGATAGTGTGCCGGATTATCTGTCAGAGGGTTGCCTGTTCGATTTCCGTCAAAGACTCTGGGAGTTTTCTGCAGATAAGCCGAAAAGCTTCGCAGTTTGTGTTTGTCAAAAAAATATTGACGGGCTCATTTTAAAGTTTGCTCACATGACATTGACATGACTTTTTATGACAGTGGTCCAGGGTCCAATTGAACAACTCTGACTCGATCAGGTAGTATTTATGTTCCGCGACTGATTCAAAAAAGCTTATCCGATATACAACCATTGCTAATCTAAAGAAATAGACAGTTTTTTTTGATCACTATCTTTGTTTAATTTTTCATCTTGTAAAAAACAATTTCGGTTGATGAGGTGCTCATATTTAGGGCAGAATTATTTAGCTATCAGGAATGCCTTTAGGGAATTATATGGAACTTCTGAAACCAAGAACTTTATCTACAGCGGAAAGTTTCCATTTTACTATATGAACTCGAGAAATATAAAACCCATAGTCGATCAATAAGAAGTATTTCGATTACTTATCTTAAGTTTTTTTTTTTTTTGTTTTTATTTAGAGTGCATTTACACCTACGCCATAAACTAGTTATAAGTTGTTTATGGTGATAAACTAGTTTGAGAAACTTGTTTATCCATACAAATCAAAAACAGGTTTTGTAACTAGCTTTTGAGATAAACTAGTCACAAACAACCAGTTTTTGCTAATGCAACTCTGTTTTTCAACATTTTTCTGG
Organism: Bellardia pandia; assembly: GCA_916048285.2. Classification (NCBI taxonomy): domain Eukaryota; kingdom Metazoa; phylum Arthropoda; class Insecta; order Diptera; family Calliphoridae; genus Bellardia; species Bellardia pandia. The sequence goes on from OU696530.1 coordinate 56,748,522, forward strand.
CAACGCTGGACACATTTGACATTTGCTCAAAAATAAAAAAAAACTTTTCATTGTGTAAATATACAAGGTGTGTGCAGTAGCCCAGCTGACTGACTTTGTTTACAATTTACTTATGTCAAAAGTAATATTTTTTCAAGTATTTTTGACAGTAGTACATTATTTTACACAAACAAAATGTCAGCTGTTTTATGACTTGTCAAAGATAAACCACTTAACTGTCAAAAATACTGATGTAAACGGTATGGTTTATGAAACTAGCTTATGATCATAAACTAGTTTGAAAATAAACATGTCAAAAACTTAATTTTTTCATTAAACTCTCCCTCTCTAACATACAAAAAATTCAAAAAAAAAATCCTTTCAAAACAAGAAAATCAGTTAAAACCTATTTAATTTGGATTCTACACTAAATGCCTCCTCTAAAAATTAACGAAACAAACAATAACAAAAAATTAATCAGATATAAAAATGTTTGTTTTTACGTTACAAAAGCCTCCAAACGTCAACATACATTACTAATTTCACAATTGAATTGTTGTTATCAATTGACCTCTTCGCATGTTGTGCCCGCCAAATAAAAGCTTTGCCTGTAGGTTGATGGAAAACAAGTGGCGACTTTTAACAGCTAATATTTTCGACAATGTGGTACGAGTACCAAGTTCTGCAGGGTATATTTATGTTTGTTATTGTATAATATTATGTATAATAAAAGTTTTGCATTAATGTTTTATTTGTGTTTGTTTGTGCAGCGTAGAGATTATAATGAATGTATGGTGGTTTCCTGCCAGTAGTAATCAAAGGGCGTATGTTAAACACACACACACATGCCAAAAAGTACAACATTTTCACATGTACATAGATATAAATATACGAGTATATGTATGTATTGAAGTATAAATTTAATGCTGATGGTAAAATAAAAGTAATTACAAAAGAAATTAGTTATTTATTGTTTGAAAAGGTTATTAATGGTACAACTGATACTGCTTAATAAAAGGCAATTTGTCTAAAATCTTATTAAACGCAAGAACCATAAAGCTTGTTGAGCTTTCAATCTGTAATCTAATTATAATTGACTTTGTATTTCAAATAGATCAAGAATCGAGCTTTCAGTCAAAAAGTAAATCTAGGTGTATAAAGAATTCTGTGTGGAGATTTGCATCTAACTCCCACATTGGATTAATACTTAGCCGTCTGAATAACTGAACCATGCTAATATATGTCGAGGAATAGCATTGACCAGATGCATTTGATTTGATAAGGTTTACTTATATAACTTTTATAAGGCTATAATACACCTGAGTACCAAAAATAGCAATAAGATTTTAATGGAGATCATAGGTTTCTGAAATTGGGTTTGTTAATTCCGAGTTTTCAATACAAACTACCAGTTTGATTATTCAAGATCACTTTATGAATAATTCAAGTAATTCCTCTTTAGTAATATTGTTAAAATTGTTAGTAAAATTATTTAAAATAACTAAATGCAAAAACATATTGTTTTGTTGTTGCTTAAACATTATTTTTGAACATTTAAATCCCTGCATAATGTCGGCAGATTTTGTTTGACTGGGAACTACGTTTTCCCATTCAGTTACCCTGAAGTATGAGAGGATGTGTACGTATGTATGTACGATATGTACATGTGTGATTTATAGGGCTTTTAAGAAATTTTATTAAAATGCATATTCGTTGCTCGCATGTCAGTTGTGTCAGTAGTCCCAAGAAGAAGAAAGGCAAAAAAAAAATGAAAAAATAAAAGGACCAAAATCAGCAGCAGAAGAGGAATGTTTCTGATTTTCATATGAGCATATAACATGAGGTGTCAGTAGTAGTTGTCCATACGAGTACAATGCCGCATGCATTGTTTCAATGACCTGTTCTGTTTTTTAGTAGTGTTCTTCTGGTTGTACGCACGAAATGGAATTCATACATAGTATGAATGTGAGTGATACTGGTTTTTATCCACATCCGTACATCGACAATGTGTGAGAGTGAGTGGATTTTTTAAACAATAATGTTTAGGAGGCCATTAGCAGCATCATTATTGGTTCCTTTTTATTTTAGTTGTTCTGTTTGTTGTATGTCATAAATTGTCACCCAATTTACGTTCGTGTCGTCTGTGATATTGCAATGCGATTGCTAAGAGTAGGAGGATAAATAATTTGATTTAAAACTGAAGTTTTGTAATTTATAGGAATGTTTGTTGTTTAATATCAACCGCTTTTGTCGGTAATTTCGGACAATTTTAGTGAGACTCTATAACATTAGATGAGTGACTTAAAAACCAAACATAGAAACTAATAAAGTCCTTTTAAGACACTTTACTACAAGATCCCAACATCGGACAGTCACAAGCACTTTCTTTTTTTGGTCACAACAAATCATCAAAGACCACAATTACTTGTAAGTAGTAGTGCTATAGATAGAAAAATAGTGACGCTCTAGACCACAGCTAGAGTATTTTATCATTCAGAAAAATTAGGCTTGATTTTGAAAAACTAACTTGACAAACTGAAAACAAATAATTTTATTTCATTTATAGCGTAGACAGACGACATAGTTAATTTGCATTAACAGTCTTAATTCAAATTAACTCGTGAATTATCCTATCTTAATGCGCATTAAGTTAGACGTAAATACACAAAAACAAACTGAATTTATACTGCATTTAGCTATTTCAATATGGCAACATCGTCGAAAATCAATAATATGTTATCAAATTGTTTACTATTCTAAAAGAAGAAGAAGACAATTGTAAAATTAAAATAATAAAAATAGATTTCCACAATTGCCTTTCTCTTATTTCAGAGTGTCCCACTGCGGTCCCCACATGTAGCAACACGTTCAGGTTGATGGTTGCTAGTGCATGAACAAGTTTTGCATTATGAAACAGTTTCAGCAAAAGTAATTTCAGCTTTTTTTCAAAGAAATACTGTTTTTTCAGCAAATGCCAAACAAATTTTTTCATAATTAAATAGTTGTTGACAAACAAACAGCTGTTACCTAAATGCAGTTTAAATGCAGAAACTGTCGTCTGTCACGGTAAAATCTTAATTCAAATTAGTGAGATTTTAATGCGCATTAACTCTGTCGTCTGTCTACGGTATTAAAAACATTAAAAACGAAAAAAATTAAAAATCAAAATCAATTTCTATAGACTTTTGGCCCGTTTTTAGATATCACTGTTGCTCGGTCTTCAATGAAAAGAATTGAAAACGAAATCTATTGAAATTGTAGGGCCCCTTTATCGAAAACGTTCATTCGACTGAGAAAGTGTAATTGCAACCGAATTTTGAACGTGTTAACAATAAATTCCTCTAGGTTTGATTCAATATTTTCGAAGAAAATAATTAACATTGTTTTTCTACCGCAAGTTTGTGACATTTAATATTAGAACCACTTTAGATTCGCTATTAGCACATTTAAAGTAGTAATGTTGCAAGGGCTTTCAGATCCCGCTCTCTGGAATAATAATTTCAAGCTCTAAACCATAAATAAGGATATATTAATGTATAAGGAATGTTGATCGTAGAACGAAAGTTTTCTTCAACCGCTTCCCGAATTTTATTTCAAAAGGAACAATTTTTGGTAAAAACATCCAAAGAACACAATTTGGAGAAATTTGTTCAGAAGTAACAAGTACGAACCCTCGCCGCAGCGCATTTGAATTGTAAAATAGCTTATCATGACTGTTATCCTTTATTATCTCCGTGCTGATGCAAGGTTCATGGATATGACAAATATATCGCACCCTAAAACTGGCTTTTTTCCATAAATTAATTCAGACTACAGGAAAAATTTCTTTTACATCACTATTTTTTATTATTATTATTATTTCTTTTACATGTCTATTTTTATGTTAAGTGCAGGGCTGTCAGATATGGCGATTTCTCGCCAAACGTGGCGATTTTGAAACGTGTTTGGCGTCGAGATTTTCCGTTTGGCGACATGGCGATTTTTTTTGGCGATTTCTGATATCACTGGCGATTTTCACCAAAACATCTATAATAAATTATGTGATGAAAAAAATCGTCTTTTTTGGTTTTTATAAATCCAATTGTCAACGAAATGAATCATCTGAATTTGGAATTTCAATCTTACAGCATGGATGCAGGAAGCATGCATGAACAAATGTATTATACAATTCTTATGTTTTCAACAAAAGTTTTCAAACCTTGTTTTATATAATACTGAAAACAATGAAAAATTTTTCAATGATTTACATGCAGCTATTGATTCTTCAAATTCATTTTTGCCTCTAAATGCAATTGATTTTGGAGCAGAGTTTGAAACAGAATTAAGAAATGCGAAATTGAGCGAAGTGGAAATAATCGTACTTAAAGAAAACTGTTTTGTGTATTTAAAAAAACTTTTAAAAGAGATGACAAGCAGATTACCAGAAAATATGAACTTTTTTAAAGCTTTTGGACAATTTTCTATTTCAAAGTGTACGAATACATTATCTCAAACTAAATTTGGCGTTGTTCAAGAAACATTAGACCATTTATGGATCCAAATGTAGCAATAGGCGTGTATGAAACTCAATAGGGAAAACTTTCGTTCATAAATTAAAATAATTACTTTAATAACGAAATTCCAACAAATTTACTTGAATTTTGGCCAAAAGTGTTTGATTATCACGATACAGCAGGTACGTACCATTTTAGGGAAATATCTTTGGCCGTTCTTACTATATTGATAGTTCCAACGAGTAATGTCGGCGTTGAAAGGGTCTTACCAATAATGAATTGTACAAAAACTCGACTAAGTAATAAAATTCAATATGAGCTTTTAGACGCTCTATTGAGAATAATTAATCACATGAACGTAAACAAATTATGCTGCAATTCGTTTACACCGACTAATGAAATAATAAAAAAATTCAACTCAACTATGTATGAAAGTCAAGACTCTAGTAATGAAATCGCTGAGGATGAAGTTTACGAACTCTAAGACTTATCTACTTAATTTTACTTTTTTTTAAATATGATCTCCATTTTTATGTAATTTAAAACTCTCTTTTAACAAAGTTTTAAAATTTTTTAAATAGTAAAAAATACAAAAACGGATATAAATGTGTATATGTTTTACTAAAATATTGTTTAATAAGTAACAATTAATGAATTAAATAACAAAATGTAACAAAAACTAAAAAAAAAATATTTTTGGCGATTTTTTTGGTTTTTTCTCAATTTATAGCGATTATTGACTTAAAAATTGAACTAGGCTTTTTTGTGTAAACAAAATTTATTTCTTATAAATAATAAAAAAATTAAAAACTGAACAAAATCGGATTTTGGCGATTTTTTACATCCGTTTTGGCGACGAAGCTCAAAAAAATCTGACAACCCTGGTTAAGTGTGTTGCTTGTGCACGATGATATTTTTTTGTCTCTCCTGAAAATTTTAGTATTTTGAGCTGTGACCTATTTGTATTTAGGGTGCGATATATGCCTAGCATAGTGTAAAAGAAAATACAGGTGAATTTCTTTAAGTGTCAGTTTAAAATAGGGACATTTTTTATATATTTATTGGTGTAAATACGATTATCCATATAAAAAAATATAATCAACTAACGTAAGATTTTATCCTAAACAACGCAAACATTTAATATAAATTCAATTACTACAGAAATATGACCTGATTTCACTTCTAAACATTCTCCTGTGATAGTTAACTATTACGCCAAAAATAATATACCAAAGTTTTATACAGAAAGTTTGTATTTTCAGACTCATTATTTGACATATAGAAAATATATCTACAGTTATCCTTATCTACAGAGAACTCTATGTGCCCAATTCCTTAATAACCATATATGCATATTTCCAACTCAGATATTGAAGGACTTCTGCTCGAAAACAGGAAACATAAAATAGAATGACAACAAAACAGATCATCTGCTGCAAAGCGGAGGCTATCCGCTGCAAGTAGGAAACTAAACAGTGCCTAAAGCCTGTTTTTAAGCAAACGCCAATGGAATCACAGTTAGTCAATATTAAGTTCAGCGAACTATAAAGCATTCTCTCAGCCATCATCCACGATTAAAAACCTACCGAATGTGTCAATTCTTATGCTAACAACAGAATTTAATACGATCTTAACACTTTGCGGTTTTCAAAATTTCCCAAATTAAAATGCCTAAAAAAATTTGATACTGCCATCCTCGTTTAGACTAATAATAATAAAAAATTTTGGAAAGTATTTTAAAGGAAAACTTTTAAATAATGATCAAAGGGAAGGAAGTGTTTTCGAAATACACCTTTAGTTGAATTACACACAATTGTGGTTTCAATTGAATTGAAACGTGTGGAGACTTACAGCCTGTTTATAGATCACGAAAGATAAGCGAACGTTATATAAGACTTAAGACACAAACGTTTTATCGTATCTATTTTTAACTCAATCAAGTTTGTTTATTCCACAATCAAGTTTGTGTCTTAAGTCTTATCTAACGTTCGCTTATCTTTCGTGATCTATAAACAGGCTATTAGTTGAAAAACTGGAAAATACGAGTAAACGACAAAGTAAACACGTTACGTTTACACTTAGAAGAGGAATCTGTCCATCTTTCAATTAAAACATTCGGATCATTTGTCGCCACATATAAGCCAAGACACTTCTAATTTTTACATTGTATAAGACTATTTAAAAACCATTGTGGACATACTGGATACAATTATGCAGGCCTAATCGGAAATTCTTAATCCATGACGGGTGCACCATGGTTTATAGGAAATTATAACATCCATAGAGGTTTGGAAATACCAAAGCTGATTTAATACCCTGCTAATTTGCCCAACATTTTTCCAATCAGGAATATAGGATTAAGTTTTAGTTATAAGATTTGAATATGTAGAAACGAAAGGCAGGTTCAATAAACAAACAAGTAAAAAAGTACAGTCGGTCGAGCGCCACCATAAAATACACTACACTAAGTATATGACAACAAATAGTTTTTCACCTATTACGAACCGATCATCATAACTTGTAAAAAGTGATTTTTGGAAGTTGATCTTATATGGGGACTTTGACAAATTATGGATAGGTCGAATGATTTGTGTGTACATGCAACTTCTTTGTGTTGAAAATTATTCAAATACCAATATTTTATGTACGATAAAGTGATTTTCGTAAGTGGGCCGTATTATGAACCAATCATCATGAAATCATGTGACATTAATGACCTGTTCGGGTGGATATTTGTATGGGGGTTAATGTCCCAACTTAGGCAGAAAAATTCGATTTAGAATTTTAATTCCGTACACTTTTTTGGAGGAGTAAACATTAGCAAATCTCCAATATACCCTTCCCACTATGGTAGTGTACGGTATAATAAACAAAAATTTTATATTTATTAATAATAATGATGAGTGATTTTAGTTATATTTTTTTTCAAAAGACTCCTGAATAGAGCAGTTTTTTTCCCCGAATAGAGCAAATTGTATTTTGTATCCTTATTTATTTAAATTGTAAGTATAAAATACAAATCAGAATAAACCGCACACATTCATACATACATACATATGTTACGTGGAAATAAAGTACAAACAAACATACACATACAAAATACGTACGAAATAGGCTTAATAATCATACCAAAAAGTATTAGATATAAATTTTAAATTCACATAAGCCGAGTCATAAGCAATAATGTGCCATTGTCGTATTTTTTTCTGTCTCTCTTATAGCTCTCATAAGTGGGAAAGAAAGTTTGTGTTAGACACATACAAATGGTTTTATTTTATACATACAAATAGATTGCATTTCCTTTTTTATGTCTTATTTTTATCTTTTAAATATGGCTGCTTGCTGTTTCTGATGATGACGATAAACTTGTTGGCGATACTGCGACTGATGCTCCTGTTATTTTGTTGGCTGCTCGCATAGTTGAGAATAATTTTCCATCAGATATAAATGAAAGAACCAAAAAAAAACAGACAAAAAAATTATCATACGAAGTTTTATAAGGAAAATAAAATTAGATTTTCAGTTTTTTCCTCGAGAAAAATGTATTTATTATTCCTGATGAAAGTAATACGGGTAACAACAGTATTATTCAAATGTTTTTATGAAGATAGTATAGAGCGATTATTAAAATTTTTGGAAGAAGCCATATTCATTGTATTTAACAAAAAAATTTATATTATATGTTTTTCATTTTGAAATTTCGGTTAGGATTCTTGTGATTCTTAATACAATATTTTAAATTTGAGTAAAATTGGAAAGTGTCGCATTGGCTCTGAAATTTGGCAAAACGTTTACTGGGGAAAAAATAATTTTCTTCAGTTTCTTTTTGCATTCTTCATAATGGAATCGCAATATATGGGTATAGTTAATAATTTCTAGAATAATTAGTATTTAGTTGAACTGTTAATATTTTAATTTTGATATTTCTTTTAGTTAAGTTCATTAAATTTAATTTTTCATTAAATTATTTTTACTGAAGAAGGAATTGTTTTACAACTTGAAAAGGGTCAGAACGCAAAGAATTCTGATGAGAGAAAGTGGTGTTTCTCGAAACATATGTAAATTCAACCAACAACCCAGGTTCGAATCCCAGTCAAGAAAAATTATCAAAAATAAAAATTTTTCAAGTTGTAAAACAATTCCTTCTTCAGTAAAAACAATTTAATGAAAAATTAAATTTAATCAACTTAAGCCTAACTAAAAGAAATATCAAAAGTTAATAATTTCTTTAATTTGTCCAACCAATGCGATGAAAAAAAATTAAAATAATAATTACTCGTTTTGCAAAATTATCTTAAGATATAGTCACACCCGACAAATATTTACCCAAAACAGCGTAACCACATTTTTAGAACACATTTGTTTTGCGCTTTTTTATCTTGACTTGTCCTAAATAAAAAAAGTTTTTGAGATAAATAAAAAAATTTAAAAGAATATTACAATGTTTATCTAACTAGAATATGTCTCACCTATAAAAAAAGTTTCTCAACGTTTTCTTTGTACCGTGTAACCAAGCAAGAAAGTATATTCGGTCAAGCCCTACAATATAATACAATAGCAATATATGAGCAAAAACTGTTTTTCAGAAATAGAAGCACGTTAATAGAATAGATGCACGTTAAAGCCATTTTCGGAAGTGAACTTTAGGAAACTATGGCTAATAATGGAACAATCATAATAAATCAAAAAAAATATTATATGTTATTTTTCTGTCTTCTTAAATTAGCTCTCATACAGCGCCCATTTTTGAAAAACAATTCTCTAATCAAAATCAAATCAGATTTATTCCATATAGTAATATTGAGAAGGTTTTTCGGAAAGTGGATTTAAATTCAACTTTGTTTTAAACTTTGTTTTCTCTTTTCAAAAGACATACTTTTTTAGTTCTCAAACGCATTTCATATTTCCTTCAATTCTTTTCATGGGCGAAAAATGTATGCAAAGTACTTATTATTAAACTGATTATCCAACTGACTAATGACTGTGCAATAAATATGTACCACTTTATATACATATATGCAGAAACACTAAACATATAGAAACTATTAACCAAAAGAAATATATGCATAACCTTCATGGTAGAAATATTTCTAGTAGTTATTCTAAAAATATTTTGGCACACAAAATATTTCTAGTAGCAACCAGAACATAAAATAAAAATGCTTCATTTGCAATATATACTTTTTTACAATTCATACTTTTTGTCTTTAATAATTGGATCCATCATGTTGATCCCATTGTGTTACCTCATTGATAGACAACCAATGGTAACATGTAAAAAACGTAACTGTGCGAAGTTGAAAATGTTAAAAACGAAAATGTGAATATATAAAGGTATGGTCATACATGGGAAATATTTAATCAAAAAAGCAAAAAACCAATTGTTTTAGCACAAATCTCTTTGATGTTGTTTACTCTTACAAGAGTTTTGCAAGATCAAACAGCATTAAATGAAATAAGACTACAAATATTTAGTAAGACAAATATTTGTCTTGTCTTAGGTAAATTATTTTTTTATGGTGACCACTTATGGTGGTGAATGAGGGTATATATAAGTTTGTCATTCCGTGGGTAGCACTGAGAAATACTCATCTGAGACCGAAAAAAGTATATATATTCTTGGTCCTTACGAAATTCTAAGTCGATTGAGCTATGTCCGTCTGTCTGTCCGTCTGTCTATGTAAAACACTCTCACGTCCAAAGGACACAACTGAAATCAACAAAATTTACAGAAAACCGTTTATAATTCTCCTAAGCAGTTTGGTGTTGAAAATCAGCAAAATCCGTATAGTAGACCAAGAGATGTGGATCAAAATGTAAGACAATCTCCATAAAAAATTGATATTTTTAAACATTTTTCTTCGAATTTTTTTAAATATATTGCAGATATGCCCATGAAATTTAGTAGACGTTATTTTTATGATAAAGAAAGAAAGTGTGAGGAAAATAGTTAAAATCGGTCCATGATTTCTCATAGCCTCCATACAAATATCTTCCCGAAATATTGCGCAATTATACATAAACGCCTATAAAACTGGAATCTCAATACAAAATTCAGCAGGAATAAGTTTCATGCAAACAGAAATCGCAAAACGAAATTTTTCTTAGTTCGGTGCATGTTTGACCATAGGCCCCATATAAAGACCACATCCGAAAAAGCCATTTATCTAAATATATATATGTTATAATTATTGGTACCGACTCAAACCTTTGTATATATAATTTACATACACACAAAAATCATTTTCCAGAGTTTTGTGAATTTCGATCCATATTTGACCGTATGCCCCATATAAAGCCCTCTTCCGAAAATCACTTTAAAACTCATAAATCTCTTATAAATAACGGTATTGATCCAAAATTTTACACGGATCATTTACATATACGCCAAAATAAAACGGCTGGATTTGGAGAATATCGGTCCATATTTAACTATATCCCGCTTATAAGGTCCACTTCCGAAATCCACGTCAATACTAATATATATCTTAAATATACCGTTATTATGTTGATATTCGACATGATATAGCCAAAATTCCAAAATTTAAGAAGATCGGCTAATAATTTGTAATAGCTGCCATATAAGGACTATTTCCGAAAAAAAAACCCACAAAAATGTCTAAACAATATCGATATCGAACCTACTTTTATATGGATCAGAAATTTTAATCCAGAAATCATATTAGTATCGGTTATACGGCAATTAAACTACTGGATTTTGTAGCTGTCAGTCAATAATAGCTCCTGAATTAAGTCCACTGCCGAGCATAACAATCAACCATACAACTCTTGTGAATAACGCTATTGAGATGAAATTCAACCAATATAATCCTAAAATACATAGAAATCACATGAGTGGATACTGGATTTAGAAGCTATCAGTCCATAACTGGTATGCCACCCATAATTCAAATTCAACTAAAAGAAGCCTCTCCTTACAATGTTACCCTTTTTTATACTCTGTTTCTTAACTTGTTATGAATATGGAAAAAGGTTTTTTTAATTTTATAAATTCCTAAAACTCTGTAAATTATGGTAACAATTGGTAATTACATCAGTTATAAATGGTGAAATTTAGAAAAAATTTCAAAATATTTAAAATAATTTATGTTGGTCTTAAAATTGTCTATCAAACAATATATGAATTTCTAATAAAATTCGCAGTAACACTGAATAGAAAACACGGAATAAGGATATTCCAATCCTATAACCAGTGTAGTTTTTCTATGTTTTATTATGTTTAGGTGGAGGGTATTAAAGATTCGGCACAGCCGAATATTGCACTCTAACTTGTTTAATATATAAACAAATTCAAAAATATTGGCGCATATTCAGAAATCGTAACTAAAGTCGAAACTTATTAAACAGAAACTAAAAAATAGTTCACAAATAGTTAAAGATCTTAATCACAAATCATAACTAACTTAGCAACTGCTTTCAGCTGTTAAAAGAAATGCAACACTGCATTTAGTAGATTTTTGTTGACGAAAAACACATCTCTAGTTTGTTTTCTTTTTTTTTGTGGTTTTTTTTTTGGTCAAAATGGACACAATTAGCAAAGAAAATAAGGTAAGTTTATTATTTTTGTTAGAAAAAATATGTATTTATTGCTTTGTGTATTTTAGAGACTCAAATTGGTCGCCAGATGAAAAAATTACATTTAAAGAAATGGTGGCCAAATATGTTAACATCATCGACGACAAGAAATAAAATCAATCAGCTGTTCTTTAAATGTATTTGTTAGTTGACATTTAGTTACAGCTTTACCCATAATTAAGTTGTAACTTTTCGTTCTGAAAGTAATTAACTAAGAATAACTTAAGTTGGTACTTAGAAAAGTATAAACTTAGATATCATTTCTGAATATGCGCCATTGTATTTAGTGGTTACGTAATTTTCGGCAAATATTTGCCAAGTGTGACTGTACATTAACATACATAAACTATTTTTGTCATTGTTTTGCAGTGAGTAGAAAACTGAAAAAAAAACTAGAAATAAGAAAAGGTTCATACACAGAGTACTTAAGTATATTATCAACGTATACTAATGGCCAGTTTTTAACTTAAAAATTAAAGTGTGTTTAAACTTAAGTTCTGTTTAAATACCAAATTCATTTTTATAGATCATATTTAAATAGAACTTAAATCACTGGCTACGTCTATTTAAAACAACTTAAATACAACTTAAGTTTTTCATACTACCATATGATTTTGACAGTTCTGCAAATTGTGAAAATTTCGCATTGAATTTTTTTTTTTATTATTTGAAAAAAATATTTAATAAACTTGCCGCGAATAAAAACATTATGCTTATTATTATCAATATCAACTAAATATCAAATAAAACAATGAATTTAGATGAAGAGGACACGAATGTTGCAGCTATTGTCCATTTAGATCAGAGGTCGGCATCCTATAGCACAATAGTGCAGAGAGCACTTCACACATACGCTTAATCTCTTTCATTCAGTCGTCATTGAGACAGCAATGTGTGCACATGCGGCGGATGCTTTTATATTTTTTTCAGAAATACTTCCCAACAAACATTTCAAATTAATAATAAATTACGAAAGATATTTTATGATTGATAATGCATTTGGTAACATGCATGTAATCAGCTTTTGAAGTATTAGAAGTTCCGTTTGTATATCAATCTCGTTGTTAATTTCTTATATGTTACCGAAAATACATTGTGAGTGTATGTTTCCTATCTAAGTTGTTTTGTATAATTTATATAATTATGTTTATGTTTGCTGGGTAGTTTGCTCACACACACAACCTTATTTTACGCTTTGCCGACCTCTGATTTAGATTACAACAATTTGTAAACTAAATATGAAATCAGCTGTTAAATGAAGAAGTTGTTTATATTTTTTTTTTGATATTTAATAGTGCTGCCATACTTTTATCATAATTAAATACCAAACTTAATTTGAGACTGAAAAAATTAAACCGTATTTAAATACAACTTAAGTTTAAGTTAAAATTAACTAATTTCGTATTTAAATATGAAGTTAAAAACTGGCCATAAGTGTATAAAATAATAATTTGTATAGAATTGTGTCTTATTAAGATAAGGAATAAATCCTTTCCTTCTTAAAATAAGGAAAAAACACAATTCTATACAAATTGTTATTATTAAGTTTTGGTTTACTATAAAACTCAATTTTCAATGTACTTACATATGTTTAAAATGTTCTTAAGAATTATATAATACTTTTTATGGTATGCTACAATTATGTATTTAAAAACATCGGCAGAATTACGTAAATAACGAATAAAATCATATATAATTTAAATCAATTTTATCGAAGCCAAATCGTATTTTGGCCAAAATAATTTTTTCATGTCAAATAGCTATAAATACAAAACTTTTATTTTTATATATGCACATATGTACATATGTAAGTAGGAATTAGCAAGGTTATTTAAAACATATTATGGCAGGTTTATTGTTTATTTGAGGAATATTTCTATATATCTTGAAAACTATATTTTTTTAATATACATATATGTATATGCTCTCGATATGTATAATATATGCATAGCAGATATCCATATGTATATATGTATGTACATAATAAGTATTAATAATTATATCGTTTTGTTTTTCTTTTTATGTACATACTCGTATTTATAAATGTTTATTCCATATTATTGTAGTATAATAATTTCCAACATTGAAAGTCATAAAAATACATTAAATGATGGCACCCAAAGATATCAAATAATAAAAACTCGTCAGAATACATAGAAGAAAAAAAAAACAAAAACAAACCAGCAAACGAATAAAAACAAAATATCGTTTAGACATTTATGCCACCCTTAAAAATTGCTTGACAAGCATAACAACAGAATAACGACAACTACATGAAACCATTTAAACCAAAAGGACTCAACCTCCCGGCACCCCCACACACCCCAAACATGATTCCAATGAAATATGTTGGCATGAACTAAAATTCTGTATGAAAAGAAAACAAAAAATAACATTTTATTAACAATATTCTATAATAACCCCCCTTTATACATATTTGTTGTTTTTGAGGGGCATAGGATCATTTACTCAGAAATATGGCGCTATTCCGTATAACATGGTTTGGGGGGGTTGTTAAAAAAAATATGCTTGTATTTTTTCATAAAAATGTACAAAAAATAATCTAGAAAAGTTTGTTGCCTTTACGAAATTACTTTTTTTTTGGAAAATAAAAGAAAAATGAATATAAATACAATTCTATAAGCACCCACTGATATTCAATGTTGATATCCTTCTTATTAATGTACAGAACAGGTTTTCAAAGTATTCATTCAGCAGTTGGATTTTGCGTTTGACATGGGTGCTATGACAAAATAGTGAATTGGGCACCCATTTAAGGCCCAATTAGACCAAGGATTGGCCTAATTATTTTGTTGTAATAGATATAAATAAGTTTATTGGAAGCATTCCACCTGTAAATTTTTATACATTAAAAGACAAAACTAGACTAAGGTGATGTAATTATCTCTAATAATAAAAGTTATTGTTATTATCTCGATTTTTGAGAAACTGGAGAATAAGGGGTTAAAGATCATTTTATATGCACTCGATGTGCTGATAATAGTATCACTAATGGCTGTTTATTTAACAAATCGTTAAAGTTTTATTGGTATCACAGTCATATTGTATATAAAACCTTAACAGAGACGCTTTGTAAAGGGTGTCCCAACTAGAACGCAATTTTTAAATTTTAAATAAAACACAGTTATTAAGAAAAAAAATCGTAAAACTTTATTATATCGTAAAGTAGACAGAATGAGGTTATGTACGGAATAAGATATCGTGCAGATGGCCGCCGCGGCTTTGCTGGCACACACGCGATCTTTTAATGAAATTTTCAATGACCTTTTTACATAAATGCTGCGTCGCCGTCGGCTTATTCTCGTAAACCATCGACTTCAAAAAACCACAAGGAAAAAAATCTAAAGTTGTTATATCGCACGATCTAGGCGGCCAATTCTGGTCTCCAAAACGCGAAATAACATGACCGGGAAATAACTGATGTAGCAATTAAATTGTTTCTCTGGCTGTATGACATGTGGCGCCGTCTTGTTGAAACCACATGCCCTCCACATTCATTTCTTCAATTATAGGCAAGAAAAACTGGTTATCATTTCACGATACCGAACAGCATTGAAAAAAAAGGTCCAATGATTTCTCCAGCCCAAAAACCACACCACGCAGTGACACGTTGAGGATGCATTTGCTTCTCGTGAATCACTCGAGGATTTTCCTCACCCCAAATGCGACAATTCTGCCTATTGACGAAGCCATCAAGATGGAAATGGGCCAAGTCACTGAAGATGATTTTATCGGCAAAATCAGCATTTTCATGTTGTCTCTCCAATACCCAATTAACGAACTCCCTTCGCTGTCCATGGTCAGCTGGCTTCAGTTCCTGAGTCAATTGAACTTTGTATGCATGAAGATGCAAATCTTTCCTCAAAATTCCCTGCATAGTGGATTTGGAGTTACCAATTTGCTGACCTGGTCGAAGGTGCGTTGTTGTCTTTACATCACTAACAGACCCAGTTTCGACAAATTTATCCATTAATCTATTTACAGTTGACTCTTTTAGAGCATTATTGTGACCCCAAATTGATCGCAATTTGCGAACTGTAGTCGCAAAACTTTCACCATTTTGGTAAAAGAATTTCACAATGAGAATGCGTTGTTCATTCGTGTGGCGCTCCATTTTTACTAACTTCGTTCATTCTACTAGCAAACAATAACAATTTTTCAAATGTCAAACAATGACACTTCGAATGGCGCCAAATTTAAAAATTGCTTTCTAGTTGGGACACACTTTATATAACTTTTAGTCTCTTATAATTTACAACAACAACAGGGACACGAAAACCTAAAATATTGGTTTTCTACACTTCTTATTGGACAAATCATCAGACTATACAATATCTCACATTAACTTTGATAGAATAATTAAATGTTCTATTTCCTTTGAATGAATCATCATGGGTTTGCAAATTGCATATACACATCAATAAGTATGAAATAAGATTTCTGCATCTTATCTGAGAAGCATGGAATTGGCGTTTCAGATAAACAGAAAATTAGTCAGCAATATTAAATATAATATGACAAAAATATTTAGGAAATACGAATATTTTTATTAACAGACAAGCCGCAGCCTTGATTTTAAAATACAATATCAGACCACTAGTGTGGTCCTATTTAAATTGAGACATTTCTCTGTACTTGATTGTTTGAGAGTAGTAACCGATATAGTTCATGATAGTTTTTATTAAGTCAGTGAAACTGAAACCCTTTTCCTCGTTACATTTTCTGGACTAAAGGCAATTGAAAATATACAGTGAATCCCTTAAGTTTATGCACACAATTATTTAACTTAAAAAATAGTTTTAATATCGTTTTAAAGATTGATCAACAGAAAAATATTTCATATTTATAAGATACAATGCTTTAAAAACTAAAAGACAACGTAAATCTATGTAAAAAAGGTTTGGCACACATGTGAAAATTTTTAATTTTAAGCCTAATATTTGGTTGGACCTCCTTTGGCCTTGATTACTGCTTCTAAGCGGTGCGGCATAATTCTTACTTGGCAACCTAATTCATCGAGTGTAATGTTTTCCTATTCAAATAGCAAATAGCTTCTTTAAGAGATTCGTATCCGACCGACTGCGGAGGTGTTTTAAGCTATTTGCAATGATAGATGATAAGCCATAAGATATGACGAATGTTTTTGGTCATTATCTTGTTGGAACAATAACTTCCTGTCTAAGTCCAACTTCGCAACACTTTGATCTACATTTTCTTGCAGAATATTTAAATAAGCGTGTTTGTCCCACTCCAGATGCCAAATATCCACACATCGTAACATTGCCGCCATCACGTTTTAAAGTTTTATTTTAATGGAGCTCTTTGTTTGTTTTTCGCCCAATTTTTTGTTGACCATCTGTTGACCAAAAATGTTTAACTTTGATTCATCACAAAATATTTTGCGAATTCAAATCTCTTTTTTTTACAACCGGCTTTGTGCAGTATATTTCGTATGGTTTGGATTTTGAGCCATTTCTCACGCTCTATATTTTCAGTGTTTTAACAATGTTTTATGATGTTTCTTAAGGTACGGTCACACTTGGCAAATATTGGCCGAAAAAAACGTAACCACTAAATAAAATATATTTATTTGAACTCGTTTATTTATTTAAAACACAACTTTTCTTATTTAGGTAAAAGCACAACAAATGTATAGTTATAATTTATTTGATGTTGTTTGATCTTGCAAAACTCTTGTAAGAGTATACAATGTCAAACAAATATGTGCTAAAACAAGTGGTTACCCTCGTTTGAGTAAATATTTGCCAAATGTGACCGTACCTTTACGCTTATGTAGGTCTTCTGTATCATGCCGCTAATTTCGCGATAACACTTACCTTGAGCAATAAGATATGTTATAATTTTACGATCGTCAAACGAAATTTCTGAACGATTACTCAGAATAATTTTGGACATTTGAAACTTGGCTAATATGCAACAAATAAGTTCTTTAAACTGAAAAAAACCGTTATAATAGCAAATAAAGTGACACATATACGTATTTATGTGCAAAGCTTTTTTACATAAATTTACGTTAATTTTTAGTTTTCAATGCATTGTATTTTAAAAATATTTTAAATATAAAATATTTTCATTTTGTTAAATGTTTTATTAGAAATTTCTAAATTGGGCTTTCAAGGTCAGGTATTTTTAATTATTATAAAATAAATAAAAGACTAGTTTAATTCATTTTCTCCAATCCTACGTTTCGTCGGTATTTTTCCGACCTCTTCAGGGATTAATTTTATTGAATCTGGCAACCATATAAATATATAAAGGAAAATAACAATATTAATAACAAACAACCATAAATTTAACAATAAAATAATTACACTTACATATAGTCTTTTCGTCAATTATACATTATTTTTAAATATATTGCACCTTTTTTGTACAACATTAAATATTTTCTGTATTGAATGGTCAATAATTCTATTAGTGTCGTGTGGAAATAAATTTTTCGGACAAATTAAAATTTTTCATAAAATTTAGGCATATACGAGTAACTTAGGGGAGGTGGTGTTCTGATTGCTGTAAATTGTTTATATCCATCTGAAGGCATTGTTACTGATATAGCAGATATTGAATTTGTTGCTGTTGTTGTTAAATTGAAGCATAAAATAATTTTTTTTGACTTGCTCATATATTCCTCCAGATTCTGATCTCACTGTTTATCTTACTCATGCTCATGCCATTGAATCAGTTGCCTTACGTGCTGATATTAATGACTCCGTAGTTGTTGTTGGTGATTTTAACCTGCCGTCAATCTCTTGGAAATCGACGTCTGATTTTCCATATTTGATCCCGATGAAAAATTCAAGCTGGAATGATGAGTTTTTGAATAATATTTTTGGATTATCGTTATATCAAATGAATAATGTTTGCAATGGTTTTGGGAACTAGTCGATTTAGTATTTCTTAACGATGTTCCATTTCACGTTCAGAGCCAATAAGTTTTCCGGAAGATCGATATCATCCCACTATTTACCCATCCCATCCGAAGATAAGTTGAAGCCAGCTGCTACTGATCAAACGTTTTGCTTCAGAAGAACTGATCTAATTTTGTTAGACAATCTTATTTGTAATACTTGTTGGAATAAAGTGTTGGACATTCCTATAAAAAATGTTTCAGACATCGACCTAATAATTTCAGCCTTTTACAAGAAAATCTATTATTTGAAATTTGTGTTCCCAAACAACATACCAACACTCCTTATATTTTTATCAACACTGTAAATTTTATATCTTGTAAAAAATGTATGTATGTTAAAGTGCTTTCCAGAAATGGGTCTAATGGGAGCTACGACTAAATATATACTGAATATTATAAAATTAGGTGACATGACTTTTTTAACTTACTTATGAAACTTATTTGTGTAGGATTTTATTTAGATATAAAAATGTTTAAGATAGTTATGGTCGTTAAAGTAATTTTCGGAAATAGGCTGTATGTGGTTGCTACCGTCATGGTTTAGCCGATCTCCAATCAAAATTTAGTTGTGATTAGGATTTATTTTATTTTACTTATTTGATACAAAAATTGTTTGGATACATGTATAAATCAAACATTTATGACCAATAAAGTCCTGGAATATGGGCTTGAATAAATAATGGACCGATTTCAACCAATTTCAATATCAATCGCCATTGACCCTAAAAACCAAATGTACCAAATGTTTATAGTAATATCTGTTTCTAAACCAATCGATTTACTCCAAGGTGAGTGTTCGAATAATATTTTACAAAAATATGAACAAATAATTTGAGCTGATCGGTCAATAATTGACCAAAGAAAATTCAATAGAAAAAGGTTTTATAATGCACAAATCATGCCACAAATTTTAGAATGATCGTTCCATATTTAGTAGTAGATCCCAAATTAGAAGAAAATAAAATAAAGTTTTATTGGCTGACTAGACCGATTATACATTCTTAACTGTATAAAATATGGAGACATGTTGGGCAGAGAGATCAAACAAGTTATTCAGAACAACTCTGGTTAAAAATACTTAATAATATAGCGAATTAATTTATTCTATATACAGATAACATCCTTTCAAATCTCTGTTTATTAACAAGTGTAAGTTTGAATATGTACAAAGAAACATAAAGCAATACAAGGATACATGCGTACATACACAGAAGAAATGAAACGTAAAGAAAAAGGAAAATGCCGTTTATGTTTGTTATTTTATTTTATTGTATTTTATTTATTTACATTTTTATTTCTATTTTCAAATACCAATATTCCTTATTTAAGTACGTGTTGGTATGCCATAAATACAAATACAACCAAGCAAATTTTCGTATAAATGTTCTATTTTTCTATGCACGAGTATGGATATGCGGATGGAAGTGTGTAAATGATAATGGTGTTGGTATGTGGTAACGATTTATTTATTTATTTTTGTATATAACTTTTTTTTCTTTTCATTTGCATTGTATGTATGTATGTATGTGAAGTTGCAATTCCCGTAAGCTCCCCAAATATTGGTCGTACAATCATAAAAATCCACAAATATACATATTTTCCAATTTAATACCACATCAGAAAAAATTAAAATGAAAGAAATAAAACGATATAAATAAGATATGCAAACATAGACATTGATACAATCATAAAGAAAAGCGAATTAAATTGGAAATGTCTGCAACACTTTTGGAGTCACTCACTTTACGCAAAATAACCAACAAAAGCATTGAAAGGAATCAAAGTTTAACAGAATGATTTTAAAAAGACTTTTACTACTGCTTCTAATAAATCGCACATTTGCTTGAATGTGTTAGTCGAACTTAGTTTGATGAGAATTTACCAAAACTTCTAATAAAAGTATTTAAATCTCAAATAGCCTTTGTTACCTACATATATTAAATAAATGTAAGATCTTTGAAATTTTATTCATATTTGATAAATACAAACAATTAGAAAGAAACATATTTATTATTTAATACTACTAAGCTTAACTAAAATCAAAGAGTTGCTTGAGCTTAATATGTATATAATTATGTTTATCCTCTCTTTCTGTTTTAAATACATCAAATAATATTTTCTTTGGAGTTCAATCTTAAATTCAGTTTATTAAATACTACACACAAGATCAACATCAAAACTAATCAAATTGTCAGCATTATCATAACACATTCAGAAAAAGTCTAGACTAAAAAACCCATCAGGCAAAAACCACATAACAACCCATGCAATTATATTCTGAATTTCAAAACGAAATAATGTTAAAGCCTTTATTATGACAGATGACAACTAAAATTGTTTAATTTCGAATTTCAAGATAATACACTGGGAATATGTGCTTTGCACACAGTCAATGCAACATTTTGCGAAGCAAAGTGCACAAGGTGAAGCACGTTAAACCCTTGTCAAAAACTAACATCATGATCAGCATAATTTGATATTTCCTTGATGATGAACTGAATGAAGCTGAATATTATTAAATCGAAATTTTAGTTCATTTTTATAGACAACAAATTATAACTTCAACTTGACACTTTTGAAATCAGTTTAAATATAATTGAGCAGAAATATAACAAGAGATAATAAAGATTAAAATTTTATATAAAAAAATATTATCTGTTAATTTGTTAACGTTTTAAATACATCTGATGAGCCTCCAAACTCTTAAGAAATGAGTTAATTTTTCACATAAAAAGTTGGTAAATATTTTATCAGAAATATAAGATAAAACAGATCGAGCTTATTTTAAAGTCAAGTATAGGAGCTTCTTTTCTTTATTTTAAATTACACACTTTAAATAGGACTGAAAACCTTAATTATTGCATGAATGAATACTCCATTTACTTTTTAAATGTAATTTCATTAAAATATTGACCAATATTTGGAGTATTCTTTTAACATTGTTATTAGTATCTTGCGAATTACGATTCTTTCCAATATTACAGATTAAGACTTTGACATAACCCGAAAGAAAAAACGTAGTGATGTGGGTGACCGGATCACGGATCAGGATCGCATCTAACGTTTTTGCTGTGTGAGTTTTTCGTAGATAAATTTTCAAACAATACTGAATAAAAACAAGTAAGAAAGTATAGTCGGTCAGGCCCGACCATATAATACCCCGGGGTATACATTCGAATAATGATCGTTCGAATAATCGAACAATTTCTGACGAATAATTATTCGATCATTTTCGAATAAAAAATAATTCGATTAATTTTATGAAGAATAATCGAATAAATATGTTTTGTAAATTTGTCGTTTCTGTTTAAAATCTGATTTCATAATTTTTTTAATTAAGCAAGTAAGAGTTTATATTCGACTGTGCCGAATTTTATATACCCACCACCAGCAGTATGCACCAATCTATGCATACTTGAAACAAATTTGTTTTACATTTTTTATTGATAACGATGTTTATAGGATTTTATTTTTATTTTTCGGATCCTTTATATCGGATCTATTAGATATTGTGGGACAATCGTCATAAAATAAAAAAATATTATTGCAATACGTTACAATTCTTAAAATAAATCTGATATTTATTACAAAAAAAAATACATTATGGCCAAATATTAAATTACCTAGGCTACAGTATGTATTTGCCCCTTAGTGATAGCTTCAAAGAAAGTGGTTGCATACAAAATATTGGAAGACGATTTTGTTACTAAAACACATTTAACATCGAAACCATAATAAATAATGTAAATGGAAACATCATAGTGTCATCAGTGTAAGTAAATGAAATAGACAGAGAACATAATTATTGAAATGTATATAAGTGATATTAGACGATACTACTTTCTAATGAAGGAAAAAACTTGTATATATATATTTTACTATATTTTAACTATTTTGAATTATTCGAATAAATCGATTTAATTTTAAATATATGATCGAATTATTCGACCAAGTTAAAATGTCTTATTTGATTTATTCGAATCGAATAATTTGGTGACCCTAATATTTATAAGTTAAATATATTCGTGGTTACTTGAAAATGAGTAACCATGAATTCTGATTTCAGTTATCGTAGAATAAACATAACGTAAGCAATGCCCACAAAAGATTCAGTTTCAAAGCTCCAATTTTTGTTTATCATCACGATGATATTTTCTTAAAGCCAAATATTTATAAATCTTACATAAATATATAAATGTATAAGCAAGTATGTATGTTAAAAAGATATAGATAGATGCATTGTATATTTACAATTGTAAATATGTGTGAGTTTTTAAATATTTATTTTCTCTAATTGTTTATACAAAATTGTCCTTTTTTTGCTTGATTGTGTTTAAATATTAGCAATTCCATAAAACCACAATATTTTCTTAAGATTCTTAAATATTTTTCGCAAACAATTTGCCTTTTCTTAAATGAACATTTAAAGTATTGCATACATACGTGCATTTCTTGAGGATGCATTTGGGGTGGTTTACTTAGTCTTATTGAAACCCAGCGAAATATTTTGGTACATAATAAGTTGCATCGAAATTAACATAAAATCGTTCTTGCTAAAAAATCTATAATTTTTTAAAAAAGTTAAAAGTAAAAGTGGTCACAGATTTGTGTCTTTTTAGACCTATTTTAGATTTTCATATACAAAATATATTTTTAGTGAGAAGTAAAAGTCATTACAAATTATCGCCATTTTTCTATTCAGAACGATATTAAAGGAGCTAGATTCTAAAGAAAAACTGTTTAAAACTTGTTTATATTTCAATTGTGCTTCTTTTGAATACAGTGCCCATGTTCTATAACTTTAGTAAAAATTTCTCGCATCGAAAATACGTAAAACAATATATTCCATCGTTTCTTGAAAAGTGAGAAAAAAATGTTTCTCTTATTCATGTCGAAAACTATCAAAAGCGATTACGTAGAAATGTCAAAAAATACAACTTAATGCCGATGTAAAAATTCAGTGTTTGAAACCGCTAATCACAGATATAGTTGACGGCGAACAAAACATACTAAACATTTTAAAATTTCAACGACGTTATAAAATGCTTATAAAATAATTTGCAATAAAATATAAATAGTTTCGTGGTGTAAAAAAATAAACTTTGTTTTGCTATAAAAAAAATTGTTAAAGTGGTACATAAAATATAATGTACAAAATATATAGTAATGTGTTATTATTTATTGCATTACATTGATTTGAATATTTTTTATTTTTAAAATTATATCTCGCCGCGTTTTTATTTGTGAGTATATTTGACAGTCCAAATCGGGAACCTTTTTCACAGACACTTTTTCTGTAAACTGACGAGTAATATTCTTACGATTAATTTTTAAAAAAAAATTACAGACCAAGTTTTGTAAGAAAAACAGCTGTTTGTTTCAATTTATGGCATTTCTGATTTATTCCACATATTTTAATCGAAAAAATTTCTCGACGCGGAAGTTACGGAACATGGGCACTGGTCAGCTTTGAAAAAACACTATGTTAGGGTTTGGTACGGAACATTTTCATCTACAGTCAGCGTTTTTAAACAAATAATCAATAAAAAAAAAGTTCCGAAAAATCAACACGGAATATCTCACGCCATTTTCTAACAGTTTTGTAAACATTGTTCATAATTTTTTAATTTAAAAAAACTTCAAAAATAAACTTTTGCCTCTCAAAAACCTTGCAAAAAAAAAAGGAAAAACTTGGCAACGCTGTATACAGTACACATACACATTCACTACAAAATGTGCGAAATACCCAAACAATTTGTCAGTGTTTATGAATGTGTACACAAACAACCCAGCAAGCCATATGAGTCCGAAAAGAGTCTTTTCTGGCACCTCTTTCGAAGCGTTAACGCTCTTTATGAGCCCAAACAACAATCATAATTGCTCCGAAAACCTTCAGAAAAGAGGGTCATTACATTCGAAAATGGTCCGTAAGAAAGAGCTTTTAGATAACGTTAGAAAAGAGTCTTTTATGAGGGTTTTTTGGGCTCTGTGTAATCTTGTTTTTATCATTCTTGTGTGGTGCAGCTTGGTTTTTTTTTCAAAGCGCCAATAACAGGACAACAACGCTTTGGTACACACATAACTAATTTTTCTTTCGCTCCGAAAATGCTCTTTTGTTGAACTCTTTTGTGACTCCTTTTTCGGAGCGCTCCTAGAATGGTATGCTGGGAATATTCCTACGATTGTAAGATTATGTTTCGTACTCTACGTTTGGCGACGAGTATTGTTTGTGTAGACACAAAAATACTAAAAATAAATTTAGTATGTGTGTTCTTCAAATGTACTGTATTTTTTTTCGGACACTGACTCAGGTGGATATCTCTTCAGGTGTTCTAAATAAAAGACATTTTAGATTGATTTAAATTGGTTTGCTGGGTTATAATATTAAAGTAAGTGTCTGTATGAGATAGACTGTATGTGTGTTCAATCAATCGTTAATATTGAAGAAAAACTTGAGAGTTTTTCTTAGATTTATAAACATAAATACAAATAAATATAAATTTGCAGGTAGACTTGATATGAAACTCGTGTTTACTTTTTTCTACACACACGTACAAAAACAATGCACTTGAATACACATTAATACACGTATGTATGTACGTATATGTTTGTGATTTGAAATTTCTTCTTCGATTCAGGTACACTCAAATAAAACAGAAGAGTTTTGTTTTTAAATATTTTCTTATTCATCATTGAATAAAATATTTCTATGGTCACATGATGTAAATCAGTAATTGATGACTTATTAATTATAATTAATAAGTTAGTAGAGTTTGTCGTGTTTAACCAGTCGACGAATTGATAATTATTTTTATAAAGCAACTAAATGTATGCAATACTTTTTTATTTCATAAATGGTGCAGTTAAAAGAACTGCATCCAATTACACAAGAATAATGAAATTAAAATTTATTGCATTACTAAATAAATTTTATAATAAATAAAATACAATAAATAATAACTAACAATTTTTGCCGAGTGTTTTATTATATTTATAACAAATAACACTTGTTTGTAGTTTAATATTTGTCTTAAGATGATTGTATTGCCAAAAACAATACATATAACTAAGATATACCAACAAAAACAATAAATGTATGACCGAAAGGAATACATATACATACATAAGTACATACATGTAGTCACAAAAGTTCGTATCATCAATAATCTTGAAGACATGATATGAACAAATTTTTTGGTCGCTTAATTGGAAAATTGTTGTATTGTTTTTGCAAGAAATCTTTAAGCAAATATGTAGTATGTATGTGTATGTATATTGTTCACAAATGAATATGTAGAGTTTAACTGCTCGCAAGGATATACATACATATATATGTATGTATACAAAGAAAAGTCTGTATATACATATGAATATGTGTATAAACAAGACAAATTGATTGATCTGTCTGCATGTGTGTGCTTTAAGGATGATTGGTTGTTCTTAAGTGTTTATTTAAGTAGAAATAATTTTGAGGTATTTTAGCAATAATGTTTGCTATATTTGATTCAAGTTATTGACAAAAAAAAACAATTCAAAATAATAATAAAAATCAATCAGTAACTGAAAAAGAAAACCAAATACATATATGGGGGAGTCTAATAAAAGTATCCCTGGCATAGTCAGCAGCAACCCCGTTAGTTTGGTTAGAATATTTCACAAATTCATAACATGCGCAGAGTTTTTGTTATTGTTTTCTTTTGTTGCGGTTTCATAACGGGGTTGCATAAAGTTATGATTGTAGACATAATAATTCATAATCATATTTTATTGTGTTTATCACCACCCATAAGCTCCACCTCCATTACAAATACATACAGATGTATGTAAATATGTATATACAGCGTGTATATTTGTTAAAAAATGGCGCTTGATATTAATCTTCTTTAGATTTGTATATATCGATGGCTTTATATAAAAAAGACCCAACTCGATTTTTTTCTTACTTTACAGACGAAGGAAAAAACTTAATAAAATCCGTAAAATTTTAGATACTACAAATATTTTAATAAAAAAAAACAACACATTTTATTTCTTATTTAATTTTTTTTTATTTTTGTTTTAATTAAAGTATCGAAGAAAGGCTTTTTTCATTGATTTTTTTTAAATTGAGTTAGGCTTTTTTTATATTAAGCCATCGATATGTAGGTATGTATAAAACTGTATATGATTAACAATAATGAAGGACTTGATACAATTAGCCTCATCTTAGCTCTAGGAAGCATTCATATTATCTGGAAGAGCCCGCTAAGTTCTGCTTTATATATGAGCCGATAGAAATTATTTGGCATTTTTTAATAACCAAAGAGTCGAATTTTTATCAGTCAGTGCTCATTTGGATCTACAGTGGGTGGCCAAATTATTAGTTACACGTGCAAAATTGTTTAGTTTGAAGCCGTATAACATTTTAAAATAGTGGAAATTTATCCTTTTATTTGTTCTTTTAGGTAAATTAAGTGTTTCTAATTCAATTAAAAATAAATTCTTTTGTTTTAAAAATATATATTTGAGGAAAAGAAATACATATTACAAAATTTTTTGAAAAAAAATCTTAATATTTCGTAGAACCTTCTTTGGCATCAATTACAGCTTGCACCCTTTTTGGCATGCTCTGAATGCATTTTTGAACATTTTCTTTTAGTTCTTCATCGTGATGCCAGACTTTAATCAATTTAATCAAAATTGCATATTTCACACTTCAGAACATAATGACAGATAATGATCTACAACTGCACTCTAATGTCACCAATCATTGTTGACACTGGACAAAATATTTAAGAGTATTACCAGAATTAAAATACGAAAACATCTGGTATAAGAAATAAATTTATATACGTATTAAAAGCGGTTGAATCTAAATTAATAAGTGTAACTTATAATTTGGCCACCCACTGTACGTCAGTTTACCTTATTTCATCTCTTTTTAATTTAATTTTGTTGAAGTTTAAAAGTAGTCAATGTCTAAGCCAGTATTGCCAGAAGATTTTGGTGAAAAATCATCACTTTACGAAAAAAAATCAAATTTTGTAAAAAAAATCATAATTTTTTTAAATTTTTAGTTTTTATTTGTAAAACATTAAAAAATAAATAACAATTAAAAATTTAAGTTTATTACGTTGATTGGTTATTGGGTTTTGTTATCTTATATTTACTCAATATACAATTTTTATTCATAAGGATGTGATAAACTACATGTATTAAAACACATATGTTAAAATAACTCATACTTTGTGTTATTGCTTCTATAAATGTCGGAGATATTTAAGAATTTATGTTTCCCACCGCAAATGTACGTCCGATTTCAAAAAAAAAAAATGATGGCACCGATCCAACTGCACACATTACCTTCCAAACAAAAAACACAATGCAGAAATGGCGGAGATATGCGGTAATAAACATAAAAAACCAACATACACTTCTTCTTTTATAAGTCGGTTAAAAATAAACAAAAACAATTAGCTAAATTCAATTAAAATTAAATAAAAAAATTATACATACATATAAGTATATATTTATAAGTAATAAGTTTGTACCTAGGTAGTTTTGAGATCTAATTAGTAAAAGTAAAGTTTTATAAAGCTTTTAATATATTTTTATAATTTAAATATAATACTGAGAAGGTTTCATATTTTTATAATATCTTCATAAATTTTTATAATTTAATTATAATACTGAGAAGGTTTCATATTTTTATAATATCTTCATAAATTTTTATAATTTAATTATAAAACTGAGAAGGTTTCATATTTTTATAATATCTTCATAAATTTTTATAATTTAATTATAATACTGAGAAGGTTTCATATTTTTATAATATCTTCATAAATTTTTATAATTTAATTATAATACTGAGAAGGTTTCATATTTTTTATAATATCTTCATAATTTTTTAAATTATAGCAACAATATTTTTTAACTAGTAAATATTCCTGTGTAACCAAAAAACCTTCTAATGTTGCATATCAAGCCTGTTCCTGTACATAGTTTTATTTAAATGAACTGGGAAGACAAATTATATTGGAAATAAATTTCGTCAATATTGAAAAAGCTAAGTCGTTATTTGCACGAGTTATTTTAGAAATTGTGGCCCAAAAGTCTTCACAGTTAATATTTTCTAAGGTTTTAAAATATTTAGTGAAATCTAAATGACGAAATTCTCTAAATTCATCGTCTAAATTTTTCATTAATTAAATTTGGAAATCTTTCCATTAGCGGAGATAATGAAGAAACTTTTTTATTAATAATATTATGTTGATCAAGAGATGAAATTTCTTTTAAAGAAGTGTCGCTTAAATCAAAACATTTGGCTAATTGCTTACAAATATAAAGCACTTTATAAAATCAACGGAAAGTTTAAAGTTTGCAAAGATTAATTCAAAGAAACAAAGAAAAGATTGCTGTAATTAGGAGTTCTAAATCACACCATTTATTTATAAAGCTTTAGTAAAACTACTCAAAAATGCAACTATTATATTTGTTATATCCCAGCAAGCCATATGAGTCCGAAAAGAGTCTTTTCTGACACCTTTTTCGGAGCGTTAACGCTCTTTATGAGCCCAAAAAACAATCATAATTGCTCCGAAAACCTTCAGAAAAGAGCGTCATTACGTTCGAAAATGGTCCGTCAGAAAGAGCTCTTAGATAATGTCAGAAAAGAGTCTTTTATGAGGGTTTTTTTGGGCTCTTAAAGAGCTCTTAGATAATGCCAGAAAAGAGTCTTTTATGAGGTTTTTCTTGGGCTCTGTGTAATCTTGTTTTTATCATTCTTGTGTGGTACAGCTATGTTTTTTTTTTGTTCAAAGCACAAGTAACAAGACAACAACGCTTTGCTACACACATAATTAAGTGGAATTTCTTAGTCATACTGAGACTCAGGACAGTAGCAAGCAAATTTTTCTTTCGCTCCGAAAATGCTCTTTAGTTGGACTCTTTTCTGACTCCTTTTTTCGGAGCGCTCCAAAAATGCTCTTTTGTTGGACTCTTTTCTGACTCCTTTTTCGGAGCGCTCCTAAAATGGTATGCTGGGATGTTTTTTTTTGTTCAAAACGCAAATAACAAGACAACAACGCTTTGGTACACACATAATTAAGTGGAATTTCTGAGTCATACTGAGACTCAGGACAGTAACAAGCAAATTTTTCTTTCGCTCCGAAAATGCTCTTCAGTTGGACTCTTTTCTGACTCCTTTTTTCGGGGCGCTCCGAAAATGCTCTTTTGTTGGACTCTTTTCTGACTCCTTTTTCGGAGCGCTCCGAAAATGCTCTTCTGTTGGACTCTTTTCTGACTCCTTCTTCGGAGCGCTCCTAAAATGGTATGCTGGGATATTATTGCATGTGTTTGTTTTTGTACGTAAATCAAATTGCTACTGATTTATAATTCGTATCTGCCATTTGAAAAGAAAAAGATGCATTTTTGTGTAATCTATATGGGTCATTCCATATAATACATAAAACGTAACCGTAAAAGGACTTAATTAAAAAAAATCATATATTTCCCAAAAAAAATCATCAAATCATATTTTAGGTTAAAAATCAAAAATATGATAAAATCATCATGGGAATTATTTAGGAGTATTATACAATAAAGTTGCAATATGCAATAAATTTAATGAGATGAATTGACATAAACAAAATCAAAACCAGAATTTTGGCAGCCGGAAACATTTATTGTAGTTTCCAAATGTCATCACTTTCTTGGCAAATTTTCCTAAGTTTTATAAACTAAATTTAATATCAAATAGAGGATAGCTAAATGTCAGGAGCAAACATTGTTGCATTCAATTAACTAATTGCTAATTAATTTTTCATATAATTAAGTTTTCTTAACTTTTGATAAGCCGGTCGCATAACCAAATGAATATTTATGTAATTAAAATAATACGTTATAGTTTTAAGTTTTCTTATAATTAATGTTTGTAAATTTTAAATTATTAATAATAGACGAAGTATCAATAAACTTAACTAACTAACAAACTATCAAATAGAGGAACACTAACAAGAAAGTGTGGCATACCTTTAGGATTTAAGAAAATACTAATTTTGTTAAGAGACTAATTAAAACTTAAATTAAAAATAAAGTGGATAATATGTACATAATTTTAAATATTTTATGCCTCCATATACGAGAATACTCATATTAATGATTCACATTGTTTTATACTCCTACCAAAAAAATTAATACGATTTTTTGGTAAAAAGTTTCTACCCAGCAAAAAAAAATTATTTATACTCGTAAACAATCGTACATCCTTTATTTTTTTTAAATGCTTTATATTCTTCACATTTCTTTATGCTCTTATCTTTTGATAAATATTATTTATTTTCCCTTATTTAATTTTATTTCACCTGGAAAATTTAATTTAACTTAAAACTACCATCATTTGCAGTCGTTACAACTACTAATATATTAGTACATACATACATCCTGTACATGCAACATCTCACTTCCACAAAGTTGTTAAGGCACTGAACCCTTGTTGATTTGTTCATGAGCAAAGGAATAAAAATATAGAATAATTTTTATATCAAACGAAAAAAGTCAAAACCACAAAAGATTTAAAAAATCTCTGTCTGTTCTTAACAAACATTGCCAATTGTATCCCTTGAGAGATTCACAAGGTTCACCCGTATGCCAGCCAGAGTAACGTGCTCATGTAAAATATGTATATGTTTTCTTTTATTTTAGTTGAAATGTTTAAAGTTGGTACGGATTATTCGAGTATTTACAGAAGTCAGGGTGTGCTCTAATATATTTCAATTTAATATATGTATACTATATAAAAAAAGAATATTAATACAGGTATAAGAAAACAATAAGCCCAACATAATTAGACGTTCCGTTTTCTATTTTATAATACGAGTATACATGGAAATATTTTCAATATTTGTTACGTGTTTTGTATTTTCTTAACAAAGTAAAGAATTTCATTTATTGTAAGGCTATGCAATATTTTAAAATGTTTGAACTAAGCCGATTTTAATGAAACTTCGTTTAGACGAACTGAGACGGGGCTACAGTTCCTTCAGCTAGGGTATATACAAAATTGGAAGCATTTTTTTACCGATTTGAAAGATAATACATTTTGTAAAACATTTGTAATATGTATATCTCTTATAGTTTACGACAACTCAAGTATTTGCAAAACTAAAAACAATTTTCTGTTTCACATTCGATGTATAAGATTATCCTATTAATACGATATTTTCGAGAAACCATACGGTTTAAAACATAAGCTCAATTATAGCTCCTCTTTTATTAAAAACAAAGTTTTATTAAAAACGGAATATCCATTTAGAAATAACACATTTTTTAAATGTGTGCAAGTGCTACAGCATTTTTCTGAAATGAGTTACTTGCAGAATATGTTATACT
Source organism: Bellardia pandia (assembly GCA_916048285.2). NCBI lineage: Eukaryota > Metazoa > Arthropoda > Insecta > Diptera > Calliphoridae > Bellardia > Bellardia pandia. The sequence continues at coordinate 56,780,910 of OU696530.1, forward strand.
GTGAGTGTCAAAATAAAGTCAACACTCTATTATATTCTATTAATATCAATAATAGTATCTTGAAAAATTATGTTGCATTTTATATAGTTATTTAACTATAATTGAATTCACAAATTTAATTGATATGATACGTTGAGCCGAGATCTTAAGACAATCTCGGAATGAGATTGTGCGCACATAGTCGATTTTAACGTACGCAAGACTCAGTGTTGTTTATTAATGCACAACAGATCATGTTGCTTCATTTGGTTTTATGGGCGGTGTAAATATTAAGAATCCGATGGTCTTGACGATCTAGGCATGAGAATCCAGTGTGATGTCAAGTGCCTTGGTTTTTTAAATACTTCACTGCATCTGATCTTCTTACACCACCTATAAAATGGAATACAACTCTCATGTATGGGCCGGTGCTTCGAAGTCTATTTTGGAGTTACTCGACCGCGTACAGGAGAGGGCGAAGATGCTTATCGGTGACAGTAGGGTATCCAACTCTATTGATTCATTGGATCATCGTCATAATGTGGGTTGTGTTCTATCGATACTATAATGGAATGTATTCTGCTGAAATCAGGGAACTTGTTCCTGAAACAAGTAGTTTTTTACGTAATATACGTTCTTCAGTCAGGGCTCACCCAATTGTGATCGCTTGGACAGTTGATCACACAACACACTACAGGAAAAATTCGTTATTTAGCCGTACTGCCCGTATGTGGAAGAAACTAACAGCAGAAGTATTCTCTGCCACTTTCAATATAGGAAAATTCAAGTCAAATGTTCACAAATACTACTCTCTCTATCCTCCTTCCCATAACCTAATTTCCTAGTTCCAACACAATGCATTGCATAAGTAGGAGTCGTCCGCTGAGTGCTGGTCCAAGACGTTTAATAGTGAAAAATTTACAATGGGAAGACAAACATCAATTGAGACTAGGCAAATCATAATAGACTTAGATAGAAAAGACAATAAAAAAATTATACACAAGTATACAAAACACAGTACCGTAGAAAATTTGCATGGTGGATAGAGCTATGTATGCAAGAGAATGAAGAGTAAACCCAATATCTAGTGTTCTAAAATTATCTGAAAATGTTACGAGAACTTCTGGAAAACTAGTAAGCACTAGTACGATTAAAATATGTTTAGATTAGAAGAGCGCTAGAACGATTAGAAGATCTTTATATCAAAATGGCCAACATGGTATCATATCATATCAAAGAACATCCAATCCAAACGTTTTAATTTCGCAAAAAAAAATTATTTAAATGAGCCTCAAATTGTTTGCAGTAATATTCCTCTTTGAGAAATTTGGAGTCAAAAACGCCCCAAAAAATGGGGAACCAAGAATGAAGCCTTTAGTAATAAATATGTTACCAAGACGGTAAAACATTATAAAGCATTATATCGACATTTTAAAAAACAATGTAGCCCCTAGTATAGAGAAATTAGAACTAGCGCAGAACTGAATTTTCCAACAGGAATATTTTCCATAAGAATAGAAATACCTTGAAAATTGTGAAAAAGTGATTCCTCAATCATTATTCTCCGCAGTCGGTAGACTTCAATCCAATTGAGCACCTGTGGTAATATCTGGGGGTTTACTCTCGAATTTGCTTTTGCATCGCAATAGAGAGTAACCCCCCTGGACAAAAATATTAGGCAAAGAAATAAATATTTTTTGCACGGATAACCTAAAGGCGGTAATACAGTATGAATGGAACAAAATTTCGCCTTATTTCACTAAAAACTCATTAATTCTATGTCTAGAAGATTGTCAGCTGTGATAAAGGCAAAAGGACTACAAGCAAAACATTAAATGTTTTACATAATTTTAATATATTTATCTGTATACCTTATTTTGACGCGAAAAATATGGTACTTTTCTGTTAAAATTGAATTTCTAGTTTCGGTTAATGAGTTATATCTTACAATATTAAGTGTTTACTTTATATTGATGCTCAGAGTATCTACAATATTGCGACAGTTCATCATTTTGTGAGAATTGCAATATTTGCGAATATTGAAAAGAACAGTAATTTCTTCCTGGTAACTTTTTCAAATTAAGATTTTATAATTTATTATTAATAAATAGTAAAATGCAAGAGATACCCTAATTTGTTTCTTTAGAACGCACACACTTAGATGTTCCAAATTTAATATTTTCTTTTAAATTTTTTTCTCTTTTAATTAAATAAAAGTCTAAGGACTAATATTGCAGTTCCTTTAAATTTTATTATAAATACATACATTGTATTTGTTTAAATGTTTATCACATCCTATAGTAAATATAATATTTAACTTAAATGCATTTAATAAGTGGGTGGATCCGTGCAAAATTTAAGTTGGTTAGATCAAAAGGTTTGGATTTGGGATATCCCGAATAATTTTTTGAAATGAAAAATGAGAATGAAAAATTGTTTAAGTATTTTATAAAATTGTATCATATTATTAAAGAAAAACCACGGATTACATTTTGATATATGCAAGAATTAAATTATATTTTATAGAAATAAAATACTATTTTAAGTTTGTCATAGAACAATTTCTTAAAATGTGCTTAACTCGTAACAAAACTAATGAATTTCATAAGTCATCATACATCCGATTTATTTAGTCACAAAAAAAGTTCTATCATTGTTAAGACAAACTATTATTTTTGTTCGATTTGTTGTTTATACCGACCACCAAAAAGATGGAGGGTATATTACGTCTGTCATCCCGTTTGTCACACATCGAAATAATGTACGTAGAACCCTAAACCCTATTTGCAATCGACTAGAAAGTGTATCGCACAATTTATTTCAGTGAAAATTCATTCAGGAATATAATCCTTGAAGATATCATTCCATAATTCCCTGACTGATTCAATTTTATAAAGAATATTTTATTCAGAATCAGTCCTTAAAAAAGGAAAATCTCGTCTCTGCTCCTACATGTGTGGGGGTTAATTTTTGACATAAATATTTGTTAGAGGTTTAGAATTTTTTTTTTTTTACTTTTTTTTTATTATTTATTGAATCTGCCTTATTTCCTTAGACATTGTTAGGTCTTCAAATTTTAAAACTAAAATAAATCTAATTACTCTCTAACAGAGCATTAATTTCCTATTGGCTGTTAAGCTCTACGAAGCGTCTACTCCGTCTGGCTCTGAGTTAGAATTCTAGCAAGTGGATTCGGGTGGGTTTGTAGCTTTTTGATGTATTTCTCGCGATTAGAAAATTAACTTAATTTTTATTATTAATTATTTTTTATTTCTTAAATATTGAACTTTGGTTTAATGTTTGGTTAGATTGCTGCAGCAATCTAAAATTGTTCACTGAACCATAAGCAATTTTGTGTCTGTGTATATTGATTAATAAAACATTTCAGTATTTATTATTTGATTAGTTGTGATTGTGCAGTGTAAATTTGGCTCATATCATCATCTTATAGTTAATACAACAAAGAAGTAATAAAGAAAATTTGTCACACATTTTTATTATTCTCGGATTTTATCAATTGTTGCCATCACAGACAGAGGGTAATTTTGTGGTGGTATATTATGACTGAATGCCAGATTTTTTCTTTGTTTAAATTTTAACATATTTTCAGTTGTAAATGATAGTGAATTTCCGATAATATTCTAACATGTGGGCATGTTGGAAGAGAGAGAAGCAATTCAAAATCATATAAAATACTTGAACTTTAACAATGAAAAAGTAGCAACTGAAAATAAAATCTCCATTGTCATTAAATACATCACCCAAAAAGGATAATGACACCCACTAAATTGCAGCCAGACAGTAGAAGCATCAGACAACCTAACAACCACCCAACAGTCCGCACCAGTCTTTATCTACTTGTGCTTTATATGCTTCAATAGAATCAGCCAGACATACCAGCGAAGCGGACTGACTGACTCAGCAGTGTACAAGCATAAAAGTACAACAAATCATTTTTTCGCATGACCGGAATGATCCGTCTTTGAGCAATTGTCTGATTGTCTTCAGGCTCTCGCGTGATGCTCTTAATGACGGATTATTTTCTTGTGGGGTGTTTTAAGTCTTTTTGTTCGTTGTTCGGTGGTGTTTGGAAATGCTTGTTGCATTTTTACGGGGATGTTGTAGTTGATTAACCAAAAATTAATCTGTTAAATTGATAACTTTTTGTCATGATAAATTATCTATGTTTAGAAATTTTACCCCCCTGACACAGAAACATGAACGGAATAGTATTTATAGAATTTTGTATGAAAAACATACAAAAAATACTTAAAGACTGATTGATTTTCAAACAAATTTCTGAAATAAAATGTCCATCTTTGATTCATGTTCATATTTTCTGATTATAACAGACTAGCATGACCTTGTTGTTGGATATTTTAAAAGTCTATTGGTGATATTTCAAAATATTTAGATTTACTTATTATCATTAATAACATAGAGATATTGAAAGTACTTTTTATTATAGTTCTATTTCCAAGACATCTACAATGATGCAATTATCAGATCGATATCAGAAACATTTTCAAAACATTATCTAAAGGATTTCTACCATTTTAGCTAACTTTTCACAATTGAAGACATATGGAGAATTGCATAGCTAAAAAAGGTTTAGGTATGCAGTAATCAACATTCTTATAAAGGTATGAAGGTAGTACCTTAATATAGTGTTCATAACTTAGCCTTACAGCTGAGCTGAGCCAGCCAGTTCAGCATGGTGAATGGCGCTTTTTATGGCGTAGTTCTTACCGCACCTGTAATTAGAATAGCGGAGTTCCTTAATATACATGCTACGGCACTTCAATGAGATGAATTCTTCAGGCATTGAAGATCCATTTGATGCCCTTAGGGTAGATTCCTCAGTGAGTTCCTATTGCTGCATAGGGTCTATTAATTCTGTTCTGAATATTTAGAATCCTGGATAATTTTCTATTTAGAATAATGCCCAAGTATTTAGCACTATCTGCAATCTTTAGTCTGATACCACTCAAATTCGCGGAATAAATTCATCAATTTTATACCTCCTTGTGAAGTACAAGTTCCGTTTTAAAAGGATTCACGCTCAGTTCATATGATACTTTATGAGACTTTTCAGCATGCTGATTCCTGAAATTTAGCTTAGTTGGACCGCGAGACTGATTAGCCTAATTAGTCCATTGGTTTAGTATTCGTTGCTTTTTTTGAGAACAAAGACAACCTTACATTTGGTACACAATGAGGGAATATAGGTCCTCTCAATACAAGCTGAATATATATTAATAAGCTGACGATCTGCAGGAATAAATACCTTCGTTCCCGGTAATATATACGGACCGAAGGTATTTATCGCCTAATATATGCTCTCTTTATTTATCGAAACAGGGTTAATACAATTAGCATTGCTATATATATTATTGACTCCTTACTACTCAAGGTCCAACTACCGAAGGTTTTCTGAATGTAGATTTGTACAACCGGCGAGGTTGCTAAGATTTTACGAAGTCTTTTTGACTGAGATTAGAAGTCCTTCCAAGATTTCCTCTTCGCAATCCTTATTAGATTCTTAAAATTATTTAATTAAGCTTTGTAGGTTGTTCAATAACCAACCGTTTCACCTCATTAAACAGCTTACGACATATACTTTTTGAATGCACTATATCAGGGTTCACCAGGCAGGCTTAACCCTTATTATTATTTGCAATGACAATCGGGTTATCAAACACTGAGTAAGAGCATCACGTTGCATCACCTAATTAGTCATGTTTTAAATGATATTAAGACTCTTAATACGGCCACCAGTAAAAGTAACTATTAACTAACCCTTATTTACTTCTAAACGCACCATTTAATGTGGTGCGAGTTAGCATCAGCACAGCCAACCAACGGTATCCAGGACACATTAGCATTTTGTACCGTACATCTGATTTTGCCATTGGGAGATTGATCTCCATGGTCGTGTGCCATGTAGCTAGAGATCAGGAAAATTACCTCACTTTCACTGGTTTCCCATGAGGCTGTTAATGTATCGTCACCACTATAATCAGATGGAATAAAGATATTAAAAGAGGCCATAATACAGAATCTGATTTTATCTGAACTTTTAGCATGAAGAAGTTTATAGCCCCTCAAATGTAAATAGTTCTGATTCTTATAGATCCAAGGTTCATGGATCATTATTAGATCCTCCCTTCTTTGAGCCACACGGAGAAGCACTGCAGCAGAAACTGCTTTAGAGCAGATTGATTTGAGTCAATCTCACCATGCTCCATTTTGAAAATCAAGATCTCCAAGATCCCCTCCGGTTAAGATGGCTCAGCTGGAATCTTGGCTGTAGACCTAGGATTTCGGAGTATTTCACCTTCAGCCTAGATCCTGGTCATACCTCACCTAGCATTGCAATTGTAGTCCCGAGTGGCAACGCTGAGCGTTCATCTACGCAGTACATAAGTTTTACGTGACCCCGGTAGCAACCAGCATCATCGCATTGAGGATGGGTGTCTGGGTTCTCTATTAGAACCTATTATTCATATTTGTTTATCATAAAATGTAATTATAGTTATGAAATACCAACAAAATACTAATGCGCAATTTCTCTTTTAAATAATGAAATGGTCTCCCAAATTTTGGATAAAAAGAGATTATTACGTATTAAATTTTTTTTTGCAATTTAAAACAAATAGCAAACATCAAGTGTAATTATAGTAATGCAACACAGTGTATATGTATTAGAAATTAATGAACTTTTTTTTGTGAAATTGGCCAAGGCATAATACATTTAACACATATAACTTGTTTTCGAATTCGAATGGCTCATCGAGTTACTATAGCAAGACCTCCAATTTAATTAGCATTTAAATAACATGCTTGGCTATAAGAAATTGTAATTTCATTAGCGAAATAAGCAATTTTTCAACTGCTGTTTATATTATATCTAGATCGTTAATAGTTTTTGTTTATATGTACTTAAATTCTAACAAATCTCCTTTTCACTTTTTGTAAATTGTTTTTAAACAGCATTTTTGAAATTATTTGAACGTGGAAAAACACATTAATTTGCCATTATTTGTTAAGAAAATAGTTGCTAGACTTTTTTAATTTACTCTCATCTTTTAACAACGATCAAATCATTTTAAATCTTCTTTTGCCAACTTTTCCCTCAAACCGAAACATGCTTCACACTTGATGAGCACTTGCCGCCGCACATGCCACTGTAAGAGATGTGTTCATTTGTATGGATGTATGATGAAAACAAAATCATTTATTTTGAATGGAGTTTGGGTTTTAAAATGTATACGATTGCATATATTTTATACATACAATGCATTCCCTATTAAAACTCGTAAAGTTTTTAAATTCAATTTCACCCAGTGGGCCACTGCACCAAATGTGCAGTCTCATACTTTAATATTTATAAAAATAAAAATACCCTACATCAGACTTTTGCAATAGCTTAGAATCTAGCAGTTTTAAACAATACTTCAGATTGGATCTGTGCATCAACACTTTACGAAGCCTACACTGTTAATACACAAATTAACGCTTTTAATTTAAAAACAATATTCAAACATTTCCATTATAATTTAACGGTTATTTTTTATAAATAAAAATGCTTTTATTACAAGCTCGATAATAAATTTTATTTTATTTTATTTGCCGATATTTCGATGCTATTTTTTATAATTAACAAGTATTTAAGGTGTAGTTCCACCTGCAGCGACTATGATTTTATATTGTGTGTACAGCCAAGATAATTTATAATTTGTTAATATTTTCAAAGACTTTTTCAAAAACTTGCTTCATTCATTTATGTTGCACAAACTGAAACAATGCCTCAACACACACATACAACACAACTTACGAATGAGTAGGTGCATACCTAATTACTAGAAAGATCAATTTTAATAAAATTTAAATAATTTTTTAACACGCATTACGTGTTCAATTTAGGGTGTATTGCCTTTTCTTTGTACGAGTATTTTACTCAAGTTAATAACCTCTTGTTAAAAAGCAATCAAAACAACAAAGTCATAATTGAAAATTTGAAAATTCATTGACCGCTAGTTCGATCGTGTCTATATTTAATAAACCAGTAAAATAAAATTATGATAATTTATCTTTTAAAAAAAACTGATAGTATTGCAGCAGATTCAATATACTACTTACATAGAACCTTAAATTTTCTTTAGTATATCCAATTTATAATTAATAAAATCAGTCCTGTTCATAATTGTTATATTGGCCCTACTACAAATCCAGCAGCTAAAAATACAAAATCTTTCAAATGTCTAAAAACTTCTAGATAAAAAATTTTAAAGAAAATTTTGAAAAACATATTCAAAATAATATTAATTAATAAAATCAGGTTTATAAGGCGGGGATGTTTTTTTTTTGCTTTAAAGGAGTAGGAATTAAAGAACTAGCATTTTCCCTAATAATATTAATGATTTACCAGAAGCTTTTTCTGCAATAAAACAATAAGGATTTGCTTCTATAGAGATGTTCATGATCTCTTACTCCGCTTAGATAATCAATTCAAGCACTATTCTTATTAAGCCAGGTTCTGAATGCTTTCTCTATGAATGTGATATAATTCCTGACCTTATCGAAGATTTCTTTAATGGTTTTTACACCAAGCTTAATTATGTATATTCTCAACAATTTTTGCGATGGCATTGATATTATTGTCCTAGAAACAGAATATCCAATTAAAATTTAGAGCACAAAGAGCAATCGGATAAGTATGATTAAATTGGACTATTATAAAAAAATTTTCATATAAACATAACAATAAAAGTTTATGTTGTTGCTAGCATATGTATTTAAGAAAATTAAATATGTATGTATCTCTAAAGTTTGAAAAAAAATTCTAAAGCCAGTATTTTATATGACAACCTTGTTTTCTAGCAACGTCAACAACTTTTGCTAGTTTTTTCAGTCGTCGACCGAATGTAGTTGGGTGAACAAGTTTTCGCAGTGCCATTTTTTTTAATTTTTTTTTTTTTTTTGTAAAAGTGTACGAAGTGCTCAGTGATCGTTTTCTTTCGTGAAAGAAATTTATTGTAGTTCAAAATTCATTTTAAACAAAATTAAGGTAAGTTATTTGATATTTATGTAAAAAAAATATTTATTATAAATTTCCGTGAAATGGCAAGCCAGTTCAGCTTTGAACAAAGAAAAAGGGGGCATCTTTGAACATGTTAATTTATCAACCGAATTACCAAACAATGTTGATTCTCTCTTAATTTCTGAAAATGACGAATCCAATACTGATCATGATGCTTTAAAGGAAAATGTAATATCACCTGATATTGCAAGGCCTTTTATGTCTTAATAATATAAAACTTATTTTTGATCTAATTTTTTTTTTATTTTTTAATTGTTAATGTTTATGTTTTTCTTAATAAATAAATCGAATTTATTATATATAGAAAAAATATAACTGTTTATGTTATTTTTGGACATAAGCGCTACAAGAAAAAATTGCCGTTCAAAGCTGCCCCAGCCTAGTTCAAAGCAGCACCGTAAGGGGGGCACATTTGAACCAGAGACCTGCAACGAGTACTAAATTTTCGGGTATACTTAATCATGCACATTGATTTTTATGATTTAATCGTTTTTGTTCAAATGCACAAAACGCTCGTTTACGCAACCGTTCGTTTCAAACATTCAGTTTTATTCACTGGTTGTTTTTTGCGAACATGAATATTCTGACTGTGTCGTTAAATGTATGAAGCTCGTTTTACATCAAAGCCAACGTGTTGTTAGCCGAACATGAGTTTTATTCATTTGTTGTTTTGTGCGAACATGAATGTTCGACTGTGTCGTTAAATGTATGAAGCAGCTCATTTTACATTTTTTCTTTAATTTTTTTTGCTGTGCAAAGATATATTTGACAAACTGTACATATTACAAATTTTATCATTGCTTTGTCAAATAAGTTTTCTTTTCGACGAAATAATGTTAAATAGGTAGTAAATGCACATTTTTTATGTTTTCATATTTTTCTGCCAACCGCTTTTTACTTATAAGTGGCTCGTGTGTTTTTAGTTCAATTCCAATCAGATCATGCACAAAAAGCCGACATGCAAAAAACAAACTGTGTATAAACAAGAATTTTTGTTTTCAAACATTGCAGTTCGAACCAAGTGTTGGAAATGATTTATACTCGTTGCTGAATTTTCTGTGTGTGCATAAAAAGTGAATAAGCATAAAATTGAATCATACTTTTTTGTATTGTTCTTAAAATTCAACGTTAGTGAATAAGTCGGCTCGTTCATACTTGTTGCAGGTCTCTGATTTGAACACAATGACTTCATCCATTAAAAAAATAACAAAAAATTTAAATCGAACTAAAAATAAGTTACTTGTAGACTTAAACTAAAGTTTATTTCCATTAGGGATGCTAATCCCGATCCCGAAAATCCCGGGACAAATCCTGTGAAATGTTATGTCTTTGGGCATTTTAGGTGACGATATATGTATGTATGTACAGTGTAAAAAATTATGTAATGTAATTTTGTTTTTAAAATTATTAAAGGTTTATATACTTTTAATAAATGAAAAACCTATAGCTTTGAGACAATTTTTTTGTTTTTAAACAAATTAAAATTAAATATATGTTACTTTTTTGGTTCTTTATTACTTTAATTCAATGAACTATTTTTTGCTCTTTATTTTATTTAATTTGCTTTACACATTTTGCTATATGGTCAACACTGTTTTTGTTTTGTCGCCAACAAAAATGGAATTTAATTTATTGTTGTAGTTGTTTCTTTGGCCAGAGTGAAGAATTGAAGATTGTTATTTTTTAAGCTAAATTTGTTTAATGTAAATAAAAATCCAATTTTTTAATTACAATATTTTTCCCGACGTTTCGTCGATTGTTTGTCGACTTTTTCAAGGGATTGTCTATTAAAAATTATAAAACAATAAAACAATATGAAATCTAATACATATACTCCTGGATATATCTAGGTCTTCTTAATGTGTTAAAAAAAATAACAAAAAAAAAAAAAAGATTTCATATTGTAAGTCTGTATTGTTTATGTGTTACATTATTGTATTTATTTTATTGTTGCTCGATATCGAATGCCATAATCTCAAATAAGAAAATTACGATCAATTTTACTCGATATCGATGCGGTAATTTGGCCCCTGCTGTCGTGTTTGCTACTGTCGTCAATATAGTATGTACTTTAATATAAACATGTGCCTGCTTTCTCGAATGTGTTTAATACTTAAATAGTATACTTCTTATATCTGGCGAGTAGCACCCATAATAGTTTTTTGCTTCCAATCTCACCCTGAAGTGATCCTTGCCATACAAAATATCTAAGTTGCCCACGGAGCTCCGCGGAGTAGTGATTGCGTTGAGTGGTTGTGCTCAACAACTCATTGGCCCATAATCATAGTCATAGAAAAAACATACTTTAAGCAAAAGCATGCTTTTGTTTTAAATTCAGAACAAAATTTATATGTTTTTGTTTTTAAAAGTCTACTTTTCTTAAAGTATGCTTTTTCTATGACTATGAATATGGGCTATTAAGAATTATGGTTGCGTCTAAAACCAACTGGTTCATTGCGTAGAAAAATTTACGTATTATTTTTTAAAAAATTTTTTACTCGTTTTTATAATTTGAGTAAGTATTTAAATTTTTGCTGTATTTTTTGTTTATCGATCGCGCTGCATTTTCTGTCACTTATCCATTTCTTAAGGCCCAACTATAATATGCATATGCTAGCTTAAGCAAACGTGCGAACACATATAAATTGTATGTGGCAAACTATAATGTACTTAACGAAACTTTTCGTTAAGTTTTTCAACTGTCATTTGCTTAAGCAAAAAGCGAAACTGATCGCACATTCTGTACGGAATCAGCTGTTTGTTGTTGTTTGTTTGTGTTTTGAACAAAATGGAAGAAAATATATTTATTTTAAATTTAATAGAAAATGCGGAAAAAAATAAGTGCCTTTACAATAAAAGGGACCCTCTTTATTTTAACAAAAATGTCTTTCTGTCGCGGTTATTTCTCTGACAGAACAAGAGCGTCTTCTTCTTTTACAGTGTAGTTCACTTATTTCTTTTAATGTGCACAACCCTTCAAGCGCTAACTTTAATATTTTTATATTATTAAAATTAAGTTTTTTCTCCATTTTTGCAAACACAATACGAAAATTAACAAAACATATGTAAACGTTTATTATTATTTACAATGTAGTGCTGCCACAGCTGTACATTTTAGTACTTTTGCCGAAAAATTAAAAAAAAAGGAAAAATTATGCGTTTCGGGTACGAAGTTTTCTTTTAATTATAAAATAATATAATAATATTTATAAAATATAGTCATTTAATGGCTTTTTGTTAAAATAAAAACATTTTTTTAAACATAAATGAGCAACTGTGGACAAAAAGTTTCAAAGTCAATGTAGCCACCTAAAAGTTAACTCTGAACTAGTTATGCATTTGACAGCCTTTTCGTTAACTTTTGCAATTTGCTTAAGCTAGCATATGCATATTATAGTTGGGCCTTTAGTATTATGTTTACTACGGCCAAAGATGTTTTTGCGCTCCCGCGGCAACCTGTAACAGTTTTCTTCCAATTGTTTGTTATGATGCAAAACACCTAAAATGTGCTTAGTTAATGTCCTTTGTGTGACTTTACATATTGTGTGCGATTTTTTACATAATCTGTCAGTGAGATTTGATTTATATGTTAGTCCTTGCCGTGATGGTTATGCAAAGAAGAAATCCCTCTGAGGTATATATATATATATTTGTCTTGAATCTTTAATTCTTTACTTCATGACATATTAAGTCAGTTATATATTTTTTAATTTACAAAAAAGTCAACTATTTATCATTGTTTAGATTTTTGGCTTTATTATGTATAAATCAAAATTAGGTAAATATATAAATTAATTAAATGAGAATTATTCCTCTTGCGAGTATAAAGGCAAAACTATAATATGCATATGCTAGCTTAAGCAACCCTGCGAATACATATAAATTGTATGTGGCAAACTATAATGTACTTAACGAAACTTTTCGTTAAGTTTTTCAACTGTCATTTGCTTAAGCAAAAAGCGAAAAGGCCCAACTATAGGCCCAACTATAATATGCATATGCTAGCTTAAGCAAACGTGCGAACACATATAAAATGTATGTGGCAAACTATAATGTACTTAACGAAACTTTTCGTTAAGTTTTTCAACTGTCATTTGCTTAAGCAAAAAGCGAAAAGGCCCAACTATAATATGCATAAGCAAGCTTAAGCAAATTGCAAAAGTTAACGAAAAGGCTGTCAAATGCATAACCAGTTCAGAGTTAACTTTCAGGTGGCTACAATGACTTTGAAACTTTTTGTCCACAGTTGCTCATTTCTGTTTAAAAAAAATGTTTTTATTTTAACAAAAACCCATTAAATGACTATATTTTATAAATATTATTATATTATTTTATAATTAAAAGAAAACTTCGTACCAGAAACGCATAATTTTTCCCTTTTTTTAATTTATCGGCAAAAGTACTAAAATGTACAGCTGTGGCAGCACTAAATTGTAAATAATAATAAACGTTTACATATGTTTTGTTAATTTTCGTATTGTGTTTGTAAAAATGGAGAAAAAACTTAAAAATTTAAATAATATAAAAATATTAAAGTTAGCGCTTGAAGGTCTGTGCACATTAAAAGAAATAAGTGAACTACACTGTAAAGGCCCAACTATAATATGCATATGCTAGCTTAAGCAAACGTGCGAACACATATAAATTGTATGTGGCAAACTATAATGTACTTAACGAAACTTTTCGTTAAGTTTTTCAACTGTCATTTGCTTAAGCAAAAAGCGAAACTGATCGCACATTCTGTACGGAATCAGCTGTTTGTTGTTGTTTGTTTGTGTTTTGAACAAAATGGAAGAAAATATATTTATTTTAAATTTAATAGAAAATGCGGAAAAAAATAAGTGCCTTTACAATAAAAGAGGCCCTTTTTATTTTAACAAAAATGTCTTTCTGTCGCGGTTTATTTCTCTGGCAGAACAAGAGCGTCTTCTTCTTTTACAGTGTAGTTCACTTATTTCTTTTAATGTGCGCAGGCCTTCAAGCGCTAACTTTAAAATTTTTATATTATTTAAATTTTTAAGTTTTTTCTCCATTTTTACAAACACAATACGAAAATTAACAAAACATATGTAAACGTTTATTATTATTTACAATTTAGTGCTGCCACAGCTGTACATTTTAGTACTTTTGCCGATAAATTAAAAAAAAAGAAAAATTATGCGTTTCGGGTACGAAGTTTTCTTTTAATTATAAAATAATATAATAATATTTATAAAATATAGTCATTTAATGGGTTTTTGTTAAAATAAAAACATTTTTTTTAAACAGAAATGAGCAACTGTGGACAAAAAGTTTCAAAGTCATTGTAGCCACCTAAAAGTTAACTCTGAACTGGTTATGCATTTGACATCCTTTTCGTTAACTTTTGCAATTTGCTTAAGCTTGCTTATGCATATTATAGTTGGGCCTTAAATTGTAAAATTTAAAAAATTTAAAAATTTTTAATCGAAGTTCACTTCAAGTTAAATATACAACTTATTTGAAAATAAATTGTATACACTACATTTATTTTTATATTTAACTTGAAGTGAACTTCGATTAAAAATTTTTAAATTTTTTAAATTTTACAATTTATACTCGCAAGAGGAATAATTCTCATTTAATTAATGAATAAAAAAAGTTAAATATGCAAGGTTTGAAAATGAAACACTATGACACAAAGAATGCTGATGACGGCTTTAGCAGGCCAGAAAATGCATTACATTTTGCTAGTGTCTTTGAATATTTTTGTATGATTTTGCATTTATGCTTTCCAACGGAAGGCTATGTAAAACATCTAACAGAAATATTCAAAAATAAATGTAGTGTATACAATTTATTTTCAAATAAGTTGTATATTTAACTTGAAGTGAACTTCGATTAAAAATTTTTAAATTTTGTAAATATATAAATAAAATGCCCAAAACATTTGGTTTTTTGCTCATTTTACATTTATTCCAATTATTATTTTGTTCATACTTACATATGTACGAGAGTATATTAAAAACTTTCACAAAATATCATTTGCAGCAATTTACTACAAATAGAAATATTATAGTTGTAATTGTTTTCAATATTATTATATATTTTCAGTAAAATATGAGTTCTTAAAAAATTCTTCAGAATTTAGTTAGTTTGTTTAATTTGTTTTCTTGAGAATAAAATTAAAACGCATAAATAAAACATTTGTTTGCTCTTAATTAAAGTAAAATTTTGATAAGCTTCCATTCATTCAACAAATAATAAAATATTGAAAACTATATATGTTGTATATGTACATATATTGCACATTGTATAAACTTTGAATTTTATTTATAAAGAACTTTCAACAATAATGTTCGTGTGCATTGCAAACTGCAGGTGTAATAAATTTAAAACAAAAAATTATAAAGAAAGTGCAAACACCACACAAGTGCAGTTAATTTTAAACTCTTCTTCGTTTTCTGTTTGGATCTTAATGATCATCATCGTGCTAAAAATGAGAGAAGAAATGATTTATACTGGAGTAATATAAAATTACAAATGCATCGATGGATAACAAAAACATGTCAGTCAAATGAAAATTTGTTGTTCATACTATTTATTGGCAAAACCTGTGGCCCCTGAGATGATAAGCAAATGCTTTAAATATTTTTAGAAATTTTAGTTGTATGTACATATCAAAACTCAACTTTTATTGTGAGCGTTTCTTAAAAATTAGATCCACTCAGAAAATTTAAATAATTCTTCGAATTAGACCTTAAATTGTTCCATTCTTTTGTTTTAGAAATATATATTTGAGGAAAAGAAATATTACAAAATCTTAATATTTCGTAGAACCTTCTTTGGCATCAATTACATCTTGCACCCTTTTTGGTATGCTCTGAATTTATTTTTAAACATTTTCTTTTAGTTCTTCATCGTGATGCCAGACTTTAATTCATTTAATCAAAATTGCATATTTCACACTTCAGAGCAGAATGACAGATAATGATCTACAACTGCACTCTAATACTAGGTTTCCACGACGACTTGAATCACCTGCTTCGCTCTCTGAATCATGTTTATGAATCATGCTGTTTACATGACCAAAAAACTTGATTCGATTTGACAGTTGTTTTTAATAAACAGAATAAAAAAAACAGAATTTACAATTTGTGGAAAATAATTTTTTTTAATGGAAAAACAAAAGTGAGTGGAAATTAGTTAGCTTATTTGAAAAAAAACATACATTCGTACGTATTTACATTCTTTACTTCCAGCAACAAGAAAATAATTGGCTTTGTTTACAATAATATTAAATTTTTACAGCTAGTGCAGATAAACTTGCGATAAAAATTAGAGAAGAGTGCAATTTTTCGGGCTTTGCAAGTAGATTCAATATGAATCTACTTGATTCGCTCTTCAAATTTTATATGGTGAAGCAAGTTGTTTCGCACATGATTGGGGTGTGAGGCATGAATAGAGAGCGATGTACCGAGGAAACGTAGTATAATGTCACCAATCATTGTGGACACTGCACAAAATATTTAACAGTATTACCAGAATTAAAATACGAAAACATCTGGTACAAAAAATAAATTTATTATACGTATTAAAATCGGTTGAATCTTAATTAATATAGTGTAACTAATAATTTGGCCACCCACTATATGCTAAATGTAAATCTCAATAACAACATCTATTAAAGTATTACTATATCCCCGTTTATGCGGATTTCGAAAATTCTCAAAGCAAATAATTCTCCAACAAAAAATTAAAATAATTCTTTTTTTATATTTCTTTATTTAGGCTCGAGTTCATTAAATTTAATTTACATTAAATTATTTTTACTGAAGGTAGGAATTGTTACATGAAAATTATTATTAAAATTTATTGATAATTTGTTCTTGGCTTAGGATTCGAACCTGTGTTGTTGGTTGAATTTACATATGTTTCGAGAAACACCACTTTCTCTCATCAGAATTCTTTACGTTCTGACCCTCTGCACCACTGAGGCGCCCGCTAGCCCACAGTCAAACATCAATCCTTTAACCAGTATTACTCAGTATTAACAATAATTTTTAAAAAAATTAATGTTTACATTACTGATATACCGGGAATTGTAGAGGAGTTTTAAAATAACTAATCTTGGTAATTAATGTAAAAGTAAACAAATCTCGATAAATATTGCAAATAATTTATATAGTTCTCGAACCTTCGAGAATGCTGCCACATTTTGAATGACCGGCAAACAGTTTTCGAATCTTTTGCGTTAGTCGTTTCCGAATGAATCCAAGATTGGTTCGTTTAGGACAGTTACAAATCAAAATTCAAATATTCAAAATGGCTTCCTGTAGTTTAATCGCAAGGTTAGAAATTGGTTTTGGGAAGATTCGTTTTAAGTACAAGGTTTGCTAGACATTTAAACTAAGTATGTATATTGGTATAGTAAGTAGTGGATATGAAATAGGGTATTCATTCGAATAATATTCGTTCGAATAATCGAATAATACAGAATAATTATTCGAATAATTTAAAAATAACCATTTTAAAATAACGAATAATTTTATGTAAAATAATCGTATAAAACGAATAAAAATAATTGTTTAAATTTATAATATTTTCAAAGGTCTCAAATGTTATCTACCGATGGTAGCAACCATGGTGTAACTATACAAGGTGAGTGCAAATCGACAACAAATACAACACAATACAGAAACAACAGGCATTTTGTTTGTGTAAAATAATGTACTACTATCAAAAACACTTGAAAAAGTAATACTTTTGACATAAGTAAATTGTAAACAAAGTCAGTCAGCTGTGCTACAGAAGTCACCTTGTATATTGACAGTTATTTATTGATATTGACAGTTATTTATTTTAATAACATTATATTTTTCTGAAATCCAACAAATAATTATAGATAAAGTGATTCCCTCAATTACTGTAGAAGAATCGTCCGAAAGCTCTTTGTACATAAATGTTACTGCGATAAGTTATAATTCCTAAAAACATCTTTGTTATTTAGAAGGCCTTAACAAATGGAACACATATAACGGGCGGCCCTAATTCGATAACATGTCCCCAAAATATTTTCAGAAACCCAATTTTGTTTTTTTGCGCTTTATTGTTACCCCGTATGTTTAAATAAATAGTACTAATCGAAGAAAGTGATAAAGAATGTGAAATTATTCAAACAAATGAAAAATGGAATGATTTGACCTTGCTCTCTCCCTTTTCTGTCAATCCCAGAAGATCAGAAAGAATATTTCAAAAAATTTAACATTACACATACCTGATGAATTTACTAAAGAAGTTATAAAATTACACTAATTAAGAGTCCAAATAACATCTTAAATACATTTGAAACTTTAGACCACATAAGACCACAAAATTATAAACAAAAAGAAATTATTTTGTACATTCACGTTTAACTAACTACAAGTAAATATTAGTATTACTTAGCAGAAGATACATACTCGTACATACATATTTATTTATTTATTTTATTTTCTTAATCATATTTCTAAGATGCTTGTGGAACACGCCACTAGTTTCCATATCAATGATTTGCGCAAAACGAAAATTAATTTATAAAAGCTGGTAGCATCACATTACAAGACAGCAGTTGCATTTAAGATACTTTAATATCGATATCAGAACAAACGAGCTGATTGAATCCATCGACCAACTCACCAAAAAATCAATTTACCAACAACCAACCAACTCATCCATCGTCCACAACAACCTTTTTGAATGTTTAAGTCTCTGAGAAAGAAAAGCGAATAACAAGTGAAAGGATTAATAAGATTTTTTTATAAAAAAAAGATCTGTTATAAGATCTGCCAGTGTTGAAATATTTCATAGAACGACCGCAAACGGATTAAAAGTGTACAAACAAAATGTCAAGTGAAAAACAATTAAAATGTTTAATATTTGTAGTCTGTATTATGGTGATAAATGTACCAGTTACTTTGGCGCACCGAAGAACCCACAGGAGTACTAAAACAGCAACATTAACTGCTACCGCGTCGCCAGTCAAAACTAGCAATACAGCCTCTTCACAAACGTCCACGTCGTGGTTAGGACCGGAATTTCAGATAATACGACATGTATATGACGACTGTCAAGCTAAAAATGATTTCATCAACTGTTTAAAGCATAAAGCTCTGACCGGCCTAAGCAGGGCCATTGAACAAGACTCCATAAAAATTGTGGATGGCGTGGTCTTGGAGAAACAAAATCACACAGAGGAAGAAAGCATTATAAGTGCTTTAACTGATGCCAGAGCTTTTAACAGTTTAGCACCACTGGATCGGGCTCTTCTATCAAAAATCGATAAGCTAGTGCGTACTCATTCTCTTAAGGTGGATATGAGCACTGCTCGTTATGGTGGTGGGGGAGGAGGTGGCGATGAAGGTCATCATGAAAAGAAGAAGAAAAAGAAGGAAGGTGGTGGTCATGTCAAATATGTTATTGCAGCTCTACTGACAGCCATGGGCATAGCCGGTCCCATAGGTCTAAAAGCTTTGGCTGCCATTGCCGGCAAAGCTTTAGTCATAAGTAAGATTGCTCTAACTATAGCCAGCATTATAGCATTGAAAAAGCTCTTCTCTCAGGATCATCATGAGGAAACAAGTTTTCAAGTTCATGCCGGTGAACACAATAGGTAAACTAAATTGAAAACATGCTAATATGCATGAACTAAATAATGTTAGAACTATGTATTTCTTTCTACCCATTTCAGACGCAGTACTTATGTCATACGTCCTGTGCCTAAAACTGTCGGCATACCAGCGGCTGCTGGCGAAACTCCTGTTGTAGATCCCTATCGTTATTATTATGAGTATCATTGAATTGTTGTCATGCACCCGGCATATAGAAGTCATTTAGTTTTAAGTTGTAACGTATTTATAGAAATCAAAATATTCAGACAGCTAATATACCAAATATTCAATTCAAATAAATCGCATGAAGTTTGTAGGCAAATAATTGTACCTATTTTAAATAAACGAGTAATTCAAATTCTTAATAATGAAACAACTGCCTTTTATTTGTAACAAGTTAATTTTAACGAAAAAATATTATTTATCAGTGGATAAGTCTTAACTGCCACATGTTATTTGTCGGGTCCCTTATATGTTATAGGACGATCATCATAAATATATTTTACCGAGATTTCTATGTATTTTTTTAGGCTTATGTTGAATTTCATCCCAATAACGATATTTACAAAAGGTTTTTGGCTACTCCAGTCATTCAATACTATGATCAATTACGGACTAAGCTTCATAAAATCCAATAGTAAAATTTGTACATACTTATAGTGTGTCACGCAACCAAATTGCCTACTCCTTTTTAAAGAGGAAAAATTATTTCTCTTTTGCAATTGATAGTAGACATTGTGTAAATTGTGGAAAATCCCAAAAAAATTGTAACACTGCATCACAAATTGCAGATCATAAAAGTAATGTGAATTTGGAAATCCTAGTTAATTTTGTTGGTTTTTTGGTATTTTTAATTGTTCTTTGAATTTTAAAAAACAAGGGCAATGCATTAAAAGCATTTGTAATATACATATTTAGTAGGTGGTGCCAAGCAAATTCAAATTTCGTGTGTTATTGTGTGTTGGTTCGGATGGTCGACGTAGGATCTAGTGGACGCAAGATAAATCCACGGTTTATTGTATATGCTGATGATATTATCGACCACATTGGATATTGTCCCATTCCGAAAGCAAATCGTAACTCCAGAGCCGAAAAATGTATCTACAAAAAAGAAATATTGTTATTTTCACATTCTAATGATACAGTGTCGTGCAACACAATAGCTACAAACTCTGCATTTATAAATACACAGATACAAGGTGGCGCAAAAGTAATCCTCCTATCAGAAAATGCTATAAATTTTGCGAGGCCCCTAATGTCAGTTCTGTTTTGACATTTGTGTAGTAAACACATGCGAAATACACGTTAATAAACAATGTTACGCTACACTGCTCCAGAACGCGGAATATTGCTGACAGAACTGACATTAGGGGCCTCGCAAAATTTATAGCATTTTCTGATAGGAGGATTACTTTTGCGCCACCTTGTATTTCCGGTATATATTTTATTAAAAACAAAAAACTATTTCCACATTTTATTTATATTCAGGTACTCACTCTATTAATAACATTAAAAAATTCAAGCAAAAAAAAAATTTAAAAAATTATTTTTGTATGTAGAATTTAGTTATAAACAATAAAAACAAAAAAATCAAAAAAAAATGTTTTATATGAAAAACCAGGTTTACAAAAAAAGTCCCTACGGACGTGAAGTTCAGAACTGTCACTATTCAATTATTAATATAAAGGTGTGAATTTCCCTGAAATGGAACAAGCTGAGTGGAATTTGAACACGATAACGACACGAAACACACATCGAGGTTGTTCAAAGAGTTTCTAGAGGAGAATGGAGTTCAAGTCCTTGATTGGCCGGCACAGTCATCCGACTTGAACTCCATTGAAAATCTTTTTGGAATATTGAATAGGAGTATTAATACAATAAATTAATAGAATCCATGCCGAAGTAATAAAAAATGCAAAATACTAAATTGTTGCTTTTGTTTTGCACACCTTTATATTAATAATTGAATAGTGTTAGTTTAATTTAATGGTTATTATCTATTGTCCTTATTCATAAAAAATTAAAGTAGACTTCAAATGTACTTTAAGAAAATATTTTATGAAAATTTTGTCTAAAAACAAACCTACTTTATTTTAACCTATACCACAATAGTGGGGAGGGTATATTGAATTTGTGCATATGTTTGTAACGCCCAGAAATATTGGTCCAACACCCACCTTAAAGTACACCGCTCGATTCATAATCACTTTCTGAGCCGATTTAACGATGTCCGTCCGTTCGTCTGGCTGGCTGTCCTTGCCCAGAGAACAGGTCGCAATTTTGAAGGTATTTCGATCAAATTTGGTACGTGATATTTCTTTGGCCCAAGGATGGACAGGATTTAAACTGGTGGAAATCCGCCCATTATTTCACCTGGCCCCCTCCCAATATTGGGGTTTACCGATGATAAATATTTGAATTATGCAAGGAACCAAACAAATTTCATCACAAATGAGTGGTAAATGAAGCCAAATCACATCTACAAAATTTCTGCAGATCGGTCCATAATTAGTTGTAGCTCCCATATAAGGCCCACTTCCGAAAATCACTTTAACGATTATAAATGTCTTAAGAATGTTGGTAATGAAATAAAATTCGACACAAATAATATACAGAAATGATGACACCCAATTTTATAATGGTCGGTCGGTAATTAGTCGAAACTCCCATATAAGACCATAAACTTTAACCTCCATAAATCTTTTAAAAGTATTTATATCGAGATAAAGTTTAACACAATATTTATATTCACAGAAATCATGACACTAAATTTTTGGATGATCGGTCCATAATAGGTTATATCTGCCATATAACGCCCCTTCTGGGTGTAGGGTATTATATGGTCGGGCTTGACCGACTATACTTTCTTACTTGTTTGTTAATTAATTTCTTGCTTCAAATAAGTTTTTACTGAAAATTGTTTACTCAAAATAGTGGTTTTGAAAAACAAAATTTTTTGAGTGTAAACTTCATATTTATTGTGTGGCACCCTACTTCTAGGTACTAGTATGCTATATCTGTGTTTGTAGTAGTTGTACTTTAACTTTTTTAAATTTTTTGTTGGCTATTCGGAATTGACAACACTGGTAACAAGCATAATATTACTTACCTTGTTTGATTTTTTGGCTACAGGTTGACTCAAATATTTTTTTGGCATCCTTAAGTTTTTTGGTGTGTTTTTCGAATTTTTTTAAAAAAAATTCCCTATTCTAAAAATAGATCATCAAATCAATCAAAAATTCCCATATTCTTTTTTCTAAAAAAGTTCGCATAAATAGAACATCCGGTGTTGTTTTTCAAAACAGAAGAAACAACAAACCCATACCACACACACACACGCACACATGCAAAAAGGACGACGCCGCACTTGAGGACGTGTGCGGAGCCGGACCGGCGACGGATGACCGACCGACACACATCGCTCTAGAGACGACGGGACAGAGGTGGAAAAGAGCGCTGACTGACTGACGAAATAAGGATGTTGGACCGACGAAAAATTTTTTTTTCTGTCATGTGGTGAAAAAATCGTGGTGAGTAAAAAATCGTGGTGAGTTTAAAAAATCGTGGTGAGTATAAAAAATCGTGGTGAGTATAAAAATCGTGGTGAGTATAAAAAATCGTGGTGAGTTTTTAGAAATTCACCACAAATTCCGTTATTCCAAATTTTTCAAGGTCATTGAAAATTTGTCATCCTAAAAGCAGGCAATGGATTTGCGGTTTACAGTTTTACGGGTGGTTGCTGAATTAGCTAACAAATAAGAAATTCACCACAAATACCGTTTTTCGAAAATTTTCATATTAGAAGATTTGTAAATGTGTTCTTTTTTACAGAGTGGTTGGGTTGCAATGCTAAATAAAGAAAAAAAAACTTTAAATCTAAATTATACGAGAAAATCGCTGAATCATCATCACTGCTTTCCGCACTCTTTCAATTTGTCAGAAGACCACGTAATGTTTTTATTTGAGAACTGTCAAAAGCATTAACTTTAATTTCATTATACTAGACCTAGATTACTGGAACGATTAAAAATTAAACAAGTTCACCATCAAGAAATATTGATTATTGTTGAAAGAATATAAATTAATTTATAGAAATAAAACTAGTGCAAACATAGAAAAACACAATGGCAGATGCCGGTCAATGGTATATATAATGGCTGACGGCAACAGTGACCCTGAGCCTATTGGCTCGCTTTGGCATATTGCCTCATTATCAAATGTATTTATCAAGAGAACTAGTTGTAATTTATATATAATATATATTTATATATATATAATATAATAAGTAAGAAACACATAATATATATTAATTTTAAAATCGCTACTTTTAAATAAAAACTAAGAAATTGACAGCATTACTGATATTAATTTAGTGTTTATATTTATGTAGCAAATTTTATTTACATATATACAGTTATGGAATTTCGAAACAAAGATCCAGGAGCCGTACAATTCGGAAATTTTATAAATTACTATCAGTTCAACTCAGCCGAAGAAAGACTAAAACTTTTACCATCAAAATACTGGCTGCCAGAAGATGAGAACGAAACATTCGAACCCTACCTGGTGCTCGATGTAGGATGTAATTCCGGAGTATTCACACAACTATTACAAAAATACTTAAGTAGTGTAATGCCCCAACGAAAAGTTTGTGTTTATGGCATCGATATTGATGAAGCTTTAATTTCCCGTGCCAAAGTTGACAATTCCAGCATCAAAGAGATTTCGTACGAGTGTATCGATGTCATGAATAATGAAGCTTTCGAAAAAGTACAACAATTTCTAAAGGATAATAATAGAACGAACTACGATTCTGTATGTTGCTTTTCGATTACCATGTGGATACATTTAAATCATCACGATGCTGGTCTACAAGATTTTCTTCGAAAGTTATCCAACATAGCCAAATTGTTTATTGTCGAACCCCAGCCTTGGAAATGTTACCAAACTGCAGAACGAAGACTGAAAAAGTCAGGAGAAATATTTCCATTATTTCCAGAACTGAAATGGAGATCACATGTAGAAATTGAAATAGAAAATTATTTAGAAGTCACATTGCAGCGACATAAAGTTTATGAATCTATTCCTACCAAGTGGCAGAGAAAGATTTGTTTTTATAGATAATACCTACCTACCCATAAATTATTTTAATTTATGTAAATAATAAATATTGTTTTTAAAAAACTTACACAACAAATTTAATATTAACATGTATTTTTAATTTCAGTTTAATTTTGTCGATTTATAAATTATAATTAAAGGGCTTGCTGCAATTATCCAATAAAACTCAAAATTATGATATGTATTGACAATAACGACTCCAAGATTTTTAATAAATAAATATATTAGAACTTATATCCGAATAGGTTCTATATTCCACAACGCAGTGAAACTGAAATCGTTTTGAATTCCACATAGACAAATTCATTCATTCTACAAAACGAGTGAAACTTTTATTCTACGATGAAGCAAACTGGAAATGATATATGTATCACCTTTTAAATCAATTTCACAAACTTTAGAACACAAACTAAATGAAAATTTAATAATTTCTTTTATATATAAATAAATTAAATATTTTTATATAAAATTCAAGTGGCCTTATTGCTTGTAAAAAGAAATTATTAAATATTGAAAAATGTCAAATAAACAAACTAAATGAAAATTTTACTTTTACTTTACCCAGGTGTTAATAAAATGTAATTAGAAATCAGAATATAGGTAGAAACCAAATTGGAAAAAGCTTTAAATGTTATGTAGTACACTAATTGTGGTAGAGTATTGCTAAAGGTTTACCCCCTTATTCATAAAAACTTACATGGACATTTCCATACAAAATTTCATAAACGCATTATGCAATGCAACATTTCATTGCATAGAGTTCATAAAAGCATTTAGAATATAATTTAAAAACTTTTATCGCATATAGGGCATATAAAATTACCGAAATTTGCTTTTACCGGTAAACGGTAAATTTTTTATTTAAAAACCGGTTTATCGGTAATTTACCGGTAATTCTGTTTAATTTTAAGTTTATCGTAACGAGTAAAATAAATGCTTAAAATTGTGTAAAGAGAAATATATATTGTTATATATTAAAGTAATAAAACGTTTAATGCATTGTTCAACAAAGTTATTTAAAATAAATGTAATTATTAATAAAACAAAATAAGAATGTTAAAATATATTATATCATTAAGAGAAAATTTTAATTTTTGAATAGATCTGCGTGTGTATTAAAATATTAACCCTGCTGCAGAAAAAGCTCTTTCTGATTCCACACTCGTCGGCTTTACTGTCAAGAGGTGGTTGAACGCTATCGTCAGATACTTTCCACGCTTTTGTTCTTTTTCAAGGAGTGCGATTTCTTTTTTTATTACTTTTGTTAAAATCGTGGTATTGGTTACGTTGGAAATTTTATTCAATTTTATTTTATTTTGATTTTTAATGGCCAATTGTAGCCTGTCTTTCATTGTTAACTGGGTTGATTCAGGGATTACTTCTACATCATCAGAAGACTCGTTTGAATCATTTGTCGAGTTACATTCATTTCTCATGTTCAATATAGAACGAAGCGTCACAATAGTTTGTATCAATGAAGGTTTATGTAGTTTTAACCTAATAATAAAAAATATAACATTTTATATTTAAACTAGCTAAACCCGGTGTGCTTTGCTACCCCCCCCCCCCCCTCGTCATAAACTAAAATAAAACGTATTTATATATTTACAAACATTTATTTATTTAATTTTAATGTATTTATTGCAATGCTTTAGGCGAGACCATGCCCCTTTGTCCACTTACATAGTCAAGAATTTATTATTTCGTAAGAATATCCTATTGTGAAAATTTAATGACGATCGGTCCAGTAGTTAAGACTATATTACGATTTTTAATTTTCCTAAAAAGGGGCGTGGTCCCACCCACTTTTCTCCTGGTATGTATTCCTAATTATGCCAATTCCATATGTACGACATATCATTGACGTAGGTCAAAAAATGCCCAAAATATGGCGATTTAAATATTTGGGTTATATGGGCGGTGCCACCCCCGTGTGTACAATCAAAACTTCATATAGCCTATTATTCCTTCCAGAGTCACAGTAACATGCTGTGAAAATTTCATCAAAATCGGCTCAGCCGTTTTGGAGTCCATACGTTACATACATACATACATACATACATTGAATTTTATATATATAGATTTAACTTCAATTGGAATGAAATATTTATCAACAATTACCGAAATTGCCGGTATTTTTCTTTTAAATTTACCGGTAAATTCGGTAATCAATACGACCGGTAAAACCGGTGAACCGTTTACCGGTAATGTAACCCCTAATCGCATACAATATAAAGATATATTAGACTATTAAAGAGTAGTTTAACTTGCATGGTTCGGGCGGTAAGCAATTTGTGTGGCGTAAACCAAATTGCGAATTTAACCATCAAAACACAAACTCCACAATTAAGCGAGAGGGTGGTTCTGTTATGGTTTGGCTGCATGTCGAGAATTTGCTTTTTATAGATGGTAAAATGGACAAATTTGTCTACCTAGACATTTTGAAGCTAATTACAGAGAATTAGGGAATCGAGAACAACTTTCTTTTATTAAGAAAGCGATTCTAAGCATACAAGAATTGCAAAAGTTTGGTTGATTCATAACTGCCCGAAACTGATCAAAGGCCTTGCACAGGGACCAGGGGGGACCACATTGCAATCGAGCATCTTTGGGAAGAATTTACCAGTAGAGTGTATTAAAATAAGTTTAACACATTATGTCATTTAAGGAAGGATTTATTAAAATCTTGGAACTCCAAAGAACCGGAAGTTTGTCATAACTTGGTAAAATCAATTCCCAAATGCTTAAAGAGCGATCTGACAAAAGGGGATACGATACAAAATATTAAATGTTAGATTTTTGTATTTTAATAATTTCTACATCGCTTTGTCCGATTATTCATTGAGCACCAGAAATTGAGTTGTTTTAATTCTTTCACTTAAAAAGTATAGTTATCGTTAAAAAATGTTGTGTTTTTGTTATTATTAATACATAGATATAAGTAGGTATAATGTAAATAAAATCTAAAAAAATAATACCTTAAGTATATTTTGTATTTGATCAGAGCATATTTAGATCAGTCAAACTCTTGTCCGATTATGCGTTGGAGCCACTGTATAACGTTTGCTAATAAATTTTACAGGTTTAGACAAATTTATAATGAATTAGAATCAACTTTTTAAGTTTAATTGTATTTTTTTTTTATTAATTTGTACATTTTTATACACTAATTAAAGACCCTAAAACATGTGTTTTCTTTCTTTTATATTAAATACATTATATATTTTTATCTTTTCTTTTACTTACTAAAATTAATTAATGATCATTTTTTATTCTTACAATTTTTGTAAAATTTTGAAATTTAAAACATTGTTTACAATTTTCTTTTGGGTTAAACCCTCATACGTTCAACGAGTGCAAACGGAGTGGGGTGTTAGAAGAAAAACATTAAAATATAAATAAAAATTTAAACTTGTATTAGTATTTCTATTAAAATTACAAAAAATAAATCATATATGCTAAAGGAAAATATAAAATAAAAGTAATTTCGTTAATTTAAAGTTTTAAGTAAGGTAATGACAATATACTTTGTTAAAATAATACAAAGAGTTATTAACAATTTTATTATTATTATTATTATTTAGGATTTGTTGTTTTGCTTCTTTTTAATAATAAGGGGAAGCGAGCGAAGGATTTCATTTCTAAGGAAATCGTATGAGAAAAGACTAAAATATTTAAAAATAAAAATCTTCATCTATTACATCCGCTGTTTCATTGTGGTGATGATGATGATCATTTTCATCTTCCTCTGTTACAGTAACTGTATGAATGACATTTGCTAACTCTAAGTTAGATGTTCTTGATGTTGATGTTGTTGTTGCGTTTAAATGGCGTACTGGCTGTGATTGTGGTTTCTGATGATGGTGCTGAATGTGTGGTTGGTGACGATGAGGTGGGGATGCTGTTTGAGTGGGCGATGATTTTAATGTTGTCGCTCGATTATTGGTTTGTGAGGTTAAATTTCATCCAGCAACTTCTTCGCCAGCAAAATCCAATTTGACAACATCGGCGGGCAAACATTCTTCAACATCGACTTCGTGTTCCGCAGTATTGATGCGATTCAATGTCATTGTAACATCAGGGCCAGATTTCAGCGCCACCGAAGTTGCTGCTATATTGGCCACTGTGCTAGCGGCAATTGTGTTGGATGTCACTGCGTTGGTGTTGGTTATGATGTTGGTGGCATTTGTTATCAAATTGTTGCTGATGGTTGTGTTACCGGCAACATTATTGTTAGTGTTAGCTGTCACCAAAGGCGTTGTGTTTGTCGGGGGACCGGTGACAATTTGCTGTGTTGTCGGTTGTTGTATTACAATGTTTTCGGTAACCGTAGCTGTGGCAGGGGTAACGGGTGTCGTCGATATGGTATTTGTTGTTGTTGCAACATTCGCTGAAGTATTCGCAGATGCTGCCGCTGCCGCGGCTGCCAACAATGCTTTTTGGGCCTGCATTTGCTGGAATTGTTGTATGGTAACAGTTGTTGTTGTGGTCGTGGTGTGGGAGGGTTGTATTATTTGAGTCTGTTGCTGCTGTTGTTGTTGTTGATGCTGCAGCTTCTGTTGTTGTGCATGTTGCAATTGCTGTAACTGCTGCGGCTGTAACTGCTGCGGCTGTAAATGTACTATTTGCGGTTGTGTCAATTGTGGTGATCCAGTCGCAACAATATTCGCCGTATTTGTCACATTGTTAAGTGTCACATGATTGGCAATCAAATTGCTGCTGCTGCTGCTGGTACCAACTGACGATGTGGCATGTGGTGAAGCTTGTATTATAATCTGCTTCGGTGTAGTCTGCAGAATTTGTGTTGTAGTGTTACCGGTTGATGACGATGAAGATGTTGCGGATGAGGACGACGACTGTTGTAGTACCTGTTGTAATGGAACAATGTGTTGAACATTTTGTATATGTACTGTTTGATGCTGTTGTTGTTGTTGCTGTTGCAATTGTTGCTGCTGGTGAATATGATGTTGGGTATTAATTACACCTGTGGCGATTACTGTTGCTTGTTGCTGCGGCTGCTGCTGTTGAACATGATGTTGTTTTATGATTTGATGAGTTGTTGTTTGTTGTTGTGTTAAATGTTGCTGCTGTATTGGTTGTTGTATTTGTTGCACCGTTTGCACGACATGATGTACCTGTTGCACTGGCACTTGTTTCGCTGGTATGCCAGCATCTTCAAATGCTTTTTTCTTTAAGGCCTGTCTTATTTGGGTTCTAAGAGAAAAAGTAAAAAACGTAGATACAT
This sequence comes from Bellardia pandia, assembly GCA_916048285.2. Taxonomy (NCBI): domain Eukaryota; kingdom Metazoa; phylum Arthropoda; class Insecta; order Diptera; family Calliphoridae; genus Bellardia; species Bellardia pandia. The sequence continues at coordinate 56,810,965 of OU696530.1, forward strand.
TTCATTAGTAAATTAAAAAGTGAAATCATGATTGTTTGCCCTCTCGCTATATCCTGTTGAGAGGTTTTTTTATCATTTCGATAACAAATTTTAAACTTACACTGTTCTATTTTTTATGCTTAAACTGATTTTATTTAAATCGTCCGAGAATCGTATTATTGATGCATGTAACATATCAATTTCTTCATCTGTCCATTTTCTGCATTGCACAATACATTTGAAATTAATTTGATGTTGTTTTGTTGAGATAGGCATATTGTTTAAAGATGAAGATGGACATAGCGAGAGAACAGAAAAATTATTGTTAATGATTAGATTTTAAGAATTTTATTTATTTAAAAATATACTTATTTAGAATTTATTTATTATTTTTTATAGATAATAAAAGATAAATCATCTCCAAATATTATATGTCAAACAGAAATGTTTCGTATTAAAATGGGCTCAATTGGTCATATATAGCCAGAGTTATGAACCAAAATATGAGACAACCTAAAAATATCTTTTAAATATCCTTATTAAGACGAAATTCAACAAAAGTGATCCCCAAACACAAACAATCGATTATGATAAAAAATTTAACACAAATTTTTTTCAAGAAGGCATAAATCTTTCTACTGGAAAGTGTGACTATAGATTCATATTTACACAAGTCCAACATTCGGAATATACATTAAACTCGAATAAATCCCCTCCAAAATATTGATTTTGTCATTCCGTTTATAATAAATCGAACCCACATAATTATATATTTTCTTTGCACAATATTTTATGTTTCTAAAGGTACGGTCACATTTGGCAAATATTTACTTAAAAAACGTAACCACTTGTTTTAGCACAAATTTGTTTAACGTTGTTTACTCTTACAAGAGTTTTACAAGATCAAGCAGCATCAAATAAATTAAAATTAAATATTTGTTGCGCTTTGGCCTAAATAAGAAAAAGAGTTTTTTAAATAAATAAACGAGTTATTTAGTGGTTACGTCTTTTTCGGCAAATATTTGCCAAGTGTGACCGTACCTTAAGTTTAGAAAGCTTACGGGGATAACGAATATTTGAATAAATTAAATATTCGTTGATTAGAAATATTTGGCGTTGAAATGTATAAAAACCTTGTTTGAACTTACCACTATACATAATTTGTTCTCGATAACATTTAAATACATAAATCGAGAATTTGGTAGAAATTTACTACTAAAATTTATCAAATCGACCAGACAAATGTTGTTTACATATGAGCAAACATTTTTAATTATGTATATACTTTTTTACTTTTTAATAAATGATGAAATATTATTAATTATGTACATAGTTTAATTTTTTTTAAATAAATAAAATCCGACATCTCGATAATAGTTTGTATATATTTACAGTTGTAAACTTTTCACATGAAAACATACACAATTATTTAAGTAAATAGTTTGTTATGGAAAAAAGCCACAAAAATAAAAAGTTGTTTTTTATACAATTTTATAATCTTCAAGATAAAAAAAACATAAATTGAAGGTGAGGAACGTTTAACAGAAGATCGTCTGAAAATGTAGGCTACGATTACCGTTCACAACACTTAAGTATTTTGATGTTGTATGTTGTAAACTGCGATTACGATTCATAACACTTATCGGCTTAAGCTAGAGGGTGTTTTTTTACAGGTTTGTTTTTCGAAAAGAGATAAAACTGGCATTTTGTGGTCAAATCTGGCAACTCTAATGTCATTTATGTTCAGTTTGGTTTGCCATTTCATCATGAACAGGTTGACAAAAGACCAACGCTTGCAAATCGTGCAAATTTATTTCTAAAATAACGGTTTAGTTCCCGAAGTTTACCGCAAGCTCCGTCCATTTTATGGTCGACATAATCGTCCATCAGAGCAATTAATTCGGTTAACCATGGATCGTTTTCGCACTACGTTTACTCTATGTGATAATACGCATCCGCAGAGACGTCGAACAGTGCGCACCGAAGAAACAATTGCTGCTGTAGAGCAAAGTGTTGAAGAGGACCCGAATTAATGGAGACCGGTATAGAGCCATGATAACCGACTATTTTGTTCCCGAATTGGATGGCATGAATGTGGATGGGTTGTGGTTCCAACAAGACGGCGCTACATGCCACACAGCGCACGCCACAATCGATTTATTGAAGGAAACATTCGATGAGCGCATAATTTCGCGGAATGGACCTGTCAATTGGCCACCAAGATCGTGTGATTTGACACCATTGGATTATTTTCTTTGGGGATATGTGAAGTCGCTCGTCTACGCCAACAAACCAGAAACGTTAGGGGAATTGGAAGCCAACATTCGTGGCGTTATTGCCGACATACGGCCCCATATGCTCGAAAAAGTGGTTGAAAATTGGACCTGTAGAATTGGCTTTATTCGAGCCAGCCGCGGCGGCCACATGCCTGAAATCATATTTAAACATTAATGGCATAAAATTATCCTTCCAGTAAAGCCAAATTGATGGTCATTAAAACGATTTTCTTGTGTTTTATTTCAATTCGAAGTTCTATACCTCTCAAAAAAACACCCTATAGATTTACACGATTGAAATTTTCTTCAAAATTGTTCTTCAAAATGCTTGAAACTTGTGTAATATTAATAACTATTAAATAAATAAATTTTGAAGAATTTTTGCTGTTTACACAAGTTTGAAGCATTTTGAAGAGCACTTTTGAAGAAAATTTCAATCGTGTAAATCTAGATTTAGTCTTAAATAAATGCATGTTGTGTTGTAGTCGAGACAACATCGGGGTCTTAATTGCACTATGAATAGTATTTTTAAAGCATGGTGGTGATTCTAAAATTGTATGTGGGTGTGACTGACTAATCGTTAAGGTCTTGAGCAGAATGGTAAAGCCTCAGTACAAAGGAGTTCTTATATCGTTTGCCGGAGACAACTTTTCTATTCAGTGAGTTTCTATGCGCGACAATGTCCCGAAGCACACATCACTTTTAGTGAAAGGATTTTACGAATAGTAATGGCCTTAATCTTAATTTAATAGAGAACCAAAGAATTTAAGTGTATTGTGGAATGCTGTTCAAAAGTGCTTGGGACTCAATTTCTCCATCAAGTAATGTTTCGAAATATTTAATCTATGAGAAGTTAATTTTATAAAATAAAAAAATTATATTTCTATTATTTTCAAAACTTTTTGTTGAATTTTTTAATTTATTATTACATTTCTGTATTGTTCAAATTTAAATTTAACAATTGCAAAAAAGAAAATGGTTTAACTTTATTTCAAATTATAAATGCACAATGTTTTGGACTAAAGTTAACATGGGTTTCCGGGAAAAGTGCAAAAAGGTATAGGGGACATATAAAAAAAATCTTTGAAACAAGAGAATCAAAAAATAAACTACCAAATTTTATATCAGAAATAACATACATATCAATTCGTTTTTTTTAGAATTTACATATACCTAGATTGCCTTAAATTTTTACGAAACGTTTTTTTTAAACTACCTAATTACATTTAAAAATGTGCTTCATAAAAAAAATTAAAATAAAACTTAATAAATTATTTGGTTTATTTATTATAGCTCTAAAAAGTAAAATTAGTTAATAAATTTAAAATTTGTTTTATTGTATAGAATATTTTCAGCCTTTTATTTAGAATTCTAAAAAACAATTTATAATCATATAAGGAAGAAATATTTTATTTGATGTACATACCCTGCTGGTGATTCTGCATTTGGATGCAATTGCATAGTTAAATCACCTAAACGACTAAATGCCTGTCCAGCAGCTGTGAATATTTCACCCACCTAGAAAACAAAAACAATAATTTTAAACAAAAACAAATATTTTCATAGAGAGCGTTCAAATATAAATAAACAATCATGCTAATTGTTAATGTACGAGCCTGCTTATTTTGTTTTCCAAAACAAATTAACAGTTTCCTTTTATAAATAAAATTGTGACAATAAAATTAACGCCTTGCAGAGTAGTCTGTCCTTAGATCATCCAATATAAATTATTTTAAAGAAAATTCAGGTGGAAGTCTCTTCACCACTCTCCCCGCTGTATTTAAACAATTATTGTTTGCAAACAAAACGCATACGACGTTTCATTTTAGTTTTCTTTCCTCTTGACCGCCCTAAGGAATTCTATGATCTGACACTTGCCGAGCGAGAGTTGTTGTTTGGCACTGTGACATTGACGACGTCGCTCAGGTTTTCCCGCACAAATTTTAAAACAATGTTTTTTATGTTTATTCAACTATTTGGGATGGTTTTGGTATTTTTTTATAAATTCAACTTACTTTTGTGGCTGAATTCATGATGTTTTTATGAAAATTGTATTAGATTTTCTAAAATATTCTGTGAAAAATATAATATTGTACAGTTGTCAAAAACAGCGCGTAGATAACAGAGTTGTAAAAAAATTGACAGTTGTTAAAAATGTGCTACTTCGCCATAACAGGGTGTTTCGGATATTTATTAAAAATAGTATTAACAGAAGGGTAATGTTGTGTTTACATATAATGTTTTATGTGTTTTACAAATTTATTTTAAAAGCAAAATATAATCGTTAGTAAATGCATTATCGCATTTTTTGCATATGTTGTTTTTTAAGACAAACTTACGTCGTCTACTGTCAGTGTTATTGTTACTTGTAGTATTTTTTTTTGTTTGAATTTCGGAATTTTAGTGTTAAAATGCAAATATTTGCTAGGGAGAAAGGAATGTTCACATATACGAGCACGATTTTGTCGATTTTTCATAACAAAAATAATCTAATATGAAAAAAAGAATTATCACAAGTCACCGTAAAAATGGGGATATTTGTCATATATCACACTATTTTGCCAATTACGGGCAGAATTTTGTAGTGTGATTTTTCTTATAAGAATTTATTTGTAAATATGTATATAGGATTTTATAAAGTATTTATTTCGATACAAATTTATCTTAATAACTATATTTATAATATTTATATTATTTATGCCAAGAGATTTTCGAACGTAAAGATTTAACATATAGTTCGTTATCTGTTGATCGATACTAGCAAAACTCTTAAAGTGATTTGAGTTTTATTTTATATCAATATCAGACATTTTTTGACTAAAAATATTACTTTACAATGGTGTTCTTTCAATTATTAAGTTAATAAAGTTAAGCCAAATAAAATGTTCTCTAATAATAAATATCAAAAGTTCAACAATTTTAAGAAAGAACAGAAAACTCTATATATTTATATTTATTGAACGTTATTAATTACAAAATCCAAATAAGCAAAATGTAAACAATTCAGAATAACATTCAAACGCACAATAAAAAGTTTCTTGAATTTTATTTGAACAAAAACAGTTCAGATGGTTATATATTTCCGAAGAAACATAAAATTAGAATTACGAGATTTACGAAACATTTTAATACACTGGAGACTAATGCATTAAGTTTGAAGCAAAATATTAAGTGATTCGGAAATGTTTAAAATTCTCAATTTGTAAAACAATTAAAGGAATCAATAATTAATATGAGGTAGTACTTTAACGCTAAAACTCACCACATTGGAATTCATTGGAAAATGATTTAAATATTATTTGCTTAAACTATGGCTTACCAACTTTCACCAATATTGATGTGCGGAATGTTTTCTAGGAACACCGAAATTACTAGTGTTAATTATAACTCAATATGAATATCTTTTGTGAAAATTCACCTTTGGTTAAGTTTTTGTAACATACATTAATATGAAACTCGGAATCTTGATAAATATAGTGGAATAATGATGGCCACAAGTTATTTATTATTAGAAAAGAGACGTAAATATCGCATTTTTGCACAAGATAAATAAAAAAAAAGAAACAATCTATGAAAGACCACAAAATTTGAAACCAACCTCAAGTCCTATTTCTTCTAACAGCTTTCAATGTTTTAATACATACATATATTCTCCCTTAGTTCCAATTTAGACGAAGCAATTCTTTAAGCTTAGCTGGGGCCAAATTAATGCATTCGATATCGAGTAAAATTGATCGTAATTTTCTTATTTGAGATTATGGCATACGATATCGAGCAAGAAATTTAGTACATTTTATCATAATTTCGATATCGAAATCATTTTTCGATACGATAGCTCATTCGATCACGAATGCGGTAATTTGGCCCCTGATTACATTTTTAGGGAGGGGAAGATAAGATGAGTACACATTGTACTAGCAAATCGTGTTACTCTCTTATTTGTATTATATATGTGTATACAAATGTGTGTATACGGTCAAAAAAAATATGAGTGTTTAAGCAACTATATTGTGCTGTGTGAACACCGAAGAAATTTCAAGAAAAAAATTTTATCAATCTTTTATATAAAAATTGCTTCGTGTAAATTTTGGGACTTTAGACAAGACATTAACTATTCAATGCCAACAAATCAAAAAATCACGAAAGACCTTTAGTTAAATTATGTCAAGATTGCTGTATTTCTGAACAGAAATAATACCATAGCGATCATATGCTTTTAAAAGAATCTTTAACTCATTGCATAATAAACTATGTCATGAACACCGCCCCAAACTGAAAATGTAAGGATTCCAAGTAGTTGCAGCATACTACATACATATATTGATTTTATCCAATTATTGACTAACATCTAAAAATGCAGTAGCATAATTGCCGTATAATCGATATTAATGTAATTTCTGGATTAAAATTTCTGATCTGTATTAAAGTTGGTTCGAATTCGATATTTATTAGACAGTTATGTGGGTTAATTTGTTTTTCGGAATTGGACCTTATATGGAGCTATAGCAAATCATGAGTAATATGAATTTCAACATATTAAAGATATATTTCAGATACATATTAGTCAAATATGACCCGATATTCTCAGTTTGATTTTGGCATATTTTTAAATGCTACGTGTACAATTTTGGACTGGTACCGTTATTCATAAGAGATTTATGAGTATTGAAATGATTTTCGGAAGTGGGCTTTATATGAGTATTCTGCAGTATGATTTTTGTGTATATATAAATTATCTATATAAAGTGGAGGGTCGGTACCGATATTTATAAAATATGTATACATAAAGAATGACTTTTTCGGATGTGATCCTTATATGGGAGCTATGACCACCATAAAATTTACCTCAACAATTTCTATATCCATATGTATTATGTCGAATTTTAACCTGTTAAAAACATTTTTACTGGATTTATACGTATTTAACCCTGCTACTACGTTTAGGGTCTTTTGATGACCCATTCGTATTTAACATTGCATAACTTGCAAAAAAAAACGTGTTTGTCCGTCAGACCGACACACAATCACTCTAACGACGATATATTACATTGATCATAAGCCTTAAAAATATTTTCGAAATGTACAAATTTGAATTTTCTCAATAAAAAAAAATGTGGGGTCAAAATATGACCCAAACATAACATGTGTATTTTTTTCTAACATAGTAGCAGGGTTAAGTGAATTCATATGGGGTCTATGGTCAAACATGGACAGAACCAAGGTGAATTTAAATACAAGGTGACAGCGTAGCGCCAGCTGATTATTCATGCTGAAATTGAAAATGTCAAAAAGTTGTTTACAAATAGTCAAAGTTTATATAAAAAAAAACTTTTTGACAGTGACGAAAGTTTTTACACAACCAAAAATGCCTGTTGTTCTTGCCTTGTTGTAATTGTTGTAGCAATGCTGTCACCTAGTATTTAATTTCACCATAGTTCTGTCCATCAGCTGGCGCTATGCTGTCACCTAGTATAAATTCACCTTGGACAGAACTATACAAACTAAAACACGAATGATTTTGCGATTTCTTTTTACATGAAACTTATTTATGCCGGATTTTGTATTGATATTCTAATTTTATAGGTATTTATGTATCATTGAGTTATATTTCGGTAAGAAATTTGTTTGGGCTCTGGTTCTACTGCCTACGAAAATACAAAATAGTTTCCTGGAAATTCTGTGAAGTTAAGTTGTGTACTTTGGACGTGAGAGTGTTTTACACGGACGGACAGACAGACGGAAATAGCTCAATCGACTTAGAATTTCATAAGAATCAAAAATATATATACTTTGTTGGGTCTCAGATGAATATTAACAAAGATTCACACGGAATGACAAACGTAATATACCCTCATTCACCACTTTAGGTGGTGGAGGGTATAATTATAATTCGTTTTACACCATTCCATATTTTATCCAAATATAGAATATTCAATAAACTGACTTGTTTAGAAAACAGGTTTTCGGGTTATTCGAAATCATTCCCCAGAATATGTATTTATCGTTATTTCATTGTATGCGCTATGTTTTTCTTTATTTTTACTGCTAAAAATTCGATTTGACAAGAGGTTACTGATATATTTTTAGATTAAAACAAACAAAAAACAAAGGAGTCATATTAATCAAAACTATGTATTAGAAATGAAGTTGTTCGACAAAGGGCGTTAGATCTACTACATATCAGTAAAATGTGCCAAAAGTATTTTAAAAATTAAGACAGATTTTACAACATATTTTAATCAGAGTGAGATTTTTGATATTAATATAAGAAAATATTGTCAAAATCTATAAAGAAACCGGTCGATTTTTTAAATAAAAAAAACTGTTTACTCTAACCACGTATCAGCCTAACTTCAACCAAAACAATTTACAAATTCGAAATATATACATACATATGTATTTCATGGAGTTCATTCCAGAAGCCAAAAGTCGTTGAACGTTTTCTAAAAATATTTGGTAATTTATTTGCACAAAATAAGGAAAATGCAAACAAATAAGATATTGAAATTTAATCATATATTAATGAAGGCGGTGTTATCAACCGCAATACTTATTAAACTGAAATCAAAACAATCGATTTAATGAATATATGGAATGCACTAGACGAGATCTTTTTTTTTTTTTTTTTTTTTTTAAATATTACTATTAGAACTTTATTAATTTATATTATATAATTAACAAACATAAACTGCGAAGCTTTTTGGCTTGTCTGCAGAAAACACCCAGAGTCTTTGGCGGGAATCGAACCTGCAACCCTCTGACTGATAGTTCGGCACACTATCGCCTAGTTTATCGGGGCACCGAATAAAACTCGACATACATAGGTATGTACATATGTAAGTAAACTAATAATAATCAGCTTACTAAATACACCCTGAAGAACTCGTTACCTTTGTAAATGAATTAGTAAAAACGTTTTCATCAATATTTTCAGCTATTGTCCGTTTGAAAGATATTGATTGCAAAATACGTACATATATTAACAAATCCTTAAAGTCCTTCGATCTACATAAATAAAACAAGTTTTCAATTATTTTTATAGCAACAAGTTTATTGAAGTTTCTCTTTGTTTCCATAATAGAGTTTATTATTTTATTTTATCCATTCAATACCATTTATTATATAATTTTTGTTTTAAATCATTAATCGTATTTCCATACAGTATGTGGTGAGTTTTTGGAGAGTGTTTTATATAAATTTTGTTTTTGTTTTTATTTAATTTTTTTATATTTTGTTTAAATTTTTGTGTTTATTTTACATATAATATACCAAATCCATAAATCGTGTATTAAGACAAAATTTATTGTTATTTTTTTTTGTTTAAATATTTATGTATATATGACTTTTGTTAATTTTTAAGAAACATTTAAGTTGTTTTTTTTTTCAAATAAAAATAAATTTTATTTTAGGGTTTGTGTTTCATTTCAAATTATATTTATGGAAATTATTATAAAATATCAATTAAGTTTTTTCACAATCAGACTTTAAATTTTAAAGAAGAAAAACTAAAGTTTTAAAAAATCATTACATTTCATTAGTTATTAATTTATTCATTTATTTGTGTTAGAAAGTGTTTGTGTATGTAAGTGTTATGTGGATTTTGTAATAATATTAAATCATTTTTTTACTATTTCAATTTCTTTAAAATCACAGCTTAATATAAGTATTTTTTATTTTTCATTTTTTAAATCAATATTATTTTGTTTAAATTTTGAAATTAAAAACAAAAACTCACTACCTTACGACTCAATTTTTTTTATTTTACCATGCTTTTTCCCTCGTTTTTAGTTTTTTTCATATGAACTTTCTTGTTTTTAATTTTTGTGGATTTTTTTTATAAACTTTAGTTGCTATTACGTATATTTTTCTCTCTTTTTTTATTGCACAATTATCGAAAAAATTTTGTTTTTTGTTTTTTGTTTTTTGTTTTTTTTTTGGTATAGAAATTGTATTTCTATATTTTTAGATTTTTTGTCTATTAATTAGTACCTGAGAAGTTCATATTCGTTTTAAGATTAAATAATAAAAAAATTTAAAAAAAAAACTAAAACTTTAAACTTATATTTTGTTTAAAAAAAGTAAGAAGTTTTATTAAAAATATTTTAAGTTTAGTTTTATAAATGCATGTGTAAACGTTTAATTGTTATTATTTATTTATATTTTATTATGAGTCTTTTATGCCCTGAGTTTTCAATATACTGGATTATATTTATGTGTATATATTTTTATACTTATTTGATTAAAAACGAAAACAAACTGTTTGAAAATAAAATGAAATTAATATACCATTTTTCATTATTCATTATTTTTTACCATACCATAGATTAAGCCAACACTTTCAAAATATTTTTGCTTACTCAGCAGTTCAGAACATTCTTTAAAAAAGTTTTTTCTAATTTAAATTGATTTTATCATTGTATACTGAAAAATGTGTAACTCAAGTGTATTTTGAAATATTAAATAAAGAAAAAATTAAATATTTTTTATTGTAGACTTCTTGTGTTATGATTTTGAATTTCTCTTTAAGTCTAGACTGATTTTAAATGACTTTAACAAACGAATTAACGGAAATTTGAGTATATTGCGAATTTGCCAGAAACAGCTTAGTCTGAGGAATGAATACACACATATAGCTTTGGGTAGTATTGTATTCTTTGAAACCAAAAAAAAGTTTGGTTCAAAACTAGTTCCCTGGTGGCCTGGTACACAAAATTGTCAGTATGTATACTGTTATACACAATATTGTTTATTGAAAATTCTATTATGTATACACAAAATTTTCTATAGAAATCGCACTTTGCTTCATACTATATTGTTTACAAGAGTTCCAACCATAGGAAAATGTTTTCTATTATAAAAAACTTTTTCTATAGTTTTCTATGGAAGAATGAAACTGTTGTACATAAAATAGTATCAAACAAAGTACGATCGTATTGTCTATCCCTGGTATTGAGTTTTTATTTTATTTTAAACATCCTGTTACAAAATAATCAAATGATGAAATGTTTAACTTTTTTGGATTCTAAAAAAATATCTCGCGAGTTAATGATATTTGTGGATGAATCAATTAATATACACCTAGCAAGCCATATGACACCTTTTTCGGAGCATTAACGCTCTTTATGAGCCCAAAAAACAATCATAATTGCTCCGAAAACCTTCAGAAAAGAGGGTCATTACATTCGAAAATGGACCGTCAGAAAGAGCTCTCAGATAATGTCAGAAAAGAGTATTTTATGAAGGGTTTTTTTGGGCTTTGTGCAATCTTGTTTTTATCATTCTTGTGTGGTACAGCTATGTTTTTTTTTTTGTTCAAAGCACAAATAACAGGACAACAACGCTTTGGTACACACATAATTAAGTGGAATTTCTGAGTCATACTGCGTGCCGACTCAGGACAGTAACAAGCAAATTTTTCTTTCCCTCCGAAAATGCTCTTTAATTGGACTCTTTTCTGACTCCTTTTTTCGGAGCGCTCCGAAAATGCTCATTTGTTGGACTCTTTTCTGACTCCTTTTTCGGAGCGCTCCTAGAATTGTATGCTGGGATGCTTGTCAAGGCAGATATTGAGATGTCGGAAAATATAATTATTAAAAAAAAACTCTTCTACTTGAGACATTATTGTGTTTGTATTTTAGCAGGCCACTGAAACATTCAAAAAAGTCCCAATAAACGTATTCGTTCATTACTTTAGTAATATGTATTACGGACAACTCGAAGTCAAAATAAAACAATAATCAAACAAATTTAGATAATAATAAAATAATGTATAACTAACCTGTAATCTTATTCTATTAAATATTTATACAACATATTTTGGAAGTTTTTATCGTCACACTAATTTCACAAAAATTTTAAATTTATTTTTGTTATGTTATTTACATACACTCAAAAATTAAATGTAATTAATTAACGATTTAGTAAAGATTTAAAGATTTTTTTAATGTTGTAATTTTTTCTTGTTTTCCTGAAATTTTGTACTCATTAGATCCGAAATGTTTTTGTTGTGTACATACTGCTTTTCTATCTTCATTATAATAATTTGAAGTAATTAATTAATAATGTGTGACATTATTTGGTAATTTATTTTCTTGTAAATTAAACACATACATAAATACATAAATGTTAGGTAAAAAAATTATGTTAAGCCAATAAAAATTAAAATTTGTACTTTTTTTCATATAATATATTTGCTTTTCTATATGTATTACACCTTATTCAACTTGATTTACACATTTATATATGTATAAGTTTTATTATTATGTTTTCAGATTGTTTTAATTTTACATCAAATTATTCATTTTACAAATTACTTACTATTAGTTTTGTGTAATACTAATTGTTCTGAACTCTTCGTAATATTAAATGCCAAAAAGTTTTTGTAATTTTGTATTTTATTAGTTTTTGGTATACTGTAGTATTTATGATTAGTTTTATATTACGTAGTATGTACAAAATTAGAAAAAAAACAAATTTTAATAAGTAGTAAATTTAACTAAAAAATAAAGAATTTTACTTGGCTTTAGCTAGTTCTGTTCTCAAATCATATTAGTAACAATATGTATTTTGAAATCTGTATATTTAAACCATGGTTTATGTTGAAATTAATTTTTGATTAAAATAACCCATAAGAGGAGAAAGTTTTTTAAATTTAAAAAAAAAATCGACTTTTGCAAAGAAAATGCTGTACAAAATAAATGTTTCAGAGGAATGCTTGATCTCCGATTTATATTTGCATAAAAATTCTTCGAATTTATGAAATTAAGAAACAAAATTGTTTTAAATTTCCAATTATACTCTACTCTAACACAATATCTGGGGCCAAGTCTGGGGGTTATTGTGTATTTAGATTCGAAAGCAAAAGCTTTCGAAATACAATGTAAAAAGTATACAAATTCGAACGATTTTCTTTTTGAATTGAAATATGTACACAATTACACCCCTGATCACCGAAACGAGAGAGTACAGAACCAGGAAATGTCTAATGTAAAAATTTAATTGTTTTTGGTTTGTCTTGTTAAAACAACATGTTGTAAACATCATTATCATCCAATTTAGACAGAAAGAACTCTGCCTCAAGCCCAAAATCGCAATCACATGTGTGTTTTCTTAGCTTCAAGTATGGAAATTTTGACGATCTATCAAGGTGAACAAGGTGAAAAATCCAAACTGTGGCCATTTCAATATTTTTGAAATATTGTTCAACAATGAAATCATTGCTTTATCGTGACTAACCCCAACTGTCAGCTGTCAAACTGTTTAATTTTTTTTATAAATGCTTTTCAAAATTAAATTAAATTTGCTGTCTGAATAAATGCATAAATTCATTACGAATTAATTCATGGACTAATTCTTTAGTACATCACAGAACTTTTTTCACTCCCGGGAATTATACTAATTTTAAATAACTAGTTGTGTATAGAAAAAATTATACAATATTTATTGTTATATGTACAATATAAATAATTGGAATTCTGTAGTTCTGAATTATTTTTTGTAATACAAACACTACTTAAAACCTTTGCTATAATAACAAAGGTTATACATGATCCTTACAAATTATGACCCATCAAAACTGAACCTACACGAATGACAAATTTACAAATTTTATTTCTGAAAATATTGAACACTTTTTCATTTAACAGAAGTCAGTAACAATGTTCATGAAATTTAAAACACATTATGCAATTGCCGAGACTTTCGATGAAAATAATCATTAAAATTCTGAGAATACAAAACTCTATATTTAACTTCAATGCTAGTTCAGGCTTTGAAAAAATTGTCATATTAATAACTCTGAGCAGCAATTATACCGTCCTCAGACATCGCCATGCTAAAGTGACAGGACCCTTTCATATAAAGTGCTAGAACTAAAACCGGCCCCTATAACTTTTGAACTAGTCAAATGACAATCTTTATTTCTTAAAAGATTTGTTAATACGGGATTTATATATAAAACTTTTCTTGTGTAGGAAAGATGATATTTTTAATATTAAATTTTTGTTCAGTAACAAAAATACTGGTTGCAGTTTTTGAAATAGTTTCAATAAAATAGTTTTTGTTTTTGACCTTTTATGAAATGAAGGTTCCTGTCACTATTTGATAAAATAAAAAACCAACTGTAATGGTAATATTGGAGATAATGCAGGCCTCCTATACAGATTAAGAATCAGTTGCCTTCATATGTGTAACAAGAACTTTAAAAATAAAATTAAAATCATGCTGAATAAATAATTAAAACCATATTTTCTTTAATTAAATGATTTAGAAAAAGTAAAATAAATGCCAATTAATTTGTTTATGTAAATATTGTTTTTTTTTATTTTTTCTCACTAATTTCATTTAAATACAGTTATAAACTAAAAGTTATTAAAATAAAATAAAATGAATTTATTTTCTTATTCATAATGAAATTTTTATTTTGTCGCAGGTTTATTAAACAAAATTTGTTTCATAAACCATTGATAAAACAAAAATGTAATTTCGAATAAAAGAGTTTTAGGTATTTGTTTTTAGATATGATTTATAAAAAATATAAATTATTTTTATTTTTCTACAGATATTTTTCATTTGAATGTAGGAGTACAGTGAAAGTACAGTGGTATGAAGTGCATGAAATAATTTACAAAAACATATTTATAGTTATTCAAAATAACCAATATCATTAATAATCAATAAATAAATATTGAACAAATTCAAATAAAAGTAAACAAAACAAAAAAAAAAAAACATTATTTTTAAATTATGTAATTACAGTCGTATTGGGTTTTTTGGTTTCTTAAGTATAAAATGTTTCATTTAATTACATTTTGTTTAATCTATGGGTTACCTGAGTTGTTGTTTTTAATATTTATGTTTAATTATTTATTTTATAGTTGTTTTTTTTTATTATTGATGTCTTTATTTTGTTTGCAAATGTGACTAGGTTTTGTATGCTGATGTGTAGTAATTTTGTCGGTATGCATATGATTGATATTTCTCTTACTATGACTTTTATTTTACAAATATGTATTTTTTGCTTAACTGCCAGAAAGTAATGAATGCAGTACGTTTTTACTTTTGAAAATTTTTTGTAATTGTGTGTAGTTTGTTATTTTCAATTACAGTTTAAATAACAACAGTCTTATCCTTAACAATAGCTTTTTATTTTTCTGGTTATTTTCATATTTTTTTGTAACGCCTTTCTGTATTTGAGATAATTAAAATTAAAGGTTATAGGTATAATTTATCTCCTTATTAAATACCACTTTCTAAATGTGTGCAATATAATAGTACAAAGTTTTTAGTCGTAATTCTCTGGGATTTTCGAGGCATATATGCAATAATACATACATACAGGCATGTTCTGAAAATCACTTTTTCGTAAAATGATTTGAAATCACTGAAAAGGTGTTCTGTGCACAAAAATTATTGAAATCTCGTGATTTAAAACCGGTTATCTAACAGCCTAATGATTTCAAATCACTTAGAGTTTTTTTTAAGCATTTTTCATTGAACTCTTGTAATAAAATTATCACATACACTTAAAATCATTTGTTCTTTATTTGTTTTTGAAATAAAACTAACTATTTTACGCAGAAAAAGCTTAAAATTTACAAATTTAGTAAGACGTTGTATTTTTTGCGGACCATTTTTTTAGATTTGTTTACATTTTTCGTGATTTACTTTTACTTTTTAGTAGTCAACACAAAGAAAATCAGCTGTTAGCTCGTGATTTAGAACAATCAAAATCACTACTAAAAATTAAAATTCTCGTAATTTTCAGAACACCAAAAATTCCTCCCGTGATTTCAAAATCGTTCGTGATTTAAAATCACCGTGATTTCAGAACATGTCTGATAATTACAATTTAGATCAATTGATGTTTAAGTTGAACGGTAAATCGAAATCCAAATCGATTTTGCCACCAAAATTATTTGCAAATTTACAAAATTGAAACAATTTCTATAGCTCTGACAGCCACTTTAATTAGTTTTTAAAATGAAATCACTAAATCACAGCATGGGACAACTGATAATACTTGTGTGGCTCTGATCCTGTTCACGTATGATTTTCAGGTTTTGCAGATAATTAGTTGCTTTCTTAACATATTCTAACAAATTTCGTACTAAAACTTATAAATCTGGGCTGGAATAGCAACATACCGAATATAATTTATACATAATTTGAGGCATGATTAATAATACTTACATTTATACATACATATGTAGTATATATTATCGCCTACATTCTATGACTATGATTGCCCAATAAGCATTTTGGCTGGAATTCAAGTGGAATTACATTTGAAATCCAGTCACAATTTGCAATTTCCAGTGTTGAATTACAGTTGAAACACAGTTGAATTCAATAGTGAATCCAACAAAATTAACCATTGAATTACAGTCGAACAGTGTAATTCCAGCCTTAAATAACAGTGTGATTCCTGTTGAACCGAACCTGTTCTCTGAAAATTTAATTATAAAATCATCATCATCACCGCCGCCAATGATTTGCATCAACTCTGTGCCATTATTAACATATGCTTAAAACAAATTTGATGTTGTTTTTTAACAAACTTCCAACAGACTGGAAAGAGGATGGATTTCAAATGTAATTCAAGCTTGGATTCACACTGGAATTCCAACATTAGAATTTACAAAAAATTTGTGCTTATTGGGTGGCTAGTCAAAACATTAATGTTGTTCAAAAATGCCTGTATGAATATTTTGCCATCAAAGAGTTGTATTCAACAGAATTAGTTTGGACTTGAAGCATTTCGAAGTTTTTTTGAAAAAGTCAAACATGTAAACGTGTAATTAAAGCAACATAGACTGGAAATTTTTATATTGTGTCACACCATATGCATGGCAGAATGTATTGGAATGCAGTACCTAAACAAGCGATTTTGGGCACTAAGATATCGAACTGGTGTATCTACGGGTACATAAAATAAACAAATATTTTTCATAGACAAATATATTAATAATCAATTGCCGAAATAATTTAAAGTTCTTAGAGCTGGTTTCAGCGTCTTTTTTAGGAACCTGGCGAGCACATTGCTTAAATATTTGACAAAATAAGACCCATATAGAACACAAGTCTAACAAATGATAATAGAACAATGTGAACGTAATTTTATAATGTTTGAATTAAACAGCTATGCTTTAGCATTTTACAAAATCGCCATATGAAAAGTTTTTCTTTTTCAAACAATTTCGATATTCGATCACTCAAATACACACTACTTAAAAATAAATTAAAAAGTTTTTGAAAATACTCATAAAATAGAGTGTACTTGATATTTAAAACATATAATGCTGTTTTGGTTTTAGGGAACATGTTTGGCTCTTTTCTGTCCTATTGTTTGATATATAATCATCGGCATATATAAAAGTTTTTTTAAGATTTATCACAATAGTGTAAAATAAAACCTTCTAAAATGCCACAATTTTATGGGAAATATTTATAAATAACACAAAATATGTATTTCTAAAAATGTTTATATACTATTGCAGAGATCTATAAAATTACCTTAATTAAAGAAAAACATATGTTTAATTCACAACTATACATATGTGTAATCAACAACTGTCGAAAGAGTTGTATGTCGTCTGTATGTACAACAGTTGTACAAATGTTGTAGGTAATTTCTATATAAATATTTCGTTCATCACCTTTGATATTTTTACATATGTTTTTGAATGTTTCATTTAAGTGTTGCCGAAAGTTAACTATATAATTCAACTAATTTTAGTTTAAAAAACAATCAAACGGTAACACTCAAATCATCAACTGACTGAGAAATTTGAAGCACGAAAATATAAAAATTCGTTTGAATTTTTACTTTTGGCATTTTGAAGGCGTGACAACATAAATTCAAAAGTGTGTTCACAATCAGATGGTTGTATCATACAATATACAACATACGACATTAATTGTGAATTGAATAATATAGTTTCACCTTGATATACTCGTATATACATGTAGAAATACGATTTTTTATAAAGGGGAGAAAAGGCCAACTTTTGTTTCCAGTAAAGAAAACGGCTAAGGTTTCTACTAATGATCCAAATAGACATTTCCAATTAAAATAACTTCTGCACCAAATACTTGCCAAATTCACCCTTTTGTACTATTATTTTGCGCGTCAAGTAATCATATGATTTATTACATTTGGATGTACATACATAAACAATTCTACGGACAAGACTGTTGCTAACCGACTTTCAAGAAATAATCTATTGTTTTAGAACAATTTCAATTTGATATTGTATTTGTTTCTATGAATTGTTTTTTCTACTTTAATAAAAAAAAATAAACAAAAGAAATGAAAAGTTTTTAACAAAAATAATCGATTGAACAAAAGATGTGTGTTTTTTAAATGTAATTTAAATTTTATTTGCTTTTTTAAAGATTTTATTTTATTTTATTTTTGTACGTTTTTATGTTTTTTATTTTATTTATAACAAAATTTCCTTAAAAATTATAAAAAAATAATATTAAAAACTAATTTTTACAACATATAAACAAAATTTTGAAAATATCATAGAAAGAAAGAAAGAATGAAAAAATTATACAATTTACAAAAAATATTTTTAGGTTTATATTAATTAAATTTAATAATAATAATAATAAAAATAAAAAGAAATGATTTTCATTTTAATTTAGTTGGTTTGTTTGTTTGTTTGTTAAATGTAGTTATTTTTAATTTAGTTTTGTAGATTTTAAATAATAAAGGGTGGGTTTAGGGTTTAGTTTTTTATTTTCAAAATAACAATGTTTTTATTTAACGGTAGTGGTAAATTATAATTTTTATTTTAAAAAGGGTTTATTGGTTTATTAGCAAAATGGCGACATTTTTTTGAATTGTTTTTATTTCGGTTTGGAATTGTTTTAATAAAATTTTACAAAGCAATTATTTCTAAGCTTAGTTTTCTTGCTTAAGAAAAGCCTTGGATTCAAAGTAGGGGAGGTTGTTGGTTTGTTTACTTGTTTGTTGTTGTTATTTTCTTAAAATTTTAATTTTACATTTAATGCCTAAATTTATAAATTTTTTACTTTTTGTAAGGATTATACGTATATTTTTGTAAGTTTTTTTTCTGTTTTGTTTTCTTGTTTGTTTTTCTTGTTTAATTCTTAATAATTACTTTTTTATGTAAAGAGAATTTCCTTAATAATTTTTAGATTTTTTTTAACCTTGAGGGTTGTATTTTTGTTTTTTGTTTTGTTTTCTAAGGTTTAGAGCCTAAACAATTAAATTATTTTAAGATTTTAACTATTTTCTTTTATTTACTTTTGTTTTAATAAAAAATTTTGTTATAAACTCCTGCAGAATTTTCGAAAAGACCAGACAGAAGTTTATAAAATTCATAAAGCCAAACATTTGTGGTAAGTTTTTTGTTTGTTTTGTATTTTTAATAAAAATTTTTCTATGGTTGAAGATTTTTAACCTTAATTTTGTTTTCTTATTTTGCCAAAAAAAAATGTTTCTTTCATTTTGTTTTTTTATAAAAAAAAACTTTAAAATTTAGATTTTATTTTGTTTTATATATATAGGTAGAATAGTATACATGTTTATTAATTTGTGTTTGTTGTTGTTTTCATTTAAAACATGAAATATTTTTACATGTTTTTCTTTTATTTGTTTTATTAAGAATTTTTGATGCTTCAATAATTTCTTTGTATTTTGCGAAAATGTTGTTTTCTTTTTCTTCTACAGTTAGTTTAATATTTATTTATTCATTAATTAATTTTACATTTTTTATATGCTTAATATTATGTGAAAATAATAATTGAAAATAGTAATAATTTTGCCAAAAATATTTACAAAAACCTATCTAAATAAAACGCTTGTGTTTAAAATTTATATTTTTAATATTTAGCCAAAAGTATTTTGTTTTGTTTTTTTATAATTTTACATCCAAATCGTTTAATTTTTTTTATTAATCATAATTTTGTTTAATGAAATAGTTTTGTTTTGTTTTTTGTTTGTTTTTCTTTTTAATTAATGCCTAAATATTTTATAATTTTTAAAAAGTATGTATGTATGTTTTTTATAAATTTTTGTAATTATAGCCAAAATGTTTTTATGTTTTTTTGTTTTATAAATTTTGTATAAAATCCAAAGTTGTGTTTTTGTTTTAGCGATTTTTTACATAAGTTCTTTGTAAATATTGTTGTTAATGTCAAGCCTAAAAGTTTTGTTTTTGTTTTGTTTTTTTATTTTTAAATTAATAATTCAAAATTTGCATTTTTGTTTTAAGGGCCAAAAAATATAATTTATGATTGATTAGTCACCACTTTACTTAGAAAAGTTTTTTATTTTTTGTTGAAAAACGAAAAAATTATATTCTAAAATGAAAATTAAAAAGAAAATTATATTTATTGTTATTTAAAATTTACGTTATTGTTATTGTTTTTTTTCTTTATTTAGTCTCATCTATTGCAGTTTTTATTTTGAGGTAGTTCAGTTACTATTGCAGTTTTTGAGTTTGTTTTATTTTATGGTTCTGAGGTTTTGATTTTTCTTAACTTTTATATTGCTATTTTATTGTTTCAGTTTGAATTATATTCATTGTTTTTGAGAAAGTTAGAGTGAGAAAAAAAGTTAGTGGATGATAATTAAAAGGAGTGTGTTAAGCTGGCATTGATCTTTTTAATTTAATTGTGCAGCAAAAGTTTAAATCTTTCATTAGAGAGCAATTTATTTCTTAGCTTAAACATTAAAATTGATAAACAAGGCGACAGTGAAATTGAATCGTTTGTTTTGTATTTTACTTCTTCGAAATAAAATAAAACGATTTGTTTCGGAGGTTACTACGTGAAACTCTATGCGAATGAAAAATTTTCTAATTTGAATGTTATCTAAATACATTGCAGTTCAATAGTCTTGTCTTTCGAATCTATGTATTTGCAAAGGAATTCCTGGTTGTTTCATTATTATGGATACTTGTTTGTTATTACATACATATTTGTTTCTTTCATATTTTACATAAAATTTATTTACCAAAAACTTGAAATTTGTCCAACAAAATGATTTCTTTGGATTTCAAATACAAAAATTTGTCTAATTAGCAATATCAAATGAATTCTAAAGAAGCTACACAACAACCGGAATCGCAATACTGACTAAGAAATTGAAACCATTCCGAATGAAAAAAAGACGAATCATAGTAAGTCAACGCAAATTGTATTTGAGTTTTATACTATTAGTATTTTCAAATGTTGTGATATTTTAACATTAGGAAATCTTTAATCAAAGTCTTTTGCTTTATGCTTTAAATGAAATTGATTGTAAATTTAGAATTTCGATTTGAAAAACTTTCGATACCAGCCAACTTTACCCTTTAATTCTTTAGTTGTGTATTTATGGGGAGTTTTTTAAACTATAAAATAACATAAAATTAAACAAATTAATACGTCAATTTTCTTATAATATTAAACATAAACAAATTATATTTATAATAATAATTTACAACAATTCTGAGGTATATGAGTTCCTGTGCGTTTTGTTTTGAAAACAAAATAAACTAAAATTAAAATTTAACTCTAAATTAGCTTAAAAAGTAAAATAAACACAAAAAATGTAATAATAATTAACAAAAATATTGAATTCAAAAACACTTTGAAAACAAAAACAAATCATTTGTTTAAACAAACTGAAATTTCTAGAAAAATATAGAAATAATAAAATTCATAAAGTCACCCTAACGTATCCTTATAAAATAATAAAAAATTCAGACTCCTTGAGAACGTTAAAGTGCCGTTATAAAGTTTTACAAGTGCAACATTTCTTTAGAAACATGTTTGCTAAAAACAAATGATTTTTTTCCATTAAGTTTAAAAAAAGATAATAAATTTTAAAATTAACTTAAATGTTTAATAGAGGTAATTTAACGGTTTTTTTGTTATTGTTTATTGTTGTTGCAAATATTGTTTAAACAATGAATATAAACTTTTAATGTTTTATTTTATTTTTGTTTTGTTTTTTGATATATTGCCTTTTTTACTGTTTTCAATTAATTTCTTTTTCATTTAATTCGAGCAAATTATTTATTAAAAATTTTGTATGTTTTTCTTTTTGCAAAAAAAAAAATAATTACAAATTATTTTACTAAACAAAAAAAGGAAAATAACTATTATATAAATGTTTAATATTAAGGATTAAAAATAATAATATGCAAATTACACTCAATAATAAAAACTATAAACTTAAATGAAGGTTTATGATTTTTATTATTGAATTTATGTTTGCTGATCACAGAACAAATGGTTTATAGTTTTTTTTATATTATTATTATTATTATAACATATTTATTTTAATTTATAAAAATTGTATATGTTTATGTTTCAATAGTTAAAAATAAAAAAAAATAAAAAACAAGAAAAAATGAAATTTTATTAAGTTTGATTTCTAGTTGATGATAAGTATTTTTGCTATAAAATAATCCCATAATAAAGATCCTAAGAAGGAGAAATTGCAAAAATATATGTATTTCTATATCTTTGAATAAATTCCTTGAAATTTTTGAAATATTGTTTGGATCTTTGGGGAAGATTTTTGGTTTGAAAACTATGTTTGCATTTAAACTATTGCGTTTAATAAAAAATTAAAAGATTTTTTGTTGCTTTTCAAATGATCTTTTAATTGTTACATATTACTATTATTATTTGTGCTAATACCCTGTATATATGTATAGACAATGTAATGAAATGCTGTTTTATTTAACTAAATGAGGTCATTTCTTTTTTACTTTTTCCCCACACAAAATCTGTAAAACGAACATTTACAGCCACATATGAGAGTTGTGGTCCATTATGGACTTATTATCATACAATTTTGTGGCAGGATTTCTGTATATGTATACGAAACCTATTTTGTGCTGAATGTTAATCTCCAATGTCTGATCATTTCAAACAATCGTTACGAAAAATACGTTAAACAGACTCTGAAGAAGGATTTCGAATTGTTTGATTTCTTTCGAAAGATTCATTTGTTTATGGGTCGATTTTGACCGTAACCGTTGATAGTTGGCAAGAACATATTACAGATGGCAACTGTCAGCTGTTGACTTCAGTTGCCGAACATGGCAACCGAGAATTTGTGTTTGCTTTGATTTAATTTTAGTAATTTTGTTGTTAAATTATTTACATATATTTTTAATATGTAAATGTTTGTTTTCTACTCGAAAATTCGAACAAAATATTATTAAAAACGAAAGTTGCCTTACACAATAACAACTTACATGCCAGTTGCGTTCGTTGTCTAATGGCAATCCAACTCCAGTTTGATTGCTTATACATAATCGACCCCTTAATGTTTGTTAAACATTCTAAACTGAATTAGAATGCAATTCGCTTTTTGGAAAAATTCAAATTTGTTTCTTAGAAAAAAGTAAAAAAGAAAGCAAATAAAAACATTAATTATATTTGGCTCTAAAGTGATGAAGTTTTTATCTGATTTAGTTGTTAATGTTATTTTGTTTTTCTTAAAAGGCTTCTTTAAGGTTCACAGAAACATAACGTTGGATATACTATATATTTGAATATATTTTATAAAATATTTTTGTTTATATATATGCATGTATGTATGTAAGTATTTATGTATGTATGTATGCATGTATATATATTTATAAATTACTATATAATTGTTATATGTATTATTAATTTTATACATATACATACATAGATAGATGTATGTATGTATTTATGTATGTATTTTTGTTAAAAGAAAATTATATTACTATTTTTTGTTTTAATATATTTAAGTAAGTTTTATAATTAATTACTATTTTTCAAAAAAAAAAAAAAATAATGAAAAAAGTAAATAATGAAAGCGTAATTTACATATTTTTCTTTTAATTTTGTTAAAAAAAATATTGCTTTTTTGAAGAAAAAAATTTTTTTTTTTTTTAAATCAATTTAATTTATTTTTTAAGCCGAAAAATGCAATTTTGAATTTTGTTTTTGTGGTTAAAGTTGAAAATGTTAGAAACATTTAAAATTTTTATAAATTTTTTTCAATAAATTTAAAAAAATCTATAAAAGTTTTAAATAGTTTTTTTGTTTTGTTTTTTGTGAAAAATGTTTTCCAAAGGGTGTTTGTGCCAAAGGGGATTTTGTTTGTTTTGATTTTTTCCTGTTCAATAAAAAAAAACAACTAATATTAATTTTCGTTTAATTTAATTATGTTTTTCTTTAAGTTTTCATTTTTAACAAGTTTCAATGAACGTTTTTGAATTGTGTTTTCTTCTTTTTGTTAACTATATCTGCGTTTTCTTTTTTATTTTATTATTTAATGTTTAATGGTGGTTAGTTTTTTATTTAAATATTTTCTTTAGTTTGTTTATTATTTAATATTTTATTTAATAAAAAAATTTAACTACTTTTTTAATATTTTTTATATATAATTATAGAGGCACCCAATTTACCAATTCTTGTTTTAATAGTTTGTTGTTGTGTTGTTGTTTGTTTTGGAAATAATAGAAAATTATAGTTTTATTTTCATGTTTGCCGGTTTATTTTTGTTTTTTCATGCGTTTTCGTTGAATTTTGAATGCCAAAGTTGTTGGAAGGTTTGCTGTCTCCGCGGAGTCAAAATATAAAGGGAGTAGTAAAACTTTGAAAAATTTCGGAATTCATATTGTGAATAGGAATTTAACATCTACTGTCACTGCCTCTCCTAGTAGCCAAATAACCGGGAATAATTCAGGCAGCTAATCTTAATTCCTTTCTAAAGAAAGGCTTGAAATTATTAACAATAAATATTGCAAGCATTTGCAGAATTGAAACTGTTCTAAATGAAATTAGGCTATTGATTTTTAGAGGCTTAATGGACATTGATTTGTAATTCCGAGACTACTGCGTTATAATGAAAATAGTTAAAATTTCGTACGATTAGTTTTCTATTCGAAGTAAACATTTTGTAGAAAGAAATTAAAATGCACTCAAATTCCATTGAATGATTTTTCAATAGTAATTCTAATAATATATAAGTTTATTCTTCGAACATTTTAACTTTTAAATTAAATTACGGAACCACTCCATTAAATATGTAAAGTTTCGATTCCATTTCAAACACCAAGTTAACACAATCGAATTGAAACGAAATTCAAATAAGAATTCGAAATGTTCTTCAAATTAAGCTCAGTTTTACCACTCTAATATTTAATGTTTATAAAAAAAGAATCAAGAATTAATTTAAGAGATTTGCTGTTTTTATATAAGATTTTTGTGATGGCCAAAAGATATATGGGGGGAGGGGGGTTTAGTATGTGGTTTTTTAATAAAAATAAAAACCGAAAAAATTATATTTTTAACTATAAAGGTTTGTGTTTTGTGTTGTCGCCTGCAGAGCTGAGAAGTAACTTACTTCTTATAGTTCTTATATTTTTCAAATATGTAGACAAGGAATGTACATACATACATATTTGTAAGTATGTATTGTTTAAGAATAATGAAGGAAACTTCTTCCTAAGCTCTGATTATTTGCGTGTGTGTGTGTTTTTTTTTAAATTAAAATAAATTAACGAAAATATTGTATTCATAAAGTTATTGCAGGTACTTGTGGTTACTATTATTTTGTTTAAATTGTTTATAACTATTTTCTTTGCTTGTTTGTTGCTTTCTATTTGTGTAGCTATTGTATGTTGTTAATAAGTATGTTTGTGTTTGTAATGTATGTAATAATGACACTTATGGTGAAGTGAGAGGGTTTTAAAACTAAAAAGAAAGAATTAAAACAAAATAAAATACTTTAAGGTTGCTGTGTTATAGAAAATAAAAATCGTTCAATGTTTATCATTTACATACATATATGTTTTCATCTATATATTTATGTATGTATGTACGCTTCTAAAAAAACAAAAGAAGTTGTACTGTTTGTAATTTGGATTTATGGAAGCATTGTTGTCTGTCACTTTTTTTTCATTATAAAAATAAAGAAGCAAAAAAGAATAAGAAAAATGTTTAACTGTATTATTAGTTATTACTATTGTTACTATTGCTATTGAAATTTGGTCTAATAAGACTATTGCAAATTGTTATTTTTGTTAAGTTTACCTATAGTTTTTGTTTGTTTGTTTTGTTAATTGTTGCTTTGATTATTTTCAGTTGCGCTTTTAAGGTACTCTTGTAATGTTGCTGTGTGTTTGCTTGTATGTATGTATGTATGTATGTTTGTATGTATATAAGTGTTTTCTTTAAGTTGAAGTTTTGTATTAATGTTTTTTCTTTAATTAATTCAAAGGAAAATTATTGCATTTGATTTTCTTGTTTTGTTTTTCTATATAGTTGTCGATTAAAGAAATAAAGAAATAAAAATAATAATCATAATCAATCCAAAAACGTTCAAACTTTGTTTTGTTTAATTAAGTTACTCTTTTTTTAAAAACTATTTTCATCTGCGTTTTGTTTGTATGTTTGTTTTGTTTCTCTCGTAAGGCTTTTGTTTTAATCAATTTATTTTTACTTTAATTCAATATGTAAATTCATGTTTCTTTGTTTAAAAAAAAAGTTCACTTTAATATCTTTTGCATTTGTTTCATTTTTCAATTTGTATAAAAAATACATAAGTAATTTTTTATTTCCATTTAAAAAAAAATTAGCACCCTGAAAACGATTTTTCAGTCGGATTCACTTATTTTTTCTTTGTTTTTGTTTTATAGTATTATTACATTCTTTGACTATAATTCTTTTAACGATTTCATATTTTAAAATTAATATTTAATTAGTTTGAAACAACATTAAACATAAAAATTTGTTTAGAAAACGAAAAGTATTTAAATGGTTTTTTCTTTTTTATATAAACTAATACAGAAAACACTATTTTTTTACAAACAAAAAAATAAAATATAAAATGCTTTTAGGCTTTAATTTGGATTTAGAACATTTTATCATTTTGGCGTTTTTCGTATGCTTTTATTTAACGCCTTACAAACTTATTTCGAGTTTGTTAGTTTTTCTGTTTTATTAAATTATTTACCCAGCAACAGCAGTTGCAACAGTAGTTTTGTGGCTTTCCACATATTCTTTTGAAGAGTGCATTTAGTTTTCTTTAATAGAGGCTGATTTTTCTGGTAGAACGGCATTTTTTAGATCATTATCTTTAATCTTGTCATTGTCATTATCATTATCTATAGATTTGGGATCCTCTACTTTGGAGGGTGTTATAATTTCTTTGATAACGGCAGTAGATTTTAAATATTCTTCAACATCCTTAGCTTCGTTTTCGTCATTTTGAAGTTTTTTTGTGGGTGATTTAGTAAAATCAAGAGGTTTGTCATCGTACTGCTCCATAATTTTGACCTCCTGTTGTTGTGTTGTGGTTTTTTTGGCAGTTGTACTAGAAGTTTCCGATTCCAAGTCCTCTTCTTCCCTGGATTCACACATATCGGAGGCATTAACCTCGGCTGATGTATCCAGGGATGTTTCGGTTTCAGTGGTTTCTAAAGTGTCCATTTCATGGGTAGAATGGTCTTTTGCCAGTTTCTGCGGAGTTGAAGTCACTTCGGGGCCTTTATTAACTTGAAGATTGAACGAAACCTCTGGACTTAACATATCTGTTGATGTTGTGGTTGACAAATTAGCCATCGTTGTGGTAACTGTAGATGATAAGGACGAAGTGAATGTTGGCATAGCTAAAGATGTGTTCATCATATTCGTATTAGTTGTTGTTGTGGTGGTGTTGTTTGTTGTTGTTGCCGCTTCCCGTCTCTGCATGCATTTCTCCAATGCCATTTTTAATGACTTACGTTTGCGTTGTTTAGCCTCTTCCTTTTGTGCACTCATAACTACTGCTGCCGCCGCTGTTGCGGCCGCATCCTATTGTGAATGATTCGCGGCCGCTGCTGCAGCGGCGGCTACCGATGCTGGTGCAATGGTGGCGCCAGCGCTTAAACCGATCTCTTGTTTATGCTCACGAGCAATGTGACGGCGTACGGTGTTGTTACGGGTGAAGGTGCGCGAACAGAAAGGACAGGGAACCCGTATACCCTGATGGCGTTGTCGTATGTGGGCTCTAAGATTTGTTTCATAACCATACAAACGATCGCAATATAAGCATTTGAGTTTTTTACCTTTAAATTAGAGTTTAACATAAAAAGAGGAACATTTTGAAAAATACGTTTTAGCCAATTGTTTACTACTTTTAGGTTTAATTGTTTGTATTTGTTAGGATGCTTCATTTGAATTCATTACTTACCATCAGCTGTATTCACCATGCCACTGTTTTTGTTATTTAATTTGGTAGCATTCCAGACATTTAACATATCGGCGGGAGCTATTGAAGCCGCTAAGCTGCCGGGTAATGTGCCATCAGAATTCTTTAGACTCTCCAACAAAGCGGAAGGTGTGGTGGGTGAGGTATTTGAGGTGGGTGGTGGTGGAGGTGAGTAATTAGAATTTTCCAATTTTACTCTTAAATCTTCAGCGCAATTCTAAAATACGAGTAAATATTAAACAAAATTTATTTCAATTCTTTTTAATTTCTAAAGGTAAACTTACTTCTCTTGATTCATCCAAATCGTCATGATCATCATCATTATTAGCCTCTTTTGTACTGCCATTGTTACGCTCCGATTTCACTGATCTATCTAAACTGCTGGGCACATTACAATTGCCGCCCGTAGTGCTGGGACTGTGATTATCAAAACGGCTGTAAATGTATTCCAAAATATTCATTTTACTTAAAATTACATTCTTTTATTTTCATTTAAAATGTCACAAAAAGTCACCTTGACTGCGGTGATGCTCTCTCCGAGTGCATGGTGTCCGCTTCGGTAGGTGCCGTTGAAGAGGCGCTAGAGGATGGCCTGTGATAGGGAGGTTTGCTTATGGGACTGGGACATTCTGAAGGATTTTTAGAGCCATCACGTAGCACACTACCACGGACTTCCTGTTCGGCATAGGGACTACGGAGGGCACGCTTGCGCAGTGGTTCATAGGACATGGGGCGATGATACATGGGCGGCACATATGAAGGCATAGCTCCCAACGTTGAGCTGCTCGGGTGCATAAGGGAATCGCATTCTTGTTTCAAACTATTGGTAGAACCACCGAGATGGTGAGCGGCGCCAGCACCACTACCTAGACCAGCGGCAGAACCACCACCTATATTGTTGTTGCTACCCAAATTTACGGCGCCGGGAGGACCTGTGATTATGCCACCAGTACTAGGACAGCGGTCCGGCAGACCAATACCGCCACCACCACCGCCGCCCGGTGCATTAATGCCTCCAGCTGGACTGTTCATATTGCCAGCGCCAATTCCGGAACCACTGAGATTGCTATTACCGCCGCTTATGCTGTTGCGTATGCTACGGCGACCATTAGGTGAGTCCAGAGCCGAAGACTCAATGTGTTGTTGGGCTTGTTGCGCTGCCAAACGGCCTGTTTCTGTTGATAAACCTTTTACCTAAAGACAAACAAAATAAATATTTCATATAGAATTTTGATTTAAAATATTATTGCACGTTAACTATCTAACTAACCTGTAAATTTTCGGCAGATTTCAGAAAACTGTTGAGAGCCTCTTGTGATACATGCACTTCACCTTTGTACATAAACTCTAGCAAAGCAGCCATGTTTTCCGACGATGTAGCCTCTAATATAACCACACATTGGCCATTTGTGGGTGTGGTCTCGAAGAGATCGGCAAACTTTTTCGAGCATGCTGCCAATATTAATTTATGAGCCTTAAAAACGGTGCCTACAAAGAAAAAATAAACAAATATTTAGTATATTTATCTTTTAATTTACTGTAGGATTCTTTAAATTTGTTATATTTAAAATTAATAAAAAACAAACCTAAAAGTATGCTCTATTTTAATATTTTTTTATGTATTCCTTTTAAGGCTCTATTTCTGGTTAAATATGTATAATCATCCTAAGCTACCATAGAAACCTTTCTTAACAACTTTAAAGTAAAAAAAAATCAAAACAAGTACATTTTCTTGAAACTGCTGCATGGGGAGGAGGTATGCCTGTGAATTGTTGAAAAATTCAAAAACAATTACTCTAACAGCAGGATATTTATATATGTACGAGTATGTGTATGTGTGCTGTGTGTTTGTGTACTAACACGAACACGGTTGACAGCTGTTCAATTTTCCCACATTTTTCCCAAAGGATTTTTTTTCTCTAAAAATTGTTTTTGTGTTTTCCAATACACTTTCACTTACACTTGAGTTTAGTTTTTCTTTAACGAAAAAAAAATCAAGTAATATATCTGTAAATCATACAGTTTTTTGGCTGCTAGGTAGCAGTAGTATTATTTCACTGTTTGTATGTGTGTGTTGACAACTGTCGACCTGTCATTTAAAATTTTCTTAAGTAGAAAGTTTGAAGAAAAATACAACAAGTGCCCCATAAACAAAGCGCAAAAAAGTTTCCAAAGAAGAAAACATTATTTTTGTTGCTACATATGTATATTATATAAGTATGAAATTTGTTCTTTATAAACTCCTCCTCTCGTGTTCTGACTGGAATAAGTTGTATTCTCAGAGATGCGCATTGAATTCGTATTATTTTTGAATTCGCAACGAAAAAATTGTACTTTATTTTAACAAAACTTCAAGATATCTGGAAATATAAAACGATGCAGTTGATAATGTGTGGATGACAGATCGTTGCAAAGTGGTGAATCAGTAGCGACTATTGGTGGACAAAACTCTCAAAGGACCTTCCATGGAAAAATATTCATCAATCTTTGTGTATATTAGCAGGATTCTTACGTAACCTCAAAGCCTGTAGAACAACAATTAAATTAACAAAGAGAAGAATTCCGGTTCATGTAATTGAATGCATATAAATATAGAACAAACATAACCATGAGTATTTTGACTTTTTAAAATAATCCTACCGTAAGCCATGGTGATGAATTAATTTCCTGGCAATAATTGATTACTAAAGTTTATAACAAGTTCGAAAAGCAATTGGTAAAGGACAATTATTAATTTTCGTTAACGTTTTACTCTTGGTACTTTATTTTTGTAAACATAACTTTGCATGCATTTTACATTTTTTAGTTATTTTCTTTTGCCGGTTGTTGCTTGTTTTTTAATTTCATCTACTCTATACCTGTCAGAGATGAATAAATAGTACACATTCATATTTGAATGGCAAAGTATATAGACAAGATAAACTAAATAAATAAAATATCACTCTCCAGCTGCGTGTTTTCTTAAGATGTTTTTATGGACCAAAAGTTCAAAAGCAAAAACCGTTCGCAAGAAAATGTCGATAATTTTCCTCCAACAGTGAGTGTGTAGGTGTTGGGTGGTTGTTTGGTTCGTGTGTGTGTTTAAGAGAGTAAATATATAAGTATGTATGTATAAGTTGAGCTCCTTGCAAAGTCGTTAAACGATTTGGCGCGTTTACGATGATTGTGTCTTCGTCTTTTTCTCATTGTTGTGTTTGTTATTATTTGAAATAAATTTCGTTTTGTGTTTGGGAGAAACTTTTGTTGTTAATTCAAGACCAAGGAAATTATTGTTGTTGTTATATATATTATATATTATATACATATGTATGTGTATATATATACATATACATATATATATATTTATAGTACTACAGTTGGCCTTATTTTTTTTGTTTATTTGTTTGTTTTTATTTTCTTTTTTGTTTTTGTATAACACTGGTTTTTGTGTGTGTGTGTGTGTGTGTGAGTTTTTGTATACATACATACTTAACAGCGTAATGTTATTTATATTCTTTGTATTTAATACATAAGTGTGTATATAAGCATGTAAGTATGTATATATAATATAAATATGTATATGTATGTAGATATTTATTATATGACATGATTTTTATGGGTTCAAGGTCTTTTCGTAAGGATAACTTTCAATTTTTCTTATTATTTTTTTTTTTTGCATTGTACATATTCAACATATGTATGTATATATTTCATTTTGTTATTGTGGATGTCCTTATTATTTCATGTTTTTCATTAGTTGGCTTTTTTAATGGTTGTGATTTGTTTGTGCGTTTTATTTACTTAACCGGCATCAGAATTGCTTGCCACACATTAAATTACATACACACCTATACGGAAAAATATACCTTAAATGCAGATGACTAAAAATACTTGAATAAAATGTTTAAATTATGAACCCTAGAAAGTATGCACAATGAATTGCTTTAAACTACAGCCTAAATATATGCCAAATTTTTTAGCCATTTTCAGTTTTAAAACACAATTAAAAAAAAAACTTAATTTTTATACTTTTATCTATTATAAAGACCACTTTTAGTTTTAAACTACAAACAAAAACCCAAAATAATTGTACTACATTATTATCCAACTTTGATTAGCATTCAACTCGAATATTTTAAAACAAGAACGTAAAACCTCAATTAATTCATAAATTATATTTCTTCACAATTTTACTTTAGAAAGGTGTTTGCTAACACAGCAAAATGTTTTTAAATAATATTTCTTTAAAAAAAAATACAAAATATGGAAATATTTCTTACCCCCTGTTTCACGATGTCGAAAGATAACGTTCGCTTAGATAAGACTTAAGACACAAACTTGATTGTGGAATAAACAAACTTGATTGAGTAAAAAATAGATACGATAAAAAGTTTGTGTCTTAAATCTTATCTAAGCGAACGTTATCTTTCGACATCGTGAAACAGGGGGTTAATGTTTAGTTCTAGTAAGAAAGTGTCTAAACATTATATATATAGGAAGTCGTAAGCTTTTGTAAAAATGTAAATTGTAATCATCATATTTATAAATAAGGCGAATAACAAGTTGTTAAAGTTGAAATTTGATTTTTTTTTTGCAAATAAACTTCGTGATAAATAAAGTTTTATATTTTATGATCGCTTATAATATAATTTTTTAAATCTTATAACGTTTTTTGCTTCTCCTGTAAAATTATGATAATGAGGGTTACGTCTTTGGGCATTTTAGGTGACGATATGTACATATGTATATAAAATTCAATTGCATAATGATTTCTGTAAAAAATTTTTATGAGATTACTTGAATTTTTAATGCTTGCATTTTTGTTTTATAGGGACCATATGTATGTATATATGTATGTATATACAGCTATAATGATGATTCATAAATGTTCCAAGATTTTTAAACCAAACTCTATTCAAGAACGAAAAGGTCCTAATTTACACGAAGCAATTCTTTCAGCTTATCTGATTAGATATTGGGGTGAGGGGAAGATAAGACGAGTTTACACTTGATTGTACTAGCAACTCGTGATACATACTTTGTTAAATAAAAATTTGTGTCTATACTCTCGAGTGATTTAAACAATTATATTGTGCTGTGTAAACACCGAAGATATTTCAATGAAAAAAATTGTATCAATCTTTTCAATAAAAATTGCTTTGTGCATGTATACAAAATAGGCTCTCATTACATTTGTATGGTTTTGTTGTTATCTTTTTAACAGTGACCCAATTTAATATTTTATTTTTTATTCTATCAAGTGTTTTTGCGTTTATATATAAAAAAACAAAATAACAATATTATCAAAATAAAGAAAAAACTGCACTTGCGTCTTCGAATTTGAAATGGCTCTTTCTGACGTTTCATATAATAAAAAAATACCTACAACTAATAAATGTATGTAGGTATGTGTATATGTACATATACACATATGCATACCCCGACCTATTTCTTTTTCGCATATTGTTTTTTATTTCAGTTTCTATATCAGCATTAGAATCTCCTCTGTCATCACTATATGTAGGAGAAACAAGGGGTGTGCAATACACGCGCAAAACTTCCGAAAATTTTGTTCAATTTCGTACAATTTTTAAAACACAAACAGTCCCACAAGCCGGTTAACAAAAATACCAACAAAACACACACACCCCGAATTCCGTTTTGAAGTCACACCAAACGTCATTTTTATTAAAAAAGAAGAAGATAAAATGCAAACATTATGCCGAAATTCTACGAACGTGCAAAAAAATACATCAACAACAATCGTTTAATTTTGTAAATACAAATCTAAGTATGTAGGTATGTATGTGTGCATGTGTATGTGCCAGCAAATGTATGTATGAGAATATAAATGTCAACAACAACTAATTTTTTTTATTTGTTTTATTTATTTATATTTTTGTTGTATTTCTATATTTATTTGTTTATTAATATTGCGTTTTTCGTGATTTTGATACTTTATTCTAAGCGTAAAAGCATTTCCGCATTTTATGCAGGAGTAATGCTAGGAACACAACTGGGGCGAATGACGAATTTTTGTTCGCGAATATTCGTCTCTAAAGGCCCAACTATAATGTGCATATGCTAGCTTAAGCAAACGTGCGAACACATATAAATTGTATGTGGCAAACTATAATGTACTTAACGAAACTTTTCGTTAAGTTTTTCAACTGTCATTTGCTTAAGCAAAAAGCGAAACTGATCGCACATTCTGTACGGAATCAGCTGTTTGTTGTTGTTTGTTTGTGTTTTGAACAAAATGGAAGAAAATATATTTATTTTAAATTTAATAGAAAATGCGGAAAAAACAAGTGCCTTTACAATAAAAGGGACCCTTTTTATTTTAACAAAAATGTCTTTCTGTCGCGGTTATTTCTCTGACAGAACACGAGCGTCTTCTTCTTTTATAGTGTAGTTCACTTATTTCTTTTAATGTGCACAACCCTTCAAGCGCTAACTTTAATATTTTTTTATTATTTAAATTTTTAAGTTTTTTCTCCATTTTTGCAAACACAATACGAAAATTAACAAAACATATGTAAACGTTTATTATTATTTACAATGTAGTGCTGCCACAGCTGTACATTTTAGTACTTTTGCCGATAAATTAAAAAAAAAGGAAAAATTATGCGTTTCGGGTACGAAGTTTTCTTTTAATTATAAAATAATATAATAATATTTATAAAATATAGTCATTTAATGGCTTTTTGTTAAAATAAAAACATTTTTTTAAACATAAATGAGCAACTGTGGACAAAAAGTTTCAAAGTCATTGTAGCCACCTGAAAGTTAACTCTGAACTGGTTATGCATTTGACAGCCTTTTCGTTAACTTTTGCAATTTGCTTAAGCTTGCTTATGCATATTATAGTTGGGCCTTAAAAATACACCATATTTGTGTATGCACTCGTATATGAAAAAACACACAATTACGGAGTCGGCTGAATTTGTCATATGCTTCGAACTTTGAAATAGAGTCTATTTCTCTTTCTTACTCCGGCGAACGAAGAACAACAAATACAGGGTGACCATGTTTCGTTTTAGTTTTTAATGTTTTAGTAAATAATGTTAATTTTTACTTTGACTATTGTTTTATTTTTTTACTTTATTTAATTTAAAATATATACAAAACAGCTATAAAAATTGTTTTTACCCGTGTTTTTGTTAATGTTTATTTTTTATATGTATGTATGTATCTATTTTTTTAAATATGGTCGCACTATCTATCAGCTGTTACCTATACGAAAACTAAAACATTAAATTATTAAAAATTATTTGAGCACTCAATATGATTTTACTTAAAGGATCATAAATGATAAATAACGAAAGAAGTTTTGTCAAGTTTTTACCATTTACTATTTATTGTAATAGCAAAAAAATATAATATTGAAAATAATATGGTATTTTATATTATTATTTATTTAAAAAAAGAAAATACATTCATATTTCTGTTAAAATTAATATTTGAGAATTATTAATAATGTTTAAAAAAAAGTAAAATGAGTTCAATGAAAATAGTAGATCAAAAGCTCCGTCGTACGTCTTGATCTCGCGGCGTCTTCTTTTAAACTAACTCACTCGTTAGTATTGTATTCTTCTCGCAAATTCAATCCCACATCTCGGCCATCCTGCGTGTTAAGTTCATCTGTATTTTTGGCAACTTCATCACATTCGTCCGGCTCTTCATCAGCTCCGTCTGGCCATGGCTTCATAAATTCGGCACATGTTGTTGTACGTTTGGGACCTTCACCTTCATTGGATTTGATAACATCATAGGTATTGTTTTGTTTAACCTTCACAATTTGGTATGGGCCTAAATACTTCGGCTTGAGTTTGAGGCCTCCACCTAGTTGTGTCCTTTTAATGGCAACCATATCATTTATTTTGTAGTGTTTGGGCGGCTTACGTCGGAGGTCATATCTTCTCTTATTCTCGGCTTGAACCTCTAGAATTTGTTGTTTAGCTGTCTGTCTGATTTCGTTTCTCCGTTCATCGTAATTGGCTGCTAACTCCTGCTGTACTAATTCCTTCAGTTGGATATCTTCTTTGGTTTTCATCCTAGTGCCAACAAGCATTTCAAATGGGGTAGTGCCAATACTTCTATGATACGTTGAATTAATAATTTGCTGCACTCTTCCAACGAATTTGTACCACTTAGAGGGGTCATCAATACTCAACTTCGACAATACTGAAATAATAACGCTATTCAGTCTTTCAACTTGTCCATTCGCACGAGGAAGACCTGTTGTAATTAGGATGTGATTAATCTTTTCGTCAACGCAATAAGTCTTGAAATCCTCACTCGTAAAAGCTGAACCACGATCTGAGATAATTTGGAGTGGGTTTCCAAATATAGCATTTTGCGTCTGTAGTCGGGAAATAGCATCTTTTGCGGATGTCGTCTTTGTTGGGTACAGCCAACAAAATTTGGTGAATGAGTCAATTACAGCAAAAATATGATTGTACATCTTGCTTGTCGATTCGAGCGGACCAAGATAGTCAATATGATACGTATGCAATGGCGTAGCTTCTTTGTTCAACGGATGTAATTCTCCTTCTTGTTTACCTCGTTTCCTGTTAATTATGATGCATGGAATGCAATTAGAGATGAGCTTCTGTATCTTCTCTTCTAACTTTGGTATGAAATATTCTTTGCATATCAGTTCCTTCGTTTTTTTGGTTGAGAAATGACCTTTTCCGTGTGCTGACTTTATTATTTCACTGTACATACCTTTTGGAATCACCAATAATTCGTAATCATCTGAGATTTTATATAGGACATCTCCCTTCAAGAAATAATCATTATATGACGATTTGTCCTTCAAAATTTCTCTTATTATCCTGAGATCCTCGTCCTGATTCTGTAAACGTTTGATTTTTGAGATTAAGTTATCCTCGGTTATGATCATTATTGGATGTCGGCTTAGGGCGTCTACATGTCGCATTTGGGATCCAGGTCGATGTTCCACGATATAATCGTATTCTTGCAAAAACAGTATCCAACGAGCAACTCTCGTACATAAATCTTTCTTGTCTAACGTCTTCGTAAAAGCATTGCAGTCGGTCACCAATTTAAATCGTAAACCAA
Source organism: Bellardia pandia (assembly GCA_916048285.2). Lineage (NCBI taxonomy): Eukaryota > Metazoa > Arthropoda > Insecta > Diptera > Calliphoridae > Bellardia > Bellardia pandia. The sequence goes on from OU696530.1 coordinate 56,848,486, forward strand.
TCAGATAGACTCGAAATTTTTTCAATGCTTCTATGACAGCTAATACTTCCAACTCGTAACTTGTATACTTTCGTTCAGGTTCGGTAGTCTTCTTACTCATATAGTAAACAGGGTGCAAAAGGTTGTCACTCGGCGATTTTTGAAGTAGTACTGCGCCATAACCTTCAATCGATGCGTCAGTGTGGACTTCAGTCTCATAATTTTGATTAAATAAACTTAATACTGGACCATTACTTAAGGTATTCTTCAGAATAGTAAACGACGTCATCTGTTCATGTCCAAATACAAACCTTGCATTTTGCCTCTTAAGGTCGGTATGTGGTTTGGCAATAATCGAAAAATTAGGGATAAATTTCCTAAAGTAGCCAGCTAAGCCAAGGAATCTTTCTAATTGTTTCACATTTTCAGGTACTGGATAATTGATCATTGCATTTGTCTTCTCTTCTGATGGTGATACACGTTGGTTCTCGATAACATGACCAAGAAATTGAATTCGTTTCTTCAAGAAATGGCATTTTTTAATATTCAAATCCAAGCCGTAATCTTGGCTGCGATCTAACACACGTTTTAAACTTGCAAGTGCCGCTTCTTCATCTTCTGCAGGAATAATGATGTCATCGATATATGGCAAAGCTATTCCTTCACGGGTCAAATCCCGAAATATGGCATTGACATGTCGCTGGAATACGCCGGGGGAATTCGATAAACCAAAGGGTACTCTCCGAAATTGGTATTGACCATTATGTGTAACGAACGATGTGTACTTTCGGCTTTCCTCGTTTACAGGAACATGGAAGAAACCATTTCGTAAGTCAATTGTACTAAAAATTTTTGCATTCTGCAAGTGATCCAGTTGGTCTTCAATAAGAGGTAAAGGGTAACGGTCTTTCACGATTACCTTATTTATTCTTCGAAAATCAATACACAGTCTTGGAGTAGAATCTTTCTTTTTGGCCAACACAATCGGACTACAAAACTCTGATTCCGACGGTTCTATAATTCCTTCATCTAACCACTGTTCGATCTGTTTGTCGACAATACATTTCTCCTTTAATGGTAGTCGTCTAGGATTGCAGTATATAGGTGTATCGTCCTTTAGAATTATACGCATTTCAACATTTGTTGTCTTACATTTGTTCGGCTTATAATCGCGTATCATTTCGACCACTTCCATTTTAGCACTATCACTGCACGTTTCCTCAATATTAATCGTACTTACGTTATTATCTGAACAGACATCCATCACCATAATACTATGTACTTCCTTAGCTATTTCGTCCTTAACTTTCTCTATTTTTAGGCCATCAGGTGCAATTTTAATTTCCGCAAATGAGCAAAATTCATTCCCAAGTATTACCTCAACATCAATACAGGCGAATGGAACCACATGGAAAGTTAAATCGTACACTTCACTTTCAATTACAACATTGGCCTTAAAATTTCCAATCGGTTTAATCTTTCCATCACTAGAAGTATTTCCGAATCCAATCAAATAAAAATCTGATTTACGAAGCTCTGGTTTATTCAACGAATCGTACACCTTTTCAGTCACCACATTAAATTTGCTGCCAGTATCGAATAAAGCCATCCAACTTTGGTTCGAGAATTTAACATTTACTCTCATAATATTGTCAACAGCTTTCAATTGCCTGACATTCGCTTTTTCGACTTTGGTTGGGCATTCCTTCGAAATATGACCAAATCTGTTACAGCTGAAGCATTTGATTCCTTTTTCTTTATCCTTGCAATTCTTGGATGTATGACCTTTATCGCCGCAGTTATAACAAACTATAGTCTTCTCATTTTTAACACCAGGCTTGTTGTTGTTTGTTGTTCTAGCATCAACTTTTTGTTTAGAAGATCTTTCCTGCATAATTTCATAACATTTGAGTTTCTCTTTAAAATCTTTTAAATCACGCGCACCGTACAATATGGTCTTATTAATCGTCAAATCTCTTATGCCATCGATAACGTATTGCATCAAAGCACCTTCTTCTATGTTACCGCGCGAAGCCATTTCCTTCATCTTCAAAAAATATTCATGCACATTCTCATCCTTGTTCATTTTCCGTTCCGTTAGCATTTTATGAAGTTGAGCACTATTGGCTGTAGTTTTATATTCATTAATTAAAACTTGCTTCAATTTAATCCACGTTGTTATTCCTCTTTCACTAGCGATAAACAATTTAGCCAAGCCTCGAAGAGATTTCTTAGCGAATATAAATTTCTGAAATTCATCCCAATACATTACAGCCGATGTCTCCTCAAAATCATTTATCCAAATATCAATTGGTATGGAGCCACTTCCATCAAATGGTTTAATTGAATCCTCTATATCACGGAAATTAATTGAAAATCTTGGCATGTTAAACGATGATACGTTACACTGTTCTACTGCGCATATTTTGTTTTGATTTTTCTGGTCACCGTCGTTTGCATTGACTTCTTTCTTCTTGTATGGGTTTGTCTCACATATTTTGTTGTTTATTCCATTAACATTGCCGCCGCCGTTACCATTTGTTTGTTTATATGCTACTTCTCTTTCACATTTAGCAACTGCATTGCCGCTGTCAGCTTCATCTTCTACCTCGTTGTGAATATTAACTATTGTATGTTCACCGTCGTCGTCAACCTCAGCTTCATCGTCGTTCTCATCTTCATCGTCATTATTGTTCATCTCATTCGAACTCATCAAATTGTTTTTTTGCATGTTCTTGAATATGTGCAAAAACAAATCGTCGGCGTCGTAATCCAAAGACAAAATGTTACAAATTGAGACCAAATCTGCGGTACTCAAATTCTGTTCAACGTATTTGGTTTTTTCCTGAAACTTCTCGTCGTCCACGTCGTAGTCAAAACCAACGAATTCTCTCAATCTCTGTCTGTTCTGACGATCACCCTCATTTTCAAACACCAGCTTGTGTAAGGCTACAACAACAGCACGTTTAGCCGTCGACAAGTTACTTCGAATAATAACAAAATCACCTAAAGCGTACATGTTCTTATTGTCCCGTTTTAACAGTTTTTTTTTTCTTTCCTCTCTGACAAGTTTCTTTCCTCTTCTTCTTGTTTTTTTTCTTTCTTTAAGTTTTCTGACAGAAACACACACACACGACAAACAATTGTGGTTGAGCCCCCAAATTTATGGTATTTTATATTATTATTTATTTAAAAAAAGAAAATACATTCATATTTCTGTTAAAATTAATATTTGAGAATTATTAATAATGTTTAAAAAAAAGTAAAATGAGTTCAATGAAAATAGTAGATCAAAAGCTCCGTCGTACGTCTTGATCTCGCGGCGTCTTCTTTTAAACTAACTCACTCGTTAGTATTGTATTCTTCTCGCAAATTCAATCCCACAATAATAAGAACTTAACAAAAACAAAAAAATTCATTATAAAAACATAAAGCAATTCAATTAGCTTCGTTTTGCACGTTTTGCAGAATCCATTAAAAAGTCTTTTTCTTAGTATGGTTCCATAACCCCTTGTTTTTAACAATGTTTTCCAGGCATACTTTCTATAAAATCACTTGGAAAAATTTTCCTATTCGAGCTTTACAAGGTTCCAAATCTGCTCTATACTGTTTGGGACTCGATTGTGTTGTCTCAATCGTCTGTGCAATATAAACCACAAATTCTCTATCTTCCGACCAAATGACTCGTTTCCAGTCCAATGCTCATGCTTTTTGCAGAACTCAAGACGCACTTTTATATTTTTCTCAGATAGGGCTAGCTTTTTTTTAACTGCTGCCACATATCCCGTTCTTTGAAGTTCTCTTCTTGTTGTCTATTCACTTACGGTGTTATTTACAGCATGAGAAGCTTGTTTAGGTGTTTTCAAACTATTCTTTTTCATCTCGCGTATTATTATTCGAGCGTCTGGGTCTTTTAAAAGTCTGAGACGACCTCCAGTATTCGGAACAGATGCTTCGCTTCTTACAAAAATCACACATCGTTGGCTCACTTTTAACTTCTCCGCAATTTCTCTGGATGAGTGCCCATTTTCTGTTAAAACTATTGTACTATTTTCTGTTTCTTTGTCCATTTTCTTCATTTTTATTTTAAATTTATTTAAAGATCTAATATGGTGTTCACACATGCATTTTTAATTGAAATTTTTTAATTAACGCCCTAATTGAATTTTATTATCCATACAAAATTTCAATAATTTCTCTAATAATTCTAAAATTATTTCTAAAATTGTTCTAATAATTGTTAAAATTAAAAATACAACCCTGTGACAAGTAATAACTAAAATGGCAGTTGTTTCTCTTTTACATTAATAAAGAATATGTTTAGGCTGAAAATTATAATTATTATAATTATTAGAACCAAATAAATGTATAAACGCTAATTAAATTAGCAATATTGAGAATGTGTGAACACTTTTTAATTAACCAATAAGACTCAATTAAAAATGCATGTCTGAACACCATATATGTTTATGAAAATTAAAAAAATTACACAAAAGAAAACTCATGCTATGACAGAGAGAAACTACGCTAATGTTGCCTAAAATGTATTGCATACCTTGTGGTAAATTTAAAACAAATGAAATTAAGACCTAAAACTAAGCAAAAGTACTAATTACAAATTTAAATAAATTTGTATGGGCACCAGTTTGTAAAAGGTTTTGTGATGGTTTACAAAATGCGCTTATTGCGGCCTTTATTGTTTCAAAACTGCAAATTTATGTACAAGACCGCTCAGTACGGACTAGTCTAGTTTGGTTGTAAACAAATTGTATAGAGTGACTAGGGGCGAATATGACAGAAAAAATATTAAAAATCATCAGGTATGTGATGGAAATTGATTTCGAAACTAATTTAAAACGAAAAATGGTTTGTAAATTCTTTAACCATTCATTTTCACTCTCTCTATAGTTTCTATAGTTTTGTTAATTTTTTATATTGTGTATTTGCAGAGAATAAAATTTGATTTTAAAAAAAATATAGAGATCAAAGTATTTCGCTTTCTTGGCCAAAACGAAAAATGTGTAATTTGAAGGATATATAGTTTATGTTTCTTCATATTATAGATCTGAACTTTCATGTTTGACTAATAAAACAAAATAAAATGTTTTTTAAAAACTTTAATACATTTTGTAACACACTCTTAACACTAACAACCCATACTTATGAGTATGCCATTTGTTGATAGCATGTAAATATTAATATAAAACAAAAATCTTGTGGAAAACAACCACATAAAACGTATCAGAAGAGACAATACACAAACAGCGTTAGAATAAGCTTACACAAACCCAAACCTAGGAGGTCGGATGGTCCACTAAAAAATATGAAAATATAAATGAATATAAAAACAGTCTTACAATTCAGGGAATATAACCATTTCACTTTTATTTAAACACAATAATGGCTTGAGTAGTTATTGTAAGTCTGGCGTATGGAAAAACAATGAATTTAAATATATGTACTCGTATGTATGTATATATATATGTGTATAAAAAAAACATGTCTGCCCGGAACCAAAAAATTTACGGAAATACAGAAATATTTTTTGTTTTTCGTTTTATTAAAATAATATGTATGGAAAAAATCGATTTAAAGCTGCAAAGGAAAAAAATCATATGATGCGTAGAAAAACGCGACTAAAAAAGTATTAAGAAGTTTTTGCACATTGTTGGTTGAATATGAAGTGTTTACACACATTTTTTTATTTGAATATTGCGCTGGGGTATTTGGCCAAGAGCCAGTAAAACAAAAAAAAAGGGATAATAGAATTGAAATTCTAGCGCACTGTATGATATTCAATATCATAACAAACTGGCAAATAACATCCAAACAAAAAATACAATTTCAGTGTTCTTTAGGAGATATGCCAGTAAAAAAATCTATTCAAATCTAGCTTCGGCTGTATGAATTTGCGATTATTTGTGTTTATGTAGCCATACATCATACAGCACGTGATATCTAAGGTAACACACGCTTAACCATTCGTTCTTACTCTTTTTCAGTTTTAATTCAAAATTCAAAAGTTGGCATTTTTATGAAGCATATTTTGAGGAGTATTGACCATTCAATGAATACACATAAATACATACACTGTCGGGCAAAATAAAGTGCGGTTGTGTAACCTTATTCATTCCTTTTTGATATTTATTTCTACATGTATTATTTACTATTTATTCACAGTCCCGTTATTTGTTAGAGTATCTGAATTATTTACATAAACATTGCAATTTTATAAAGTCGGTCATTCATATTTCTGATGTAAATATATTGAAGTGCACAAGAAATGGCTTTCTGTTAACTTTAAAATAAGAGTTGTATTCCTGATTGTTTTATATTTGTGGTAAGTTTTTAATAAATTATAATGAAATACTTATTTACTTATATAAAAAAGCGGTTAAACTTGGCAAAGAAGTACATACATAAATATTAGATATTTAAACTGTAACTGAATAAAAATAAAACTATAATTTATAATTATTATTAAAAAAATAATTAGTACATGTTTTAATAAAAAAAACAGATAAAATTTGAAACCGCTCTTTCTTTTGTCCGACAGTGTACATACATATGTATATGCTTACAAGGCAAAGTTGTTGAAAAGACCTTTAAAACACTTTTAATAGTGTAATAAATAATAATTGTAGCCCTAAATGAAGTTTTATATAAGCACTTTAAACATTTTAACAAAGTAATTTAAATAATTGTATTACTAGCACCTAAAAGTATGCAAAGCTATAAAACTTTAATTTTATAGTATTTAAAATAATTTGTATTCAAATTTAAATCAAAATTTGTAAATAGAACATACACTCCGGTTCACTTATTTAAAGGCACTAAAAATTCCATATTAAGCAGCCTGTATCTTCTGCAAAAAATTTGCTATTGTATTTTTGGTTCACTTGAATAAAGGCACTTTAACTAATTTTTTTTTTTTTTTTTTTTTTTTTTTTTTTTTTTTTTTTTTGCATTTAATTATTTATTGAATCTTCAAAATGAAATGACAATAAGTATTCAAATCTTAATACTAAAAAGAAAATAATAAGCCCAGCCAGTGCTAGACAAAAATTTTTATGATACTAAAAAAATTTCACATCAACTGATCCAGTCATCTATTTTGCGCTTGAGTTAAAGCAAGGGTATCCCTCCTTCTCAACCGATTGTGGCCACTAAAGTTAAGGATGTCTCGTGCAAGGGGGTTTGGATGGTGTTCAAGTTTGCTGACATACTTTGACGCATATTTTGTAAATTCGACTTTTACTAATGGCACGCCTAGATCTTTGTGGATTCGAGAATTTTTAACATACCATGGTGCTGCAGTAATTATACGTAGAATTTTATTTTGACCCCTTTGAATTTTTTCAATGTTGGATGCTGAGGCAGTACCCCATAATTGAATTCCATAGCACCAGATTGGCTTTAGTATTGCATTGTACAACAAAAGTTTGCAATCCAATTTCAATGTAGAGTTTCTGCCGATTAGCCAATTAAGTTGCACTGCTTTTAATCTCATTTGTGTAAGTTTCGCTTCAATATGAGACTTCCAAGTTAAACGGCGGTCGAGGTGAATGCCGAGATATTTGACTTCATTGTGTTGCGGGATAATTTGATTATTTATTCTGATGAACGGGCAGGTATCTTTTCGCAATGTGAAAGTTATATGAATACATTTCTGTTCGTTAACCCTGATTTTCCAAAGCTCTAGCCAATTCTCTAGTTTATAAACATAATTCTGCAAATTCTGTGATGCAACTTGGTGGTCCTGATGGACGCTGATAAAGGCTGTATCGTCTGCAAAAGTTGACGTATGGATTTTAGGGTCTGACGGCATGTCGGAGGCATATATCAAATATAAAGTAGGACCCAGTATGCTACCCTGTGGCACACCTGATTCAATTGGCTGAGCGGTACTTAAAAAATCACCTTCTTTGATTTTAAATTTGCGACCGTATAAATAACTTTCCATGAGTTTATGGGTGTTAGCAGGCAGAGTTAATTTTATTTTGTGCATTAAACCGTCATGCCAAACTTTGTCGAACGCTTGCGACACATCAATGAAAAGGGCGGAGCAGTATTTTTTGTCTTCAAACGACCCTCTTATCACATTTACCAATCTGTGTGTTTGCTCGATGGTGCTGTGTTTAGCTCTGAAGCCGAATTGATGATTAGGAATACATTCAGTGTCATTCAGAATTGGAGTCAATTTAGTCATTAACAATTTTTCAAACAGTTTTGAAATTGTCGGCAGTAGACTAATTGGCCTATATGACTCCACTTTGGTATGGTCCTTCCCTGGCTTAGGAATCATAGTGATCATAGACACCTTCCAATCTGCAGGATAGTATTCTAGGCGTAAAATAGCGTTGAAGATAAAGAGGATAATTCTTCTTGCTACACGAGGTAACTCCACAAGCATTTTATTGCTGATTTTATCCATACCTGGAGCCTTTCTAAGGTTCAGAGTACCAATAGCGTTTTGGACATCACGAAAGTTTAGTCTTAGAGGTACAGGAGGCCTTATAACAAGTGGTGGCAAATCAGATTCGTTATTATTTGAGTTGTTTATAGTAAACACATTTCTCAAATGGTTAACAAATAAAGTCCCCTTCTCGGAATCATTTCTAGCCCAGTCACCAGTCGGATTTCGCAAAGGAGGTTTTCCTCTTACTGGTCTTTTTAAACCTCTTGCCGCCCTCCATAACGAGTAGTCAGATTGTGGGGTACTATCAAGACCTTCCAAGTAAGATCTAAGTGAGGCCGTTCTTTGGGTTTCTAAGAAATGTCTTAGTATATCTCTGCATTCCCGTAGCCTAGCTTTCAGTTCAGGAGACCTGTGAATTTGCCACTCTCTTCTCATTCTTCTTTTTTCTGATAGGAGATGTTCGAGTTCAGAGAAATAAGTTCTGTTTGTCCTATTTCTACATTCAACGTGATAAGTGGAAGCGTGATGCACAGCTCGTCGAAGGTCCTCGGTAAAGTTGCCAATCGACTCATCAATATCGTCGGTAGTTCTCAACACAACATTTTCCGTGCAATGAGAACTTAAATACTTTTTGTATTTTATCCAACTTACTCGGGTCTTAGTCATGTTCATAAATGGAAAACCACACACTTGAGGGAAATGCATTGAAATGATAGTAGGAGAGTGATCTGAGGACAAGTCCAGTGAAGGATCCACTTGCATCCATTCTACAGGGATATTTTTCATTACCCCAAAGTCAATAACATCGGGAATCTTCCGTCGGTCCGTCGGCCAATAGGTGGGATGTCCACTTGAGAGTACATCTAAGCCCATTTTAGCAATGGTGTTGAAGAGTACGCGACCCTTTGGGGTTACCAGACGTGAACCCCAAAATGTGTGTTTGGCGTTAAAGTCACCAGCAACTAAAAATCTAGCTCCAAGGGATTTAAAGAAGTTATGGTATTGGTGTTCTTTTATTGAAAATCGAGGCGGAGAATAAATCGATGATAAAACAAATTTGTATTGACAGAATTCAATGCAAATGTTTGTTGCTTGGAGGTAATCCTCACTTATGTTATTTATTAGATAATGCTTTATTCTGTTCTTTATAAGAATTGCCGAACCTCCACAAGCTCTACCGCGGGGGTCTTTAGTATCGTAGAACTCGTAGCCATTAATTTTGAAGTACCCTGTCGACGTCAAGTGAGTTTCAGCAATCATCATAACATCAATCTGCTTATCCATCAGGAAGTATTCCAGTTCATTTTTATGTTGGCGGAGGCCGTTCGCGTTCCAGAAACAAATTTTTAAATAAATCATTTCTTTAAAATGGCTTGCAAGATAGTGGATTGCATTTTCAGCATTTCCTGCATCATGGATGTCATGGTGGTCGTGAAAGTGTTCATAGTTTGGACAAGTGTCTGCAATGTTGTCTCTAGATTGTTGATATGCGGCTCAGAATATTGGGGTTTAGGTTCCTGCTCCAGACCTGGCATATTACATTTAACGACGTTTGCGTAAGAAACTTGTCTAGAACTTGGCGCGTTTACATGACTAGTGGACCGTAATACTTGAGGGAAATTGTCACTCGATGCTAAATTTGGCTGTTGAGGGCGATTAGGCAATACTGACGTCTTGTTGGTTCTTATGCCTTTCAAATGAGTGTAAATTGGACAACCTCTATAATTTGCGGTATGATTACCTCCGCAGTTACTGCATTTTTTGATTTTTGAGTCAGTTCTCGACTTATCGCATTGAGCAGTTGCATGTAGCTCCCCACACGCAACACAAACTGTCGGCAATTTACAATACGCCTTCGTGTGACCAAATTCTTGACAGTTGAGACACTGGACGGGTCCCTGACGCTTATGTGGTTCTTCCACGGTGATTCTACGATGCAGAAGGTACATCAGATTGTAGATGGGATGGGACTCATTTTTCTTTAAGACAACATCTCCAGGTTCCAATTCTACCCTGAACATGGGCTGAGGGATCTTTTCACGGTTTCTAATATTCACTACGCTCTTGATTTTGAACCCTTTGTCCATTAAACCGGTTTTTATCTCCGCGGGATCAACACATGGGTCTATACCCTTTAGAACGACTTGGAGTCCTTTTGCGCTTTTGAGCTGGTAGGTATAGAAATCCCTAGTCTCCCTTTCCAGCTGGTTGGACAATTTTCGAAAATCATCTTCCCTATTCACTTGAATCTTTGTCTCGCAGATATTTCCATGTTTCATTGAGGTTACGCTAAACATGTTTTCACCTATTACAGCAACAATTCCTTGTACCAATTTACTGGAAGTCGGCTCTCTCAGATAAATTGGTGGGGGCTTAAACGTCTTCTTCGGAAGTTCTGGCTCATCCGTCTGGAGGAGAGCAAACCTATTTTGATCATTACTCACGGTCTTAGGAGCTTTTGCATTTGATGACACTTGAGCAGACTTCGGGCTCCTCTGTCGCTTGAGAACGGTTATGTACTTATCCATACCTACTTGTTTTTTGGGTTTGACTGCACTATTTGATGAAGATGATGTTTTTACATCTGTTGAAATCACAATATTGGGCGAACAGGAACGACGCCGTTCCACGGCTCTTGCAGTGAGAAAATTCTCCAAAGATTTTTTTATGGATTCTTCCTCAGAGATGCATCTAGTTTTTCTAGTCGAGCTAAGCTCTTTCTCAGAATTACATCTGAGAGGAACACTCATACAGTTTTTATGTGATGTTTAATGTTTATTTTTTTTTTTTATATATTTTAACCGTAGATTTTTTTTAACCTATTACGAGTTATTTTTTCACTTTTTGTGTTATTTCAACCTATTACACTTTTTCACCTATTACGATTTTTTCACCGAAAATTCAGCCGCACTAAAAGTAACACGTCCGAACAGTTCGATGAGACGAGACTGAATGACTTTAACTAATTTTAATTTTTTTTTTTTTTTTTTTTTTTTTTTTTTTTTTAATGAAAAAAAGTTTTTCTTGTTTTTATTAATTTATTTTACTTTATTTAAGAAATTAGTAATGGGTACAACCCCCTTTGTTTTAATAACTTTAAATATACGGGTTTTCATTGGCAGATAAAGAGAATGTATGAAATCCAACGATATTTGATTCCAAGCATCCCTAATGGCCTGAATAAGTCATCAAATTGTCTACCTCCTTCATAGACCTTACTAGATAACCAACCCCAGACATTTTCGATAATGTTTAGATCTGGCGAATAGAGTGGCCAGCCAAGAATATTAACATTTTGGCTTGCAATTAACTCCTTTACTACTCTGGCGGTGTGTATAGGGGCATTATCCTGTTGCAATATCCAAGATATGGAATAAAATAGTTCACTGAACTTTGGTAAAGCTGATTCTAATAACGTTTTATAGCTTGCACCAGTTATTTTTGTACTTTGAAATTCAAGATCAATGGTGCCATAGTACGTAATATCACCCCACACCATAACGCCGCCCTCTCGGGCGTGACGTCGGTTCAAAAATCATGGAAATAATAGTTGTAGCTATCAGGCCCATCCAAATTAAACTTCTTCTCATCCGTAAATACAACGGTACTCCAGTCATTTACATGACCTCTATGCTGCACATCCCATACCATGTAGTCTCTTGCGAATTGAAGCCACTTTTCCTTACGAGGAGCATTAAGTGGCGGCTTTTTTTGTAATTTTAGGTATTTAAGTTACTCACAGCTCTTAATTACTCTGCGTATTGATGACTTGCTCGCTTGCACTCCAGCTTGAGCTCTTATTTTTGACAATGATAAGGCAGAATTAGAAGCAATTCTGACGATTTTTCTTTCTCATACGTAGATAAAGACAATGAAACCCTTCGTTTAAAATTTTTTCCATACCCCTCGGGGTCCTTGATGTAATTGTCGACAACTGTTGGGCTTTGTCCAATTCTTTTTAGCTATTGTGCGGTTAGAATATCCTTCAGAACGGTAAACATAGATTTTAGTTTTTTCCGATAGATTTAAAATTTTTTGTTTTCCCATTTTGATTCGCAAGATGATTAAGATGTAATAAATTGTAATAAACAAATGCTCGCTACAAAAAATCATAGCTTACTTTAAAAATAATAAACAAATAATAAAGTGCCTTTATTCAAGTGAACAAAAAAAAAAAAATAGAAAATTTTGTTACATTTTTTTATAAATTGCTCAAAAAAAGTTTTTATATCTCAAGGTGTCTAGCTTCCATTTCTATTTTAAAATTCTGGAATTGGTTAAAAATTGCAGAAGATACAGGCTTCTGAACATGGAATTTTTAGTGCCTTTAAATAAGTGAACCGGAGAGTATTTTATTTATTTATCACAAAGGCTTGTTGGACACAACGTATTTGATAAATCTTCCTTAAATTTAAAATTTTATTTATTTATTTTACAAATTTGGTATGACTTGAAATAGAATACAAAAATTATAAAATTGTTTCTTTATAAACCGTAAGATTGCAGCAACATTTAAGATTTTTCGTAAGAACTTTGTTGATGCAAATGTTTTTTATGGCCCAAATGCATACATACGTCCAGCACTAATTCCACTAAATGTAAAATTGAATTTGAAAAATAAATTCATATAAAAATTTCAATACATCTTTAGTTAAATACTGCGGCAGCAAAATTTTATTCTAACCCCACAAACAAATAAAATATTTTTTATAAAAAACAAAATTGTATATTCATATTTGTTGAAATCAATCAACAAAAAAGTACTATTTTTGATTAAAATTTGTTACCCACCAACAAATAATAACAATCACATATAAATATACGTATTTAAAAGGGAACATAGATGGACCCCCTTGAAAATCCTTTTAATAAAACCATACATGAAGCAAAAAACCAAAAAAATAAAAGACAACTGAAAAAACGTAAGTATGAATTACTTACTCTTCCTTTTAACTACATATTTATACACACATGCCTGAAACAGTGAGCGGTTGTTTAAAAAAATATAAATGTAAAATTTTTGTTGGGGAGACAAATTGTGGTTTTTTAATATTAAAAAAAAAAAAAATCACCATAAACAACAACAAAACAAATCAAATGTATTCATAACGTTGTCATCTATGTTTGTTTGATGATGGCGATGTTAGCAATACTGCTGTTTGTGATGTCCTGCTTCAGTAGGCTTCCTTTTGATTTAAGCCAGCAATGAGGCGTTAACCAAAAAGGGACCTGACTGCATTTCTTGTATCAGGGTGTTGAATAAAACGAAATAAAACATTCATATTTGCTTTTAGATTAATATTTTTATAAATATGTATTTCTATTTTTATTTTTTTTGTGATATTGAAAATATCATGTATGCGCTTGTCAAGCAAAGAGTAAAAAATAGGAATAGGTTAAAAATCCCATTGTAATGAAAGTGTAATTCTGGTTTGTTGTTTTAGTTTCTTTAATATTGTTGTAATATTATTTTGTTGGTTTACCATATGAATTCCTTGAGGCAATTGGGGATATGATGATGTTTTTGTGTTTAAAAATATACATACTACTGCTTAGTAACTAAATTATTATAACAGTTTTGTTTAAAAAGTATTGTCTACTTTTTGGAGCATTTAAGGTAAATAAAATGAAGAGTTATGCAAGGCGTTAGAAGTGAATTTGTTTTGAAATTTAATATGCATAGTAAATGTTTTACTTTAATTAAAGGGATTATGGCAAACAAAAATTTCGTGTGGGTTTTTAAAATGTCGCTGATTGAAAAAGGCCTCCGAACATAATACTTTTTATATAAACGACAAATTTACACAGTGGAGTGGCGGTTTTCGGCGCGAATAGGAATTGCTCTAGAACATGATATATATTATTTATATTTTTCCGAATATTAAATATTCCCCACCTAAAATTATACAAATAACCCTCCTCTTTAAAATGTAATTCTTGTAAACCGACAAAGAATTTCACAAGGATTATGACATAAATATGTACATATTTATACTTGGAATACTTTTTAGAGTTACCTATGAAATGACAAACTATCATTCACCATGATTGGTAGTGGAGCTTATAGAAATTGGGAAACCCGTGATTTAACGCACTTAGTGCACATTATCGTTATTTTTCTTTAGCAATGGAGAAAATGCAACAACAATCAAAACATATAACAATACTGTTGTTTATATAAAACAAAACTTTTGTTCGAGGTTGTCTTATATTTTGGGTAATATTTTTTATTTAATCTTATTAATTTATTGTCAGTATTTTAAACATCAACGTTATTTACACTAACAAAAAAGATGGGCATAGTCTAATCAACCAAAATAGACAAATACTCCTCGTGCAGTGTTGAACGAAACATTTTCAGTATTACACATGATACAACAAATTTATAAGTACATATATTAACTCACTTACCAGGGGGGTTACTCTCTATTGCGATGCGATAAGCGTACAATTTGTATGAAAGTAACCAACCAGGATTGTTGTTAAAACATACATATAAAAACGTGATAACAATTTAATAAAAATATTTAAAAAACATTTAAAAGACTTTAAACGAAAGTCTATATTTATGTATGTATCTGTGTCAAAGAACTTGGGCTTTCTTGAGTTTTTAGTTTGTTACAAACGTGTCTTTAACTAATGACTGTTTATTAAGTTAACAATGTATACGTGATTTTCTTTTCTTTTTTGTAATTTTTTTATTTGTCTCTGCTGTTAAGAAAGGCAATTTATTTACAGAAATATCCTTGTTTATATTTTGTTTTGTTGTGTTCAGTTTCTTTTTTTTTCGTTTTAATCAATATTTTTTGCCTTTAAGAAACAGAAAAATTTTCATATAGAAATCTAACAGTTCGTCTGTCCCATCATGTGTCTGTCTGGGGTTAAATTATTTTCTTGTTTGTTTATCTTTTGCAACGTGTTTTTCTCGGTTTATTTTAAACAATATTGATTTCAAGAAACAACGTCCTTTTCATATGCTGAGTGTCTTCTTTATTTTTATTATCATTTTTATGAGCATTTCATTAAATTGAAGACGAAATAAAAAAGGGAATGTACGCGAAAAACATCACACGGTAGGTGTGTTTCAAATGCATTTTACATACCAAATTTCTTAAAAAATATTTATGTTTTAAAAGGATACAAATATTTTTTCTCTGCTTTTTTTGTTTGGTAAAACTCACAAGTTGGCTTAGGTCAGGTTTTTTTTTAACTTTTTTTATTTGTTTCCTTGTTATTGTTATGTTGTCTTATACATTTTAAGAAATTAACAGCTTTTACATTTGACAAAATTAACTTATTTTTCAAAACACATTTCTTTTAGAAATTGAAAATTTCATTTCAATACAAACTTTCTAATTGCATCCTAGGGTCTAAGACATATACGGATAAGTATATACGTTTTATCAGTTTTACTGAATCAGGCCATTATAGTCGTAAACTTAATCTGCATTGGACACTTTTCCTACATATGTGGTTGTCCAAAAAATTTCAGAAATAGCATTGGCTCAAAACTATAAACTTCATTAACGCTGCAGTTACACGTTCAAGTTTTGCTTTCAAATTTTTAACAAAATTAAAATTGTCAAAATTCTAAAAAATTGAAAGCTGTGACGTAGGCTGCATGCAAATTTAAAGCAATTTTTTTTTTCAAAATGTCAAGAAAACACTATACAACATACATACATATGTATGTACATATTTATTTAACTTTTATTAGTGGTTTTTAATTTGGTGGATTATTATATTATTTATAAAAAAAAAAACAACACAACACAAAAATTAATGACGCCAAAATGTTTCTTAAAATTGCAATCAGCTGTTCGCTTTACTGTAACTTGAAACACACAATTGGAACCATGGTGAAATTAAATACTAGGTGATAGCGTAGCGCCAGCTGATTATTCATGGTGAATTTGAAAATGCCAAAAAGTTATATAAAAAAAAAACTTTTTGACAGTGACGAAAGTTTTTCATATAGAAAAATGCCTGTTGTTCTTGCCTTGTTGTAATTGTTGTAGCAATGCGGTCACCTGGTATTTAATTTCACCATGATTGGAACGATAATTTAAAAGCAAACACGTATCAAGATTGAAAAGTATGAATATATTAGTGAACAAGTGTGAGTGTATTAAAATTTGAAAGACAAAACTTGATCGTTTAACACCGAAGTACGATAACTTAAAGCTACATTTCTTTAGAAATTTCAAAAATTTTGAAAATAAAATTCTTCAACTTACCATCACATGACAATGTAACATCTGCCAATAAATCGGATTTGAAGAGATTTGAAAACGTAATGGCCAAATTTGATGAATACGAGTTCCATTTTAAACAAAACTGTTGTTGAGGATCCATGTTGTGGTATAACAAAAATAATTAACGCCGAAAATAAAATATGTATGTTGTTAAAAAAAAACAGCCAAATTGATTTGATTGATTCTTCTCCTGTTACTTTGATTTTCTTTTTAAACAAAAACAATTTTTAATTTTGTTTTGAATTTTGAAAACAAAATTTGTATGTTTTTGCAAAATAACAAAATAATGCCAAACAAATTAAATGATTTTTGTTTTTGATGTATTTATGTAGATTTTGTGTAGTTGTTCTTGTTGCAACTGGGATTATTTGTTGTTGTTGTTGTTGTGGTAAACGTTAGAGCCAAACCATAAATTTTGAATTTTTCTTATATGAATTTTTCGTCTTTTTCTTAAACAGCGACAGCTTTTCTGAAATTTCTTTAACGTTATTGTTATACTCGGTGCTGCTACAGTCGTATTCGTTGCCGTCGTCGTCTGTAAGAGACTTTCTCGATAATAAGAATGATGCTGATGCCAAACAGAATTTTTTTGAATTTTTATAATCCCAATTAAATGCGTCTTTAGCATTTATTTTTATAATTTGTTTTGGTGTTGCAAAATGAATCTTTTTTGTATTTGTCAAATAAAAAATCGTTGAAATACGGGAAGTTCTTTAGTATTTTTCTTTCTTTTTTTTTCTAAGATCTTCAAGATATTGCTGATAGTTTATTTGCTTTATTTGTCAACTTACGAAGCGTTAAGTGCTGCAATGAAAATAAGATACAAATTTGTTTGTTTAATTAAGAACAAGATATCAATGCACAATAGTTAATAAGAAAATATTTATGTATACCAGTAAGAAAGTATAGTCGTTCAAGCCCGACCATATAATACCCTACACCCAGTATACAATGTATTAAACAGTTTTCCAGAAATGGGCGTTATATGGGAGATATAACCTATTGTGGACCGATCATTATTATTATGTTAAACTTTATCTCGATATAAATACTTTTAAACGATTTATGGAGCTTCAAGTGAATTACGGAGAGGGTCTTATGTGGGAGCTATGACTAATTATGGACCGATCATAATAAAATTGTACCGTATTATTTTTAAAGATATGAAATATATTTTCGATCAATATTATTTGGATACCAATATTTTTGAGAGAGTTACGGGCTTTAAAATGATTTTAGGCAGTGGGCCTTATATGGGAGCTACGAGTAATTATGGACCGATCTGCACAAAATTTGTAGATGTGATTTGGCTTCATTTACCACTTATTTGTTTTGAAATTTACTTGCTTAATTAAAAGATTTATGATCGGTAAGCCCCAATTTCGGGAGGACATTTGTATGGGGGCCAGGTGAAATAATGGACCGATTTCCACCAGTTTCAATCCCAGCCATCCTTGGACCGAAAAAATATCACGTACCAAATTTTATCGAAATATCTTCAAAATTGCGACCTGGAGCCAAATTACCGCATTCGATATTGAGTAAAATTAATCGTAATTTTCTTATTTGAGATTATGGCATTCGATATCGTGCAAGAAATTTAGTACATTTTATCATAATTTTGATATCAAAACAATTTTTTGATACGATAGCTCATTCGATCACGAATGCGGTAATTTGGCCCCTGTATTCTGCGCACAAGCTTTACAACCAGCCAGTCGGACGGACGGACATCGTTAAATCGGCTCAGAATTCTGAGTGAGTGGTTCTGAGTCGATTGGTATACATAAGGTGGGTGTTGGACCAATATTTCTGGGCGTTACAAACATCAGCACAAATCCAATATATGTACCCTCCCAACTATGGTGGTGTAGGGTATAAAAAGTGGTTTCGAATTACATTTCTTAAAAAAAATAATTTTAAAGTGCATTGGAGAAAAATAATTAGATTTTCCAGGAATTTTAAATCAATTTTTAATTTTATGTATACATATGTGTTTTAAGCAATAAGACCAATCTAAGGCCCATAACTTTATTAAAACTTTGCTATATCATACAATTTAACTACAAAAGCAATACTAATTTAAAATATTAACTTTTTGAATTAAACTCATTTAAAGTGCTTGTTTCTCATTGCCTAGGGTACATTTTTAACTTTGTTATATCATTATTTAAGTTGAAATGTATGTCATTTTATACATTTGCTACAATTTTTGTTGTACCAAAAATATTGCTGAGACAAACGAACGACTTCATGTAATAAAAAAAAATAGTGTTTATAAGACAAATTAAAATAAAAAATACGGCGACTGAAACTAACGTATGATTTGAACTTTGTTCCATAAAATCAATGTGCATTTTTATTTTTATTCTGCTCCACCAAAGTTATATGTAGGCGTTATTTAACGGTATTTTAAATACTGCACAGAATACATTTAAAGAAACCCACCTTATTTTGTGTTCAAATCCTTGAAAACATCAAACATTAAACCCACAATCTAAGAGTTCTAACGTAGCCAGAAAAATATTGCCCTTAAGGGGTTTTTTCTTCGTTTGTCTCAAAACCGAAAGAATGTCTGTTTGAACATGAAATTCTTAAGAATTTGAAAAGGAAGAGTAAAAAGCATCAAAAAAAAAAAATAAACCGTTTTGCTGTTAAATACAAAGAAAACAACAACAAAAACCTAAAAAAATAAATAAAGTCAATATTAAAATAAATGCATATTGAATAACAAACATCTAGCCAGTATATATAACCCAGCAAAGTATTTTAATTGTTATTTAAAAGCAGTTTAGATTGCTAAATCAACTTAGAATATCATAACGATCAATAATATGTATGTACATGTGTATATTTATACTTTGAGTTGTTCTGAGATAATCTCGTATACAGTCAATTATTATTACTTAAACCGCCTTAGGCCGCGTTTTCACTATGTTTTCACTATGTCATTTTTGTTGTCAAATTGTCCAAGCATAAGTGTGTTGCTTGTGCACGATGAACTTTTTTGTCTCTCCTGAAAAATTTAGTATTTTGAGTTGTGCCGCATTTGTACCTACTATGCGTGCGATATGTAAACAATTTATAATAAGCTTTCAAAAACGTTAAATAACTGTAATAATTTTGAACCGCTTTTAATAAAATATTTAGTTTAGACTTAGTTTTTTCAAAATTTAATATGCTTGTAAAATATGTAAATACATATACATATTTGCTTTTACAAAAGCAAGTTCAGAATTTTTCAAGTCTAATGTATATTTTTCAGCATATAAATAAAGTAAGTTCTTTCAAAATGTGAATATGAACATATGCATGTAAACATATTTTGCGATTTGTGCTAGAGGCGCATGATCTCGCAGAATTTGCTGGGTTAAACTGGTTTTTGTATGCAACAGTTCGAAATGACTGAATGAGAGTAATTGACTATATGACTTTAAAAAACCCAAAAACGCAAACACATATTATTTTATGTTTGTGAGTGTATGGCTGTGTTTGCAGAATTAATATAGATTCAATGATTTTAAAGTTTTAATTATTTTTTTATTTGGCAAACTGTTTTTTTCTAGCGATTAAACAAATTCGCGGAAACACAAAAACGCATTCACACACATGCCTCTACAACAACAATTCAAGCACTAAAAGCTCTTCATAAACGAGAAAAAGAGATGAAAAGGAGCCCAAGTATTGCAAAACGAATGAAATTTTTAAATATTAACAATAACAGCAATAACAAAAGGAAGAGAGAAAAAAATCACCTGCAGTTTCTAAGAAATACGGCCAAGAAATCTAACATACACACAATCCCTATTTATGTATTAACATGTATGCATGTACATATATATGTATGTATGTATGTATGGATATACTATGTATCTGTGCATGTTGTTGCCAGTATCAAGGTTACTAGGAGCAACACTATCAAACAGCCAACCCAGTGAACAGCAACATTATGTATTTGCCGAAGATGCATTTGCCTTAAATATTTCTTTGTTACTGTTGCTGCTCGTTGGCTTCATTTTGGGTTTCTTCTTCTTCAGCTTGTTCTTCATTGGTTACTTTTTTTTTATTTAGTTTGTTTAAATTTTTTTCATTCAAGGTTAAGTCGGCAAAGTATTTGATTTGATTTAGTTTAAGTTGTGTATTTTAAAATTCCTGGAATTAAATTGTATACCTTTAAAGAAGAGCCCACAAAGAGCTACATATTCTTTGTTTTTTTTTTTTTAATTCGCCTTCTTATGAAATGGAGATTTTTTTCTTCCTCCTTTATAGTTGTGTGGTACTTGTCTTCATTGGACTGCATTTAAACTGTTTCATTTTTTATAATTTTTTTTATTATTATTTATTGTTTAAAACACAGCTACAAATAAGAAACATTATTGCTTAAATATAAAATTACCACAAAAATGCACACATGACAACGGTGATGACGAAGACAGTATATGAATCAATAATTAAGAAAAAAAAAATCAAACGCCGCTTAAGCAAAAAAATAATATTTTTTAAAAAGCTCCCCCATTTTAATAAAGAATATGCTGAAGAAAAAAAAACACATTTACATAGTGATGTACACAGTATGAATACATATTCATAATGTTTTACATGAACCCTGGTAGGGACAATCGAACGCACTTCTAGAGGCCAATAAATGACTTTAAACATTTCAGTTCACATATTCGACCCAATCATGAATAAAAAATCCACGGAAGTTTTTCCCTTTTTATTTTTTAATATTGAATTTGAATAGGAAAAATGGAAAAAGGGAAAAAACTCCCGCGGAATTTTTATTCATGATTGAGCTGATTTTGAATGTTTTTTTTTAAAGCTTAATTCAAATGCATAAAAATCTCGAGAGCATCATGAAATCTACTGCTTTATTTTATAATTTTCACAACGACGCCCAAAACTATTCTATTAAATAAAACATAAAATCAATTTTAAAGACTGCGTAGAACGATTTATGATAAGTGTTTGCAAAATTTGGATCAAAGTTCAAACATTTATATGGTGTTCAGACATGTATTTTTAATTGAGTCAATTATTGGTTAATTAAAAAGTGTTCACACATGCTCAATATTGCTAATTTAATTACCGTTTGACAGCAGCTGACAAAAAAGAATACAATTACAGTGCACTCGGGAAAACGTCAACGCTCGTTTACGTCAACATCCCAAAACGTCAACTCTTTTTTTTACATTACCTACTCTAAAATTTTATGAAAAAAATAGAGAGAAGGCTCTCTTCCAAGTGTTGGAAAGAAAAAAACAGCAGAAAAAAATAACAGATTTTTTTTAATTTGTTAAACGTCAACACCCGCGGTTTTAATTAGTAGATTAGTGCACTGTATTTGGTTGTAATATTATAATTTTCAGCCGAAAAATATTCTTTATTAATTTAAAAGCGAATCAACTTCCATTTTAGTTATTACTTGCCACAGGGTTGTATTTTTAATTTTAACAATTATTAGAACAATTAACTCTTAATGAAGCAATTATCTTAATTGAAATTTTGTATGGATAATTGCATTCAATTATAGCGTGTTCAGATATGAACCTTAATTGCGATAATCGCAATTAACGCCATTATTGAGCTCAATATTCCATATAAAATCTCAATTAATTATTGAGCAGTAAGTACGAAATTGTTATAATATTGAGTAAGATTTCGAATGCAACACTGTTCACAACTGTGTTTAGTGAACAAAATTGTTTAAAATGGTAAATGTCAGCAAAAGAAAACAAAAGAAATCATTAAAAAATCAATGTGAAGGTAAGTTTGTTTACATAGAAACACAACAACCATATAGAGGATTTTTTGTATTGTTTTCCAACTGTCAAATGATTATAGAGGATTTTTTGTATTGTTTTCCAACTGTCAAATGATTATTGAGCTGAACATTGCGTATGCCTGAACACTTAAATTAATATTGTCAATTAACCGAATATTGACTCAATTAAGTTTCATATCTCAACACGATATTAGACGTTAATTAAAAAATTTCAATTAAAAATGCATTTGTGAACACCATATTAAAAACAAATCAAAAATCACAAATTCTAATTTACAAATACACTTCTACACATTCATTAATGAAATGGTTAAATCATCCAAAAACTTGAGAGGTTACACAAACTATTATCGGAATGAAAATAATTGCACATTTTGAAAAAAGTATTTTTTTTTCATTATTTGTTTTGAATGTTTTTAGATGTTAAGTTTTTATTTTCGTCACTTTTTTTTAATTTACCAAACACGATTAATCCTGCTTGCATTCCAAATTACACATACACATGTATATATTACTGTAACAATAATGTAATATTTAGCAAACAATAATTCTTATAAATATTTAATATTGTTTAACAATGCACCATTAACGGTGAGACACTAGAGTCAACTGGTTGCAAATAGCTAAACAATAACAATAGATACCATTAGATTCAGCCAAACAATTATGAAATATATGTAATAAATATTTCATTTTATACATTACATGTTACATTATAAAGAAGGTAAGAACAAATAACATATGTAATATGTTAAGTAAAGTACATGCTTGCTCTGATTGTTTACCTGATTATATGATCATTTGATATACTGTGGCAGTATTGTTGTCACGGTATGGTACTACAGTGAAATCACACCATAAGGACATTTTTTTAGAAAAACAAATTATAAACATTTTATACATATGTATATGTATATGACTATTTGTAATATAATTGAAGAACAAGTTCTTTGTCGCTGAAATTATCAAAAAAAAAATTATTCATTTGTAGTATTTACTGTATTGAAATAAAAATATATATTGTATGTATTGAATATGTGTATTTTTAATACTGCACTGAATTATTTACTAACTGCATAACAAATACATTGAAATATACAGTAAACAGCACAAGACTTGTTGACAAACAAATATTGTACGAGTATATTTTCGGCTAATATGTATTGTTGCTGAGTTTTTTTTCCATATTCCTGCCACCTTATGCAATTTCGTCTCAAAGAATTCTTGTCTTTCTGTTTCATTATGCTATAAACTTTACAATTTATCTGTTTCCTAAAGTTATCATATGGTAATAAATACAAAAGGATGTATGTTATACTTATGTATATCCCGCTGTTTATTCTCTGTCATGCAAAAGTTTGTAATAAATCTATTTTCAGCATAAAGTTTTTGAAATCATTTTAAAAATTTATATTAAATACAAATCATATGGCCCCAGTTATGAAACATAGAAAGGGCAACATCTGTAATATGTGGTGAAATGTAAACATGTCAGTTGCAGTGTTTGCCAACATTTGTAATATTTAATAATACATAATTTTTATAAAGAAGAAAATATTCAAAATTAAAGTGTTATTTAACAGCAAGATATTTTTATTTCTTTTAGTAGGCCCATCTGTGTCAATAAATTGTATAATACATAGTTATATTTATTTGCCCTTGTTCATAAAACTTACAACAGGTTTATAAGAGGTTTATAAAGCAATTTTTGTATGGAAATTTTGTATGGAAATTTGCTTTTTAACCCTGTTATAAAACTGTTGTAACTTTTTATGAATAAGGGGGATTATATTTCAAGAAAGAAATTCATTTGAAAATATTTTGTACGGAATCAAGTTGATTTTCATGGATTTGCTCAAAATTGCGTAACTTGAGTCTAAACCAATTTCAAACTGTTCTACAAAGAAAATAAATTACAAATACATATACATATACATACATACAAATTTAAAAGGTACATTCGCAATTAGTGGCAAATTTCTTAATATTTCTGATTTGTTTTCTGTCCTATATAGTTTTTTCAATAACAATGTTCGTTTGTTTATACATACATATACTACATATATGCTTCAATAAAAAAGCTAGCACAGAAAATTAAACAAAGTTGAAATTTTCTGATATTTACTAAATGAGAATTTTTCCTCGTGTGAGTATTAATTGTAAAGAATTTTTTTATAAAATTTTTTTCTGATATTGTTTTGAAATGGAAAACTAAATTGCCAATATTTTCAATATCATTTAAAAATTAAAGAAAGGATTCTGATCCTAATGACATTGAAAAAATTATAAGTTTAGTTCAGAATTCGTGGATAAAACAGTATATGTTTTCAAGAATTAATCAATATTTTAAACAACACTCTTTCACTGGATATAAGTTAGAATTTGTACACATTTAGTTACAAAAAAAATATGAAGCCTATTTTTAGGTGTTTGGCTTAAAAATCAAAATTAATATATTTTCTCGCTAAATATCTTAATACAATACAATCTTTATAAATTTATTAACAATTCTTAAAAATTAAAATTTGTGTTTATTCTCAATTAAATATTTTTATATAAAAAAACATGATGACAGATATCAAAAGATTTTGCTGATGTCAACCACATTTAGGCTCATAATATACATATACATATGCACTTAAATACATATAAATATAGCAAATACACAATTTAGTTAAATACAATAAACGTCAGAATGTATAAAAACATAGACAGCTAGTGGCAAAGAAGATGTCTCTAGTATTGTCAAACAACAGCAACAACAACGACAACATAATGCATTATTAACCGAGTCAGTAATTCAGTGAAATGAAACGCATATAAAACAATTTCGTAGACATACAGTCAAAATGCTGAAACTATGTATAAAAAACAAGGTTAATTATTTGATAAATACTTGTATTTTGTTATGCGTTTTATTTTCTCAATCAAAATAATAATAAAATACATTCAAATAATAACTACGATGTTAAATCAAAATAATATATGTATAAACAATAGACACAAAATACAATATAATAAATAGGTACATATTTACATACATACATACATACATATATATTTAATATGATTAGAATTGAAGTAAATTTCAAATTAATCATAAAAACCGACTACTATAATATGATATATATGGTCAAGCCCGACCATATAATACCCTACACTAGTATATGTATAAAATGTTTTTCAGATATGGGCGCTATATGGGAGATATAACCTATTATGGACCGATCATCCAAAAATTTAGTGTCATGATTTCTGTGAATATTTAATATATATTTTTTATATATAAGAAACATATTTGTGTTCAATATTATTTGGATACCAAAATTTTTAAGTGAGTTACGCTCTTTAAAGTAATTTTCGGAAGTGGGCCTTATGTGGAAGCTATCAGGCATGTGATGGAAATCGAAAACGAATGAGTTTCAAAAGACAATTTTTTCGTAATATTTCTGTATTGAAAAACTTTTATCACATAAAATATAAAGATATTGGGCTACTAAAGAGAATCTTAAAACAAAAATTTTAAAAATTAGATTATAAATGTATTAAAATGTATTTTCAAAACTGATTCGTTTTCGATTTCCATCACATGCCTGCATGGACCGATCTGCCCAAAATTTATAGATGTGATTTAGCTTCATTTATTACTCATTCGTGGTGAAATTTGTTTGCATACTTTCATAATTTAAACATTTATGATCAGTAAACTCCAATTTCGGGAGGACATTTGTATGGGGTCAGGTGAAATAATGGACCGATTTCCACTAGTTTCAATCCCAGCCGTCCTTGGGCCGAAAAATTTTATCGAAATATCTTCAAAATTGCGACCTGTACTCTGCGCACAAGCTTTACATGGACAGCCAGCCAGAGGAACGATTATTGTAAAATGTCTTTTTTCAATACCCAAGTTATCAGCCTATTTGCAAATTTTGTTTTTTAGTTTTTAATATTTTTATTACAATAATTATAAAAAACAAAAACATACCTATAGTTTAAAATATTTTTAGATATAAGATTTGATATACTTATTGTTAGTTAATTTTTGAAGAAGATACAATAAATAAACAATTGGAAAAAATATAGTTCTAAGTGATAAGATAGCAACCATAAGTAAAGTTTAAAAAGCAAAAGTGAATAAAAATAATATGAAAATGATACAGAATACCAATTGGAAGTGTCACTATCTCTAGCACCTGCGATAAAATAAAGAACTCATGACACTACCGACCTTGTCATACATTTTATTGTGTCTCTCTTTTAATTGTGCTCGTACAGAAAAACTAATGATACATATTTCACTTAAGTCATGGCTTTTTTATACTCCTGACATTTTGCTAATTGTATCTGTTATGACGTTTTAGGTTTTATGACCAAAAATGCAAAGTGTAGTATTTAATTTGGTATAAGTGAAATTAACATTGATTTCTATACCCACCGAATATGTCTTCCTCTTTAAAGTACATATGTATATGAGTACATACTTACATAGATAATAAACATTTTACAGCATTTTGTTATCATTTTAGATCTACCGCTTATCAAATACATATTTTGTTTCTTTTTATGTATTTGTTTGTCACACTCCTTATAGTTGTAGTAATTTTTTCTAAATTACTACTTTCTTTATTATTATAACCCAATCTGAAAAACTTGTGATTATGTTGTACAAATGTCAGTGTATGTTTTTTATCCACATTTTTGATTAAATTATGTTTAGCATTTTAAAAAACTAAAGTTTAGGGTTAACAAATCCTTTAACAAAATTCATTTGATAATACCTCAGAACGGGTGCATTTTGCTTCCTACTATAAACTGCAGCCTAAATATATGCTATTTATTTAACTCAACAACTCACACAACTATTATAATTATATATACATATAAACAAAAAAAATCCTCCACTTTTATTTTCAACAATAAATATTTCCCACTAAACTCTTGATAGTTAGTTAGAAAATCCACTACTTTAACAACGAACAAATTGTAAAAGAAAATTTATTTGTATGTATACTAGCAGGCTGGGAAATTCTAAACAAAACATCTCTTCTCATACAACAAGACTTACTTTTATAATTGTAAATCAAATTCAACACAACTACTAACGTAAATCAGTAGCAATAATTTTTTTGGCAAAATATATTTTATATACGAGTACATATTTTCTTTTGTTTTTGTGTTATTTTATGCAGCTTTTGTTTAAAGTATTATGAAAGTCATGACTTGACATTGTACATTGTCACAATATTTTTGCTTTTTTTTTTTTTTTGGCACATATGTACTTAAATATAAAAACAGAAAGTTTTGAAATCTTAGCAAAAGTTTGCAGAAACTAAAAAACTGTTATAGAGAAAAGTAAAAGTAAAATAAAAAAGTCTTGAATGAAAATTGAAAATTTTAAAACTTTTTGCCGGAATTTAAGTTGAAGAAAAAACTTTATTTTATGTTATGATATTAATAAATTGTTGAACACATTTTTTTATCGTATTATTAAAGTATGAACAAGTTAGAAAGTATAGTCGGTTGAGCCCGACCATATAATACCCTATACCCAGTATATGTGTAAAACCAGGACCAACAAAATTACCTATTATGGACCAAAAATGTAGTGGCATAACTCCTGTGCATATAACTATTCTTTGTGTTAAATTTTATCTCGATATAGACACATATGTATAAAGGATTTATAGATGTTAAAGTGATGTTCTAAGGGGATCCTATATGGAAGCTATGACTAATTATGGACCGACCGTTATAAAATTAGTTGTCCTGATTCCTGTACTATATATGTATATGAAACTTATTTGTGTTTAATTTTATTTGGAAACTAACATTATTAAGAGATTTATGATTGTTAAAGTGATTTTGGGAAATGGGCCGTATGTGGGAGCTGTGATTAATTATGGACCGATCATCCCAACAAAATTAGCAAAAATGATTTTTGTATATTCAACATAATCCTGTTTCATTATTATGTTGTAAATGATTTGGATATCAACATATTTAAGAGAGTTATGCTCTTTAAATTGATTTTCGGCAGCGGGCCTTATGTGCGAGCTATGGTCAATTATGGATCCATCTACACAAAATATGTTGATGAGATTAGGCTTCATGTACAACTTATTTCTGAAGAAATTTGTTAAGATACGTGCGTAGATCAAATATTTATGCCCGATAAACCTCTATTTCGGGAGGACATTTATATTGGGGCTAGATGAATTAATGGACCGATTTTAACCAGTTTCAATCACAAGCTTCCTTGGGCCAAAAAATGTCTTGTACAAATTTTATCAATATATGTATCTTTAAAATTGCCATCTTTACTCTGCGCACAAAGTTTATGTGGACAGCCAGCCAGTCAGACGTACGTTAAATCGGCTCAGAAAATGATTCTGAGTCATCGGTTTATTTTAAGGTGAGTGTTGGACTAATATTTTTGGGCGTTACAAACATCAGCAGAAATCCATTATAAAACCCCCCCCCCCCGCACTATGGTGGTGTAGGGTATAAAAACACTAAACGTATGATTAATATTAATTATTAAATTTAATAGAATTTTTTTTAATAACTTTGGAATTGAAGCAGTTTTTAGGGAACACTCATAAATAAAGTTTACTACCTCTTGCTCTCTTGTTGTTTCTACTGTTATGATAGCTTAAATATCAGCATATTAAAGCTGAGTTTTTATTGGCTCTATTTTATCTTGTTTTCGTTTTGCTCGTATTTTTTTTTTAGCAATAATTTGATTGTCCTATTACCTAAAACGTTTTTATTCAATTAAAAATTGACTAGAAAAATGCCACTATTAAAATACCTGACTTCAACAAACTCTACCTACTGCTCTTAACCCTTATTTAAGGGCTACTTTTCATAAATATCTCTGATGAAGTGCTGCTGTATGTGGACGGTAGTTAAAAACTAAAACGGTTGTTTAACCAATGGACTTTCTGTGTACAACTGCCAGTAGCTGGATGAATTTAAGCGAGTGTTTTTATTCCTTATCAGTTGGAATGCACAATGACGACGATGATGATGATGTGGCAACGAGTTGTAGGTATGTAGTTGTAAGAGAATTAAATTTCTCAATTTTTTTTTCCTTGTTTTAGTTTTGTTCGTTAAAGTCAATGAGTTTTGCTTTTAAACAAAAACGTATCTACCAAAACCAATTGCGTTTTGTTTTTTGTATCCATTTAAAAGAAAAACAAAACTTGCTGTAAATGTAACGTGTGTGTGGAAATGTCAATCTATTTGAAAAAAAATTATATAAAACACAAAATTATTGTATGTGTTTTTTATATGTTTTTATATGCAATCGTTCCTTGTCCACCAGTAGAGTGTAAAGCTATAGATTACAACAACAGATGCTAAGAACGAACAGAAAATACATAAATGCAGGTTTTTATCCAGGAAACTGAAATTAGAAAAAATGTATTGCTAAAGTATTGAAACATGTACAATACTTTGGCCAAACAGCTCCCTCTACCAACAATTTCACCACCACGACAGCAGACTGTTTAGCAAGCAGGAGAGTATGTGCGTTATTTTTGGTCAATATATGCCTGAATGTTTTGTACACGTATTCGTATCCACATCGAAGCATATAGTCTGGCTTTGATGCATGTATCATTGATGAATACGCGCCGATAACAAATCTCAATCAAATGTCAAAAAGGTAACAGACATGTTGTAATGTAACAATTTTCACAGGCTACAAAGCAAAAACAAAACAAATATAAATGAAGACAGACTTACATTCATTTCAAAGTTTTGTGCCAATATTCTTCTATTCTCAACATACATACGTGGCACACGCAGGCTATAAACTTTTGTTCAAAATTTAAGTAAAAAACGGCTAAATAAAACGTATTCATTTTGCTACACACAAATAAAAGAAAAACATTGTCAATTTTTATTAGAAAATCTTGTTGTTACGTTTTTACATCTAGGGCAGCAGGCAGGGGCGGAGAGAAGTTTGCAAAGTTAAACTTATGGTGGTGAGGTGAGGTTAGGTTATCATTTGTTGAGAATTAAGATTGTCATTTTTAATCATTTATGATTGAAAAATGTCAAAATGTTCATTACTAAATTAAACTTTGAAGTTTTCTTAAAAAAACTTGTGGGGAACAAATGATATTAAATCGATTAAGTTTAAAAAATAAAGATAATTCAAATGATGGCAAAATACATATTTTTACAAGTGTGTAAATTTTCAGCAATTTTATTTATGTATGTGATTATTAAAAACACATGTAAAACTAATGGAACTAGGCTTCTAGTACTTGTTTTAAGGTTTTGAAACTGAAATGTATGTTCAAAATAAACCATGGAAATTTAAAGAGACTCATTAAAAATACAGGTTTATTGAAAAGATTTTTAAAAGTATTTATTACAATTCGGTAAGTGCATATGCATACTCGTACATATCAAGAATTATAGAAATAAAGATTACGCCATCCCGAACACAAAATTTTAAACTTCTGCGCAGGTCGCAAAAATGACGTCACGCAACAAACAATCCTATTGGCTAATAATTCAAGCAATACGGTGAGATTATTTGCCTCTGGTTGCTGGAGATCAAGAAGATGTGAACATGCAAAAATCATGAATTTGCTTCCCCATTCATTACACCATCCGACTAAACAACACCTCTAATAGACTTTGATAAAATGTTTAAAATCACTATTTCATCTAGAAGAGAATAGCAAAGGAGTCATATGATTGACAGATATGACATACAAGTATTGTTTGTTGAAAGATGGAGTGTGGCGTCTAATCCGGCGTCTTTTGCGATGAACGCAGTTTAAAAATCTCAATACGTCTCCCAGATAAATCCAGTGCTTTTCAGGCTGAGATACTCACTTACATCCAATACTACATCATCTATTATAATCAAACAATGTAAGGAAGAACTGTCTGGGTTATGTCGTCTATCTAACATTACTCTGTTTTGGGTCCTTGGTAATAAACAGGCAGGCGAACTGGCGAAGTCGCAATACCGCTTGAGACCTTTAAAGTGAAATTTTCAGGCACTACTTTCAAAATATGAATATGAAACAAAATGACATATCGAAAATAATAGAGGTGCAAACTAGTTATTGGATGATTGGTAAGCATACAAGCAGACTCGGACTTCCTTTCAATACTCACAGTTGCCGCAATTGCCAGGAGCGGGAGAAGGAACAAACAGTATTTCGTCTTCTCTGTGAATGCCCGGCTCATTAAGAGCAATTTAAGAGAAAAACTTATCAGCACTCACATACTAAAAAATCTGACAGAGACATCAAGTATTAAATGGTACAATTTCATCGGATACCTGAACGCGACAAGCTGGATTTAGTACTCTCTAATTACCAGTAACTAGATGTGATTCTAGTCCTTTTGCTAATCTCATAGAGTGGTGTGGTCCTTTATTAAAACGGAATCAAAAGAATATAGCAAAAATACACAAATATAATAGAACCAAGTATAGTTAAGAGCAAAACCAGATCAAGGTTTGTGAAATTTTTGACAACAAATTTGTAATACAAATATATATGTTTTAAATTTAATAACTATTTGTTTATATAATTTATAAAGTCTTGTAGATTTATTAAAAATTATGTCTGTCAAAGCAATAACTTCAATTTCATACTCAGAATTGTGTTAAAACAGAATTAAAAATAATTCTAGACATCATTATATTTAAAGTTTTAAAACAACAAACTATTATATTATTATTAAGAAATAAAAAACAGTAATTTCTTTAGCAAAAATATTGAATTAGTTTTTGTTGCAAAATAGTTATTTCCTTACAGTGAAAATATTTAATTTTTCTTATAATTTTTTAATTAAAACCAAATATTTTTTGAAGAAGCCGGTATCGTATGATTGATATTAATTGCTGACTTATTTTAGAAAATCTCCCATAAGACTTTTTCAACGGAAAATATTTGTGCATACAATTACCGAAAAAGAAAGTAAACAAAATGAACTTTAAAACTACTACAACATTTTACCAGAGACTTATTAATATTAAATAAAACAGGATTCTTTATTATAAAAAGTAAATTTTTTAAAAACAAATTTATCAAATATTTTTTCTTGTTTACTTTACAATCATAAATTCCTGTTTGTTTTAACAACAAAAGTAAATATTTTAGTCTCACTTTCTATACATTAACCATCCACCACCCCAAACAACATGAATCCTTTAATTTTAAGGCAGAAAAAGCACTTTACTAAAATATGAACAAAACGTAAAAACTGCAAAAGTAAATGTTATTTCAAAAACTAAATTAAGATTGAAATGTAAAACTGAAAACGTTTTATGCTTTACAGCCAATATTGCGTTAAAAAAAAACAAAATATAAAAATAAAACGAAATCGACAACAAAATAACATCGTTTTGCAATCGATAGAAATACAGGATTGGAATGGATTTTGATTTGATATGGATGGGTTTGAATTAGTGTTTGTAAAGTATGAATGACAAACAAGACAGTATACGCGCGTTAGCATTGAGTGAAAACATTGGCAGGGGATAGAGAAGGCTTGAATATAAAACAATGTACTAAAACAAAAATCAGTCAAGTGCATAACTTACAATTCCGTGAATATAAATTTAAATGCTCCAACATTCTAACACACACACACACACACAAACTTCTTGTGTGTTAAATGGAAAAGCCTACAGAATTGAATGTCATATATGTATACGTACACACATATGTACATAAAGTGAGGAGTGTAAGAGAAAGAGGTGTTGGCTGTTGAATCAAGTTAGTTAAAACAAAATCAAACAAATGTCACAATGTCTAAATATTATCACACATTCCCGCATGCAGTTTTAGATTGCAAAAAAAAAAATACAAAAATAAAATAATAAAGAAAACAACAATAAATGTTTGTGTATTTTTAAACATGTTCAATTTTCATTTCTCATGATGTCAGCTTGTACACAAAATTATTGTATGAGGCTTGTGTTACTTTTTGTTGTGGCCTCTTCTACATGGTCTACTACTATGTATATGAAGCAACAAAGTCAAATCAGTCAACTGGCAACTGTGATATATGGACTAGACTTATATATTCTTCTTCCTTTTTTCTTTTGTTGTTATTTTTTTAATTTTGCATTTGATTTTGTGCAAATATGATTTTCATTTGTTTTTGCTGATGAAGCTTAATTTGATGTTTCCACGATTTGTGTTTTTTTTTTTTTTTTTGTTGGTGATTTGTAAATTATATTTTATTAAAAAACGGGCATATTTATTATTTAAATAAACAGAAATTAAGAGATTAATCTAGCAACAAAATTGTTAAAATAGGTTCAAAATTGTGTTGCAGTGGACGTATGATTAATATTAATTATGTCGTTTAAAAACATAATTTTTGAAGTTTAAATTGTATTTAAAAGTAAACACTTCTCAAAATAACTTAAATGTCAAATGTATTTTAAAAGTGGTGTTATTGAACAATATAAATAAAAGTTAAAAACATACAAAATTATTTTAATTTTTTTTTTTTTTAATTGAGGTTTGTCATGTAAAATGTATTACAGTTTTTTTCTTAGAATGTTTTCGTGTTACATAATCTTTAAACTAAATCTAGTTGAAGTGAAGAGCTGGGAAATTAATAATCAGCCTTAACGAGAATACTTTTTCCCTCGAAATGTTTTCCTTTTTCCCCAAATTGCAATCGTGAATAATATTTCCCATGATGTGGTTTCCCCTTGTTTAACAACTCACTGTTTCCCTTATTGTGAAAATATTTTTCGTATTCCCTTCATTTTGTTCACTTTATTTTTGCTGGGGAGTTTAATTCATCAAATAAATACCAATTTGTTTTAATTAGTTACATACACTAAAGTTTTAAAAAATTACTTTACATCCAGTATAGTATATGAAAACGCTGCTTTATTTACGCTGTAATGTTGTATAAACCTAATACAAATATTAATTTAAAATAATTCTTTTATTAAATTAGTCACAAGCTGTCAATGGTTGCTCCAGAGGGTCAGATGAATCGCGCAAACGACGGCGAACAGTTCGTTGATGCCTATCTTGCTCCAATTCTAAACATTTTTTTACGAGATTTATTTATTTTAAACATCTTTTTTATTTACATTCACTATACCTTGAGAGTTTTCTTTATTTTAAACAGATATGCAATGAAGGGAACAAAAATTTCACGGGAGATTCACGATAGCATTTTTCCTTCGAATGGATTAAAAATTTTATAGAAACAAAAATTCCACTTGTTATTCACGATAGCGGTAAATGAATACGTACGATATTGTAAATTGTAAATATTTTACGCTACTCTAGTTTCTAAACAAAATTTTAAATCTCAAATAATGAGCGTAAACTAAAGGAAAACTGTGACTGTGTTACAAAATAACCAGATTCCATTAAATAATTTTTCAAAGCTGCTAAGGTAATACGTTTATCAATTCTATATTTAATATTTTCAATGCGTTAATTAAGTCTTCATTTGTTATGATTTGAATTTGCCAACATGATGACTTACACTTGATCTAGATTCACCTGATCCGGAAATAAAAACCACAATATCTACTTTTATGATCAATCGTTGCGTTAAAGGACAGTTAAAACCAAATATCAACAATTTTGAAATTAACATTAACTATTCTTTACAATTTTTTGTTTCTAATTTAAATATGTTCAACACACAATTGTGTGTATAAATCTGCTTATACTGCCTTAAAAACTATATTTCCTGATTTTCTGTGATTTATCCATGTGATATTTTTATCCTTAAACTATTGTTCAAAATACTTAATACCATGACGTATGATTAATATTATTTTTTTTTAATATATTAAAACTTTATTAACTTTAATAAAAATAAAGAGATTTGAAAAATTTTAATTTCTACAGATAAAAGACAAATTTGGTTAATAAAATTTAATAAAATAATGTATTTCTCTTGAAATTTAAAGAAAATGGGTTGAAACTGTTGAAGAATAATTTGTTTTTTTTTTTAACTTTACTTTTTTAAGATTTAGTTTTAAAATGATATCGATATTTTGGAACATATAGACAGTCCGGTGTTTACTTGAATTATTACTTTAACAACTAATATGTTGTTACTAGTTTGCTTAGAAATCGTAATGAAAAATAAAACACTGCTGGTTAAACGTTAAGTTGAGTGGTTAACTGATTGCAGGAGTAAGAATCAAATTATCATGCAGCCAAAATGGAATTTTTGTCTTAGTAAAGTTAGCCTTTTTACAGCGATTTTTATTTATTTTATATTAAAATGTTTGCTACTAACATTCAAACGAAATTTTCTGTTAAATATTCTTCCACATGAACATTCCAATACTGATCAGTTGCATAGTTATTCTTTAATTGAATTTTAAACATTTTCAAAATGTATTTTTCAGAAAAAAAAAATGTTTTAAAGACTAGACATTTACTCCAGCTTCTCGCCACAATATACAACGAAAATATTATTTTTTACGCATCTCTAGCAGAAAATAAAATTAAAAAAAATTAAACCTAGACTTCAATACTTAATTTTAGTTAAAAATGCTGATGTCTCCCGCTAACAATACAAACCAGCAATACAAAAACCCTCAATACGGAAGTGAGACCATAAGGACAATTCATACACATACGCCAGATATGAGCGGGCAACTGATGGATGTGTGTAAGGTAAAAGTGATGGTAAAGAAGGGAAGCGTTTGGGAAAACAAAGCGAGTTTAGAACAAAACAAAGTTGACCAAGCAATTTGATGACAAGAGTAAGTAGTTGGCATTTGTAGCAATCATATTATTGAACGATGAATATATGCGGGAGTTCAATTCAAGGACTTACTTGATGGAGTTGGTGAGGGTGTTATGGCAACACATTATGGCGGTTGTATGCTAAACTAAAGATGGCATAGAGTAGAGGTTTGGCTATGATGATTGACGTGCCTTTTATTGATGGTCTTGATTGGTTTTTTTTTACCTTTTAAAATCTACAAACACACACTCTTACAGAACAATCCTTAAAAGGACAAACACATGCAAGTATTCATGAAGGCTTACATTTTTAATAATTTTTTTTTTTAAATAAAAACAATACCTGGTGTTTTAGTCGTTAGTTCAATATGTGCGTAGAAGGTAGAATAAAAAAATATTATAAATCAGTTATGATTTCATTAGATTTGAAAAAAGCAGCTACTCCTTCCTTTTCCCAACACTCACACACCCATTCAACGAAAGAAACGTTTGTCTGCTGTTCTCTAATAGAATGGGACTATTGAGTTTTTGTTCCAAAGGCGGGCAATGATAAGGACAACAAGGAAAGTAAAGAACACATAGATTTGATGTTTGCGTTTTTAATCAACAACATTGCTTTCTTTGCTCCAACCCTTTTATACAATTCCAAACTTCCTT
This sequence comes from Bellardia pandia, assembly GCA_916048285.2. Taxonomy (NCBI): domain Eukaryota; kingdom Metazoa; phylum Arthropoda; class Insecta; order Diptera; family Calliphoridae; genus Bellardia; species Bellardia pandia. Next base: position 56,885,305 of record OU696530.1, read on the forward strand.
GTTTGTTCTACTAAAAAGGGCTAACGTAGAAGTTTAACTCTATTTTAAACAATTGATGCGTAACTTGCTAGTATTTGTACAACTGAGTCTAGGAAATAATTGCAAAAACGAAATGTAAGTAACAAATTCAAATAAACTAATCAAGTGTCTGATATCATAATAGTTTAACTAAACCATTTGTTACCATTTCCGCTTCCTGTAGCATAACAATAACTTGAATAACTTGTAACTTGTTTAAAATTTGACTTTTTAACAGTTATTTAAACATTTTATTATTTATTTGATGGATTGCTATCATATCTATATATATCTAGTAAAAATGTTGGTGTTTGTTGTTTGTTTTTGAGTAATTTTTACAAATGTAAACAACAACACAGCCATCAATAACCTGGCATTGCACACACGCTCCTTTAGCAGTTTAATTTTCATTTTCATTACTTTTTTTTTGTGGAGGATCATATCAAACTCGTATGTATCAACGTATTCGTCAAGCTTCAGTGACTTGTTTCATCCATTGCGTCCGCACGCGCTAATACTTTAATCCTTTTTCATGTTTGTAGATGTGTGAGAGTGGAAAGAAAAAAAAAACAGCTAAACATCCAACTCCTTTTGCCAAACAGATAAATACAGGCAAAAATTAACAAACAAAAAAATACAAAATTTGATGAAGAAAGACAAAAAAATTTTAGGGTATTAAATCGATGAAGTATTAACGACTTAATTGCATGTTTGGGAGGCATTTTGCAATAACATTCAAACAGAAATTCCTACCTCCTGTTTTTTTTTATTCTATATACAATTTTTGTTTTTTATATATCAATACATTCTTGCCCATTTTTTAGAGTTTTATTTCATTTTACAATTGTTTTTTTTACACATATATTTTGTTTTCGATCAAGTTCATTAGCAAGGTTTAACGTCAGACTTTTTGTTTATTTATTTATTTTTTGCCATATTTTATTAAGCCAGCAGTTTTACTTACAAGTGGTAGTTACATATACAGACATTAAACTTATTTATTTGGCCAAGGCTTTTGTTTAATAACATTTCAATTACTTGAAAAACAATTTATTTAAATATTTTCTATTGCAGGCGTCTGATTAATATTAATTATGACGTAGACCTAGAAATATGTAAATAACTTTAGCATTTTTAAAGTGTATAACAAAATGTGTGTGTTATTCGAAAGTAAATAATTTTGGGAATTAATAGTTTTCCAAGCTAAGTCAAAAATTTTATAAACATTTTTATGAATCCGATAAATTGCAAATGATTTTAAATATTTAGAAACATTTAATTTGTTAGCAAAATATTGATCTATTCATTCTTAAGAAGAAACAATGTTTAATTTCGCCATCTGGAATATATAAATGAAAGGCTCAACATAAAAGAAGAAGAAATTTGTAGCAATTTTAATGAAAAATTGTTTAATTGAAAATTACATGAACAGAGCTTAAAACTCTAAGGGCTGTTTTCTCATTAGGCGATTATCTTTTTCTCAATGTCTCATTTGCTTCTATTCTGTCGCAAAACTAACCAGCCCTCATCTGCCGATTATTTATTTGTTGTACAGATAAATTCAATCAGCTGACTGCTGTTTATATTTTTTATGTGAGTAAAAAAATTAAATAGATTTTAGAAAAAATGTTTAATAGAAGAATAAGCATTAATTTTATGGAGGATGAACTCGACGAACATGAATTCCAAGTGAATGTTGAAAGAGTTTATCATGCCAGAAATATTTTTTAAAATATTTGTTTTTTTGATTTGATTTTTTGTTTTGGAAGACAGCTGATTTATGTCAACAACTTGTCACTTGAAGACAGAGTTCCCAATTTTCACATACATTTTGAGAGGTATTGCCAAATGAAAATAATGTTTCTGTCGGTATATTGAGAAAACCAAAATTGTTAACGGACATATCATCAGTCTAATAAATTTATGTCGACATTTAGTAAAAGGCAGTTTGTCGACACATTGAGAAAACGGGCCTAATACTTGATTTTAAATAACTGTTTGATATACTTTTTGCTTAAAATATTGTACGATTAATATTTGTATCGGCTGTTAAAACCATTTGAAGAAATTGTTTTCCTGACGTATGATTAATATTAATTTCTTTAACATTTAATTTAAACTGCAAATAGAAAAGAATTCAGACGTTAAAAATAAATAAAAGTTTGTGGAAAAACAAAGAAATGCAAACAAATATTATTTTTAGTTTCTCTTCATTTTTTAGTTTTACTTTTTAAATGATATCGATATCTAATTATATAACAAATATTAAGATCGAATTACGATTTGATTGCACTATGTGTATTTTAAAGTCATCATTCTCCGTCAGCCAGTTCCAACAAGGGCTTACAACAATTATTATTCTAGGCAATGCTTAAAATAGTTTTTATATGCTTAGGTGAATGTCTGATATCTCAGATATTGTTATTTCAAGAGATTTTTAAGCTATCTAAAGTAATTATATAATTCTAGCAAATATATTTTATTACCTTTAATTAATTCATTTTACATTGTAAATTTGTTGACTAAGGATATATTTACCTGTAAAGATAAAGAAAAGGGAATTAAATGAGTAAATTATTACACAAAGTGGTTGGAATCAAATATTATAAAAAATTATTAAATTGTATAAAATTGTGTAACAAGATTTCAATTTAGAAAAAAAGCTTTAGAAATTTAAGAAATTTAAGATGCTTACAAATGTGTAAAGAAAAAACTAGCAAATCATTTTAAGTTGTTAAATGAACCTTTGAAGTGGCTTAAAGTAAAAACTTTTCCAGTAATTTCTTTGAAACTCACTATATATGATTCAATATAATATTAAATCTAAACGTAAACTTGACAACGAAGCCTTTAATGTTTTAAAACTTGTTCAAAATTATTTCCCAAAAATCTATCATTCAGCTCAAATAAGTAAACCCACCAACCCACTCTGCTTAATTAATACATACACACACACACCGCAAGGAAAAGCAACAAAACGAAATATTCTGTAATGACATTTTTTGCACATAAAACGCACACGCACAATGAAAGTTAAACAACAAACACCCTCTAAACCTGAAAACCCACTGGAAGAAACAACAATGAAATGCAGAGGAAAAACGAAAAACAATAGAGAAAAATCAATTTTTTCTTTGCTATTTAAACGCACTATGTTTATATACATATACATACACAAACGTACACACACACACACACACACACACACAACTACTCCAGTTACATTTTCGGGGGTTTGCTTACGCACACACTTTTGAGGCCTATTGTGCGTTTAAGTGTGAGTGCGTGCATATAAATGCTTTTTTTCTTTTTTTCCCCCAGTATATAAAGCTTTTTTCTGTATTTTTATTTTTGTTGTTAGTGCAGGGAGGAAGGATAAGGAAAATTTAGGTTAAAATTGGAGTGGGTTGAATGGTTGTGCTGTGTGTTTTAAAAAAGAAATTTCCAAGTAAACAAGGAAAATACGAAAACTTGTTTTTTTTTCGAATACATACTGGATGTAGATATCAAGTAAAAAAGAAATGCATAAAAAGTGAGAATGTTTTTTTGTTTTTTGGGAAGATGAAAGAACGAAGAACGAAGGAAGAGTAAAAGTAAAATATAATTGAATTAAAGAAATCAATAAGTTTTAGGCTTATAGTGCCATAAAACCCCTAAATATAGACAATAAATATTACAATTGAATGAAAAATGGATTCAATACCTCTTAAGTGACATCCCAGGGTCGCTTTGGCCTTAAAAGTAATATCAGATCAAGCTATTTTAAAATATATTTTCCTTTGTTCGACCTCTATGTCTAGAAAGCAACAACAGTAAATGCTGTACAGTATAAAACATTTATTCTTTTGAAAATGATTTACAACTCTAATTCTAATTCTATAACGATTCATAAAATCTATAGCCAGATGACTTTTTTCTTCACTTAATAATAATTCTTAAGATTGTGTTAAACGTCGATCTCAGAGACTTCCTCTTAAACTTACAACTGATCTCAAATTACGCTTTCTTTTTTCAATTTATTAACATAATAAATATAAAGAAATTCTTTTGAAAAATAATTAATGGCCATAACGTTTATAATACTTAAAGAATTGTACAATATGAAAACTTTGAGAAATAAATTTTAAAGGCGCAGAACAGCAGTGCTGTGTATAAAGCTGTAACATTATTTATATTTCGCTATTTTAAGAATTTTCAGCAATACTTTGTTTTATTTATAAAATTAATAAGTTCGAAAAAACTAATAATATTTGAATTTCAATTATGTTTAAAATAAATACAATCCCCCTTATTCATAAAAATTTAAAACCTGTTGTAAGTTTTATGAATAAGGGCAATTATCTTTAATTTGTTACACTTTTTTAACAACACTTACAATATTTTAAAAGTGTCTTTAATTCATGAAAAAAAAAACATTAATGTTTCATTTGCAACAAAAAAACAACGTAACTAATTTGACAAAGCAAAACTGGTTTATTTTAAAAACTTAAAAGATTATCTAAGAAGAACCCTTGTTGTTAGAAACAACAACAACAACGACAACAAACAAGATGTAACACAATGTAGTATTAAAAAAAAAAGGATTTTAATTAGTCTAAAAGTCACATGATGCATTTCGTTTTTAAATAGAGATATAAAATACTGGAGGAAAAAACACACAAAATTTAAATTACAAGCGCCACTGTATGTATGTGCATACATATGTATGTATGTGAGTTACACACATAATTCTTTGATAAGACCACAAAACAAAAGCGGTGACAACAAACAAATAATTTTCAAACAAATAAATTCAACCAATTTCAACCCCTAACAACAGCAAAAACATAAAGAAACCCCTCATCATTACTACAGTTTTCAAAAACTTGCAATTCTAAAAAGAAACTTAAAACACCTTTTCAAAAAAACAAACCCAACAACAAATGCTGTAAAGAAAACATTGTTACAACAACAATATCCAGTTAAATGCAATCTTCTATATGGAAAAATGCACAAAAGATACGCCGCACAATCAGCCAGCCAGACACTCAGCCGCTTTTATCGCCCAGCACGTGCTCGTTTTTAAACGCTGATAAGCATTCGATTATGAAAAGAACTTAATTCATATCTGCTTTCATTAAAAACCAAAATATCAATTCACCCTTAAATGTGACTGCAACCAAATTATTTCTTTACTTTAAATGTTGGTTGGAGTCACATTTCTTAAATTTTGGTCTTTTTCTTTCTAAAGGGTGAGTTATGCACACACAATGTGCAAGTGAAATTTCTGAAAACTTTTTAAGGGGTTGCAATTTCGGGTTTTTTTTTAATAATCTTTATTAAAACTGCATAAACTAAACATTACAATGATTGAATGAACTGAAGAAAAAAAAATGATTGACACAGCTTGAAAATGCATTTTCTGAATGACTCTCTAGATCTGTAACATCTGTACACAAGAAACACATATGTATGTGTTTAAAAATTCCCAGCATACCATTCTGTGAGCGCTCCGAAAAAGGAGTCAGAAAAGAGTCCAACTAAAAAGCATTTTCGGAGCGAAAGAAAAATTTGCTTAAAAAATTTATTTTTTTTTCCATTTTTATATATTTTATTTAAATGAATTCCATTTTATTTTTTACTGTAAATACAATTTATTTTATTTTTTTCCATTTCTAATTTAGTTTATTTGTAAATGAATTGCCTTTTTGTTTAAGTAAAAACAATTAAAAAAACAAATAATCAGGCATGTGATTAAAATCGATATCGAAAACGAATGAGTTTTAGAAGTCAATTTTTTCGTAATATTTCTCTATTGAAAAACTTTTATCACATAAAATATAAATATATTGGGATACTAAGAGAATTTTAAAACAAAAATTTTAAAAAATAGATTATAAATTAAAAATGTATTTCCAAAACTGATTCGTTTTCGATATCGATTTCCATCACATGCCTGAATAAATGCGACCTTTAAATTTGTTGTAGTCAAAATTTGAATTACTCTTTAAGAGCTCTTTTTGAAGGACCATTTTCAAATGTAATGACCCTCTTTTCTGAAGGCATGAACGCTCCGGAATAGGTGTCAGAAAAGACTCTTTTCGGACTCATATGGCTTGCTGGGTTGTGACACTTTTTGAAATTTAAAAAAAAAAAAACAAAGGAATATTACATTGTGCATATTCTGTTTGTCCACTACTGTACTATTATTTTTTCTTCTTGAATTTTAATTCTCTTACTCTGATTGGCTGGTTGTTGTTTTCTTATTGTTTCCAGCGTTGCCGTTTTTGGTTATTTCTAACCAAAATTGGTTATTTTTTTTCTCAATGTGTACATGTGTAGATTTTTTCTGTTTTGGTTATTTTTTTTTACTGAAAATATTTAGATTTTAAGACAATTAGTAATATATTGCAAGCAAAAGAATTGTGCAAAAATCAACAAAATGCCCATTTTGTTTGGTCTGCCAAAGACAAATTTCAAAACTCAAGCTGTGACATTTTAAGTAAAAGTGATCTCCATATTTATTGCAATATAATTACATGTTTTTTAGTATTTAAGAGAGTAACTTTCTAGTTCCTTATTTTATTGCCAATGAAAAATTTTTTGTTTTTATTATATACTTTTTATTTTTGTTTAAGACATTAAAAATTAATAATTAAACTTGCAAAACTTAATGTAAAGTATTTGAATTTTAAATTTTACAAATTGTAGCATTAGCTTATGTTTCTTTGCATTACTTTTTGCAAAATATGACGCTTAGTTTTTTAAAAAAATTATTTTTTAGTATTAGGAGTTGTGTTGTAAAATACGTTGTTTTATGTTTTTTTTTGTTACCTTAAAGTACAAATTATAGTTAAAATTACAAAAAATAAATAAATAGTACATGCATTTAAATTTGGTTATTTTTTTTTAAATTTGGTTATTTTTTTTTAAATTTGGTTATTTTTTTCATAAATGTTGGTTACAAAAAAATTTTTTTCGTGGCAACACTGATTGTTTCCACTAAAATGCACATGTGTGCATTAAAACAACAACAACAACAACAAATGACCACAAATTAAATGATTCGCTAAAAAAAACCGGCACGATCGATTTTAATCGTTCATTTCAACGAAGTTCTTACGTTTGCAAAAATGCATGCATTCGTTAAAAGCTTTTCACAAACAAGTTTAGTTCGTATAGTTTAACTAAGAAAACGATCACAACCAACTAACAAGATCATTGGTACGATCCACTCGTGCAGTTACTAATTGGAAATTTAGCAAAATGCATAAAGTTAAACAAGAATGGCAATATAGTACAATCTTAAATATGTTGCACATATGTTTGGTGGTTTGTTTATTTGTACGAGTAGTTTGACTGAAACGAAAAGCTTTTCATTTGGGGGTGTAAGTAAATGTAATTGCATGCAAGTATACATACATATGTATGTATTTATATTTGCTTAACTGTACTCGTATGTATAAGTGTAAAATATAGTTGCAATAATTTTGTTTTATATTAAAATGGCGTTTGCAATATAGTTTTGATAACAGCCTCTAGAATTGTTGCAATTATTTTGTTAAATACATATTGCATTTTAAGTTAAATTTAACAAAAGCGACTAAAAATTAACTTGATAAAATGGGATATACAAATATAAATGTTCAATGTTGGGGTTGAATGAATTAATTAAATTTGTTATGTAAAAGTGCAGGAAAGCTATTTTATAATGTGTACAGATATCTTTAAATTCAAAAAACCAATGAAACTTGACTTTTTACATCAATATCGAATTTAAATACAGCCCAATCATGAATAAAAAATCCGCGGGAGTTTTTTCCCTTTTTATTATTACAACATTGAATTTGAATAGGAAAAATGAGAAAAGGGAAAAAACTCTCGCGGAATTTTTATTCATGATTGGACTGATAATATTTAAAAGCTAATTATACTAAGTTGATTATTTACTTCACAATTTAAGTTTACAAAAAAAAAAAATTATTTAATCTGAAAATTAAATTTTTATTTTTACGAAATGAAAATTAGAAACACATTGCAAAAACTGATTATATGCGTAAATGTTAATAAATTAATGTTAGCAGAAGATTTTCTCATATTTTGAGTTTGTCACATAGAAAGTTATTGTATTAAAATTAACAATTATATTTAGTTTACATATCAAAGATGTTGTTACATATGACTAGTAGTTTTAGTAGTATCAAAGTACAGACTTATTTAATGCTGAGTAAATAATATTGACACAAAATGCTACTGTAAAGAAAATTGTAATTGTAAATATGTATTTGGGAATTTTTTTTAAATAATTTAAAACCTTTTGGTTTTAATGATTTCTTTTTTTAATTCCTTTACCAGCAAATCAATGCTGTGCTCCGATTACACACACACACACTCCGGAAATTATAGCTTTTTAAATAATTGTTCAATTCAGTAGGCGCTTGCTTTATAAACATTTTATGTAACTTTTGTTGTATTCCATAAAAACGTATATATGTACATATGTATGTATTTGATTAATTAAATAAACTGTTAAAAACATGTATAAATAAAAATGGCATTGAAATGCAAACGTTAGTTAATAATAAAATACAAAATAATGCACAAAAACACCAAGCAACCGACTACAACGTGTGTCCGGTGTTTTGAGCTGCTTGTTGCTTTTTATGCCGAAATATTCAGCTACAGACTAAAAGTAAAAAGAAATTAAAGAAATAAGTAATTATTATTTATGCGAATTGATTTCAATACTCATACGAGTACTTACAAAACTTGTGCATGTGCGAGTAAATATTTAAATATGAAGCAGTTGCTTTGGTATTATTTTGAATGAGGCAATAGATAGACAGACATACAAACAGACAGACAAACAGACAGTCAGACAGAGAGAGAGAGAGAGAGTGACAGACTTAATAAGCACATAAATATTTTGTTTTATTTGTTTAAAAGTATACTTTTGCTTATTTGTTGTTATTGTACAATAATTTAAAACAATATTTGTGACGCAGGGCATAAAACCAGCAAGAAAGTAAAGTCTGACAAGCCCGACCATATAATAAATACCCTACACCCAGTATATGTATAAAACAGTTTTTCAAAAAAGAGCGCTATATGGGAGATATTACCTAATTTGGGCCGATCATCCAAAAATTTAGTGTCATGATTTCTGTGAATATAAATATTATGTATGTTAAACTTTCTTTCGATATAAATACTTTTAAAAGAGTTCTGGAAGTTAAAGTGGTCTTATATGGGAGTTTCGACTAATTATGGACCGACTATTATAAAATTAGGTCTCATCATTTCTGTATATATGAAACTTATTTGTGTTGAATTTTATTGGGATACCAACATTTTTGAGAGCGTTATGCTCTTTAAAGTGATTTTCGGAAGTGGGCCTTATATGGAGGCTACGACTAATTATAGACCGATCTGCACAAAATTTGTAGATGTGATTTACCTTCATTTACCACTCATTTGTGATGAAATTTGTTTGGATACTTGCAGAATTCAAACATTTTTGATCAGTAAACCCCAATTTCGGGAGGACATTTGTATGGGGGCCAGGTGAAATAATGGACCGATTTCCACCAGTTTCAATCCCATCCCAAATTTTATCCAAATATCTTCAAAATTGCGACCTGTATTCTGCGCACAAGCATTACATGGACGTCCAGCCAGCCAGCCAGCCAGCCAGACGGACGGACGGACGGACGGACATCGTTAAAGCGACTCAGAAAGTGATTCTGAATCGATCGGTGTACTTTAAGGTGGGTGTTGGACCAATATTTCTGGGCGTTACAAACATATGCACAAATCCAATATACCCTCCCAACTATGGTGGTGTAGGGTATAAACAGCAACAACTCTATGAGCAAACACATACATACATTTCAAAGTATTTATTGTTAAATGCAAGTGTTTATACGAGTATGAATGTGTATCTGGTATCTTTAAAAATGTATCTAAAATCAACTTTAAGCATTTATGTATGTTTTAAAATTAAAATGACGATTGGCTGAACGTCCCCCCTCCCTCTCTAATATTCATGGCGTTGATATGTTTATAAGTTTTTGTGCTCTTTTGCGTTTGATTGTTGCTGAACACCGCAACAACAATAACATTTTTACTGCACACAAGTGTCCCAATTCCTTACGTCCGTCATTCTACGTTATTCTGTATGTAGGTATGTACTGTGATAAAATGAAACTACAAAATTTCAAATTCATAAATGTGTTTAAATAAACATTCTGGGTAATATTTAGATTGCTTGGGGTTTTTTTTTTTTTTGTTGCATTCTGATAAAATATATTTTATTAAAACAAACCCAAAAACCGCATAATCGTACTTTAGAAAGTCTGAATTGCAACAAGTACAAAGAAGTAGAAATATAATAATATAATACTTTAATGTAATAACTATAAACATTTTATATTATGTAGTCTGAAGATTTCTAATTACTTAAACGTGTGATCAAATAATAAAAATATAAAACTGACCAAGAACAACAAAGTAACATACATACATACATACATATGTAAGTATACCTTCCATTGGCTCTTGTTGTTAATAAATACAAATCAAATAAATGAATCCTACTCAAGTTTAGCAAAGATCTTCAAACAAACGTTTGCATAAGAAATTTTAAAAATACAAAAACAAAACACAAATGATCGTTGCAAACAAATTAATCAGAATTTCAGATGTGTTTTTTTCGAGATGCGCATTTCCCGCTTACGTTTGTTGTGAATCGTATAAATAATGAGAACCAGAAATGAATGTATTTCTGAAATGCGATTCATTGTTGTTGTTTTGTATGTTGGGCTTTGTATCTGTGTGTGACACACTCAAAAAACCTTGAAGAAGAAAATAAAACAAAATCAACAGCAGCAATATAATAAATAAATTCATTTAAACAATCAGTTAGAGTGAGTAGCAAGTAGAAAACGAGAAGAGTGTTCTTTTTTTTCTCTTGTTTTAAACCACTTGTGCTGCACAAAATTGTGTTTTGCTGCGCCAAATAACGTCATCGTCTCTATGATGATCGTGAATTCTTTTTCAATCAATTTATATGCGCCGGGCTCCTTTAAGTTATAGGGTGTAGTTGATTTGCCGTAAAATAATATATTTTAAAGGTGTACAAATTTCTAAAGTTATTGGTCGAAATTGGAATTTTTCATAAACACGATCTCATTCTTGATCTTAGAAAGATCACTAATGAATACGATAAAAAAAATAGTAGTAAAGATGACTGAAATAGCAAATAGAACTTTTTAGCACATGGTGAATCAAATTCTATGGAGGATGTGCTTTGTTAGAGACAAATTTAATAGATCTAGTTTAAAATCGTTTGTTGTTCAGAAGCTGATATTGCTCTAACGTCCATGTACGCATTGTTATTAGAGATGTGAAGAAGGATATCCGGCAACTATCCGGTTTACCGGATATCCGGCCTAAATTTACTATTCGGATGGATACCGGATAATGAGCTACTATCCGGTATCTGGCCGGCCGGATATTTTCTTAGAATTATTTTAAGCAAATACATTTTAATTAAGTAACTAACAATAAAGTAGATTTTATTTAAAGGTAAAAAAGTAACAAAAAATTACAAATTATTTATCTTTCAAAAACTTAAAATACGTTTTGAGATATTCACTTTACTGAAAAATTTATGTATAAACTAAAAACTTAAAAAAAGTTCAATTAATAAAACGACTGACATTAATACTCAAAATTAAGAAGAGATAGATTATGGTGAATAAAAACTAAATTTTCAGCGTTCGCAGACAATAAACGATTTCGCTTGTTTTAGTAAACCAAGCCAGCTTCCGAAAAAAGTCTTTCGCTATAAACGCTGCTGCAAGGAGCTGAAAGGAACGTTTTGGCAAGCTTGTTTAAAATTAGATATTTTTTGGAGTTAAACGACCACCAATCGTAAGGATCCTGACTGCGATCAATTCGAACTTCCTTCAAGAAGAATTCAATCTCGGTAGGAATTGGGTTCTTCTCATGATCCCGAGACTGAATGTTGTTTTCATCTGCCACTTCATTAAAACAATCCCAAAATGTTTCGTGAGATTCACGAGCTACATTTGAATCAGTTTCATTTAATCGTAACTGTTTAGGTCTAGTTGAAGACGTCGATGAACAACTACTAATAAAAGACGTGTCGCAAGTCATTCTTAAGTGTTCCAATAAAATAGTATTTAATTTACTATCTGGTCGCCGGTACCCGGTCCAAATCACTATCCGTCACATCTGTAATTGTTAAATTGAGACAAGATTCATTTCTCTCATACATTTAATTAATCCAAAAAATCGTGGTTCAATATCACAATATTTACACATATAACTTTAATGATTTCTTAAAATGAAACACTTTTTTTAATATTTGAGATTTCTTATTATAATACAGCAAAATTGTATGCATGGAAATTAACCCTTTTATGCCCGCCACAATATGGCTATGAGCCAAATTCAACAAAAACTGCTTACACAAGGGGATCTTTAAACCAAAGTGTGTCATTTGCCTCATGAGCCTATCATATTATTAGAACAAAGTTGTTTGAAAAAAGAAGCCACAATATGGAGAAGAAACCGAAAATCTGTAATAATAAGACCGGCCAAAAAAGGTAAAATATTGAGCTTCCAAATATAAAAATAATGGATCGAACATACGAGTATGTATGTACTTAAATCAAAAGTTTATATTCAACATGAGATTTTGATATGACAATTATATCTTCCGTTTAGAGTGGTAAGATTTGTTTCAAAACCCAAACTGCAAATTAAAGTAGGGCTCATCACATGATCGTTAACGATCGTAAATAATTTCAAAATTTCTAACTTGTTTTGTTTTTCTGTTTTCTCTTACTCTCTATATTATTATAAGTAGATTGACTGTATTTATTACTCACATGACGCATTTGTTGGTTTTGTTTTCGTCTTTTATTTTACGGTTTTTTATTGTTATTATTATTGATGTTGTTTTTGTTGTTGCTGTTGTATGTGCAAATTCTCGAAAACGAAACAAGGTCAAATGCAGTTTTTTGTTATTGTTTTTATTTATTTAGTATTGTTACTTGTTTTGTTATTATTTTGTTGTTGCTGTTGTTGTTACTGCTGCTCTTTACTCTAACGAATTGCTTTGTATTTATTTTTGATTTATCTTTTCCGTTGGTTTTCTTTCTGTTGTGTTCTGTTTTTGTTTTTTTTTTACAATTAAGTTTGTTGCTGCAAATCTAACTAACGATCGCGTTAGTGAGTGAGTAAACCCCAAATGTACTTTTAAAATTTAAATGTTTAAATATTGCGACTAAGTGTTGGTGTTTGCACTCTGCATGTGCGTCTGAATTTGTTGCTATTTATTTTTATTGTTGTTGCCGTTTATTTTTATTTTATGCTCTCTTTCTCTCCACTATAAAAGCTTTCTTTTTCAAGGATACTCAAGTTTAGAGTTGTTTTTAGCAGTGATGCCTTTTTAATAGACTTTATTGAAAGGTTTTAAGTAATTTAGATGTTAAAAATGCATACTTGCAATAGGAAATAAAAAAATATTATTTAAATAGTTTTCAATGAATTGCTACTGTTATAATAAAGGAGAGGTGCTTATTTATTGGCTTAATAGATTTTTGAAATTGATTGTATGACTGTTAAATTTTATCTCATATTTAACTAAACATTTAAGCGTTTTTTTTATCCACAATAGTTGGCATCACTGTTTCTGTGTTGTTGACAATGATCGTTTCTGTTTGTAAAAAATTCTCTCTGTTAATCCTTCTTTGTATGTTCGTTTTTGTTTTCCTCTTCATTGTGGTTTATTGTCAAGTTTTTGTCTTTAGAATCTAAAGTTTAGATTCAAAACGAGAACAAGAATGTTTAAAATTCTTGGAATTTCATAATCACAAGGTGAGAACTAAAGAAGAACAAAACCAAAATGTTATGTCATGAAGCATCTAGAAATTCGTGCAAGGTATCGCATTTTAACCGAATGTTTTTCAAAATAAAAACGAAATTTAGAAATTCAATTTCGCAAACAATTAAAAATAACATCAGATGAATTGATAAAAATCCATTTTTGTTCAATATTTTAAAAAATTAACCATTTTTTCATACATTTGCTGTAAGTTTTGTTATTACATATTGCAAAAAAAAAATACTGGAGAGAAACTTGTAGCCCTGCTTATTTATGCTTGCGTCATTGAAATTGGATTTTATCAATTTTTTTGGAAATTTTTTCTAACATACTTATGTACATACATACATATCTATATGTATTTTACACACAAATATCCTTTTAAGAACTCTATTATGTACATTATTCTTATGAGTTTATACACTCATACAAATTTAAGAAACAGAGCAAAGTTGCTTCAAAAAAGCGTTTTTTGTTCGTATTATACATATCCGCTTATAACCTCTCTCTCCTGTACAATCAAAGTAAAACAGCAACCAAAGACGCCGACTGCCCCACCTACCTAAATATTCCGGCTGCGTATTGTGTGTCATGCAATCATAGGAGTAAAATGGATTTAAGTCTGTCCATATATTTACTACGCCTGCTATTTATGCACTACTTAGTTCTATTATATGACTCTTTTATATCCCCAAAAATATACTACAGTATGTTATTTATTTTGTTTAGTGTGTGTATGTTCACACATTCTTTTCATGCGTGCAAACTATTCACCCACAGATTGCTCTTCTCTAAAATAAACTAGTTATGGTAGTTAAGGAACTAGGGTCTTTGTTGTGTAAGAGTATACTTGCCTTTATTATCAAACTTATTATGATCTTTGTTACTAGTTATTTTTCTAATGTAAAGTAATGCAGTCCCTCCACTTACATAACTTTGCATTAGCAAATTAACTAGTGACTATATTCATAGTGTGATCGATATTATGAAGACAGACTAATATGCAGTTTACACCAATTCAAAACTAACAGTTTTTGGCTATGTTTAGTTTTAGATGTAAAAACTACTAAAATTTTCTTAAAAATTAAAACAGAGCTTTTATCTACAAAAAGTTTTTTTTAACGAACATGTCAAAAATTAAAAAAAAAAAGATTTCAATATTTTTTAAATTCACCCAAATAATATTTGTGAAAATATTAATTTTAAACATGTTTATCCAAAAACAAATTGTTTCAAATGGTTTCTAAAATAAAAAAGTGAAAAGTGTTTGCAAGAAAATACAAATGTGTGAATGTATGGATATGTATGTAGCTGCCAACAAAAACAAGATCATTTTGGTGTAATCCTATTAAAATTTGAAATTGGATTTTTTGAAAACCACATAATCTCTGTCTTGGTGTAAATGCACTATAAGAGAAGATTACTATGTGTATATATACCTACATATATCTACAAATGTGTCTATAGCAAAGTTGACAATTGCTACTTTTCCAGCTATATGGGACCTTACAACCCACATTTGTTTTATATACATATTACGAGTATTATTCTCTGAAGTCTACCTTTTTTTAAATAAAACTCACCATGAATTTTAAAATTATATTAAAAAATCCAATTATTTTAAACTCTAAAATCTATTTTAATAAGGAATAAACCAGTAGTTTTTTATCGCGTTTAAGATTTAATTAAATTAAAAAAATTGTTCATTTAAAAGATTTGCAACTGAAATGCTGACTTTTGGTTAAAACTTGTTATGCAGTGTAATTGCGGATTTTCAATGAATTAAATATTAATGTCAAAAGACAAACACATGCATGCAATTGTATACTTGTGTTGTATGTATTTAAGTAAATAAATATTATTTTTGTATTGTTATTTAACTATTCGGAGAATTTTTTTTATTAACATTTATTTAGAGATTATCTCATTTATTGTGATATTAAAAAAAAAAATAAATAACATAAAATAAAAAAATATATATGTACATACATGTATGTATTAACAGTGGCTCACAGCTTATTATATATTTTTCTACTTCTGTTTATTTATTGTGTCTTCATTAAAACGAACTAACAATCATTTTTATTCACAATCGTGAATAAAAATTCCACATGAAATTTGTTCTCTTTTCACATTTTTCCTATTAAAATTCAATGTTAAAAAAATAAAAGGGAACAAATTTCATGTGGAATTTTTATTCACGATAGGGGTGAATAAGTATTTCAAATCTTATATCAAATTAATTTTAATTATTCCAGCCAGTGCCGGACGAAAATTGTTTATCCATTGTTGTTCCATTGTATCCATGTATTAAGTTGGTATTCTTCCTTCTTCTTAGTCGAATATAGCCACTATTATTTAATACGTTGGGGTCTAATGGGTTTGGGAGTACTTTAAGATTTTTTAAGTATTTTATACATTTTTTTTTGGTCTTTATGAATATTCGAATTTTGAATTCTGTCTACATTTGAAGCTGAGGCTGTTCCCCATAGCTGTATTCCATAAGACCATATACTCGTATGTTTTATGATTGAGTTATCAAGAAGGAGTTTACATTCTAAACTTAGATTAGAGTTTCTGCCAATGAGCCAATTAATTTGGATTAATTTCGATTTCATTTGAGTCAAATTTGCATCTATATGGGATTTGCATGTAAGGCGACGATCGAGGTGTATACCGGGGTTTTTAACTTTGGATTGTTGTGTTATTGCTTGATTACTGATAAATAGGAGAGCATGATTCTCTACGTAATGTTAAGGTTATGTGTGTGCATTTCTGCTCATTAACTCCATTGCTTTAACCAATTTTCTAATTCAGATATTTGATATTGTAGGTAACGAGATGCTTCTTGAGGGTTTTCATTAATGCTTAGAATAGCAGTATCATCAGCAAATGTTGATTGTTTGCTGGCATATTAGATGTATATATCAAGTATAAGAAGGGTTCCAGGATACTTCCTTAGGGTACAGCTGCTTTAGTAGGTTGAGCAGAACTTAAAAAGTGCCTTCTTTAAGCTTAAATGTTCGGCCAGTTAAGTAGCTTTCCAAAAGCTTATGTGTGTTTACGGGTAAGTTTAGTTTCAACTTGTATATTAGACCATAATATCACACTTTATCAACCGCTTGAGAACTGTCGATAAAGAAAGCAGAACAATATTTTTTCTTCAAATGTTTTTTTTTACTGTGATCTAAATCCAAATTGACGATTCGTTTATTTTCATTATTTTCAATTAAAATCGGGTATAACTAGTTTATGAGTATATTCTCGATATCTATCTCTTTGAATATTAATCTCTTGAATCTTAAAATGTAGGGATACAGCTGCTCCTAAATGGTGTGTGACTGGTGGAAAGTCAATTGTTTCATTTGATGTGTTTGGGGTAAATACTGCCTTTAAATGATTAACAAATAAAAAAAGTCCTTTTTCAGTGTCATTTCTTGCCAAACCACAGGTCTTTTAAGATTTTTAGTGGCTCGCTAATAAGAAATCTGATTGCACAGTTGCGTCCTGATATTTTTTTAGTTTTCCTATTTTCCAAGAGTTCTTTAAGTCTTTTTATGCAATCTTTTAGCTTAGATTTTAGTGGGGCGATTTGTGCAATTGCCACTCTCTTAGAATTCTTCTTTTTTATTTAAGAGCCGTCGACATCTGATTAGTCGGAGAGTTTGGATATCAAGTTGGGCAGCCAGTTTAAGATCGTTATTTAAATTAGTAAGAGAGTAATCGATATATTCTGCTGTTCTTAGCGGTATGTTTTCAGAACAATGTGAACACAGGTATTTTATATATTTAATCCAATTTATACTTGTGCCTGTCATCGCTAAATTTAATTTCTCGGGGGCTAGATATAGTAACTATTGTGGGTGAGTGATCTGATGATAATACTAAAGAAGAGTCATCATAAATCATTTCACATAACACTTCAAAATCAATAACATCTGGTTTGGCTCCATACTGACATTATTATTGGGTAACGGGTTCTGCAAAATTTGGTTGGTTTTTAGAACATTAGCGTAGGATATATTTTTTTAAATGTCGTCACCTCATTTTGTGAGTAATTTGCGATGCGAAGGTTCGGTACTTTAAAGGTGGGTACTTTATTTCTGAGTGTTAGAGAGCGTTTTACAATAAAATATACTGGACAACCTCTAAAGTTAGCAGCATGATTTCCACCACAATTACTACATTTTTTCAAGTTGAAATCATCTCCTGGTTTATCACACTGAGATGAACAATGTAGTTCATTACATGCGACGCAAACTGGTGGCAACTTACAATATACGTATGATCTAGGAGGGGGCCAGATGATTTTCTTCGGTGTAATAAGTACCTCAGATCATCCAAAACTTATATGTATATATGTATTAGCCAATAAATACCCGATTTGAGCTTTGTAACGTTCTCCTGGTAAAATCGAAAATCTGATCTCATTCCCAGGTTCTGTGCGCATTACAACAAATTGTTCTTCAGAATCGAAAGATACTTAAACTTGTCCATGATTGTTTCAACAAATGTTAAATTCTCAGTACCAGCAGCTGACATACACTGCAACGACCATGCTTCACTGTTGCCTTTATGTTTTCTTTGTTGAATTGTGTATTTGATTTCGCCAAACATACGACATCTGAACCGAAGATGTTAAACTTAGGTTGTTTGATGATGATGATGACCGAATTCCAAAATGCATATTCCTTGAAAACATGTTCTTTGGCGAAATTTAGCGTACACAGTCTGTTTTTCGGGTTTATAAAAGTTTTCTTGCGTGAAACGGAAAATATTGATAGAAGTAGAAAAAAAGAAAAGCAAAAACAAAACAACAACGCTGCATTGAGCTGTCGGTGGAGTAGAATTTGACTCCTTAAATAAGCTGTGACGTGAAAAAACAAGCACATTTCTATTTTTAGGTTTTATATTTTAAAATGTACAGTTTTGCATTTTTAAGTTCCTGTTTGTTTTTTTTATGCAGCTTTGGAAACAGCTTTGAAAATGCACTGCATAACATAAGCTCCGAGCCACTGTCTTTATAATACATTTATTTGTGCATTTAATGCTAAGATACCTATTTTTTATTTTAATTTTTGTATATAAACAACATTTGATTATCATTTGCGAACTGCAAGCATGCAAACATTTAGTCGAGTTAGTCAGCTATTCATACAGACGTTTGGTAATGTAGAAAAGAACAAAATTTCAAACAAGTAGAAAATTCAGTTTTGTTGCTAAAAAAAAGTCTTGCCTGACTTTGAACGGTTGTTGCTGTGTAGACAGCAGCAGACTGATTGTTAGTCAGTCATTTGCCCAAATGCTGTTTGTTTGGCTGGCGCATTTTTGCATGTTAAACTATTTTTTTGTTATATTTTTTCGCTTTCGTTTTAATTTGTTGCTGCTGGTATGTCCCAGTCTCATTCAACACTTTGCTTTGTTTATTTATGACTTTGATGATGACATTCAACAAATCCAATAAACATATTACGAAATTTATTAAAACAATAACAAAAACAACAACAAACAACACACATTTTGAACAAAAATACAATAAATTTTATTTAGTATGATTTAGTATTTTATGATAATTTTTTAGTTTTCACACTTACATTTCAATGAGACAGCAGTAAGAAAAATTGAGGATTTACCTATAATATAGAAAAAAAGCTAATTAGATAAAATGTTTGTAATATATTATGAGGTTATTAAATATATATTTAAACGAAATAAGTATTGACTAAGAAAATATTGGGAAAGAATTTAATTTAATTTTATAAGTTTAAAGTTGATTTACTACTCAATTTTCTCACTCTCTTTCGAATTTGAAGATTCATTCGTTCTGATGACAAGATGCAAAGAAAACAATGGCGTATTTCTTTCTTCAGAAAGATTATTCCTTAAAAGTCAAGGAACCTTTCGTCTTAATATTACATACATAAATATAATCAGTTTAAAAGTTTTCATACTTGGTAAAGTATTAAATATTGGTAACATTTGGTTTAAGAACAATATTGATTATTGTGGCCGGTATTATGAGAACAGTTCATTCTCGGATGTCATCAGTGATGTTTGTATGTTGGAGGAGAGCGTTTGTACAAAATCTATTTAAAAGCAGGTTGTACTTGAAAGATTTCAGGGATATTCATAGAAAGACCATCAAATCCAAGGCAAATGCCTGAAAAGATAAAACATACACCGCCAACACCGACTAACATTTACTAGTGATATCGACGGTATATATTCAAGCGGAGTGTTTCATGGCGTGCGCGTAAAGTGTTTCATGTCAGTAAAAGCTTTGCAAATCGAATGGTTTTGAAGCTTACACATTCGTTAAATTGAAACTATTCTAAAGGGTTGCAAAAATTGACAACTTGAAACCAGTTTTTATTACTCGAAAATTCTGTTCAATTCTCTGTTAAACTTTCAAGACAATTTTTGGTTTGTAATACTAAATAATACTTTCGTCTTTACCTAAAAAGAAAAGTAATAGTCTAAAATAAGAACAAACATCTTACGTTTGCAATAAGTTGCATGTTAGATGCACCACACTCCAATAATCAACATATACAAAAACGGACTTGTCTTGAAAAATAAAACTAAAATAATAACAAAAACACCCCAGCAAAAGTTTTGCGCCAAAATAAAAAATAAATAATAAAATACTCGTACATATAAAAAAACGAAGGGAATAAAAAGAAATAAATTTTGCCGCAAGCATTAAATCCATTTGCACAATGCGACACAAACTAAAAGTGGTGGGGTGGGTATACAGGCAAGGAAAAGGAGTAACAAGGTGTCTATATGTAGTGAACAGCCCCATGTAGAATTAAATGCACTGTTAAACTGAGAATATTGCGACATGTGTTTGGACAACTTTAAAGAAGTTTTGTTTTTTAGTTAGTGATAGGAATTTCAAAGTCTGAAAAAAATTTTAAAGACCTAGAGAATTTTAAAGAAGTACAATTTCGTTGAATAAAAAAAATGTTAACGTTTTCCTAATACTTGATTGTGAAAACATACTTTCTAAATATATGTACATACGTCTATTAAAGTGAAAATTACTTAATGAATGAATGAAAGATAAATAAAAAATTTTGCTTTTTACGTTCTAGAATATATGTTAAAAATCTGCATAAATCACATGTCCTCTACTTGATATATTGGAGGTAAAATGCCACAAAAAAGTTTTCTTAAAAGCACAGATCTCGGTTATTAAGCGTCCTACAAGTTTGGGATAACACAGTGATGTAAGATTACGGGAGTGTAATATGTTTTTTTAGTTTACCGTCGCTAATTAACGCTACTGGTAAGATCCGATTTTCTTACTATTTCTTATTAGATTTGGAAAGAAGAAACTGAGATCTTTCGAATGATATATAATTTATCTAATGTTTGGTTTTCACTATGTCATTTTTGTTGTCAAATTGTTGGCAATTTTATGAAAACGGGTTGTCATCTATGTTTGCAAACATGATTTCAATCATCATGATTGCCATATGACAACCCGTTTTCATACAATTGCCAACAATTTGGACAATTTGACAACAAAAATGACATAGTGAAAACCAAGCATAAGAAAACTTGAGAAATTTGGGTGTTATTGTCGAGCAAACACAAATTTTGTAGATTTTTCAAAAACTTTTCAACTTTGGTGACGTTTTTATACATTATAATGTAATGTATAAAATTTTTAAAGTTTTCTTAGATAAATTATATATAAGTCTCTCTTTTCCATTGAAAAATTGAAAATCGGATCATTATCAACAAAATTACAGGCTTATAAGTGCGCAAAGGTACAAAAACCGGTTTTGTAACCGTAAATCCGGATTTTGGAGGTTACCGGCATATTTCCCTATTGGAATCTTGTTTTACTCGACAAGCCCTACAAGAAAAATAATATCCGGTCCCAGGTTTTTTGGACTGTCACACCTTGTAATTAAATTACGTTGTAAAGTGGTTTTTAGTCCTCAATATATTCGATACGAATAAAGTTTTTATTTGTTGTAACATTACTGACTTATTACGATAATCTGAATTGTTGCACCGATCAATCAATAAAAGCTTCATTTACATTATCTGAGTTCTCAGCGCTTAATTTTGAAAATCTTCTCAAATTATTATTTTTAGTTGAACTGTTATTTTTAATTTTTGATATTTCTTCAGTTACGCTTGAGTTCATTAAATTTAATTTTCATTAAATTATTTTTACTGAAGGTAGTAATTGTTACATGAAAATTATTATTAAAAATTATTAATTAATTTTTCGGCTGAATTGGGGATTGAACCTGGGTTGTTGAATTTACATGTTTCGAGAACCACCACATTCTCTCATCAGAATTATTTGTGTTATAACCTCTGCACCACTGCGGTGCCCGCTAGCCAACAGTCAAACATCAATCCTTTAACCAGTGTTACCGGTGGTTCGAAATTTGTTGTAATTATCATTTTTCAATTTATTTACATGTTTTTTCCCCCCTTAATTTTCACCTTTACCTTCAGTAAAAATATAGAAATATCCAAAATCTTCTCAAATGTAGTTACAGTCTAGGCGAATCTGATTCGTTCAGTATAAAAGTAGTTGCTTTTCATTTTCAGACTTTCAATAAAAAAATAATAAAACACAAGATTTTTTTTCAATAACTTGAAGCTTTAACAGAAAATTATGTTTAAATAGCATTAAATTCGTTTTTTCGTAACAAATTACGTGAGTTATACTCATAAAAAAGTAGCTAGCTAAACATACACAACTATACAATATAAAATGAACAAAAGAACACCCACCTTTAAGATACTTTTAATATCTTTTAGAAAATGAAAGTATAATTTATCTGGTCCTCAAGTTGTATCCAAATACTACATACGAGCATCAGTATTCCCACTTTAAGATGGTAAGGATGATGGCAGTAAATGTGAATGTGAATCATCATCATCTTTACAAGATGATAAATATGTTGCTTTTCTTAATGATGATGATGATAATCATGACGATTATCAACATTCGAAGATGCTTAAAGCTTAAATAAGTAATAAAAATATCTAAATGTTTTCTTTCTGTTTTTTCTTTACTTTTTTTTTTTTTTTTGGTAATTTTTCTTTTCTTTTATTATCATTATTTTTATAGTATATGTATGTATGTATGTTTGTATGTATGTTATTTTATTTTTTACTTTCAGTTGTGTTCGACAATTTGTGTGTGTCTGCCAACGTTTGTGTGGTAACTTTTATTTTATTTTATAATTCAAGTTCAAGTTCAAGATACAGTTTCTTTTTTATTTATTATAATAAATACAAAAAGCCAGATATAGATACCGTCTTTTAGATACAAAATACACAAATGTAGTATGTACATACTCGTACTACATGTGTGTTTAGCTTTTTTACATATTTATTATGTAGTTTTTTCTCTTGTCAATAAATTTTATTTTGTTGTTGTATATATTTAAAAGCGTTGTCTGTCTGTCTGTCTGTCTGTCTCTCTTTCTTTCTTTCTTTTTTTAATGTTTTACAAATACTGCATTTTTAACGAAGTGCACACGAATTTTAAACCAAAAAAAAAACTTTAAAAATTAAATCAAATTAACATGAAATAAAAGAGACAAGCAGTCAATCAGTCATACGAATAATTTAAAATATTCAAGGTCTTTTTGGTTACTTGAATAATATTTTTTGTTTTATTGTCACCTTAAAATGCATGAATATGAAGTTATGTATCAATAGACTTTAAATAAATAATTAAATATTTCTTTTTTAATAATTATTACATATGTACTAAAAAAACAAATGTTACCGTAGATTTTTAATGAAAGATTCTTGTAGAAATTAATTAAGCAATATTTTATTTTTGAAATAATTCGTAAAGTTATGGCGATAACTTAATGGAATTTTACACAGTTATTGCATAGTGTTACTGAGTGGATTTGATTTTGAGGGATTTTAAAATGGCAATGAACCAGCTTTCATTACAAATTTTTACTAGGCGGACCTCTAAGTTATAATTTGGCAACAATATATAATTTTTCGTGGTTTTTTACTTTATCGCAGTAATTTATGAAAGGTTTTTTTTTAACAAATGAAATATTAAATAACTAAATTTTGTATCTACACATATACACATACTTTTTTTATTAACATCTTTCAAATCTTTTTTTTTCCTGATTTTTGTTAAAACTCTAGCAGGAAAA
The DNA here is from genome assembly GCA_916048285.2 of Bellardia pandia. Taxonomy (NCBI): domain Eukaryota; kingdom Metazoa; phylum Arthropoda; class Insecta; order Diptera; family Calliphoridae; genus Bellardia; species Bellardia pandia. The sequence continues at coordinate 56,909,383 of OU696530.1, forward strand.
TTAAAATGTTTTTTACTATAAGCAAAATAGCTTCTTTCAGGCATGAAAAACCAACAAAAAAAACATGAGAAATAAAAATATCAAGCTAACTTTTTTAATTGCAATCTCTAGGATAAAGTACAACAATATTTCAAGTGCATATGACTACAATACAGTTATTTGCTGCTAACTTGTTTTTATACAAAACAATAAAACAAACAAAATTTGTTTTAAAAACAAAATGTAAAATGCAAAAAAAATACAACAAAAACAAAACACAAACATAAATAAGTAAAAAATGTCCATATAGAAAAAAAAAAATTATGAAAAATAGAAAGAAAAAACACGAAAAAGTTAAATATAAAATGCAAGCAAATTACCAACACTACCACTGACAGACAGCCAGTCAGTCAGCCTGCCAACCTTTCCAGCTCATACACATACATCCCAGCATGCCATATGAGTCCGAAAAGAGTCTTTTCTGACACCTTTTTCGGAGCATTAACGCTCTTTATGAGCCCAAAAAGCAATCATAATTGCTCCGAAAACCTTCAGAAAAGTCATTACATTCGAAAATGGTCGGTCAGAAAGAGCTCTTAGATAATGTCAGAAAAAAATCTTTTATGAGGGTTTTATTGGGCTCTGTGTAATATTTTCTTTTTTCTTTGTTCAAAGCACAAATAACAGGACAACAACGCTTTGGTACACACATAATTATGAGGAATTTCTGAGTCATACTGCATGCCGACTCAGGACAGTAACAAGCAAATTTTTCTTTCGCTCCGAAAATGCTCTTTTGTTGGACTCTTTTCTGACTCTTTTTTTGAAGCGCTCCTAGAATGGTATGCTGGGATGCCACACACACAGTTGTTTAACAATTTGACAGCCAGCCAGCCAGCCACCCAACAAACAAACCATACGAAAGAGAAACCTAAAGATACAATCACTTTTGAATGCAGCACCACAGCAGTAAAAACAACAAAAAAGCAAAAGCAAAATACGTTTTTACAAAAATTCAAAAGCACAGAGTGGTAGTGCGCCTTATCGAGAAAGAGAGTTCACTTGATGTGGCATGTTTTTGTATGCAGTTTATTGCAGGGGTTGAGCAGGAGCCACCACATTGAATGGTGGTGGTTTGTTGTTCGAACAAGACTGCAAAATGTATGATAAAATATTAGACAGCAGCAGCAGGAATAACACACACACACACATTAACTTCCACACTAATACCACATAGACATTTATGTATGCATGTATGTATATCTATACAGAGATGACAACTACGTTGCAACTTTACTATAAAATACATTTTTTGTATTCGTTATTTGTGTTTGTGTTTGAGTTTATTTTTTAAACTTGTTAGAAACATTTTTATGTTGGAAATTTTAAGCATAGGAAAAATAAACATGTATGTAAATTATACACACATATGTACATATGTATGTATGTATGTATACAAATATATAGAAAATTTTCCTCATTTCCTCCAAGTCTGAGATTTTCATTTTACCCTTTTTTGGCCAGAAACAAACAAACAAACACACACACTTACATATATGTATGTGTTTATGCATAAAGACACACTGACAATTGTAACTATGTCTGATAATGTTGCATTGCAGTATGAATTGTAGACAACAGAATTATGTTTTAAAACAAAATTAATATGAAATTTACTAAAATCATCTATGTACATATGTATATTAGCTGTTTACACTAACGAAGAGGTTTGAAAGTTTTGGATCTTTCGATAGAATAAGAAAAGTTCTGCCTTGAGGCACACTACAAGCAGTATATCCACTTTTATGGCATCCTTTTGAGTCTCAATTGGACGGATGGATTGGAAGATGAAATAATCCTACAATTAAATCGCGAGATGTTGGTCATCAAGTCTCTCAACTGGAAATGTCTTCCGCCTCATATATGGGTTTCAAGATACGAGACATCCAGGAAAATTTAGTTTGTGACATAATCTGCGATTAACTCCGAAATAATATACAAAGCACTATAGCTCTACAGGGACGCACAGGGATGTTTCAGTACTCTCTTGGCTGTTGGTATGAACGCAATAAGTCAACTGACAGATGTCAAAACGTATAGGCTGTCCATATGAAAACAGCAGTTATCTGAACGAGAAGTGCAGGGATTGTTACATTGATATTGTCTCAAAAATGAGACACACATGGATCTGGTAAAATGATATGATGTTATCTTAACTTTTTCAAACGTTTCGGTTCATGTCTGCAAATTAAAAAAAGGATCATGTGCCACTTTTTTTATAGTAAAACTGCCGTATTTATGGGGAATACGCTCCAATGTGGTGGGCGCAAGCACCAAGAAGTAAAATTGCTTACACTTATTGAAAGATGATTTTTCAAGAACTATTTTGTAATTACGATTTTTTAGTGTTTTAAAAATAAATAATTCATTTTACAATTTTTGATAATTTTTTAGTTGGACTCGTGTTCATTAAATTTAATTTTCATTAAATTATTATTTTTACTGAAGGTAGGAATTGTTGTTACAACATGAAATCTTATTAAAATTTATTGATAATTTTTAATGAACTCGAGCCCAACTAAAAAATTATCAACAATTTTAAATTAACAATTCAACTAAAAATAATAATTGTTCTTAATTCATTTTACTTTAAATAAGCAATTATACATCAATTATTTAAAGCACTTTTAGAATTTTTACAAATTTTCCCTGCACTAAAATTAGAATTTTTCCCATATAAAAGTGCTCGTACTCGACTGCACTTGTATAAGGAAAAACTTGAACAACAGCAGGCACACAAAATGTTACTTCTTTTTTATACAAACAGTGGGAAACAACAGCAAGAAGCCCCTGCATTTGGAATTGGGAATTGGGAAACACTCGTAGGCAGGAAGAGGGATGCAATGAGTGTATAAAACCAATTGCAAAAAGCAAAAATCAATGTTAGAACAACAAATGAAAGAAACCCAACTTAAAAAAAAAAACATCACCACTGTACGTGCAGTAGTTGTATATGGAAACTAGAGTTAGAAACCTGTTATTCAAAATATTGATGTAAAAAACTGGAGATGGTAAGCAGTTTTTTTGTAACAAACAGATAATGGAAAACAAGGACGACATAGACATAGACGTAGATGACTAGAGAGTCAAGTAAATACAAGCGCATCTGAATTAACTAAAAAACATACATGAAGTATGCAATCCTTGCCAACCAAAAAACACAACGTCATTATGGTTCTCGTCATCATCAACAACATCATCATCGTCAGAATGAAAGATAGTGAGTGAGTGAATACAAGAGAAAGACCCTTGAAGCACGTGAATTTTACAAACAAATTGCTGTTGCAAACAGGGTGGTTGAGGCGTTCTCGGTTAAGAGTTACAGCTTTCCATTTCCATTTATTACCCGAAACCCCATCAAAACAAAGTTTTCCTCATTATGTGTGTGTGTATGTGTGTGAAAAAACTGCAGAGTTACAAAAATGCGCCAAACAACCATCGTCGTCATCGTCAGCTTCATCATCACCACCATGCAGGTATGAATTAGTAGCAGCCAACATTGTTAGTCTAGAAATCCAACTAAATCAGGAAACGCAACCAAAGCAGCGCAACAATAGCATCAGCAGTCGTAGTAGCAACAGCATGAATGTGAACAAAACTTTCACTTTTTCTTTGGCAAACCACGGCCAGGCGTCCACAAAGGCGCAGACAGCAGTTACACTGGCAGTTTGTTTTAACAGGATAACAGCCATTCAGGCTAGTAAACAAATGCTCTTTATTATACACATTCTCAGATATGTATATATTATGTCTTTGTAGACGGAAGAACAGAAAGGCGAACTGGCTGGGTATTTGCGAGACAGACAGACAACCAGGCTACTTGTATTTTTAACTACTCGTACAATAAATGTTGAAGCAAAGTAAAGTAGTGAGCACAAAATTTAAAGGAATTAAAACAATTTTAAATTTTTTATTTGTAGAACTAAATAAACTATTAATTTTAGCGGCTATTTATACTCCTTCTAGCCTTTAATGCTCATATTAGGTAATGAGTTCTTCGAAATTTATAAGCGAAACTCTTAAGGGCGGAAGGAGGAATCTTATCAAAAATTAAGTTCTGGAAACAGAATTAGATATTCTATTGGGCTGGCAACAAATTTAATTGACAAAATTTATCTTTACAAACAATTTCCTTTAACAAACTCTTTTAAATAACTCTACTGGATGCAAGGATCGCATACAAGCACACAAACACACTCACAACTACACTTTCCCATAGACTCGTCGCAATTATTTAGAAGGAGTATAAAGTTTATGACTACTCGAATGCATAATGGGGGTTGTGCATGAGTGCCATACAGAGAGAGAGAGAGAAAGAGAAATAAAACCAAAACAGCAACAAAACAACACGTCATTACAACATACAACTTTTTACTACAAAAATATATAAAACCCTACAATACTACCAACTGAATATGTGCATTTGTGTGTTTCTAAATATATGTATGACTTATGGCAGACTCTAGCACTACGAGGACGAGTAAAAAAACTGTGCAATGCGCCAAAGTTTAGTTGGTAAAATAAAATTGTTTTTCTTAACAAAAAAAAAACAAAAAAACGAAGAATGAACAAACCCCAAATACGAGTATGTACCCTGGAAAGAAATAGTACTATAGAATTAAAATAGCTTTCAGTAGAGAGAAAGATTGCTAAGGGGTGTTACTAGGGTATTGGCTTAAAATAAATGCAACTATGTTTGCTTTTTACTAAATAAAATAATTCCTTTTCAGTTTATGAAAATCAAACAAACAAAATATGTTTAAATGCCGAAAGTGGAAGGAAGTTGGTGTGGAAATAAAAGTAAGTTGAATTTTATTTTCTACTGCATTGCAACAAAAACTATACAACAAACACACTCAAACACATGCACTTCACATACAGGATATGGTAACCAAGTGGTTGCAAAGAAAGTTCTTTTTTGGCCTGTTTGTTGTTAACAGTAGTTTCATACTCGTATGCCTGGCTGACTGACTGCTGCCACTTGCATGTGTATTGTACAAATGCATTTACTATTGAAGTTTGTTTCGTTTTGGTTTTTGTAGCCAGAGTATGTATATTGCCTGTTTGTGGCATTTATTATATTTTATTTTAAGCCTAGTACCTATTTATTAGGGGAGTTCAAAGTTTTTTTTTGGAAAAAATGCATTAATAATAATTGTTAATTACACTGGTTTACAAATTTTTAATTTGGAAAAATACCAAGAACGCCACTTATCTAGATAAGTTAATTGGGACCTCCTGAACACTAAAAACGCTGTAATTTTTTTTTTCTAAGTACCGTTTTTTAGATAACGGTACTTTTGTGTTTTTCGGTGTATGGTCCCATTCAAACCCTTGTGGAGCCCAACCGAAGAGCCCGATCGAGATGAGTGGCATATCGTTGGAAAGGTAATCGAATGCCTTTTCCGCCGATATGCTGCAAATTTCTATCTGATAAGAAATAGCTGAGTTATGGCACCTCAAAGTTCGAAATTTGCCTATTTTTTACGTTTTTTTCAAAATTTTTCTTTTTTATTTAATTTTTTTTCTACGTTACAGTTAATATCTGGAATGTTTTATTATTTATCCAAATAGTTTATTTAATTACCAACATTTCAAGCGTAATTTGAAAAAAATCGGATGAAAAATATAGTTTTTATTAAGGATTTTGTGGAACGACAATATTTTCATCTTCATTGCTTACACACTATATTCGGCGTAAATTCAAAAAATTTAAATCAAAGAGGCCTCGTAACTCACCCACAAAACTTATTGAAAACACAAACAGCAATAAAAAAGTTAAAACTAAAGAGCAGCCACAAAAAACACTAAAATCATACTGGTTAAGCCAACCTTCAACCCCAAATAGGTTTGAAATATTATCTATTGATGATAATGAAAATAAAGAAGACCAAATTCAAAATGATGGTGTTCCCCACAAACAACCAGAAAAAAATAAACCTACAAAGCCCCCACCAATATATGTTCAAAACGTGCAATTCATAGATAACCTCAATAATGCTTTAAACTCCTTACCAAATTGTCATTACGAAATACGTGTTCTTAAAGAAAATGAAATAAAAATTCAACCTTTAGAATCTATTCACTACACCCAAATAGTAAACCTATTAAGAGCTAAAAACACCCAATACTACACTTATAAACCCAAAGAACAAAAAGGTTTCAAGGTTTTCTTGCGTAATATGCATTATTCAACCGATAAAGAGGAAATAAAAAAAGAACTATGTGAACTAGGGCACGAAGTAACACATATCCAAAATATCCTACAAACTGGTACAAAAAAACCACTATCTCTGTTTTCTATTGAACTTAAATCAAGTCAAAATAATAAGGAAATATATTCTTTAACCCACCTTTTACACTGTAAAATTAGTTTTGAACCTCCACGTTCAAAAAGAACTTTACCTCAATGTACAAACTGCCAAAAATATGGCCACACCAAAAACTTTTGCAACAAAATCCCCGTTTGCGTTAAATGTGCTGGAGATCACAAAACTATGCTTTGCCCAATCAAACAGAAAAGCGAACATATTAAATGCGCGTTATGCGGTGAAAACCATACCGCAAATTATAACGGATGTATGGTATACAAATCCCTCAAAATTAAGCAATTTCCACCACTAAGAAACAAAGAAAAAATAACCGTCCAAGAACACCAAACACAACAAGCTGATAATTCTCGAAACGTACCTACAACAAACAGTAGAATAAATCCAACAGTGACTTACGCTCAAGCAACAGCACAGAGTCAAAACCCTAATACTGAGGAAATGTCCATTATTAGTAATTCTTTATTCAGTTCCACTACACCGCAAATAAGTAATGATATGCAAGACCTTAAAGATATGATGAAGCAACTGATTTCTCAAGTATCTAACATGATGAACATTATCACAGTACTTCTAACTAAGCTCGATGGACAGACTAAGTAAACTTAATATAGTACAATGGAACGCGAACGGGCTTATCCAACACACACTCGAACTAAAATTATTTTTAAATCGCTCTTCAGTAGACGTGCTACTTGTCTCTGAAACCCACTTCACGCAAAAAAGCTTTATAGCCATACCAAACTACTCAATCTTTTATACAAATCATCCTGACAACACAGCGCATGGGGGTACAGCAATAATAATACGAAAATCCATTAAATGTACTGAATTACAGAATTTTAGAAAAGATTATATTCAAGCTACTTCCATTTTAATAGAAGATATACACGGTCCATTTGTATTATCTGCAGTCTACTGCCCGCCGAAACATAATAACACAAAAATTGAATATCTTGAACTCCTTAAATCTCTTGGGAATCGGTTTATAGTGGGTGGTGATTTTAACTCCAAAAATACAGTTTGGGGATCTCGATTAACACTATCGAAAGGAAAAAATTTGCTAGAGGCAATAAATGAATTCAAATGCAAATTTATAAGTACTGGAGAGCCTACTTACTGGCCTACAAACATTCACAAAAAACCAGATCTCTTAGACTTTTTTATTACCAAGAATATAAGACATGATTATCTAAATATAAAATCATGCTTTGAATTATCTTCTGACCACTCTCCAGTGGTACTTATATACCAAACCGATGTACTTCTATCCAATCAAAATAAATTTATATACAACAAGAAAACCGACTGGGATTGTTTCAGAGAAATCTTAGAGACAAAACTCGAGACAAATATATCGCTAAAAACTGAAGAAGAATTGGATAATTCTATAACTTTTTTCAATGATACGCTTATAAACGCGGTTAGTGATTCTACTCCATCCAGAACACACACAGTAGATAAATTCAGTATCCCACCTCACATCCAAGAGAAAATAAAAGCCAAACGAAGATTAAGAAAAAGATGGCAAACTACAAGGTCAATTCAGGACAAAACCCACCTTAATAGGCTCACAAAAGATCTCAAAAACTTGCTAAAGAAGGACAAAGAAGATAAACTACAAAGATATCTTACTAACCTTGACTCATCAGCTACAACAAATTACTCGCTCTGGAAAGCAACCAAAAAAATAAATAATGGAATTTTACATCAGCCGCCGATCCAAAAACCTGATCTCACATGGGCCCGCACAAATGAAGAAAAAGCTAATGTTCTTGCAGATCATTTTTCTAAAACCTTTACAAATCCAATGGACGAAAAGGATATAACTCTTCAAAGTTTTCCAAACAGCTCTTCCAACTCTCATATCAGAAGAATTTCAATTAATGAAATTAAAAAAATTATAAAAACAACAAAAGATAATAAATCTCCTGGTTATGATCAGATCACCGGAAAACTACTAAAAGAATTGCCGAATAAGGCCCTAGTCTATTTAAGAAATTTATTTAATTCAGTTATAGATATTAAATATTTCCCAAAAGTATGGAAAGTCGCTGAGATAATCGCTATTCCTAAACCAAACAAAGATGCCTCAAAAACAACATCTTACAGGCCAATTAGCCTTCTGCCACTGCTGTCAAAGATCTTCGAAAAACTCTTCTATGAACGTATTGAACCAATTCTTCTAGAAAGACAACTCATCCCCAAACACCAATTTGGATTTAGGCGAAAGTTCTCTACTATACAACAAATTCATAGAGTAACAAATAAAATATCGTCTGATATTGACAAAAAAAACTTTTGCGTTGCAACATACCTCGACGTTGCAAAGGCGTTTGATAGCGTATGGCACAAAGGTCTTCTTCATAAACTAAAAAATCAATTGCCAAAAGAATTCTTCTTAATACTACAAAACTACCTACAAAACCGAAGATTCTATGTTAAATATAAAGACGAGTATTCAAAAATACTTTCTATAAAAGCTGGAGTACCTCAAGGTAGTGTCCTCGGACCAATGCTTTACCTCCTGTTTACATCAGAAATTCCAACTCCTACAACAAATAACAATATGATAGCAACATTTGCTGACGACACTGTTCTACTATCATCACACGCAAACATCAAATGGGCTATGCAAAACTTACAACAACTGCTCAATAATACAATGAATTGGTTCCGTAGTTGGGGAATTCAAGTAAACAGTGATAAAACAATTCAAGTAATCTACACTAATAGAAAGATAACAAACTTTCAACCTATCCAAATAAATACTCTACCAATTCTTATGGATACAAAGGCGAAGTATCTTGGCATTATAATTGACTCAAAGCTTAACTGGAAAGATCACATCACTCAAAAGAAAAAAGAAATAAACAACAGGTTTAGACAATTATTTTGGCTGTTAGGGAGAGAATCTAAACTAACAACTCAAAGCAAACTACTTATATACAACACAATTATAGCGCCAATTTGGAAGTACGGGGTAGAAATATGGGGTACAGCTAGCACAACAAACTTAAAAATTATTCAACGAGTTCAATCTAAAATATTGCGAACTCTTGTCAACGCAGAATGGTATATTAGAGATGAGGACATACATCGAGATCTAAACGTCAAAACAATAAAAGAAATTATCCGTATCAGCAGCATTAAACATACAACTCGTTTAACACAACATTCCAACATGGAACTCAGACAGTTGCCGGCAAACGAAATCCTGGCACCTAGAAGACTTAAACGGTTTACACCTTCAGATCTAGCTGAGCGATACTAAAAAATTTATATATTACTTATCATTCAATAATTCGACTTAAGTTATCTTAGGTACTGATTTAAGATAATTATCATCCCACCTCTGTAAATTAAATTACTTATTGTCATCTTGTTGACAGGTGTAATAATAAAGGGAAGTTAAAAAAAAAAAAAAAAAAGATATTAACTGTAACGTAGAAAAAAAATTAAATAAAAAAGAAAAATTTTGAAAAAAACGAAAAAAATAGGCAAATTTCGAACTTTGAGGTGCCATAACTCAGCTATTTCTTATCAGATAGAAATTTGCAGCATATCGGCGGAAAATCCATTCGATTACCTTTCCAACGATATGCCACTCATCTCGATCGGGCTCTTCGGTTGGGCTCCACAAGGGTTTGAATGGGACCATACACCGAAAAACACAGAAGTACCGTTATCTAAAAAACGGTACTTAGAAAAAAAAAATTACAGCGTTTTTCGTGTTCAGGAGGTCCCAATTAACTTATCTAGATAAGTGGCGTTCTTGGTATTTTTTGGCTGTAAACCAGTGTTATAAACTTATAAAACAGTTTTTTTTTAATATTTTAAGTGGATGCTTAAACATTTTACAATAAAATATAAGTTTTGTATTACAGTTCAACCTTGGTATAACTAATTTTAAGGGAATTAGAAAAAAAACGTTATATCGAATAATTCGTTACAATGAGGTTCGTTGCACTTCTATTCGTTATAACGAGGTAATAAACAATTTTGTATGTATATTAATCATCATCTGCTTACCATGTTATAACGCACGATTTCCGCTAATAAATCAAAACACATTTGAAGGAAAACACTGTATTTTGTTGTTTTATAATTCAAAAATAGTTTACATTTATAAAATAATAAGTCTGAGCCAGTACAACAAGCTGCAACAAGCTCTTGGCAACAATAAAATTTTCTTCGAATATTTCAGTTGTTTCATATAATTTGGATTAATTGATGGAAATCGTTATGAAAAGGTTGTAAGTTGACAAAATTAGTTGAATAAAGGTAAATAATTCTTTCTATTTTGATAGTCTGCAGTGAATGAAAATTCGTTCTAACGAGGCTATTGACAAATGTATTCGTGATAGAGTGGTTCTTTTTGTATTAAATCTTATGGAGCGTTGTAGGGGATTTCAAAAAATTCCTTAAATCGAGGAATTCGTTATAGTAGTTATATCGAGGTTTGACTGTATATGTATGTGTTATATTCAAAACTTGTTTCTTCTTTAAAATTCCACAAAGCGTTTCCTTTAAGAAAGTTTGTCTTTCGATTTTGGCATTCGGCTAAATTTCGAACGAATGCCGTATAAATGTAAGCTAAATTTTTCCTTAATGCAAAAACAAACTTTAATTGGAACAAACTAAAGCTAGATTTACACGATTGAAACTTTATTCAAAATTGCTCTTCAAAATGCTTCAAACTCGTGTAAACAGCAAAATTTCTTCAAAATTTATTTATTTAATAACTATTAATAACTATTAATTTATTTATTTAGTAACTATTAAAAACTATTAATAACTATCAAATAAATAATTTTTGAAGAAATTTTTCTGTTTACATGAGTTTGAAGCATTTTGAAATTTTCAATCGTGTAAATCTAGCTTAAGTAAATTTAGTCAATCCTTTGTCAACAGCAATCAAATCTCTTGGGTGGTTGCTTTGATTTTTTACTAAACGCCTTATGACACTACATTTTTAATGCATTGTTCAAGTTTTGGTGAACAGTACAAATATAATGTAATAGAAAAATTTACCAAGTGCAAAGAGTTCAGCAGTATTAACATAAATGGCAAACTGTCAAACATTTTACTAAAGTTATCGATAAAAAATGAAGTTATGTCAAAAAAAATGTAAAATTGTTCAACTTAAAATTGACATTTCAAGCTTGAAATAATAAAAGTGTTGCTGAATCAGCGGTTTATGGGCAAATTTGGCGATTAACCGTTTTTTTGTTCGTTTTGTTTTTATGTTTCTCATAAACAAAAAGTTGACAACATTTAATAAAAAAAACTAAAAGGCTTTTTTGTTTACATTTTTTATAGTTTGCTTTTTCTAACATTTTCTGTTTCTTTCTATCAATTCTATATCAATTCAATGAACAAAAAATGTAGTGTCATAAGGGCTTAAACGTTCAATTTTAATTTTTAGTAATTTGGTTTTTAAATTATTTTTTTTTTTTTTTTTTTTTTTTAAATTATTTGAACACATTTGCTTGGTACTCGAAGATTAGAAAAAAAGATAAGAAACCGCCATTTTATAGGGACGAAAATTGTTCATGAGCAACTAGGCGGTTAAGGAAACAAAGCAAATTTGTTAGAAATATATTATATTATTTAGATTTTGTTTCCGAATAACAGGTTTGATTTCGGCTTAAAAAATCCGGCTTGACGAACGTACAAAGAACGACCAATAAAAATTGATCAACAGACGGATGTACGTATTCCTCTAGTCGTAACATCAAATGTGTTTGAGAAGTGGTCGCTTGATACGTGGTCGACGGTTCACCTTTGTAGGATATCTATATAAATATTTCTGTTTATTCACATATGAGACTTGTATTAGACTTCCTTATTCGAAAGCGTACTATAGAATAGTTTTAATGTAGTAGCTTACACATATTCGCTATAATACTCGTAATTAATGTACAAATTGTATGGATGAAATGAAAAAGGAGTTGGTATAACACCTTTTATGCAAAAATATATTTCAACAAATCATTATTAATTTAAAAATGTTCAAATTTTGATTTGGATTTTCCTAAGAAAAAATATTTGATCCAAATGATGCCATCATTCTAGTCATATGTTTTCAAACCGTAGATAGATTTTATTAGTTGCATAAATGCATATACTAAGAGATGCTTTGTGTAATTTTACTACATTACACGTACATATGTATACCTGAATGTATACTTTAAATCAGGAGTGCCCAAGCCCTATACTCTTGGTGCTCTTTTGTATTTGTAAAAACTCTGTGTGTTTTGTATACTCATTACAGCACTAGCAATACGAAATACACAAACAATTTTGCCTTATTTGTTTTTTTTTTGTCGTAGTTTACTCTATACACGCAAGCGCAAAGCAACAACACGACGTTTGTTGGACCTTCGTTTACGCATTTTGGCGAGCATTAGAAGATTGTTTGCAGTCAACAATCGTATTTAACTCTTCAAAATGATACTTTCATCGCATCGTAGACGACTCATATGGAAGAGTCGCCGTCATGACACAGATTCTTCCGTTGCACTAAACTTCCGCGATCGGAATACGACATCGCGGACGATTAATTTAATCGCCAGCTCCGATCGCAGAAGTGTCCTCTACGATTGAAAATGCCAGCTGGGGCTCTACTGGTAAACATTGGTGACTGCGATCGTCAATGTAGATTTTGTTTTTGTTTAACGTATGATACCGTTAAAAAATGTATGTTGTTTCTTTATATGTATTGGCTTTTACAACAAAAAAAACTGAATAAAAATTAGTTTTTATTTAAATGTATTGGTGTTTGCTCTTACATAAGCAACTTTTGGGCACTCCTGCTTTAAATTATTGACCCTCAAAACCAAGTGCAAATTTTCGTTAGCTGAGGATTTTTCAACATAATAATTGAATTAAGTTCGTTTAAATCTCAACATTTGTAGCAATGAAATGTTTAATTTAAATAAGTTATATAACATAACAAAATAATAAATTATATAACTTAAAAAGAGAAAAGCATCATACTGACTGCAACATATGCAATTTAATTTATTTTTTTTTTATTTAACTAAAACCAGCCACTAGAATGGAAAATGCAACTCTCCCTACACCGTTTTTAGTATTTGCTTAAAACATTAAAAAAACACGTATATGCAGAAGAAATTAAATAGAAAAGGAACTTTTTTTGATCATGTTTTGGTTTGCAACCAGAAAAAGTACATGGCTACGAGTAGAAAATTGCTTGTTTTCTGAAAAACAAAAAATCCAACGTCAACAACAAAGTTATGCTGCAGTATGTTTTGTCCATTCTACTCGTATGAAATAGTTTCAACTTGATATTTGCCCATCCATAGTTACACAAATGCAAGCAGACATGGAAACATATCTACCAGTACGAACTAGTTAGTAAATATACACCTAAATACACACACATACACACACACAAACATACATATATGCATTAAATGCATATAAAAGGACATCCATACATACTCGTACGTACATACATATGTATACTCGTATGTATGCATACAGTACTGTTTGTCTATCTATCTGTATGTGATTAGTTTTCATATATACATATGTATGTACACATGTATGTATGTATGTATCTGCATGTATGTTTTCTACATGTTATTATATTATTGTTGTTTTTGTTATCTTCTTGGTTGTTTTTTACTGCAATATATTGGGCGTGTTTGCAGTTTTGTTTAAATTGCAGTCAGTTGCAGAAAACATTTCGTTTTTTGTTCTATAAACTTTTATTTGTGGAGTTTTTTGCCTAGATTATATGATAAATTTTATTTTATTTTATTTATTTTTTTCTTATTGCTGTTTGTGTTGTTTAATTCCTTTTCAGTCGGTCTCTTTTGCTCTCCGTCCGTTTTTTAGTTGCTAATACAAGTTATATAAATGGTTATTTGTTGTTTCTATTTTTTTTTTTTTGTTGGTGTTTTTAACAAAACTGAAATGCAGAAAAAATATTTATGATAAAACATACAGTACTTCAGATAAAAAGTTTGTTGGAAATGCAAATAAGCAACTGAAATGCAGTTTTTGTTAGTCATAATAAATTGAATTATAAAATATTTTTAATTGGAATGTGTTTTCACATAACTGTACCCAGTGATAATGACATTTTGTAGAATTTACTAAGCGAATACATATGTCAATATGTTTGTATGTTTACTTCCTTTTACCAACAAGTTAATAATAAAAGTTTTCAACTAAATTTGTTTGCAAATTTAAGTGAATCAACAAATATATATTTCTAGAAATTTCATCAATTACATAGTTTTGAAAATTACATATTGTTTCATATACAGACATACAATGTATTCTTCAAATACATATTTATGCATGATTTTTCTAAACTTCTCTAAAAAAAACTTATTCTTTTTAAATTATGATTTCTAAGGATTTGCAATTACTTTCATAGGGCACATTACTCAACAATTCTTATTGAATTGCAGAAAATTACATAGATTTTAAATGCATGTTTTTTTGATATTATCTTTAAATACATATTAATGGATATATCTTCCTGTAAACTTCTTTTATTGAAGTCCTGCTATTAGTAATAGAATTACTTTAACTTTTTAATTTTTATTTAAATTATTTTCTTATTTAATTTTCTGTGTTAATTTAAAACATTTCCCAGCTGAAACTTTGTATTAACTTTCAATTACTGAATGGAACATACGAGTACATTTCAATATCCACTATTTATCTTCTGCATCACTAACTAATGATGAAAGTCTAATAATGACTTTTTTATTACCACTCCATTATACATAAAAAGAATCAGTATAAATCTCATTTATTATACCCTACACCGCCATAGTGGGAGGGTATATTGGATTTGACTCTTATAAATATTGGTTCAACACCCACCTCAAAGTCCGTCCGCCCGTCTAGCTGGCTGTCCATGTAAAGCTTGTGCGCAGAGTACAGGTCGCAATTATGAAGATATTTCAATTGAATTTGGTCCGTGATATTTTTTCGGCTCAAGGACGGATGGGATTAAAACTGGTGGAAATCGGTCAATTATTTCACCTGGCCCCCATACAAATGTCCTCCTGAAATTGGGGTTTACCGATCATAAATCTTTTAATTATGCAAGTATCCAAACAAATTTCAAAACAAATAAGTGGTAAATGAAGCCAAATCACTTCTACAAATTTTGTGCAGATCGGTCCATAATTACTCGTAGATCCCATATAAGGCCCTCTTCCAAAAATTACTTTAAAGAGCATAACTCTCTCAAAAATGTTGGTATCCAAATAATATTGAACGCAAATATATTTCATATATATAAAAATAATACGGTCCAATTTTATTATGATCGGTCCATAATTAGTCGTAGCTCCCATACAAGAGCCTATCCGTAATTCACTTCATTTTCCATAAATCTTTTAACAGTATTTACTGGGTGTAGGGTATTATATGATCGGGCTTGACCGACTATACTTTCTTGCTTGTTTTTAACTAAATTTAGTTTTTAATTCGTAAGTAGAATGTAAAGTTCGACCGAATATTCGGTTTCGGTAATCGTTTGAAACTTTGCCGAAGGCCGAAACTTTTTTAGAACAGAAACATAGATTATGGAATTTTAAAGGAAAATCAAGTTTCCAATATATGTAATAAATAGAATACAAAAACTTTATTTTATTGTAAAATTTTTAAGCATCCAGTAAAAACTTTTCAGTTCAAAACATGATTAATGGTGTCTACAATGTAAAGTAGGTGCTACAGGGCACCTAGAAATGACCTGAAAGGTTCTATAAAGTTAATATTAATTTTTTCGGAAATTAAAACCAAATTTAAAGAGTTCTGGGGCCAAATTACCTCATTCGATATCGAGTAAAATTGATAGTAATTTATTTATTTGAGATTATGGCATTCGATATCGAGCAAGAAATTTAGTACATTTTATTATAATTTCGATATCGAAATCATTTTTCGATACGATAGCTCATTCGATCACGAATGCGGTAATTTGGCCCCTGGTTTGTACCGGATTAGACCGAATATTAGGTACGGGTTTGTTCTGATTCTAGATTGAACAGTTTTGCTCGGATTCTACATTTTGCCAGAGAAGAGGAAACAATATTCGCCTTAAACTTGTAGACATATTTTGCAAAGTACAAAATTAGCAGTCAATTGATCCCGTTACCTACCATACATTAAAACGTTTCTACAAATAATGTCTTCCGTAATTCCTAACAATCAATTATTTGTTTGCTCGTTACATGTAACAAATGCTTATTCTAATTCATATTAAAATTTTAATTAACTTACTTATAAATTCTTAAACTTATTAATGCCACATTTTCATATTAATTTTGTCAAATAAAGAATTACATATAGCAACAACATTGCTGTTATACCTTTAAGGATACTAGTTCCATTTTTGCATATACAATTGCACATGATTTTTCTAATATTTGATATGGAAAAAAGTTTATATTAGCTTAAAAAACTAAACTACAAATACAATACTCAGAAAAACACACACACTCGCAGACATATAACAACTCAAACAAAACGTTTATAGCAACAACTATAGACTCAGAACTAAGAAAAAATACAACCCTGGTCAAACTGCTATAGAACGGAAGTTGACTTTTGTGAAACAGGAAATCACAAAAATTCATATAGAAAAAAAAAGAAACAAAACAGAAACTAACACAGCAGAAAAAAATTAAGAAGAAACGACACACCAGCCAATATAACAGAATATTTTACTACATACTAACAAACACATACAAACATAGACATTTTTAAAAGGATCCTTTTTCTCTAACTAACCTCTTTTTTTTTTTTTTTTTGCTAAATGGAAATGCATAAAAAACTATAAATGCATAAAATTCATCAGTGCTATAGTTGAAGTGTAGTTCTTGTTGCTTTAACTCTTTATTATAGTTTATTTTATGCATACGAGTATATACATACATACATACATACATACATATATGTATGTAATTGTACAAATGTTTGTAGGAATGTAGTTGTTGTTGTACTTGCTGTACAGTACACGCTGACCACTACTATACTGTTTGCTTTTCTGCAAAATTTTTTTGCATAAACTCAACTATTTTATATTTAAACTGCAAATATATTTGAGGGGGTGAATGAAAGGGTTGCATGTTGCCTGGTAAATTGCGAAGAATACTGCATAGTTTTCACAATTTTTCTTGTTTTAAATGCTGTTGTTTAGTTTAGTTTTGTTTTCATTTTATTTTATACGCTTGGTTTGTCTATGGCAAAAAAGAAACAAAAAAATATAGAAAAATGTTAACTCAGTTGAAGGCGTTTCTCTGTTCGTTCGAGAGTATGTGCACAAAAATGCAATAAAATACATAGAAAATATTACAACTAGGTTTTTTCTAAAATATAGAAAATCCTGCTTTTTAATAGGTAGAGACATAGAAATGGTCGTCTAAATGCATACATCAGACATTTATGGCTAACAAAAAAAAATTGAATAAAAACTAAAGGAAATAAAACAATTAATTGCAATTTTTGTCTCTGCTGGCAAAGAACACTAAAAATACAACAATTTTTTAATGGAAAATGTCTGCAGTGAAATTTAATTTTCATAACAAAACAAAATGCAAAAAGTGGGAGTGAAAAAATGCAAGATGAGTATTTTTAACACCTTGTATGTGGAAGGAACTGTTTTCAAAATCTATTAAATAAAAAAAGTTTACATATATTTCTCTATATCCTTTTCCAATTGGTTTTTGAGTTATATTTTTTATTCTTAATTTTAGAAATTTGCTTTCAAATGTCAACGTTTTATTAGATTAAATTAAAAATCTCAACAAATGTATTTTTTAAATTTATTAAACTGTATTATGGCAATTTCTAGTTTAAATAAAATCTGTTTAACGATTTATTAAAACATATTTTAGAATATCCTGCTTTAAATTTCTGTCGGCATATCTTGTTTTAACAAACTCTAAGATTCTCTCTAAAGCAGGAGTGCCCAAAAGTTGCTTATGTAAGAGCAAACACCAATACATTTAAATAAAAACTAATTTTTATTCAGTATTTTTTATTGTAAAAGCCAATACATACAAAGAAACAACAGACATTTTTAAACGGTATCATACGTTAAACAAAAACCAAATCTACATTGACGATCACAGTCACCAATGTTTACCAGTAGAGCATACGAAAGTGTTGTTGCTTTGCGCTTGCGTGTATAGAGTAAAGTACGACAAAAAAAAAACAAATAAGGCAAAGTTGTTTGTGTATTTCCTATTGCTAGTACTGAGTGCTGCAATGAGTATACAAAACACACAGCCTATAGCTAAGAGTTTTTACAAATACAAAAGAGCACCAAGAGTATAGGGGTTGGGCACTCCTGCTCTAAAATATGATTACTAAAAATTTAAGATTAAATAATAATTCAAAGAATAACATTGTAAAGTTATGTTTGTTTTTAGCAGTTGGGACATTGGAATGTATTTTCTACCCTGTCAAGGGCGTCATCAGAAACGTTTATTGTCCAAGATCTACTTGTAAACATCATCTATTTAACTCACCATTATTGAGAAATAGACTTCGGGAATTAATAACATTTCTTATTACATGTTATGAGTTAGAAGAACGAAATTTGCATACGTTTTTTACAAGGTCTGTGTATTCTTCGTTTTATTATTATTATTAATACAAATTTTGTATTACTACAAATTTGTTGTTACTTCTATTGCTGCGTCAATCGATTTTGATTTTATTGAAACTTCAGAGTGAACTTAACAAGATTTAGAAATGGCATTGGAACAGAAAAACATGCAAATTAAAAATTTTATAAACTTGATAAACCAAAATACACCGACAAATAGATTGGCCAATTTTGCGCCCCATTTACATTAATTTATATTCTTTTCGAAAAAACACAAACAAACTGTTTTTACATTCCCAAGCTCTTGCTCTTCTCGATATTCGACAATAATACTTGAAAATTTCTTTATAATATTTTAAAAACTTTCCATACAGAAAATATAGTACAGTCATTGTTTGTGATCAAGTCTTCAGTAAAAATACTTACAAGAAAAAAGTCACTTTGTTTATGTAGTTTTAAAATGCACAGTAATTACCTAAAAAGAAAAATATACATAAACATTAGTTTCTAAAAAAGACAACAACAAAATAGTAATTATTTAAATTTTCAGATTAAAAAAAAAAAAAAAATTCTCATGAATTTTGTTACATTTAGAACTTAAACTCAGGTGAAGAAACTGCATTTTGTAAGATAACAATTGTTGTTAGGGGGAGTTGTTACAAATCATGATGATGGAACGGGCAAATAGCGGTAAAATTAACATGCATCGTTAAACAAATTGAAACGAAATTTCGAATGCACATACAGTTTGTAACCCAGTTATAAAAAATATGTAAAATTTACCCAAAGCTCTGCTATAATACATAATTTCATATATGAAGATTTTTTCAAACAAGCTGTTCAGTTCTTTAATAATTATTTGAAAAAGAACACAAATTGCGACATCATGAAAGCAGCGAAGCTGAAGTAGACATGAAACACAACAAACAAAAGTAAAAAAAACACAGCCATTTTAAAACCATGAAATTGAATTGTTACTTTGAAGTGCACTCAACTTGTAAAATCCTAACAGAAACAAATAAATGTAAAAATAGAAAGAAAGAAGGAACCCTCGCAAGTTTGCAACCAAAATTACCACAATTTCCACTCACTCGCTAGTGTTGTACTTTCTTTCCTTCGCTCACTACACTTTAATTACAAATGCATCATGAGACACCAGCAAACGAATGGCAGGGTACTTTATTAAGTGAACTCAGGTTGAAATTGTGTTGCAAGTGTACAGAAGAAAGAAAAAACAAAAAAGAAAGTCTTGACAAAAAAAAGAATTGCTGGTTTGAAAGTTAAATTCATTAATGGCTGCATGCTGGTAGACATTTTAGCGGTAATTTTGTTTTCATCCGCTAGAAATTATCAAAAACAACCTAAATAAAAAAAAACCCGTAGAAATATTACGAGTCTATTTGCCATCATGCGTATCGTGTACACTTTGTTGCATGAATACATGCACATATGATTGTGAGAAGAGTATGTGCGGCAGTAGGTAAGTGCCTAATGCTGTTTAACATGCAGCAGCATTGCTGCAACAGCATTTGTTACCGCTTGTTTAAACATTGCTTTAACCCTTCTTTTGCTTTATGGACTTTTAAGTACGGTTTTGTTGTGTTTTCTTGCTTATTTTCTGTTTTATATTTTTCTTATTAAGATTTTCTTTGTTTTGTGTTTCTTTCGAGTGCACTTGAAATGATTTGACTTGTAATGAAGTGCCTGCTTGCTGTGGTTTGCTGGCTGACTGCCTGTATTTCGGCTGCTTTTTCAAACTGCATTGTTTCTAATGATTTCAGTTTAATGTTCGTTACAATACACTGATTCACATACATACATACATACGAGTATTGTCACAAATTCCCAACGACAAACAACCATAAATTTGGGAAATTAGACTTAAAAAGCTGTAATATGACAAAGAATTAAAAACTCTGAATTAATAAAAAGAGCTGTTGTAATTCTATTTTAATTTAAGTGCATGTTTTGTTATACATTGCATGGCTCTGAGAAGCAGGCTAATTAAATGTTAAGATGCCTCTTTTCATAATGGCGTTTTTTTTTTTGGTTTCTTTTTCTACTTCCGTGTTCTTTTTTTATTTATTTTGTTTTGCTTTTTTGGGCCCGGCCTGTAGCACTTTATGTGAAACGGAAGTGGTTAATTATTTTGTAGTTAATTTCAAATGCAGTTTTTGAATGACAAAATGCAGTGATTTCGTTTTTGGTGGATCTGGTGGAAAGTTCAGTTGTATCCCGAATCTAAGATACTTTTTATCTTATTTAAATTGTATAGAAGCCAACAACAACAACATCGAACTTTAGATTTTTTAATAGAATTTAACGAAGTATTTTGTATGTTTAAAATGCTTACTTATTGCATGCAAATAAAAAAGAAAATAGAAGCATTTTGGAAACTGTGAAACCAAAAAATTTAAATCCATTTTATTTTATTTCATTTTCTGGTTTAACGTATACTCAATTTAATGAATTCGCGATTTAACGAACAGTCATATTCTTTGTATTGAGTACCTACCTTATATTACGAACAAATGAAAATGTCATGTACTCGGTTTAACGAATTTTTGCAAAAAAGTTAAAAAAAAATAAATGAAATCAAAATAAAAGTCTTTGCAATTACATTTGTACCAGCGTTGTCAGTTTAGGGGATTTATCCCCAAATTGAGGATTTGTTTTCGTGATTTGGGATAAAAATTTCATCTTGGGGATCCAGGGATTTGTTTGGGATGACAACACAATTTTAAGGGATTTTTAGGGATATTTTTTTAAAAGTGATGGTAACAAGAATGATTTTGGAGCTAAAAAATGTGCGTCTGGCAAGTCTAAAAATGTGTGTTATTATTTATAGTGTATGGTTTCTAATAAAGAAGAAGTATGTAAATATTTAAAAAAAAAAGTATATTTTCTACCGTTTAAAATGGCTGCAAATACTAATTTTATTAACAAAAATCATAATGCTCCTTGGGAACGCGAAGATTGGGCAAACGCGTTTTTTCAATAATGAATACTACCAAAACAAAAATACGTAACAAAATGCAATATGAATTATTGAAAGCACTTCTCAGAATAAACACATACATACTTTAAAAATAATTAAATTTGTTTTGAGAAATTTAATCCAGCTGCTGAAATGCTAAAGCTTTTTAATACAAACAATATGTACAACAAAATTTCTGAGGCTGATGAATCAGAAGATTTTGATTCTGAAGTTTTTGAAATTTTTTATACTTCTATATATTGAACTATGTGTAATTTTTTTTTTTACAAGATTTATATTACAAATCTAATTAGTTTGAATATTAATATAACTAGATATCGATAAAAATGAATTTTTATTATTATTTTTTAAATAAAATAATTTTGAAAAAAAATTGAATCAAAAAAAAAATCAGTTTGGGGATTTTTGGGAATGACAAATCAAAAATTGGGGATAAGCTCTAAAAAAAAGACTGGCAGCACTGATTTGTACAATGTTATAAGAGACGCTGTATGAAAAAAGTGGATTAAGAGAAAAATTTATTTGTATGTAAAGAAATTTTTCGCTCACCAAAATCAAAATTTATACGTTACAAAGTCATTTTTTTAGTTTTGTTTAAACTAATTATTTAATGTGATATGAACTAATTATTAAATATTTTTTGTTATGAATTAGAATAAATAAACATGAATTTTTATTTAATAAAACATATTTAAAAAACTGCCGGATTTAACGAATTTTTCGATATAACGAATGGGCCTGACAATATATAATTCGTTAAACCGAGACACCACTGTAGACTTCAAATGTACTTTAGGAAAATTTTTTATGAAAATTTTGTCTAAAAGCACACTTCAAACCTACTTTATTTTTTATGTATACGGCAGTATGTACATATATAAAATGAGAACATGACAGAGATATGATTCAAATTCCCCGATTTCAATACAAGTTTTTAGCATAAACATATGGTTTCTGATCACAATAATATTATACCTACTGTAATGTGTTATTGAAACTCCAGGCCATTTAATTTATTTTATAAAATTACTTCAACTGTGCTCTTTCAAAAACTGAAGCTGATAAATTTAGCAAATAATAGTGGAATGCCGATTTACAGTTGTCACGCTTAATTCGTCAAATATTTGAAAGATAGAAGAGATTCTAAAAAAGTGCTTAATTTTTCACGCTCAAATTTTGATGTTTAAAGAATTCAACTTTATGTTTGTCACAATAAATCTATAAAGTTTTTAAATATCATCTACCTTCAGAACTATGTATTCCGAAATTTTTAAAAGAACTATAACATTGTTTTAATTAAATATATGTATAAGGAAATAATAGATGTATACACACTGCAAAAAAAAAACAACAACAACAACACCACCAACACTATGTAGACCACAAATCTTAACGCACAATTTATTGCGAATGAATTGGAAGAATTAGCTTATGTCAGGCTAAAAACACCACAAGAAAGACTATATGTAGAAAATGTAGAAAATCTAAGCAAAAAGAATCGAGACAAACTCGCATACGCATACGCATACGTTAGGGACACAGCGAACGCAATTTAACGCAAACAACACAACAACAATTATGTAGTACATAGGCATAAACTCACAAACAATATATGTATGTATGTATATATAGAAAAAAATCCAAGGTCTACAACAACATGTTAAATTGGTTAAATAAATAAAAAAAAAATAAAAATGAGGGCTCTCGGTGGGACATTGTAAATATGCGTAGAGAGGCAGGGCATAAACTAAAAGCTAATTTGGGACATAGGGGACGGAGGGGCAAATATATACATAGAGAATAAAATGAAAACAAACTAGTGATCTGCTCTATCTAAAAGCTTGAACAAAAATAAGAACAAACAGACGCACACACAAGCGAAACTTTGGCAGC
The DNA here is from genome assembly GCA_916048285.2 of Bellardia pandia. Classification (NCBI taxonomy): domain Eukaryota; kingdom Metazoa; phylum Arthropoda; class Insecta; order Diptera; family Calliphoridae; genus Bellardia; species Bellardia pandia. The sequence goes on from OU696530.1 coordinate 56,933,252, forward strand.
CATAAATGAGGAACCGAAAAAAGTGCGTAAACCACAACAACAAATTACTTGATAACAGCGAAACAGCAACAGTAACAACATTGGAGCAGTGGCAACAAGCAAGCAAGCAGCAAGCAAGCAACAACAATACAACAATAGGCATATTTTTAATAAATAATAAATAGAAAAAACCTTGAGCTGGCACAACATAATTAAAAGTGTACATGTGTTTATAGTTGTTGTTGTTGTAACACTCTTTCAGCACAACATGTTATAAAGAAGAATGAGGAAACTAAAATAAAGTGGGGAAAAAAGCTTATTTTAAACTACTCGCACACACTTTTTTTGAAAAAGCTTTTTCTGATATTTTTGGCTTTAGTGTTCAAAAAAGCAATCAATTTACTGCAAGGTTGTTGTAATTGCTGCTGTTGTATAAGCATTCACACTTGAATTATTTGTTAAATAGAAGAAGAAAAAAATGAGATAGAAACAAAAAATACTTATTTTTTTATTGTTTAAATTTTTAAGAAGCAATATTTTTAGTTTAGGCTGTTTTTTTAATGATTATTATGTACTTGTATTACGCACAAAAAATATTATATTTTTAACGCTTGTGAACGCATATTTATATACATAATATGTATATATAACGCATAAATATGTACATATGTACGTACGTGTGACTGAAGTAGTGCAGTAGGGCGCATTTGTTTAGGCGCACTGAAATTTTAAAAGCATCATCTAGATTTTAAGAGTAGCAGACATACTTTCGCAGACATATTTTTCTTGAAATAAACTTTATTTAAAAGGCTTTCCTTAAGATAAACAAGTATTTTAAAATTTAAGTTTTGCAAACATATTCAGCTCTATCGTGAATAAAAATTCCACATGAAATTTGTTCCCTTTTATTTTTTAACATTGAATTTTAATAGGAAAAATGTGAAAAGCGAAGAAATTTAATGTGGAATTTTTATTCACGATAGGGGTGATTATTTTTACATCATAGTTGATAGTTGCAACTGATGATTTTATCATTAGCCCGTTGCTTAAGGAAAACTTTGTTTTTAAAATTTTATTTAAAAATTAATTAAAATTAATCATATTCAGATACTCGTTATTATTTATTTTACTAGAACAATGTTTACCCATTTCTAAATACAATAATAAATAATTTAATAAAATTAATATATAAATGAAAATGATACATGTGCCAAATATTTAAAAATCCTATTCTTGAGTTAAAAAATAATTTTTTTGATAGATATCGCACTCGCGTCCCATTAAGCGATTATAAAGGCCTTAAAGTAAATTGTATAAGATTTCTTTTGAGAAAAAAAGGGGCCCAAATTGAAAAAAAATTAAAATTTTTTTTTTTTGAATTAAAAAAAAATATTTTTGGAATGAGTGAAGAAATATCTATCTAAAATCCTTTGGACAATTTTTGCTAAGACCAATAGGTGAAAAGTTACACTCATTTTAAAAAAAACCCTGTATGACCAAAATTTACCAAAATGTCCAAATTTGACCCTCTCTAACTCCGGCACTTCTGGACTGTTATGGCTGAAAATTTGTATCTAGCATACTATCCAATAGTACTAACGTTGGTGCAAATTTCATCCAAATCTGAAGACATCGATTTTTAAAATTGGGTCACTTGACGTGAAATTCACCATATGTATGTTTAAAATGAGCTAATTTTATTATACCAAACATCTAAATTTTTAAAAATCTTAATAAACTCGTTTAAAAACCTAAGAAATACTTTGCATGTTTCTATTAAAGATATCTTGGAAAATAAATAAATAAAATAATTAGATCACTAATCATTAACAGAGATTTAAATTTTGCGGTTTTCGGTAAAAGATTTTAATTTTTTGCAGATAAAATTATAGTATTTTGCGTTATGTTAATGAAATATTACCAAATATTATCACATTGATAGTATAATTTGAAAATTGTGTTTTAGACATGTATATTACAAACGATATAATTTTGTATAAGCAAAGGATGGAAAACGTCAAGATCTGTTTTTAGAAAAAAGCTATAAATTTTAGTGCACTTAATTATATGACCAACGCTTTAATGCGCACTATTGTTAAATTATTAACACTCATACACAGACGCACTCAAATAATCATTTTAAATATTTGCCTGTATTAAACCCGAAAATATAAAAGCATAAACTAGAAATAGACCTAAAAATAGATGGACGGGCAGACAGACAAACTGACTAAAAGTCATCTAAACAATATTTTTGACACATGTTTGCAGATAACAAAACTTTAGTACAACTAAATAAAAAGCCGCTGCCCGCTGTATTGTGTGTAGGCTGACTGCCAGGCAGTTCACACACACTTTAAGAGTAGTAAAGGGAATTGAAAAAAAAAAACTAAAAGCTTTTTCCAGTGCGTTTTGCGTGCGTATTCTTTTGCACTTTAAAAGGGTATGGTCTAATGTTGTATTGTGGTTTTTGCTGTTGCTGGCCTAGTGCTGGTATTGGGTATTTAGGCTGATGGTGATCTTGATCAATTTATTTTAAACATTCATGTATATATATTTTATTTATTTCAGTTGTGTTGCCATACAAACTTTTTCCATTTTAAGTTGCTTTTTGATTCATTTTTGATTATCAAAAAAGCGTTTGTAAAAAAGCTCTCTTTTCAAAATTTTCAATTATAGACTACTACATATGTATGTATGTATGTATATATGTACTCTTATGTATATACTCGCAGAATTACATGAATTTTTCTACTGTTAAGATTGGATAATTTTCAAAAAATATGTAAAAACACAATTTGTAATACGCATTTCAAAAGTTTTTGTATTTGTAAAATGCGTGCACTTACTGTATGTGCGTTCTCTTTAGTATGAAAGCGTGAGTAATTTTTTACAACAACATTAAAATTAAATGTGTAAATATGTTTGTTTAACCGAAATATATTGCTGTAGGTTTGAATTTTGAGCTGATTTTTCGATATTCGTAAAATCAATTTACAAACTTCCACATACGTCATTGAAAGTCATTTGAAATAGTTGTTATAAAAGTGTTTGTAAAAGAAGCTTTTTTCTTTCATTAATTGTAATAAAATGCATATTGTACAATAATTAAAATATACACAAGTATTTTGTGATAGTGATTATGGATATAATTGTTGGAATGTCTAGAATTTGATTTCGTTGAATTATACCAGCAAAAATTCACTTACAAATTAAGTTAAAAACTAATAGGAAATTGTCGACCAGTGGCTTTGCAAATCTACAAGAAAAAATACGTATTTTTGTTCGAAATGCCCCAAAAGTAATCCGTTATAATTTATATAATATATAACTTTTAATAAAAAAATTTATAACTTATTTTTATACTTAAAAGTTTTATAAAAATATGAACATAGTTGTAAACTGATGAAAATGTTATAGAATAAACACACAAATTTTTAGGAAACTTGCACAAATATTAAGGAAACTTATTGCAAATGATACTAATAATAATTTATAATCATATAATAATTTCTCTAAATCTATTTATTCGAAGTAAATTTTTTGGATTTTATAAATAACTACCCAGTAAAAATGTGCTTCAAAAAGAGCAGATTTTATGTATGAATTCATACCTCAAATCGCTTTAAACCTGCTGATGGGATGCATGATTTTTGTATGAGGTGTTCCCGGTTTGGAGGACTACGTTCTGCTGACAATAAGCGCTTCTTTTAACCTAATCAAACATGCAAATAAAACACTTTCCTACGTCACTTTGCGCATACCAATCAAAGAACAAATTCTATCTGAATGTTTTTGCTTAAGAAAAATGCATAGTAACTGAGAAGCGCGATATTCGTTTTGTAATTGACTTTCGTTGTCATACGTAAATCTGTAGGCTATAATTGCATTTTTGTTTTTTCGCTTTTAAAACGTCTTCGTTGTCAGCACTAAAAAAGCATATTTTTTGTATATTTTATTCGTAAGCATTTACTGCTTCAAAAGAGCGCTTTTATTGAAGCGCTAGATTATGCGCCTTTTCTCTTAAGTGCTTCAAAAAACACGAATTTTTCATTCTTTAATATATAATTCGAAATTAAAAAAACGTGGCGAATAAAGTTACAAAATAATGAGATCTGGAAGTCATTAAAATTAAGAATGTTAAAATACGGTCACACTTGACAAATATTTGCCAAAAAAAAGACGTAACCACTACATAAAATATATTTGAATTGGTTTATTTACTTAAAAAAACTTTTCTTATTTAGGCCAAAGCACAACAAATAATTAGTTTTATTTTATTTGATGCTGTTTGATCTTGCAAAACTCTTGTAAGAGTAAACAACGTCAAACAAATTTGTGCTAAAACACGTGGTTACACTTTTTTGAGTAAATATTTACCAAGTGTGACCGTACCTTTAGTGAAGTTTTTGCTGGGCGCGTAATAATAATAAATAAAATGAAGTTGAAATGTCATATTAAAAAATACATTTTTATGATTTTCTATCAAACAGCTGCTTTTATTGGAAATTTTCTTAAAAAAAAATTATTTAACCACCATTTTCACAATGCTTAGTGAATGTTTAACCTAAATTTATAGTGACCGTTTTCATACAAAAATTATTTCAACAGACAGTATAAGCTTCAAAAAAGCCGATTAAGAACATTTTAGTGATAATTCGAATTAGAATTTTGTGATATTTCTTTTTAACCACATCATTCTCGATTTGTTGTAAAATAAATTCTAAATCAATAAAAGCAAATAATTTATGGGCAAATAAAAGCCGCAGAAATTGAATTTTTACAAAATTTATTTGTTATTAAAGCTGCATAGTGCCAAATTTTCATTAAATATACTCGTGATATATTAAATATATTAATTTAAGTTTCATCCAATTTAAGCTTTCTTATAACTTCAAGTGTAAGAGAATTTTTAATAAGCTTGAATATCATTAAGAGCATAATATTTTAAGGTCTTGCTAGAAAAATAATTTATCAAAATTTTGCAAACCTAATGTGTTTGAAACTTTGGACCTACGTAATCGGTGTTATTCTAAGAGAAGGCTAATTAATTTGGCTGCATATTTAAATATTTGATACATTAAGGGCTGTTTTCTCATTAGGCGATTATCTTTTTTCCCAACGAAAAACTGCCGATTAAAGAAATTTGATTTTCTCAATGTCTCCTTTGCTTCTATTCTGTCGCGAAACTAACCAGCCCTCATCTGCCGATTATTTATTTGTTGTACCGATAAATTCAATCAATCTGACTGCTGTTTATATTTTTTATGTGGCAATACCTTGAGTTTTTGTAAAAAAAATTAAATAGATTTTAGAAAAAATGTTTAATAGAAGATTAAACTTTAATTTGATGGAGGATGAACTCGACGAACATGAATTCCAAGTGAATGTTGAAAGAGTTTATCATGCTAGAAATATTTTTTAAAATATTTGTTTTTTTGATTTTATTTTTTGTTTTGTAAGACAGCTGATTTATGTCAACAACTTGTCACTTGAAGACAGAGTTCCCAATTTTCACATACATTTTGAGAGGTATTGCCAAATGAAAATAATGTTTCTGTCGGTATATTGAGAAAACCAAAATTGTTAACGGACATATTATCAATCTAATAAATGTATGTCGACATTTAGTAACAGACAGTTTGTCGACACATTGAGTAAACGAGCCTAATAATTGTTAACAATTCGGCATGATTTGGAATTAAATATAGCGAATTTGGAATAATGTAAAAATACTCCAATGATTTAGAGGATTTGTTATAGATTTAAAAACTGAATTTAAACCAGCACGACTTGTAAAGTACAATATTACACTTGTTTAAAAACCAGCTTTATTTGTATTTTTTTTATAGGAAAACGCTTCTTCGCCTTTGTTGGCATTTTTAAGTGCGTACTACATTTCAAACTCGCACTAATAAAGATAAAATATACTTCATGTAATGAAATCACGTGGAGTTGGTAATTTTAGCTGTGTTTTTTATTGTTCAAGACAACTTCTTAGAATTTGAAAGATGTATAATAAAACACGAAAAGAAGACTTAAAATAATATACATATATGTATGTATGTATGTATAGTATAAGAAGCAAGCGTCTGTTGCAATCATTAAAAACGGAAACCACAACACTTGAACAATGTTGTAAATACATACGTATCTAACTGTCTATTGTCTGTCCAGGTGTGTTATTTTCTAAAATACAAAATCTATGACATAAAATACAGCTTAACAAAAGCTTGTTTGTTAAACACACAACTTTTTCTTGTAAATGAAAAATTAAACCAAAAAATTACGCATTTCCCTCGGTTTACTAGGTCAGGTAAAAATAAAACGCATTCATTTACGTTTAAAGATCTTTTGCGCTTTAAAGAGAGTTTCTATTAATTGTAATCTAGTTTGCTTTCTGTACCAGCATTTTATTAAAATATGTAAAATTATATATTTGTTTCTATTGTTTTGCTTATAGTGTGAAATATTTGCATAGTGTGTAAATGCAGCAACAAAAGTTTCTCATGGCATTGTTACGAATGGATAAACCACACCCAGTATGGGGGCCTGCTGCTGAAAGTTTGTTTGTGTGTGTGAAAAGCTAAAAAAGTTGCGTAGCTTAAGTTAGTGTAATACAAAAAATAGCGAAATCAAAATGAAGTAATATTGCTAAATGTTGCGTAAAAAATGGCGGAAATTATTTTCTAAAAACTATATTTTCGATATCAAAATGAAATTCTTTTTAAACTATATCAAGAAAATATGCGACAAATGTAAGAGTAACAATAATAAAAGGAATTAAATTTTGGCAACGATGTCTCCAGACACAATGGGATTTGTTGGCTTTCTAAACAAAATATATTTAAACTCAAGTTTAACCAAGCTGTACAAATTAAATTTATAATTTACAGTATTTAACCAAACTGTGGTCATTGCGGCCTAATAATTGTTTCAGTTTTCTGCCAAATATACATACATTCATACATACATACATACATATTTGAAACTTTACAGTGCAATAAATTTTTGTGAGGAGGTGTATTTGCGTTAAATGCATTGGAATCGCAAAAAAAAATAATTTCAAACAAATAGCGAGTTAGGGCCTTTCGACATGAGACCAACCATATAAATTATTTTTCAAAATAAATTCCAATTTATTTTATTACTAATTTTCCAAGCTTAAGGTCTTTCTTTTAAATATAAAAACTTTTTACTAAAATGAAAGATAAAATAAAGAGAATGGATATGTCAAATATTGTTTATAAAATACCATGTAAGGGGAATGATAGTGGACAGTGTAATAAAGTATATATAGGTACAACGAAGAATAAACTAAAGACTAGGATAGCAGGACATAAATCAGATCAGAGATATAGAAATATATCACAGAAAACAGCTTTATCAACTCATTGTGCTAATCTAAACCATTATCCAGATTTTGAAAATACAACGGTTTTAAACACAGAAAATAATTATAAACGTAGATTTATGTTAGAAATGTTACAAATTATAAAGGTTCCGACAATTTCGAGAATTAATTTTAAGTCAGACACTGAAAATGTAGCACAAAATTATAGACACTTAATTTATAAAAATAGAAACGGAAGTTAAAAAAATAATTTATTTACATATACATAGATCAATTTTCATTTGAAAAATATTTCTTTGTTTTTTGAATTTTAAAAATTTTTTAATTTGTCAGTTATTATTTAATTTGTTATAATTTGTTAAAAATTTGTAAAATTAGGAAGAAAAAAACCCTGACGAAGGCACTCAAGGAAGTGCCGAAATATTGGTTTTAAATAAAGTTAAAAAGTTTTTATATTTAAAAGAAAGACCTTAAGCTTGGAAAATTAGTAATAAAATAAATAATAAAGGTCGAATAAAAATACATATTCATAAATTCCAATTTAATTTCGTGGCCTTTTAAAAATGGACACCATCACTTACTTGCATTTCCTTCAATTGGGTTCACTATTGGAAAATAGTTCTTTTGTATGGAAATTTTGCCCATTCACAGCTGAACTGAAATACTTTGTTTCGAAGCCACTGTACATTGCCTAACGTAGGGTATTGCAACTAAAGCTTATTTTTAATTTGAAATGTTTGCAAGCAGACATACACAATTCATTGTTTACCCTATATGTCAGAAGAAAAAAACGAAATTTATATAGAAGAGGGGAGGGGTTGCTTGTCTCAACGAAACATACAACAAACAGTCAAGCAAACATGCGTTCGTTCAAACAGCATAAAATTATAATGTGCGTGTTTGCTAACTAACGCTCGCTCGCTAACTAGCTGCATTTAATAAAATGCGTATTTTGTTAGAGACCTACAGAAACGAAAAAGAACTATTGTAATGCTTACAAAAAAAAACTGTATGTATAAAAAAAATATAGAGAAAAGTAGGCCACAACATCGCAATGAGCTCATTTACAACATATACTTACTGTAATATAACGTCATTCATACAAAATTACAAACAAACAAAATAGACAGTCATACTATCTATGTATGTACAATGTACTGTCTGTCTATCTATTGGTCTATCTTGTATGTATGTTTGTACGCACATACCTACTGTATGTGCATTTAACTTGTACTGACTGTATGTGGCAATAATTACAATGAAAATTACAAAAAGAAAAATACAAACAAAAATCTAAAATGTAGTTGTAGATAGACACAAGCAAAACACTAAACTTTATTCATTTAAACGCACTTTATGAACAAAGTAAATTCCCCCCCATAGAAAAAAAAAATGCCCAGCTTTTGTGTAGCTTCATTTTGACTCGTACTCGTAATAATTTTAGAAATCTACTAAAATATTAACCATAGTTGAAAAGTTATTATTTTATGCTTATTTTAGTGTATTTGTTTAATTTATGCAGTGCAGCTTAGTGCTCTTTTATACAACACAAAGTTGGTTACTTTTGTGTGCATTTGGGGTTGTTTGAAGTTTCGGAAGTCTTGTACATACATACTTTTTTTATGGAAATTGTATGTGCGTACTCGTGCGTAATTCGAACTATATTTGTGAAATTTAATGCATTTAAATTACGTTTATTCATTATTATTATTATGATTTTAATTAACATGAATATGCAGTTAATGTTTAATTTTTTTTTTATTTCTATTGTCATTTTCATATAAACATATTTGGTCATTATTGTTAAAGGAATTATTAAAATGTAATGATTCTATTAAACATTTATAATTGAGGTATCATACGAATATTAGAGTTTAGAAAAAGTGTTAAGGTACGGTCACACTTGGCAATTATTTGCCGAAAAATACGTAAACACTAAATAAAATATATTTGCACTCGTTTATTTATTAAAAAAAAAACTTCGTTTATTTAGGCCAAATTATTACAAAACTCTTGTAAGAGTAAGCAACGCCAAACGAATTTGTGCGAAAACAAGTGCTTACGGTTTTTTGAGTAAATATTTGCCAAGTGTCACCGTACCTTTAGACGTAAAGCTATACAATTTGAATTTAAATATATTTAATATTCTTTATTTACTGCAGTATAGTTCTAAAAATTGTGTCGATCTCAGACCATTCGAATTGGGAATTTTATTTTAAACTTTATGTGATATTTGAAATAAGTTAGTTAAATAAAATCCATTAAAATCCTCAATAAAAGAGTATAAAGATAAAAATTGAGAATTTTGTAAAATTTTTACCGCTTTTAGAGAATTTTTAGCATACACACATACTTAAAAATCTGAATAAAAATTAACTTTTTCAATGTATTGAAATCACCTATCGTGAATGAAAATTCCACATAAAATTTGTTCCCTTTCTCATTTTTCCTATTAAAATTCAATGTTAAAAAAATAAAAGGGAACAAATTTCATGCGGAATTTTTATTCACGACAGAGGTGATTATAAAACAAGCTAAGGTAATGAACTAACTCTGTGTTATTTTTATTCTTTTATATACCGTGGCTTGCATTCAAAACCGGGCAAGATGATTTTAAAAATTTACTTTTAATGAACACTTGTGGACTATATCTATCAGCACTTAAAAAATTTGCAGGTTCTTTTCACGGACAAAAGCAATTTCAATTTATTTGGGTGCGATGGCCGGCGTTATGTGTGGCGAAAACCTAATGAGGAGTTTTGTCCTAAAAATACTAAGAAAACTGTAAAGCACGGGGCTTGTCAGTGATGATGTGGGGTTGCATGGCTGCTTCCGGTGTCGGAAATCTTAATTTTATAGAAGGCATAATGGATAAAAACATATAAATTGATATTTTGAAGGCAAATGTTAAACAAAGTGCTCACAAATTGGCGATTGCCAATAACTTTAAATTTTACCAGGACAATGACCCGAAGCACACATCGCTGATATCGAAGAACTGGTGATTGTATAATTTTCTTAAAGTCCTTAAAACACCTGCGCAAAGTCCAGACCTTAACGTAATCGAGGAGGGTACTGTAGCTAAATTGGTTAGCGCATTTGATCATTAAGCATGAGTTAGTATTTGTAGCCCGGGTTCGATTCCCAACCGCTGCCACTCAAACAACATCAGTTTCTTATAATTATTAGTTTTCTTTCTAGCCATCATAACTAATATTTATCACAGCGTCCTTCTTCGGTTGTATAACATTGAAACGCCACTGAAGTCAAATAATTAAATAAAGGCTATAAAATCAAGCTTTAAAAATAATGCGCCTACTCACCACTAGAGGCGCTGCAATACTGCACTAAAACAAACATAATGCGCAATTACAGAGTTGTGATATAAAGCTTTATTCTACTTTCACCACCTTTACTTCTTCAATCTATATATCCCCTTTCCAAAGAAAGTAACGCAATTATATATTACATATATTAATTGCCTGATTTAAAAAAAAAAAAAAAATTATGGGATGAGCTCGAACGTCGGATGCGAAATAGATTATGTACCAGTAAATACCAGCTAGAGCTGAGTTACTGGAAGAATGGTACGAAATAAGTACTGATGTGTGCAAAAAAACTGGTTGAATAGATTCCAAAAAGACTCCAAGCTGTCCATAATCAAAAAGGATACGCCACAAAATACTAAATATCTTATAAATAATTGAATTTAATGACCTGACCGACTTTCAGTGTGATCATACTATTAAGGTTTTCTTTTAATTATTTTTTGTTTTTGTTTCTGTTATATTAATGGTACAATACTTTATTTAATTTTGAAAAAAGATTTTAAAAAATCCTAAGCTCTCTTTTTTCAAATAGGGTTTAATATTTTACAAACAGTTTGCCCGACTTTCAATGCGCGCCACTGTATGTTGTATAAAACCTTAAAAAGTATACTGAAATTTGTTTAATAAACTTTCAGAGAAATGTAAAAGTTTAAAATGTTTAAAAATTCTAGGAAATATATTTTTGTTCATTTTTGATAATAGGTGAATGTGAAAAAATTTAATTTTAAAAGAAGAGTTTTCTATGAGTGTATCTTATTAAAAGGGATTGCGACAGCCAATGTGATTTTACTGAATCACATGAAGAACAGATGCCACAGGCAAAAAATTAATGACACAGAGGCAATTTCTTATCAATCAATGTGATCTAAATCAATGATCGGCACTTATTACCACTAGGAGCAGAACATGATAAGTTATTTACCTGTAACAATTATCAAATAAGAATCTGAAATATCGAATTTTGACTTGACTCTCTCTCGTTATTAGGACAAACCGCTATATAGAAAATTTAGAAAAATTTGTCCAATTTGCTTAAAAATAAAAAGAAATTAATTTAAATTATCTCCCTGTTGTGCAATTTTTTTTGAATCTGCTAAAATTGATACCTGCATGAAATTTCAGAATTTGATAGTATATATTAAAAAATTCTGATTGTAAGTACACCTTAATATTTTTACAAAATAAATAAAAAAAAAGTTCAAACTCACCTTTTTATCAAATGCAAAATAATATTGAAGTGTTGTTCTTTTGAAATTGATGATTTTTTAGTTTTTTTTAGTTGCCGTTTACTTTGCACAATAGAAAATGTGATTGTTTTAATAATTTTTGTTTTTTTTTTTTTTGTTTTTGTCAATATCTCATATAAAAAGTTTAATTTTTTTTATATTTGTTTACAATTCTTTTTGTTGAATGTATTATTTTGATTTTTTTTTTATTTTACGATCGAAACGAAATTTTTGCACAAACTTTCTAACTTTAAGCTGGAAAAGTTTGTTTTTGTGAGTGTCCAAACCAATAATTTTGAAAATAGGTCCCAATTTTTGTGAAAAGTTGTTGTTGTTTTAGTTTTATATACTTTTTAGGGTTTAAATTTTACAGATTGAAAATTTCCACTTGTTGCTTTTTTAAATGCGTTTAGTTGAAAAGTTAGTTACATTTAAATATTTTATAAATATATAATATTTTATATGTTGTGTTGTGTTTGAATAATTTATTATGTAATATGATGTATAAGTAGTAATTTATATTTTATTTAGATATTTTTGGGTTATTAAAATATTTTTATTTTACTTTTTTATACATAATTATTTTTTGCTTTTTATAAATTTATAGGTTATTAATTATTTATATTTTATTATTTTTAGAAGTAGATTTATGCCAAAAAATTGTTTTTGCTCCCTCTCTCTCTCTTTCTCTTTCTTTTAATTTTTACAACTTTTTACACTTTTTTTGATAGAAAATAAAAAAATTTTCTTTTGTATTGCCAAAAATGTTTTTTTTTTTTTTATTTTTGTTTAGCCAAACTTTTTTTATTTATTTTGAATTTTTTTCTTTTAGTTAAGCCAATTATTATTGAAATGAATTTTTGTTTAATTTTTTGAAACTTTTGTTATGAATTTTGTTTAATTTGTATGCCAAAAATGTTTCATGTTTTGAATTTATTTAATTTTCACATTACAACTTTTAGAGTTTTCTCTTGGAGATTGATTGAGATTTGTTGCCCAGTCGAAATTGCTGCATAATTTTTATTATTGATGCTTGATGTTGTTGTTAATTCTGTCTGCTGCATTTCCTCCGTTGACATTTTTTGTTTTAAAATGAGAATCTGTCAATTATTGGTTAAAATGACAAATTTCTGTAAAAGAAAACAAATTACATTTTAGAAACGTTATAGAGAATTGCAATAAAGAGTTTATAAAATATGAAAAACTATTTAACTGAATATTTTTCTGAGCGATTTGATAAAAAATCATTATTTTTTTTTTAAATTTGGCAGAATTATTATTTTGGCAGGTCGTTAAGTATGTAGGTGCCTATAATCATATTTTATACAATAAAATTATTGAATGCTGATTTATATTTAATAAGCTTTTCAAATTTTATTTAAAGAAAAATTTCCCTTTTAATTAATTTAGCAATAAATAGAATTTACTAGTACATACTGACTGCAAATTATCTCTGCAAATTTACTTTTTTTCCAATTAGAATTAATATTCTTTCTTTCGTTTTAGGGGTTATAAAATGCACCCTGTACAGCACAATAAATCAAAAAACCAACTAGGCTGTTTGTAAACGAAGGTGGTTGTAAATTTTATAACAACTGCAGCATTGCAGTTTTTCGCAGATAAAAACGCAATAAATGTGAAAAGAAAGCAGCAGTCGCAATGCAAGAAAACTTATTTTGTTGTTTTACACGAGTACTCGTTTTATAAGGATTGAGTAATAATCTCGTCATCGTTATCGTGATTATTACTCGTTTACTGAGTAAGTACAACAACGGTATATTCGTACACTTTGCATGCGGCTTTTTGTCGTTGCTGTTGTTATTATTTATGTATTTTATTGGTGTAATATTAAATGAGAGTTTTTTCTTTCTTTTTAGTTTGTTTTGTTTGCTAACTGAGTAAGAGCAGGGGGTTGGTTTTTACTTTGTTTTATTTTGGTTTGTAGGACTTTTTTGTGCAGCATTTCTTTGTAACTGTGTTGGTAATGTTTGTAGTGTATGTATATAAAAAATACTTGATTTGTTTTTGTTCTTGTTGCTGTTATTATTATTATGTTTTTTATTATTGCTGTTTTTTTATTTTGTTTGTTATTAAAAGTTGTTTAATGCAGTTTCACTTCTTTTGTTTTCTCTTTTTCATTTAGTGTTTTTGTTGCTGTTTTTTCTTTTGCACACAAAAAAAACGTAGAAACAAAATAAAAGAAAAAAAACAGTAAAAAAAATGCTTCAATAAGAATTAAAAATTGTATTTGAATAAGAAAAAACACAGATTCAAAAAAACATGAAGAGAGTCAGTGTGAGTTTGCATTGCAAATGATTCTCCACTGCAAGGAAATTATTATTAAAAAATTAAGTAAAATAGAAGAACGTAATTTTATAAACTAGAAATCAAAAAAAATATGTACCTATAACTAATTTCTCACTGCTGTAGTTTTATTAAAATTGATTTGTTTTTCCTTATTATTACTAAATGCAGCCTTTTTATCTAAAATAAGTAAATTCATTTCAAAATCATTTTGAGAAATCGACAGAGGTTAAAATGTAATACAAAACCATACTTTTTTTACCGTTAAAATACCGTTACCGAAATAACAACAAATATTGTACAGCCAATATACCGTTACCGATATAATTTAAATTAGCGTTAACTTTTAACAGTATCGATTCGGTAGACAACCTTAATTTTTTATCAATTGGGTTGCAATTCTTTATCAGTTTATTTTTGAAATTACATAGGTACCTAGTTGATTAATTTATTTCGAACAAATTAACACTCTTCTATTAAATATGTATTTCCAATATTTCGCTATCATAATGGATAGCTTCTTCAGGGATAAAGAAGAAGCTATCCATTGTGATAGCGAAATATTGGAAATAAATATATGTACCTATATAAATAAATTAAATATTTTTATATAAAATTCAAGTGACCTTATTGCTTATAAAAAGAAACATTTAAATATTGAAAAAGGTCAAATAAACGAACTAAATAATCTTTCATAACTGTTATTCGCTATTTAAATATTAGAATTTTATATTATTTAATAAGTTTTTATCAGGTCTGCCGGTGCCAACAATTTTAAAATACAGTGAACTCTCGATAATGTATACTAATTAATGTCGGGGTAGTTCATATTTTCGAATTTGTTCACATTTTCGATTGTGATTTTTTTTATATATATATTACTAAGTTATTCTTTCTAAAAATCATTTCTGCAAGGAATGAAAATGCAAAGATTACTAAAAAAAACTTTTTGTAATTTATTTGGAACATAAAAAGTTTTTAAAAATCCATTTTATAAAGAGTACATACGTAGTATGTACATAAAAAACAAATAAAATATTACGACAAAATAATAAATCAAATTTACAATGAAAAAAGAAAGATAGGTACATACATATATAATTAAATATGGAAATAATCGGTTATTATTTTCTGTTTTTTCTTTTGTTCGACCAGCTTATTTACCGCCAATTCCCTGATTTTTTTCAGTTTGATCGACCATTTGAAATTCAGCCCATTGGACAGCTTTGTTAAAAATTTTGACAACTTCTTTGGCTTTAATGTTGTTTTCAGGCGCTTCAATAAAACAGTCGTCATCATCGTCGGACTCTTCAATTAAATCATTTTCATCAAATGGCGTGACGTCCTCACAAGGATTATTGATCCAATCTCTAATGTTTACAGCAGTAAATACTTCCTGAGGGCACAATGTCTGTAGAAGATCTGTAGC
This sequence comes from Bellardia pandia, assembly GCA_916048285.2. NCBI lineage: Eukaryota > Metazoa > Arthropoda > Insecta > Diptera > Calliphoridae > Bellardia > Bellardia pandia. The sequence goes on from OU696530.1 coordinate 56,948,873, forward strand.
AGTATTTTCTAAAGATCTAACCTCTGATTGCCACTTTTTTTTTTAAACGCTCAAAGAAACACTAAATTCAGCATCGTTTTCATCATTTACTATAGTCAAAATATTTTTCCAACAGTTAGATAAAGTTTCTTTACCAACTCATTAAATACCTTTAAAATAATGGCATACTATGGTATTTATTAATTCGGGGATTCCCAACATTAAAAATAAATGCTTCTACAAATTAAAAAATCCCCAAAAATTAAAAAAAAATTGTTCACTATTTAGAGCCATTAAACTTTGTTCACTATTTAGAGCGCCCATATAAAAAAACTGAGTGTTCACATTAGTGGATAGTTCATTATATTGGATGTTCACATTACCGCGAGTTCACTGTAGTTGTTTAAATAACAGGGATCTTTTAAAAACTATATTATCAACATAATTTTATTTAACTGCAGAGCTATGTGCTCGTAAACAATGATATACATATTTGAATTTTAGCAAGGTTCGTGAATTAAAAAAATAACATTTGCTTTAATATTTATAATAAAACCATGGTGTAATTATACAAGGTGAGTGCAAATCGACAACAAATAGGTACAACACAATACAAAAACAACAGGCATTTTGTTTGTGTAAAATAATGTACTACTGTCAAACACACTTGCAAAAGTGTTAGTTTTGTGCTACTGCACTCACCTTGTATAGTTACACCATGTAATGAAATGTAGAACTTTTTTGGCTAATGTCAAATATGTTTGTCAAATACACATGACAGTTAAATCTTAACATACACCAAAACTTTCATAATATTTATTTATTTTTTAATATTGTAGGTTTAGTTAATTAAAGGTATTGTGCATTAACATTTTTTCTGTGTTGAAAGCTTTACATTTTTGAGTTAACTTTTAGTAAAAATTATTGTAGATTTTGTTAAAATTATTCTAGATTTTGTTAAAATTATTCAATATTTAATGAATTCATAATTTTTAAAAAAGCTATAACATATTTAAAATTAAAAAAAAAAACAAAATCTGTTTCACTTTGAAAAAAATTTAAACTTAATAAAGTCTTTGTTTTTTTAAATAAAATCAATATTTTATAAATTTAAAACAAGAAAAATTGTATTATATTTTTTTTAAAAATTGCAAAATTGCACTATGATTTAAGCTAAAAGTAATTTTAGACTTTTTGTTTTATATATATTTTTTTTTTAATTTTGTTAAAATTAAATTTTAGCAGTTCTTTTTTATTTTCACGGACAATTTTACTTAACTATTCTCTAAAAATGTATACCTAATTAAAATAAAAAAATTTCAAAATAGAATTCAATAAGCCAAAAGATAGAGTTTAATTAAGTTTATTTATTCAGTTCACAACAATTTTACTTGCAATTTCTTGCGAGTGTATCAGAAACTTCATTTTTGTTTCCTGCAGCAATGCCGCCAATAAACAACATTTTGTGCTTTTTATTTTGCGAGTATTTTTGTTGGGGTTTTTTCCCGAAAATTGTGTTAATTTTTCTTTGATTTCTTTTTTACATTTGTTGCACTTAAGTTGGATTTTCATGATTTTTTTTCCATTTGAAACACAAAGTGAAAACTTTTCAAGTCCCGGAACATGAAATGCAAAAGTGTTTGTGTGTTTGTACGTGTGTAAAAGTTTTAACATGTGTGGGTAAATTAAAAATGCGGTAGAAAGATGCAGAAAAATGTAAGAATACTTAGCCGCCAATTAACAATGAAAGAGAATTGTTAAAAATAGTTTTTTGTTGTGCTTTAGCTTTATCCTTTTTGAAAATGGTAATCCGCAAAAACAAAGTGATGATGAGGTTTAATAATCCATTACAATTACTCGTACAGCGTCAAAGAACACTGTTATGTTTATTTTTTATATGTAAAAACTACACTCAGAAAATATACCTCTACTTTTTGAAATTAAATTTTTGTTTTAAGATTTATCTTAATACACATAAATTCTTTTAAATAAAATTGCACTTAAATTCCATTTTTAATGTCACTGTTTTTTGCAAATATATGTACCTACATACATATGTATGTATGTATGTATGTATTTTCAATAAAATATTTTTTCTTTCAAATAATTTTAAATAAATTATTACCGGTTTTTGCCATATAAAAAACACTGATTAATGATTGCTGCGTTTTTTTTAATGCACTTTTTACAACAAATTTTCTTTTTTGTAAATTTTGTTTTTATTGTGTTTATTTTCATTAATATGTGTGAAAAACGCCGTCTAACCGTGAAATTTTTTTTGTTTTACAAAATTTGTAACTTTTTTATTTTGGTTTTCTTGTTTTGTTTATTTGTATTTATTTTGTTTTTAGAAAATTTAATTTTATAATTTTGTTTGTGATTTGAACAGAAACTTAAGAAAAAACGTTACGAGACATTTAGTGCACACACTGCGACAAGCAAGCGAGCACCTCCGAAACCTAGGTCCGAATAGACGTACATTAAAACTGTGAATTGCGTTTCTTCTACCACCAAAAACCACTGTATATTTCTTTCGCTAAATTAGTAGCACTCCATCTTGCTCTCTGCGAGCGAGTTTAACTTTGCAGTTGCTGCGAACATTTCAAATGTCTTTTCAAACCAAAAATCCGACTCGCATTATTTTTTCCCACATAAGAGCGATGCGACTACAACGGCCCAGGGCTTCAAATCTGCGTCAAACCCATAAGAAATGTACATGAAGAACTTATGCTGCAGCTGAGTACGCTACAAAAACTGCACAAACAACGAACTCGAATCGCAGTAGCAGCGCCAGCAGAGCATTAGTAAAAAAAAAAAACAAAAACACTATTCATTTCATACAGTCGCACACATCCCCACAATCAAACACATTACTCTTGTGTATAGAAGAATATAGCTTACAAAAACTACACAACCTCCACTAGTAGTCAGCAAAAAAGGTGGATTTTGTTTTGCTGTTTGTATAAAAATTCAATAACAACTACAACAATACTATTTGCTTTGCAGAAAAGCAAATAGTAAAAGAGCTTGCAAAATCGTGAGAGCGCAGCAAACGCTATATCTTATTCAATATCACACACTCACTCATACACCACTACTAACCATCCAACAACCACACATGAAGTGCAAATCACAAAAACACAAAAAAGCCCATTCTAAGGAAAGCAATTTTAAAAATCAACAAACACAGTTATTCTCTCACTCTCTCTCTCTCCTAAAAAAACAAGTTATTCTCTCTCTGTGTATTGTAGAAGCAGCTCTGCTTAAATGCGACTGTGTCAGCTGAGTGTGTGTGCATGGGCTGGTGTGTATACATGTGTGCTAAACATTTCGGTGGTTTGTTTTGCTTTTTTCTTCAATTTATTTCATGCAAAACATTCGTTAAGTGTATCTGCCCCGCAGTTCTAAATGTAGCTTTTAATCTCCTTGATTTTTGTGTATGAATAAATAAAGAGGCCTGTCTAATTTGAAACATTTTACTTTACAATAGCTTGTGAAGGTGTAGAAGCTGAGGCTTTTTCGAAATTTGCACAGTTTTGCGTTTCTTTAAATTCAAGAAATATTGAGGTTGGAAATCTTCATTTACGTTTTTAGGCTTACATTTTTCAGCTTTTTTATGTGACTTAAGACTAACTGTTATTTTCAAATATCGGAAATACTTTTATAAAATGTATTGTAAAATGTTCTGCTATAAAAAAGAGTTTATGTTATCTTTAAATAAAAAAATGCCTTAAATGTATCGAATACTTGTGTAGTATCTAGTAACTAAAATAATATGGTGGTGCATTTGGAGCCTTTTTCACGTGATTTTTTCACAGATCACACGTGGCTGGTGTAGTACTTTCATTTTATTTTTATTCAGTATTTTTTGAAAATTCATTATGGTAACATTTTAGTAATAACGAAATTTTAGCTTATTATATTACATTTCACCTTTATTGAATATTTTGGAAGCGATGAAAGATCTGAGAGCATATTAAGCGGTAGCCTTGTAAAAAATAATTTTTGTAACGTTTGACTTTGTATTTGCGGTTACTGATCAATGTTTATGCAAAAGCTGTGACATTTTGTATTAAAATCTCGTGGGCTTTTTAGTGCACCACACACTCGTCAACGCTGAATTGTGTCCATGGATTTCAGGGTATCTGAGTTTATGTTTGCGCTTGTTTAGTGCAAATGCAGATTTTTTTTTAATAAGTTTATTTATTTTTTGTGTATTTGCATTTCCCATTCTCTTTGCAACTCTCGCACCAAGCAAAAAACATTGTCATTCTCTTACTCTCTGCTGCTGACTCGATTAAATTAACTCAATCTCCAAAGTTCTCTTTATTATTACAATTGGAATTTTGTGTTGTCGAGTGTGTGTGTGTGTGCGTCTGTTTTACTAGATTTTTTGCCCTTTTAACGCATTTGCAATATGCAGCATTTTTGCTGTGCTGGCTGGCTGTGTGTATCCCTTTTTCAATTGGATTTTTCTTAAGGATTTTCTTTTATATCCTGTTTCGTACGTGTTGTATGTGTGTGTTTGTGTGTATACCTACATAAATTTTTTTCTATTTGATTATTTTCATTTTATTAGTTTTTCCAATTTGTGACATTTTTTCTTCATTTGTTTTATTTCATTCATTCTTTAAAGGGTTAAATTGCATGTTTTCCCTGTCATTATTGTCTGCAGTGCATTTATTATATCCTTATGCCTGTTTTTATTTCGAAAGAAAATACCTACATAAATGCTTGAATTTGGGGTGAGTCTATCTAGGCGATTTGTAAATTCCTTTCATTTTTAATTTCTCATATGCAAATTACCGGATTTATATTTATTTATGTTGTACATACATATGTATGTATGTTGATGAAATGTAGTTTTCAATAGCTGAATAATGCATAATAGATGGTATTCATAACGAAATAAATCTTTGTAGAATTCTCAAAAATCTATTGTCTCGTCACAATGGCTAGAAATTAATTTTTATTCAACATAAATTGGTATTATTCAAAACAAAAGAATTTTTTAAATCCCATCAAATAAAATCATATTTTAATGCAGTTTTTTTTTAAAATAAAAATAAAGATTTTGCACATTCCTGTTAATAATATGTATTGTTTATACAAACTCGTGCATATGTACATACATAGTTCCTGTTATTAAGTTCAAACTACAGTTGTTATCAAAACACTACCGAAATTTAATACTGTTGACTCTAACGGTGTTTGTACGTATGTACATACATACATTCCCAAATTCCTCTCACGAGTATGACTATAATGTTTTTGAAGAAATAACAAAAAATGTTGCACATATTTTCCAAGACTACTTTTAACTTAACTACATATGTATGTAGGTACACAAAATTTTTCACGTTTTTAGGTTACAAAACGTTTATGTTTCAATGTTATTTTGGAAAGTACTACTTATAACAAAATATTGAACTACTTTTCAAGCTACTTACGGCTGTTTCTTCAGGAACATAGATGACATGAACATGGATAGAAAATATTGTTCGCAGCAAATTAAACTAAATGTATTAGAAAGACCTTTGAAACCTTTCATTGAATATGAGATTTAGATTTAGGTATGTATACGGACGGACATCTTTTTATTAACTATATAATTTATAAGGATCGCATTTTAAATTTAAAAAACTTTCAAAAATTGAAAATGCTATAAAATAATAAATTTTTCGGGCTTAAATGGGAACGGGTAAACATCATAAGTTTTCCAACCAATTACTTACTTTATATTTCTAGATTACGATCATAATTATAATTACATGCAAAAAATGTAGGTACATACAGCCATATGTTATGTTATTACACATTACTAAAATTAAAAAAAAATATAACGGGTTTTCGCCCACTTTTCTTTTTATCTTCTAAATTTCCACAAGTGTCCTTCTTTTTTACTATTTTGCGCAATCCTCTTCTACAATCATGTAAGATGCACCTACTTATACACAAGATAGCCAAAAAAATAATTATACCTATTTACACAAATAAATTTTGTGTAATAACTTCTGACGTAAATATGCATCACACAAATGTGTTGTTTTTGTGCGAAATATTCCGTTATTTTCTTTGAATTTTTGTTCGTTTCTTCTACACACTCCATATCATCCAACAACAACAAATTTGCTTTATATTGAAAACAACAACAATCGAAGCAGTCTTACCAAAATACAAAAAAATTTTAGTAATGTGTAATAACATTTGACTATGGCTGTATGTACCTACAGATATACAGTATATCTGATAAGAATTGCAAATATGATTTTGTTTGCAAAATTCACAGCCGATTGGGTACGGCTTTACAATTCCGGTTTAGCAGGGTAGGTCTCGATACATAATTAATTTAAACATTGTACTGAAGAAAATATCTTACAAATGCAAATTTTAATTACGTTATTATGTGAGGTTCACATAAAGCCAACTTCTAACAATAATTTTACGCTTTTACAACTGCTGATTATCAGAATTTAAATCAAAATCAGCACTTCAAATACAAAACGACTATTACATTAAATAAACTATTATTGTATGATATCAAATCATCTGCCAAATTTGCTTAATAAATAAACCTAGTATTACGATACAATGTAATTATGTACTAGACTTTGGCTTAAACTTACAAGAATTTATGTAAGTAACTGCCTATTTAATATAGGTACTAGGTATGTAGGTATGTATGTAATTAAAATATGTATGCTGCATACATACTTGCAAAATTGCAATTTCAACTAAACACCTAGTAAGTGATCATTGTATCAACACAACAATCATTTTGACAACTTTTCCAATATGTAAAAGCAAATAAAAAAATTAAGTGAAAAATTTCTCTATAACATCACAATCCTCTGGTATTTATTTGTAATTTCTTTTTATAATGCTGTTACTGCAAAAAAAAACTATAGTTATTGCAAACAGCGTTGCCGTTTTTGGTTATTTCTAACCAAAATTGGTTATTTTTTTTCTCAATGTGTACATGTGTCGATTTTTTCTGTTTTGGTTATTTTTTTTACTGAAAATATTTACTATGTGAATTTAAATTTTGGAATAAAATTTCAACATACAAAAATGGCCTAAACGAAAATTGTTTTAAAGAACTTGTAAATTTCGTACAAAATTTATTGACATTACCCCACAGTTCCGCTGCAGCTGAAAGAACATTTTTTCAGCTTAGTTTGATAAAAACAAAATTTAGGAATAATTTAGATTTTAAGACAATTAGTAATATATTGCAAGCAAAAGACTTGTGCAAAAATCAACAAAATGCCCATTTTGTTTGGTCTGCCAAAGACAAATTTTAAAACTCAAGCTGTGACATTTTAAGTAAAAGTGATCTCCATATTTATTGTAATATAATTACATGTTTTTTAGTATTTAAGAGAGTAACTTTCTAGTTCCCTATTTTATTGCCAATGAAAAATTTTTTGTTTTTATTATATACTTTTTATTTTTGTTTAAGACATTAAAAATTAATAATTAAACCTGCAAAACTTAATGTAAAGTATTGGAATTTTAAATTTTACAAATTGTAGCATTAGCTTATGTTTCTTTGCATTACTTTTTGTAAAATATGACGCTTAGTTTTTTAAAAAAATTATTTTTTAGTATTAGGAGTTGTGTTGTAAAATACGTTGTTTTATGTTTTTTTTTTTTGTTACCTTAAAGTACAAATTATAGTTAAAATTACAAAAAATAAATAAATAGTACATGCATTTAAATTTGGTTATTTTTTTTTTAATTTGGTTATTTTTTTCATAAATGTTGGTTACAAAAAAATTTTTTTTGTGGCAACACTGATTGCAAACACAAGTTCCTCTTCACACATTTACTCTGCTGCAAAGTAAAGAGGGAAAAACTACACCAACTAGTAACGAGAAATTAAAACTAAGTAAATACATTAAAGCTTTTGCATTTGCATTATAAGAAAGCTTAATACCTCACAGGGGAAACGAGCGAAAAGCAAATAAATGCTTTGAGAGAGAATGAGCGAATTTAAGCGCTCTTTAAAAGAAAGAACAAATAAATTATACATACACACATCCATGCATAGAAACAAACTTAAATAAAATTGTGCATAAACTGAGTAAAACAAAAACAACACGATACACACACTTGCAAACGCAGCAGTAAAATTGAGTAATAATTCTCAGTGCGATGGAAAAATTTACGCAATTTGGTAAACACGTGTAGCCGAGAAAAAAATGAACTTAAATGAAAACAACGAAAAATAATAATACATATAATATTATTTCATAGAATTGTTCACTATGCGAGGGAGTGGTGGAAGAGAAATGAAATAAAACAAAGCAAAAGCAGCAAGTGTTCTAAAGCAGCGGAAGCGAAAAACCAAACTTTCGTTTTATTTATGTATGTGTAGTAGGTATATTTTCGTTTGTTTTTGTTAAATTATTTGATATTAAATTATGTATGTACATATGTATATTGAAGCAGACGATAATGATTTTAAGAAGAATATTTATAAACATACATACATACATATGTATGTAATTATAAAAATTATTATTGTTTGTTTGTTTTTATTTTTGAAAAAATATTTTATTTTGTTTGGTCTATTTCGTTTTTATTTTCTTCTTACTAGAAGAACTGTGTAAAGTTGTGATGATGTTGGAGGGGTGTGTTGGGGTTGAGTGTGTGGATTTCGCTGTAAACGCAGCAAAGTTTACGGCCTATATCTATGGATATACATCACATATATGTATGTATGTGGCGCAAAAAAGCTTTCAGCAAATACTGCACGCACACTAATAAAATTGCATGTTTCTTTTCAATGTGACTCACAGTCGGTCGGTTAGTCTTGCTTTTGGACTGTTCGTCGGTTGCTTATACATACATAATTATAGTTTCGGTCTCCAACTGTTGTTGTTGTATTGTGTTTGTAAGTATGTATGTATGTATGTACATGTGCATACATAATATGTATAATATTTTGTATATTTTTCTGTTTAGATTTAGAATTTGAGGCAATTGTTGTGAGTGCTTAAAGTATTCTGCAGAGCATCAGCGTTGCTGTTTTGGAGAAAATTAGTAGTTTTAATTCAATAAAAACGTTGGCTTAAGTCGGTTTTAGTGACTTTTTTCAAATCACTATCAAAATTTTATTATTAATAGAATTTTAAATTCTGATTTAAACAAAATTTGGGCGGTCACGCCTATTTTCGAGGGGGCGGTGCTTCAAAGTTTATAATATATTTAGCTATATATATCTTGAAAACTACAGTTTTTTATTAGACGTTATATATATCAAATTATAGGTATTTTAAAGACCTTTCCAACGATATGTAACCTATTTATATGTACCACCTATTGATATATTTCGCAAAATTATTTTTTGCTCCGAAATTTTTTTAAAAAATCCGGGGAAAAGGTCTATATGAGTAAGTAGATAAATTACAATATTTTCAAGTCAAGAAATTAAGCTTTAATTGAAAGGCATAATTAGTCTCTACTTTCTGTTCCGTTCCGAATCAGCTGACTTGATTCTGTTGAATAGAAAATGTGTAGAAGTCGTTAGTTGTTTTGTCACTTTCCGTGCCGTTGCGGACGAACCTGTTGAAAACAAAAATTTGCTAAGTAATTGTAAGTGACAGCTCATAACAGCTGACATCTGCACAACAAAAAAAAAATTTTTTGGTGTTTACAAAAATTTTCAATTTCTTTGAATTTTATTAAGTTTTTGTATAAAAGTTATAAAAATATAAAAAATAAACGATGGATGATGGATTTATACTTTAGTATAAATTAATGACTTATTGTACAATAAAAACGCTTTGATTTGTATTTTTTGATTTATTTTCGCGGTGTGCTGTCTGTTTACCTAAAACAGCTGATACGTTTATACGGAAAAACTAACTACAAAAATTTAACATCAGAACGACACGGAACAGAACAGCAACAGAAAGTAAAGACTAATGAAGCCTTAAGGTATAAACATGACCATGTAGGTAATATAAATCTGTAGGTACCTATGCGAAGCCGGTGTTCTGTATACCCTAGAGGAGTAAATCCTTCCGCCCGGCCATAGGCCGGCAATACAGGAAATTTGTACAATGCGAAGCCGGTATTCTGTATACCATAGAAGAAAAAATCCTATCCTACAAAATTTTGAAAAAATGTTTAATTTTTCTGATCTTATAATTCTATGATTAAGTACCTACAGACACATATAATTAAGGTATTATTATTAAAGCTTAATATCTTGACTATTTATATTAATAAACTAAAATAACACTTATATAGAATTTTTTTAGATATTAAAAAAAAAATTCGGGTCAAAAAATATTCTTTTCGGATTTAACCCATGTTGGTCCATATTTTATTCACCTTTTTTTTTTGAGCAGTCACTAAAACCGACTTATACCAAATCGTTATACAGACCAATATTGTTCCGATTTTTGTCGTATTTAAGAGTTTATTAATCATTTCAGTATTTTTGCTGGACAAGTAAAACTACAATCAATTCAATAGCCTACAATGGTTAAATAAATTTCCAGTTTTTCTATTACAACTCACGCCAATGCTTTTATACCTACTACAATTATGTACTTTAAAATGTTTGTAGAAATTATTATTTTTTTAATTTAAATACAAGTTTTATTCTTAGTACCTATTCGGCTTAGTGAGATCATGGAATATTACAACATTCTTCTTCTGTTGTAATCTGACCAAGTAGGTATTGATGCTATTCGTGTTGTTTTACAATTTTTTTCCTTAATAATTCAGAACATGAAAAATTTGTTTAAAAAAAATACCTATGTACATACATACATACATAAGTATGTATATAGCAAAAAATAGTTTACAAATGGTAACACTGCAAAGCATTTTTGGCAAGTTTACATACATACATACATATGTATGTATATGAGAGTGTGTTTGGTTATGAGTAAATGTGTAGATGATGTTTTCGTTCTTGTTTTGTTGAATTTACGTGTGTTGGTTACGCATTTTATTCAATGCCTCTTGTATTTAGCTTTTTCTCTTTTCGTTGCTTTTGCTGTATCTTATACCTAATAGAGCTTGGATTTTTAATGCTGCCATGACAATGTGTGCTGTGTGTACTAGTTGGCTCTGTGCTGCGTATGTTGCGTATGCTGAGAGTATTGTAACATGGCAAGTAAATGAATGTTATTGCAGAATTTTGTTTTGTTGCTGTTGCTTTTGAGGTCTTCTTATGTGCTTCAATCTGCCATGTTGTATATACACACAGGCGTGCATATAACTTTAAGTACAATCCCAATCGAATTTTATAATTTCTTTTTTTCACAAAGTTAACAGAATAATAATTCGCACTTTTTCTGAGCTTTTCTTATCAATCAGTTTGATTTCTTCTCAATCGTTCATGAAAATTCAACTTGAATTGACTCTTGGTACGAACTTGTAACTAGGTGGCCACCGAAATGAAGAGGCACTGAAATTCATCTGTTAGACCTGCCTAGAGGTTGTTGGCAACCCCAACACTAGGATCGGATGGGAGGCCTAACCAGTTCCTCAATCTTAAACCACAACAAATTAAGCGGCCCTTTGTTTCTACTAGGAACCACAGGACATAATATACGAACTTGTCTGGTGGTTAATTTAGGCTTATATTCAGCTTATAAAGGGATATTTTTAATTTTTAATAAAAATCTTACAATAGAATTGTTACAGTCAGAATTGTTATTGCCGGAAAGAACAATCTTTGATAGATATTTACTTTTTAAGAATATGTAATTGTATTCTATTTTCAGCATTAATACCTACCGGTATACATATGGTTAACAGATTAATAACGACTTTTGAATTGTATTCTATACCTACTTTACTTAAAAGTAAAATTCATTAATTTTACAGTCTCATTGCTTCCATGGAACTTAATTAAGTGGTTGCTAATACTAATGATTTTGCTACAATTGTTCATTCGTTTCGCAATCAATCAAGAAATGTCATTAATTTTTAATAACAAACATTTATATTTCATTATCAAATTCACTCTTCAATATTGAATTTTTTTCAAAAAGTTTTCAGTAAATCATCCTTTTACCAGTCAATCACTTTTTGATATCTCTTTAAGCTTAAATAAAAGTGCAACATCGACAGAGATTCATGGTGACGTTGTTTACAGTTTGTCGAAAGTAATACTTTTTCAAGTGTTTTTGGCAGTAGTACATTATTTTACACAAACAAACTGCCTGTTGTTTCTGTATTGTGTTGTATTTGTTGCCGATTTGTACTCATCTTGTATAATTACACCATGCAGAGATTCATATCGCTGCAACAAACGAAAAGTTTAAGTAAAAAAAAATTCTTCACTCGTCATCTGTTGAGCTTTTAAATCAAATAGTACGTTTGAGTTTGGCAATTCAAAATTAATTTTTATTCTTAGTAAAATTTTAATTTTTCTTTGTGACTTTGTAAATAATTTTGAAATGTTTCAGACCTTTTCAATTAGTGATTTAATGTGGAATCTGTCATTAGATAGATCTCTTTTATTTTCTTTTATTAAAAATGCTAAAAATACATTGATTTCTGTTAAGTGGAGATGTTTTGTATTTGTGTATGCCAAAATGCAGATCAAAATAATTATACTTCTCTGTATCTTTTACACAAATATTAATTTTCGGGATTTATTAATCCCGGTATTTTGTTGTGATCAGGATTTCGGGATTGGCATCCCTAGTGGGAATATCGGCACTTATTGTTTCTAGAGAATAAGAGTTTTTGTTGAATGTAGTTCACATTTCTGGCGGCTTTAAAATGTTCAAGAATGGGTGTTGAATACAAGGATTTCTGTCTCAGCTGTGGACATGTTTTAAACATTTCATAGGCCACCATGAATATTTTTCTTTTGAGCTGTCTGTTTGAATTATAAGAATCTCGGATTATTTCAATGGTGTAGACATTGTTTGAATTACGTCCCTTGGATCAATATGTCTGAGTGTAAAATTGTTTAAACAAATGTCTGAAAAGTCTGAATCATAAATCACATGAATGTTTTCTATAAAAGTTCTTGCAGATTATTGGTGCTTTTGTCTGATTTTGAACGAAAACCAAGATTGAATCGTACAAATTCTAGAATTTAATGGATTAAATATCTAAGATAATTTCATATAATTACTTGAGTTTAGAAAATATGTACATATGTACATATGTGTACCAAGCAGAGTTATTAACTTCAGTATATGTACATACGAGTATCTTAACTATGTGCATGCTGCGTACCTTTCAATGTGAGCAAGAGTGTATGCATTTGCTGTATGAGCGTGTGCATGACGGTCGCTTTGCCTCTCATCAATAGTTGAGTTATATGTACATATGTTCCACTTTTAAGCGCCAGCATACTCTTCTACTACTATACTTTGTTGATTTTTGTTCATTGTAATCATCACCATCATCATCATCGTCATCTTATTCATTATTCTTGTCTTTGAAAAAATTCATAAAGAATAAACATTTTTTGTACTTGACTGCCATTTTTTGTTTGTGTTTTATTCATCTTTCATTTCTCTATGTACATACATACATATGTACATATTTCTTGATTTCTGGTTGTGTGTAGTTATGTGTGCTTTTTTAATTTTTTTGCAGAGTGTAATTTATAATGCGTAAAAACGCACTTTTGCAGAGTTGTATACATATGAATACATTCACATACATACATACATACATACATATGTACATTCATAGATACATACCCTGCCAACATTTTCTATTGCGGAAGTGACTCAGAAGTGACGCTAAGAAGTTGAAACTCATCTTCTGCGATACCATTTTCTGATCGTAGAAGTGTCTTCCGTATTGAGAAGTTGTACCCCCCGGAAGTAACTTCCAGAGGTCACTTCAGCGTAACTTCAATAAGTCACTTCAGCGTAACTTCCAGAAGTTATTTTCTTCGCCTCTCTTTTGCTTTTGATTTTTGTTTGCCTTTACAGATAATACACTCATATTGATTATGGGATAACAAATATGTAAAAACTACAACAATAACAAATCGAAATCACACTTTACCACTGACCGACCACAGCAAATGACAAAATAAAACTAATTTCGATGATGTCGAAAATTTTTTTTTGCATTCTTTTCATTTCATTTATAACGGGACATGTCATTTTCGGCTGGTGTTGTAAACAACAATCTTCCCAACATCGTCTGGATGACTAAAAGACGAATGCAATGTAAATTGTTATTGTTATCTTCCAATTAACGTCTGGAAGTGAGTAAGACGTAACGCCTTTGACGATGGACGATGAAAGAAACTTCCAATTGCTGGCAGGGTACATACACATGCTGTATGTGTGTGTCCCCCCTTTTGCATTCCCACTGTTCATATTCGTGGTATTCTGCTCCTGCTCTTTGGCATGTTTTTCATATTTTATCGTTATTGTTGTTGTTGGTTTTGCTCTTTCATTTTAACATATACTATTTCGCAATACATATTTGTAAAAGTGTGTGTTTGAGTGAATATGTGTGTGTGTGTAAGTGTATTTATTGGAGCCTCAACGTTGCTATTGCTGTTGCTGTTGCTGCTTATTCTGCCAATGTTGTTGGCTTTTTTGTTCTTTGTATGCCTCATTTTTCTTTTTCTAGGGCGATACTTCATTTGGGTTGGGTTTTTACTGCTCACTTCTTCTTCTACGGTTTGTTGTTGTTCCATGTACGATTTTGCTGCAACTTTTTCTTCATGTGCTTTATTTTGTGTACGACGATTGTACTGGGTTGTACGAGTATGGTTTGCTTTTTTTTGCTTCGTTCATAGCAATTTTTGGCGTTTATGCTTCCTACTCATTTTTTTTCGAATTTGTTTTTTCATTGTTGAATTGCACATACTTGACTAAACTACACTGTGCTACACGTCTATGTATGTAATTGTGTACATACAAAAAACCATCCGTCCCTGTATGCTTTTTATGTATGTACATACTTATTTATGTACATAAGTTGGGGTTCATATGTTTCTATGTATTTATGTATGTACAAATATTGCTATTCATAGTTACGCATTAGAAAATGTGTAATACATACATACTAAAAATTACTCGCAAATATTTTGATTTTTGATAGTTTAAATTTTTTTTAGATACTTAAGACTTTAAACTCAGAGAAATAGCTGCAAAAAAAAACCAAAATTTAACCAAAAACATTCGTTTTCTGCTTATTGGTTGATACTTTATTTTTGGGAATCTATACTAAACAAAGCTTAAATTTTTTTTCAAAATTTTCTATAGGATGAAAGCGAAGAAATCATATTTTCCATGTCTTTTCGAAAGTAAAATCTCCCTGCATCAGACGTTTTTATTCACTTGTCTTATGTAGGGCTTCATTCGCATCATTTGGCATCTGTAGTGCAGAATTTATGCGAGGTTCTACATTACTCGTGTAGTGCGCAAGATACCGATGGAGCAATCGAAAATTGAACCCATATATCTGTTCCCCGGCCCCAAACCATACTAATGTTGAACTGCTAAGCTATTTTTTTGGGGGATGATGGATCCCACACAGTACAAAAAAATTGTTGATTACCAAAATGTCTTCATGAAAACTTTTGCATGATTCCATGAACCTTGGCGATACCAAGTGGTAAAAACTTTCTATAACTTGGAGCTATCTGTATTAAATTTCATGTCCCAGCTCGAGTCAACAATATATTTTCTCAAAGAATCTTCACATGGCATTTGTGTCGTATAAAACCGTGGCGTGTAGAGAGTTCCACAATATTGTGAAGTACATATTATGTTCAGCACCAAATTCTTCGCTACCAAATAAACTGACATTATGTGAAGGAGTATATTTAGCAGATCGATAACATTCATTCATTATAAAATTATTATTTGTTGGGTGGATTATACAATAACTGCAACTTTTTTTTAAACAGTTATAGGAAAACGTATTAAATCAAATAACAAAAATGCATATTAGCAATGTAATGATTATAAATACGCTTCTTATTTATTTCTTAATTTGGGACAATTTTATTGGATTTGGCCTAATTTATATATTTATATATTGTTATATTCTAAAGCAGAGGCAAATTCTAGGCTCTTTAAACCAAAGTCTGTAAACATAAAAACCTTTGATATCATAGACTACTGAATGGTTTGCATTATTGCTATTGCATTTTGGGTTGCAGCGGTTACAATCCCAAATTAAGGTTATATTATCTCTTAGCGAAGGTCGCTTTGAAAAAACGATGAAGAAATTCAAAATATTTCATCATAACCACATTGGACGTTAGCTTTGATAAATGAACAATTGAAACATTGTCGATTTCAATATCATTAGAGGATATCATTAGATCTTTGACCTATTATCATCTACTCAATCAAGCAAGAAATTATTGTTCTCAAATAGAAATATATTTAAACATTTATTGTCTTTATCAAGTTATCAAAATTGTTCAATAGAATCGCATCACCTTCGTCTGGAGCAACATATTCAGTTCAACATTTGATGCCACATGATCCCACAGATGAATCACTCTTTAACTTTATCGTAGAGTGTAGTCTAAGAGTAGTGATACAGCATGGGTAGATTGTCGATTGATCTTCACTGAACTCCAGGGAATTTACTTTAATTGCATTCTTGGACATAAGAGATGCCTTCAATAAAGTGGAATCGCGGTCGGTGATTGACTCTATGAGAAATTTAAGAGTATTCTCTGCTATCTTGTCATTTATTGGAGAAATCATTATTGAATCTATTAGTCTGTAATTATAAAAGTTACAAAACATAGGATCAGCATGAATGTAATTAAAAGACTTTCAGCCTGAAGGTTTAGGTTTAAGTTCCGTGGGCAGCCGTTCTTGAAAACAGCTCACTTGGGTCCATCGTGATGATCCCATTGTGTTACCTGTTGGTGGACAACCTGTCGGTTCACTCCGCATTGGTTGCTTCCCTATCAAACCGTCCAGATTCCCTGGTAAAGGTGTTGATGCATCTTGAATTTATCCCTGATAGTTCACCCAAACATGAAAGAAAGGGTGCCCCGAGTATTGCTGTATTTGATCCAAAGATACTTGAGATGTTTTACAGGATATCATGGACCCATCTGATGATCACCCAAATTTCCTTATTCCGAATAACTTGTAACTATATTTTCCTCATACCAAATCATAATTCAAGACTTTAATAAATATTGAAATTCTCGTTTAAAGCTTTCAATAACTAAGCGCAGTCCTCTGATTTACTAAGTGCTCACATACTAAAAGTATTATGTTCCTAGAAAACTTGCATCATTTTAAGTGACAAAAACCAAAGATTCAAATTTTAAATCAACATGAATCGTATGCAGGAGGCGGCTTTTCCATCTCATGCAGCATGTTCCATATTCGAATGCTCGTATTGCAGTAAACACATGCATCGATGATACTCGTGCAAAGAAAACGTTTTCCATATTTGTGTCATCCATTAGCAATGCATACACATACACATTTGTACAAACAAAATTAAAGTGAATTGGAGCAAAGCAAGTTGGGGGTTAAAAAATTAGGTCACGCAGCCGATTACAACAACAGCAACAGCAACAACAACAGAAACAGCAACGACAAAAGTTTTTACAACAACACACATAAATGTACATATATAAACGCATTTTTGCTTTTTTGTTAGTTCGTTTGTTCATTCGTTCAAATTGAATCCAAAGTCAATAGACAAACAATGAAATCATTATGCGTAGAATAGATACGAATTCAGTGCGAAGATATACATACATATACATATAGATACATACACATATACAAACAAACATACATACATTTTCTGTGTATGATTGTTTGTTGCAAAGTTTATATTTTGACTGTTTGTTCGTTCTGTCTGTCTGTCTGTCTCACTGTCTGGCTTTATGCTCATTACACAAAAACTTTATGTATGAACGTTTATGCAAAATGAAATGAAATAATGTTGTTGTACGTACTCGTAATTTTAAATTGAATATTACGCATTCAATGAATTAAGTAATGAATTTTAATTTAAATTCTTTTGTCTGAGCAGTATTTGGCTGTATGAGTTTACTTCATTTCAATTCAAAAAAAATTAAAATAAATAAATACATCAAATTTTTTATGATTTGTTATTTATTCGAAATGCATGTTAATATTAAAGAGTGCATCCCTTGGAATAGTGAAGGATGATTTCAAACATCTTTAGTTTATTTGCCATTATGTATAGGTATGTTCATTTTCTTAATGCGAGTATGCCACTGTGTCTAGTGGAAAAGGAAGATATGAGCTAAGTTTTTTTTTATTTCTTATTAGACATGATTATGATTTGCAATTTCGCAAACATGAGTTAATTCTAAGAATTTTTTAAAGAGAAGTAACACTCAGGCAATTAATATGCCTACAGATAATTGCGTTACTTTCTTTGGAAAATGGATAGATTGAAGAAGTAAGGTGATGAAAGTAGAAGAAAGCTTTATATCACAACTCTGCAATTGCGCATTATGTTTGTTTTTAGTGCAGAATTGCAGCGCCTCTGGTGGTGAGTAGGCGCATTAATGTTAAAGCTTGATTTAATAGACTTTATTTAATTATTTTACTTCGGTGGCGTTTTTAAATGCTATACCACCGAAGGAGGGCGCTGTGATAAATATTAGTTATGATGGATAGAAAGAAAACTAATAATTATCAGAAACTGATGTTGTTTGAGTGGCAGTGGCTGGGAATCTAACCCGGGCTACAAATACCAACTCATGCTTAATGATCAAATTCGCTAACCAAGTAAGCCAGTATGACTGAAATAAACACTAATGGTAAAATATTTCATGGAAAGAGGGGATGGTGTATCGGTATAACTAAATCAGAGACATGTTTAAATGCATTCAACATCGTTTTCCTTTAATATTATTATTTAAATTAGTTTTTTTATAATGTAAACACGGTGTTGCGTTTTTAGCAGCTGAATATCGGCATTCCTGAAATATCTCATCTTGTATCAGTGTGTTTCGGGAAGGCATAAGATAACGTGCACGTGTGTCGTGTTTTTAAATGAAATTTATTTTCTACAATTTATTGAATCGTTTTATAAAAAGTGAACCTAATATTGAAGAATAATTTAGTAGTACGTAGTACATGAAACATTTGGGATGGATAAAATAACATTTTGTAAAAAAAAACATTAAATATTTTTTCACACATTTCTTGGCAAATGTTTTCCATTTGTTTTGCAATTTATGGATTTAAAACTTGTAATAGTTTTTTAAACTAATTTGAGTCCTATTTCCTGGCGTGCTTATGACACCGTCTTAAAGTTTAATAATATGTACAAGTATATCGTTTAAATGACAAGCTCTTGAAAACGGAAAGAATTATTGATATTACTTTTATTATTATTATTATAAAAATAATAATTATTTTTTCAAGAATTTGCAATTTTTATGTCTTTTGATTTTATCTTTAATTATATTTATATACATACATACATACATACATATAAAGTCGAAATTTATAGGTTAGTTATTAAATTGTTTTGTTGCTCCCTAATTTTGTGTTCTAAATAAACTCTGAATGAATTTAGTGGCTCATTCCTCATAATTTGGAAATAGGTAACAACTCATAGTGAATACATTATTATTTTATTTACATTACACATTGCCAACAATTACCTACCACAAGAAAAACGGGGACAAATTGTCTGTGAGTGGTTTGTTAACTATTCCCAAATTAATTTGACACGTGGAAAAGACAAGACAAGTTCATGGAAGACTTTTTAAACTGATTGCTTAAACTGAAATACAAATTTTATTTATAAATATTTTGTAATAAAATTTTGCATTTTTGTGCAAAATGTCTGAAATGAAAACAAAATTGAAAATGGATTATAATGTATCTACATACACGCAGAGAAAAAACATGTTTAGACATGGTTACGACAACTACTTTGTATTTTTGCTAACAATATATTGTTGTGGTACAAAAATAATTGTTATTTTAATATGATTTTAACAATATTTTAGTTAGTATAAACATTTTGATGTTTATCGCAATTATAAAATTGAATATGGTTCACTGAAACATAATTATTTTTAAAAAAGTTTACCACAACAATTAAATGATACTTATTCAAACATATTGTATTATTTACTACTACTTAAACTTACAAATAACCATTAAATAGTAAGTTTCTATATTTGTAATCATATTATGTTGAAAATGCTAACAAAATATGTTTAATTTTAATAATATTTTGTTTTAATCATTTGTAGTTCCGTAGTTTGTCTGCGTGATATCGAATTATTTAATTGCATTTAAATGTTTCTATAATTAAAAAAAAAACAATTCGAATTTAAAATATATTAAATATTACTACAAACTAAAAATAAATGTAAATTTCTTTATATCGTTGGTGTCATGTAGAAAGGCCCTAACTCGCTATTTTTTCGAAATTTGTTTTTTTGCGATTCCAATGCATTTAACGCAAATACACTTCCTCACAAAAATTTATTGCAATAGTGTAAAAAATAACGCTTTTATAAGCAGTTGTACAAAAAAATTTACATGTTGAATATTACAGTTTCTCTTATGTTTTTACCTTCTCCTGTAAAGTTTCAAATATGCGAGTTAGGGCCTTTCTACATGAGACCATCGATATACTCGTACGTTGAAAGTGCGTTTGTAAGTTTTGTGCTTAAAAAAAAATGTAGAAATAATTGCGATTTACGTCATACAAATTATTGTTTTATAATTAATCTAATTTTATATCAATATGTTTTTTATTTTAAATATTATGTTGTTATTTTCAAGTTGATCATCATATTATGATCAGAAATTTTCGTAACAGTTTATTATCAAGGTTGCCAAAAATCCTTGATATAAAAGTGTCACAATTGATAAAACAGTTCTTAAAATAGAAAAACTAATTATCTTTAACAAATATTAAAAATATCTGTTTCTCTATTATAATTTAGTCTATATCACTTTATTTGCTACAAGTTTAAACTTATTCAATAAACCAGGAACTACCACCACAAATGTTTTTCTTTAGATCATAATATGATTATTTTTGAATATAATATGATTACTTTAGATCATATTATGATTACTTTAAACTATAATATGGTTACCTTGGGTCATAATATGATCATGCATGACAATTTTATGATTATATTGGTGTTATAATATCAAATTATGATTAATAAGAAAAAAAGTATGATGAAATATTACGATGATAATTGATCAATGAT
Organism: Bellardia pandia; assembly: GCA_916048285.2. NCBI lineage: Eukaryota > Metazoa > Arthropoda > Insecta > Diptera > Calliphoridae > Bellardia > Bellardia pandia. The sequence goes on from OU696530.1 coordinate 56,970,027, forward strand.
CATAATATGATATTTCATGACTCTTATATTCATTATAATATGTTTTGACTACAATTATGTTTATTAAGTCCCCGTTTACATTTAGCTTGGAAGAAAATTACGGGTGGGGAAGAGAGAATCAATTTTGTGTTCGGTACTCGGTGAACATGCTTTGTTGACATTTTCTTTGCTAGAAAATTATTCACAGCACGAATAAGAGAAATGTCATTAAAGCAAATAATAATGAAATGTGTCTGACAACATTGTTCGACAGTGTGACCGCGAATGAAAAAACAAAAGAAAATTCCAGATGTTTTTCTTCCAAATGTTCGACTGTGTAAACGGGGACTAACAGACTAAGGAGGAGGTTTTTTTTAGTTCTTGACTAGTAGATAATCATTGAAATCAAATCACAAGGAAATAATTGGGATCGTTTTCAATTTCTCACATACCCTAGATGCTTCCTTTAGGGACCATATGGAACTGCACCTAGTGTGCATATGAGGTTGAAATCCAATAACAATTTCTCTCCAGACATGTGAAATTTTATTTTAATCGGACTTACTGTTTATAAATAACAGATTTATTTCCCTTTTTTACAAATTCCCCCCTTTGCGCAACGGACGAAGAAGACACAATTTTCTAGAATTAAAATTCTGTAGTTTCAATCCCAAATCTAGTTCAAGAAAATTATATATAAAAATGTGTGCCCTCAGAATATATAGTTTTTATAATACATATATACAACGTAAAACAGTTTTTTAATTACCAAACTAGTTTTCATGAGCAATGTGCGAGCATTTTAACAAATCTTCGTTCATGTTTTTGCTTTAAAATTTGCCTAACTCACATACATATGTATATGTACATACATACATATGTACTATATGTATGTATGTATAGCCAATGTAAAATTTGAGATATGAATGAAATTTTATGATTTTTTTTGTGTCAAATTATAATGGCTTATTGATGTTAGGTTTTTTTATTTTTTATATTTAGACATCTATTGATTAATTAATGTAATATATTATAAAATGTATTTTTTACATTACATTTTTTTACCCAAAACTCGAAAATTTCAATAACATGTGCAACCTCTAAACGTTATCTAATTCTTCTAAAATTTCCAGTTTTTTAGATGACGTTGATCAATTTTAGACATAATCTATATTAGAAGCCAGTTTCCGTGTCACTCTTGGTAACTTTACCAGTCATTCAAAATGTTTCGTAGTGTTATTTATTGTCTTTTTGTGACTATTATTGTTCGTTATGATTTTTACCGTTGTCACACTTGTGGCCAAAGAGCCGCCTGTGAGGTCAGCTGTTGATTGTTGTGTTGTCACTGTGTTGTCTCTTTGCTTAAAGTTGATGTGTGCTATTTTGTATGTGTCTGCTGCGGGTCACCAGTTACGAACTGTTTGGAGTTTCTGGATACGGTGTCTGACCAGAGACATAATTCTGGTACCACTGGAGTCAGGAGCCCCTGAAACTTTGGTTTCTGCTGACTATGATGTGAACCTTCAGGGAGCAACGTAGTGGCTGTGGTTTAAACCTAAATCGCGTAAAGAGCGTAAGCTCAGTGGGGAGTTGCATTGCAACAGGGTGCCGTGACCCATAGAACGGACGGAGTTTGCAATGGGTTTTGCTTCTCAACAAGGTCATGCCCAAATGGATGGCTTCGAATTGGTCCTGTATGTACCCGGTAAGCACCATGAGTTTGGGCCTTTGTGCCAGGTACTCACTACTACTATTTTGGTTATGAGTATGAGAACGATGGCCTGGCTAGATAAGGATCTGCTTGGGAATATTATAAGCGAAATCTTGACTGTTAATCTACATACGTCTCTTGAACTATAAAGACTTTAACTTTTGAACGAACTTACGATAAACGACCTACTTACGCGATCGCGCTGATTGTGTGACTTTAGTCCAAGCTGAAAGTTACAGGTTGAAACTAGTATTTTTGCACTAGCATTTATTTTTGTGCTGGTTAATCGATCTCATAATTGTTCCAAGAATTTAAAAATTATATTTGTTTTTAATTTTTTAAAAGATTACATTGGCCCTTTAGCACAAATCTATGATTTTATTTCATGTTTTTTTGTTACACTGGCTGTCATAATAAGAACAATATCAAGCTGAAAAGCATTATTTTTCAGTTATATTGTTACAAAGATTATTGCAATCATAGTCTCGGTTTACGTCGATGATTGGGACTGGACATTTGTATGGATTATTATTTAATTGTTTCCATGAGCCATTATTTAAGTGAAAAAATTTATCTTTCAATTAAAAATTCCATTTTTTTAATTCCGCTTTTTTTTGGAAAACAAGTTTTTATTAAAATAACAATTCATAAAAAGAAAACCATAACATTAAGATAAAAATAAAAAATAAGAAATTCATGATTTAATATTAATAGCATTAAAAACTTCCATTATTATAGTAAATCAGTTTCCTCTTCCAAAGTTTCGTCTGCCAAGTAATCCACTATCTTGAAGCTGTTCTCGGTTAAGTTAAGTCATATTTAACTTAAGTATGACTTTAGCTGTTCTACCATAATGAAAGAGAGCAAGAAAACAAATCTAATGCAATGATTAACTCAAAAGAGCAAAAGAGTGACATTGGCCCTTTTAGCTCCAAGCCACAGAAATAATACTATTCAAAATGTGATATTGAAAATGTTGACAAAATAATATGATATTGGATGGCATTGATGATGATTTCGTTGACATAAAGTGAGAACATGATATTTAAATATATACTGCGTATAAGTAGTATTAGTAAAGTAGACTGCTATTTTATTCGCAAAATTAAATTTAAATATGTAATCGAAAATATATATTGAGATGATACTGCATTCGCATCGAACTTTCAAAACATAATCTATGGTTCAAATTCGAAAATGAGCTTATAATTATCTTGGAAATACGATTCTAAACATTCAGATTTTTTTTATGCCTTTGTGTCAAGTTTGCTAATTAAATAAACATTTTTTTAAGTAAAATTACTAAGCTATTGTTTCAAGTCTCCATTAAAGGACATTTATTCCTGCGCTGTACATAATTTTGTTATTATTGTAGGTATTTAGTTATTATGTTGATTATCATTTACATTTATGCATGTATGTATGTACGTGTGCATTCATCTCCTTTTTTATGGTATTTTATTTGGTCCTTTATATTTTGTCACAAAATTAGGTCGTTTACCCAATAATTGTTATTATGACACAATAAATACTTGTACCTTGTGTGCGTTGTTGCTGTATTAAGAACAACAACATAAAAACCTACCGTATTTTCAATCCTGTTGTTTTTTTTAGTTTCTTATTTTTATTTTCATTATTTCAAAAAGAAATGTGGAAAAAAAACAAAAATTATGATGTGTTTTGTTCTTCCACGTGTTATTTATATTTTATTTTTTTTTTTTTGTGTTTCTTCGTTCTTTCTCTGCATCCTGTTACTGTTCAACAAGGATTCCCTGTATGTCCGTCTGCATGCTTTTCTATCAGTCTGTCCTTCTATCCATTTATTCCTTAGCATTTACGGATGAATATTCTCGCTCGTACAACAACTTGGCGTAGAAATTTGTTCCGCAAGGGATGTTCTGTTATGTTGTTGTTGTTGTTATGTTGTAAGTAGCACAACTGAGATTTATTCCTAATGTTTATCTTTCATATTTTTTTGTTTCGTCCTTCCTTGTGCTGTTCTCTGCTTAAGAAGCAAAGTTTAGCAAGAAAATAATTTGTGTACAAGTTCGTTTCGTCAATGTGTGTTGTAGACGAGTAGATGAAGGTCTATTTATTACGTATTATATTAAAAATTTTCTATTCTTTTAACCTTCTTTAAGAATTTCGTTGTTTATTGTTTTCGGTTGTTCTTTTCTTTAGCCTTTACTTTTGTTTTGTTTTTAACATTTTTTTTATTTACTTTACTTTATACAGAGCTTTTTTTTCGAATGTCCTTGAACCCTTTTTCCCCCCAAAAAATGTCTTGCATAACTTTTTTGGAAGAAGAAAGTTTTAAATGATTGTTGACATTTTCCGGTTAATTTCTTGCGACATTTAAAAGTAATAATAAAATGGAAATACATTTGGTTGGAAAATTTAATTAGAGATTTTTTGGTATTTAATATTTCTAATTAAGAAAAGTTACAGCAAAAATATGGTAAATTTATAAATTTATTGAACAGGAGCGAACATGACTGGTTATTTATGGGTCAACAATGTTGAGTCAAATAAGAAACAAAATTCACAATCAATACTGGTTATTTCCCTTAAAAGAAGGAAGGTCAATACCATGTTTTTATAATCCATATCATGTTCTCTCTATGCCGACTACTGTTCAAGAGCGAATTTGAAAGCAATTACTATAAACGGATAGTGTGATTTTAATAAAGAGCAACTGGTTTGTTTACTCGTAATCATTAAATTTACAGCCTTATAGACAGCGTTGTCAACTTTGAAATTTCAAAACGCACCAAAATGGAGAAAAAAGCGCACCATTTAGAAAAAAAAAACGCACCAAGTTAAGAATTTCGTTTTTGTTTCAAATATTTATTGAATTAGTTTGAAATTTTTTAATATCATAAATTCTATGAAAAACTTTTTATCAACGATTATTAGTAAAAGTAATAATAGTAAAAGCCTTTTTTTACTAAATGATTTAATAAAGATAAAATAAGCATTTAACCACACAAAATTTAACTCACAATATGATATTCGGAACTAAAGTACTAATTGGTAAAAGAGCTAATTTCAGTACATACTTGGTACTTTTTTATATATTTTTGTTTTCTAGTTAAAGTACTTCTATTTGATTTTTTCCAATAAAATTTGTTAGGATTCTACTGGTACTCTAACCCTGGTTGTTCGTCTACAGTTCAGTAGACCAAACTATCAGGTTATACAATAATTTTTATTTACATGTTTAAAATGTTAATTTGATTTTCAAAGATTTTTGAAGAATTTGATTTCATTTATCATACATTTGTTTTTAAACACAAAATACATCTTTTCATCGTATAGATTTCATGTGTTATGAATTATTAAAAAACTGTAATTAAAAATTAGTAAAAATAAAGATTACATCACATTTTCAAAAAAATTAAAAAACCCACCGGTATATTTTATTGTAGAAAGATTTTTTCTCACACTGAAACAAAAAGTTGTGTTGAATTTGCTTTGGTGCCACCAACAATTAAAAAACGCACCAAAATTTAAAAAAAGCGCACCAACTAAAGAATTTTTCTCACCAACAATTTAAAAAAGCACCAAAAATGGTGCGAAACGCACCAAGTTGACAACGCTGCTTATAGACTAACGTATATGCCAACAGTACGTATGTATGTATATGCCAAATTGAATAGAGTGACAATTTTCGGTTATTGATCTGAGAGATGTGAGAGATTTTACTATGTGTTGATTGAATAGTATGTTTTCGTGACAGAAAAGCGAGAAGTTTAATTTGAGTCGTTCATATTTGAGTTTTTAAATTTTTAATAAATTTATGCCTAACTATATAATTTATAGTTCATTTGTTCTTAGAAAGCCGTACTTCGAAGATTCTATAGTCATTGAAATGATATTTTATTAAGGGTATATTTCAGTATAATTGTTCTCACCTTTGTCGTGTTTTATCTTAACTAAAAAGATTTTAAAATATTTTTTAAATATAATTTTCGAAAAATAAAGACCTCATTTTTTAAAAATCTCATTTTAACTCTCCGTTTTTTTTTACCCTCCACTAACATAAGTGCCATTCATTCCGCCATGTCATTCCGTCAGTAACACTGAGAAATATTCATTTGAAACCCAACAAAGTATATATATTCTTGATCCTTATAGAATTCTAAGTCGATTGAGCTATGTCCGACTGTCTGTGTGTGTAAAACACTCTCACGTCCAAAGGACAAAACCGAAATCAACAAAGTTTACAGGAAACCATTTATAGTTCTCCTACGCAGTTCGTTATTGAAAATCAGCAAAATCGGTATAGTAGAACCAGAGTTAAGGACCAAAATTAGAGACAACCTCCATAAAAATTTGATATTTTTTTAACATTTGGCTTGTAATTTTTTGAAATATATTGCAGATATTGCCATGAAATTTTGCATACGTTGTTTGTACTATAAAAGAAGAAAGTGTGAGGAAAATTGTTAAAATCGGTCCATGATTTCTCATAGCCCCCATACAAATATTTTCGCGAAATATTGCTCAATTATACATAAATGCCTATCAAATTGGAATATCAAGACAAACTTCAGCAAAAATAAGTTTTATGCAAAAAGAAATCGCAAAACGAAATTTTTTTTAGTTCGGTCCATGTTTGACCATAGACCCCATATAAAGTCCACTTCCAAAATTCATTTAAATACGTGTATGGTGGTCGGCCCAGAATTGGTCATATCTTCCATTCAAGGACCACATCTGAAAAAGACATTTATCAGTATATATATTGTATAAATATCGGACACCGACTCAAAACGTTGCACAGATCATTTACATATATACAAAAATCATCCCACAAAATGTTGTGAATTTCGGTCTATTTTTAATCTTATGCCCATATAAAGCCCTCTTCCGAAAATCACTTTAATACTCATAAATCTCTTATAAATAATGGTACCAATCCAAAATTTTACATGGATCATTTACATACATGCCTAAATCTAACTGCTGGATTTTGAGAATATCGGTCCATATTTGACTATATCCCCCACATAAGGTCCACTACCTAAATCCACGTTAATACGAATATATATCTTAAATATACGGTTATTATGTTGAAATTTGACGTGAAATATCCTCATATGCATGAATATAACTCTTCCAAAATTTAAGAAGATCGGCCCGTAATTTTTTATAGCTGCCATATAAGAACCATTTCCAGAAAACAAATAAACCGACAAAAATGTCTAAAAAATATCTATATCGAACCAATTTTTATATGGATCAGATATTTTAATCCAGAAATGATATTAATATCGGTTATACGGCAATTATGCTACTGGATTTTGCAGCTGTCAGTCAATAATAGCTCCTGAATTAAGTCCACTTCCGAGCATAACAACCAACCATACAACTCTTGTAAATAATGCTATTGAGATGAAATTCAACCAATATAATCCTAAAATACATGGAAATCACATAAGTGGATACTGGATTTAGAAGTCATCGGTACATAAATGGTCCATTTCTTCTAAGCCACCCATAAATCTTTTGTAAATAATAATATTGAGATCAAATTCAAACAACAAAGCCTCATCTTATATCTTATCCTTTTTTATACTATGTTTCTTAACTTGTTGTGAATATGGAAAAATGTTCTTTTAATTTTATAAATTGTTAAATTACAATCAAGATTATTATGAAATTCAGACAAACTCTGTAAATTACAGTAAGAATTGGGAATTAAATCAATTATAAATGGTCGAATTTAGATAAAATTTCAAAAGATTTAACAAAAATTATGTTGGTCTTTCAAACAATATATCAAATACTAATAAAATTTGCACTAAGACTGAATAGAAAACACAGAATAAGAATATTCTAGTCCTATAACTAGTGTAGTTTTTCTATTCCTTAGTACGTTTAGGTGGAGGGTATTTAAGATTCGTGATTCAGAAGTTTTTGATATCTAGATCAAGATGCAGTATATCACCAAATACGTAATACAGAGCTTTTTAAACATAATTGATTCAGAGACCCAAAACAATATAAAAAGGTCACGACCGATCTATCTGGTAAAAGCCAAATTTCTATGATACTAAGATATTTTAATGTTGAGAAAAATATAGCAGAAGAAAAATTTGTTGGTTTTATAGATGCATTTAAAGAAGCATCAACATTTTGCGCAGATGATTTTGAAATTTGTTTTAATGCCTCAGTACTAGCCAATATAATTATAAAAGCTGTTCGAAGCTTAAACTTGGACTTAAAGAATTGCGTGGCTATAAGAACAGATAGATGGCTGTCCACTTATGTTAGCAGTAAAAAACATTCAGCAATTAGCCATAAACGCAAAGCAAACCCCATGTTTTTTACACAAACTAAACAACTCTATATCCAAAAGTACGAAGGTGCCTAGAAAAGGCTTCGTCAATTGTGAAGGAGACAACATTATTTTTCAAAACCCACAATTCAAAACGAAATGTAGTATTAGCAAAATATTTGGGAGGAAAATTATTGTTTGGCAATGGTTTAAAACTAATAATCGCTGTTCTATCGTTGTACGCGGACTTATTTGAACTATGTCTTTCAAATTGACACTTGACGTTACAAAATCGAACTCACACAACAGAAAATATTGTTAGAAGTGGAAAAAAAAGAAAAATGAAAAACCAACAACGATGCATTATGTTTTGCAATTAGTATTACAAATAAAAGCAAAATAGTTCTTCACAATTAATAGAAATTATTTACAACTGCATAAATTTGCAATCTAAAGACACAAGATTGTGAATAACACATACGAGTACATACATATGTATGTACATAACCAGCAGTCGGGGTAAGTTGTGAATGATTTGTGATTTGACTACTTACCAATAATCACCAGTACTTACCAGCCATACCACTGGCAATGTTAATGAGTGACGAGTTTAACATGGGGATGTCATAGGATGTGTCACTTGTTACCTAAGTCATTACCTCTCAGCAGTCATTTCGTTTGTGGTATAGCCGCAACTAGAATTTATGTGGGATAACGGCACATTTTTGCATTCTCTCTCTTAAGAGAGACTATAGTAACAACATGTTGTTGTACGCAACAAACACCTCAAAACAAAGTAGTTTTTTGGATGCTCTCAATTACGTTCTTTTTTCATATAAAAGTGGAACTTTGGCATTACCAGTGGTATCAAAAGTAAGTGCTTTTCGTATACTATTTAAGTACTTACTTGCGATCAGTGCCGCCGCTGCATGGTATGTACAAGGTGGCGCAAAAGTAAACTTCCGATTTTTTTTGCTATCAAATAAATAGTCAGCAATATTCCGCGTTCTGGAGCAGTGTAGCGTAACATTGTTTATTAACGTGTATTTCGCATGCGTTTACTACACAAATGTCAAAACAGAACTGACATTAGGGGCCTCGCAAAATTTATAGCATTTTCTGATAGGAGGATTACTTTTGCGCCACCTTGTACATGTATGTATGCATATATATAATTATGTATATTTACAAACTTTTGGTTAATAAAAGCAGACAGAGATTAATGTTTAAATGCATAATGCATTTGCTGATTACAAATGACACACACACACATAAATATGTACATAAGTACATATGCATGTATAGTATAACAAATGGAACATTGTGTTTCATATTTATTAAAGAATGCTAGCTGTATTACGCATTATTAAATAAATATGGAACTGAATGTTAAATTTGTAAATAAATTCTTTTCTCTATCATTCAATTATTATAGATTGTCATCTATGTATGTATAAAAAGCTCTTTGCTTACTATTGCGATGCGTATGACCTACGATACACAATTTTACATTTGATCATTTAGATTCTAAATTTTAGAAGATTGTCTTTAGCGAACTTATTCTGTTCGTTGTATTTGTTGTTTGTATGCGTATTTCGTATGACTTTTTTCTATGTTCTTTTAAAAAGCGATCATTAATTAAAATGCTGTCATACCAGTTCTGCTGTAGTTCCTACACTTCTCTCCTCTTCCAGACCTCTTCTCTATGAACATATTTACTAATATTCAAAAGCAAAAACAACAAAATCTTAAGAAATACATACATACAAATATACATATTCATACATACATATATGTATGCATGTATAAAAACATGCGTAGCCTTTCAGATACATTAGAAAAATAAAGCAAGTAAAACATTAGAAGAGAACGACAGAAAAGAAAAAAATATTGAGAATTGCACACACACACATGCAAATGCATAAAATAATACAAATTTGCTTTAGTATAAGAACATTACTGCTGCTGCTGTTTTGCTTTACAATTCCATTCCCATGAAATGGAAAAAAAGCTTCCAAAATAGACAAACACAACAATAGCAACAGAAACAGAAACAGCATTAGAAGCAAAAATAGTTTTTTTTTTGTTTTTTATAATGATGGTTGCTGTAGTTGTTGTTTCTAGTGATCGGCAAAATGTTGCTGTACTGCCCGTCCATCGCAAGTAGTGGCATTTAAGCCGCACGCAGTATTTGTTGTGCGTTTTTTTTGTGCTTTAAACAGTGCGTTTCATTGAATCTCAGATGTGCCTGTGTTAGTGTCTAGCAAATGTTTGAGTTCATCATGATGATTATCATCATTATTGTTAATAAAACTGCTGTTTTTTTTTTCTTTTTTTTTGTTAGCTTTGGTTGGTTAGAAAAATATAGAATAACAACAAACTTACTCACTCTAGCGATGAGGTAATCAATTCACGCAGTTTTTTCTGCTTTTTAGAAAAAAAAAAAAATGTTTAATATCAACAGCAGCAGCAATATTTATTCATACGCATACAAACGCATAAAGTTATTTTGAATAATTTTTATACATATTCAGAATAGAACTTATAAGCAGTGGTGGATTTACGCCTAGACCAGTGTGGCCTGGGCCTAGGGCGGCATAATTTTAAGGGCGCCAAAATTTAAAGGTAAAAGAAAATTGATTTGGCTAAGTTTTATTTTAAATTACAGCATCAACAAACAGCTATTCTAGTCATTGTTTGGAATGTAATTTTAGACCGTTTTAATGCTGCTAGTAAAAAACTACAGAGATCACATGCTGATTTATCATCCGTTATTCAAATTTACGATTCTCTAGCCTCATTTTTTCAGGATATAAGAAATAAACAATTTAAAGAATTTGAAGAAAAGCGCTATCTGGAATTCAAGATTATTATCATTATGATACTCATTGCAGAAAAACCAGAAAACTTCAGTCAGATGAATCACGGGTCAATGAAAGAGCACAATTTTCTGGACAAGAAAATTTTCGTACAAATATTTACTATCCCATTTTGGATACTCTGAGTTTAAGGTTAAACGCATATGAAAAGCTTTTTTAAAACTTCACCGTTTTTGATAATTTATATAAAATAGATAAAAAAAGTCAGGCAAACAAACTCGCCAAAAAGTATCCTGGTGATCTAGAAGAGACAATAAAGAGCAAATGAATGCATTCATTTACATTGTCAACTCGAAGATTCATTGGCAAATACTGAAGATGTGCATTCTACACAAATTTTTTGTTTGAAAATTATAAACAAATTTTTATGCATAAATTAATAAAAATTAATATACATTAATTTAAGTATTTAAAAATTATATGGTTTTTTTATAACTACTGTATACTCAAAAAGGGCGGCAGGCCAAAGAGTGCCTAGGAAGGGAACAGGCCTAAATCCGCCACTGCTTATAAGACATGCTTAAGACGTGTTTTTTATTTGGTTTTAGTTGGCTGGTTTGTTTGAATATTTACTGAATTCTATTTCAATAATTTTAAAGTTTTTTTTTTCTCTAATTTTTTATTTTACCCTACAACGAAATAATGCAGTGGTATTTGTGGATCAGGCATCAAAAGCAAATGTGGTTATTTGATGTCCAATTTTAATAAATATTCTCAATTGTCTCTGATGTTTTTGTAAGATCAACTTTTTAAAATGCTGATTAAAATGTTTGCAAAATAAATTTTAGAACATTTAATAAAGTAGCATTAAAACAAATTTAAGATTAATCTGCACTGGCTAAACCTTATTTTCAGATAATATTGGCTAAATTTCAATATATTTCGTTTTTATTGCATTTTTAAAATCCTTTAATATATACATACATACATACAGTTTTGTTAAATATTAATCAACAATATAAAAAAGACTTTTCCATTTTTGTAAAATAAATAATGTCTACACTGCACCACTATAAATCGAATTATGCATTATTCTGATGGTTTTAAGTCCCAGAAACATTCTGAAACATTCTTATTCGATTTAACGATCTCTAGCTTTCGTCAGTACATCACAATTTTTAAGATAATTCGATTGCCTTAAATCATACATTTGATCCAAAAACTAATTGAAACTCGGTGAAATTTGACATAAATAATGCTTGGTTTTCATTTTTGTTGTCAAATTGTCCAAATTGTTGGTAATTGTATGAAAACGGGTTGTCATATGGCGTCATCTATAGCGGGATCTATGATTGCAAACAAAAATTTGGACAATTTGACAACAAAACTGACATAGTGAGAACATAGTGAAAACGCGGCCTAAGCTTTATTGAAACATAAATCCTTCTATGAAAGCTTTAAAACACATGAATTTAATATATAACACCTGTACATTAACCCCCTTATTCATAAAAACTTACAACAGGTTTATAACAAGTTTATAAAGCACATTTCCATACACAATTTGCTTTATAAACCTCTTATAAACCTGTTGTAAGTTTTATGAATAAGGGCATAAAGCTATAACATTTTTACACTTTTTGAGAATATCAAAAACGGCATAGTACATATCTGTGGAGTTTTGACAAAAGAACCTAACTCGAGATCGGACAATTTTCCACTTTTTAAACCATATGTATAAGTTTTAAATGCGCATCTTTCTGTCTTTTCAGCGTATTTCTAGATAGTGTAGATCGGAAGATATAGAAGCCCCCAAATCAACCAATCTCGCAATTTTTACAATCTGCTTTTGACAAAAGAACCCATATCGAAATATGTTGCAGGGCATAAAGAAAAATATTATAACGTAATTTTGACAGAAGAACCTATTTGAATATGGGTTTCCAATAATTTATTAAAATTATTTTGACAAAACAACCTATTTGCATTCATGTTCTTTTATCAAATGCATAAACGAAAATAGCACGTGCCTTTCTAAAGTTAAGTTCTTTTAATAGCCATTTGATCATTAGCATTCATTGTGACAAAACAACATATGTTAACATGAGTGCTTTAGTGTAGTGGGAATTATCGATATAAGAGGAACCTATATCAAATCAAGTGCTTTTGTCGTGTGCATGTGTAACAAATTCAGACGTTTTTAATGAAAATATGTTGTTTTCTAATATAGAAAAAACAATGCACAGAGGAAGACAAAAAACACAGGTTCCAAAGTTTTGGAGGAGCATTGAATCTCTGGCAAGTGAATACATTGACTACAAGAATTATAGATATATAAAATTATGACAATTATCAGCTTTTTTGAAGGTACCTACGTCAAGGCTCCAAAGAGTTTGTCAATTTTTATGTAATTTGCAATGAATTTAGAATTTTCGACTTTTCTAGAGGGTGCCGTGTTTATCGAAATAATTGCAGCTTTGATCAACTGCCGATACTTAACGAATCCAAGTAAGCCATTTATGAAAGGCACACTATCAATGACAGATATTTCAGTTACGACAAAATGAATGGTACTCTCTTTGTGTTTAAATTAAATAAAATGTACCACACAAGTTCCAAAGATATTGATGAAGATCCTTTTAATGAACCTGATGTTGATGACTCCGATTTTGTCCCGGAGACGGATTCCGATCTTAACACCACTACGCAAGAAATGGCTCCAGATATTGAGTCCAATTTAAGTAATTGAGATTTTACCGATATTGATGAAACCCAACTATTCGAACTTCCAACCACATCAGCAGTTAAAAATAAAAACAGGCGTAACAAAAACTTAAGAAAAGAATATTTGACCAATAAAAAGAAAATCGTCTCTGCTAAAAATATTAAAACACTTTCAAAATGCAGAATGTTTTGTAAAACTCACGTAAATTTTGAGGAGCAAAAGACGATTTTTAAACTGTACTGCAACTAGGGTGATTACAACAAACAACGGCAATATCTGTCAGGATTAATTGATGTTGAATTTAAGAAAACGCATACAATTAATAACGTTGGAAATCGACAATATAACTATGTATTTGTATAATTGTGACGTTGGATGCGATATGAGAAATCTAAGTTTGGAATTTTACAGCACAAGCTATCTTTGGAGCCGGACGAGGACTTCAAGGAACTAGACATAACACAGCGACGACGGAAAATAACAAATTTCGAATTTAATAAATGTTATTCCACTCTTTTGCCAATATATTCTAATAAAAAACGTGATTTACAGTTTTTTCAATAACTTGCACGTTGAAGGTGAAGTACAATTTGGAAATAATTAGGATATTGACGAATATGATTAGCTGTAGAGTGAATTATTCTTTATTTTAATTATAAAAATTAAAGCAATTTAATATAAATGAGAACTGCAATATATTATAATATATGAAAAATTACTTTAGTTTTATTTTTAATTTAATTAATTCCAACTTTTCTTTTTCATACCTAAAAATACATAACTTTTTATAATATTCGTTTAAAATAAACGGAATTCTATTTAAGAAAATAACATAAGTCACTGAATTTTTCTTATTTCATTTTAATAAAAGCACTAGTCCCGATAAAGGTTGCGAAATATTTGTTACTTTTCAGTATGAAAAAAGACTTTATCTAGAGAAGAGTTGATTTTTTGATCAAAAATTATTTTGACAAAACAACACATCTTGGCATTTTGACATTTTCTCGGCAACAGTTGTATCTGGAACAAAGGTGCAAATTGGAAAATAAAGGTATTTCAATTCTCCACCATAAAAATAGGTTACATTTGTTTAGATGTGTTCTGGGACGATTCTGTGACCTTATAAAAGTGTTTTTTGGTCCTCCTGTAAAATTCAGTTTTTCGACATTGGTTGTTTTGTCAAAATTCCACAGATATAGTCGAGTAGAACATTAAAAGTTATTAATAAAAAATATCATAATTTTTTCGGATCTTAAAAAAGTTTACACAGTGATCGGGTTGAAGTTTGAAAACATAGAAATTTTAAAAAATATAAACCTGATATTCCTATGTACACATTCCCATACGTATCACTTAAATGCTATTTTGGAATTTATGCACTGTTTTAGACTTGAAAATTTTCCTGCAGTTTACAATTCATCGCGGTTCAAAATTCGTTATACGAGTAAATGAAAAACCCTAAATACAGAATACCTTATGTTTAAAATGATATTTAAATATAAGCAATGATTCAAATTTCATAGATTGTACGATCACTAAATGCCTGGATTATGATATTTTAAAGGAGTTTTCAAAAATACACCATTTCCAATCAAAATTGGTAAGATATTTGGTTTTCCGATCAATGCTTCAATGAAGAAATTTACAAAGGCTTAGAACAATCATTGACCCAATTTTTATTATTTTTTTTTTAAGAGAAGTAACACTCAGGCAATTAATATGCCTATATATAATTGTGTTGTGAAAGAAGATAGCTTTTTTATATTACAACTCTGCATTTGCGCATTATGTTTGTTTTAGTGCAGAATTGCAGCGCCTCTGGTGGTGAGTAGGCGTATTAATGTCAAAGCTTGATTTTATAGACTTTATTTAATTATTTTACTTTGGTGGCGTTTGAATGCTATACAACCGAAGGAGGGCGCTGTGCTAAATATTAGTTACGATAAATAGAAGAAAACTAATAATTATCAGAAACTGATGTTTCAGCTGCCACGGCTGGGAATCGAACCCGGGCTACAAATGATCAAATGCGCTAACAAATTAAGCTACAGCACCCTGAAGCAGTAATATATGCGCAGAGCGATCAGAATAAAGTTGTACAATATATTTATCTACTGTGTAAATTATCGCGAACATTAAACTTAAAGTTTATTAATAAATTAATATTGTATACGAGGGCGGTTCGGAAACTTCTTAGCTTAGAATAGAAAACGCGGTGTCAACCGCACACATGTTTGATCTGCCAACTCCTTCACATAGAAACAGGTTTAAAAAAAAAACATCCGCGATTTTTTTACAATGGCAAAATTAGAAATTCGTGGTGTCATTAAATATTTAACCCTAGATGGTTACTCTTTATTTTTGTACATTAAGGTTACTCTTCGTTGAATCGACGAACAATTTCTAAAAATAATTTTAGCGGAACAGTTTTTAAAGTTAAAAATAAACAAAACTATTTTTATTTAAGAATTTTATTTAAGGAATAACAAAAAAAAATATAATGTAACACAAATGTTTTTTTTTCTATCGTAAAATTCGATACGAATTTGACTCTTTTTTATGAGTTATATGATAGAGAGTAAATGAGCTTCGTCGATTAGACGAACAGTAACCATCCAGGGTTAAATAAAAAAGGGATATTGGGATAAGAAATTCATAATGATATGGTGAAAGTGCTCCTTTATATGCAACAGGTAAAAATTGGGTTGCTGAATTTAAACGTAGTCGTACAAGCATTGAGGATGAACCACGTAATGGACGTCCAAAAACAGCAACAACAACAGAAATTGTAGCCAAAATGTCGACGAATAAAAGTGCGTGAAATAGCCAATATCATGGGCATCGCAAATGATCGAGTCGATTTAATTTTGCATGAAGAACTATAGATGAAAAAGCTTTCTGCAAGAGCATAAGAATAAAAATTTCTCAAGCTTGTTTGGATCGTTTCAAGAAAAATAAAATGGATTTTAAGCTTCGTTTCATAACTGTTGATGAGACATGGATCCAACACTATACTGCAGAGACAAAAGAACAATCCAAGCAATGGACTGAAGCTGGTGAAAGTGCCTCAAAGAAAGTTTTTGGGACTTTAAAGGGTAAAACAATAAATTCAGATACTATTGCAAAATTTTGAATCAATTAAATGTAAAAATTCGAGAAAATCGTTGTAAGTCACAACACAAAAAATAATTTTTAATCAAGACAACGCACTAGAGCACAAGAGGGTTTTAATAAGGGCTAAAATCAACGAATTAAAGTATGAGTTGCTTGACCACCCACCTTATTCTTCGGATTTAGCTCCCAGTGACTTTTATTTGTTCCCATATATAAAAAAATTCCTAGCTGACAAGCGTTTTACCACAAATGAGGATGCAATTACAGTTGAAGGCATTTAGGAAAACTATTTTAATCAAGGGATAGAATTGCTAGATAAGCGTTGGACTAAGTTTGTTGAAGTTTCAGAAGTTTATATTGAAAAATAAACATGTTGTTAAAAAACTAACTATTCTATTTCTGTGCTAGGTTAAGAAGTCTCCGAGCCGCCCTCGTATTGTATAAATACAAAAAAAAAAATAAAAAAAAATTTAAAAAAAACATTCTTGGAAAATTTTAGAAATTTGCTTCACTGTGTGAGTTTTCATTACTATAACATTCTTGGAGCCTCCGTGCCAAAAATTTGGTCATAGCTCTAATGTACATATATTAAATTTGACACAAATATGTAAGTTCTCTATAAATACAAGTTATCAAAATCTTTCAAGGTCTAGCTGTTATTGATCCTGGCGCATTTATTAGTCAATCCTTAAATATTAAGTACTTAAAAATCTGCATTTACATTAAGTCAATTTAGGCCGACAAATTTTAGAATTCGATTTTTTTTGCAACTAAAAAGTATAATATGGTAGAGGGTATATACGATTCGGTTCAACTGAATGTAGAACATTAATATGTTTCAAATTGTATTGTAAATTATTGGCACCAACCAACCAACAAAGTATTTAAGACTGAATGATCTTTAAAATAGACGAACGACAAAAGAGCAGCATCGTCAAGATTTGACATGAAATTAATATTAGATACTTAAACATGTTTGTTTTTGTTTACCTATACCATAAATTTAAATGTCTATAGCTATTTTATGGTTTTTAATTTTGTGTAAAAACAAAAATGTAAAATTTTCTTACAAAATAAACTTGTTTCTAGCAACTGCTAATACTTCTGTTTCTTGCTTTGTTTCTTATACATATCTACATATGTATATACATATATATAGAATTTATTTTAGTTTAGACTTAAAAAATAAAATAAAAATAATAAATATTTAACATGAAGTAAAATAAATTAAGCAGACAAAACAGAAACAACTGTTTCAGTTAATCTTGCCAGATTATAACAAGGCCATCTAATATTAATTAGAAAGAAACTTATCTAAATAAATAGTCGTAAATATTATACAAAATTTTTTAAGCATTTGTTTTAAGTTTGAATTAAAGTTATAAATTAATACTATTTATTGTTAAAGAATCCCCTCAATTATTGTTAGAATCTCCAATATCCAATTCCAAATCTAAGTACCCGGCTCGTCACTCAATAAGTGACAATACAATTGAGAAGCTATTGCGAAAGTTTCCCATAGTCAAATATGTACTCGTACAAATACAATAAGAAACTAACTGCCGTATTCATAAAAAATAAAGTAGGTTTGAAGTGTGCTTTTAGACAAAATTTTCATACAAAATTTTCTTAAAGTACATTTGAAGTCTACTTTAATTTTTTATGAATTAGACCGTAAATATTTAAGAAATCGTCACAAAAATCGATATAGGGGAGAAGGGGGCACGTTTATACCCGGCGCACCTTTGAACTATGTTGATAAAATCTCAGTTTAACATTTTTTCCGACCATTAACCGAGTTTTTCACATGGTCTTTTCTGACACCTTTTTCGGAGCGTTAACGCTCTTTATGAACCCAAAAAACAATCATAATTGCTCCGAAAACCTACAGAAAAAAGGGTCATTACATTCGAAAATGGTCCGTCAGAAAGAGCTCTTACATCATGTCAGAAAAGAGTCATTGCAATTTTAAATACAAAAAATTAAAAGTTCACATTTATTTTTTTTTTTAAATAGTTTTTACTTAAACAAAAAGAGAATTCATTTACAAATAAACTAAATTAGAAATGGAAAAAAATTAAACAAATTGTATTTACAGTAAAAAAAAATAAAATGGAATTCATTTAAATAAAATATATAAAAATGGAAAAAAAATTAATTTTTTAAGCAAATTTTTCTTTCGCTCCGAAAATGGTTTTTAGTTGGAGTCTTTTCTGACTCCTTTTTCGGAGCGCTCCGAAAATGCTTTTTAGTTGGAGTCTTTTCTGACTCCTTTTTCGGATCGCTCCTCTAATGGTATGCTGCGATTAGTTGTTTAATAAACAGGAGGAGTTTCAATTACTAAATTATTCTTGGGTGAATATATGTATGTTACTCAGGTGTTTCGCAAAAATGAATGCTTTATCCTTGAAACTTATTGCCTAATTAACATCAGTGTTTTTCAATGGACTTTTTTTCTCTACTGATGGCGTAATATTCCAATGGGAAAGTTCCTATGTTTAGTATTCGTCAAAATCTCGGTGTAGCTTTTGTTTTTACGATTCTACTTCAAACAGACAGTAAATAAAACTCGTTTCCAAAAATTAAAGCCTTTATTTAAATGTGTTTTGCAAATTCGAGCCAAAGTCTTCAATTATTTTCAGATATCGGCTAGCATACCCTTGATTTCATAATACCCTTTGAATAGTTCTTTTTATTTTTTTTACTTTTTATTATTGAATCTTTCTTATCGAAATTTACAATAAGTATGTAGCTAATTAAATATTTTTTAATTTCCTCCTGGATGGTGGGGACGTTCAGATCTCTGTGGATAATATCATTACGTATATACCATATACGCAGACAATTTGTAGTAACCCTGCAAATAACGCGACTGGTCCATACATGCATGTAAAGACTAGACCAAAGAGGTGTAGGAGTACTCCAAAACTACTCCAAATATATGTAAAAAGGTGGTGGATTTAACATTGCGATGTCCTAGGATTGGACCATATAACCCATCGGAATAGTCCCAAAACTACTCCATGCTTCTACTCCATGGAGTACTCAAGAGGGTTAGTTTTAAACAACAACAACTCAATATGCAATCGTGTTTACACGAAACCATGTCGTTTAATTACAAACTCTTGTTTAACTATGACATGGTCCATGACTGCATTACATTGGACCATGTTGTGAGTAGTCCATATCATCTAAAATGGATCACGTAGTCCAATATTATTTGCAGGGAATATTCTAGACTGTCTCCTTTGAATATGTTGGATGTTAGATGCGCAGCCAGTACCCCATAATTGAATGCCATATGCCCATATTGGTTTTATGATGGAATTGTATAAGAGAACTTTGTTGTCTACAGACAAGTTTGAGTTTCGACCGAGAAGTTAATGTAGTTGAGCTGCTTTGAGTTTCATAGCCGTTATTTTCGCTTCAATATGACGAGACCTGGTCAAGCGTCTATCTATATGAATTCCCAAGTACTTAACATGGGTTTCTACCGGAACAGTGATGCTATTTATTTTTACAGCTGGGCACGTTTGTCTTCTGAGCGTGAAAGTTAAGTGAGCACATTTAGCCGGGTTAACCTTTATTCTCCATTTTTCTAGCCAGGCCTCTAGTTCATTGATGTGGGACTGCAGATTTTGCGATGCGACTTTTGGGTCATGGTTGACGCTAATAAATGCTGTGTCGTCTGCAAATGTAGAGGTATGCGTGCCCAGGTTTGTTGGCATATCCGCTGTGTATATTATATATAGAAGCGGTCCTAATATGCTGCCTTGGGGGACACCAGCAGTAATTTTCTTGAGGGGGGGAGTATTTATCTTGTGACCTTACTATGAATGTTCTGCCTGTTAGATAGCTCTCCCGAAGCTTGTGAATGTTTTGAGGAAACATTCGGTTATTTTGATGAGTAACCCATCATGCCAAACTTTGTCAAATGCTTGGGAAATGTCTATAAACAGGGCTGAGCAGTATTGATTTTTCTCAAACGCCGATCTAATTAGGGTGACAATTCTATGCACTTGTTCTATTGTACCATGTTTCGCTCTGAATCCAAACTGGTGAATGGAATGATGTCGTGTTCATTTAGATGAGGAGTTATACTTAAAACGAATATTTTTTCGAAAAGCTTCGATATGATTGATAATAAGTTTATCGGTCTGTACGACGCAACCTGGCTAGCATCTTTTGCTGGTATGTTCGATTTTCACATTTTTTTCTGTTATACATACATGTCTGTACACATGTCTGTTATATATGTTGGTAATTGTCAGTTTGTTTTTGACAGGTAAAAAGGTTAGTCGTGTTTTGGTGTGCTCTTCGATTTTTTACTATTCGAAAAAATGTACCAAAGAAACTGTAAAAATTTAAATTAAATGCGCAAGGACATTTGAAATGTTGACTGTGGAGTTTGGCGAGTCTACTATGATCATAACACAAGTTCAGTTGTGGTATAACCGGTTTAAGGAAGGCCGAGAAGATGTCAATGACGATGCTCATCCTGGTCGCCCGAGCACGTCAACAATCGATGAAAGCATTGAAGCAGTGAAGAAAATTATTTTGGATAATCGTCGAATCACTATCAGAGAGGTTGCTGATTATGTTGGCATATCGTTCACCTCATGCCAAGCAATTGTTAAGGATGTTTTAGGCACGAAACGTGCGGCAGCGAAGATTGTTCCAAAATTACTAAATTTGAACAAAAACAACATCGCATGGACATCGCTCAGGAGCTGTTGAACATCGTCAACGACGATCCAGATTTCCTCAAAAAGGTCATAACTGGTGACGAATCAAGGGTATATGGCTATGACATTGAAACTAAAGCCCAATCATCCCAATGGAAACGTCCAGAAGAACCAAGACCGAAAAAAGCACGTCAAGTTCGGTCAAATGTGAAGGTTTTGCTCACTGTTTTCTTCGACTGCAATGACTTGGACTTGGCTCCCGCTGACTTTTTCCTCTTCCCAAAACTGAAGACACCGATGAAAGGAAAGCGTTTTGCTACGATTGAGGATTGATAAAAGAAAAATCGAAACAGGAGCTGTGGGCGATACCAAAAAGCGCGTTTCAGAAGTGTTTCGAGGATTGGAAAAATGCTGGCATAAGTGTATTATATCTGAGAGATATAATTCATGAATAAATAAATCCTTTTTGAAAAAATTTAGAAAACGGTTATTTTTGGATTAGACCTCGTATAAAAACTTTTAAGTCTCTTTATTTCAGGCTTTTTTTTGTCATATTTATCGTTATTTTTAAACAAAATAAACTAATGCAAATAGAATTGAATTTTTTGATTAATTTTTTTTTTCTGGTACTCTTTAATTAACGATATACATACATACATATATGAAATTTTAGGTATGTACGAAAACTTAAGTCCGCAACTGTATATATAAATTTTAATAAAAATTCATGTTGTTAAGCTGTATTTATATTAACACCATTTTATTTTCAATCAAATTAGTAGAATATTTGAATTTACTGTTTTTTTTACCAAATACTTTTAATTGAACATAAATTATTTAAGGTGTGTACGAATATACATACATACTATATGTATGTAAATATGTATTTTTTAGTTTTTATTCAAAATACTGTAGTAATTTGCATTTTGTGTTTACTAATATTTTAGATTGTTTTTGTTTTACACGCAAATGTTTATTTTCTAATATCCATATGAGCTATTTAGTCGGTCATTATTCAAATATGTTTAAATAACTGTGATGAAAACATATAGAATATTTAATATGAAAACTATTTTAATAATAAATCAAAAAACACACACAAAATTTTTGGCATTAAAACAGCGAATTTCGGCTCAACACGTGGAAAAAAGAAAAACGCGCCCTCTTGAATTTTCATGCAACAGTGGGATGGCCAAGAGAGAAATGTGTTTAGAGTTACATATTTAATAAGTTCTTAAAATCAACAAACAGCAAACAGTTTGAAAAAACATTAAATCTTAATCCTTTTATTAAGGATCTATGGTGTACTATTTGCCCAAATTATAAATAGTAATAACTCATTCAAAATGTTTGTTTTTAAAGGGATGTTCATACATATGTATATGACTCTTCTTGGCCACTGCTTTTTGATAATTAATATTGAATTGATTATTTCCTTGAATATAGTTATTCATTCCTTGTTCACTGTAATTTGCTACTTTTCAAAGAACTTCACATACATACTTATGCTGGTGTGCATGTGTTAATGTGTGTCTGTGAACATAAATCAAACAAATACAAGCATAAATGTCAGGTTAAACAACAACAATAGTATGACATGTAAACGGACATTGTACCAACAAACAAATGTTCTTAAAAAGAGTGACTACAAACAGCCACATTCTCCTACTGATATATTTTATATGTATGTAGTTCATATTTATATTTGAAAATACATCTAAGCAACCACTCCACCCCCTTCGCTTCTATAGATGTTATACATACTTATTTAGGTCACAAATACATGATTAAGAACTGTTTTTAACCTGAATTCTAAAGAACGGAAAAAGTAATGAAAAAAGTAATACATTTTATTGCAATTTAATGTTAATTTACGATGTGTGCATAAATTTAATTTTCCATACTTTCCATACGACATCATCTACCCCCAACCCAGCAAATACTCAAAATACACATGTGGATGACTTCCACTTTCAGGCTGGCCAAAGACCACCTCGAGCGTAAAAACGTGATTTTTATGTAATTTTTTCCTTTTATTATTAAATAAATATTTTAACTACTCTAAAAATACACTCATTTAAATTTCATTACATTTTAGGTGAGCCTTTCGTATTTTTATTTTTAGGTTTGTAACCTGTGCAACGGGAGTGTTGTTTTCACTTGCTACCGCCGTATGTTGCTGTGGCTGTATTAATTTTATTGACAATTAAATGCTAATTATTTTTGATTACCTTAATGTTATTTTCTGTAATGGAATAAATAATAAAGAGGGGGGGGGGTGCCGGGGCTTAATAGCAAAAAATCATGTATTTGGTTTTTTGTTGCTTTTCTAGGTGTAGTTTTTGTTTTTGTTAACAACATGGGCATTTTTATTAATATAATATTTATACTCCTACCATGTCCTATTTGTACATTTATGATTTCATTAATCATGCCATTTGTGTTTTCACATTTTCGCATTTTCTTTAGCGAATTTATGGATCTCTTTTTTACACGTATTTGTACGAATATTTATTAATTAATTAATTAGTTAATTAAATTTTGTTTTACTATACAGGCAAATTAATACAAAATAAAATTTCCAAACAAACATATTTGGGAACAAATCTAGTTTACCGATGCAGCTCCAAATAAAAGAGTGCATAGGGGGATAGAAAATTGGAAAATAAGAAACAAAATAATATAAAAAAAATTGCCGCAAGCGCTTAGTTTTCGAGTTATGGTATAACAAACAGCGGCTTCCCTAACTAAAACTTTTCTGCACCTAAAAAATGCTTAAATTAGCCTAAAGAGGAAAATAGTATGCGAATACAAAAACAAAATACATATTTGCATTCGTGAGCAAATTACCTTTAATTTGAGTACCCACACATATCAGTAAGTGGGCGGGGCGGTTTTTTGGTTCCAGGGGTCCCCACCGGCCTAAGCCCCTTAAATTTTAATTTTGGGTTTTTTATTTTTTTCGTAGCCCTTTAAGCTGTACTTCCACCAAATCACATATTTCTATGAAAACTAAAAACATATTTGTATTAATTGTAAATTTATTTTAGATAGATTGGGATTTCCAAGCAAACAATCATTACGCCTATTTTTACTTTTAGAATGGAAATGCAATATTGGTGAATTAAAGAGATTATGTTTACAGAGGTATTAGTGTCGACATTAAAAGAATGCTGATAATGCTCATAAAATGCTAATGTATTATTTGAAATTATAAAAAAAAACAAATAAAGTTTATTTCTTAGATATAACTAGATCACAATAATTTATTAAAATAAAGAAGCAGGAATTTTAAAAAAATATTATTTGTTGATCAGAAAATATCTGGAATTAAAAACAAAAAAAAAAAAAATAAGTTCAACAGAAAAACAATTATCGGTCCATATGTACGAACACATACAACCAACGTACAATTCCTGAATAGTAAAAATTATGTGTGGGATTGCTGAAAATTTGTTCAAAAGATCAGCGAAACCATGTGTAATTTCGGTTTCTTCACTTAAAACAAAACTAATAAAGTCAAGCTTTTGTCATCAATTCCTCGCATACTTTTAGACAGAGATACATTTTATGGCATAATTAAAAATTTTAACAAGTCCTGCAAATGCAAATCGAATTAAAATCCGCAATCTGGAGTTATACCTAATGCTGTAAAATTTCTATATCATTCTATCGTTTTAAAGCCGTGTTGCTAATTTTACCTCTAAACTACACTTTCGGCTTTATCGTTCAAAGACCGTTACCCAAATAATCCAAAATTTTCACATCTAAAATACCGTTGCCGTTAACTGATTTTTTTTTAAATCTAGTTTATTAAATTCAAATTAAGTTTTATCTTAATTTTTGTAAATTTGATTAATAATTACAGGCGGCAGAAATAATTTAAAATACGTTTCTAAAATAACAGTAAATAGTCCATATTAGCGATACTGTTAAAATCTTACAGTTTTGGATCGGTAACCAACCTTGTTTATTTGTCATAACATAAGAGCGGATACTAATCGCCTGTACCCTCTATATGCTTGACTAACTATTAATATTATTTATTTATTTAATTTATTTAGTTATGGAATCCTAGCTAAAAGTTCATAATCGGTACTCACAAAATATTATCTTTTATTGTGAAAAATCTATGCCCCGATAGACTAGGCGATAGTGTGCCGGACTATCAAAGGGTTGCGGGTTCAATTCCCACCAAAGACTCTGGGTGTTTTCTGCAGATAAGCCAAAAGCTTCGCAGTTTGTGTTTGTTAATTATTATTTTTTTTTATACAATATAAATTTGTTTAAAGTATTGACCAACTACTTCCTTCTAAACATGTATTGCAATATGAATTGCATCAAAACTAATATTTATCACAGCGCCCTCCTTCGGTGATATAGCATTGAAAAGCCACCGAAGTAAAATAATTAAAATATTTACCAGGCGCTGCAATGCTGCACTAATCAACAATCATAATGCGCAATTGCAGAGTTGTGATATAAAGCTTTCTTCTACTATCACCACCTTTACTTCTTCAATCTATTCAATTTCCAAAGAAAGTAACGCAATATTAATTGCTTGAGTATTACTTCTCTTTAAAAAAAAAAGACATTCTTTTATAGTGCGAATTTTTAAGCTGTTACTGATGGTCTTATACCTTTGCCTTGTTAGTTTAAATTATATAACAAACAAACAGTGAAGTACTTTTCTTTTTAATAATGTTTTACATACAAATATCGTTGCTAAAAGGTCTTACATACCTTTTCCACAACCGAATATAAGTTAAATTTTAGTGAACAAATTAATTTGTAACGGGTCACTCCATATCCTTACGAGCCAGTTTGGATATTTGACCTATCCGACTTCATTGAATGATTCAGATTTTTAGCCGTTTTAAATAACTTTCTCGACCCGACATGTTGCAATTATGAAACTTTCACGGTATATTTTTTATAAAAAAATAAGAAAGAATTATGGAGATTCTCATTTAAGAGGCCATGTTGTTATGTAGATTTGTATGTTATATGAATGTATTTGTAAAAAGAAAACTAAAACATTTCAGACATCACATTTGCTAATATCGTATAATGCGTTCCAATTCTTATTTTTTTACATTACTAATTTTTCATAAAATAACTACAAGAAAATCAAAAATAAAAATTTAAAACTCTCTCTCTCTCTCTTTGTGTAACAGAAATTTTGAATAAATTAGAAAATTTCTAATAATTTGTACGAGTATATATATGTAGTTTTAAACGCGTGTTATAACTTATTACAAATTCTATCAGAATGTATAAAATACAATAAATATTTGATATCCAATGCAAATATGTAATTCATTTAAGTAAGTTTGTTTGTTTATTCCGCAATGAATGAAATTACTTAAAACTGAGTATCGGAATCTTCATTATTGAAGAGATTATGCGATTAATGTAGACTTCCAAGTCTTAAGCCTCAGTTAGCCGACTGTAACGGAATGTTGTGTAATGACGTACAAATGTAAGGAAATGCTTACAGATTCTTACATTACGGTGTTGCGTTACTTTACATCTCCATAACCATTTGCATTACTTTACACATAAAAAAATGCATCAGCTGTTTCTTACTGTTGCAGTTACATTCCATTACAGTCGGCTAACTGAGGCTTTAGAAGTCGATGAAAACTGGATGTGATATATTCGGGCGCGTATCTCCAATGGCGTTCACTCAGACTTAAATTAAAAAAATATTATCGAAAAGTCAATGATTCAAGACATGTGTTGCTAGAAGTGCGCGAGAACACATTACTAATCCTGATTTTAGTAATACAACTGAATAATCCGTAACTGTTGATGCGGTGTAAGTCTTTCCATAGCGAAATACTAAATAAAAACAAGTAAGAAAGTATAGTCGGTCAAGACCGACCATATAATACCCTACACCCAGTATATATATAAAACAGTTTTCAGAAATGTGCGCTCTATGGCAGATATGACCTATAATGGACCCATCATTCAAAAATTTAGTGTCATGATTTCTGTGAATATAAATATTGTGTCGATATAGATACATACTTTTAAAAGATTTATGGAGGTTAAAGTTGATTACGGAGAGGGTCTTATATAAGAGTTTCGACTAATTAAGGACCAACCATTATAAAATTAGGTGTCATCATTTCTGTATGTTATTTATGTCGAATTTTATTTATTTTCGGATGTGGGCCATTTATGTGATCTACGACTAATTATGGACCGATCATAATAAAATTGTACCATATTATTTGTATGCATATGAAATATATTTGCGTTCAATATTATTAGGATACCAACATTTTTAAGAGAGTTATTCTCTTTTAAGTGATTTTCGGACGTGGGCCTTATATGGGAGCTACGACTAATTATGGACCGATTTTCACGAAATTTGTAGATGTGATTTAGCTTCACTTATTACTCATTTTTGGTGAAATTTGTTTGCATACTTGCATAATTCAAAGTTGTATGACCGTTAAACTCAAATTTCGGGAGGACATTTGTATAGGGGCCAGATGAAAGAATGGCCCGATTTCCACCAATTTCAATCCCATCTATCCTTGGGCCGAAAAATATCACGTACAACATTTTATCGAAATATCTTCAAAATTGCGACCTGTACGCTGCGAACAAACTTTACATAGACAGCCAGCCAGACGGACGGACAGACGGACATCGTTAAATCGACTCAGAAAGTGATTCTGAGACGATCGGTATACTTTAAGGTGGGTGTTGGACCAATATTTCTGGGCGTTACAAACATATGCACAAATCCAATATACCCTCCCCACTATGGTGGTGTAGGGTATAATAATGACAGTATGAAAATATGCAATAATCACGCGTGATCTGAAAAAAACGTACGAAAGGAATCTCTAAATTAATCACCTATATACAAATATCACTCGATAATGATTATTAATGAACTGAACACTAAAAAATTCTGGAAGAATATTTAAATAAAGTTTCCAGAGATGATATTTTTTAACAGAGATTCGTTCGTACTGGAATTCCGATCTCTAACCGCTGGTAAGCATTGATGACCTTAATGTTAACCATATTAATTTATATAAACAGTAGTCTTTCATACAAAACTTCTTAATCGGGGCATTTGTTCCTTTAATGATGAAAAAATAACTCTTTATTCGTACACAGTTTTCAATAGCAATTAGGATCTTATACATTATGATCAAAGTCGTGACAACAATGAGACTACTCAAATTTGACATGTAAGTTTATTAATTTTCAAAAAAATCTTAGCAAAGGAAAAGTTTATAAAAGAAATTTAACAGATCCTACCAGAGATTTAAAATCTGAATGCCAATAATATTTTGCGCGAAAATTTGTTTCTCAAAATATATGTAGGTCGTTAATGAATTTGTTTTGAAAAACTGCTGTCCCATAAAAGAATTTGAGTTGCATAAATATTTTTTTCCGCCTACAGCAAGAGCACACCACATATGCTTCGTTTGTGTGCTATTCCTAAAACAGATTCCCAAAATGTTAAATGAACAGCGGCTAGGAAAAATATATCAATAATATCTCGGGCAACGCCGCCTACAAAACTTTAATCTTAATATACAATGCACAAGGTGGCGCAAAAGTAAACTTCCGATGTTTTTTGGCTGTCACCGACCGATTATAGGTCAAATAAATAGTCAGCAATATTCCGCGTTCTGGAGCAGTGTAGCGTAACATTGTTTATTAACGTGTATTTCGCATGTGTCAAAACAGAACTGACATTAGGGGTCTCGCAAAATTTATAGCATTTTCTGATAGGAGGATTACTTTTGCGCCACCTTGTATATTCTGCAAACGTATTAAAGTAACAATTCTAAGAGGAGTTACTAAGATAATTTGTAAACTTATTTTTGAAGTAACGTAGAAATATTAGAGAAAATTCTTCTTAACGTAGAAATTTAATACTAAAATACATACATACATACATACATATGTAATTCCATTTACATACATATACTTTTTTTCATATCATGACTATCAGCATGTAAGAACTTTGCATATAATCTGTAAGCGTCTACAGAAAAAAATAACTTTACACGTTCTCAACATTCATTAATCATTTTCGATTTATTATTTATTTTGATGTTTTTAATCTTCAATTTTTTTGCACTGACAAGCATTGCAAGAATAATTCGTTCTTAATTACACACTAGAATTACCCAGTGCCAGTCGTAACCAGTTTTAAGTTATGCTGCCGTAATAATAATTAGTTAATTAGTTTTTGTTCTCTCCCAAAATATCTATTATTACACAACTGTAGGGCTTCGTTTTGTTCTTACAACGCTGAAATAAATGAATGTTGGGAACAAATCGCAAAAATCCTACAACCATGAGAAAAATTCTATAATTCCATTGCAGGTTCAGCGAGGTTGTAGTGTAGTTAGCAGCCATTTTGAAAAATATTTTTAAAACTCAAACATTCGTTTTTGTTGACCCATAAGCAGTGATGCCAACTTAGCTATTTTGGGGCTAGATCTTTTTAATAACTCCTGACACGTAAAATTTTCCGTTAGCTCTTAAAAAAACCTAACACGGGCTCTTTTCAAACATGATATTGGCACGTTTAACACTTTTTGCATCTATCAGTAAATACTGCCGTTGTTATCCTCTTCTTTCGTCTTTGATTCATTATAAATATAATATTTGTACACATTTTTTGCAACAATGTTTTTTTGCATATAGTTTTGAGAAGGCTTGTGGTGATTCTCATATAAGTGAATCAGATAAATATATACTTAAACAGAATTTAATATACTTCGGTAAAAGTCTCATTTATGAAATTAAGGCAAAACTTCCTACAAATTTTAAGTTGTTAGAAAAAATATCGGCATTTAGCGTAAAATTTTTTTTTCAAGCCAGAAAATACTTTAAATGTAATAAAAGAATTTGAATATGATGTTTATTTATTTATTGAAATTGAAGAACTGAAATATTCTTTAAAAAAAAATAAGATTATACCAGTGGAAAAATTTAGATAGAACCAATCAATTTTGGATCGAGGTGCATCAATTCAAGAATTCGGTTAACGAGAATCCTTTTCAAAAATTGTCATTGTTTGTCTTAAAATTATTATCATATCCATACTCCAAAGCTGAAGTAGAAAGTGCATTGAATTTTTTCAAGAATAAAATTAGCTTCATTCATATAAAATATGACTTACAAAACTCTAGCGCATATTGTTCAAGTTACGATTTGCCAGCAAGTGTGTTTGTAAAAATATATTAAATTGAAACATATAAAAAGCAAAAATTTTATATAAAAACAAACATATGGCCAGAAGATAAGAAAATTTAATACTTTTTGAAAATGACTTTATATTTTTAATTCTACTTATTGAAATTATACATATATTGTAATGTAAATATTCGTATACAATTTTTAAGTATTAATTTTACTAAACATTGATATGTAAATTTAATTTGTTTAATATAAATGTGTTTGTAGTACAAAAATTAATAATAAATGCATTTAAAACAGAATAGCTAATCTTTGATTTTTAAATTTAGCACTTTTTAGCTCTTTTTGACGTTTTACCATTGAATAGTTGGCATCTCTGCTCATAAGAGTAAACTTTTGCTCTTTTTGCTGTGTTTATACATATCAACACATGAACGTCGTGTGCGAAAAACTGATCGAGAATGTGTATGCATGGATGTATACATACATACGAGTATGTGTGCATATGTTTTGATAGTGCACTCTGTTTTTGTGTGGTGTATTGTTGATTGTGTCTTGCATGAAGGCGTGTGTTTTAAGTTCCGTTGAAAAAAATTGAAATTAAAAATGGAGATAAGAAAATGGTGCAAATTTCAATTCCATAAGTTGAAGCTTTAGTTTCTTAAATAGTAAGTGGATTATTTTTATTAAATTTTTTTGGTAGGGGTTAGTTGTCATTCAACATCATCATCTACATATGTATGTACATACAAGTATGTAATTGATTTATTATTTATAATGCTCGTATTCAATATCTGCTTAGTTTTTAAATTACTACATAGAAAAAATGCACATCACTTTTCATAATCAGTACATATCGTATTCATTAAATTGACCAATAGTCGCCTTTCTTTCCCTCTAAATAAATCTTAAACTTTAAAACATTTTCATTTAAAATATGATTGTAAATATTTAGTAAAAACAGTCAAGTCATTTACTAAAAGGAAATTTCAACTGTAATAAAAAAGTAATAGTCGTTGCTAATGAAATAAATAAATTGTTTTATTTGTTAGCATCAACAAAATAAAGTTAAAAAATAAGTAAATAGATATTTTTATGACTTCGAAGCCTACTCAACTATGAGTCAATATTCTTCTCCGTGCTCTATTTTTTTTTTATTAAATTCTCTAAAAAGTGACATTAAATTGCATGTCATCTCTGAGAAAGGGAACAAGGGTGTTTGTTCTAAATTCGGGGAGTTTTTTTCTTATTTCTTGTATAAATGAAATTGATTGTGAAAAATAGGAATTGTTTGTACTAGTAATAACTAAAAAACTTCAAAGTAGTGGCGTCATTTTAACATTAATATTATATTGAGGAGATGATGAGAAGAAAATAATTTAAAAGCAAAATGGAGAAAATAGGCAACAAACAAAACTTATCAGTTTAATGGCCAAGTGGCGTCTTTTGATGACGTTTAAGAAATGAAATAAATTAAATCAAAGGGAACCAAAAAATAAAGAAAAAAAGTCATATAAAATGTGACAAAAACACAAGAATACGGTCTAACAAATACACAAACGCATAAAACACTTACTGTTCAACTGACAGGCATACATATGTATGTATACGAACACACACTAACAGATACGTACACACATACTTACATATATTTACCAATATCAAAGGAAATCAACATCAATAAAAGCAAATAAACAAATAACCAACAATACACAAATATACACACAACGATTTATACATACGACAGCTGACACAAAAGGCCTTTAAAACTTTAAATAAATAAATGAAATACATACATATGTACATAAAAAATTAACTCTATAAGATTTAAAGAAAGTTGGCTCGC
This sequence comes from Bellardia pandia, assembly GCA_916048285.2. Classification (NCBI taxonomy): domain Eukaryota; kingdom Metazoa; phylum Arthropoda; class Insecta; order Diptera; family Calliphoridae; genus Bellardia; species Bellardia pandia. Next base: position 57,002,378 of record OU696530.1, read on the forward strand.
GAATTCTTAATAAATTTAGTTCTCTTTTCCACTATTGACAGGGATTTTGGTTTAAAATGCCAACAGTGATAATAGAAAAAAAAAGGTTCATTTTATCTTCTCTTTCATAAAGCCATATGTCTCAGGACTGTTATAATCATCCTCCACGTAATTTGAGATTTTTTTTCTGTCTTACAATTTCGAATAATTTTGTGGTCATTCACTTAGAGAATAGTGAACGCTAACGCCGCTACGCATTTAAGTCATATTTAATGAACCAAAGTTAGAGCCAATGAGTGTTTTACAAAAAGTTTATCAATATACAACTTGTTTAGTAAAACATTTGCATTTGTAGAAGTTTCAGTTTATAAACATTATTGAGAACACCCTGTTATAAACATAGCTGAGCAGTATTGCAACATTCAGTTTTAACGGCTTTGGATGAATATTCTAGACACGAATATTCTAGACTTGCAGCCATGAACATTCTAGTATCTTAGCTCCGAACCATCTAGATATTATAATTGGTGTATAAATAGACTAACAGAACCACTCAAGTGATTGAGTTTATTGTGAGTCATTGTTGTGTAAACATCAAAGTGTTCTCAAACAGTAATTTAAGTGTGCTCTTAAACCGTAATATAAGTGCGTAAAAGACAGAGTGTTCATTTACAATAGTTTTTGTGTACATTTAAATAAATAAAGACTCGTTATATTTTCTTCAAACTACTTGACACTTTTATTTTCCATTTAAAAGGAATCCGGTTTATTTAAAGGGAATAAACCACTGGTTTTAATCTGCGGTTTGTCATTTCTTTTTCATACTATTTAAAATTAAGTTCCCAATGCTTAACACAGTTAAAACTATTCCTTAAATCTGTTATTATACGCTATTGTAATAAATTCATTAGGTTTACGGTTTTAGGCCAAGATGATGCGTCTATATAACTGGATATGTTCATAGATCTTTAGGACGAAGTGAAGTGTTTACTGTGTCTTTCTGAATATCGAGTATTTAGTTTTCATAAAATATTTCTGATCTAAGGTGAATTGATCTCTGTTAGGTTGTTGATAAATTGGTTCCTCTAATGACATCATGGTTTTGTATTCCTTGACACGTAAGACCTTCGGTTTCTTATGAAGATGCTGATCAGAGGACATCTTGGTTCGTATACCCTAGGTGGTATCACTTGACCCATTTGCCAGACATTAGGCTCTTGTAGGAAATGTTTAGCATCTCCTTCGTGAATTGAAAACTTTAAAAGGCTAAACTGATGATCTTTGGAACTTTTTTAGACGTTAAAAACTGTGATGCATCAGTTTGCTAATAACAATCCTTTTATCTGTCTGAGCGCTCAATAAATTATCAGTAAAAGCACCTCACAGTGAAACAGAAGGACTTGAATTGAATAGCGAAATTATCAGGCATGTCACAGAGTTTAATTCCGTTCGGTAGTGGAATTAATTCCGTATTTTGCTTCTATAGAAAAAGTAAAACGAAACATTTTTTCGAAATGAAACCACTTTTAATTTGCTATGAGGAATTGTAATTTTAAGCATTTCTAGGTTTCATTCCTAAAAACTTTTCCATTTTACATTTTCTAAAGAAGCAAAATACGGAATTAATTCCACTTCCGAACGAAATTAAACTCTGTGACATGGCTGTATAATTAGATAGATAGGTATATGACATAATCTCACAAATTGAATAATCCTATTCCTCCCACAAGGTTTAGTTCTTGAAATTATTAATCCGTTCCGTTTCCGTTTCTTGATTCAGCTATGAAATTTGTTGCGGGGACCGGTACTACGCTGTCTCGTTTGTACGTATGGACTTATAATTGCCATATGTCGAGCAGGTATAATTCATGGTAATAGAATTGTAGTTAATTGAAAAAGCGGCTAGTTAAGTCTCTGAAGATGCTACAGTCTATTTTCTGGCGCAATATAAACACTACAGAGCTTAATATCTTGACTGGAACTAAAACTAATAGTCATATATTGGCATTTTTTAAAGATATTGAAGATTTTGACTGTAACATATATTTGAGCCGCCGATAAATTTTAAAAGATATCTAACACCCGATTAGCCAATCTTTCTCCTAGATGACTCGCATGAAAGAACTTAATATTTATGATCTGTAATGACGTGCAATGAATTTACCTGCCTATATATCGAACATGGCTAAAAACTTGATCAAAATTCCATAACAATCAAATTTATTAGGGACTATATAACAATATTTAATTGTTTTTAACTCAATATAATCTCGTAAACCATATTCAGAAAATGATAAAGATTCAAATCACTTTTCAGATTGTTGCACTACATTAACAAAATGAAATCAAAAATTATTGACATGTGTTGTTTGTTTGTGTTCGTTTGTTTATTTGTTTAAACTTCTAGTCTTTTTCTAAGTATGTACATACATATATATGTAATTCATTGTATGTGTTTGTGCTGTTAGTAATGTTAAGCATTTGATAATAAGAAAACCACACACACACACACACACCCATCAAAATACATACATATACCAGTACTTTCATATGGACACCATTTTTTTATAACTGTTTAGAGCCTATAAAAGACGCCACTGTGCATTATTTTCACCCAGTCGCATTTCATTTTATTAATTTTCACAGAAAGCGAAAAATTGCAAAAACACACTGAAATAGCCCAGTGAACAACTAACTATTAAAATGAAAATGTTGTGAGTCGTTGTATATTTCTGTTTTCGCCTATAAACCATAATTTGAACATTAAAAAAGCGATTGTTGAAGTTTAGTTTGTAAAGAAGTTACAAGTTATTAAGAATTAATTTTAGAATTTGTCTGGTGTTGCGGTTTCGAAGGGCAAATATAAGTCAAATGTCCAAAAAAAAAGAGCGCTGATGGATCATATATTCTCTGGCCTGGGTCATTCTTCAGCACGTGATGGATCCATTCCACCTATAGAAATAGGAACAAATAGAATTAATTAATTAAATTTATTCTCATTACAATGTCTATAGAATGCATAATATGTTGGTCAAATTTTCAGTATATAATCATTGCGGCCAATACAATCGAAAAGCGACCATTAAAATATTAATATGTGTAACAAAATTAAAAAAATAAAATTCATTGATGTCTTGGAAAAACTAATTTTAAAACATTAGTAGATTCTGCAAGCCTACGGTCTTCATCAGCATTCGTTGGGGTCAGTTGTAAACAAAATATTTTTAACTTGCGCTACTGACAAATATAAGTCGTTGGAATACTTGTAATGTGAAGAATTTTTAGGAATATAAACTTTAATTTGTTCCACATTAGCATTATCTGTAAAATGTTACACAACTACTAGTATTCTTTTATCATGTTTGACAGAAAAGTTTCATAATCCTGCCAGGGATTAGTTCGTCTTCTATTGTTTGTGAGCTTGTTTGTTTATTAATAGTTTTGTTTTGCTACATAAGAGGCAAATGACAAATTTTTATTGACTTGAAGATTTGTCAGTTGGCGCCAACAGTCTCATTGACTTTCACTTTCTGTTTTTGTTTCATCTCAATACATTTTGCACAAATTGCAAAGTTTTCGAAAAACAACACTAACAACGAGAAACCACTATAAACCTAAAAAGATAAAAACAAATTCACAAAAAAACTAAACTAACATAAACATACAGTTGTGAGGAAAGTAATAGAAGGACTTTCGGAACAAAATTGTTTATATTTTTAGATATTTTATTTAAATACTTTTAGATTACATCACTATCTGTTCTAGATATTAACATCAACTATTGAGATCAAGGTCAAGTTCTTTACTCGTAGAATGGTTGGTATTCCACTAGCTCTATCAAGATTTCATTTGTTTAATAGTTTTTGGTATTTTTTTAAATTTTTTCTGGGATTCTATTATTTTTATTTGTTTTTGTTAAGTGGATACTTGTGTTTTTTCAATTGTTACTAGTATGCTGAAAATTATGAGGGAAATAGAATTAAAAATTTTTGAGAGAGAAAAAAAATTTAACACTTTTACCACAAGGGCAAAGCAAACGTGAAGAACAAATTAATAAATTGGGCAATATTACGCGGAAGCTAGAATAATTGACCACGGAATGGTCGACAAAAATTCTTGAACACAAGAAAGGAAAAACTCAAGGAAAGCCGTGTAAACCTACATCCAAAGAGGCAAATGTAAAGAACGAGCTAACAATATCAACGATCGTGTGGAAAGAAAAAATACTATTCGCTCAGCTTATAAAATTAAAAATCAGTTATATTCAATGACAAAGATTTATATCTATTCATGGTGTCAGTAATCTGGTATATTTTTATGTATAGGTCATGGTCTACCCTGCAAATAACGCGACTAGTCCATACATGCATGTAAAGACTAGTCCAAAGAGGAGTAGGAGTACTCCAAAACTATTCCAAATATATGAAAAAAAGGTGGTCCATTTAACATTGCGATGTCCTAGGACTGGACCATATAACCCATCGGAGTAGTCCCAAAACTACTCCATGGAGTACTCACGAGGGTTAGTTTTAAACAACAACAACAACTCAATATGCAATCGTGTTAACACGAAACCATGTCATTTAACTACAAACTCTTGTTTAACTATGACATGGTCCATGACTGCATTACATTGGACCATGTTGTGAGTAGTCCATATCATCTAAAATGGATCACGTAGTCCAGTATTATTTGCAGGGTAAATATACGTGTTGTATTTGTTGCCGATTTGCACTCACCTTGTATAATTACACAGATTTAAGCAGATTTTAATTTCAAAATAATAATGAGCCGAAACATATAGCTTAACCCTACGTTTACACATGCAAGTACTTGCATGCGAGTGCTGTGTACGTATTATATACGAAAACTTATTCGAAAAACTCGAATCATTTGCAAGTAGCATTACTGTTTACACAGGACAGTGGGAGTTCATTTTCAAAATGTTGTCAAAGCGTAAACTTCTACCGGCAGCTCCATTTGATTTGCAATTGCTTCGAAGGCCTTGCTTTTCATATCGTTCCTCCTATATTATTTTGCACTCATATTCCACAAAAGAGTATGGAAACGATATAAATTAATTACTTTTATTATATTTTTTAAATTTAATTTCACTTCCATTTTTGTTTAGATTGAAAAATAGAGTTGCCGAGTTGATCAAATAAAAATTTTTTATGAGGGAAAATTTTCATTCATAATAATTATTATGATTTTAACAGGGACCGGAAATAAGAGTTATTTTTAAATTTTTGAAGAAATAAATCATACATAAATGAACATCGTAGAAAACTTTTAATTACACCATCATGATTATTAGGCGAAATGCATCCAACATATTGCATGATTTTTAAATTTTTGATTTTTATATTTTTAAATGAAAAATAAAAGTTATTTTTGATTTTTATATTTTTAAATCAAATAAAAATCAATTCAAACCTCTTATTTATTTGTTGATGCCGTACGTATTATAATATGCTGCTTCATTCAAATTTCTATATGAATATAATTTATTATGTGACTTATCCATTATCAGCTATAAAAACATGAATGCATAGAAATAGCTTATAAGTTTTGGCTGCCATTCAAGTCAGTGTTAAGAGGTCGTTTTCAGGTGTTCAATTTTACCATCATAATTGATTTTAAATGTTCCTCAGATAAATTATATCTCAAATCTCCCAATATTAATCTGAATGCTGAAAATTACCTTTCTACACTGACTTGAGTGGCAGGTACAGAATGAACAATTAAAGCTAATTTTCGAAGCCATGGAAACACAAATTTTTTGTTCTCCCAATATTCCAATAAATTAGCAGAAGTATCGAAACGCTTTTCATTGTAATTGTCTATTTCAAAAAAAGCTTTGCGGACGCTGTCATTTATTGTCGTAGGAGTATCATCGTCGCCCGAAGACGAATAATTCATCTCCATTGACCTTAAACCGTCTGCTAAAACAGATCGACAGCTAGCAACGGAGCTTTCATCTATTACAAATAAGTTTTCTTCAACAGGTGGCGTACCGCGTACCTATGTCACGAATTTTGAATTGATTTCTATTATTGATATAAAAATATAAAAATCAAAAATAAAAGTTATTTTTCATTTAAAAATATAAAAATCAAAAATAACTTTTATTTTTCATTTAAAATAATAAATATAAAAAATAACTCTTATTTTCTATCTAAAAATATAAAAATCAAAAATAACTCTTATTTCTTGATTTTTTTGATAAAAGTCATAACAGTTACGGTCCCTGGATTTTAATGATGTTTATTCTTCAAAATTAAAACATTTTGTTTATCAATATTATTTGAAAGAAATTTCATAAAACAAACTAAAATTTCAATTATAAATATTATATTATCCACTTTCTATGCATTAGAAAATATACATGCAACATTATTTTTTTTTTTTATTTGACGTCAAACATTCACTCGTATGCAAATTTAGCTGCGAGTAGCTCTGCAAGTGCGAAAAATGTGAGTGTATTAGTAAAAAAATGTGAGTGTATTGAGTTTTTCGAACTGTTACTTAACGACAGCAGGCAACACGTTTGCAGGTTGTTGTCCATGCTAATTTTGCTGTTGCAGTCAAATTATTCTATTCAATTTCTATTTTTACAAAACAAAAACAGTGTTGACTATATAACAAAATGTGTAAATCTTATTAAAATTTATTGATAATTTTTCTTGGCTGAGCTGGGGATTGAACCTGGGTTGTTGAATTTACATGTTTCAAGAATTACCACACATTTTCTCATCAGAATTCTTTGAGTTCTAACCTCTGCACCACTGCGGTGCCTGCTAGCCAACAGTCATGTAAATTCAACCCAGGTTCGATCCCCAGCACAGCCAAGAAAAATTATCAATAAATTTTAATAAGATTTCATGTTGTAAAAACAATTCCTACCTTCAGTAAAAATAATAATTTAAAGAAAATAAAATTTAATGAACTCGAGCCCAACCAAAATTATCAAAAATTGTAAAATCAACAGTTCAACTAAAAATAATAATTGTTCTTATTAATATATTATAGTTTATATTAATAAAAAATATTAACTAGCATGTCTGGAATCATGTCCATATGGTTTTCATGTTTCATGAAAAAAAACGCTACTTTGAAAAAATAAAAACCTTAAGTGGCACCACTGAAATATACATAAACGGATTACTGCAACAGCTGTTTATATAATTATTGTTTCAGATTCATTATTTTTAATGTTTTTATTTACTTTTTTGTTGTATTTTAGTAACATCTTCTATAAAATCAATAAAATTCCCTTCAGCCATTATGTTATTTAAAAAGTTCGAAGGACAAGTTTAGCTGACGTTTTCAAAATAATTAATTAGCTGTTGTGGCGAATGTGTTTAATGCTTTAGGCGTCAAAATGTGCAATAATGTACGAAAATATAAGCAAATATTGTTGAAATCTGTGTAGTAGTGTCTAGTCCAGGAGTGCCCAAGCCCTATACTCTTGGTGCTCTTTTGTATTTGTAAAAGCTCTGTGTGTTTTGTATACTCATTACAGCACTAGCAATACGAAATACACAAACAATTTTGCCTTATTTGTTTTTTTTTTTGTCGTAGTTTACTCTATACACGCAAGCGCAAAGCAACAACACTTTCGTATGCCCCAGCTAGCATTTGGATGATTGTTTGACGAGCGCGATCATTTCGCGATTCTTTTTTTAATCGTTCAGACGATTGTTAGAGTAGATTTATGTTTTTCGCTTCCAAACGTCGCTTTTGCGAGTAATTTCGACGTTTGTTGGACCTTCGTTTACGCATTTTGGCGAGCATTAGAAGATTGTTTGCAGTCAACGATCGTATTTAACTCTTCAAAATGATACTTTCATCGCATCGTAGACGACTCATATGGAAGAGTCGCCGTCATGATACAGTTTCTTCCGTTGCACTAAACTTCCGCGATCGGAATACGACATTGAAAATGCCAGCTGGGGCTCTACTGGTACACATTGGTGACTGCGATCGTCAATGTAGATTTTGTTTTTGTTTAACGTATGATACCGTTTAAAAATGTGTGTTGTTTCTTTGTATGGATTGGCTTTTACAACAAAAAATTCTGAATAAAAATTAGTTTTTATTTAAATGTATTGGTGTTTGCTCTTACATAAGCAACTTTTGTTCTAGTCGATCATGTATAATGTGCTCGTACATTTGTATGTTGGTTTTGTGTGGGTTCGCTAATTAATGCTTTTGCTTGAAACTTGTGGTAATTATTTCAAAATGAAGTTAAGCCGGGACTAATTAAAAATTGATATATCACATAATAGTTTGAAATGTTTCAAAATGTACACAAACTCCTAATTTATACCAACCGTCCTTGAACCATATACTAAATTTTATCGTAATACCTCCAAAATTTCAACCTGCATTTTGCGCACAATTAGAAAGTGATTACGAGACAATCGATATACTTTAAAGTCGGTATCAGACAAATATTTTTCGGCGTTAGAAACATCAGCACAAATCCCATATATCCTTTGCTTACAAATTTGATAAAACTACATTTGTAAACTTATTAACATAAACACTGAAAAGATTTCTATACACTTTTTTAGATGATCGCCTTACATAGAAAATTTTCTGATTTGATAATAGTGCGACTTTTATTTTCAGCACAACTGTAAGCACATAAATATAAACCAATACAACAAAACACATAAAAATTATCCTTTGGAAAACAAAAAGAAAAAAAAAACAACAAAAACAGATAATAAAAATGCTAAGTCTGTTTGTTTACTCGTATGTGTGACTGACTGCCTGTGTGTATTTGTTTGAGTCAGAATGTGTGTGAATCAAAAAACCCACAATATTTCTTTTTTAATTTTTTACAACAATTGTTTTTATTTCTTATTTAGGTTTTGCCATGTTTGTCTCTTAATATTTTTGAGAATAATGTTTGTTGTTGTTACTGTCATTTTCCAAGTCAAGTTGACACACATATTTCTTCTTCAGTTCAATTCTTTTCACTTTGTGTTTTCTTTTTTTTTATCTGTTTAGTTATTTTGTTGTTGTTCTTGTTGTTAGCATATATTTATATGTGGTAGTATTGGTGCTGCTGCTGCTTTTGCTGTTCCTGCTATTTTGCGGTGAATGTATTCCTGCGGAAACATTTTATTTAACCATTGGGCTTAGTTAAGCACCATAAAAATCCATAAATATATTTTCGTTTTCGCATTCGCTTTCTGATGTTTGTTATTGTTGTCATATACATACATACACACATATATAAATACATGCGTAAGTAGATAAATGTAATTGTATGTGCAAATGTGCTACTGTGTGTGTGTGTGTGTTTGCTTAGATGTCTTTTTGAATATAAAAGAAATGTTCTCTGTGCAGTATATTGTCAAAAGTTATGTTTATTGAGAGTTTATAGATTTTGGTCTTTTGATAAATTGTAATAAATTGATTTAAATTGCTTGCTGTTCTAATTTTATTGTTTTTGCTGGTGTAGGATTATCATATAATCCACCTCTTGTTGTTTTGTTTTAAATAGGGCTTAATAAATTTTTGCAATTTTTATTAAAATTGTTTGTTTTTTTCCCCAGACGCATGAGTAATATATATTTTAAATAATTAATTATACGAGATGGAGTGCAAGCAAAATACGTTAGGTTAGGAGAAGATTTAACTACAAATAAATTTAATAGCGCAATTCACAATCTTGTGCAAATGGTATTGCATCATTGCATTTGAAAAAAGGTTTAGCATATTATTACTCTGGCTGCGTATTTTGTTAGTGTAGAGCAAAAATATGCTATACCTTTTTGCAAATGCAATTACACAATATCATTTGTGAATTGCGCTAATGTTTTGCGAGAATACATCTCAAAGTGTACAGCAGATGGATTTAACATCTCCGATTTCAATGAAATTTACTAGAGTTATTATAAGTAAAAACATTTTGACTCCAGACCTCTTATACTCAAAAAACATGATATCTTGAAGTTTTTAAAAATCAAATTTGTATTTACATTTACATTATTGTCCACATCTTTTAAACTTTACAGTGTAAAACTTAAATGTTAATGCAATGTTGAAGATAGAATATATTATTTATATCAATAATATATCTATCAATAAAAACTGACATTTTTCAAATCCTTCATGATAACTTTTGTAATCATGAAGGATTTGAAGGAAAACATCTGGCAAGAATGTTTTCAAAAATTTTACTAACGCAAGATATCAGAGAAATCGGTCTATATCCAGATACCAAATCTGGATTTTTATTATGTTTTGCAATGGGTATTACTACGGATGTTTTCCAAGCTTGGGGGTAGAAGTTGGATGTAAAGATATTGTTGTAGATATGAAGCAGTTGTTTTTTTTTTTTGATAAGGGGCATAAGTTTTTTTATCATTGGATATGAAATGCGATCATCTCCAGGTGTTTTTTTTTTGCTGTATGAATAGCATCTACAAGTTCAAGCATGTTGATTGGAATTTCTATTTTTTCTGCAAGTTTGTTATAACTTTGACGGTTGTTTAAAAATTTGGATGCGTCATTTTTAGGTGCAATTAAAATGCAGTGAATGCAAAAAATATTTCGAAGAATGTGTTAAAGCTAATTGTGGATACAATGTCAATATTCTGAAAGCTTGCATCGTTCACACTTTATTTAAATCGGATCTATAGTTATCCGTTTGCTTTGAAATCAAGAATTGACCTCTGAGGTATAGAAGAAACCATTTTTTATAACATTTTCACGGCAATGTTTTATCTTTAAAATTAAATACAAATTGAAGGTGTAAATTGAGAAGTTTAACAATTATGTGTCCATACTTTTATATATGTACAGTGATGTGAAAAATAATAAGGACACAAATGTCCAGCAATAATATTTGACCAGAAAATAAGTAAAATGAGAGAATTGCTAAAAATAACTGTACATATTTTTAGGTAATATGTATATATGTAGTTATTAGGTTTTATTTTCAATGTAGATGGCATAAAATCTTCAGTCACAAAGCCAATAACATGAGTAACCTAATTCTTTTTTTACATGGTAATTGGTTCCAGGTTCCAGCCCGTGTAAAAAAGACATTGATCGTATATGTACAAAATAGGTAATTGGTGCCTTATCTCTAAAACCTATTGAAATTAGTGAAAAACAAGGATTTTTTAAGAACAACTATTCTGGTTTATAATATTAAATGAATGTATATAATGTGTTTTTACACAAGCATAGTTATTAAAGAAAAAAAATATGTACACATGTTTATTCACTCTAAGCTTAAAAGTAATGTAAAAAAATGTATGAAAACTTATTATTGGCAGGTTGATTTCCCAGAAAAACTTCACTTACAAATTAAGTAAAAAAGTAATAGGATATTGTCGAAAAGACTACTTACAAAACAACTAGAAAAAGTTGGAGATGTCCCAAAAGTAATACATTATAATTTTGCCACTTTCAACCAATAAATTAATAACTATAAATAATTAATAACTTAAAGTGAATTACGGAAACTTAAAGTGAATTACGGAAAGGGACTTATATAGGAGTTTTGACTATTTATGGACCAACCATTATAAAATTAAGTGTCATCATTTTTGTACATATGAAACTCTTTTTTATAAAATATTATTTGGATACCAACATTTTTAAAAGAGTTATGCTCTTTAAAGTATATATGAGAGCTACGACTAATTATGGACTGATATGGACAAAAAGCTGTGATTTATCTTCATTTATAACTCATTTGTGGTGAAGTTTGTTTGGATGCTTTCATAATTCAAACATTTATGATCGTTAAATTCCTATTTCGGGAGAACATTTGTATGGAGGCCAAGTGAAATAATAGACCGATTACCACTAGTTTCAATCCCATCCGTTCTTGGGCCGAAAAAATATCGCGTACCAAATTTTATTGAAATATCTTCCAAATTGCAACCTGTACTCTGCGCACAAGCTTTACATGGACAGCCAGCTAGCCAGACGGACGGACGGACATCGTTAAATTGACTCAGGAAGTGATTCGCAGTCGATCGGTATACTTGTTGGACCAATATTTCTGGGCGTTACAAACATCAGCACAATTCCAATATACCCTTCGCACTATGATGGTGTAGGTTATAAAAAGCTACTTTCTTCTGAGTATGAAAAATAGTTTATTGATTCACTGTATGTACAATGTACATACTCGTATGTATTAAAATATATGTATGTGTGTCTGCATCAGAGAACAGATTGATTGGTTAATTTTAGATTTTGAATACAATCACAAAAAACGAACCTCATGTTGACAACATAAATCAATTCCGTAAAGCAATACATGCCATTATTCACAAAACGGAGTGTAACGAAAAAAGCAACGAATACTTAACGATTGGTACGAATGGTAAACGATTGGTATGAATGGTTTCAATTCTGATTGTATAAGTTGTACATACTAACAAAAAATATCAAACTTTACTAGTTTACTGTCAACAAATCGCACATAAAGCAACAACCAAAAAATATTTATTTTCTCATTAGGTTTTGTATTGGGTTTGCTCTTTCTTTATGTTTTCATTCACTGAAAGCAACGAATACTGGACGAATAGTGTGAATGTTTTTAGTTTTTTGATGTGGCATTGAATTTTTTCGTTGCTTGATGTATAACGGCATAACAAAAAGGTAATGTAAAATAGCAAACAGTAATAAGGAATGAGTAAACAAACAGCAATGCACATTTTTATTATTGTCGAGTAAAAGCAATGCAAAAGCAATGAATTTGCGAATGGTTAGCAAATGTGAATAGTCTCTTTCTGTTCTCTGGTCTGTATTATCAACAAGTAAGAAAGTATATGTATAAAACAGTTTTTTTTAGAAATGTGCGCTATATGGGAGATATTACCTATTATGGACCGATCATTCAAAAATTTAGTGCCATGACCTTTGTGCATATAAATATTATGTATGTTAAACTTTATCTCGATATAAATACTTTTAAAAGATTTATGGAGGTTAAAGTTGATTACAGGTAGGGTCTTATATAGTAGTTTCGACTAATTACGGACCGACCATTATAGAATAAGGTGTCATCATTTCTGTTTATTATTTGTGTCGAATTTTATTTGATTACCAACATTCTTAAGAAAATTAAGATCGTTAAAGTGATTTTCGGAAGTGGGCCATTTATGGAAGCTACGACTAATAATGGACCGATCATAATAAAATTGTACCGTTTTATTTGTATGCATATGAAATATATTTGCGTTCAATATTATTTGGATACCAACATTTTTCAGAGAGTGATTTTCGGAAGTGGGCCTTATATGGGAGCTACGACTAATTATGGACTGATCTGCACAAAATTTATAGAGGTGATTTGCTACTCATTTGTGACTCTGAGTCGATTGGTATACTTTAAGGTGAGTGGTGGATCAATATTTCTGGGCGTTACAAACATATGCACAAATCCAATATACCCTCCCCACTATGTTGGTGTAGGGTATAAAAATGTATTGGAATGCGTGGGCTTATTTCTATGAAAAATATGTATGCGTATTACGCACTGTAGCATGCAAAATTACACTGTGTTACAATAAAAATTAATCACAAATTTCAATAATTTTTAATTTTTAAAAATTTAGAAAATTTAACCACTAAATATTCTTACATATTATCAATTTTAAACGAAATAGGTTTTTATGTTGTTTAAATTCAAATAAATTTAAACTTTATACATATTTATATTTTTTATAATAGTTTTTAAAGTACTTTTTACTCTCCATTCGAGGAGTTTTTGTACGACTTTCTAATGTCACTGCCATAACACCTTCACGATTCTTTTTTATAACTCGTTTTGAAACACTCGTTATGGAATCAGCCACTGGTGGTTCATCGAAATCTAAGTATTCTACCAAGTGATCATACCGAATCTGTCGAGTAAATGGTGATTCAAATAATATATCGTCGTTATTCATATCAACCATATTGACATAATCGGTAGCATCGAAATTTAAGATATATTTTTTGTAAACTCAGAGTTTAGTTGCCAGTATGGCAGTGATATTAGAAAGTCGTATCAAAACTTCTCGAATGGAAAGTAAAAAGGACCATATTATCACGTTAAAACATTAAATTGTAGGTTCGAGAATAATATTTAAAAATAAGTTGAATTAAACATGTAAAAATAGTGTTTGTTGAAACCTTGAAAATGTTTATTTTTTCAGATCGATTTTCCTACAAAAAGGAGTTCGAAAACAAAAAAAATTATCGTAGTAAAAGTTGTTGGAAATTATCTGAACTGTCATAATCTGAAAAAAAATATCAAAAAAAAAAAAATCGAAGAAAATTCAGACTTCATTTTAGGCTATTTTTCGACAAAAAAATCCTAAAGGTGATAAAAAAGGTATTCAAACAAGCCCAGATTGAGAAATCTACTATAATTCTATCCGATTTTATAACGAATTTAATTAAATTATTCTATGTATATATGGAAAAATATCTATTTGGAAATTTTGGGGGGCTCCAAATCCGACTTAGAGCTATGGTCTATTGAGCAAAATTTCTCAGAATCACCTAGAGATTACGTTTTTGCTATACGCTTCATCAAAAAAAAAAAATCGTTCCATACAATTTGACCCGCCCTAACATACATATATAAAATTGTTAAAACTGGTAAACTTACTTAATTTTCGTTTTTGAATTGATAATAGACACTTTGTAAAATTCGAAAACTAAAAACAAATAAGAGTTTATAGTTGGCTATGCCGAATCTTATATACCCACTAGGGGTACAACCAAAATAAGGCCCTATCACCACGCTGTAGCCGATGTTGTGCTGAAACCGAAAAATGTTTCCTCAGGTCATTTCGGAATTTTTTTTTTTTATTTTTTCATAATTTTTTATTTTATAATTGTTTAACTATTTACATTTCTTAATGTAATTATATGATTATAATTAAAATCACAATCTAAAAAATGAAATTAACTTAAGATTAAGAGTTCGTGTTGATTTGCATTGGGAGAAAATATCTTGTGCGTTCCGCACAAATGTTGCTGCGTTGTGATTTTGGAATTCTTGATTCATCTTTCACCCAATTTCTTAGAAAGCATTAGTGAGCATTAGCAAACCCCGATAATGATTTGTTTAAGGCTTCGAAGTCATTTTTATTGTAACAATGGTCTGAAAACCAAATGTTGTACCAAGTGCGACATATAAATTCGCATATTGCATATAATTAGCTACGATATTATTAGCGTAGGTAAGTCGCAATATTTTATCACGATTAATTGAATTTATACAGAATATTATTCAATATTTAATGGAAAAATTTATAATTTATTTATCATTTAATAAATTTATAAAGAAAATATTTTTATTTTTTTAGAACTTACTGATCCCAAATTTAATTGCATTTGACGCGGAACCTTTTTTTAACAATATCGAAAATCTAACGATGCATTTCTTATTGTTTTTTTTATGCACTACATGGTATATTTTTCAAAAATTGTAAAAAAGTTGTATCCCTAATACCCACCACCAATATATGTACCTGTAGTGTCCCACAAATGGCAACTTTGATAGTTTATTTTCCCATCGATATTTTGAACACAAACATCTTTATAACCGTTTAAAGTAAGGCCTAAATTATTGCTAATAACAATTGGAAAATACGTGAAACGTTTCATCTTAATAAAAATACAAGAAAATTAAAAAAAAATACCAAGAATTTTCTGATGATGCAAATTAATAAAAATGAAACAACTTAACTAAACAAAAATTAATACTGTTAGATTTTTGGATTTTCCAATTTTGCAAAATTTCTATTTACATTTGCAGTCGCCAGTCTTTTTGGTAAACTCTTAATTAAACGCTGGCATGTTTGGAGATATTTGTTTTTCCAGCTTTGTTGCACTAACTGCAATATTTCCTATGATTTCGTGCATTTTTGTCCTTCAGGTCTCTTTTTACAAATTTTGGGAGGCCAGTGAAGAATGTTAGCATTTATGTGCGCAGTATTAACAAAACTCAATATAATTAAAACACCGTGTCTTCAAATTCAGGATTATAAGTTTATTCAGGTAATATTCAAAAAAAGATGGTTATTCAAACCCTGTTAGTTTATAAAAAAATAGATACAGAAAGAGCTTGTACAGTAATAATTTGACAGATATTAAAAAACATAGAAATATAAGTGTTGTTTACATTTGAATTGCGATAGAATTGTAACGATTATCAACAAAGAACATCAATATTTTGATCCAAAAGCCAATACTTTACTAACCGTAAAGTGTGCTTTGGGCCATTATCATGCTGGCAAATGTATACAAATTGTACGGGCATATTTTCAAAGCAATAAGGTTCCATTACATTTTCCAAAATGTTTTTGTATTGATGCCGATTCATTATTCTCTGAACTCGTGGAATTGGACCAACAACACGCCAAGAAAAGGCCATAATATACCCGCCACCGTGTATCTGGGGTCTAAGGCTTTATTTGGAGTACGTCTAACATACGATTTTCTATCGGATTGGAACAAGTTAAACTTAGAGTCGTCGCTCCAGAGAACTCTATTCCAGTAACGCGAATCTTTTCTAAGCATTTCTTTTGCAAACCACAACCGCTTCATTATATTTTTTTTGAGACATGAGGTTTTTTGTCCAAATTCCTGACTTATTTGTTCGCTCTTATTTGCTGTCCAATTTCAGCCTTTATATCGCGCGAAGATAAAAATGCATTTTTACTGACTCTAGGAAACCTAGCTGGGGTTGTTAACTTCTTTGTATTTATGTACAAGTGAATTGCACCAAATAACATTTTTTTTAAGCAAGAAAACCGTCTCATTTCTGAAGTACATGGCTTGTTTCTACCCATTTTCGAAACTAAACTGTATCAAAATTTTTACAAGTTAATATGTTGTTTAACAAATTAGACTCACTTTGTCACTAATATTTAGAAAAGTTTTAAAGTTGAAGAAAAAAATGCGCGTTTCTAATTCCGTGGCCAGCAAAAAAAAGCACAATTGTCAAAATAATATTTTTTTAATTTATCTTAGAACTCAACATGTTGTGCTACACAACGCTCTTATTATATCAGAGCATCGTTTCTAATTATATGAACACCACTGTACATAAGTATGTATTTTTAAATAATTCGTTAAACAGAATCAGACGGACGGATGGACGGACACATAAATAGCCTGACAGACAGACATATGTATGTACATACCTGAATAATTTGTCACTTTCATTTTTATTTATTTTTTAATTTTTCCCAAATTGACTCGTTGTTGTTTTTATTCGCCTAATGTACGATTCTCAACAGGAATTGTTTTTGTTAAATAATATTTGCTGTTTTTATTGTAAGAATAATTATTGTTTCTTATTTCGAATTTTATTTTGTCTTTATCACTCGTATTTTGACAACAGTAATTTGTTTATTTGTAAATTTAACTCACGCACTAAATGTTTATGTTATTTTTATTGTTTTATTTTTTCGAAACAACAAAAAAAAACAAGAAATAAATAAATAGTAAAAAGCCCAAAAATATGCTGGCAGCATATTGCTGTTGTTCTGGACTGATTAGGAAATTGTTGTGTGAAGAAGTGTGGCCTGTCTGTCAATGTTTGGTACTTTATGATTTTTATTGTAAAAAAAGTTTAATTTCAATGACATTCTTTTGTTGCTATCGATGTAAAACTGATAATTATAGATAATTGTTGTGTATTACGAAATAATTTATTAATTGTTGTAAAATTAATTGCACAATCATTCAGAGGAAAACATAACATATTTAATTTAACTTAAATCATCAAAGTATACATATGTATGTATGTACATGAAAAATGCATTTAATGAAAATATGTATTTACAAATGAAAACAAGAATGAATGTATGTATGTAAGAATGTTTAGTCGTATGATTACTAAAAACTGCTTTACAGCAAAGGGAGCTACATATGTATGTATGTATATGGGTGCTGTGACTTATTATTGACCGATTTTTAAGCATATACAAACTAATAATGTTATTATTTGTAGATATCAATTGGTCAAATTACTTGAACATGTGCTTGTTTCCAGACGCATGTGCATATTAGTTAGAAAATTAATGAAAACCATGTCACTTTACACATGCGTTTAGGAATGATATTCTTATCACTCGTGTGTTTCTTTACCATACGCCTTGATATATAGCGCAATAATATATAGGATAGTGCTAGTTTATTTAATACTGCTAGTTTTATTAAATAAAATCATTGTCAAATTAACATTGGAAGAGTGTATTACAACCACTCCCAGCGTCTAGTAATAAATTGAAGAGTGTATTACAACTACCTTTTAATTTGACACTCATGCTGTAAAATTCTTGTCTTAATTAATGCCGGTTTTTACACAATACTTGTTAACAATTTACGCATGCTAAAGTGATTGGAGTACATGATCCGTTTTAAGTAAAAAGGAGTAGTTACAGCATGGTCCGATGTAATGCAAACATGGAACATGATGACTAAAAAAAAGATATTTGGCAATACTCGCAACACACGATTACAAAAATACAACTATGGTAACACTGTTACGCCATGTTAATAATGTGGGGATGAGTTACTTGGATTAGTTTTTGTATTACACTGACGTAATGTTTTTTTTGGATTACATGGTCCTCTCCTAGGGCATTGCAATGTAAAATGGAGCATGTTTTTCCCATATATTTGGATTACTTTTGGACTAGTCCTAGTCCCTTGTGGAGTACTATTTACACACGTGTAAGGAGTAGTCTCCATTTCTGCAGGGATATGACAAATTATTTATGAATTAACATGGCATTTGTAATACAAAATTTGTTTATATGTATTCATATCCACATTTTAAACAGATTTATGATCGGTAAAGTTATTTTCCGAAGTGAGTCGTATATGGGAGCTTATGGACCGATCACCATTAAATAAATAAATGATTTGTGTATATGTGAAATATATTACTGTTGAATTATGTTGGATACCAATATTTTTAAGACATTTATGAAACATTATTATATTGTTGAACATGACCCACTATACTTTTATATCCACAAATAATGGGGGATATAATACGTTCGTCATTCCATTTGCAACACATCGAAATATTGGTCGTAGAACCAAAAATTATATACATATATTCTGGGTCGTTATGAGATTCTAAGACGATCTAGCCATGTAAAAATAACTATTTCGTTTTTTAGAATAAAGCCTTATCATTTTATGCACGTGGTAGTAACTTTTTTTGGCTTTGCAGATTTTGACAATTTTCAATATTAAACGTTTCTCAGTAACTAAGAATATATAGGGTAAATTTCATCAAATTAGGCCTTAAACAGATAGAAAGATAGACATACTTAGAACGTTTTAGAATTTTATAAGGACAAGGAATATGTCAATCTATATATTCCCCATATTTTAGTGGTCTGTGGTCTATAAAAACGCGAATTTTATTTTAAACCCCAAATGAATTGCATTTGGTATTTAAAAAATTGTTTAAACACTAAACGTACGGTCACACTTGGAAATATTTGCCGAAAAGACGTAACCACTAAATAAAATATATTTGAATTCGTTTATTTATTTAAAAAAACTTCGTTTATTTAGAACAAGACACAACAAATATTTAATGATGAAACAGAACTGGGGCTGAACGATGTTTTCCATACAGTTTGACATAAAATTTTGCAGGAGAATGCGGTCGTGAAACAGAATCTATTTTATTTTGACAGCGATTTTTGTTATGCTCTCACTTTAAAACACAAATGCTCTTAACAATATTACCATACTTTTATTAAATTTTATACATTTTGTAAACAAAACCATATGTTTTTTAAGCTTTGGAGCAAAGTTGGTACACAGAAGGAATATAAAAACATTACATGACAGTTCGTGAAGCTGCAGCCATCGTTTAAATTATAGGCCTATTTTCTCTGAGAGTCGTTTTTGCTTGAAGTTGCTCTTGTAAGAGTAAACAACGTCAAACAAATTTGTGCTAAAACAAGTGGTTACGCTTTTTATAGTAAATATTTCCAAGTGTGACCGTTCCTTAAGTCTCTCTCAATATTATCCTTTAATTATTAAAATACACAAAACATTGCTGCTGCTTATTATCAGCAAGTGTACAGTAAAGTAGGAGGTTGTTTTAACAAAGTTTTGAAATCAGTGCTGTCAACTTTGAAACTGAAGAAAAACAAAACGCGTCGTTTAAAAAAACGCACCAATTTTAGAATTTCTTTTGTATTGAAAATGTTATTGAATTAATTTAACATTTTTTTAATTTCATAAATTCTATAGAAAACTTTTTAAAAAGAGGTCAACGCTTAATAGTACAAGTAATAATATTAAAAAGCCTTTTTTAAATAAACGAGTTAATAAATATAAAATATGCATATAAACACTCAAAATTTAACTCACAATTTGTTATTTGGAACTGAAGTACTAATTAGTAAAGAAGGACTAATTTCAATACATATTTGGTTCTTTTTTTAATAATGTTTGTTTTCTATTTTAAGTACTTCTGGGACTCTAACCCTGGTTGTTCGTCTACAGTTCAAACCATCACGCTGGAAAGAAAGATTTCATCACATTTGCGAAAAAATTAAAAAAAACGCACTGAATGTAAAACCATTAAGTAAGAAATTTTTCGCACAATGAATTTAAAAAAGCACCAAAAAAGTGGACAGCCCTGCTGAAATACTTTGTAAGATTATAATTGAAAAAACTAATATGTACGTAAAAACAACAAGACCACATACAAAACAACGCATACGCATGCAATGAAAAGATCAGCCAGTGGAGAAAAATATTTAAATTTTAAATTTAGTACAAGAGAACTCTACGAAATCAAAAAATTTCGTTAAGTTTTTCGATGAAATTGTACACTTTGCACACTTGCAGCTTCAATTTGGGGTCATTTTCTAGGGCATTTAAGAGAATTTTTTGGTTTTTGGATTGCCATTTTTCTATTAAACATAAGAAGAGAGAGAGAGAGAGATGCACCCGATCAGGCAGTCAACCAGGGCTGCCAGAAATTTTCAGAAAAAATCATAATTTCACCAAAAAAAGTCTTATTTTTGTAAATAAGTAGTTTTTTTATTATAAATAATAAAAACAATTCATATTTTATTTAACACTACTAAAAAAATAACAACAAAAATTCATTTTCTTATACAAAATTGTACATTTTTTGAGATCGATTAGTTTAAAATTTTTCAAATGGGAACAAAGAAGATTTTTTAATTGAACGTAACCTTCGTCTAGACAAAAAAAAAATTTTTTTGGGTAAAAAATCTTAAAATCTTTTTTCGGTTAAAAAATCTTAAAAAATAAGGTAAAATCTTACTTCTGGCAGCGCTGCAGTCAACTGAAATGAATTTGGTAAAGAGTTGCCGCTGTTTGTATTTATTGTGAGAAGACATTATTAGGTTTAGTTTTAATTATACACATGCATACATATGTATGAATATTAAGTATGTAAAACGGAAGTTTAATACTTCAGTTTACACTTCTGAAAAATAAAGATCTATTAAAATATAAAACCAAATGTTACTGAAATGAAAAGAAACTATGCTGAATAGAGTTAAATGTTTTACCTTCTGCAGCGTCATTAAACAAAAAAACTTCAAACACACATAATTACCGGTTACTGTACGCATACTAATGCGACCTTACGCATTAATATCATTATTATTTCTATTGCTGTTTCTCTTATTATTATTATTACTATTATTATTATTATAATAATAATATTATTAGTATTATGTTTTGTTTTTGTTTCAAATGCTAAAAATAAATAAATAAAAACTTAAACAAACATTAACAGCAATAAAAAATTGTTAACAAAATAATGATCTCATAACAACAACAATTAACAATAAATAGAAACTATTTATTTTTTGTTCAACAAATTTTTTGTCTTCTGCCAACCAACGTGTCTCAAATTTTTTTTGTCGATTTTAAATCCCCATACAAAAACGCACAATTATGCGTTAGATTGCAAAGTCTAAACTTTGTAGTTGTTGTTCAGAGTTAAAAACAGCATAACAAATTTAAAAAAACAAAACCTATTGTTAAACTTACTTATACATTTTAGGCCCATAAACAAACACTCACTCATACACACATTTCAAGCGTACAAAATAATTTTTGTTATCTCTACCTGAAATAAATTTGAAATACGAAAAAATAAAAAAACTGGCTGCATATTATTAGAGACATACATAGATGTAAAAGCGTTTTATTTAACGCATTTTTTTAAGTTAAATTTTAGTTTTTTTTTTGTCGTTTTTGCGCTAATTTTCTATGAATTCGTATACAAAATTCAGACACACACACTTTTTTATAAAGTTTTATAACTGATAACCAAATACACTGGTAAATACATGCAAATGGTTTTTGTATGAATAAAATATCAACACTTAAACTATTCATACCGGTATATTTTAAACAAGTTAAGAGCAGAAGTATTGTGCATCTTAAACGACTTGAATGTACTGTACAAAATGTACCAGTTGTCATTTGGGATAGAAAGTCTATTTTAGTATGAAATTAATAAATTCAATAAATAATTCAATATGCAATGGTGAGTAGCCACTTAAGAACGACGCAACAGCTATTAACCTGATAGATTATGCTGAACTTTTAGCTGAATTTGCACTGCATTATTAGAACCTACATACATATACTTATGTACGAGTATGTATATTCAAAAGTTTTCTTTCTTTGTTTGGAATGATCTCTAATCGTGCAGGATCTTGTGTTGAAAAATGAGTTATAAGTTATGAGAGTAACACATTGAAAGCAAAGGCTCGAAAGAAGTGATTCTTAATTAAATTTTTCTTAATTCAAAAAAATCATTACGAGTTAATTCAAAGTCTTGATTCATTAGTATGTACTTCTAAATTATTAAATTCATTCCTTTGAGAATTCCTTCTTTATAGAATTAATTCCTTATTTAATTCGAATACACTACAAAAAAATATTTACAGTGGCTCCATCGCATAATCTGATCATACGTAAGATATTATTTATTAGATTTTATTTACAATACGAGTATATAGCTACTTATGTTCAGAACATATTTAGATCAGTCAAGCTCTTGTCCGATTATGCGTTGGTGCTACTGTAGCTTTTATGTCTGAACCGGTCCTTTAAAGTCTATTATAAAGCAATGAAGTTAAAAAGATATTTATAGTCCATAAAATATCTATCAAAATCATTTCATTCCGAAACTAAAAAAACGTCAATAAAAATGCGTATTTGAAGTAAAATCCCCTTTTGGTTTACTTATTGGATCTTCTAGAAGGAAGAGCATAATGAAACCAGAATGTGATCTAAAAAATTATCTTAGAATATCTTAAAGAAAACCGCAACATTTGTATCGCCTGGGTTTGAAGGATCAGCTCGGCGTATATATATTATTGTCAATCATTCAATCAAATATTCAACTTAGAATACAAAAACAAACACAAAATAAACTTTTAAAGATCTAAGAAAAATATAATTATGAAACCCAAGAAACAATTCTGGTTACCAATAAAAGATATAAAAGTACTGTAGCATAAATTTAATAGGACAAAGTTAGGAAACAAATTAAAGTGCAATATTCGGCTGTGCCGAATCTTAAATACCCTCCACCTAAAAATAATGAGAACTACAAAAACAAAAACTACGCTGTTGTTGGGACCAGAATATCAATATTCATTATTTCTTATTCATTTTTTAACTCAAATTTGATTAGTATTTTTTATATTGTTTGATAGACAAGTTTAGTCACAATATAATTTATTTCAAATGTTTTTAAATTTTATCTAATTTTGACCATTTACCATTATTTACAGAGTTTGTTTGTTTATTATAACAATCGTCACATTATGTAATGTGACCATTTTTAAAATTAAAATAGGTTCACGATTTTTCCATATTCACCAGGTTAAGGAAAAAAATATAAAAAAGTATATAGATGATGGTTATAAGGTAAGACTAATATCCTCTCAATAACATTATTTACAAAAGCTTGAAGGTGTTATAGTGGAAGGTGCTGTAGCTTAATTGGTTAGCGCATTTGATCATTCATCTATCAGAACCTATATTTATCACAGTGCCCTCCTTCGGTGGTAGAGCACACGCCACCAAAGTAAAATAATTAAATAAAGGATATAAAATCAAGCTTTAACATCAATGCGCCTACTCACCACCAGAGGCGCTGAAATTCTGCACTAAACACAATCATAATGCGCAATTGCAGAGTTGTGATATAAAAAGCTTTCTTCTTTCAACACCTTTATTTCTTCAATTTATTCCCTTTCCAAAGAAAATAACGCAATTATATATAGGCATATTAATTGCCTGAGTGTTACTTATCTTAAAAAAAAAAAAAGTGGACCAATTATAGACTGATGTATTGAAATTTCAGTATCCAGAAACGTGATTTCTGTGTATTTGAGGCTTATTTAGGTAGAATTTCATATCAAAAATTTAAAATACTCGTAAGTTTGCTTTATTTGGGAGACTGCCAATTATGGACTGAACACTACAAAATTCAGTAGTATAATTGCCATATGACCGATATTAGTTGGATTTCTGAATTAAAATTACTGATCGGTATAAAATGTTAGTTTGATATGATTATTTATTATCATTTGTTTTTTGAGTTTACTTGTTTTTCGGAGTTGGTTATTATATGGGAGCCATGACCAATTATGGACCGATCTCATAAATTTCGGCACAGAGAATTGTATACATATGGAGATGTATCGTGTCGAATTACAACAAAATATTGGTATATTTATAATAGATTTAAGTAATTTTCGGAAGTGGACCTTATATGCAGGCCAAATATGGATCTAAATTCACAAAATCCACATTTTGGTTTTTTGGCATATACGAGTATATACATGATCTGTGAAAAATTTTAGATTGTTATCGTTATTTTTAACAAATTTATACGTATTTAAGTGATTTTCGAAAGTAGACTTTGTATGGGAGCAATGGTCAAACATGGACCGAACTAATCAAGTTTTTGTTTTGTGATTATTTTTTTCATATAAAACTAATTGTTTCTGAATTTTGTATTAAAATTGCAATTTTATAGGTATTTATGTAACATTGAAATTTGTATGGGGGCTATGACAAATCATGGACGGATTCTTACTATTTTCATTACAGTTTGTCCTTCCATCGTAGAAATATCGTGTACAAAATTTCATGGTTTTATCTGCAATATGTTTAAACAAAATAGTAAAAAAAACTGTTTAAAAATATTGTATTTTGATGAAGGTTTCTATACATTTGGGTCCATAAATCTGGTTCGCCTAAACCGATTTTGATGATTTTCACTACCAAACTGCTTAGGAGAGTTATAAGCGGGTTTTTGTAAACTTTACTGACTTTGGTTACAAATTTTGGGCGTGAGAGTGTTTTACACAGACAGACAGACGGATATAGCTCAACCGGCTTAGAATTCCATAAAAATCAATAATATATGTATATACATTGTTGGGTTTCAGATGATTATTTCTCAGTGTTACACACGGTATGACAAACTTATATATGCCCTCATTCACCACTTGTGGTGGTGGAGGGTATAGAAATAATAATATTAACTAGACGACTCTTAACAAAAGTCATAGGCACATGAAAATAAAAAAAAACGCGTATTCAAGGTTATGTTCAGGGCCATACGCATCGAAATTAATCAGTGCGTTGTCGTTGATTTTTTTATGAGTCTTATTTCTAGTTTTTTATTAGTTTTTGTTGTAGTTGTTGTTTTTTGTTAATTTTTTTTTTGTTGTTGGATAGAGTCATAATCTAAGGCTGCTTTTTTTTGCAGTTATAAATCAAATGTGAAAAATTTGTTTTATTTTTTCATTTTATTTTATTTTGCTTTAGCTTTTTAAAACTTATAAAAGTACATATATGTAGCTTCCATTTATCTTTTAATTGTGTTTTTATTTCAATGTTTTGTTGCTGTAAATTAAAGAGTAGAAATATTTCTTCTACAATATATGTACTAAAAAAGTTGCTTTACGCATTATTTGCACAACTGTTTTACAAAAATTTTTTTTTTTTAAATAAATAAATAAATTAAAATGTTAATTATATTTTTCTATTATTTGCATACATACGACTACAGACGTTTATATGTATGTATGTATATCCACTATTATTAGTTAATAAATGATTATGTTGTCATTGAGTGAATGCTTCAGCTTTCACCTAAAATTTAATGATTTATTTTAAAGAAAGAAAAAAATGCCGAGTTTTTCCATAATATAACCCATCTTGATATAAAGGGTGTCCCAACTAGAACGCAATTTTTAAATTTTAAATAAAACACAGATATTTAAAAAAAATCGTGAAACTTTATTATATCGTAAAGTAGACAGAATGAGGTTATGTATGGAACAAGACGTCGTGTAGATGGCCGCCGCGGCTTTGCTCGCACACACGCGATCTTCTAATGAAATTTTCATTAATGCAGCGTCCAATTTCCTCTTTTAAGGCTTGAGTCGTCGTCGGCTTATTCGCGTAAACCGTCGACTTCAAAAAACCCCAAAGAAAAAAAAAAAATAAAGTTATTAAATCGTACGATCTAGGCGGCCAATTCTTGTCTCCAAAACACGAAATAACACGACCGGGAAATGACTGATGCAGCAATTGAATTGTTTCTCTGGCTGTATAACATGTGGCGCCGTCTTGTTGAAACCACATGCCCTCCACATTAATTTCTTCAATTCTAGGCAAGAAAAAACTGGTTATCATTTCACGATACCGAACACCATTGACTGTTTGCGCTTTATCTGCCTCATTTTCATAAAAAAGGTCCAATGACTCCTCCAGCCCAAAAACCAAACCACACAGTGACACGTTGAGAATGCATTTGTGGTTTTAAAAACTTGCAACACCTTCCAGAAAGGCATTAACTTGATTGACAAAATTATTAACCCTGCTGTTAGGTTAGAAAAAACTTACGAATCTTAGGTTAAGGGACCATTTGGTCCATAATGCAATTTTCATGCAAAATAATGATTTTATCTAATTCATTGTAACTTTTTTGGTTCAATAATTTCTAAAGTAAGTATTTGTCATATCCAAAACATCCCCTAAATATTTAACATGAATTTACATTCACTTGGTAATGAAAAAATAATTTTGGGATTTGCCATTTTTGCAATGAATTTACATTTTTACTTGTTTTTTAATGTAAAAAATTGTTTTGGGATACCCCGTTTTTGATGTTTGTCATGAAGAAGCACAGATACGTGCAGTACTTGTTTCAGTTTGAAAGTTTCTTTGAATAGTCCGGAAGTGTTTTTGTTACGAAATGGCGCAGTCGAACGAAGAAGAGATACGTGAAATTCTAAATGAAGAAAGTGAATCTGATATTTCCGATTCGGAGACGGATTTAATTTCGGGCTGTTCATCTGAAACAGAAAGTGAACAGGAAACCATCTCAGTTGAAACTAGCTCCGTTGGTGGTCTTTTTGTTGCTAAAAACAACATGGAATGGAGAGCGACTCCATTACCTCAGTCGATCAACTCGATTTGCAGTGTCTAGATGCGATGACATGCTGTCCGCTTTTTTGTTGTTTTTCCGTCTCCAATAGAAATAATTGTCATTGAAAATACTAATAAGCACGGCAGGATCAAGTTTGGTGCCAAATGGACAGATATTGATGAAGACGCACTGAGCGCATATATAGCTGTGCTCATTCTTGCTGGAGTTTATCGGTATGTACATTCATGTTTTACTTATTTCTGTAATATATCAAATTTATCAATGACAGCGGAAAAAATGAGGATGTCCACGGTTTATTTGAAGAAAATTTTGGTCGCCCTATTTTCCAATCGATTATGTCTGAAGATGCATTTCATAGGATTACAAGTGCTCTCCGTTTCGATGATGTTTTGAGTCGACGCCATAGTCCTAGTAGCGATAAATTTGCTCCTATTCGTGCACTGTGGGACTATTGGCAACAACTCCTTCCAATGTTTTACAATTGTATTGTAACCGTTGTATTTGCAAACATACTTGACATATCCGCTTTGAATGGGTACATACTATTTTCTGCAATCGATGTTTTACGGGCTCCAACTAAACTAAGGCTCATACGATGAAACGGACTAGATTACCTCAACAAGGGTTCTCAGCACAATTATTGACAGAAATTCGTACAACATGCACAGTTTCAGGAGCTTCCTCAAATAATCCAACTTCTCATTCAAGGACTCGAAAGCGTGGAATTTGTAGTTGCTGCAAGTCGAATTCTGATATAAAATGTTCTATTTGCAGCAACTTTATTAGCAAAACTAACCGAAAAACATTGTGTTTATCTTGCAATGAAAAATATATTCAAACCAACTAATAAGTTCTTATTTTTATGAAAAAAATGTATAAAAATGTACTATGGACCAAATGGTCCTCTAACCTAAGATTCGTCATTTTCTATTTTTCTCAGTCCTGAATAAAGTTAGAAAATTTAATTTTCGCACATAACATTGTTTTATTAAAATACCCCATTAGCAGAAAAATTTAGTCAGTATATATCACCGTTCCAAAGTTACAAGGGAATACTAAAAAAAATTGGACCAAATGGTCCTAACCTAACAGCAGGGTTAATAGCAGTGTCATAAGGACAATTATGTTGACCGAAAGTTTGAAGAATTTTATAAAATAAAGTTTTTACACATCCACCATTTTCATATTGAATATTCTGTCGTAACAAAAGCTTCCAGTACTAAGATCAGAGTTGTAAACGAATCATTCATTTTTGAATTAACTCGCGAATCATTCATGCAATGAATTGGTAAAATTTTGAATTAATTCTTTTCTCCAAAAAACGAATTGAATTAAATTTGAATCAATTCATTTGAATGTAGCGAACATGAATTGCAATTCATTTTACCAATTCATTTGAATTGAAAATGAATTGCAATTCATTTCCAATTGATTTGATTTGAATTGATTTTGAATTAATATAAATGAGTTAGAAAAAATTAAATGCAATTCATTCCCAATTCAATTTCATTTATTTCAATTTATTTTAAGAACCGTTAGGCTTAATAGAAAAATTAGGTGATGCCTATAATTCTTCCTAATTTCATCTTTATTTGTAAAATATATTTACATTTTGTTAAATAAATATTACTTAAATATGAAAGAAATATTACATACATAAGTATTACTAAAGTGTTTGTCTTTTAATGTTCGTGGGTCGCAAAATTTCATAAATTATTAATAGGTTTTAAATACCGAATGCCTTGTTATTCAGCGTATATCAAAAGCGAAATAAGTAGTACTTGAAGAACCAAACTTCAAACACCAAGTTTACTTCAATTGAATGCAATTCATTTTTGATTTGATAAATTTGAATTACAAGTTACTTTTGTAATTCATTTGAATTAATTCCAAATCATTTCAATTCAAATGAATTAGAAATGAATTGCGATTCATTTTACCAATTCTTTTGAATTAAAAAATTAATTGCAAGTCATTTTGCCTAATTCAAACGAATTGCAACTCATTTTGCCCAATTCATTTCAATTGGAAATGAACTGCAATTCATGTTCGCTAAATTCAAATGAATTGATTAAAATTTAATTCAATTCTTTTTTTGTGGAAAAGAATTAATTTAAAATTTAGCTAATTCGTAATGAATTGAAATCAAAAAAGAATGATTCATTTACAACTCTGACTAAGATATATAAATAAGTAAAATGTTGGACCAAAAAGATCTTGTTGACAAGTCCTTTATAGTCAACGAATTAATCGAGAACACCATTAGCTCTAAAGTCCCTTAACTGTTCTTTAATCTATCAACAACTATAAATTATTATTGCTCACATAAAATGCGGATCACTGATTTAAACTCATTTATTAATATGTAAGAAAAGTTAAAGGAAGAAACTAATGTTTTTGTTTTAAATGAAACATTTCGATCTACTTACACTAGGCCGGGTCGATTTGTGGGGAGGCAAAAAAATCGCCCATGGCTCAATGAAAATCATTTAAAAAAATCACCATTTTGGCACTTTATTTTATTATTTTTTATTTATTTTTATTATTTTATTTATTTAAAAAAAAATTATTTTATTATTTTTTATTTATTTTATTTATTTTTATTATTTTATTTATTTTTAAAAAATAATATTTAAAAAAAAATAAAAAATAATAATAAATAATAATTTTTATTATTTTATTTATTTTTAAAAAATAATATTTAAAAATAAATAAAAAATAATAAAATAAAGTGCGAAAATTGTGATTTTTTTAAATGTTTGTAGGGGACAAAAGTCAACAGTTGGGGGGTAGTAGAATTCGTTTGAGAGGTATGGTTCCCTGGGCAAAGTTTCTTATTTTGATCCCTAGAATACGATTTTCACTGAGCCATGGGCGATTATTAAATCGACCCGCCGTAATAGCCGAATATTGTTCAACTGGCCAATACTGAGGACAATTAGGCGGCTCGTATATTTTACTTCGACCTGATTTCCCTAATACCAAGACATTTCTATGTTTGAATAATGACAGTGAGCTAAATTGGACCATAGCTTTAGTGAAGAATGGTGACGTCTAATAGATGCAACTATATAAATATCTGAAATCAGTTGAAGAGGTGACAAAAGGGGCAATGTTCAGTCCCAAAGATTGATAAAATTTTTTCCTTGAAATTTCTTCGGTGTTCACACAGCACAATTCTTATTGCTTATCGCTCGTTTTTTAATTTGAGAGTATACACACATTTAGAAATGCTACTACAATCAAGTGTGTTTTAGTCCTATCTTCCCTTCACCACAATGTCTGATAGGTAATTTGCTTAGCTTAAAGATTTTCTTCGTATAAATTGGGACTTTGCGATATGTGCCCTTGTGTTCCGGAATACATATTAATGGTTGGATTATTATGTCTGAGCTGGAAAAGAGAATGAATAAAATCGAAAAGATATGTTTTCGACTGTCAAATGTTGAAATTGAGAGCCTAAAGTGGCGAAAGTCTGTCCGTGTAGATAACATTGATCGATGCCAAAAGATTAAACTTTCCAATCGATAGCGCAAATCTCCCAGTGTAGAGTATGGTCCTTCGGCATCTTAATATTTTAATTATAAAATAAAATAAAATAATTATTTCGTATTTGTCGATAAGAAATGACTTTACACCAATGGTACAGTGCAATGACTCCCAAATGAAATAAGTCCCAATGAAATAACTCCCAATGAAATAAGTCCCATGAAAAATGAAATAACGCCCAACTGAAAAAAATGAAATAACTTCCAAATGCAAAAATTAAATAAGCCCCAATTTTGCATTGGGACTTATAATGAAGTAAGTCCCAATCTGTATGGAAGCATTTTTGGGATTTATTTCATTTTTCCATTGGGACTTATTTCATTTGGAAGTTATTTCACTGTACCTACACCAATACCTCGTTTTGTGTCCTTTCGTTTAGCATTTTTTCGAATTTGGGGCGCTGCTTAATTAGTAATAATTTTCACTGTTTTTAGATTTTTATTAGGTTGCGTTATTTTGGGTTCGAGGCTTTTGATGATAAAACGATGACCAGTACAAGAAGCGCTTTGATGATCGAAATTTTTATTTTATTTCAGACAAAAGCAAAAACCTTATTTAATGACATAAAAAGTAAAGCATTATCCAACGATAATGCTAGTGGTAATAATACTTTCCATTTCTGCGGACTTGAAACCTTTATTAATATTTTTGCAATTCTATACCTATTCAAGATAATTGAACAAATTATATTAAAATAGGGTATCATTTTTATTTTTAAAATTTCAATTAAAACATGCATAAATTCATGCAAAATGTCATTTTTTAACATAGTCGTGTAGTTGTATTTTCTTCTAAACTTACAATGTGAAACTACAAATTACACAAAATTTTATTATTTACTTTAAATGTTTGTATGTAAGTAAGTTTATGAATAAAGTCTATAATAACTATATATTTACATAATATACAAAAAAAAGCAATAAATACAATTTGTTGCTATAGGCCCACAAAGGTGACCTTCATTTAAAAATCAAACTGAAAACTGAACAACCGAACTGTTGTAAAGCCCTTCAAACAAACTTGAGTGTTAAAAGTCGTTGAAACTTGAAGCAATAGATCTAAAACAAATGAAAAAAAAATTTATAATATCAACAAAATGCGTTCATTAACACTAGAAGTAAATAAATATTACTCGTATACATGCAGCCAAACAAAAATTATGTACATATGTATGTATACATATAAAACATATTTGTACAATATACATACTTGCATACATACACACAAGCACTTTAAGTACCCAGTAAACATAAAATTAAATGTTTGATTAATATGCATTACACAATTCATTTTTTAAAAACTCTGTACATATACATACATACATACGAGTATATGTATGTACATTAGGGTGGCCCCGTTTGTATGGAGAAAAAATAAGGTATCGATGTTCCCGACTAATATGAAAATTTGAGTCATTTTAAGACTACGTTTCTCAATTTTTTTGTCCCGTTTTTTAAAATTATACCTCTTTCAATTTTTATTAATTTTTTTTTAACCTTTATTCTTCCCTATCTGACAATCTCTGTCAACTCAATTCGTTAATGTAATGGGTATTCAAATAACGTAAATTGTATAAGCTAAAAAACGGGAAAAGCCATTTGGGTTTAATAGCATGATGTTTATAATCAAGAAATTTCAACTATTTATTTAAGTAAATTCTATGAAAAAATAAAAAAACACTAAAATTTTGTCTGAAATTTTCAAAATTTTTGAATTAAAAAAATTGTTTTTTAATTTTTGATAACCCATTGAATGCGACTCTCAAATACCTTTCATATGATACCAAATTTACATATAGTTGCCTTGGGGGAAATGTGAAAAAAACCAAAAAACCTCTAAAAAGGACATTTATATCCTTTGATCCAGCTCTTCAAATATTGACCCCAGGACAAAAAAAAATTGAGAAACGTAGTCTTAAAATGAATCAAATTTTCATATTAGTCAGGAACATCGATACCTTATTTTTTCTCCATACAAACGGGGCCACCCTAATGTACATATACCCAATAAGCACAAATTTTTTGTGAATTCCAGTGTGAATCCAAGCTTGAATTACATTTGAAATCCATCCTCTTTCCAGTCTGTTTGAAGTATGTTAAAAAACAACATCAAATTTGTTTTAAGCATATGTTAATAATGACACAGAGTTGATGCAAATCATTGGCGGCGGTGATGATGATGATTTTATAATTAAATTTTCAGAGAACAGTTTCGGTTCAACTGGAATCACACTGTTATTTAAGGCTGGAATTACACTGTAAATGTACTGTTTTGTTCGACTGTAATTCAATGGTTAATTTTGCTGGATTCGCTATTGAATTCAACTGTGTTTCAACTGTAATTCAACACTGGAAATTGGAAATTGTGACTGGATTTCAAATGTAATTCCACTTGAATTCCATCCAAAATGCTTATTGGGTATAAGTATTATAAATGTCTTTGTAAGTTTGTTTGTTTGTTCCGAAATCACGCCTAAACGATTGAACCGGTTTGATTGAAGTTCCAAACGTAATTAGATCTATGTTTGGAAGCGTCAATAGACTATATTTTTTCAAAAATTGAACCAGGAAATATGAATAAAATCCGGTAAAATTGATACCTTTGTTTCTTAAAGAACCAATCCCAAACGGCTAAATTGTTTTAATTGAAATTTTTCATGTGGATAGATCCATACTTGGAAGTGCCATTAAAGGTCGTGATACACTAGCCTACACAATCGTACGATTCATTCACTGGAAAATCTAACCGATTTCTATCACACTCAAAAAAATCGCAACAAAGGCTGTCAGGAATAAAGTTTTCGTTATTACAACTTCCTTGTAAAATAAAATAATTTTTTTTCTAAAGTATGGCAATACCAGTGAAAACCCGATTACTTTTGACAAATTACTGACGAGAAACAGAAAATTGTTTGTGTTTGTGAAAAACATTTGTTTGTTAAAAAAAATATAAAAAACGTCTGCTTTCCATTTTTGTTTATCAAATTATTTATTGGCAAAACAAAATTAAAATTAATTTATTTTTCATGAAGTTGACTTTTTTTTCAGAACATATGGCAACTTCAAATACATACGTCACTATAATATTTAAAGGCAAGATGATCTTCCCTTTAGCTTATCTATCGGTTTTAGATTAAAGTAAACTTATAATAACCAAATACTTCTTATCTGTCCGATAACATCATACCTTTAACTATTGTTAAGTTGTAATACTGGGCCGATTAAATAGGAGGAAAACGGGTAAAAATTTTACAGTTTGTTCTTAAATAATGATTTTCCGTTTATCCAAAAGGGGGAGAAATCAGTAAGCCCAAACGGCGGAATTTACTGAAATTTGAAGCGTAGATAAATGCGTAAACATGCCATATATTTCTTAAACACTGACCAGGTTGGTACAGAAATGGAAAAACCGGTAAGCGCAAAAAGTTGAATCGATTTTAATAAAATTATGAACATAAATCAAGTCGAAATAAATTGGGTAAAAACCGGTGAAATTTAATATACTATAACACTGAGACCGCTAAGGGACAAGGAGAGGAAAACTTAAAATTGTTGTGAAGCAACGGTATTTTTATTTCAGCTTTCTATTGTCAAAAGGTTGTGTATTAAAAAAGTATTTTTTAAGTGTATAAAAACGGGTAAAAAGGGGAATTTTGTGTTTAAACTTAATAAATGATCTACAGACTTGTAATTTTAAATAGCGATATATTAAAAAATAAAAACAACTTGTCAAAAATATACGTTTAGAAAATTTAAACTAAAGATTTGTAAAGATTTGTGTTTTAGTACTTTTTTGGTACCTTTTGTATCTGTTGTTTTAATACAACGAAATTTGTATTTTAGCTTTATGCAATCACAAAAATATGTATTCGAGAAGTTATTTCTTCATAACACAACACTTAAGCTAGATTTACACGATTGAAATTTTCTTCAAAGTTGCTCTTCAAAAAACAGCAAAATTTCTTGAACATTTATTTAAATTTAGTTATTAATAGTTATTAAATAAATAAATTTTGAAGAAATTTTGCCGTTTACACGAGTTTGAAGCATTTTGAAGAGCAATTTTGAAGAAAATTTCAATCGTGTAAATCTAGCTTTAAATGATACTAACGTTTAAAAATGGGAATTTTGCATTTCTTCGAAATAAATCACAATCCGACTTACAGTTTTTAAAATGGATTCTTATAATGGAATATAAGTTATCAATCAACATATGTATATTTCGTAACTCTAAAATTAAAGATTTCTATTCAGGTACATATATCCGTAAAAAATTTGAATACTTTGTTTTAAAGCGGGAGATATTGGCCTCTTAGATTCACTCAAATATTTATTTGCAAAGCATCTTTTCAATGAATCGGCAGTTAAAGTAAAGGGTAATTTTTTTGTCCTTTTTAACTAATGAACTACTTACATACAATTTTAGATATTTATATTTTTAAAAGAGGAATGGGATTAACTCCTTTAACCATTCCAAAAACTATTATCAACATTATGATTTTTATCTTCTTCATTAACACCATCACTAATGTTTAGAGCTACCTAAAATAAAGTTCCTATGTAGCGTATTTGATCAAGTCTTCCAAGGGACAAGAAAACACCCCCAACGACGAGCACAGCCGGAATCATAGGTAGCCCTGTCCCTTGCAATCTTGATAAGTCAAAGAAGAATCGTTACAGAGCATTTTTCTCTCGTCGTTGCTTATTAGTGAACTGAATACATAAATAATCCGAAAAAATACTTAATTACAGTTTTCAGAGAAGATATTGTTTAATATTTTTTTTTTTTTTACAGAAATGCGTTTTGGAAAACATTTGACAAATTGTTCTCAAATTTTGATTTCTAACAGCTTGTAAAGCCTGAAAACCTTATTGTTTTATGATTTTGGCTATATTTATGTAAAGGGTAGATATGCAGTCTTGAATCTTGAATATCGATTTCTTTATTAGAACATAATTTTCTTCACATTGTGATTTAAAAAGGAATATTTAACATGTACTCGTACACTATTAATATTTTAAATGTAAGTTTACAAATAGGCCAACTATTTTATTAACAATGTACGAATTGAGAACTTTATATACCTCTAAATTAATGATTATGAGAATAGATCAAGTAGTAGAACAACATTTTTACGACAAATGATCAGCAGTCAGAAGTAGAAAATAATAAACTCCCGGACAACGGCGGGTACGAAAAGTACATATATGTATACATATGTATGTATGTAAACACTTCATACAAATTTCGATGCGGCACTTTTTTATTTAATACTTGCTTTTCTTACCTTTGAAGGTTTGTAAGAGTCTTAAAATAACTTCAAAGACTATTTCTGAACTATTTCTTACTGAAAATGTTAAGTGTTTAAGTAACGCACAATGTGCTTTATCTATTTGTATGTATGTACAAGTGCGTACAAATTTGAGGGAGCAAAGTCAAGTAAAAAACAACAACAATGACACGAAACTTGTCGTTTAGTTGACCTTGATAAATGGAAAAAATAATCAACAATAGAAAAGAATTAATAACAAAATAGATGAATAATATAATATTAAATATTCTCTTATTTTACTGTGTTGTTTTTTTTTTCATTAAGATTATAAAGGGCTTAAAATATGGCATTATTTGTGTTGTTGTTGTTGTTAACAGTAAAACCTGGGCAAGAAACTACTCGCGTAACTAGTAACGTATTTTGTTACGTATCAATTACAGAAAATACGAGTATGTTTGTGGAATTAAATTGTATAAACCAATAAAAATCGGTAGTGCCAGCTCTCTATGATGGATAAGAATACAAATATGATTCTAATTTCAGAGACTCATTTTACAAATAGTTAATGACATACACATGTCATCTTCTGTAGATCTTCTCAATGACAGGTTGTATCTAAATTTGTCTAAAAAATGTAAGACCTGATCCTTCCGCCTACGATGCCAAAAAAAATTTTAAATCAACTCAAAAACATCTTTGCTTCAATCATGTGAAATTTCGTTACGATATCTGTAATAATTCCCGAGATACCAAATTATGTACTCGTATTTCCGAAATAAAATATTTCTAAACCACTGTGCGATGGACGAAACGATTACCCCTTGAAGAATATCCTAAATGCTGTGGGACTCTCTAGCACAGAAAAGAACAAAGTTATTATTTGCTATTGGTAGAAACTCGATTAGAGCTCTTATGGACACTGTATAATTGGATTTGTCAGTGACGAATCGCATTCAATTTGTCAAAAGTACATATTTCAGGCTTTACTTTAATAGATATTAAATACCGATTTATATATTAGATATGACAAAATCTATGATGTCAGTTATAAAGCGATCAGCTTACGGTGCGATTGTTTGTTAGCAAACATGATGTATTTATCAAGTATAAAGAAGGGACTAGGGATAGTAATTTGCGGCATTCCTGCTTCAATAGGTTAATCGGCTCTTAAAAGGTGTTTTTCTTTGCCTAGGTAAAAAGCTTTACAATAGCTTATGTGTATTCGCCGGTATATTTAGTTTCAATTTGGATATTAAAAATCAAAAACTTGAAGATATCGATGAAGAGAGCAGAACGTCTGATTTGAAATACAATTAAAATAATGTAGAACTTGTTCATGAGTATCTTCTCGATATATGTATGTAGCTTCGCTATACATATATATTAAACAATAGCCTGATGGGTCTATATGATTATACTTTTGTGTGATCCTTTCCCGGATTGGGTAACAGGTAAACAGTGAAACATTGCATTCTGGAGCATAATATTTAAGACGTAATGTAGCATTAAAAATTAGAAGTTTAATATTACACACGGTAAATACATTTAACAAATGATTAACAAACAGATTCCCTTTTTCAGTATCATTTCTAAAAATAAATAAATTAATTAATCTTCATCCACAGCGTAGACCAACACATACCACTGTATGCCTTTCTAAACCATAAATAACTCTATCATCAATATTACAATGAATTGTAATATTAGATTCGAAAATTTTACAAATTTGTTGTTGTTGTTTTAAAATACATACATACAACTGGCTCGCATTAATAAGTTCGTTTATTCAACTTAAGAACAAGTTAATATATTTATATGTATGCATGTATTTGGGTATAAATGTACGGCTCTCATTGAAATACATACGTTAAATTGTGTTTATTTCCTGATTGCAGGCTAGTTTTTTCTCTGTAAACTAAATTAAAAACCTATAAACATATTTACATATCCATACATACACATACTATATACATACATATATGTGAATGTACTTTTTGAGAATATTTAAACCGAATAAGAAATATACTTAGTGCGAGCCCTTAAGTGTTACAAGTAACAAACGAAAATAATAACATTCTTATTTTCTGGTTTATGAAATGTATAACGAATGCATGGCCAACATTAATGAATTATTTTATAAGTAGTAGAATAGTCGTGATCAAAACCAGTTTCTAAATCACCTACATATTCATATTAACTCTCCCGTTCATAGTTCGGCATGAAATACAAACTCGTTGTCTCCATTGTGTTCTTCTTGCTAAAATACATATGTCCCAATTTACACGAAGCAATTTTTATTGAAAGGATTGACCCCTTTCCACCAGTTTAAATTCCATTCATCCGTGGGCCGAAAAAATATCAGGTACCAAATTTTATTGAAATACCTTCAAAATTGCGACCTGTACTCATCACCATAGTGGGGAGGGTATATTGGATTTGTGCTGATGTTTGTAACGCCCAGAAATATTGGTAGACTCAGAAACACTTCCTGAGCCGATTTAACGATGTCCGTCCGTCCGTCTGGCTAGCCATGTGCGCAGAGTACAGGTCGCAATTTTGAAGATATTTCAATAAAATTTGGTACGTGATATTTTTTCGGCCCAAGGACGGATGGGATTGAAACTGGTGAAAATCGGTGCATTATTTCACTTGGGCCCCATACAAATGTCCTCCCGAAATAGGAGTTGAACAATGATAAATGTTTGAATTATGAAAGTATCCAAACAAATATAATCACAAAATAGTGGTAAATGAAGCCAAATCACTCTAAAAATGTTGTCAAGATCGGTCTATAATTAGTCGTAGCTTCCATATAAGGCCCACATCCGAAAATCACACAACTCGTTCAAAACTGTTGGTATCCAAATAATATTGAACACAAATATATTTCATATATATACGAATATTAGGGCAGAATTTTATTATAATCGGTCCATAATTAGTCGTAGTTCCCATATAAGGCCTACTTCCGAAAATCACTTTAACGATCATAAATTTCTTAAAAATTTGGTATCCAAATAAAATGCAACACAAATAATTTTCATATATGTATAAAGAAATGGTGACACCTAAACCTAAAAATGGTTAAAAATGAGATAGAAACTATACTATATTTTAATACCAAAAATTTTAAAAAGTTCTTAACTATAATAATCCGTAAATAATTCGAAAATATAAAATATTTGGTTTTTCACAATAAAAACCCGTTTTCATGTTTCGAATATTGAAGTTAATTTACATATGTATGTATGTACATATGTACATAGTTATTAAATTTTTATTCCATCTATGTGGCGGGGTTTTTGTATAAAAACTTTGTTTTTCATAAGAAAATAAAACAAATAATTTATTCGAAAATCATTAAAATTTGTAGTGTATCGGAAAGATTAAGGTTCGACAATTATAAATAAAAATAAGTCAGAGTGCAATATTCGCCTGTGCGAATCTTAAATGCTCTCCGCCTAAATATAATAATAAGAAATACAAAAATTACACCGTTTATATTACTAAAATATCTTTATTCTCTGTTTTTTATTCAGTCTTATACTACATTTACACCTACGCAAAATCTAGTACTGAAGGAATTTTGAGCGAAATCTTGTTCATTTCTACTAGATTTTCCATACAAAATAAAATCTAGTTCGTCACGAGATTTTGGCAATATCTCACAAAATCTTGCAATACAACTCTGAATTTCATACTAAAGTACTAAAAATACAGCACTGAAAAAGAAAAAATTGACAGTTCCATAAAAATAAATTTAATAAAAAATATTAAAAAGAGCGGGATATAAAATAAATTTGCGGCAAATTGCACCGTATACTAAATAAATAAATAAACATTTCTTTGTTTTGTCTGTTTTTGTCATTGACGTCAACTTCGAACACATCAATTGAAATAAATGTTTGCCGGCTCATTCGAAAATTTTCTATGGATGTTTCTTCTGGCATAGTAGGCACATCTTCCTCATAAAACGAGCCGTGGCGAGTCTATTATATAAATGTATTTAGTTAAATTACGTCAACTTATGTCCCATACATACGTGTGTCCATTCCAACACCCTACATACATACATATGTATATAATAATAGCGTGTAGTACATTTGCAGAAGTTTGTGAAACCTTATGTTTAACAAATGCTGCTGTTTTTTTACGCAACAATGTTAATTTCGATTGGTTTTTTTCAGATCTGGTTGTAAAATATAATAAAATTTGCTTTTGTCTCTCCATTTTTGTTACTAAAAGTTTACTATATAATTTATTTTCTTTTTCAATCAGCTGTTTTTATTATGAAAATGAAATCCAACAAATATGTCAAAAAGTAGTAGTGTAAACGCCAAAAATTTTATTTAAGATTTTAATTAAAATCTACTAGATTTTGTGTAGGTGTAAATGTAGTATTAGTGCAAATGTTATTAGTATTTTATTTCAAATGTTGTAAAATTTTATTTAATTTAGAGCATTTATAATTGATGTAATTACCAATTTTTATCATAATTTACAGAGTTTGTCTGATTTTCATAACAATCTTGAGTGAATTTTTACAAAAAAAAAAGAATAAACATTTTTCCATATTCATCGCAAGTTAAGAAATGGAGTATAAAGAAGGGTAAGATTAGGGTATCTATAAGTTTGTCAATCCGTGTGTAATACTGAGAAATATTCATCTGAGACCCAACAAAGTATATATATTATTGGTCCTTCCGAAATTCTAAGATTGAGCCATGTCCGTCTGCCTGTCTGGCTGTGTAAACACTCTCACGTCCAAAAGAAACAACTAAAATCAACACAGTTTACAAAAAACCCGTTTATAATTACTTTTATATGACACTTATTTTTACTGAATTTTGTATTGCTATTCCAATTTTATAGGCATTTATGTATAATTGAGCAATATTTCGGGAAAATTTTTGTATGGGGGCTATGAGAAATCATGCACCGATTCTTATTATTTTTCTCACACTTTCTTCTTTTATCATAAAAACAACGTATACAAAATTTCATGGGAATATATGCAATATATTTAAAAAAATTGAAAGAAAAATGTTCAAAATCAATTTTTTATGGAGGTTTTCTAATACTATGTTTCTACGGTACGTACATGCTTCGCTATCATGCTTCACACACCAATCATAAGCCAAACAACTTGCTTCACCATCATAGCTGCCAGATTTGACGATATATCGTCATTTTGACGATTTTTAAAATTCGAAATGACGATTTTTTTCTTTTTTATCGGGATTTTGACGATTTTTTCCGAAATTCATCTGGCAGCCCTGTTCACCATACAAAATTTTAAAAGCGAATCAAGTAGATTCATATTGAATCTACTTGCCAAGCACGAATAATGCCATTCTTCTCTAATTTTTATCACAAGTTTATCTGCACTAGCTATGTTGTAAACAAAGCAAATTATCAATTAAATAAAAGTGAAAGGAAAATTGATAAAATTTAATTTTTTTTTTAATACATTTAATTTATTTATTGAATCTTCAGAAATGAAATGACAATAAGTATTCAAATCTTAATACTAAAAAGAAAATAATAAGCCCAGCCAGTGCTAGACAAAAATTTTTATGATACTACAAACATTTCATATCAACTGATCAAGTCATCTGTTTTGCGCTTGAGTTAAAGCAAGGGTATCCCTCCTTCTCAACCGATTGTGGCCACTAAAGTTAAGGATGTCTCGTGAAAGTGGGTTTGGATGGTGTTCAAGTTTGCTGACATACTTTGACGCATATTTTGTAAATACGACTTTTACTAATGGCACGCCTAGATCTTTGTGGATTCGAGAATTTTTAACATACCATGGTGCTGCAGTAATTATACGTAGAATTTTATTTATTTTAAATAAATAAAACAAAATTCATAAAATTTAATAAAAAAAATTTTGGAAAATGTTATTATGTCCTTCTTGTCATTATGTCCTCTAAATTCAGATTTATGGAGGATTCAAGAATGAGCTTCTTAAAAATAAATAACTTGGCACATGTGCTCGCGTGTTTTCTTGTTGCTGGAAGTAAAGAAAGTAAATACGTATGAATGTATGGTTTTTTTTTAAATAAGCTAAATAATTTCCACTCACTTTTTTTGTCCATTAAAAAAATTATTTTTCATTATTTTATTTATTTTTTTTATTCTATGTATTTGTTTATTAAAAATAACTGTCAAAACGAAGCAAGTTTATTAGTCATGTAAACAGCATGATTCATAAACATGATTGAGAAAGCGAAGCAGGTGATTCAAATCGTCGTGGTAACATAGTATTACATTTTGGTCCATAACTTTGGTTTTATTATACTGATTTTGCTGATTTGCAATACCAAAGTTACCTATAAAATAAACAACATTTTTCGGGAAATTTCTTTTAGTTAAGTTGTGTATTTTGTATACTTTGTTGGGCGTCAGATGAATATTAAGTTTCACATGGAATAACAACCCCATTCACCACTTGTGGTGGTGTTCAACAACAACAGTTTATCACATATCAACTCTAGCATTCCAAGCATAAACAACAATGATGCTAGTACATCAAAACAAGCAAATATTAACAATAACAAAACATTCATTACAAAACCAGCTAGTTCAGCCTTTCAAGGCGATTACTGCCTGTTTTCCATCTCCGAATAATCAAAATAAAGAATATGACTTTGAAGATGAACAACAAGATAATACACGGACAGAATTGTGTGCAATAATTATGCGCTATGGGCACAACTTATGCACAAATTGTTCACGAAAAATTACCAACAACAGTTGTTCATAACTTAAGTTCAGCAGTATGAGCATGTCTTATGAACAACTGGGCATAGATTATGAACAACATTTTCATAGATTGTGAACAAATAGGAACAATTTTTACACCTCCTGCTAATATTAAGGAAACAAAATTTCATTTTATTTTCAAATGTCTTTATTTCAAAGTACAAGTACAGATCAGAGATCGGCAATGAATCGTTTTTTTTTTGCGATTCACAACTACTCATGACATTTTAAGTATAAGTGGTTTTACATCATTGCAATTTAACTACTCTGAGTTACTCAAACTCACAACAACGTTGACTTATAAATGCAAGTGGATATAAGTATGAGTACTACGCCAACTTCGAGCTCATACCATTCCCAATATGTTTGATTCATCAACAACGGTATTTAGATTTACATTTTAAGAAAAATACTCACAGACTCATAAAGTATTCAACTCAGTTAAGTCATTAAAAAAAATTTTCAGCTAAATCCTTTAGGTATTTATACAAATTAAGTAAAAAAGACATATAAAAACATACAACTAAGTTTATAGGAAAACATATTGGGGAAAATAGAAAATTTATTATTTTATAAGCAGGCTGCAAAAAATGAACGACACTCGCATGAGTGTATGCGAGTCATACTTATTATTTTATCGTCTACGTACATTGAGTTAAGGAGAGTCAAAATAAACAACATCATACATGATATTAAGTATGAATATAATGAACACTTCAAACTTTAAAGATGAGTATTGGTTTGATGATATCGAGACAAGTATGAGTACGTATAAGTACAATAAATTATAAGTCATGATTCGAGTATACTCACTTTTTCAGTACTCATAACTAATCTCTGATACAGATATTAATTTTTTTTTTCATTTCTATAAGCCAAAAGCTTCGCAGTTTGTGTTTGTTAATTATTAAAAAAAAAAAAAAAAAAAAAAAATTCTATAAAATTCTTATCATAAAACATGCTTAATATTGGATGAAGGGCTTAGGAAATTCAATTTCTGTAATGGATTTCAATATATAATTTTACGTTCTTTCTTCAATAATAATGCAAATCAAAATTTTCAATTTGGTATTCATTAAGTAATAAATATATGCCGTCTTCTAATAAAATTATATCAACAATACTATTTTTTTTTTTTTTTAATAATTAACAAACACAAACTGCGAAGCTTTTGGCTTATCTGCAGAAAACACCCAGAGTATTCAATTTTGTAAGTTGTTCCTTTGTAACTTATAGAATTTGAAACATTTAGTTCTTTTTTTTTTGTTTCGAATGGTAGTGGTAATTGTTTAAATTAATATTCTTGAGTTGCGACTGTTTTCATATTATTAATTTGAAAGGATCCTTGTTTACAACTATTTGATTTGAAAATTTTACACAGAACTTTTTTGCTATTGCTAGCTCTAAATTAACTATCGACTATGCAACTTTGGAGTATTCTTTTAACATTTTGTTTTTACATTCATGTCTCATACACCATAAGTCCTTGAAAGGGCCAACTGCTCTTATAATAGAGCCATAATGTGTTGTATTATGGTGTTTTGGCTTTATAGCAGAGGTGATCAAAATTAAAAAACTTATGTATTGGTGAGAAAATGAAACAAATTTAAAGGTACAGTAAAACGAAAAAGTAAACGAAAGATTTTTATAAAAAATTGTT
Source organism: Bellardia pandia (assembly GCA_916048285.2). NCBI lineage: Eukaryota > Metazoa > Arthropoda > Insecta > Diptera > Calliphoridae > Bellardia > Bellardia pandia. The sequence goes on from OU696530.1 coordinate 57,047,102, forward strand.
TTGGTTTTAAAAATGTGTTTAATAATTCAGTTCATAATTATTTTGTTACTTGGTAAAACGGAAAATTTTACCTTATATTTTACAGTAAAAAAATTAAAAATTAATCTTTTTACTTTTTTTATTATATTTACATAGAAATTTTTCAACAATATTTGCGTCCTCATTTATCCATCCTTTAAATTTTTTAAAATATATATTTTTCATTTCGGCAAAAAGCTCATTTGTATCATCTTCAATATATTTCTGAATATCGCTATGGAAAACATCATAATGCCTTCCGATAACCGAATCCCAGTGACCTTTAAATGCTTTATAACACAAAAGGCATTGAGAATTACCAAATGCATTTTTTAATTAATAATGGTACCATAATTTTTTTACGTACTGTATATTAAAAACAAAAACAATTTGCCATGTGAAAGACAACTTAATTCAAAGAGCATAACAAAGTAGTTGGTTGGGCAAATAAGCAATTGCACTATGAAATGATCATCTCTGCTTTAAAGTAGGTTTAAAGCAGTCCGTACACTGGTAGAAATATGACATTCTAAAATGAAGAACAAATTTCTTGAATGTAGAATGCAAAATTCTTCAAGTTTCAATCTTAAAATATTTTTTAGTAAGATTTACGTTCTCAAATTTAAGAATAAATTCTTGATTTATAGAACGCATTGTAAAAATCAAGAACGTTATCTTAATTTTAAGATTGTATTCTTCAATTTAAGAACGTGATCTTAAATTTTTAGAACACATTCTTAAATTCAAAAACGACATCTTAATTTTGAGATTGTATTCTTGAATTTAAGAACATATTTTTAAAGTTTAAATTTAGTTCTTAGAATTTGACAATAATTAAAGAGTGAAAACGCTGACCGAAGAACACGTGTTTAATAAAAGTGAAAAATAAATATTAAATAATGGAAAACCAGAACTTAGAGAAAGACATAATTGAAGATCAGAACTTAGGGGAAGTAGTTTTTATAAGTGTACCTAATGAAAACTTTTTGACGCTGGCTGATGGACAATATCATATGAGCAGCACGCCGGAGGAAATTGAATCTGAGTTGTCGGACGACACATTGTTAAAAAACCTTTTACAAGAGTTTCAAATGGAGTCTATTTCCAGGTATCTTAAGGGTAAGTAATGAAATGATTTGATTTTGGACGTAAAATCTTGATTTTAGCACGTTTATTCTATGAGTGTATACTAGGCCAGGTCGACTTGTGGGGAGGCAAAAAAATCAGTGAAAATCGTATTCTAGGGATCAAAATAAGAAACTTTGCCGAAGGAACCATACCTCTAAAACGAGTTCTACTACCCCCCAACTGTTGACTTTTGTCTCGTACAAACATTTAAAAAAATCACCATTTTGGCACTTTATTTTACTATTATTTTTTATTTATTTTTAAATATTATTTTTTACGGGACAAAAGTCAACAGTTGGGCGGTAGTAGAATTCGGTTTAGAGGTATGGTTCCTTCGGCAAAGTTTCTTATTTGTTGTAGATTTTGGTTCAATTGGAAAATGTGGTTCAATTGTTAGCATTTTAAACTGGCACACACTAGAAATATGTTTTTTATAGATAGAAAAGTCAAGAAATTTGCAATGACATTTGGAACATAGTAATTGGTTATGCTTTTTGAGAGAGTGTAACTATTAGTATCAAATGGCTTATTAGTACCCTCCGCCGATACGAACGAACAATTGCAAAAAAAGCAGTTAAAGTTCATAATTATTTATTTTATTCCAACAATACTTGAATTTCTTTCTGAAATTATTTCTGTTTCAACTGTGTTAAAATATGTAATTCTGGTGAGTTAATTTTAGTGGTTGGTATATCATAAAAAAAATGTTGAACAAAGTTCCAGAAAGTTGTGTTTTCAAACGGGTATTCTAGGTTGAAGACGAAAAAACACTTGAAATATATATCAAAAGCATTAAAAGCGTCAGCAAAAAAATAAATGAGACTGTCCACGACTAGAACATATTGATATGAATCGTTCCTTAAGAATGATCAAAAATGGTTGAAAATTTATATTCTTGCTCACTCAAAATGCTTTACGCTTGTTTATAGTGCTTTGTATGTCAGCAGCGCTGTTTATTTCAACGACGAATGAATTTCAAGCGTCGCCTGTGCTAACCTTCCACGTCTGTTTCTCAATTGTTTTTCTTGCCACAGGCTTAAAAATTGCTGCCAGCACCTTCGAGACTTCAATTAATTCTAAATCTGAAAGAAAATTCAAACAATAGTAATTAAATTTATTTTTTATTTCATAAGTTTAAATAGTTTTTTTTACCTTTGTTTGTGGGAAGATTATCTATAATTTTTTTAGCAGCTGGAAATTTAACAATATTTTTGCATACTGCTATGATGTTATCCTTCAGTGAATTCCAGTTGTTAAGAAATAAGTTTGACTTTTCCGGGTACAAATTATGGAAGTCAATATCGATCTAAATATAAAAATATAAAATTTTTTTATTTATATATTATGTATATATAAATTTAAATTGTCTACCAAACGATATCCGTTACTATGCGTGTATAATGGCCAGTCTGAAAGTATAAATTGTAGCGAATCGATATTAATGTCCTGGCGCCGAAGAGCAAAGCTGGAGTTCCATTTCAATTCTACCGTCTCCCAAGGCGAATTTCTTGTTTTTAGCCAAATTTTAGCTTTTGAGTCGATTCCTGATACCGAAATAGCACTTACTTCTCGACCTTCCAATTCGAGTTTGTTATTTTTTCTTGCGCGGAGATATTTTTTAAAAACACCAGATTTTCTAAATACTCTAGACATCGAACGGTATTTGTTGTACAGTTTTCCGTTCCGCTTTTCCCTTTGAAAATAATATTCCTGTAAACAATCAAATAGGTTCAAACAGTTGTATATGTATTTTTCCTAGTTGTGTACTTTTTTTCTGATACAAATCGTTTTACTATGTCTCCTGTTATATTATCGAACATGGCATAATTCATGGGCACGTCTTTCTCTAAATGATCTCTGACTATATTTGTCATCAAAGTCTCTCTGTCCGATGCACTCAATTCATTGTTTGCATTGTAATTATTGCAAATTTTTATTCCAATTGGGCAATCCAAGAAATTATGTAAACTCTGAAATATTAACAATATATGTTATATATCCGATATTTGTGAGAGGAAAAAAGTGTTAAACAAATTTGTATGTAGAGCCATCGGTTATAACCGACTCTGAAAATGAAGTAATCGAGTCCGACTGACTGATTGAGCCACTAGCTGAAGATTGGTCTGTATGTTTGCAACAACATGTTGAAATTGATGTCAATTGCTGCGATTAAAAACAACAATCAATATCTTATACTATAATTCATATAAAATTTGCTTTCTCACATTTGCAAGTCGCCAGTCATTGACTAGGCCACGAAACTTTATGCGAGTGCCTATTTCATCATTAAAAATCTCTTTAATGTCTGCTTCTGTCATGGCCTGGAAGCAGTCGATATTTATTTTGGCTTTTGTTAAGGACAAATAATACTCTTCTAGTCCATATTTATTTAATAGATTGAAAAATTCAGAGTCTACATCTACTTTGACAATGTAAGCGGCTGACAAGTCTGAATTTAAAGGAAAAAAATCAACAATAAAAAATAAAAGGAAAAAACAAAAAGTATACAGAAATAACAGCAAATTAAATGAAAATATAAATTAATACCTTTGAAATTTTTAGAAAACATATACTCATGGCTTTGTTGACCTGCGAACTTTTCCATATTTAGCACTTTAATGGATTTATTTAAATATTCAAGACTGAATGAAATAAATTGCGTGGTTGAAAACATGCGAATAGATTTAAATGCGTTTTTTTAATCCGATGCAGGGCACTACTCAATACTTACCTTTGGTTTTCTTAATTTGCACAATTATATATTTCTAAATAATATTTAATTATATATAAAACACTTCAACTGCTGTCGCTTCTAAACACAACCGGCACTCTTGACATAAAGAACACAAGTGAAACTTACTAACTTGCAATTAATGCATACTCCATATCCATATGCGTACGCATTGTTCATAATCTATGCATAAATGAGCACAACTTATGAACAAGATACACACACATATCAAAATGCTGGGCAAATTCTATGCACAAGTAGGTATAACTCATGAACAATAAAAGTTAATAGTCGTTCACATTTTTTTTGTATAACTTATGAACAATTTTAATAGATTGTGCAGAATTTATGATTATTAGGCATAATTTATGCGCAAAGTTTCATATTCAAAAATGCACCTAAACATTTTATAGTTCTGAACGGCTTGTGCATAAATAATGCACAACAGTTTTCTCCGTGTAGCAATAATAACACGGTGTTACAGTGAAAATATACTTGACAAGTGACCTAGTGTAAGTTGTAGGCCTTATTGAGTAGATCATAAATAAATTTTTATGCCCTACACCACCATAGTGGGGAGGGTATATTGGATTTATGCGTATGTTTGTAACGCCCAGAAATATTGGTCCAATAGCCACCTTAACGTATACCGATCAACAGAATCACTTTCTGAGTCGAACAATGTCCGTCCGTCCGTCCGTCTGGCTGGCTGTCCATGTAAAGCTTGTGCGCAGAGTACAGGTCGCATTTTTGAAGATATTTTGATAAAATTTGGTAAGTGATATTTCTTTGGCCCTTTGGTGGAAATCGTTCTATTATTTCACCTGGCCCCCATACAAAAGTCCTCCCGAAATTAGGGTTTACCGATCATAAATGTTAGAATTATGCAAGAAACGAAACAAATTTCATCACAAATGAGTGGTAAATGAAGCCAAATCACGTCTACAATTTTTGTGCAGATCGGTTCATAATTAGTCGTAGCTCCCATATAAGGCCCACTTCCGAAAATCACTTTAACGATCATTAATTTTTTAAGAATGTTGGTAATCAAATAATTTTATAATGGTCGGTCCGTAATTAGTCGAAACTCCCATACAAGACCCTCCCCGTAATCAACTTTAACCACCATAAATCTTTTAAAAGTATTTGTATCGCGATAAAGTTTAACATATGTATATAATATTTATATTCACAGAAATGATGACACTAAATTTTTGGATGATCGGTCCATAATAGGTCATATCTCTCATATAGCGCACATTTCTGAAAAACTGTTTTATACATATACTGGGTGTAGGGTATTATATGGTCGGGCTTGACCGACTATACTTTCTTACTTGTTCCAATTTGGGAAATTTTGAAAAAGCGTCTAATTTTAAGATCGCATTAAATAATATTGTTAGCACAACATACGAGTGGTTGCATTAAGTTTTTAAGGGTTTTTTATCATGAATGGTGTTAGTTGCTCATAGCCCGGAGAGTTTCTTGGCTTAATATATGTATGTAGGGATCAGTGTAGATATGACTGCTGATATGTTTTTTTTATTTTAACCAATTAGTGTTATTTTTCCCGTAATAGCAGACTAGCTGTCTACCTTTGGGATGTATTAATCGAGAGCCCCAATATGTGTGTTTGGCATTATAATCACCAGTATTGGAAAGCCAGTACCACCATGTGCTTTACCATCAGGATGATTTGTGAATGGGAAAGTGGATCCAGGAATATAAAAATTATATCTTTTGGTTGAATGCGTTTTGAAAATGAGGAAATGAAGTAGGATAATTCAGTTGAAGCCGTTAGAAACAATTTTTCAAAAACTCATTTTTTTGCCAGGAGTATTTGAATCATTTGGTTCTGCGCTTTTGAAAGCTCTTCTATAGTGTCCTGCATGGATGTCATATGGTTGGACATGTTTTGAGATAACATTCTGGGTAAGTACATTTGATAAATTTTCCAGCCAGTTCTCAAACTTCAAACCCTATTTAGTTTTTCGCAGATGATAGCAGCATTTGCCATTCATACTCATTTAACCATATACCAAACCCTTTGGAGATTAGGGAAATGAGACAAAATATGAATGATACGCTGAGCCGAGATCTTGAGGCAATTTCGGAATGGGGTTGTGCGAACAGAGCCGATTTTAACGCACGTAAGACTCAGTGTTGTTTACTAACGCACAAACGCACAACAGATCATGTTGCTTCATCTGTTTTTATGGACGGTGTAAATATTAAGGAATCAGACGCTTGTGACGTTCTAAGCATAAGAATCCAGTGTGATGTCCGCTGCACCAAACACATTTTTCAAGTGTCAGAAGAAGCGTTCAAGTGCCTTGGTTTTTTTTTAAAAGGGTGTAGAAAATACTTCACTCCATCTGATCTTTTTACTATTTACACCACCTATAATCGTCCGAAAATGGAATACAACTCTCATGTATGGGCCGGTGCTTTGAAGTCTATTTTGGAGTTACTCGACCGCGTACAGCAGAGGGCGAAGATGATTATCGGTGACAGTAGGGTATCCAACTCTATTGATTCATTGGAGCATCGTCGCAATGTGGTTTGTGTTTCACTGTTCTATCGATACTATAATGGAATGTGTTCTGCTGAAATCAGGGAACTTGTTCCTGAAACATGTAGTTTTTTACGTAATACACGTTCTTTAATCAGGGCTCATCCATTTGTGGTCGACTGGACAGTGGATCGCACAACACACTACAGGGCAAATTCATTCTTTAGCCGTACTGTCCGTATGTGGAACAAACTACCAGCAGAAGTATTCCCTGCCACTTTCAATATGGTAAAATTCAAGTCAAATGTTCACAAAAACTACTCCCTCTATCCGCCCTCCCATAATATATTTTCGTAGTTCCAACACAATGCATTGCATAAGTAGGGGTCATCCCCTGAGTGCTGGTCCAAGAGAAAAAAAATAGCTGCATAGGATACAGTTCCAGATTTGACTGGAAGTTCCAGATTATTATTTTTAATTTTTCAATTAGATTCAGTGCAAATTATATTTTCTTTAAGGATAGAAACGCAAGGATTGGAAGTAGCTCTTATCAGCTTTTGCTTTCCCTCTTAGTCTTTTTAATATCACTTTACAAACTGGACGCCCGTGATGGTTCACCCAGTAATAACCGGCACAGTTTTTGCAATTTCTTTTAAAACCTTTATTAATAATAACACACTTAGGTACAGGTTTATGATGCTTTAAAGGTTCCTCCACTGTTATCACACGATGCAATAAGTATCGCAGAGAGTAAATAGGATGAATTTTATTACTTTTTAGTTTTCTATCGTTGGGCTCCAACTTTACTCTAAATAGTTGTAAGGGAACTTTATCTTTATTTAAAATATTAACCATTTCTTTCAAAGCCTCCATGATATAGTTAGGTTCTCTATTCCTTTTATAACCACTTTCAAGCCTTTAGTGCTTTTCAGATTATAAGTGTAGAAATTTCTCTTATTATTATTATTCAGGATGACTATAGTTTTATAACTAGAATCAGTCAATAGCACTGGACTAGTTATGTTTAATTTGCCTTTCCTCATTACATAAAATTACATACATACATTATATTTGAATAAAATTCTTAGTCAGTTGGTGGCTGAGGGACGGCCGGACTACTGTAATGATGTGCGTTCGTTATAAATATGATGTTGGTAGGCTTTAAAGGGATTTGGTCGATTTTCGGTAAAATTTTGGACGGATTGAGTATTTTCCAGTGGCAGCACTGTTTTCAAAAGCGAATGTGAGAGACGTACTTTAAATTATTCTATTAATCAGGGTTGCCATTTTAGCACTTTCAGTACTAGATTTAGCATTTTGTTCCTCGAAAATGCATTGAAATTTTTAAAATATATGCTAAATGCTTTTTAGCATAATTTTCTTAATAAAAAACAATTGTTTTTCGAACAAATTTTTACTTTTTTATTCCAAAAAATACCTTTTATGAATATTTCAACTAAATTTCTTTCGGTGTGGCCAGTAAATGAACACGGAAATTTTTGAATTAATATATGAAATGTAATCTATTAAAACAATTCAACAATTGTTATAAACAAAATTAGAAAAAACTTTAATCTATATTTGTAACATTTGAAATAAAAATTGTATTGTTACATTGAAAAAATTTAGCACTTCTCTTTTCTTCTGTAGAACATTTTAGAACTTAGTTTTTCAAGTTTTGGCATATTTTGAAATTAATTTTCTGGCAACACTGCTATTAATTTAGTGAAAGCTCTTTTCGGTAAAAACAAAAACGACTCTGCAGCAGACAAGCAGTGCGCTGATCATGTACGCACTTGTTTACAATCATTTTTTCTGACAGGTTTTTCAAACAGATTCTCAGTCTCACGCATACTCGTAGACAAACATATATGTACAAACATAACATTTAATTGTTGTTGTTTTTTAAGTATTTTTCATTCTTTTCTTTAGACTTTTTGAAGATCGTTAGAATATTTATTTTATTATTATATTTTCTTCTATACTCAACAAAAAAGAATAGAAACTTTTTTGTTGAGTATGTTTTCGATTAGTAGGTAGAGAAAGAGAACGATGAGAACGATTGTTGTTGCTTTGCAATGCGTGTCTGTGTGTAGGTATGATCAGGAGCCAGCCGAAAGTTGTATGCGAGTGCGTATTTGTTTGTTTTTATTACGTATACGTTCGTGTGTGCGATTAAATATGTATGTATGTACGTTGCGTACGCGATAGTTCTGATAGTGTCAACATGGTGTGAATAGTTTTTTTATAGTAAAAATATTTGTATTTTTAGTCGATTATACCTTGAACTTCACAATAGTTTTAAGTGTTTTTGAAAAAGAGCAAAGAAAAAAAAACGTTTTTTTTTATATTTTTACTTTTTTGTAACCTATTTTCGGTAGGGGCAATTTGCAAACATAAACACAGACACAAAACATTAAACGATATTTTTATATTTGTTAGTTTTTTCTATCTAAATCACATTTAAATATGAAACTAGGAGCTTTGCCAAAAATTTAAATAGTTTGATTTATTTGTGAATATGTTTTCAAAAGTGACTAATAACAAAATTTGTTGAATAACTTGCACGATTAAATCTATTGAAAATGTGTTGTGGTAGTCAAAAAGTAGTTTTTTATACATAGTTTTTTAGTTTGTTTAAATGTCTAGCAGACCGTTATAGACAGTAAATAAAGAGGGGCAATGAAAGTTGTCTAATCTAGTACATATTTGAAAGTTATTTGATTTCAATTGAAAATGTCGTTGTAATATGTTTATTTCAAAATATTGAACCAAAATAAATCTTAGTTATCTGGAATGTATATAGTTTAGCAGTTATAATAAGGGCAAGACTACTTTTGGGCGTGGTAGATACAGTTGTTTACATCTATTTGAAAATTGTTTTTATCTTATTGATTTGCTGCCAAAACTACTAAAGACTACAATGTATTGGACTTAAAGAAATATCATTTTCGCCTTTGACGTCAAAATGTCACTGACATAATAAAGATTTTTTAAAATAGTTTTTAAAATATGTTATAAAAACAAATTATTGTTGTGTTTCTAGATTATTTAAATGTCAGGTTAATTAGAAATAAATTTGTTTGTTTAACAGATTAAAAGCAAACATTTCAAAACAATTTAAGACTCACTAATAATTTTTTACAATTTGTTGACCTTGGTAAAGGTTCTCATCTACGTAATATTTAAAATTGAGAAAAACTGAAACAAAATAAAATATTTATTTATATTTTGTAGATATGTATATTTTTAATTTACCAGATATTTATGTATGTATGTACATATGTATAGTATGTGCTATATGTATGTATGTAAATGTTTTTGTTTTCCGTTTTTTTTTTTTAATAAATTTTAATACAAAAACAAATTAAAAAGAAAAAGTCTACAAATTTTACTTTTATTTTTGTTGAGTTTTTTGCGTTATATTTTTGGCAAAAAATAAAAGTTGAGTTAAAAATAGACTTTAGAAAAAAGTAGTTTGGAGCAAAAACAAAGAGTGGACAAGAATAAAGAGCAATAAAAACATTTAAAATTAAAATTAAAAGTGTTGGTTGTTCTTTAAACAGTTGTAGAAATAAAAAGTTGTTCTTTTATTAATCATAAATTAGCGAGAAAGATGACGAAATTATGGCACAGTTTTCAGAAAAATTGTTTATTTATAAAGTTTTTTGTTGGCTAAACGATTTTTCGCGGTTTATCTCAACATATTTAAAATAAAATGTTGAAATTTGTGATGAACACGTTCCAACCAAAGTGGAATAGTCCCTGTAAGTCAGGGTAGAAAATTCTTGATTGCAACTCCCTTGGTAGGTGCCAGGAATGATTCCTTAGATGCAATGTGAATACTGCTAATAACAAGTCTGGCCTTTGAGCACCCGTTCAGAACCAGCAAAAGTAAGCAGGTGGCTAAGTAACCTGACGCTAGCTAACATTGGCTAAATAGGATATAATTATAAAAAATAATGGGTCTTTATTTACCACAGAAATTTAATATTAGCAGATATAAAATCTCTTTAGTTATATCAAATTATGTACTAAATGCTCTTAATAAATCGCTGATATCAATATTTTTGGTGAACAAAAAAGCTGGAAATCAAACGTATGATAATAAATGCTGCAGCCGAACATGAAGATGAATTTACTCAAATATTGCTTATTTGAAGGGAGGGGATAATTATAAATAAAAACTCTTAAAGAGCGAGAAGTCAAATGCCAACCCTCCCTTTAAAAAGTCACATATCACCGTAAATTATGAAGTAAAATAGAGCCCTCGTAAAGACAAATATGAATGGATGAATGCGCAAGAGGCTCTATATGCAACTGTATCTCCCAAATCACTGAACTAAATATCACTATTACCACTCCATTAATGATTAAGTTTATATTAACAATAACAGTTAAGTCGAACTAGTGCAGGTATTACTAGCGGACTATCGTGACCTGACTAAAATATTGTTCGGCCCTTTTTATTCCGCTAGCAATATCTGCACTAGCTCGACTTAACTTTTTCTAATGCTACATTATTTATCAGAAATGAATTTATGTTTTCTAAGTACAGATAAAATAAATATAAAAGTGAAGCTCGTTTAATACGTAGTCCGAAAGTCACGGCCTGATATTGTCCGAAATATCATTGAATGGAATCCTCAGGGAAAATCAACTAGTTCACACATGATGATAACGAGATAAAGAAAATTCCTAGAAGCTAAAGTTAATGTAGGAAATTTGTTGAGGACCTCGCTGCTTAAGGGATCAAATGGAAGGGGAACGGTTTTCTTAATTGATGGGCTGTATGAAACAACAAGGTTTTTCAAAATTATTCAACATATTTGTTCCAAAAGAATAATGTGCTGTTCAGATATCAAGTGCAAGATTTTTGAGAGACACATCAGATAGCGTAAATTTAATCTGAGATCAAGTGCAACTTAAAAAAATATTTAATATAGAAATATAGGCTTGAATTCAGAATAGACAATGTTCTTTGAAATAGGACATTTTTGGACAAATCTAATAGTGATATGTTAAAACCAACCTCTTGTGACCAAAAAAACCTAATAATTCTTTTAATTCTGATCAGTATTACCAGTTTCAAAAAATATTTTACTTACAATTATGTAAGCTCTCATTATTCTGGCATCTTTAAAGCCATCCCTAAATACCGGCGGTAAGCGGCAAGTTTTTTACGCTGAGTATTAACGCTGATACCCCATCCCTAAACAAAAGCGGCAACGTTATGTCAAACCGATAAAAGCAGGATTATCAAACAAATAAATAAAACGACCCTGTTTATTGTAGCAACTGGACATTTTATATTATATATTTTTCTTTTTTTCTGTGCCTTGTCAAAATCGGATTTTCCAATAGCGTTGCCACCGCATGAGAAATTTTTACAGTTAAAAAATGCTTGCCGCCGGTATTTAAGGATGGCTCTTAGATTGTTAAAGTAGTTAACCATTTCAAGAACAACTAACAGAACCATTTAATTTTACCATTGATACTAAACTGACAACTTGAATTGAGAGTAAAAAATAAAAAAAAACGGAATAAAATGTGAAATTTTTCAAAAGTAATACGCAAAAAGTGTCAATTTTTTTTAACGAAACTAATAGAACAATTAAGAAATATTTTACAAGCAAATGTATATGGATGGCTACACTTCAGACAATTTACTGTCTTTCGATTGATAATTCAACCATGATTGAAGTTCAATGGCGAAACGCTCCGAATTACAAATGGACAATCGTATAGGCAGAATCAACAATTGAGGTATAAAAGTTTAAAAATACTTGGCAAGAAAATCCATTCGCTGAATTGCTACATTTTTTATTTAGCATTTTAGTACTACTATTTATCAATGCGTAGGTTTTTTATTACTCAAAAAAAAAAAAAAACAAACAAATCGAATTAAAGTTAAAATGCTAAATGCATTATTAAATCCTCAAAAAGACTATCGCAATGTTGCCACGATTTTGAAATTTCTGATGATCTCATAATGTTTCTAGAAACTCGTGTTATTTATTTAAATCCCAGTTTCGATTTTTCTGAGTATGAACAAATTATTATATCTATTCGAAAATTGTAAATAAAAAACTAAAAGATATTTAAATGTACATTACTAGCTCTTAAAAAACAGATTTGTTGGATGGATCTTATTTCATTACGAGTATTTAGCATCTAAAACTAATCAATGCAAAATGTTAAGCCTATCGAATGACGAGGATCCGTGTCAGAAACCGATTGTAAATTATTATTATCCTAGTGTTTTTGGAATTTTAATAAGGCTAGTGATAAATGTTATCAGTAGTGGTCACAAGTGGTAATACTATCCCTTACCTTTCATAATTACAACCCCTAAAACTGATTCTTCCCCTCCCATCTGCTTCCCATACCTCTTTTCCCTTCACACCATTTCATTTTCCCTCACTTGTAACGTTAGCGTGGTTGGTAGCAGTGCTACTTAGTGTATTAAGAATACTAGTATATTACAGGCCTCCCTGACGCCAAAGCACAGGTCGGTTGTAATACTTCTTTGCTTAGTCCATGTGCGTTGCCACTGTATGAATGGTCCAACCCTTTACGCGCATACTAATGGGATCTTAGTATATAAAACAAATTCATAAACAACAACAAAAAGAACATCGAAACAGGTCAGCGGCTATTTCAAATCCTCCCAGTCGTAAAGATTCATCCAGAAGGGTTTTTGTTCAGAGGCTTGCCACCGTTAGAATTGTCGGCCGATAGGGAATCAAATACTAAAAACAACAGAAAAGCAAATCAAAAAATATAGATATGGCCGATCTCATGCTATATAGCGCATGACCAGGTACACCCACCACCCAACAAAGAAGGTTTGGTAAAAATTTAATTGTTCTATGTCTTTTTTTCGAAGCTCTATCGTACCTTCAACAGACGGACAGATGGACGGCCATGGCTAGGTCGTCTTGGAATCTTATAAGGACCCAGAATATATAGACTTTTCGACTCTACGACCATTATTTCGATGTGTTACAAACCATTATTTCGATGTATGTATTTTAAACGTAATAATCGTTTTGGTGATGGGTAAAAAAACATATTTTCATTCGCCATAAAATTTTAATCTTTTTATTTAGAGAAACTGCAACAATTTTCGAAAATACTCACAGTTTCCATTGTTCCTGGCTGGGGATAAATATCAGTGGCGTTAATTTGCTTTTGATTATCATGTCAGCGAATATGGTGTCTTGTACGCGCAGTTGTCAAGGTAACTGTACATGTATAAAAACAACGTCAGTTTGGTGACAATTCTGCTTTGCACACTTTTTGCACAAATTCACAATTTTGCAAAAACTACATAAATACATACTCGTGTGTACGTACATATAAATAGAGCAACCTATTTTGTTAAATGGAAACAATTTGTTAAGAAAATGTATATTTAAAAAGCGATAAGATAGATTTTCGTCTGTTTGCGTCCACGTGTCATGTTGTTGTTGTGCAATAAAAACCCCCACAAATTTGCCAAAATGTTGTGAAAACAAATGTATGCCAGCGAAGTGTAGAATTAGAAAATTCACATTTTTTGCTGCTTTTTTTCTAATATTTTTGTTTAAGTGTTTGCCAGCAGTCATTGCACTCATACCCTCTACGAGTATGTACATCATATTTTGTGTATGAGTGTGAGTTTCTGTTTTAATCTGTTGTATTGTTGTTGTCGTGTCGTATTTAACACTAAAGAGTTCATTGACTTTGATCGAACAAATAAACGCTACGAAAAAAAGCGCACGTTAAGATTCCGCGAATTGTATGTATTTTTCTTTAGTGTAGTTGTTGTAGATCATTTATGTATTTATTATTTGTTTCTAACAAAAATTTTGTTTTTTTCTAATTCTTGACAATTTTTTGTTTGCTTGCAAAAAAAAACCCACATGCTCGTGCAAGCGCACAAAATTTACACACTCTTCTATTCAGTTGCTTATAAAAAATACAACAACGAAAAATTCACCGAAACATGATCATAAAATTAAAGAAATCTTTTAAACAAATTCTGATACGTTTGCTCTTAAATAGATACACAAACGTACAATTGTATGTACGAGGATGTATTTGATTCAATTGTAAGATTATGATTTAGAGGTGCTGTAGCTTAATTGGTTAGCGCATTTGATCATTAAGCACGAGTTGGTACTTGTAGCCCGGGTTCGATTCCCAGCCACTGCCACTCAAACAACATCAGTTTCTGATAATTATTAGTTTTCTTCTATCTATCATAACTAATATTTATCACAGCGCCCTCCTTCGGTGGTATAGCATTGAAACGCCACCGAAGTAAAATAATTAAATAAACGCTATAATATCAAGCTTTAGCATTAATTCGTCTACTCACCACCAGAGGCGCTGCAATTCTGCACTAAAACAAACATAATGGCCAATTGCAGAGTTGTGATATAAAAAGCTGTCTTCTACTTTCACCACCTTTTCTTCTTCAACTATCCCCTTTTTCAAATAAAGTAACGCTATTATATATAGGCATATTAATTGCCTGAGTGTTACTTGTTTTTCAAAAAAAAAAATGCAACTACTTTCTAGAATGCGTCAAATAAGTGGTCGAAATAATTGAGAAATTCATGATTATTAATCGCATTAAAAAAGTATGTAGGATTAAATAGCACAATAAAAGAACATATGTATGTATGTTTGCATGTATGTATTTTAATTAAATCTTTATAAAGTCCGCTTTCACACTCTTCAATTCTGACTCGTCAAGACAAGTATTTTTGGATGAGAAGGGAAAATAGAATAAAATTGCTTTAAACTTTAATGCATACGAGCACATTTTTACTGTTACTTTATGCAATTTGTACCATAAGAAAATAGTTGACAGGATGACAGCGGTAAGCGGACTAGTTGGTCCATATCATCTTACTAGAGTAGAGTCAATCATTTAGGGAGTTTATTAGGTACGAAATAACCAAGATGTCATCATATTGATCAAGACTACTCAGACGAGGTGGCCGTATACAGTGTCTATTAGACAGCAGTAAGGAAATTGAGAAGAGCTCTTCAGATAGAAGATGGTCACAGACTCTAAAATTCTGTCCAGTGAATCACAAAACTATTCTGCCTACTCAATTTAAGGAGAAATTTGTTTGTCATTCATGCATAAAATTCCAAAAATAAAACTAATAAAATTAATTGGTTCTGCAATTAATAATATATAGAATAATTATGTAGAATAGGAAACTCCCAAAAATTGTTGCGTTTTTTTAACTCTTTTTTTTTTGTTAATTTTGTATTTAACATCTAAAGTATTATACTCTCAATAAATGCAAGATAGCCAACTGTATCGGTGGATATGCAGCACCATACCATCATAGAATCTCCATCATTAATAACCTTTAGTTTTGTATTACTTATTTTTAAGGCTTCATTCGGCTTCCATTACAGTCAACTTTGCCCCTATGAAGGAAAATTTCTTCTGTCAATTTACGAAATAAATGGTTTTCACCTCACCAGACGAACAGTTTCGTTGTTTATATTTCTGGTCCGGAATATATGTAGATATACGCGGTTTTTAAATTTGCTATGCTTCCGCGTACTATAGATCAATTTAAAAAATATTTTATTGTTTGGCGAAATCTGTTAAACAAACCACATACATACATACATATTATGTATGTATCTAATTAGATCAACTTTATATGATGCTAAAAGTATCTTTTAGCTGTCACAGGTGAATATGCATGTCATCCTATTTTAAGGCCAATTTACACATATGGAATCCAATTGTGGGGAACGACAAAAACTAAAAGTGGGGTTCAATCTGAAATTCTTGGGAACACATGCGGTGAGAGCCATTGGAACAGAACGAGTTTAAGATAGTTCTTAAAAAAACACACGGCCATGGATAGAGCGAAACGCGATCAAGCCTAATTAAAAAAAAAGACAATTACAATTAAACGATTTGAAACTGAAGGTGGCGGTGCGATGCGATGCGAACTGGGTCCTACTAGTTTCAAATAATGATTTCCCTGAAATATTGAACTACTCGTACTACATACAAAATTGAAATGGTCGTAAGTAGAACATTGAATTTTTTTCTTCAATCTTATGTAGGAATGAAACCAGATTAAGAGCCCAAGTTGAAAGTAGTAAAATAAAAAAAAAATAAATCAGATCGTACATAAAGATGTTGTTGTATGAATGAATACACGAGCGGTTGGTTCACTAATTATCAGATTATATTTTTGCATTGTTTATAATTAAAGTTAATAAAAAAAATACTCGCACAACAATTTATACATACTGTATTTTTTCTAATCATTATAATTGTTGTGCTTGTTGGTGTTTTGTTGTTTTTTTTTTTTGCTATTTTACCCTCACGCAACTTCTGGCAGAACGCGTTTTAGCTTTTTTTGCAAGTGTGAGCGAGCCAGTGTGTATCAAAAACATGTTGATTTTTAATTGTATTGTATTTTTTTGTGAGCATTTTTATGTTTTTGTTGTTGTATTTGAATGTTTTTTTATTTCATGCATATTTTTGATGGTTCCTAAATTCAAATTCAAATGCCAGACATTCATATTCACACACACACACACACACACACAAATATTATTCGTAGTATTCTAGCGAGCGAATGGGAATGATATTGGAACGAATGACTTGTCTAATAGTATTATTTTGTTCTTCATATTGTTGTTGGCTTAGTTGCTGCTGCTATTATTGTTGTTGATGATGAATGTTGTTGCTATTAGTTTGTATGCGTGAGTGTGTTTGTGAGTAGTGCTTTGCTAGTTCTATTCTGTTGTATGACAAACAAAATAATGGTTGGCATATCGGGAAGTTGGGGTAGTTGCGTAGGGACTGAAGGGGTACTTGAGTGAAGAGCTTGTTGTGCGTTGAGGTTTTTTGGTGGTTTTTTGTTGCTGTTTTTATACGAACATGCGTTTTTTTTACGACATGACGTGAATGAACTTTTCAAGGTGAAATACACAATAATAAATTTAAACACACATACATATATAGGCGCATATTTATTTATGTACATACATACAGTATATCTAAGAATGGGCAAAACTACAACAACATCATAACCATTTAAAAAAAAAACAAGTAAGAAAGTATATAATACCCTACACCCAATATATTTAATAACTACTCGTATTATGGACCGATCATCCAAAAATTAAGTGGAATGACTTCTCTGCATATAAATATAGTTTGTGTTACATTTTATCTCGATGGGAGTTTTAACTAATTATGAACCGACCGTTATAAAAATAGGTGCCATGATTCTTTTATATATCAAACTTGTTTGTGTTGAATTCTATTTGGATACGAAAATGTTTAGAAGATTTATGCTCGTTTAAGTGATTTTCTAAATTGGACCTATAAGAGCTATGACCTATAATGGACTGATCATCCAAAAAAATTGTAGCATTACTTTTGTGCATATAAATATTGTTTGTGTTAGATTTTATTTCGATTAAAGGACTTTTAAAAGACTTGTGCATGTTTAACTGATTTTCAGAAGTGGGTCTATGCCGAAGTGGCAGCTATAACTAATTATGGACCGATCAGCCTAAAATTGTACCGAATGATTTGTGTATATATGCAACTTTACATAGACAGCCAGCCATGTTATTCTGAGTCGATCGGTACACTTTAAGGTGGTTACAAACATCAGCACAAATCCAAGATAACCTCCCCACTATGGCGGTGTAGGGTACAAAAAGAGGGAATATACTAATAGAGGCACAACAAAAGCAACAGCAGTGAAACTCAACATCAAAACTAACAACAACTGGATTCTACTAGTGCTTCTACTTGCTGCTTGCTGATTGCCAGCGATTGTTCATATTCTCATTCACACAAAACTCATGCAAACAATAATATAAAAGAATGGCATTCGAATTAGAAGCTAAAGTTAAGAATGTAGAAGCAAAACCAGAATCACTAAATAATAGTAAACAAGATCGTACACATTGTAAAAAACTAAACACACTTTATTAATAATACTCGTAACTCGTATTTATGTACGAGTATGTACTATGCTTGTATAATAATTAAGAACCTTATGTTTGGTGTTATCGGGATTAAATTTGTTTAGAACTCTATTCTAAAATGTTAGCCAGACAACTGTAGAGCTATTTAACAAACTGTATAGTTAACGTGATTTTTGTAATGTTTTCGTATGTGTAACGACACTGTTTGACGGAGCCTCTATTTACGACTTTGACTATTTACGACTTTGGTATTTCTGATTTTGTGTTTTAATGTTCAATAATTTAACAAATACAAGCACAGTTTCGCTTTGATCAGATTTACATATGTATGTACATATATCTTGTTTAAAATATTACAGCTAATTATGCCTTTATGGGTTCATTATGGATTCTCATATTATATGTAGATATCTTCAGGACAGGGATGGAAAAGTTAATACTTATTTATATTCAAAATCACCATGACGAAAGACTAATTGGATAGCTTAAAAATGTTTATGTAGCATGACAAATTTACAAATTCCTTTTTGTGTACAAAACTGTTTGCTCTTGAAAATAATTACAAATTTAACATTTAGTACGCAGAGTTTGAAAAAAGTACTATTTGAATAATAAATTATTAATGAAAAATAATTTAGTTTTACATGTCTGATTCAGGATCACACAAGACAAAATTAATGTAAAAATTACTTATACGGGATCACAAGCTAGTTGTTTTTCAACAAATCGGAACAAATTTTAAATTGCTGAGAAATGTCTTTAAAATAGACAATTTCAAAGGCAGACAATTTATAACGAGTGGTAATTTACAAATTTTTATTAAATGAAGATAGTTCAAAATAAAGTTTTCCTTAACAGATAGATGTCAAAACTCTAAAAAACGGCAATTATAATTGAATGTTTTAAAGCGGGACAATTGCTAAACTCTCATGTATGCAAGTTCATTATAATAGAAAAATCGAAAAGTACCATTAGAAAGACGTACCAATAATTCACCATATGTGATTTCTCATTTAGTCATGACCATAAAAGTTTAATTTTATGTTTTTCTATCCATTCTATAATTTCTTTTTTCAAGCAATATAATAATATATTTATGTATATAAAAATGTTCTATATATTTATATATTTTTATATCCAATATTTCTTTATCTCAATGGATAACTTGTTCAGGGATATTATTATAGACAACTCAAGTCTTTAATTAGACAATTTCACAAGGTAGATGGATACTCAAACTGAATATTCAAACATACGAAAGTCTAACTCTTGGTTTTATACTTAATCAAAGATGAGTCTATCGACCAGTTTACTATATCGAGCCATAACCGCCGAAAAAATGTATCCCACAAACTCAAAATTTTACAGGGGAAGGTTTTTTTTAAATAAAATCAGTTTGAATAAAGCCATTATTTTAAAATTTATAATGTAAATATTGTTTTGTGTAATACATTTAATTTTAATAATTTTAAATGATGTTGAACTATCGATTTCAATAAAAAAACAACAATCGATTATGGTGTGGGATACATTATTTTGGCGGTAATGGCTCGATATAGTTAGCATGATAATGTTTTGAACCAATTAGGCAGTTGTAGCATTGTTACCAAAATAACTGTGGATCGAATCACATGAAGCCTTGGCTGTCTATGTCCAGCCAAGCGATAATTGGCCGTTTGTCGCCGTTACTACTTTGCATGTCATTTGAACATCAATTGGTTCTGCAGAAGACGACTTTTTTGTATATGTATAGTTTGGCTTTCGGATTTTCAGAAAATTGTGCCTATATGTATGAGAGTTGAAAACATGCAGTTTAAACACATCGATTTTAAAAATAAATAATTTTATATAATGCAATACAAAAAAGTTTCACTAGACACTCCAATAGAATATGCTAGGAATATGAATATGTTAGTGACAAATCCTTAATATTTCCACTATAAAAAAAGAAATAAATAATCAACCATACCGTACCGTAGCTTTGTGTAAAATATGTATCATTCAATAAACAAAAAATGTTGTAATCTTTCGAGAACGCATTTCAAATAATAAGGGTTTCAAGAAAATATCGTATTATCGTTCTCGAATTTTTTGTTCTGATATGTTCGCAAACGATTCGATCTCGATTTAATTTTAAAACCTGAAGAAAGTGAATTATTAAATAACATATACATATGTATGTATGTATGTATGTATACTCGTACAATTTGCTTTAATATCATTTAAAAATATTTATGAGAACGAAGGCATTTTTCGTATACATATACATATAAGTATACACATACATAAGTTAAAAAATATATATGTATGTATAAAGAAATAGACAATAAGAAAGTTGAGAATAAAATAGACGTCAATACGGATTAATAGTGGCTGGCGGAATGACTGTCAGAATGGATGACAGTATATGTTTTGTTTTTATTATAATGTTGTTTTTTCTCGTTTGATTTTGTTAATGGCGACGCATTTTATTTTTTTTTCTACTTTGCTTTTCTTTCTATTTTTGTTGTTTCAGGCCTAAAGTTTATATTTTGCCCGCTTGCCATTCTCTGCAATGAATCAGAATGTAATTTATTTTATTTTATTTTGCTTCATATACTTGTGAACGACATTCTGTTCGTTTATGGTTGCTGTTCTCTAGTTGTTTTGGTAACTATTCTTGGTAACTAGAACAACAAAAACTTGTAATAACAACAAGCAGCTACATACCTACATCTTAAGAATCTTAAGAACATAAAGAAACATTGATTTGAAAAACAAATCAATGTACACAATAAAACAAAAAATAATAATAATAATGGTTGTTTGTTTGGACGGTTGCTACCTGTTGGGTTTAATTTATGGGTAAATTCGTGTGTGTATGACTCTGAGAGGTTACGGAAATGTTAAATGTAATCGCACAATGAAATTTAATTCTGCACCAACTTATAAATCTCGCTTTAATGAGAGTTACAAACTTAATAAGATTGTTCGTTATATTTAGACGCTAAAGTAAAAGTTTCATTAAACAAACATTAAATTTTGTTGTGTAATGAATACTAAATTATACAAAAATGCACGAATTTTAACTATGAAATTAAAGGTCACAGGTGTCCCAGATCGCTGCCCTTGGGAGGTTTGTGGGGTCCATCTACAAAAGTTAAACTCAAATACTAGTTGGACCAGTCGTTTAGATGTATTTTCAAAATATTTTGATTCTGTCCATTGCGATTTGGATAGAGAAGTTTTAGCTGGAATGTTCATTCCAATATTGTGATCGATTATGTATTGGATTTTAACGTAAAACTTCGATTGGTAATCAGCAAACATACATAACGAAGTAATTAGTTAAAATGCGAATATAATTACTCTTATACTCGTATAATTATTATTACTTCTCTTAAATATGTATTAGCATTTTTATACCCTACACCACAATAGTGGTGATGTTTGTAACGTCCAGAAATATTGGTCCAACAGCCAGCTTAACGTATACCGATCAACAGAATCACTTTCTGAGTCGATTTAACAATGTCCGTACGTCCGTCTGGCTGGCTGTCCATGTAAAGCTTGTGCGCAGAGTACAGGTCGCAATTTTGAAGAGATTTTGATAAAATTTGGTAGGTGATACTTTCTCGGCCCAAGGACGGATGGGATTGAAACTGGTGGAAATCGGTCCATTATTTCGCCTATAATTTTTTTGTCATCGGTCCATAATTAGTTGTAGCTCCCATATAAGGCCCACTTCCGAAAATCACTTAAAAGAGCATAACTGTTTTAAAAATCTTGTTATTCAAATATTATTGAACACAAATATGTTTCGTGCATATACATATAACATGGTATAATTTTATGACGATAGGTCCATAATTAGTCGTAGCTCCCATATAAGGCCCACTTCCGAAAATCACCTTAAGGACCATAAATCCCGTAAAAATGTTGTTATCCGAATAAAATTTAACAAAAATGAGTTTCTTATGTACAAATAGGATGACACCTAATTTTATAATAGTCAGTTCATAAATAGGTAAAACTCCCATATAAGACCCTCTTCGTAATTCAGTTTAACCTCCATAAATCTTTTAAACGTATTTATATCGAGATAAAGTTTAACACACATAATATTTATATTCACGGAAGTCATGGCACTAAATTTTTGGATGATCGGTCCATAAAAAAAAACTGTTTTATTGATATACTGGGTGTAGGGTATTATATGATCGTGCTTGACCGACTATACTTTCTTACTTGTCGCATATTATTTTAACACGATGATATCATTGGAAGCAAGTTCTTACCACAATCGCTTTTATATATATATATATTTTTTTTTTTTTTTTATAAATATAATTAACAAATACAAACTGCGAAGTTTTTCGGCTTATCTGCAGAAAACACCCAGAGTCTTTGGCGGGAATCGAACCCGCAACCCTCTGACTGATAGTCCGGCATACTATCGCCTAGTCTATCGGGGTTACGCTACAACGATCGCCCAATTACAATTTACACAAAGCAATTCTAAGCTGATTACCTTTTAGACATCGGGGGAAGGGGAAGATAAGACGAGTACACACTTGATTGTACTAGCAATTCGTGTTACTCTCTTATTCGTATTACATATGTGTATGTATACGTGCGATTTAAGCATTTCAAGGAAAAAATTCTATCAATATTTTCAATAAAAATTGCTGGGTGTAATTAGGAATTACTTTTAACTCTATTACATACCTATTGTTTTTAAAAACTTAATCTCCATTGAATGAAGAAAACATATAAAAAACAATATATGTTTATATAAATATAAAAAATATATAATACCTATGTACATATATAAATAATATATAAAATAATGTTTACCAAATAATATAAACGCCATTACTAAACTACGCCTAAGTAATGCAAACGGTAAGAAGTTTTCAATTAATTGCTTATTGTTATTAAGTTGTTGCTGGGATGTTTTTATGATTGGGAAATTTATAAATATACAACACAAACGACTCCCCATGATGGATTTCATTTATGTTTAATATTATATTATATCAAGCTCTTGTTTCACTTACTAGTAAGTTAAAAAGAAACTGTCAAATACATACGTACAATTTGTTGTAAAGATCAAAAGACATAAACATTTTACTTTAAGACCCAAGAATTATACATACTACTCGTAGGTATACACAAAATCAAAAAGCTGGAACAACTGCGTTTGCAATTCGCACTACTAGAATAAAAACAATTAATTTATATTTATGTGTTTTTCTAATTCTAATTCTCTTAGGTTATTGCACCGACTCAAACAATCATCAAACCATAACAACAATCACAAAAACAGCAACAACAACAACAGGTAGGGGCATCAAGTTTAACGAAGTAAACAAGCAAAACTGCCATCATAATACATCGAAACAGAAAGAAATTCACACATTATTTGTACGAGTAGGATTTAGAATTCAATCAAACCTACAACAGCAACAAAATTCACTTGAATGGAATATATATAAAAAGCACATACTACAACACCAATAAACACACAAAACATATGTGTGTATGTAAGTGGAGGGGCACTAATAGCAACTTAAAAAAATAACAAAAAGAATCAACAACATATAAAATAATAAACTCATACATTTAATACAACAACAACAAGTTAAATTTTTGCTAAACTAAAACACAAAACAAAAAAAAAAACAAACAAACAAACGCACAATACAAGTACAACTTCCAACGCATATAAAACATTCAAAATGAATTCTCCAAACTGAAAACAAGAATAACAACAACAAACAAACAAAACACAGCCCATTAGAGAACAAAAAAATAAAAAAAAAATAAACAACCATCATATCACACCGATACTCACAAATACACGCACAACGAAAGTATTCGTTTTCCTGCGTGCTCCCTCTAAGTTGGGGCAACGTAAGCGTGCAAATAGTGAATTGTTATTTTCAAAATAACAGCAGTAGCAGCAGCAACAACAATAACAAGAAGCAAAGCTCAAATACAAATATAAAAGTTCACCATAATGATGATGCAATACTTACTACACATATCCACAAAGTTCTTAACAGACACCACCCAACAAACATTACAATAAGCATTAGGAGAATGTAAGAAATGTTGCCTTGCCACCAGTCATGAGACGTTTCTTGACCTATGCAATAGTGATGATAAAACACTGCCGAAGATAGAAAACAATAAAAGTTCTAAACTAAACAAGTGAGAGTTTATTATCGGCTGTGCCGAATATTATATACCCACCATCAAATCACCTATTATTGTTCGCACTTTATAAAATATTGTACCGTAATTTCTAATTATTTTAGGTTTATTTTAGTAGAAAAAGTGTGAACAAAATTGCGTCTTTTTTATTCCTGCAAATCAGAGTAATTCTGGGAGGGATGTGGTGGACTGTATATACTAGAGCTGTGGTCCTGAAGAAAAAAAAACGCCTTTGCCTCAATAGTTTTATAATACCCAAAATAATGTGGGTATTATAAATTAGGGGGATAATAAATAAAAAAAAGGAATTGTTGGAATTCAATAGAGGTTAGAGGTTTTATTTATTTTTCTGAGTTAGATGCTCACCCTTTGCTTATATTCTGAGAAGTGATAGTGAGTTCTTTTTTATCTTAAAGCTAGACCGGAAACTTATTTCTATGGTTTTTCTATAATTCACAATAATTTTAAGTAATTCGTTACTTTAACATTATTTAATTTTAGGAAAAATGGGAAAAGGGAAACAAATCCCGCGGAATTTGTATTCATGATTGGGCTGAATATGATTGTCAAGAAATCCATATGTTAATTTCGCATTGCAATTGCAACTCTTCCGTGTGCTACTTTGCCTAACAGCCCAAGTTATTTTATCTGTGAAGGATATATTTAATTTTCTTCTAAATTGTGACATGCCCAACAGATTCACCCACATCAAAGTAAATACGAAGTAGACGAATTTAATGTTACGTACAGCTATCATAACATATGATTTATATAAATATACAGTTGAGTCAGGCCTAACAATCGCGCACAGATCCACATGATAATCTTTGGACTCAAGGCTTAGGTCCTATTTGTCCTTGGAATATCATGGGTAGTAGCATGGTAATCAGATATTTTTATACCAACCACCAAAAAGATGTAAATAATGGTCTATATATTCTGGGTCCTTATAAGATTTTAAGACGATCTACCGATGTTCGTTCGTCTGCCCGGCTGTTGAAATCACGATGGAGCTTCGAAAAAAAGAAATTTTTACCAAACATTCTTTGATCTACCGAAATGTTTGATATATTTTGGCATATCCCCATACAAAGACGACTTCCACAATATGTATTTAGTTTTGTGTCTAAAACATATAATTTTAGACAAAGTGAACTTGATATTTATAAGAATTTTATGCATATTTCGGGGTATAATCAAAAATTTACACTTTGTTTATATTTTTGCAGCGTGGAACATAAAGCGCTTTACTTTAACACACAATAAATTAAGTACAACACGCCCTAGGAAACTGATTTGGGCTTTTTGCAACTTCAAAATTGACACCTCTGTATACTCTGTGTTTATTGTCGGAAGTGGAGGGTGTGGCCAATTATGGAGCAACTTTCACAAAAGTAAATAGTATAATTTTTACATACTTATAATCGATCTGTGTAAAATTTCGGTTCGATATGGATGTTTATGTAGGTTAATCACTGTTCGGGAATAGTCCTGATAAGAAAACTCTGACCCATTACGGGCCAATAATCATGAAATTCTGTACGATGATTTATATGTATGTATGTATATGCGAATTATTTATTTGTGTTAAATTTCATAGTGATAATGATTTTTATAAGGCATTTATGCGCATTTATGTATGCAAGTGATTTTTCAAAGTGAACTTGATATGGGGACTACGGCCAAATATGGACCGATCATAATAAAATTGAGTGTGAATATTTCCATATATGTATGAACTATTCGTGTTGAATTCCAACTTGCTGTAATGTTACCAAGAGATTTATGCGCATTTAAGTGATTTTCGAAATTGGACTTTATATGGGGGCTATGGTCAAATATGAACCGATCATCATCATATTGAGAGTTACGATTTTTGTATATGTATAAATTATTTGTGTCCAATTCCAACTTCATAATGATATTTATAAGGGATTTATGCCCATTTAAGTGATTTTCGAAAGTGGACTTTATATAGGGGCTACGGTCAAATTAGGACCGATTATTATGAAATTTAGTACGACAATGTAGATGTATATTCGAATTACTGGTGTTGAATTTCGACTTCTTAATGATTTTTATAAGAGATTTATGCGCATTTAGGATATTTGCGAAAGTGAACTTCAAGGTACTACGGTTAAATATGGACCGATCATCTTTGATACGACGATTTAAATGTGCATTTGGATTATTCTTGTTGTATATCAACTTGATAGTGATTGTTTTAAAAGATTTATGCCAATTTAATTGATTTTCGGAAGTCGTCTTTGTATGGGGATATGCCAAAATATGGACCGACACCGTTTTGAGATTTCACTTTGCGTGAAACTTATTATTGCAGAATTTTGTATGGATACGGCTTTTCTATAGACATCTGTGTACCATAAAACCATATTCCGGGAAGACATTTGTATGGGGGCTATGAGAAATCATGGGCTGAATTCTAGCATTTTCAACAGGACTTGTCCTTTCATAATAAAAAATAAAGTGTTTAAAATTTCATGATATTATGTGTGTTATAATTAAAGAAAATAGCAAAAAATCGAGGTAGTCTGAAACTTTGATCTACAACTCGGATTCTGCTAATATCAAACATTTCGGTAGATCAAAGAATATTTGGTAAAAATTTCTTTTTTTTCGAAGATTCATCGTGATTTCAACAGCCGGACAGACGAACGGACATGGGTAGATCGTCTTAGAAACTTATAAGGACCCAGAATATATAGACCATTATTTACATCTTTTTGGTAGTTGGTATAAAAATATCTGATTAACATGCTACTAACCATGATATTCCAAGGACAAATAGGACCTAAGCCTTGAGTCCAAAGATTATCATGTGGATCTGTGCACGATTGTTAGGCCTGACTCAACTGTATATTTATATAAATCATATGTTATGATAGCTGTACGTAACATTAAATTCTTCTACTTCGTATTTTATTTTACACTTTGATGTGGGTGAATATGTTGGCCATGTCACAGACAAAACGAACTCTGAATTTAGAAGAAAATTAAATATATCCTTCACAGATAAAATAACTTGGGCTGTTACGCAGAGTAGCACACGGAAGAGTTGCAAATGCAATGCGAAGTTAACATATGGATTTCTTGACAATCATATTACATATATATTTTATATTATATCATACGTACATCACGCAACAATTACAATTGATCATTTTAACTGAATGCCCTAATCAGCGTTTAATATCTGGAATATTGCTTTGTCGGTACGTAATGAATGTGGGCAATCTGGCTTTTATTGGCACTACCTCACGATCTACACTGAAACTGAAATAAAGTTACCATTATATTTATGAAAACTGAAAGAAATACAGATCACCAGATAACTGTAGAAACATTTGGATATTATGCCTGAATACAATGATTCCTATAGCAGTTGTTGAACTGAAAATTAGGGGAGGAACCACAAATACTTCCAACGCCACTGTAGAATGTCTGTAATACGTTATTTAATATACATTTACTACATTGAGTTGAACCTATTATGGACCTACAATGGTGACTTTCTAATATAGAATTATGCGAAATACAGTGGGTGGTCAATTTATTACTTACACATGCTAAATTGTTTATTTTGAAGCCGTATAACATTTTAAAATAGTGGAAATTTATCCTTTTATTTGTTCTTTTAGGTAAATTAAGTGTTTCTAATCAGTGTTGCCACAAAAAAAATTTTTTTGTAACCAACATTTATGAAAAAAATAACCAAATTAAAAAAAAAATAACCAAATTTAAATGCATGTACTATTTAGTTATTTTTTGTAATTTTAACTATAATTTGTACTTTAAGGTAACAAAAAAAAAAAACATAAAACAACGTATTTTACAACACAACTCCTAATACTAAAAAATAATTTTTTTAAAAAACTAATGCTTGGTTTACACTATGTCAGTTTTGTTGTCAAATTGTCTAAATTGTTATGAAATTACCAACAATTTGGACAATTTGACAACAAAACTGACATAGTGAAAACCAAGCATAAGCGTCATATTTTACAAAAAGTAATGCAAAGAAACATAAGCTAATGCTACAATTTGTAAAATTCAAAATTCCAATACTTTACATTAAGTTTTGCAAGTTTAATTATTAATTTTTAATGTCTTAAACAAAAATAAAAAGTATATAATAAAAACAAAAAATTTTTCATTGGCAATAAAATAGGGAACTAGAAAGTTACTCTCTTAAATACTAAAAAACATGTAATTATATTACAATAAATATGGAGATCACTTTTAGTTAAAATGTCACAGCTTGAGTTTTAAAATTTGTCTTTGGCAGACCAAACAAAATGGGCATTTTGTTGATTTTTGCACAAGTCTTTTGCTTGCAATATATTACTAATTGTCTTAAAATCTAAATTATTCCTAAATTTTGTTTTTATCAAACTAAGCTGAGAAAATGTTCTTTCAGCTGCAGCGGAACTGTGGGGTAATGTCAATAAATTTTGAACGAAATTTACAAGTTCTTTAAAACAATTTTCGTTTAGGCCATTTTTGTATGTTGAAATTTTATCCCAAAATTTAAATTCACATAGTAAATATTTTCAGTAAAAAAAAATAACCAAAACAGAAAAAATCTACACATGTACACATTGAGAAAAAAAATAACCAATTTTGGTTAGAAATAACCAAAAACGGCAACGCTGTTTCTAATTCATTCAAAAATAAATTCTTTTGTTTTAAAAACATATATTTGAGGAAAAGAAATATTACAAAATTTTTTTTGCATATTTGAACATTTTCTTTAAGTTCTTCATCGTGATGCCAGACTTTAATCAATTTAATCAAAATTGCATATTTCACACTTCAGTGTAGAATGACAGATAATGATCTACAACTGCACTCTAATGTAACCAATCATTGTTGACACTGCACAAAATATTTAACAGTATTACCAGAATTAAAATACGAAAACAGCTGGTACAAGAAATAAATGTATATACGTATTAAAAGCGGTTGAATCCTTATTAATAAGTGTAACTAATAATTTGGCCACCCACTGTATATTTTCAATCCTAATTTGGGAATTTATAATTTTTCTATAATAATAGAATCTTCAAGTTAAAGTGTTTAACACGATTCTTTTTAGATTAAGCTGTTAAGTAACTAAAAGAGTTGCAACAAATGACTAACAAATATTTCGGGGCGATCTGCTGGCGCCATAAAATAATCATCTTGAAAGATGCAGGCTAATCACCAGCTTATCTTAAAGTTGAAAGATGTGACCATAGAACTTAACAGCTCCTTATAAAGTTCAAACCTGACAAGCAATACACAAATAAAGCCTGACAATTATTGAGCACGATAAAGGTAAAATGTCGGACAACAGTTTATTGCTAATATCAATATATGTATGTATTTATGTGTTTGTTGTGGTGCAATTAAATTGAAAATGGCTTGGATATCTTCTAGGTTTCAAAAAAGAATAAACAATAGCGGTATTCACACCGAGCTTGTTAGTTTGTTAGTCGGTAGTTTGTTAATTTGTTAAAGTTACCAACTGTGAACGACCCCATTTTTAAAACTTTGTTAGTCTGGTAACTTTCGTAGTAAAACAGCTGATTTATTGTTTTGACACAATTTATTATTCTGGAAAAAATAAAACATGCCACGAGAAAGTGTAAAAAAAACAATTGTAAACCATTTAATTACTCATTTTTTCTTTTGGTTATCCACTACGAGAACAGTTTATGATTTATTAAAATAAAATAAAAAATCATTTATTTAACATACTTTCTCTCAATGTACACAAATATTTTTTTAGAAATGTATCACAAATGATTTTTTAAATATATTTATTTAGAAACTGCAACAGCTGATTGTGAGTTACCAACTAACAACTATTTTATCAGGGGTGCCGTGTCGTTAATTTGTTAAATGTTTATCCGTTAGCGCGTTAAATATACAAAAACAAAATGCGTGTAAAAAAGTAACGATTAACGACTAACAAACTAACAAGCTCGGTGTGAATACCGCTAATATATTGGAAGTTCGAAAGATACATAATGATGGAATTTTAGAAAATTTTAAATATCCACTTTTCGATGAGTGGAGAATCATCAGGACAGAAAACAATAATGTTATATAGTGAGTTTGATAGTTAAGTTTATAATCATTTTGCTATAGTTCTGATTTATTTAAGTTTACTAGATATATAGATACTAGCGAGATACTTAAACTGTGAATTATATCATATAATTTTTTTCACAGCTGAATTTCCTTTTTACATAGATCAAAATGGTAAAGTTAAAAAAAAAATACTTAAAACGGATTTAATGTCTGGCATATCTACTGTGTATCCTAAAACTATTGTGCCTACTTGTTTTTCGAAAAAAATTTTCTCATTCACACATACAGTTTTTTATTGTGTAAAATGGAAAAACCAAATAAAAAATTAACAAAATTCAAAATTCCACGTGAAATTTGTTCACTTTTCACATTTTTCCTATTTAAATTCATTGTTAAAAAAATAAAAGGGAACAAATTTCATGTGGAATTTTTATTCCACATTATTATTTTTGAGTTGTCTCTGCATTTTATTATTTTGCATCACAATTTGAAGATCACTTTTGTGTTTGACTATGTAATAATTATAAACAAGTAAATATGTATCTATAGTGCAATTTTTAGGAATCACTTTCTGAGTCTATTTAACCTTGAGTGAAGTATATAAGTCGCAGTTTTGAAAATACTTTGTAACATTTGTTCCAAATTTTAATGAAACTGACTGAAATTGGTTCATAATTTCACTTATGTCCTCCCAAAATAGGATTTTATCCATCAAAAAAAGTCAATTTTATTTAGTTATCCATACAAATTTCGTCACAAATAAATTTTATATGAAAATCAATCACATTAAATATTTTAAGGCAGATATGTTATTAACTGATAAAGCATGTTCGAAATCACGAGCATGTTGGTATCCAAACGAAATTCAACGGATATAAATTCCATATATGCAAATCTTTCAGAATAATTCTGTGATGATTGCTCCATAGTTAGTCATAGTTTCCATATAAGGCCCAATTCCGACATCACTTTAACGAGCGTAAGTAAATCTCTTCAAAAATGTTGGTATCCATATACTCGTATAATATGTTTCAGCAGGCATTCTTATTTACAAAGATTCAAAGTCATAGTCATAAGTTTAATAGGATTTTAGATTCCTTGTGGTTTCAACCCGACAAAGGCTGATTTTAATAAAGTTTGTGCTCAACAGCACACATACAAATATTTATTTTTATTTTTTATTTTATTAATATTATATAATACAATTAATGACACTATATAATACAAGTTAAAGAGAGTGCTAGCAACTGAGGCCTTCGACTCTTCTGATTATAATCTATATATTCTATTTACATTTATACAGAGGTAATTATATTATGGAATATTAAGGTGTTTTAAATGTACATATTATTATATTTGATTGAATATATTACAATGTTTGATGAATTTAATGATTTTGGTGATGTTGCTATGGCTAGGGTTTTTAAGTGAAGTGCTGGGTAGTGTTGTTTTAAAAATTTCTGATCTTACTGTAGAATATTCTTGGCATTGATCAAGGATGTGGTTTACAGTTATCTGTACGTTGCATCTAGTGCAAATAGGGCTATTTTCTTTTTGAAGCAGGTGTTGATGAGTTATTTTGGTATGACCCAATCTTAACCTCGTGAAAACACGTAGTTCCTGTCTGGGGTAAGATTTAGGGTATATAGGTTTGATTCCATTAGGATTAATTATTTTGTACCGATGGTTGTAGTTTTCCCATAGTTTTAGTTTGTTTTCTTCGAGATGTTTTGATATATGTTTATTTAGGTCTTTTGTAGCACGCGTGGTGAAGGTATATGTTGGTGATTGCGCGGCGAAGTATGCAGCTTTATCGGCAGCTATGTTACCTGGAATGCCAGAATGACCTGGGAC
Organism: Bellardia pandia; assembly: GCA_916048285.2. NCBI lineage: Eukaryota > Metazoa > Arthropoda > Insecta > Diptera > Calliphoridae > Bellardia > Bellardia pandia. Next base: position 57,079,624 of record OU696530.1, read on the forward strand.
CCACATTAGGCGTATTTTATTAGGGTATTTAATGAGAAAATTACGGATGTCTGTTACCGATTGTTCGTAATAATTAGTATTTAGGATAGCTGAGATTGTTGATTTGCTGTCGGTACATATAACATAACGTCCTTTTTGTTTTGAGCAATATTCCGTAGCAAGTTTTATTGCTAGAGCTTCTGCTGTAAAAATACTACAATATGGTTCTAAAAGGCCATGGAATAAAGGTTTGTGATTATCGTTTACAATGCCAAAAGATGTATGCAGGTGTGTTTTTGACCCGTCTGTGAATATGAATTTCCAGGTATTGTATATGTCGGAACGACGAATGGAATTGAATTCTAGTTGGTATACAATTGGTAAAGTTGATTGTTTGTCATATTTCTGCAGATCCAGTATAAATGAATTGCGGTTTAAAAGCCACCAAGGTTCATTTTTCGAGTGAGTATTTAATAGTTGAATTGTTGGAAAAAATTTACCGACATATTCAACACACCTGTGTATCGGTGATTGTTTTTTACATGTACGTTTAAGATTTATGGTATTTTTCACGATTTTGTGGAGATTTTTGTTGTTACTTATGTATAGTTTTGGTATTAGTTTTAAGTCGCTCTCGTATATTCTTTCGGTAATAGATGGGAATCCTGATTCGGCAAGTAAGTTTTTAATATTTGTAGTTGGAAAAGCACCAATTGAATATCTGATGGCTGCATGATAGGGGGAATTTATCATATTGAGATACTTTTTGGGGCAATTGCTATAAATATGTATACCGTAATCAATTTTGGTAAGAATAAGCGATTTAGTTACCATAAGAAGTGTATTTGTGTGAGCAGCACTTTTTTTGGATGCCAGGTATTTTATTATATTCAGACCTGAAATAAGCTTTTTCCTCAGGTTAATACAGTGTTGGCTAAAGTTAAACTTATTATCAAAAATAATGCCCAGTATTTTTAATTGAGAGACCTGTTCGATGTTTATGTTGTTATATAGGATAGTTGGAGGGCTACAGTGTTGTTTGTTGCAAATGTGAAGGATTTTACATTTACTAAGAGATAGTGAGGCGCCAGAGGTTTTTGACCAATGTTTTATATCACTCAGGAGGTTTGTAAAGGCTAATTTGACTTTGTCATTATTGTTGTTTTTCGAAAAAAATACAGCGTCGTCGGCGTATAAAGAATGCTCAACAATATTGTATTTTGACGCTATTTTACTGATGGCATTGAAGGCAATTAAAAATAGCACTACTGATAGAGGTGATCCTTGAGGAATACCGTTAAAAAGCGAGTAATTTGTTGAAAATGTTGAGTTGATTCGAACTTTGAACTTTCGATTTGTTAAGAATGATTTTACTATATTATATACTTTGATGCCTACTTTCCAGTTTATTAGTTCTTGCAGCAAGATATGTACGCCAATGCGATCAAACGCTCTTTCAAAATCAGTGGATAATATTGAAATATGATTCTTATGTGAAAGTCCTTGTGAAATGAAGTGGTTAATGTGAAGAAGAGCATCTGATGTATTTTGTTTTTTTTTAAAGGCGACTTGGTTGGGGTTTATGAGGTTATTATAGGATGAATACCATGTAAGTCTTTCAGCTATGATTTTTTCTAGAATTTTACCTATGCAAGGTAATAGAGATATTGGCCTATAGCTGCTAATATTTTCTACTGCTTTATTCGGTTTTTGTATGGGTAGTATAATAGCATTACGCCAGTTTTGAGGATAAATTCCTGTATTAAATATTTTGTTGTATAGGTTGATTATTCTACTTTTTACACAGGTTGGCAAGTTTTTTAGCATTGGGTATGATATTTTATCATAACCTGGAGTTTTACCTTTCGCATTCGAAAGTACGTGCTCAAATTCTATGAGGTTTATTTTGCTTTCCAATTGCTTTGCAGATTTAGATAAACGTACGTTGCTATATGAGAGATTTAGTGTTTCATATTTTTTAGATACAAAAACCGAGTCGAATTGAGAGTCGTGAGATAAGTCTGACCAATATTTCCCAAAATTATTTGATATATCGATGGATGTTGTAAAAAACTTTTGGTCGTGTTTTATGAATCGGAAGGAGTTGAATTGTTTATTGCCTGTAAGAGTTTTTATGTCATTCCAGATCTTTTTAGTGCTGGTTCTGGGGTTAATTGCGGCAGTAAATTTAGCAAAAGATTCTTCTTTAGATTTTTTTACATTTCTTTTAAAAAGAGCATTTGCTTTTTTATAGGCGATTAGATTGATTTGTGTTCTACAACGAATAAAAATGTGCCACTTTTCTTGTTTATCTGTTCTAAGTTTTTTTAGGTTAGAGTTCCACCAAGGGACCTGTCTTTTTTGTAAAATAGATGACGTTTGCGGGATTGATGAATTTGCTGCAAAATTAATGATTTTGTGAATCTTTGCTGCTTCAGCATTGACATTTTCTGAAACGTTTGAAAGTGCATTTTTTGTTGCACAATATTTTTGGAAGCTAATCCAGTCTGCTTTATCAATTTTAAATTTGTTTATTGGTTTAAACTTGGTTGAATTAGTGTCACACCCAAAGGTAAGGAGTATAGGTAAGTGATCACTGCCATATAATGAGTTCAGAGTTTTCCAGGACATGCAAGGTGAAATTTGTGGATTGCAGAAAGACAAATCTATATTTGTAAATGAGTTATGAGTGGATAAGTGTGTCACTGAGCCATCATTTAATAATATTAGATTTTTAGAGAATATTAGGTTTTCTATGATTTTGCCCCTTGGGTTGGTTGTTTGAGAGCCCCAGATTGGGCTCCAAGCATTAAAGTCTCCCAGTATTAGAAAATTTTGTTTCGTTGAATGGAATGCATATTTAAAGTCTTTGTCTGTGAACGGTTGATTTGGTGGAATGTAACAATTAATAATAGACAAAGTAGGATTGAGATTGATAGCCAATTCCATTGATGCAATTTTTGTGTTGCGAAATATTATTTCGTGAGGTATGTGCCTTTTTACCAGTATGCCTATACCTTGCTTGGATGATATTACATTGGGTAAATTATAAAAGTACCCCTCGTATAATCTATTAGTTATAATATTTAACGTATTCTGATGTAAGTGAGTTTCTTGTAAAGCTATAATGTCTGGGCTATAGTCATTTATGAGAAGAGAGAGTTCATTAAAATTGTTGTTGTAGCCATTGATATTCCATTCAGCGTTGCCGTTTTTGGTTATTTCTAACCAAAATTGGTTATTTTTTTTCTCAATGTGTACATGTGTAGATTTTTTCTGTTTTGGTTATTTTTTTTTACTGAAAATATTTAGATTTTAAGACAATTAGTAATATATTGCAAGCAAAAGAATTGTGCAAAAATCAACAAAATGCCCATTTTGTTTGGTCTGCCAAAGACAAATTTTAAAACTCAAGCTGTGACATTTTAAGTAAAAGTGATCTCCATATTTATTGTAATATAATTACATGTTTTTTAGTATTTAAGAGAGTAACTTTCTAGTTCCTTATTTTATTGCCAATGAAAAATTTTTTGTTTTTATTATATACTTTTTATTTTTGTTTAAGACATTAAAAATTAATAATTAAACTTGCAACACTTAATGTAAAGTATTGGAATTTTAAATTTTACAAATTGCAGCATTAGCTTATGCTTCTTTTTACTTTTGCAAAATATGACGCTTTTTGCAAATTATGACGCTTAGTTTTTTAAACAAATTATTTTTTAGTATTAGGAGTTGTGTTGTAAAATACGTTGTTTTATGTTTTTTTTGTTACCTTAAAGTACAAATTATAGTTAAAATTACAAAAAATAAATAAATAGTACATGCATTTAAATTTGGTTATTTTTTTTTAATTTGGTTATTTTTTTCATAAATGTTGGTTACAAAAAATTTTTTTTCGTGGCAACACTGATTCCATTGTATAATTTTGATCATATTGATGTTGAGTGAGAGTTTGTAAGGTGAGAGGAATTTTTTTTTTTTTATTTTTGCTCTTCATCGCTAGACTGGATTAATTGATAATCCATTTTTTCGTCTTGTACTATTTTGTTTACTTGTTTTCTTGGTTTGCTTATTACTTCTTGTACTTTGTTTAAGAGTTCTATTTTTTTTAATGTTATGTTTTGTTTGATTGGTGTTGTAGTTACTTGTTGTTTTTCTGTGATTGTTGTTGTTGGGTTTTTTAAGATTTCTTTGTTATTAGTTGTAGATGAGGTAGTACTAAGGTGAGTAGGTTTTTGTAAGGTTCCGTTATTGTTTTTATTATTATCGTTTATTTCGATTTCTTTATTTTCTGTAATGTTTTTGTTAATTTTTGTATTTTGCGTATTTTCGTTGTTGTTTTTTTGCATATTTGGTTTAGGTGAATTATTTGTTACAATTGAGGAGAGTGAAGTGTTTGGGGGGACTATACTTATGGAAGTTCTATGGATGCGCTTAGCTTCGCTGATGGTGCATTTGTTTTTAATTCTGATTTTTAAGATTTCTTTCTGTTGAATGAATTTAGGGCATTTGTTTGAAGAGGCTGCATGCTCTTCGAGGCAGTTTGCACATTGGGAGCGAGAACAATTTATTGGTTCGTGAGGTGGTAAGTTGCACTGAACACAAATGGGATCATTTTTACAGTGTTTTTTTGTGTGTCCTAATTTTTGGCATGTTTTGCAACGCATCGGGTTGGGTATGTATTCACGAATATTTACCATGTTCCAAGAAACTTTGATTTTTTCGGGCAAGTGATATAAATCGAATGTAAGAAGGAGTACTCCAGTTTTTATTATTTTATTTTCTATTGTTTTTTGGAATTTGTGTACTCCAATTACGCCTTGGTTGGAAAGTTCGGTGATAATTTCGTCATCTGGGATGTCATTAAGATAAGGGGCATAGATTGTTCCTTTTGTACTATTTAGGTTTTCATGTAGTTTGCATTGAATTGTGCAGAGACCAACTAGTTCCTTAGTCTGAAGGAATTTTTCAGCAGTTTGTTTGTTGTTTACCAATAAAAGTAGGTTACCATCGCGTAGTTGGGATATAGATGTTATATCTTTGCTGATAAATTCTATTGCTCTATTCACTGCAAAACAGGAAAAGGAGGATAGAGGTTTATTTGGATCGTTGGTTTGCATGACTATATATCTTGGATTTGGAGGCTGAGTTTTAGGCAATTGAGGGAATGGTGATGTGTCTTTATATTTTGTTTTTTTACGTTTGGGACTCAACGTTTCAGATAATATCGTGAAACGATTGTCCCCAAGGTTGGGGGGCCCTGTGGGCATGTTGTATTTGTTAATAACACACTATAGAGTACGAGTCTTTAAATGCAAAGAGAGAGAGAGAAAAAATACGTAGAAACACGTCGTAAAGCAAAATCAAAAAAAAAATTAAGTGAACGATCCGAGAGTACCGATTATGCGTCTGCTTATAACAAGTACTAGCCGAAGACTGACATACAAATATATTCCGAATAAATGCACTGTATAACGGTAATTTAAAAAAAACAAATCACTGAACAAACGAAAGTCTTGTTTCTGGCTTTTTTGTGTGACCGGATTTTATGTGAACAATACTTAAAGACGAGTTTAAAAACCAGAAATTTTACATACATAAACATAAACGTTACTAAAAAAGGAATATGTATTTCTAAAGAAGACTGAAGAATTCTGGAATCGATTTCGAGACAGTAATTGTAGGCTTCGTAATGTGAAAATAATGTAACGAAATGTTGTTAGCATCACAATTATGTATTATTAACTATAAGAGAACTATGCGAGAACTACATCAAAAAGCTGCAAACCCACCCGAATCCGCTTGCTAGAATTCTAGCTCAGAGTCAGACGCAGTCGAGGCTTCGTAGAGCTTATCAGCCAATAACAAATTAATCCTCTGTTAGAAATTAAATAGATTTAATTTTAGTTTTAAGATTTAAATACTTATTGTTAAGCCCAAGGAAATAAGGCAGATTCAATAATTAATAAAAAAAGTAAAATAAACCATAATTATAAACGTTTTTTGTTAAAATAAATAATACTTTTTAAAATACGAGTATTAGCTCAGAAGAAAGTTGCATGAGTAGAGGTCGACAAAACGATCGAAGAGAAAAACTTATTATTTTACTTAAAATTAATATTTAAATTATTCTAATAATTCGATCAATTTTAAGTTGTCATCGATTTAGTCGAACCAGTTAAAATCTCTTATTCAAGTGATGCGTAATTTTCGATGTAGTAATTGATTCCTAATTGGGAATAAATTACTTTTGAAGATCGTTTTGCCTTGATTAAATTCAAGATGAGGGATTATTAACTTTGATAGAATTGGTCTGTATATACGAGTAATAGGTATGTATTTATATACGAGTACATAGATACATATGTATAATGTGTTTTCTATAAATACAATTTTATGTCGGCCAGAGTAGCATGAAGTGCATGTGGCAAGTTGTTCCAAAAATATTCACACTTCCTTTCTATTTATCAAACTATTAAAGTGTTTTATGAGAATTTCTAAATGCGCACATTTTATTCAAACAATACTTTAACATTTCACATCACTAAATAATATTTTAATTGTAACATTAATAAATTGCCGTTAATAATAACAAATGTTATACTCGTATGCTCCTTCATTCACACTAATTTCTTTATTTTGTATGTACTCGTATGTCCCTTGGTTCCTTGGCTTTGACTGTTGGTTGCAGGTTTTAATAAAAGCTTATCAACCTTATGAAAAATCCTCACCTTCTTATCAGTTGATTAAAAGCACGCAATCAAAAGAGAAACAAGAAATTATTCACATCAAGAAAAAAAAAACGTGTCAGTACGCGTATGTGCAATAATCATAATCAGAATATTTGTTGACCCAATCTTGAAATGAAACATTAACAAAAATGTCAACAACTGGAACGAATAAACGAATACAGCAACAATAAACATGAAAAACATTGCAATTATTAATATGTACAGCAGAGCATACAAAAATAGCAGCGTTAATAATAAATTCATTAAATTAATTATGATATCATTAGAAACGTCCATTCATATGGTACATACATATGTACATAAATGTGTATAGAAAAGCCGTATCCATACAAAATTCAGCAATTATAAGTTTCATGCAAAGTGAAATCTCAAAACGATGTTTTCCTTACATCGGTCCATTTTTTGACATTGCTCCATACAAAGACGACTTCCGAAAATCACTAAGAAGTCGAAATTTAAGATAAGTAATCCGTATTTATTTATTTATTGATTCCATTTCCTGTACAACAAGACTGAGTCTTACACTTATAGCACAGGAACGTATTACGTTACAAAACAAACTTGATGCAAGTAAATATAACAATATTGAGATAAAGTTAAAGTTTAAAAAATTATAAATTAAAATTAAAAAAAAAATAAAAATTATAAATTATTATTTAAAAAAATTTAATAAAATTTTTTTGAAACTATTAGCATAGTTGTTGACTTTGTTCCAAAGACGAGCGGCTTGTACATAAAACTGTCATTCAGATACAAGTAAATTATGTTGAGGTATTACAATATTTCGGTTTCGTGGCGATTGAAAAACCGTATTTTATCGAATATATATTTAGGTGTTTGAAAGTTGATTATTTTATGTAAAAAAATAAGAGTGCGAATTTTTAGCAAATTTTCGAAGGATACTCCATAAATATTATTCGTATACACATCTATATGGTCGTACTAAATTTCATGATTGTCGGCCGATATTTGACCGTAGTCCCCATATAAGGTTCACTTCGAAAAATCACTAAATACTCATAAATCTCCTATAGAAAGCATTATTGCCCTGATATTCAACACAAATAATTCGCATATACATACATATATATCATCGTACAGAATTTCATAATGATTGGCCCGTAATAGGTCAGAGTTCCATTATGAGGACTATTCCCGAAAACTCATTAACCTACATAAATAGCCATATCGAACTGAAATTCTACACAGATCGGTTATAAGAATGCAAAAATTATACTATTGACTTTCATAAACTGCCACTTCCGAGAATAACCACAGGTTATTAAGAGGTGATAATTTTGACGTTTCAAAAAGGCAAAATCAGTTTTTTAGGGCTTGTTGGTACTTAATTTATTATGTGTTACCCTACCTTTACACATGCAAGTACTTTCATGCCAGTGCTGTGTACGTATTATATACGAAAACGTATTCGAAAAACTCGACTAGCTCTGCAAGTGTAAAAATATGAGTGTATTGAGTTTTTCGAACTGTTATTTGCATGTGTAAACCCCGGGTTAAAGTAAATCGCATTATGTTACACGCTTCAAAAATATAGACAAAATGTAAATTCTTAATTACATATAACTGAAATATGCATAAAATTGTTCTAAATATCGTCATTGAGATGAAATTCTACAAAAATAAACCTAAAATAAATAGAAATTACGGTACAATATTTTATGAAGTTCGACTAATAGGAGGAATATAAACTCTTACTTCTTAAATTTAACAAATAAGTTCAATGTTTTTTTTTAAATAAATAAATATTTCAGTTTAGAAACAAGAATATGTTATTTCGTAAATGATTCTATTATTTTTAATCATATATTTGAAGCTGTCATGTCGCCAGTGGATTCTATAATTTGAATGTCCTTGAACTAATGTTGTAAATTAGGTTCAGGTATTGGTACTTTGTAATCTATGCAGATATTGTGCAATGCAGCACAGACTACAGTTATTTTCCCTGGAAACTGAGGACAATAAGGTAATTGTAGCGCCTCTAATATGCTTCTGAACCTGTGTTTGAAAACGCCTACTGTACGTTCCACTATGTTTCAGGTTTTTGAACGAACTTGCTAAATATTAGCCTCGGCACTGCCCTCCACAGCCAATCGTAAATGTGTTATTAAGTAGGGCTTCAATGTATAATCGGCATAAAATGGAATGAAAAACAATTTTAAAAACACACAAAACGACGAAGACAAGAGAATTGTTTTACCCACTAGCCATGTATTTTTTCACCATTTTCATAATTTCGTTTTAACATCTCCTTCAATGCACATGCTTTCCCCATGAACAAGTCATGTGCTGATCCTATTTTATTTTATCCTAAGCTTATGATCACATACCTGCAAAAAAATTTACAAAAATAATTTTTTTTTAAAAACAATTATTATCTTATTTTTTTATTAAGTTATTAAAACCCACCACTGTAGCATTTAGGCTATAAAAACCTTTTCTGTTGTAATATTTAAACCTCTCTTCAGTATTAGGTGTTAAAATTTTGATATAGGTACCATCAATGCATCCCATAGCCCCAAGAAATCTACATATTCCTTTTTCTCATCCATTTCTGGCAAATCTCACTGTACATAACAACTATGCAATGTTTAAAATATTTTCTTACCAACGTTTAACATAAATTTACATTAAAATCGTTGCCAGAGCCATTTTGATAACTTCCCTCTGCGAGTATCCTCATCGTTGCTGCAAGCATCAAAGTATTTGCGACAAATGTCGACCTTTTCGGATTTCCAAGTTTTTGGTCAATTTGATTTAGTACGTATTTAAAAGCCTTCTATTTAGTCCAAAATAGTTAATGAAAGTAAATAAATTTCGTTAAAAGTGGCGAAAATTCAAGTGCAAGTACATATTCAGCTTACCTGCTATTTAAAAGAGAAAATATGCGCGTTTGTTTTTCAAACTGTCTTCGTTTAAACACCAGTTCTTTGATAGTGAAATCTTCATCGTTCCACATTTTTTTATTGATTCACTTTATTTTCCCAAAATTTAAATTTTATTTTTAAACTGTTAAACACTGTTTTTTATTTATAAAATCATCTTGTGATTGGCAGACGGTTTTTTTATACGGTACCAAAAACGCCAACGACTATGCAAGGTGTAGTTTTACGCTAACGCCTTATACAATAAGGGTGAATGATTGCATGTTGACAGGCATCAATATGGCGACATGGTGTACCTTATGATCATGTCTTGATTGGCTTAAGGTACGGTCACACTTAGCAAATATTTGCCGAAATAGACGTAACCACTAAATAACATATATATGAACTCGTATATTTATTTAAAACAGCTTTTCTTATTTAGGCCAAAGCACTACAAATATTTAACTTTAATTTATTTGATACTGTTTGATCTTGCAAAACTCTTGTAAGAGTAAACAACGTCAAATAAATTTGTGCTAAAACAAGTGGTTAAGCTTTTTTGAGTAAATCTTAGCCAGATTATTTTATGTACTAAACGGAGGTTTGATTAGTTAATGTTAGAAAGTAACTTCGCCCTGTATACACTGTTAAATGCTGTTTTCACTAACTCCATCTTTATTTAGAATACATCCGAAATAACTTTATTAGGCCTTAAAGTTAGGCGAGTGGTGAATACTGAACCAATACGTATTAGTTTTATATGATAATTTTTGTTTGAGATTCTATATTAGTTTGTTGCATAATAGAGTCAAGTAGAATCAAAAAGAATCACAGCTGTCTGACGGGTAATTTAAACTGTTTGACTGTCCTGTCCATTGCAACGAACGACAGCGGCAGAGATTGTGTATAGTTCGTTGATGAGGCTTCTAAAGCATACAAAGTCGAATAAAATGTCACATCTATAAATGTTGCTTCTTTTTGTCGACATTAAAGATTTTCCCCCAAGTTTAGGAACCCTATCCTACAACTTGGGTTTCATCGGCTTAATTGTCTGAGGGCACATTCCATTTTTCCATTGTTTTAAATACTGTATTATTATCCCTTCCATATGCAATTTCATTAGTATCCAATCACTATAGAGTCCATCCTCTGGCTGCCAGTCAAACTGTCGGTTTAATTCAAATTTGTTCGAAAGCAGAATTTTATTTATTTTTGATATGTTTCCTCATATTTTTATTTGCGCAATTGTAAATATAATCTATACGAATAAATTCACATGGACACCCGCTTAAATGTAAGTAAGAAAGTAGAAAATAAGTATAAAAGTAGTACAAATACTTACTAAACATTAGGTTAGCCCCAAAAATAAATATCCTAAAGTTTAACTTAAATGCAATTTTTGCATCCACAGATACAGACCTATGAAAACAAATGAAGACTTCTGCAATAGAAACTCTGACTCGTTTCACTCTTGATCCAGTTTATTAAATGAAGGAATTCGATGCTAATACAAACACTTGGATATTAATCTAGTAAAATCTGCATGTGTGCAAACTGGGCCTCCTTAATATACGAATGCCAACATACTCGTATATTATTTGTAATACACGTCCATAAGTAGAAATAAAAACTTATTTAATACCAAATAGCAGCAATCAAAATAATGCGTTGGTGTAACTTCTCAAAGTATGAGTAGAGTATAAGTACATTACAACAACAACAGTAACAATAGGTAAAACCACAGCCGCATATTAAAAGTATCATTTGACAGCAATATTCACACGTACACACATGACATCTAACGTATGTATTTACAAGAACAATCAGCAACTGAAAATGATTTATGCTCGAAAATTCATGTATGTACATTAGGGTGGCCCCAAAATAAAGTTGCGGTTGTCCCCGACTAATATAAAAATTTGATTCATTTTAAGACTACGTTTCTCAATTTTTTTGTCCTGGGGTCAATATTTGGTCAGCTGGATCAAAGGATAAAAAGGTCCTTTTTAGAGGTTTTTGATTTTTTCACATTTCTTCCAAAGGAACTATATGTAAATTTAGTATCATATGCAAGGTCTTTGAGAGGCGCATTCAATGGGTTATCAAAAATCAAAAAAACATTTTTTTTACTTCAAAAATTTTTAAAATTTCAGACAAAATTTTAGTTTTTTTTTTATTTTTTCATAGAATTTACTTAAATAAATAGTTGAAATTTATTGAATGTAAACATCATGCAATTTAACCCAAATGGTTATTCCCGTTTTTAGCTTATAAAATTTACGTTATTTTAATACCCATTACATTAACGAATTGAGTTAACAGAGATTGTCAGATAGGGAAGAATTATAGCCTGTTCATCGATCTCGAACGATAACGTTCGCTTAGATAAGACTTAAGACACAAACTTTTTATCGTATCAATTTTTTTTACTCTATCAAGTTTGTTTATTCCACAATCAAGTTTGTGTCTTAAGTCTTATCTAAGCGAACGTTATCGTTCGAGATCGATGAACAGGCTATTGAGGTTTTTAAAAAAAAAAATAATAAAAATTTAAATAGGTAGAACTTAAAAAAACGGGAAAAACCATTTGGGTTAAATTGCATGATGTTTATAATTAATAAATTTCAACTATTTATTTAAGTAAATTCTATCAAAAAATAAAAAAAAACTAAAATTTTGTCTGAAGTTTTCAAAATTTTTGAATTTAAAAAAATTGTTTTTTTGATTTTTGATAACCCATTGAATGCGCCTCTCAAAGACCTTTCATATGATACCAAATTTACATATGGGTCCTTTGGAAGAAATGTGAAAAAATCAAAAACCTCTAAAAAGGACCTTTTTATCCTTTGCTCCAGCTCGCCAAATATTGACCCCAGGACAAAAAATTGAGAAACGTAGTCTTAAAATAAATCAAATTTTCATATTAGTCGGGAACATCGATACCTTATTTTTTTCTCCATACAAACGGGGCCACCCTAATGTACATATATAGACCATTCGAATAATTGTGTTTGTCAGAAAGTTTTTCTTTATAAACTTATATATTTATGTAAGTATGTGTGTATTATTAAATATACACACACACATACACATAATTATGTAGTACATTCATGGAAGTGATTTTTACATTGTCTTGCTAAAATTGTACGACACGCTACAAGTTACTTATAAATACCTGATATGTTTTCTACAAATAAATAATATTTTATACGAAATGTCAAGACATGGGCCATGACATGATAACAAATTCATACATACGTATTACATGCAATTTATACTGGACTTTCTAATGGGTGCCAGCAAATTGTTCAATATTTGACTGATGGTATGTATATTCATAAACAATACATGAGTTCATTAATTTTCAGCTTGGTGTGATGAAGTAGAGTTCTTTGAATAGAATTTTACCGCAGGCTGGGACTATGCGCAACCAGTAGAATAAGGCAAAAAGATGTTGTATTTCTTTACCGGTAAGATCTTAGTTTCTTTGTAGAGCACGTCTACACGCAGCTTGTTGTGTTCCTGTGAATAGAAATTTGATATTTTTTATGCCGCACAGTTGACTCGTATATGCAGCCAACACAGCTTTCATTAGCGCAATTCACAATCTTGTGTAAATGGTGTTGCATCATTGCATTTGTAAAATATTTTTGCTCTACACTAACAAAATATACAGAAATGCACATGCTACTGTCTACTTGCAATGATGCAAGACCATTTACACAAGATTGTGAATTGCGCTATTGTTCTTACTTCTCAGTGAAGAGTCTGTAAGACATTAAATCCAAAATCGTCCGATGGTTTGAAGTAATTTAATAATTTATCGCCATCGCACGTTCATCAGTCATGTTTAACAAATCCCCCATACAAATTTTCTCCAGCTAAAGGACTGTATGTATGAAATATATATGATATATATGTATATGAAATATCAAGGAAAATTTAGTAAATCTCTTGGAACTTATATTAATACAAATAATTTATAGATCGTGCTGTAATGGGTCATAACTCTTGTTTAGGCAAAATTTAATATATCACTTAAAAGTTTTTAGTAACAACATACAATTTTGTACAGACAAGTACAAATTTTAATACCCATTTATTTAAATCATAAATCTTCATATTTCATTTTATAGTGTATAAATTACTTTGGATTATTCTAGGGATAACATACTCGTAGTGTGTATTAGGTTAATTGTAAATATGTATTAGGAATAGTTATAATTTACAATTTTCCGTTGTACTCGTTGTCGGTTATCATATGATCAGACTTGACAGGAGATGATTTCTAACTGCTTATTTGTGTAGTAATATAACACAATCCTAATAATATTACATAATCCTATATTTTTCCTTGAGGTTGAACATGGCCATACATGATAACAATTAAATTATCTTCCTTCAAACTACTTCACACTAATAAGTGACTGTATGTGGGTGTGTTTTTTTTTTTAAAGAAGTGTTTCGTAATCAAAACCACGCATTTATTAAAAAACAAAAATAATAACAGAATATACGGCAAGCAATAGAAAATCAAACTATTAATTGAATGAAAATAATACAGCGAAGGTGGCATAATTAACCGCATATCTTAACAGAATATAATATTTATTATTGTTTAATATAAACACATATGTATGTAATTTTATTAATCACGTTTCCATTCTCAAGTTCAGATTGACAAAACAAGTAAGAGTTTTTATTCGCCTAAACGGAATCTTATATGGCCACCATCAAATCACCCATTATAGGGCGAACGTTATAAAATATTGTATCGTAATTTCTATTTATTTAAGGTTTATTTTGGTTGAATTTCATCTCAATGACGATATTTATAAGAATCAAATTTAAAGCCTCTTTCTTTCAGAACTGTGCTTTTTTATATTTTCACAGAGTGTAACATAAAGCGATTTACTTTAACACATAATAAATTATGTAACAAAAAGTCCTAGGACTCTGTTTTTCGTTCTTTGGAACATCAAAATTGTCATCTCTGTATATTCTGTGGTTTTTATTCTCGGAAGTTTACGTTGTATGGGAGCTATGCGCAATTATGGACCAACTTTCACAAAAGCTAATAATATAATTTTTACATACTTGTAACTGATCTGTGTAAAATAAGGTTAATGAGTTTTTGGTAGCAGTCCTCATAAGGAAACTCTGACCTATTACGGGCCAATCAACATGAAATTCTGTACGATGATTTATATGTATGTATATGCGAATTATTTGTGTTAAATTTCAAAGTAATAATGATTTCTATTAGAGATTTCTGCGTATTTAAGTGATTTTTCGAAGTAAACTTAAGGAATACGGTCAAATATGGACCGATTATATTGAGAACGACGATTTATATATACATATGTCTGGACTTTTTGTGTTGAATTTCAACGTAATAATGATGTTTATAAGAGTTTTATGCGCATTTAAGTCATTTTCGGAATTGGACTATATATGGAGGCTACGGTCAAAATATGGACCGATGCAAACAGAATATGGTTTTGAGATTTCGCTTTGCATGAAACTTATTATTCCAGAATTCTGTATGGATACGGCTTTTCTATAGACATTTGTGTACCATAAAGCCATATTCCGGGAAGACATTTGTATTGGGGGCTTTCCATTTGCAACAGGACTTGTCCTTCTATAATAAAAATAAAGTGTGAAAATTTTCATGGTATTATCCGCATTATAATTGAAGAAAATAGCAAAAAAAAATATGAGAAAAATATCGAGCCAGTCTGAAACTTGTATTTATAACTCGGTTCCTATAAAACTGGTTTGGCCCATTTTCAATACTAAACATTTCGGTGGAGCAAAGAATGTTTGGTAAAAATTTTATTGGCCTATGTCTTTTTTTCGAAGTTCTATCGTGCCTTCAACAGATGGACAGACGGACGGACATGGCTAGATCATCTTAGAATCTTATAAGGACCCAGAATATATAGACTTTTTGGCTCTATGACCATTATTTATTTCGATGTGTTACAAACGGAATGGCAAACGTAATATACCCCCTATTCTTTTTTGGTGGTGGGTATAAAAGAATACAAGATTTTTTATATTTTTATTTTATTATTTTAATAGAACATATTTCAAATCGAAATTATAAACACGTAAATTATAATTATATTGTTTATTTAATTTAACAATCTCTTAGTATAGTAAATAATTATTTAAATTCATTATAATTGTATTGCAAAAGTCATGTAAACCATTGCTGAAAATGAAATCTGACCTTAAGCAAATGCTCAGCACAGTTTTAATGAGAATTACAACAGATAATGAGAAAATATGCTAATAAGTATCTAAAACACACATGTGTGACTGACTGTTTGCATGTACGAAGGTGCAAATGAATTTTTATGTAAATTCTAAAAAAAAATTAAATATTTAAAAGATAAAATAAATAGTGCGTGTGGTGTCTGTCATTGTTATGAATTAAAAAAAATATAAACCTAGAACTATATACCTAATCGGTTTTAGATTTAAAAGTGACATTAATTAATTTGAAATCATAAGTTTGTAATACAATCTACTTTTAGTCATAATTGCAGAAGAAGTACAAATAATTTAATCGCAAATAATTAATAACTAAAACTATATAACTTTAGTAAATATTAATTTATTCTATATTCAAGAATGAATAGAAAGCAAACCAACACATTTCTTTATTAAAAATTATCAGCTGTCTTCTTTTGCAATCGCTGTCGTTCTACATTCCCCCATCATTTCATATTTCAACTTTTAAATTTTATTTTTATTTCAAAGATCATTAATCATTTTCGAATGGTTCTATATTTCATAATCATTTGTCACATACAAAAAGATCTTAAGCGCAGTTACATAAATAGATTATGAAATTATACGCACGTTTTTTTAACATTATTTATTTAAAAATTCGAAATAATATTTTTTTGTATTTTTATTAACATATTTACTACATTTTCATTAAAAAAACGACCTAGCAATAAGTTTTTCAAATTTTATATCTAAAATATTTCAATTATTAGTCCAACCAGTACCGGAAGAAAATTGTTTGACCATTGATTATTTCATTTATAAAGTTGGCATACTTCTTTCTTGTCTTCGGCTCAGATCGAATATAGTATATATATTTCCTTTTATTTATATAAATGAATTGATATTGTACATTTCGCTTAATTATATAAAAGTTCATTTTGAACATAGGCCCCCCGGAGTTTTTTTTTTAGATTTCTTCTTCGTCGGAATTTCTTCCCACGCAGATATGTATAAATATAAAAGAACCTTTTCGGGAAGCAAAGCTGAGGTACTACGGGACGCCACCACAGGTTGCGGATAGCGTAGAACCCTACCATGTAGTAGGCGGGGTAACTGCTAATTAAATAAGCAGTGGCGGACAACTCAACAGATTGGAGAAGAGAGTCTCAGATGGACACGTCTGGCAATATGTGGCTTTAAGTTCTGAGTGCCGTAGAGGCTCCAATCGTCGTGGCGAAATATTGGCGCCATTCAATAACCAATGCCAATTACAGGTCCCTCGCCATTAAGCAGGTTGGGCTGAGGGTTAATATTGAACTCAACACGATTCCCCAACACGATCGAAAATAGCCATTATTATTAAATATGTTGTGGATCTCAGTTTCTACCAAAGATACGTTTAGGTCTTTATGGATATTTGAATATTTTATATACCAGGGGGCAATTATGATCACTCGTAGAATTTTTTTTTTTGCGTCTTTAAATTCTGTCTACATTTGAAGCTGAGGCTGCTCCCCATAGCTGTATTCCATAACACCATATAATACCAAATAATAATGAGGGCAAAATCTTAGCTAATAAAAAGTAAGCCAATTCTAGACTTTGGCTGTTTTCATAAACGCAGTATGCAATGCAACACTGCAAACATATGCAAAGCAATACTTCATGTCAACACTGCGTTGTGAAATAATGCAATTACATTTTAAAACGTTTATGAATGCTAATACTGCTTTTCGTATGTTTTTTCGGGTATTTTATAAAAATAATTGTTATATGAATTTCATAAATTAATATGTGTTTATTCATTGAAAAAAACTTAAATGAATCATATTTGTATAAAAATTATGTTAAATTTTAACTTACGTTAATATGTCCGTCATTTGAATTGTTAAAAAATCATAAAGCAGCACAAATAAAAACACTGCACAAATTTGACAACTGTTGCGCATTCAAAAGCGTTGTCATGCATTAATAAATTTACGGCATTGTCAAAAAAAAAAAGAAGAACAATGACGTTTATGAACTCTATGAATAGTGCGTTTATGAAAACAGCCTTTATTTAATTGTATCTTTTAAAAATGCATTCATTTTTAAACGAATTCTAGGCACCTTTTAACGTAATATTTGTTATAAGTACTGAACAAAAATGTAGGTAAATGCGGAAAAAATTTAAATCAATAAACAACTATTAACTTAACAATTCTTCTCCATCGTTGCCTTACATATAATAAAATTGAAAGCAAGAAAGAAAGTTGCATAATTTTAATTTACTCAATCTTATTTTGGTTCAAAATTTCAGAGATTAAATTGATGTCATCTTATGTCATGTCATCAGTTTTGGTTGACATTTCATCATGGAAAGACTCACACCGTAACCTCAAAGTATCTAAATTAATCAGCCGTATTAATATTTTTTTTTTTTTAAAAAGCCGCCGCCATGCTTTACCGTCTTGGTAACATATTTATTATTAAAGCCTTAGTTCTTGGTTCGCCATATTTTTGAGGGACTTTTGACTCCAACTATCTCAAGCTTAACGCATTTTTCACATTCCAGCAAAAACTGTGCTTAAAGTCAGAATTTATTATTATCTTATCGTCACGTTTTGTATTGCTAATTATATCTTAAAGAACTATCTCATATATACGAGGGCGGTTCGGAAAGTGCTTAGCTTACAACAGAAAGAGAAAAGTTAGTTTTTCAAATAGTTCCCCTTAAGGCCCTCAAAATAGTGGTTTACAACTGCAATTGCATCCTCATTTGTAGTAAAACGACTGTTAACAAATGCGGCACCCATCTTGCAGAAAGCTTTTTCATCTCTAGTTCTTCATGCAAAATTAAATGGACTCGATCATTTGAGATGCCCATGATATTGGCTATTTCATGCACTTTTATTCGTCGACACTTTGTCTACAATTTCTGTTGTTGTTGCTGTTTTTGGACGTTCACTACCTGGTTCATCCTCAATGACTGTACGACCACTTTTAAATTTAGCAGCCCAATTTTTTTCTGTTGCATATGAAGGAGCACTTTCAACTAACATATTCATCATATTACAATGAATTCCTTTTCCCGATAAACCTTTTTTTATTTAATAAATATGACACCACGAATTTCTCATTTTTTTATTATAAAAAAAATCGCGGGAGCGCCTCTTTTGGACAATTATAACGAATTCATTTTCTATTAGATTTGTAAGTAGTGTGTTAAAAAATTTCGTACTACTTTTTAACTTAATTAATTTATAAATTGACTGCAGTGTGCAGCCGTAATGGTCTTAAGAGTTTTCGATTGCTCCCTCTGTTGAGATCAATAGTGGTATCACTCACCGTTCACCAAGTTTTTAACTTCATGTAAAGTCTTTTAGTTTCCAAATGAGGACACCAAGTAAGTCGTCTATCCAAGTGAATACCAAGGTATACGGAGGTATATTAACATTGTTAAGCGTGACAGGAGGGCTTACTTTACATGTCTACTTTTTAACTTGCTCACCACTATTCGCCAGGTTTTCAAAACTTTCTTCACACATATGAGGTAGTCATCCAGTTGTATACATTCTATGTGTGTTTTTTCGTGCGAGCCAATAATGGCGGTATCATTAGCAAATCATAAGCAAGTCTGAAGTGTAAATGAAAAAGAGGGTAGGTCCGAAAATATGTCATTGATGAACGTCAGCTTTAATCTTATATTATCTTGACATTTAGTCGTTGAACTTAACTTTAAATAAAAGAAGATTTAATTTTCTAATGAAGTAGGAAAAAAAGATAAAGAGGTTAAGCCTCCTGCGTTACAAATACATGATTACTTCAGAGAAAGTGATTTGTCTGAACACGCCAGACATAGAGACAACTGAGATCAATTTAAAAGAGTTAAGTAGAAATAAAGGAAGTAGATATATGTTCCTAGACATTATATTAAAGAAACAAAATCATTATAAATTCAAGCAATATGTTGTCATTGTAAAACCAAGGACTTTTAAACCATTTTTTTTTTTTGATTGTGTAAAAATGTTTATTTCATCTACTATCAATAGGCAAAATGCTCGTACTTTAAAGTTTAAACATGTTTTCTTGTTTAAAATTCAATAGCAATTTAAAGCCACTTTTTACCACAAACATTTGCAATTGCTGTACTGGCGGAAAAAAAACACATATTAGAAGAGAAAAAATAACGAAAACAACGAAAGAGCCAACTGCCTCTTACTTTAACCACAATTGATGCTGTGATTTATGATTTGAAATTTCTTAGATGTCGTTTGTGTTGTGACCATTAAATTAATTGCAATTTATCGATTTTCAAATTGCACAACAAGACTCATACATTATTTTATGTACAAAATACATACATACTTCCATTCATACCTACATACATACCACACATATAAAAACATTAATTTGTGTATGTATTTGCATTCCCACTCACATACTTTCATATGAATGAATGAATGAAGGTGTGTATGTACAATAGAAATTCATAAAGATGATGACTGTGACGATGATGAGGGTCATAAATGTTGTTAGAAATGCATAAAAACACACTGTATTCTGTTGGTTTTATTTGCTCTATCAAAAAGCAAAATTTACATTGTAACCATTCAAAACAACACAAACTAAATTGTGAGTAAGGAAAATGGAAAACAAATTGGAATAATACAGTCGGTTTTATCGAATTTTATGCACTCTTATTTTATTTCATTTCAGTTGGATTTTACAATTTTATTTTACTGAATTTTCAAATTCTGTTGATAATCTCAAGTTTATTCGAAGGCTTCCAAATATCTAATAAAAATAAATTGATAATATCCTGGGGCCAAATTACCGCATTCGATATCGAATAAAATTGATCGTAATTTTCTTATTTGAGATTATGGCAATCGATATCGAGCAAGAAATTTAGTACATTTTATCATAATTTCGATATCGAAATCATTTTTCGGTACGATACGATGTGTGTAGAAGATTATTATTTTTCGATATTAGTCCATGTCTTCACAAACCATCCTTTTGTACGTACAAAAACAAAACGTCTATCTGTGTGGGAAAACTTGTTCATGTTAATTTTCATAGTTTTCTTTGTTCTTTTGAAAATTGTGATTTTTCTTGTGCGTAAATTTGATGGCAGACATAATTGTGCGTGCCAGAATATAACATCAACAAGAGTTCTCTACACAAGACAAATACATGTGTGGACAAAAAATTGTTCGGTGTGAAAATAAATTGATGTCATGTCAAGACCGCAGGTTAACTAATAGTACCCTGCGTATAGTTTCAACTGTAGAGTGTCCACAAATTGCGAAAATGCTGTTGGTGTGTATAAAAAGAAAAAAAAATCGTATTTTGCATGCCGTGTCACGAATCACGATAATTCAAACTTTATATATGATGAGAAAATGTATCTTTTGTGCCTTTTTATTGTTTTGCAGAAACATTAACAAAATAATATTAAACGACAATATTTTCCCTTTTGGCTAAATGGATTGCTGCAGTCACTCAGTGGAGTGGAGTGGAGTAGA
This sequence comes from Bellardia pandia, assembly GCA_916048285.2. Lineage (NCBI taxonomy): Eukaryota > Metazoa > Arthropoda > Insecta > Diptera > Calliphoridae > Bellardia > Bellardia pandia. The sequence goes on from OU696530.1 coordinate 57,100,996, forward strand.
GTTGCCTTTAGTTTAGTTCAGCACAGTTCCATTTCATTCAAAAAATATACTTCCAGCCATTTTTGAATGTGTGTATGGAAAGTGGAGTGGGATGGTGTTATGTGTATTTTAAAGTTATATTTTTGTTTTGTGTTACCTCAACTCATTTCTACTAAAACAAAACGTATGCAAAAACATTACTCCAGCATAGATCTTTTACAATGTTTGCCATATAACTTTTGGCCTTTTACTGTCATTTCACTGACCCATACCAACACTCCAATTTCGCACAACTGTGTTGCAAAAAATTACATTCATTCATGTCCTTATTATACATACGTTCTATAAATAGTACTTATATACAGACGAGTATATGCATACATGTACAAAGATTATACATATGAAATCGTTATATTTTTACTCTCACACAGCCTTTAATATTTATTTGTTTTATCCAAAACATTTAAGAGAAAAAATTACGAGTTTAATAATTACGTGTGACGAATCTGATACATCCGTCACCTTTGTGTATCCACCAAAAGCAACAAAAAAACCAGTTGTCTAATCGTCGCTGTCTTGAGCGACATTCCATCTCTGTCGAATAGAAATTATTTGTTGTGTAACGAAATCAAAACATATATGTACATACGTACATAATATGTATTTTATATGTTTAAATATATTTTATAAAATAATTTATTTTATATTTATTATCTATAATTCATACCATACCACATACACTTATAGGCTACTCACTAATTTATCATGAGTATTCGACCGACAAAAAAATCCTATCATATCAAACTAAATATTACTCGGCGATGTAGCATATTGATTTCTTAACAAGTGACTATTGGCAAGTAATACATCTTTGTTTTTGATTTAAGCAGGAGGCACCTTTAGACCAAAATTTTTTTTGCAAAATTGTCTTGTCAATTACCAGATAATGATCAGAATTGGCTGCCTAGATCGAACACTATTGCATTTCATTTAATGCAAACAAGTCAACAAGAATCCGTGAATTGAAGAAGGATATTATTTTATTTATTTATTTTGAAGACAAAAAATACTGCTCCGCCCTTTTCATTGATGTGTCGCAAGCGTTCGACAAAGTTTGGCATGACGGTTTAATGCACAAAATAAAATTAACTCTGCCTGCTAACACCCATAAACTCATGGAAAGTTATTTATACGGTCGCAAATTTAAAATCAAAGAAGGTGATTTTTTAAGTACCGCTCAGCCAATTGAATCAGGTGTGCCACAGGGTAGCATACTGGGTCCTACTTTATATTTGATATATGCCTCCGACATGCCGTCAGACCCTAAAATCCATACGTCAACTTTTGCAGACGATACAGCCTTTATCAGCGTCCATCAGGACCACCAAGTTGCATCACAGAATTTGCAGAATTATGTTTATAAACTAGAGAATTGGCTAGAGCTTTGGAAAATCAGGGTTAACGAACAGAAATGTATTCATATAACTTTCACATTGCGAAAAGATACCTGCTCGTTCATCAGAATAAATAATCAAATTATCCCGCAACACAATGAAGTCAAATACCTCGGCATTCACCTCGACCGCCGTTTAACTTGGAAGTCTCATATTGAAGCGAAACTTACACAAATGAGATTAAAAGCAGTGCAACTTAATTGGCTAATCGGCAGAAACTCTACATTGAAATTAGATTGCAAACTTTTGTTGTACAATGCAATACTAAAGCCAATCTGGTGCTATGGAATTCAATTATGGGGTACTGCCTCAGCATCCAACATTGAAAAAATTCAAAGGGGTCAAAATAAAATTCTACGTATAATTACTGCAGCACCATGGTATGTTAAAAATTCTCGAATCCACAAAGATCTAGGCGTGCCATTAGTAAAAGTCGAATTTACAAAATATGCGTCAAAGTATGTCAGCAAACTTGAACACCATCCAAACCCACTTGCACGAGACATCCTTAACTTTAGTGGCCACAATCGGTTGAGAAGGAGGGATACCCTTGCTTTAACTCAAGCGCAAAATAGATGACTGGATCAGTTGATGTGAAATTTTTTTAGTATCATAAAAATTTTTGTCTAGCACTGGCTGGGCTTATTATTTTCTTTTTAGTATTAAGATTTGAATACTTATTGTCATTTCATTTTGAAGATTCAATAAATAATTAAATGCAAAAAAAAAAAAAAAAAAAAAAAAAAAAAAAAAAAAAAAATTTATTTATTAATTAATTGTAATCGAAAAGCCTATGCAGGCCAAAAATGATTACATATTTTAAACATAATTTTAACGCAAGGGTTTATGCTAAAACTAAAATTCTAATATTAAAAGTATATTTACTTCTACTAATTTACAAAATTTAGTATCAACAACGACAACTTCATATATCAGTTCATAAGACCAATAACCATTCTTACAAAGCTTTCAATAGATTTTGAAAAATGTCGATCACTATATGGTATTAAGTTATTCCATTAACGAATTACACGTATTAAACCTGGAACAAATAAAGGAGCAAGTTCTCGAAGAATTCGAAAAACTGATATTAACAAAATTTACAGGCCTTACAGGTATAATTATCTCTAAAGTTATGGTCGGGCTTGAATGATTATACTTACCTATTTGGTTTTTTTTTTTTTTTTTTGTAAAAAATTTCGAATGGTAGTTAGTACAAGTTAAACATTATCTCATATTCTTATTATACAGCACTTATCTCCCGGACAAAATTTTTTATCACTGAAACGCCTACAATGAATTCAACACGATGACGAAATGTGGCTTTAAACAATGGATAAAGATTGGAACATGGAACGTTCAAACTCTTGGGACGCCTTATGTTCAAAATGAACTTTTATATAATTAAGCGATATGTACAATATTAACTCATTTAGATAAATAAAAGGAAATATATATACTATATCTTTTATTAAAACAATACTTCTTCAAATGTAATGAAAACAAATGTCTCCCGTCAAATTTGCGAAAAAAAAACTCACGCAGGAAAGCAAATTTTTAAAAACTTCAAAGACATTTTTTTAGAAAAATATTTTATTATACATATATATTTTTTTTGTATTTATACAATATTCATGTATTAATAAGCTTTAAGTTTAATGTTGGCGATACAGTAGATAAATATCTTGCACAACTTTTATTTGGTTGGTTTTAAGAGTCCTCGGATGAATAGTCCTCCTCATACCTGCATGTCATAGACGAATCTGCATCGACGAATCTATATCGTTTTTATCACTACCTAAAGCTAACTGATGCTATATATTTTCTTTAGTTATAGTGAATTTTCTTTTAATATTAGTATTCTCATATAACTTAAGGCTGTCTTTGTACAATTTTATCAGATCTTCCACTTTTCTCACTACTTCCCTTTCTCTTATTTTGCAATATTCAATTTATCCTACAAAGTATTATAGCATACCTTTCTTTTTTGATTTTTTTTTTTTTTTTTTTTGAAATAGGATCTTCCATTTTTAATTTTTTTGCTTGGTATTTTGCTAAATTTATGTAATGGTTTTTCGACATCGGGAATATTTTCCTGAATTTGACTGTTATCTTAAAATTTGTTCGAAGATTTTGACCAGACTTTAAATTTTTTTTGAACATTTATGTAACTTGAAAGACATATTTTATTAATTCAAAGAAACAACAAAATTTTATAATACAGTGGGTGGCCAAATTATTAGTTACACTTATTAATTAAGATTCAACCGCTTTTAATACGTATATAAATTTATTTCTTGTATTAGATGTTTTCGTGTTTTAATTCTGGTAATACTGTTAAATATTTTGTGCAGTGTCAACAATGATTGGTGACATTAGAGTGCAGTTGTAGATCATTATCTGTCATTCTGCTCTGAAGTGTGAAATATGCAATTTTGATTAAATTGATTAAAGTCTGGCATCACGATGAAGAACTAAAAGTAAAATATTCAAAAATGCATTCAGAGCATGCCAAAAAGGGTGCAAGCTGTAATTGATGACAAAGAAGGTTCTACGAAATATTAAGATTTTTTTTTCAAAAAATTTTGTAATATTTCTTTTCCTCAAATATATATTTTTAAAACAAAAGAATTTATTTTTAATTGAATTAGAAACATTTAATTTACCTAAAAGAACTAAACAATTTTGCATGTGTAACTAATAATTTGGCCACCCACTGTATATAAATACGCAATAATTTCGATGCTGGCTAAATTAAATAAAAGTTTTTAAAATAAAATATTTTTGCATGAATTTTGATTGAAAATGGTGTATTTTTGAAAACTTCTTTGAAATATCATAATCTAGGTACAATCTATTAAATTCGAATCATTGCTTATATTTTCATATTTTACTTTAACATAAGTTGTTTTACTCAGGTTTTTACATATATAACGAATTTTGAACCGCGATGAATTGTAAACCGTATTAAAATTTAAAAGATACGTATAAGAAACATAGATATATCATATCAAAAATGGTAGTTCTCAAACTTCAACCCGATCCCTGCGTGAACTTTTTTACCGATCCGACAAAATTATATTTATATTTTTTATTAATAACTATTAATATTCTACTCGACTATACAATGCCGTTTTTAATATTCGCAAAAAGTGTTAAAAAGTTATAGCCCTAATGCATATATACATATGTATATAGTAAAAATTCATTATATCGGGTTTTTCAATAAGAGCGCTACAAAAGTTTTTTTAACCTTTATGTCAACAGCTACATACCCGGGTATGTTTTGAATTTTAAAAACTCTGTATATCTGAAAGTGGCCATTATATCTATCTGAAATTTCATGATATCCTCACTAGAAGTGTTTTCTACTATATTCTGATGTTTGAATAAAATTGGACAAATCAGATCATAAATGTGGTAATTTTTTCATTCTTTTGTGGATTTTCATGTTCATAGAATTGAGCAACTAACAAGTGTTTGTCCCTAATTGTAAATATTCATACATGAAGACGAAGACAAAATTTAAGTATATGCATGAATAAAAACAATTCACAGTAGGGGAAAAACACAAACAAAATCCAAATAAAACATATAAAACAGAAACATATTTAGAAATGTGTGAATTCCCATATAAAATGTGCTTGCATACCCGGGTATGCTTGCTGTTGACGTAAGTATAATTTTTCAGCTGTTGACATAAAGGTTAAATAAAACAAAAACGGTTTTGGATATCAATGAAATTTTTTATTCTTGTGAAAGTACGTTCGATGCCATTATGTATGGAACTCAATTTCTTGGCTTGTTGGCATATACCATAGACTTGACGTAGCCCCACAGGAAATAGTCTAACGGCGTCCAATCGCAGAAACCGAGGCGGACAATCGACTAGACCATTTCGTGAGATAACACGTTCTCCAAACTTGGTTTCCAATAAATTGATTGTGACATTCGCTGTGTGGCTTATAGCGCCATCCTGTTGGAACCACATGTCCTCCAAGTCCATATCATCCAATTGGGGCCAAAAATATTCTGTTATCATTGAACGGTAGCGATTCCTATTCACAGTAACATGCCGGTCTACTTTTGCAGCGTCCCTGTTGAAAAACGCTTTTGTATAGATACATATGTACATATGTACATCTGTAATATCCACTTATTCTATAGTTAGCAGAAAATAACTGAAATCACTTCTCAATAAATGAAGGATACACTAGAAAAACGAATTTAGTGAATCTTGCTATAGTTTATTTAACCTTTTTCATTTGTATTCCAATAATTGTTTAAAATCTTAAAAGAACTAAATACATTCCCCTAGAATGCTACAACAAATTGGAATCGAATGACTACCAGTTTTTTAACGAGTCATAAACGATCAAACAAATTTCGATTTTATTAATTTTTACTTCTTTTGTGAAACACAGCTACTCGTACACAGATTGTGCTTCTATCTATACAAACTCCTATGAGTGGCTATTTTGGATGAAATGTGTTTTTTGTTTAATATTTTTCCGAAACTGTTGTGGTATGTATGTGCAAGCATGTTCATGTTCATAAATGTATTTGCCATTTAATTGCAAAGAAGGGCTTTATGTGAGAAACATTAGTAATGGTAGTATGTTGTCTATTCATAAATATATTTCAAAAAGTTTGTGTGTTTGTACCGTTTTGTGCGTTATCTTTACTGTTACAGCATTTGCTAGATAGCATTGATGAGGTACCCTGCCATTTGGTTATAAAATATTACTCATACGTTTTATAAAACCTGAGACTGAGAAAACTCCATTTCAACTGTCTTTTCTATGAAGATTTTAATGACAAAAATACAACTGTTTAAATTTAAAAGGGAATTTTTATATCACTATTTAGTTAAATTAGTTAAATTTCACATTGGCTTTTGACCTGCAATAAATAAAAGCATTCTAAGTAATATTTTTCACTTAAATAAATATTAAGTACAACAGTAAGTAAGGAACGTAAAATAGTTTAAATATTTAAGGCACAAGAGAAATTTAAATACATATTTATATTTTTTAAGATTTTTATACTAAAATATATACTACATATGTAAATGTATGTACTTATTTATGAGGATCTCATGGCAAGCAATTTGGGGTTGTAGTCTGAAATGTATCCCTCTGTCAGCTCTTTAACTATGACGTACATATATTTATAAAATAATGCCTGCAGAAAAGTTTGCAGCCTCATACTCCCTTCATAATTCAAAAACTAAAGTCAATTGGTCAACGTAAGAGAAACATACTATACTTATGTACCCTTGTCCCCTGCTGGGGAATCAAGAAAAAGTTAATGCAAAGTAGTACTCAAGTTTTTGACAAAAAAAATGTTAGCGATTCGGAATAAATATGCAGCACAAGTCGATAGCGGTAAAGGATAAACGAAAGTAAAGTCGGTCAAGCCTGACCATATATTACCCTACAACCAGCATATGTATAAAAATTTGATTTGTGTTCAATTTTATCTCGATATAAACACTTTGTAAAAAATTTATTACAAGTTAAACTAATTTTCGAATGGGGTCTAATATGGGAGCTTTTATAAAATTAGGTGTCAAGAAAATGAAAAGAGATTAATGGTCGTAAAAGTGATTTTCGGAGATTTGCCACATATGGGAGCTTTGGTTAATTATGGACCAATCTTGACAAAAATTGTAGATTTATGGTGGTGGATGGATTTTTATAAAATAATATTAATAAATTAATATAAATTTGTGGTTCCAAATTATTCAATCGCTTGTTTTGTTACATACATATGAATACAGTTATGCTACTGGATTTTATGTGAATAATGCTTCACGTTTGTTTTTCCATATGTAATATTTAGTGTTGTTTGTCCTTCTGAGGGTTGGTTGAAAGGAGTTGTTTTTTTTTAAACATCAATATATTGAATATATGACATATGAATGTATAAGAGATTAACGAAATAGGATAGAACTTAATTAGAATATTATTGTACATATAAATATAAAAAAATATATCCAAAAATTGGAATCGTTTACAATTTTCCATGTACCCGAGCTGCCCTACTTTAGGATCTTCGGTAATCGGTAATTTAATACTTTAGTCGGACTATATGTTAAGAAATGATATAGTGACCCGGTGGCTTATGACTCGAAAAAGAAATTTTGAAACACAGCTGTTAAAGATAAAGAATGCATTTCGTCAGTTTCGTAGTAGTTTTTCTTTTGCATTATGAACAGTGATGCCCAAAAGGCAACCAAAAAAGGCAAAAGAGCATAAATGAGATAAGTTGTGTGTATATAAAGAGCGATTTCGCAGCGTTGAATCCTGTTTTTAAATTTTCCATTTATTATCTTGATTCTGGATTTTCAATAAAATTCTGTTTTTCTTTCATTTGTGCTCTTCTTTCTCTACATTATTAGTACACTTCTAAGCAAGTTAGGACTTTCTAGTTTTCACCACGTGAAAGAGCGTCTCAAAAACGATGGAAACAAAAAAAAGTGGAAACATTTTTCTTGAGTCATAAGCCGGGTCACATATACGATAAATACATATGTATATATTTTTAAATTTAATTAAAAAGCTCTTCCAAAAACTCCTATAGTTATTTTTTCATACATAATTTTTCATGACATTTGATTTTGTAATACTATTTGTAAAATATGGAAATATGGGTCATAGTCCTTATAAAATTCTATGACGATTAAAACTACTAATCACACATTAAATTACCTCAGCATTTTGTATAAAAAAAACTTCAAGAACTTTCGATTTTGCGGTTGTTTGTGACACTTTATACGTATTTGAACAAATCATCATATCTTATATATTGATTGTAGAATAAGTCATCCATCAGTCCTATGATTTCCAACTGAAGCCGTATTAGAAAGTAGAAAATAAACGAAGAGGAAAATAATCAACTAAATAAATTTAAGTGTTTTCTTTAATATTTTATATATGAAAGGCATTTCGATAGAAACCCCACCTGCCATATTACTATCACTATAAGCTGAAGGGATTTTCAATTTATTTTAACTATTTTTTCAATACTCGTATTTCACACGCACTTTTTCTTTTCTGAGTCCCTAAAAAGTTAAGTGAAAAAAAAAGATTTTTTGGTTTTTGTATTTTTTTATGCTTTCTCACTGCATATTCGTACACACGCATTTCCATTTCTTTTTGGTTTTGTTCTTTTAATAGAAATAAAAACAAACTCATAGATTTGTGTATTTACAGTTTCCGAAACTTGTCCTAAACTTTCTGTGAAGAAAAGTTAAAAACACTTACACACACTCATTTTATTTACTGTTGTATATACCGGTGCGTGTATCAGAGTAAGGATATAAAATTAAATTGGCAAAGTGTGTGAGTAACATGTGTGTTTATAAAGTACGAAATAACAGTTGTAGCCATTTTTTTATATCTCTAGGTACATGAATTTATAGACATACTCGCCAGAGTGAGGTGTGTGTGTGTGGATATGTTTTTCTATTTCGGGGGCATAATAAAGTATTCTTAAAATACGAAACTAACTGGTTTTGTAGAAAGGAAAAAAATTACATGTTTGCCCCACTTCGAAACGAACTGAAATGCATAAGAGAAAATTAAGTATTTCTACTTCAAACAAAAAAAAAAACGGAGGAATACAAGGAGAAGATAACAATAATAGCATATGGATTTGTTTTCCAACTTTCTTTATGCTTTTGCCATGACGATTATGTAGTGGTTATATTTTTTGCTTTCGTTTGTGCTTTTTTGTGTATTTGTTGGAGATAGTAGAATGATGAAACGTTTTAACACATGCAAACATTATAACAACAACTATACTATAATAACATTAAAATCAACATAAACAAGAAGATTTGTTGAGCAAAGTACAAACGGTGGTCAGATCTATTGTAAGATCTTGTCAGAATAATGTTCAAAAAACGTCTAACAACCGTATGAGCTTACAATTTTTGTCTTCCAATGTTGTCAGAAATAGCTTTTCAGTACATTGTAAGACAAAAATATTGTCAGACATCTAACAATTGTGTGAGCACATTTTCTGCCATTGTAAGATTGTTGTGACATAATTGTCAATTGATCTGAATTTTCCTTTTCAGTCGCCAACAGGCTCTAAAGGCGAAAAAAATCCAAGGCTGAAACAAAAATCCTACCGCAAAATGGTAGAATCCGTGTGTTCACATGAAAGTATTATAAAACTAATGCAGGAAGTTGAGGCACGGCAAAGTTTATGGGATGCTGGTTGTGTTGAATAAAAAAATTCCCAAATATTTTTCAGGTCGCAGATTCAACACAGTTAAATATAATCTTTCACTCAAACTTTGCCACGTTTTTTTTTTGTGATTTTGTTTTCATCCTTGAAAATTTCTAGTACATATGTATGTACATATGCAGCAAAAATAAAATAGTTTCAATTATTCTTTTTTTGTTCCATGGCAATATTTAACACTTTTAATCACATACGCAATTCTGACAACGAATTCGACAATACTTGACATACAAAAAATGACAACCGTATGAAGTGATAATTTCTTTAGACAGATAAATTTATTGTGTGACAATTGTGTGCTAATGAAAATGTAAGATTTTCTTACAGTCGACTGAACTGACAATTAACATTTTGCTAACAATTTTTTATAACCACTTTAAAGAGCACAACTTTCCTAAAAATGCAGGTATCCAAATAATATTGAACACAAATATGTTTCATATATGTATTATCAAATAGTATGGTACAATTTAATGATGATCGGTGCATAATTAATCGTAGTTTCCATATAATTTCCACTTCCTAAAATCACTTTAACGACCATAAATCTCTTAATAATTTTGGTATCCAAATATAAATAATATTTACATTCACAAAAGTAATGGCACTAAATTTTTGGATGACCATATAGCGCCCTTTTCTGAAAAACTGTTTGATCTTACAACATTGTATGATATACCAATCGTCTGTACATAGCTTCAGAAGGTAAAAATTAATACAAGAAAAATCGCATAAAATATGTAGCACAAAACGTATGTATGTACAATGTAACTACATACATATGTATTATTCATATATGCTTTGTTGTTTGTGTGTGAAGCTGTGGAGAAGTAGAAGTAAACAACATTTTTTCTATTAGCTTTGAAAGCATACTTTTAGGCTGCATTTTTTAGATATAAAATTAAAGTGTTAACCGTTTGTATATTTTGTATTTTTTGTTTTGCAGCAACCATTAAATTTTGTTGTCGGTTCTTTATACGTACATTCATACATATATGTATGTGTGTATGCATACTTAGGTATGTATGTATTATTTTCAATTTTATTTGTGGTTTTGCAACTGCTAGAAATTTTAGAATTGTTTATTTAATGCTTGAGAGAAATTTTATTTTCGAAATGGGCCCTTCAGAACAGAAAATAATAGAATTGTTGGAATGAACCATCATAGTAAGCATTGTTATTTTTATTAACAATGCATCAATTGTTCCTACACATGTGTTTGTGTGTGTTTTTATATATTTTTTAAAATAAAAGATAGGGAAGATATTTAGTATTTTATGAAACTGCAGCTTTGTATTTTTAAACATTTCGAGTTGAGCTTTTTTAGTTTTTTTTTCAGAAAATCGTAATTTATATATACATACATTTTTCCTACAAGTTTCCGAAATAGTATTGAAACGAATATAAACGTTTTTTAAATTCAATTGGAAGGCGTTAACCAAAACTAATTAAGTTACGAATATCATTGCGATATCAATAAATTTATGGTAAAGTGTTAATCCTGTAGTATGAGAATGATATCAACTATCATTAATTGATTTAAATTTTTTGCTAACCGAAATTATACTTTAATCATAAAAATTGTAAGTTTATAATAATCGAACGTCGCACATAGAGGTATTTCAACGATCTGGGCGGCCAAAATTATTTTTGTGTTTAAATGTACATATCTTGTCGAGTACAACAAGACTGTGTCGTTGAAATTTGCGAAACCCTCTAAAATCTTGAGTTACGGGTAAAAAACCGGGTTTTCTGCCCTTTTGCACATATAAGCTAGTAACTTTGTTGAATATCAACCGATTTATAATTTCTCAGTGGATTTAGAAAGAAGAAACTAAGCCATTTCGAAAATATGAAAATGATACTTAAGTAATATTGAGACATCTGTGTGTATTCCTCCAGCAGACTAAGTTTTGCAAAAAAAATGGGTATTTTTCAAGTTTGGAGATGTTTTTACACATTTTTTCATTTAGGAACCGTATAATTTAAGACTGTAATATAAAAGTATGTTTATTTATGAGTAAAATGCAACTTTGATTTAAAACATCCATTAAAAATTGACTGAGTTAATGAACTTTTAATAAAACCAAAATGTTGGAATAAATACGTACTCAAAAGTAATGAATAAAAAAAAGAAATGGTATGTAAATGATGAGAATATATCGAGCCATAACCGCCGAAAAAATGTATCCCACAAACTCAAAATTTTACAGGGGAAGGTTTTTTTTAAATAAAATCAGTTTGAATAAAGCCATTATTTTAAAATTTATAATGTAAATATTGTTTTGTGTAATACATTTAATTTTAATAATTTTAAATTATGTTGAACTATCGATTTCGATAAAAAACAACAATCGATTATGGTGTGGGATACATTATTTTGGCGGTAATGGCTCGATATAATGAACATGTTTTATTGAAAACAAAATAACAAAAACAACATAAAAGATTAACAAAACATTTAATTGAATATTGTATCACTCTCTGAAGAATAATCATTTGTATATGGCTCGTCAGATATAAACATTGATATTGATTCTGGCAAGAACGGGTTAGTATTTCTATTCTTTATTGCTCTCATACAGCTTAACAAAGGGTCCGAACTAAGTAGAAGGCGATTAAATATATCTTCATTGCAGTTTTGTCTAGAAAATTTTCTTTTTATTTTCAAAGTTCATTATGTTTTGATACATCGAACTGTTCGGACGTGTTACTTTTAGTGCGGCTGAATTTTCGGTGAAAAAATCGTAATAGGTGCAAAAGTATAAAAAGTTAAATTAAATAAAAAAGTAGAAAAAAACTCGTAATAGGTGAAAAACTTTACAAAGTCAAATAATTGCACTAGGTGCAATAAAAAATTAATAAATTGTAATAATTTATTTTTAATTATTTGAAAACTAGAAAATTAAATACAGTGAGACAGTGAATGAGTAACAATTCTAACAGTGCGAATGGGCCTCAGAGCCGAAATGCTTATTTCGTGTTGAGCTCGGCAAGTGTTAGTAATGAGAACATTAAAAATCCCGAATTTAATAAAAACTACTTAACTGTGAAACCAAAAATAAGCACAAATCTGAATTTAAGTGCAAGTGCTCCAAACTTGAATAAATGTGTTGAACAGGGCACAAACTTAGCCCAAAGCATATTTAATTTAAATAGAAAAATCACTGAAGGACCGTCTTCTTCACGGTCCTCGTTATCAAATATTGGAGAGACGTCAACAGCTGCAAAAGGCACATTAAGTCCTACAAATAAGGCCGCTCCTATAGTTGCTGCTGAAGAAAAACAAAAAACACAGGTAGGAATGGACCGTTATATAACAGTATCGAAGAGAGGCAGAAGCCCAAAATCTGCCGAAATTACACCAGCCGCAAAATTATCAAAGAATGCTGAAGAGCCACGCTCGCAAAATCGTTTTGCCATCCTCCAAGAGAAAAATGATGTCCCTAACGCTGTGATTAAGCCAGTAAAACCACCTCCAATATATTTAAAAGAAAAAAAAACAAACGAACTTATAAAAATATTAGTTTCATTAATTGGTGAAAATTCTTTTTATGTGACTCCAATTAAGCGTGGCAATATTAATGAAACAAAGATCCAGGTTAATAATGAAAACGACTATCGGAGAATAGTTTCGGAATTTGAAAAACGCAAAAAGAATTTTTACACGTATCAACTTAAAAGCGCAAAAGGTCTACAAGTCGTAATTAAGGGAATTGATTCTTTTGTTGATCCTGAGGAGATCAAGAGCAGTTTGGCCGACAAAGGCTTTAAAATCAAGGCAGTATCAAATATAAGAAACAGAGATAGGATCCCTCAACCATTATTTAGAGTGGAGTTAGAACCTGGTGATGTTAAGCTGAAGAAAAATGAAACACATCCTATATATGACTTGAAATTCATAATGCACCGAAGAGTTACAGTGGAAGAACCTCATAAGCGATCTGGCCCAGTACAGTGTTCGAACTGCCAAGAGTATAGTCACACAAAATCTTATTGTAAGTTGCCTACTGTTTGTGTTGTTTGTGGGGATCTTCATGACACCTCAAAGTGCGATAAACCTAAGGATGATTCCAGGGTAAAAAGATGCAGCAATTGCGGTGGAAACCACACTGCCAACTACAGGGGTTGCCCTGTTTTCGAGGTCGTTAAACGTTCCTTGATCAACAAACCAGCTTCTACCCCTACCCAGACGACAAAAGTACCTATTACAATTATTCCCCCCGTAGTACAAGCATCCACTAGCCAATTTTCATATGCCAACGTGCTAAGATCTAACCAACCAACACTGCAAAATGAGTCACCAATAAATGATACAAACAGCCACAATTTTAGCCGTCTTGAAGGTATAATGGAGAATCTGGCGCAATCCATGAACCATTTCATGACAAGCATGACAAGTATGATGCAGGAGATGCAAAAAATGCAGTCCACGCTACTGCAGGCCATACTTAATAGACCATGAACTGTCTCAAAATATGTTTCTGGAACGCAAACGGCATACGCCAACACAAAAATGAACTTGAATATTTTCTTTTTAATAAGAAAATTGATGTAATGCTGATTTCCGAGACTCATATGACGTCGAGAAGCATTTTTAAAATAAGTGGTTATACATTCTACGACACCAAGGACCCCAGAGATAGATCATGTGGTGGCTCGGCAATATTGGTCAAATCGCGAATCAAACACCATTCATTGGGTGGTCTTTCAGAGTGCTATCTTCAAGCAACAAACATCTGTATTGAAAACTTTTGTCAAAACCTCGTGATTTCGTCAGTTTACTGTCCGCCCAGATTTTCAATAACAAAAGATCAGTATAGAGATTTTTACAAATCACTAGGTAGCCGTTTCATAGCGGCTGGCGACTACAATGCTAAGCATACGTTCTGGGGCTCACGACTCGTTAGCCCTAAAGGTCGTATCTTGTACGACTCCCTGTCTGAAATGGGACTGAATGTGATTTCAACTGGTCAACCAACTTATTGGCCAACTGACCAGCAAAAAATTCCTGACGTTATCGATTTCGGCGTGGCGAAAGGGGTATCCCCGGAACTCATTGAAGTCGAGGCTTCACTGGATCTTTCTTCAGATCACTCACCCACTGTAATCACCATCAGAAGTCCTCAGCAAATCGTAACTGATGCCTTACTTCTTGTCAAACGTCTGAATTGGTTAAAATACAAAAAATACATCAGCACTCACTGCACAGAGAAACTCCCGTTAAAAACTGCTGAAGACATCGATGCCTGTATAAAAAGTCTTAATGAACATGTCGAGAAAGCCGCAGAACATGCTTCTTCCACTTACCGCCCGAATAGGTACAACAGAGTTTTTTCTGCAGATGTTGAGCAACTATTGTCTGAAAAAAGGAGAGTCCGAAGAGAGTGGCAACAACACAGATCGCCCCAACTTAAAACTAGGTTGAGAGAATGTACCAAAAATCTTAGGATCTTGTTAGAAGCGCAAAAAGCAGAGTCTCTCAAACAACATCTGGAAAGTCTAGACGCAACTTCCCAGTCAAATTATTCATTATGGCGTGCAGTCCGAAATCTAAGAAAACCCGTAATCGCAAAACCTCCACTGCGTACTTTGAACGGATCTTGGGCACGAAATAACGAAGAAAAAGGCAACCTTTTCGTAAGTCATTTAAAAAATGTATTTACTCCCAATACGGATACTGACATTAGCGAACTACCGCCTGTTGTTGCCAGACCACCTGTACAAATAAGATTTCAATATCTGGAGGTTGTTGAGGCTATTGATAATTTAAATGTTAAAAAAGCACCTGGGTTTGATAAAATCAGCAATAAAATGATTTTTGAGCTGCCTCGCATTGCAAAAAGATTAATCCTCTTTCTTTTTAATGCCATCCTACGGCTTGAGTACTACCCTCCGGTTTGGAAAATTGCACTAGTAAAGATGATTCCTAAGCCGGGAAAAGATCCTTGCAAAGTTGAGTCGTATAGGCCAATAAGTCTATTACCAACTATGTCCAAATTATTCGAGAAATTGCTTATAACCAAGCTGACTCCGATTTTGAATGAAAACAACTGCATTCCCAATCACCAGTTTGGCTTCAGACGTCAACACAGTACAATAGAACAAACACATAGATTGGTACAAGTCATAAGAAAAACCTTTGAGGAAAAGAGATACTGTTCGGCACTCTTTATTGACGTCTCTCAAGCTTTCGACAAAGTATGGCATGAAGGCCTGATATCTAAATTAAAGCAGAACTTGCCGGTGAATCTTCAACACCTACTATGGAAATACTTAATCGACCGTCAGTTTATGATTAAAGAAGGTGATTATTTAAGCCGTCCTCAACCTATAGGTGCTGGCGTCCCTCAAGGTAGTATCTTAGGACCAATTCTATACTTGCTGTACACAGCAGACATGCCAACAAACAATGAAATTCACACGTCAACATTTGCTGATGATACGGCATTTTTCAGTACGCACAAAGATCCAAAAGATGCCTCGATTAAATTACAGCACCACGTAACGCAAGTGGAGAAATGGGCAAGACAATGGGGAATAAAAATAAATGAACAGAAATGCACCCACGTAACATTTACTCTACGTAGGGAATCATGTCCCCCTATTCGTATTAATGACCATATAGTGCCTCAAAACTCACACGTGAAATATCTTGGTATTCATCTGGACCGTCGCCTCACATGGAAACCACATATAGATGCTAAGCTGACTCAAATGAAACTGAAAGCAGCCCAAATTCATTGGCTCATCGGCAGAAACTCCGTCCTTCGGCTCGATTGTAAGCTTCTACTCTACAACTCAATCTTAAAGCCAATTTGGTGCTATGGTATCCAGTTATGGGGCACTGCCTCCAACTCCAATATTGAGAAAATTCAACGCCGTCAAAACAAAATTCTACGAATGATAACTACCGCTCCTTGGTATATTAAAAACAACAACATACACAACGATCTTGATGTTCCACTTGTCAAATGGGAAATAACTAAACACGTGGCCCTTTATTTGGGTAAGCTGGAAACTCATCCAAATCCCCTCGCTCGAGACATCTTACAACATCCCGGTCATAGCCGTTTGAGAAGGAGGGACACCACCGCTCTCAGATGAATAAATACAAGTTGCTCATTATATCCTATCGAATTTGAAAACTAGATTTTGCCTAGCATTGGCTGGACTTATCTTAATTAACTTTAGTTTTAAGATTTGAATACCTATTGTTAGTTCATTTAAAATGAAGATACAATAAAAAAGAATATGCAAAAAAAAAAAAAAAAAAAAAAAAAAAAAAAAAAAATTTTCAAAGTTACTTTTATTATTTGCAAAAACTCAACTGACAGAAAAAAAGCTTTTGAGATCCAAAATGTTTAAGGTGTCAAAAAAGTGCTTATCCGGGACTATCCGGGAAAAATTTTTTGCTACTTCAATAAAGGAAAGATTGAATAATGCTAAACAAAAAAAATTATTGCTTGATCTACCTTGATAACATATCAAAAAGCATCTTGAAAAAGAAATTCAACAAAAATTTACTACAAAAATAACCTTACTTTCAATCAATAAAAAAATCAGCATTGATATGACTAATTATATGTTGTAAAATGATTTTTCATAAGTCCATTATCTGAAGTACTAGGATCCATAATTTTTTCCTTGTGCGATTAACTTGTTTTGCTAATATTTACGATGAAAACCGGTTGTTTTGTAAGGGAACCCAGTTCTATTATGAGAACTCTGTGAAACACTCAACTTTCGACTGCTCGTACGTGCGCGTGATGCGCGGAAAAAAAATTTTGGTTGTTGTCTCATGTTCTTTGGAATGTCTTTTAAGGCAGTGACTATTTTTTTTCAATATTATTCCTACTTTGACTTTTGGGGTTTTGGCCGCCCAGATCGAGCAAATACCTCTA
This sequence comes from Bellardia pandia, assembly GCA_916048285.2. Lineage (NCBI taxonomy): Eukaryota > Metazoa > Arthropoda > Insecta > Diptera > Calliphoridae > Bellardia > Bellardia pandia. The sequence continues at coordinate 57,118,589 of OU696530.1, forward strand.
TGTGCGTCGATTTAAATACAAAAATAAAGATATGAAATTTACATTATTTTCACAAGAAATAATTTGTCAAAAATTAAAAAAATTCAAACTAAGTTTTAATTTTTCCAGAAAAAAAAATCAGTTCACAGTAATTCGTTTCCAAATAGGGGGCCAAGGACTTACAAAACTATTCTGAAACTTCATCGTAATTTTAACTATATTTTGTACTTCCCATAGTTTATAACGATATCATGCTACAACACACATTATTTACATTATTTAGTTTATATTACATATTCTTAAGTATACTTAATATGGTTCATCAATATTACTTATACGCTGAAAGGGTTCTTGTAACAAACTGGGTCGAGTTATTCTTTGTTTTAGTTAAAAGTGTTGCAGTTTAATACATTTAATACATTTCGTAACTCAAAAGTTTGCTATTTTTATGAATTACAGTTCAACATCTAAATATGGAAATAAAAATAAAAGACTCTATTATTACTAAAGATCAGTAGCCGAGATGATATTAAATTTCAAAATGATTCAAAACTTCCCTACAAAATTTATGACTTACGAATACACATTTTATATTAATTAACGGAGTTACTTATATTCGATTCCAACTGACAGAGATAACTTGGATGACTTGGCACATTTGCGCACCACAAAATGGATTTAGCGCTTTCGTTACAAGAAGAAAAAACAACAGAAATGCTTATGTTTTTAAGCAAACAGTGCATTTTTACTTATTCTATCATGTTTGATCACTCAGCTAATGATTTGAGAAGTTACGTTTGAGAACATCTTGAAAACTCATTTTCTACATACTGTGTGACAGCTAGATAATAATGATATTTACCAGATGATTTAGTTGCAAATTTTGAGAAAAAAATTACAAAATAAATAATTATAACAAATGTAATGAAAAAACAAAGTAAATTAGTTCAGAACTTCTACTTTAGACAGATTAAACAAGTCAGAGTGCTGGTTGTGCTGAATATTATATAACCTCCACCTTAATTTAAAATTATACAATAGGAAAAAACACATGTATTGAAAGTCCAGTATTTTTCGTGTACTCACTTAGCCTCTAATGATTCTGTTCAAAATATCAGTTTCGAGACCTTACACAATACTGTTTGACAAAAGTCTGAGAATTTCCTAATTTGCCACATGCATTTTAGTTAACGCATGTTATTGTTATTGTCTTGGTCTTAATAAGACAGCCTTTTGTACATGGATTTGAAAAAGTTGATGAATGTGTGTTTTTGTGTCTGTATGTGCGATAACTAATCATTAATTAGTAGCGACATCAACGTCGTCACAGGAAACCGAGCACAATTTCTGTTGATTATTGTTGTTTTTCATACAATACGACACACACACTTTGTATGAATGTGTTATTGTGTTATTTCCTAAGGATGAGTCAATGAGTACAATTGCGTTTGTCAAAATATTATTATTTTTGCTGTTGTTGTTGTTGTTGCTGTTATTTTGTTTATCATTAAAGTGATTTCAAGACCATTTGTTATGCTTGTCTTTTCATCACATCATTCAAAATACAACTTGAAATACAGTATTTTTGGCCTGAATTTCATAAACTCATCGCAGTCATTTTGTATCTCTATTCTAATTTTATTTTGTACATAAACAAAGATATAGTTACTTACACATGCACATAGATATGCTTAAATGTATGTGAATTTATGTTTGTATGAGGGTCGTTGCAAGAATGAGAAATATTTTAGATATTAACACATTCGTATTTTTAAGCACTGTTAGTAATATTGGGCTAAAAGTGTGCAATTTTTTAATACTTTGTTTTGGATAAGTTTATTATCTTTGAATCAGAAAGAGCCTGGATATTACTGAGATTGAAGTTTCCACTACAAGAATATAATTATAAATTGTGAATTGTGAATTGACTCTTGAAATTGTCCTCGTATGAACATATTTAATGGCGGTGGCAGAGTGTAATGTAATGTGCATGACATGACATCATGCTTCATAAAATTCCAACTGTACTAAGTACCAAACCTACAAATAAATGTCTATGTTACGGGTACATCCAGATATGGGATACTTTGTCTTTTGACAGTCGCAGGCGAGTCCCATCCATACTGTTTTGAATGAACATCAAAGTATAATTGTAATTATTTCAGTTCATATTTTTGTTTTCTATTAGTTTGTTTGTTAATTTCAAATGGGATAACGAATTAGGGTTGTTATGGTGTGACATGACTATTTAAATTATATTTTTAGACTAAAATCTATCAGGGCAACAACAATGATTTCAAGCTGCCAACTTGAGCGAGCGCCTTCAGCTGAAACAAAATGTTGCTGTATAAAAGTATTTCAGAGACTTTGTTGTTTTTATTTCAAAATTAATTAAAAAATCATTTTAGGACTTGCGTAGTAATTAAAATTCATTTATAAATATTTTTTTTTTTAATTTTCTGAAATAAGAAACTCATACATTCAAGCACACACACACACACACTCACGCACAATTGGGAAGAAAAGTATTTTATGTGCCTATAAAACCCCATACATTCAGGGATTGCACATACACACAGAGTGGGTGTTGCTTCCATATATGACGAAGATTTTCTAGGAAGGCACTTACGTGCACGATCCAGAATTTGTGCGTATGTATGCGTAAATATGTAAATGGATGTGTTATTGTTCGGATTTATAGGTGGGTTGTTAAATTTAGTGTTGGTATCCATGGGAAATGGCAAGTGTGTAATGAAATGAAATGAATTTAAGTAATTGGGGTTTAAGAAGGCGCTCATAAATGGCTGCGTTTGTACGTACTCGTACAATTATTTGTATTGTCGTTTGTGTGTGTTTGTAGTGCTCAAAAACCAATACTAATTAGTAAAACTAGCACAAACATTTTTAAAACTATTCTTAATTATAATTAAGATTTGTATTTGTAAGTGTATAATGTTAGGGAATTTTTAAAAACTTTTTATTAAATCATTCTAACTTAATATATTTGGATGGCTATTGATTCAATTTGATAATAGAACATTACTAATATACATACTAATTGTTTTAATTTATAATTCAATTCAGTATAGTATGCATTTATATTATTTGAATTTAAAAAAAAACAACAAAAAAGGCCAGGATGTCGAAATCTTTATTTTGCCGGAAAGAACAATATTTGACAATTACTTTTTAAAAATAATTTCATTCAAATATTAACAGCGACTATGCTATAGGCAGTCCATTCGGAAGGTCCACTTTTCGATAACTCATTCCAGCATTACTGCATATATCTCTCAAAGTAAACAATCAGAGATCAGAGATCTCTGTGATATCTTAAGTTTTAGGAAGCCAGTTGACAGGTGCGGAAATTGAAATAAGCTGCTCATCATAATTATTTTCTAATAAAGCCATTGTTTATTTTACCGATACAGCTGAATAATTTAGAGATACTGTTGCAGTGTAAGCTTTTCTATGATGCTCAATAACAGGTGATCTGTGAAAAATTAAAAGTGAAAAAAGGTCTAAAGGCTGTTAGTTCTTTATATTTCCGACACTAGTTCAAAAGAAACTTTTCTTATACTTAAAAATATTTAATGTCGATCTGAAGATGTTGGTCGCAAATAAAAGCAAATGATTCGTTCATCCTCTGAGGATAGCTAAGTTAGAAAATAATCCAATAATAACTTGCGAATTGAATACATGATTAGCTGTTGTATCGATATCGTGGATGCACTAGACCTTCAGAAGCTCTAAAGACTGTACTGCTACTAACTCCAATAGTAGACCTTATCTACCTGTAACGCGATGAACTTGTTTGGCATTTGTATGTTGAAGATCAAGACCATATAAATGTTCAGGGATCTTAGATATGCTTGCCTCACTTGTAATTTTGACTACATAACACCTCTTACGGACTTGGACAGGAAAATTAAAATTTTCTTCTAGCAGGAACAATTGGAAACGGTATATCGTTTTACATTAATGACTCTATGTGCTGAACTGTGGTTCTTATTCTCAAGAGGTCTTCTCGATTAGGATAATATCTTACCAGCCGAGATATGAACTATTGGCATCATTGTCTAAGCACAGCACTACTGTATTTGACTTTAATCTTATATCAAGTTTTCTGAATTAATGAGACAGTGATAAACTTGATACAAGATTTTAGAAAGAGCTGTATATATTAAAACCTAAATCTGGCATTACCCTACTTTGGGGCTCTAGTAGAGTAGTAGTAGGACTATTTAAAAACGAAATCGTGTGACAAAACGTCAACATGACGGAACCACCGGAACATAACTTACTAATGCTGAAACAGACTGCACTCATTTCAATAACATTCATAATTGAGTGCCCCGTTAGATCAGGTGATAGAGTGTCGACTATCAGTCAAAGGGTTGCGGGTTCGATTCCCGCCAAAGACTCTGTGTGTTTTCTGCAGATAAGCCAAAAGCTTCGCAGTTTGTGTTTGTTAATTATTAAAAAAAAAATAAGGGAAGCTTATCCAGCTCTTTCATTAACATTAAAATATTGATCTAATAATTAATAGATGTAAATTTTATCTAAATAAATTACTTTGCTCCAGTAAGAAATTGAATATAATTCTTACTTGACCAAATTCATTTATTGATTGATTTAAATGATTGAAAGAAAACAAATCTCCTTGTTATGAAATTCATTAAATTCTGTATTTTAATAATGAAATGATAATATTTAAAAATAGTTTTCCATATTTGATACATTTTGATATAAAAAAAGACATCAGTTTATTGTAAAATTCAGATGGGATTTAAAACTGTTTAATGTTGGAATGGATTTATAACAATAACATACAACAGATCGATAAATTGGATAAATTTGTAGTTGAACTTTTAACAATTGAAAAAATATTAATTACTTATTACTACAGGGTGACGCAAAAGTAATCCTCCTATCAGGAAAATGCTATAAATTTTTCGATTGGCCCCTAATGTCAGTTCTGCAATATTCCGCGTTCTGGAGCAGTATAGCGTAACATTATTTATTAACGTGTATTTCGCATGTGTTTACTACACAAATGTCAAAACAGAACTGATATTAGGGGCCTCGCAAAATTTATAGCATTTTCTGATAGGAGAATTACTTTTGCGCCACCATGTATATACGAGTACATACACATATACATTTTAAATTAATTTGCGATTTTAAAAATTTGAAACCTTTTCCAAACTATTTTAGTTGTAATTCTATATTTATGTAAATAACGAAAGCATATTGATTTATTAATACTTTTAGGCTCTCTTATCTCAAATATAATTTCAAACTAATACCAAATCAGCAAAAACTATATACAACATACAAGGATTCATGAAAATTATCCAGCATGATATTAAAGGAAAAAAATGCTTACACGCACTTCCATAGCTCATTGCCAGCTACACTTACTATACACCCCTTGCTCCCACTCGTTCGAGTGCTAACAACACGAGCAACTCAACCAGGCAGTTGTTAACTCACACTTCAAGTTGTATTGTTTTGTTTTTGTAACAGGGCCTCTCCAACCATTACAGAAAATTGCCATTTTCAACTATGGTTGAAATATTGTACGTAAGCAGAGAGAAGACATCTGCAGCATGCTACATAACACACGCATACACAGGCATGCACATACATACATAAGCATACAACTACTATTACTTAACTACCAGGAGACGAGCCATAGACGCACAACAGCAATACACAGCACAACATAAAATAGAATAGATGTGAACAGAACAGAACAAAGTAGAACCGAAAAGCATTTAATAGAAAAAAGAGCATTAAACATTCGTACAACATAAACAACAAGTGCAAGTGTACCACCATCATCATCGTCATCATCATCATCGTAGTCAGCAGCAGTAGCATCAACATCATCATCATCGTTGTTCGAGGATACAGCATGAAGCATCAAGAACATAACATGCGCCACACTCAAAACTTCACAACCATTACATTTCACTTTTAATTCAACAACAACATTCTCGTTACAACATAAAAACCAAAAGCATTGGAGATAAGATACTCTCACACACTCATACAGCCATACATATAAATACTAACACACTTATATCCATACATACGAGTAGAAAAGCATAAACAAAGAAAATATATATGTACATACAAACAGAAACACAGTACTATACAAGATTACACTCACAAAAGTTTGCATTGATTATAATGGTACTTTTTATTTGTCCCGTAAATTAATAAATTTTTAAAATTAGTAATAAGTTTTAGTTTCATTATATTTATTAGTTATTTATTTGCGCTAAGAAAAAATATCAAAATTCCCAAAAGTAGATTTTTCATTTAACCGCAGTTAATAGATTTTAAACTAAATTAATAAATAAATGAATTTCCCTCACCATGAAAACTCCTGCAATAATTGTTGAAAGCAAGGCTCATCATTGCGTAAGTAAAACCAAACTGCGACCCATTTCTCCGACAGATTTAATCACTCGGTTGGAGTGTTCGTTATTCCATCTTACCTGAGCAAGTTTAGCGGTCGTTCATTATCTCATGAAGCATCGAACTTGAATCGCAATCATGTTACCGGAAAATACGGCTTGCAGGAACTTAAATGAAAATCTTTCTCCCCTTTCACCACCTATTCTTTTCCTACCACTCCTCTTTCCAAAGAAAGTTACGCAATTAATATATAGGCACACTAATTGCCTGAGTGCAACTTCTCTTAAAAAAAAAATAAGCGTTACCTAAAAATGTCTCCTTTCCGCTTATCGGTTGACTATATAATGGTCTGAAATTGTTCTTTGTCCGCAGTTTTACCAGGGCTACAGATACCTTTGTCTCGTCATCAAAACAACTAACAATCGGTTTATTAGCGCAACATATTATTGGATGACATTGAAAGTAACAATCCTATTATTGTAATCATAACAGATCTGAGTATATTCTTCAAACTTGGTTGATCTACATTCGCTCGCCATCGCTAGCCTTCACCCTTCACAAAGGTTAAGGGTATATAAGATTCAGCATAGCCGAATATAGCACTCTTACTTGTTTTATTTCCTAATTGTAATGTCGAATATATTAGTAAAATATCTAAACGATTGAGTAAGATCGATTACTGCTTCCGAATCTGGAATATCCCGAATCCCACTAAATCGGATTGATTCACAATTCACTATATCGAAGTCCACGACATTTCAATTGTTAGAAAAACATTATATACATATGTAGCTATTGTACATTTGCAAACACTAGTGAAATTGGACCGGAGGACCATTTTTATAACCTACATGACCATAGTGTGAATATTTATGCGTTTGTGCTGATATTTGTAAGTATTAATCACACACCAATACCCACCTTAAAGTAAATACAATGATCAACTAATTTGCTATTTCTTATTCTGGCTGTCTATGTAAACCTTGTGCTCAAAGTACAGGTTCCAATTTTAAAGATATTCTATAAAATTTGGTACATACTTTTTATTTAGCTTAAGGACGAAACTAATTGAAATCAACCCATTATTAAAAAAATAATAGTTAAAATACTTAAAAAATAACTTTTATTTCTGCCTTAAAAAATAAAAGTTAAAAAATAACTATTTTGTCTTGACTTTTTCGATAAAAGTCGTAACAGTTACGGTCCCTGACCAACAATTTTAAGAAATTTATGATCTTTAAAGTGATTTTTGGAGGTGGGCCTTATATGGTAGCTATGACTAATTATGGACCGATCGTCATAAAATTATACCATATCATGCGTATATATATGAAATATATTTGCGTTCAATATTATTTGGATACCGACATTTTTGAGAGAGTTATGCTCATTAAAGTGATTTTCGGAAGTGGGCCTTATATGGGAGCTACGATTAATTATGAACCGCTCTGCTTAGAATTTGTAGATCTGATTTGGATTCATTTATCACTCATTTGTGGTGAAATTTTTTTGGATACTTGCATAATTCAAACATTTATGATCTTTAAACCCTAATTTCGGGAGGCCATTTGTATGGGGGCCAAGTGAAATAATGGACTGATTTCCACCAATTTCAATCCCATCCTTGGGCCGAAAATATTTCACGTACCAAATTTTATCAGACGGACATCGTTAAATCGACTCAGGAAGTGATTCTGAGTCGATCGGTGGGTGTTGGCCCAATATTTCTGGGCGTTACAAACATCAGCACAAATGTAGGGTATAATCAGCGACTGCGACATTACTCTGTATTCTAAGCCTAACACATTCTTTGGGTGTATTTATACAAAAACAACTTGTTTCATAGAGCATGAATTTGGTTTTTTTTTTGCAAAAAGGCGACAATTCGGATGGGTTGGCTGGAGGATTTAACTTTTTTGTGTTGTTGCTTCTGATGCTGTTTGTTTGCGTTTTATATTTTGGTTGTATTCTCTGTTAAGGTGGTAACGTCAGTTGTAATAGCTTTGGCATATAAATCAATAAAGTGATTGTACGCACCTTTCCTGTCTTTAGGATAAAAGTGGATGCGTAAATGAATGTATCTAGTGTTAGTGTTTGTGTATTTGTGCATGCTTAACTACGTGTGCACTGGAGTGCGTGTAGCATTGTAGAATGTTAAATGTGTGTGTGCGTGTGTGGGTGTGGATGTGTGTTTAACTCTAATACAACTAAAATTCCCTTAGAAATACGTTTTTCTTGCCGTTCCTTATCATCTCCATTATTTACTTGTTTCAGTTTGTTACCTTGTTGTGACTGTAGTTCTTGTTATTGTTTTTGTTTTGCTGATGCTGCAGGAATAAGTAAAAATCGAATCAAGCAAAATAGATTTGTGTATGTATTTCGTAAATACATACTTACATGCACACATTGATATGTATATACAGTGTATCGCAAAACTATTTTGCCTACTCATTTTTAGAAGAAATTTGTGTTTTATTTATACATAAAATTCTCAAAATCAAGTCGAAATTTATTTCTTTGCAATTGATAATATTTATTATGTAGCATAGGAAACACAAAAAAATATAAAAATTATTTATTTTTAATTAGTAATATTTTTGCATTTTAGCAATTTGCATCATAATTCGAAGGTCACAAGAGTATTTGTATTTCAGTCTCGTCTCATCGAACTGTTCGGACGTGTTACTTTTAGTGCGGCTGAATTTTCGGTGAAAAAATCGTAATAGGTGAAAAAGTGTAAAAAGTTGAAATTAAACAAAAAAGTGAAAAAAAATCGTAATAGGTTAAAATATATAAAAAAAAAAAAAATAAACATTAAACATCACATAAAAACTGTATGAGTGTTCCTCTCAGATGTAATTCTGAGAAAGAGCTTAGCTCGACTAGAAAAACTAGATGCATCTCTGAGGAAGAATCCATAAAAAAATCTTTGGAGAATTTTCTCACTGCAAGAGCCGTGGAACGGCGTCGTTCCTGTTCGCCCAATATTGTGATTTCAACAGATGTAAAAACATCATCTTCATCAAATAGTGCAGTCAAACCCAAAAAACAAGTAGGTATGGATAAGTACATAACCGTTCTCAAGCGACAGAGGAGCCCGAAGTCTGCTCAAGTGTCATCAAATGCAAAAGCTCCTAAGACCGTGAGTAATGATCAAAATAGGTTTGCTCTCCTCCAGACGGATGAGCCAGAACTTCCGAAGAAGACGTTTAAGCCCCCACCAATTTATCTGAGAGAGCCGACTTCCAGTAAATTGGTACAAGGAATTGTTGCTGTAATAGGTGAAAACATGTTTAGCGTAACCTCAATGAAACATGGAAATATCTGCGAGACAAAAATTCAAGTGAATAGGGAAGATGATTTTCGAAAATTGTCCAACCAGCTGGAAAGGGAGACTAGGGATTTCTATACCTACCAGCTCAAAAGCGCAAAAGGACTCCAAGTCGTTCTAAAGGGTATAGACCCATGTGTTGATCCCGCGGAGATAAAAACCGGTTTAATGGACAAAGGGTTCAAAATCAAGAGCGTAGTGAATATTAGAAACCGTGAAAAGATCCCTCAGCCCATGTTCAGGGTAGAATTGGAACCTGGAGATGTTGTCTTAAAGAAAAATGAATCCCATCCCATCTACAATCTGATGTACCTTCTGCATCGTAGAATCACCGTGGAAGAACCACATAAGCGTCAGGGACCCGTCCAGTGTCTCAACTGTCAAGAATTTGGTCACACGAAGGCGTATTGTAAATTGCCGACAGTTTGTGTTGCGTGTGGGGAGCTACATGCAACTGCTCAATGCGATAAGTCGAGAACTGACTCAAAAATCAAAAAATGCAGTAACTGCGGAGGTAATCATACCGCAAATTATAGAGGTTGTCCAATTTACACTCATTTGAAAGGCATAAGAACCAACAAGACGTCAGTATTGCCTAATCGCCCTCAACAGCCAAATTTAGCATCGAGTGACAATTTCCCTCAAGTATTACGGTCCACTAGTCATGTAAACGCGCCAAGTTCTAGACAAGTTTCTTACGCAAACGTCGTTAAATGTAATATGCCAGGTCTGGAGCAGGAACCTAAACCCCAATATTCTGAGCCGCATATCAACAATCTAGAGACAACATTGCAGACACTTGTCCAAACTATGAACACTTTCACGACCACCATGACATCCATGATGCAGGAAATGCTGAAAATGCAATCCACTATCTTGCAAGCCATTTTAAAGAAATGATTTATTTAAAAATTTGTTTCTGGAACGCGAACGGCCTCCGCCAACATAAAAATGAACTGGAATACTTCCTGATGGATAAGCAGATTGATGTTATGATGATTGCTGAAACTCACTTGACGTCGACAGGGTACTTCAAAATTAATGGCTACGAGTTCTACGATACTAAAGACCCCCGCGGTAGAGCTTGTGGAGGTTCGGCAATTCTTATAAAGAACAGAATAAAGCATTATCTAATGAATAACATAAGTGAGGATTACCTCCAAGCAACAAACATTTGCATTGAATTCTGTCAATACAAATTTGTTTTATCATCGATTTATTCTCCGCCTCGATTTTCAATAAAAGAACACCAATACCATAACTTCTTTAAATCCCTTGGAGCTAGATTTTTAGTTGCTGGTGACTTTAACGCCAAACACACATTTTGGGGTTCACGTCTGGTAACCCCAAAGGGTCGCGTACTCTTCAACACCATTGCTAAAATGGGCTTAGATGTACTCTCAAGTGGACATCCCACCTATTGGCCGACGGACCGACGGAAGATTCCCGATGTTATTGACTTTGGGGTAATGAAAAATATCCCTGTAGAATGGATGCAAGTGGATCCTTCACTGGACTTGTCCTCAGATCACTCTCCTACTATCATTTCAATGCATTTCCCTCAAGTGTGTGGTTCTCCATTTATGAACATGACTAAGACCCGAGTAAGTTGGATAAAATACAAAAAGTATTTAAGTTCTCATTGCACGGAAAATGTTGTGTTGAGAACTACCGACGATATTGATGAGTCGATTGGCAACTTTACCGAGGACCTTCGACGAGCTGTGCATCACGCTTCCACTTATCACGTTGAATGTAGAAATAGGACAAACAGAACTTATTTCTCTGAACTCGAACATCTCCTATCAGAAAAAAGAAGAATGAGAAGAGAGTGGCAAATTCACAGGTCTCCTGAACTGAAAGCTAGGCTACGGGAATGCAGAGATATACTAAGACATTTCTTAGAAACCCAAAGAACGGCCTCACTTAGATCTTACTTGGAAGGTCTTGATAGTACCCCACAATCTGACTACTCGTTATGGAGGGCGGCAAGAGGTTTAAAAAGACCAGTAAGAGGAAAACCTCCTTTGCGAAATCCGACTGGTGACTGGGCTAGAAATGATTCCGAGAAGGGGACTTTATTTGTTAACCATTTGAGAAATGTGTTTACTATAAACAACTCAAATAATAACGAATCTGATTTGCCACCACTTGTTATAAGGCCTCCTGTACCTCTAAGACTAAACTTTCGTGATGTCCAAAACGCTATTGGTACTCTGAACCTTAGAAAGGCTCCAGGTATGGACAAAATCAGCAATAAAATGCTTGTGGAGTTACCTCGTGTAGCAAGAAGAATTATCCTCTTTATCTTCAACGCTATTTTACGCCTAGAATACTATCCTGCAGATTGGAAGGTGTCTATGATCACTATGATTCCTAAGCCAGGGAAGGACCATACCAAAGTGGAGTCATATAGGCCAATTAGTCTACTGCCGACAATTTCAAAACTGTTTGAAAAATTGTTAATGACTAAATTGACTCCAATTCTGAATGACACTGAATGTATTCCTAATCATCAATTCGGCTTCAGAGCTAAACACAGCACCATCGAGCAAACACACAGATTGGTAAATGTGATAAGAGGGTCGTTTGAAGACAAAAAATACTGCTCCGCCCTTTTCATTGATGTGTCGCAAGCGTTCGACAAAGTTTGGCATGACGGTTTAATGCACAAAATAAAATTAACTCTGCCTGCTAACACCCATAAACTCATGGAAAGTTATTTATACGGTCGCAAATTTAAAATCAAAGAAGGTGATTTTTTAAGTACCGCTCAGCCAATTGAATCAGGTGTGCCACAGGGTAGCATACTGGGTCCTACTTTATATTTGATATATGCCTCCGACATGCCGTCAGACCCTAAAATCCATACGTCAACTTTTGCAGACGATACAGCCTTTATCAGCGTCCATCAGGACCACCAAGTTGCATCACAGAATTTGCAGAATTATGTTTATAAACTAGAGAATTGGCTAGAGCTTTGGAAAATCAGGGTTAACGAACAGAAATGTATTCATATAACTTTCACATTGCGAAAAGATACCTGCTCGTTCATCAGAATAAATAATCAAATTATCCCGCAACACAATGAAGTCAAATACCTCGGCATTCACCTCGACCGCCGTTTAACTTGGAAGTCTCATATTGAAGCGAAACTTACACAAATGAGATTAAAAGCAGTGCAACTTAATTGGCTACTCGGCAGAAACTCTACATTGAAATTGGATTGCAAACTTTTGTTGTACAATGCAATACTAAAGCCAATCTGGTGCTATGGAATTCAATTATGGGGTACTGCCTCAGCATCCAACATTGAAAAAATTCAAAGGGGTCAAAATAAAATTCTACGTATAATTACTGCAGCACCATGGTATGTTAAAAATTCTCGAATCCACAAAGATCTAGGCGTGCCATTAGTAAAAGTCGAATTTACAAAATATGCGTCAAAGTATGTCAGCAAACTCGAACACCATCCAAACCCACTTGCACGAGACATCCTTAACTTTAGTGGCCACAATCGGTTGAGAAGGAGGGATACCCTTGCTTTAACTCAAGCGCAAAATAGATGACTGGATCAGCTGATGTGAAATTTTTTTAGTATCATAAAAATTTTTGTCTAGCACTGGCTGGGCTTATTATTTTCTTTTTAGTATTAAGATTTGAATACTTATTGTCATTTCATTTTGAAGATTCAATAAATAATTAAATGCAAAAAAAAAAAAAAAAAAAAAAAAAAAAAAAAAAAACAAGAGTATTTTGCATTTTTTAAATTCCTTTAAATTTTTTTTAGTTCTTTTTTATTATTTTTTTTTTTTAATTTTTCAAGGAATTGTTTTATTTATTTTGTTATAAAGATATGTATGTACGTGTTATACATATTCCAAATTTTCCTTATTGCCCTCGGCTGTGAAAGTCTTTGTCCATGTCCGAGAAGAAAATATATTATACCTCTACGATTTCTCAGGTCCGAGCATAAAGTAGGTGTTGGCTTACGAGGGCGGTTCAGAAACTTCTGCAGACAAGCCAAATCGCTTGGCGGGATTAAATGTAAAAACTAAAATGTACATTAAATTAAAAGAAAATAAATTGGATAAATGCAGCCCCATATCACCTAGAATCGCCATCATAACAAATCACGTATTTTATATTACTTTTATTCAAGGTTTGATTTTGATTCCAGCAGACCCTACGTCAGACCTACGACCGAAAATGTTGCATTTGCTTTCGTCATAGAATATAAAATTTTTATTTTTATTAATCTCAGCGAATTATAACCTTACTTTCCAATGCAAATGGTTTTTACTTAGCCAAAAAATATATGTATATGCATATAAAAATGAATATCTGTCTGTCTGTAGATGTATGTTTGTGCTTAACAGGAGGCCAAACCCTTAGTCCGATCTTCCTGAAAATTTCACAGCATGTTACTGTGACTCTGGAAGGATTGTACAAACGGGGGTGTTACCGCCCATATAATGCAAAAATTTAAATCGCCATATTTTGGGCATTTTTTGACGTACGTCGGTGATATTTGGTACGTATGGTATTGGCATAATTAGCAATACGTACCAGGAGTTATGGTTTGTTATGCTTGTTTTGTTGATAATCAGGCATGTGATGGAAATCGAAATCGAAAACGAATCAGTTTTGAAATACATTTTAATGCATTTATAATCTAATTTTTAAAATTGTTGTTTTAAGATTCTCTTTAGTAGCCCAATATCTTTATATTTTATGTGGTAAAAGTTTTGCAATGCAGAAATATTACGAAAAAATTTACTTCTAAAACTCATTCGTTTTCGATTTCCATCACATGCCTGAATGTTTACCACTGAAATACACGGCTTGGAAGTAGTGTGCTTTAGAATATAGAACTTTCAATACATTTTGTGCAGCTCTTTATTACCAAATAAAAAGTGGGCAGAGCACGCGCTTTCGTTTGCGATATATTGGAAGCTATACCTGCTAATCGATCTTAAATTTTCATAGCGTGCAGTTTTCACTCAGCAATACTTATTACATGATAATATTTTTGACCATGCACACTTCTGCACCTACTTTTTTACTACGGTTATTAACGGCTTTACCTCAAAGGGGGTAGCGAAGAACCCCTTTCAGTACCCTGTGGATTTTTCGTTGTTTACATTGGTATATAGTGTTCTTCTTAGTTGGTCGGTAAAATCTGATCGGGATAAATGTAGGTTTCATAGATTTTCAATACGTATTAGTCTTTCCGCCCCGCATTCAACGATTTTGGACAAACATTTTGTAGTATACATATTTCATTATATTTTTAAATACTTAACAACATCTAATAAACATATCTCTTAAGAAATGTTAAATTATTTTGCACCGGGCTTTTTAACGCAAACATCTTCATATCTGCGCACAAAAAAATGAGTTGACCCCAGTAGACAACCGCGATATTATCGATGATGAGGAGTTCTTCGACATCGATATAGAGCCTCTCCTATAATTGTGACCCCTAGAATTGCCTGAAATAGTTTGCACTATTGTGAATGATGCCTAGAAGGACCGACAGTTGACAATTTAAGTTCTGTCAATCAGTCTAACAACAGCAGCAAATTCTCAAGCAACTTAATAGATTTAGCTTTTTTTAATTAAATAAATTTTTATAACGTTTAAAAAACCCTTTTTCCTGCTTTTTACAATTTTGTGTTTGAATGAAAAAAAATTTCTCTTGAAAATGAGTAGGCAATTTAGTTGTGTGACACACTGTATGTAGGTGTGTGTGTGTGAGTGTATACCTGTTTGGATTTAAGGGTGAGTTTTTATTCTGATAAAAATTTTTCGAATTTTGATTTATACGTGGTCAGAATATGGCTTTATTGGAAATGAAATGCATTCCATACCTTATCACTTTTATTTGGTTTTACGTTTCTTTCTTTCTCATTTTCCAGCCACTCCATTTTTCATTTCGAGCATTTTCTTTATTGTATTTGCCTTTATCGTTGGTGTGGGCAGGGGAGGTCAGGCAGTGGGGTATTTGCGTACAGGAGTGGGTCTTAGGTGTAGATGTTTCAATTAAATTGGAACAAGAACAATTGCGGCATGTGATATATTGTAAGTGTTTAGCTTTTTTAATTTCATGAAATTGCTTTAAGACAACCGAGTGCAGTGAAATAGATATTTTGAAAAAATGTTTTCGTGTTGCAGAAGCTTTACAGTGGATGGCAAAAAGTATTAATATTAATTAGCTTTAGAAAACTTTTGTTTTTGGTAAACGATCGAATTTGCTCAACAAGCTCATATAGACTTTCAGCACTTACGTAATATTTAACAAACTTAAGCTCAGCCGTATTCCAAAATTCCCCTAATTTGATGAAAACGAAGCAATTTATAAATTTTTAAATATTTTTAACTAATTAAAAACTCTGTTTATTCTAATATGCTAATATAAATTTGATTGGGGGAGAATAAATCCGTCAAATTGCCTAGTTATGCCACGATCAATTCATGTGAGTCCCAAGTCGACCCATACCTTCATATAAAAAGCTGAAACGCTTAAATCTTGTATTAAAAAAATGTAGCAGCGAAAAAAGGATGGCCTGATTGCCCTTAAGCGATAATGACAATGACGCGCGATATCTTCCTCCACCCAGAGCTGAACTACAACTGCTGTAAGAAGTTGCTGATTAAACATCCTCACTGAAGAAGTGATTTTAATTGTGTTGGAAAAGAAATATGAATTACATTTATTCTTTTGACCTATTATTTGGATACGATTTTATAAGGCAAGGGATTGGTATGTACTTAATTTTTCTATGGTGTTGAAGGAACGTATAATTTTTTTAAATACATACATTGCCGAAATTCTTTCTGTTGGGTAAGGGAACAGTGGAATATTTTAACAGTGAAGTTGCGTTAAACTTTATGTTCGAAGAAGTATATATTTTGTTCCTGAAGTTACCTACATATTTAGAATCAGCATTAATTGAACTAAATCCAAAATTGCGTTTTATATTTAAATTCATCAAAATACTTTCAAATCCAGTCAAGCTCATGAATACTTGACATTTATGCGATTCTAAATTAATTGCGAAACATGAAAATTTCCTAAAATTTAAAATCACGAGATGCAATTTTTGTTTATAGTCATTTTTGAATCATAATGTTTGTTGTATTGAATTTTTTCTATATTTCATTGTTAAAAAAAATCAACATCCAAAGTAAAAATGAAAAGATAGTAGGTATTTATAATTTATGTAACTACATACATATGTATAATGCACATAATATTTTGATACACCTTACTTTCGTAAAACATAATTTAAATTTTGACATATATATGTTGAGAATTTAGAATTATTAACTTTAATCGCCATCCAAATAGAAAATATTATTGTCGGACAACAGGCCTGCTGTCATCGATGGGTCGCAAATTAGGTGAGTCAGAATATTGAATTCTAAACCCAATAAACATATTGACAAGCGTTTTCTAAATTAAGATTGCAGCAAGCTTGCATAAATAAGAGTTTAGCGAATGTCGTTGACAATTTCCTTGCTAATGCAAGTGTTTGGCGATTTTTTTTGGTAATAATTGTGTTAATAGTTGTGTTAATAAATAGTATTAGTAAATAGTGTTAAAGTTGTTAAATTAAGTGTGTTTGATACTTTCGAGAAAATTTGTTGTGAAAGCGTGGCAGAAGATCATGACTGACAACGTTGCTGAGAGCTTTTCCTGGCGAAGAACTGCAGATAAGAAGTATATTAGGGCCTTCACTGTCACCATTGCCATTCGTCGTAAGTGAAATACGTTTAAAAAGTTTTTAGTTATATTTTTATATTCATATTTGAATTCTATTTGCCTCTAAGTCATAATTCCAGTACGAAAAGTAAACTAAAATAATGATTTTTTAAATGAAACAACAATGAAGTTCCTATTTTTATATTTTAATTATATTAATAAAAAAAAATAATATTAAAAATGATTTTTAAATGTATCAATAAAAAAACATATCCAAAACAAAGTAAATGCTTAAAACGCTTACTAATTTCATTAAAAATATGTGTTTTTAAAGCATTTTCAAAGCGTGTTTTTTTAAGACATTGATCGTATGCAAAATATGTGACTGGTTCGTTATCTCTAAAACCTACAGAAATTAGTGAAAAACAAGCATAGTTATTAAAGAAAAACAAGTTAGACTGCATTATGCGGCTGTGCCGAATTTTAAATACCCTCCACCTAAACGTAATAAGAAATACAAAAACTACACTGGTTATAAGACTAGAATATTCTGTGTTTTCTATTCAGTCTTAGCGCAAATTTTATTAGTATTTTATATATTGTTTGAAAGGCAATTTTACGACCAATATAATTCATTTCAATTTGGCACATGTATCATTTTCATTTATATATTAATTTTACTAAATTATTTATTATTATTATTCTTATTTAGTATTATAAGTAATAAATAAAAAAAATTAAAATAGTGCATATGGTACAAATTGAAACACTTTCTTCTTTGAGTTGCAAATTTTTTTTAAAGATACCCCACTTACTTCCCATTAAGTGACCACTAAAGGAAATGGTCTAAAGTTTCTTTTGAGGAAAAATAAAAAAACTCCACTTTGAAAAAAAAATAAAAAAATGGGCGAAAATTAAAATGATACATGTGCCAAATATTGAAAAATCCTATTCTTGAGTTAAAAAATATTTATTTTGATACATATCCCACTCGCATCCCATTAAGCGATTATAAAGGCCTTAAAGAAAATTGTATAAGCTTTCTTTTGAGGAAAAAAAGAGCCCAAATTGAAAAAAAAATTAAAAAAAAAAATATTTAAAAAAAAAAAAAAATTTTTTTTAAAAATTAAAAAAAAATATTTTTGAAATGATTGAAGAAATAGCTATCTACAGTTCTTTGGACAATTTTTGGTAGGACCAATAGGTAAAAAGTTACACTCATTTAACAAAAACCCTGTATGACCAAAATTGACCAAAATGTCCAACTTTGATCCCCTCTAACTCCGGCACTTCTGGACTGATAGAGCTGAAAATTTGTCTCTGGCCTACTATCCAATAGTACTAACCTTGATGCAAATTTCATCCAAATCGGAAGACAAGGTTTTTAATATTGGGTCACTTGACGTGAAATTCACCATATGTATTTTGCGAAAATTAAATTTAACCAAAAAAAATTTAAGCCTAACAGATTTTGAATCGTGCTAAATGGAATAAAATCGTGTAAAAACATTTAAAATTTGTTTATTTTCAAACCTTGTAAAAAAGACCGTATAGAAACAGAATTAGGTGTACGTACTTTAATGTATTAATATTATAAATATTAGTGACATACATACATATATTAGCCTATTGCAATTTTTTAATTACCACAGTTAACAAAATTTTTTTTTTTTTTTGCATTTAATTATTTATTGAATCTTCATATTTGAAATGACAATAAGTATTCAAATCTTAATACTAAAAAGAAAATAATAAGCCCAGCCAGTGCTAGACAAAAATTTTTATGATACTAAAAAAATTTCACATCAACAAAATACATTTATAGATTGCACTTAACAAAATACATATAAAGATTACTTTCCTTTATTACTTTTGAATTTACTAATCCTAATTATTCATATTTAACTGTTTAAAAATATATATATGTATATGTATATTTGTATATAAATATAAAACAAAATGAATTCTATTAACGTTATATTCCTTTAATAAATATAAATTTTTTATTTGCACGAACAGTTTAGGATGAGAGATTAGGTTTTATTTAGGAATACCTAGCGATTTTGTTAGAAGATAGCATGGCGAGTGGGTATAGAAAGCTAGGAAGGCGGTGTCATCGGAGCCTTCTATGTCAGTTACTTTATATCCGGATAATTTATTTCAGCGTTTCTTTTTGTGTTTTTATTGTTTTGTTTTAGTATCATCGTGGTGGTTGGTCAAAAACTGTTGATGAATTGGCACAGGTTGTAAATGATCTTGATACCGATATTTGTTGGCCTTGACTTTCTATAAACGACAATGGATGAAAAATTCTGACTCGATTTAGTTAGTTGGATTCTAGATATAGACTAAAACTTTGAGGGACCCTAATGAAGGTTCTACTGTGCGAGTAATATATTTGTAGCTGGAGTGAAGAGAAATAGGGTAAATGCTATTATATTGTGTTAATATCAAACAATCGTCTTAAACCGTTGACTCTGTTTTTTTCAGAATCTAAATAAATTGAAGTATATGTAGGACCCTTTGGTAATTGTAAAATACCCGAAAGTACGAGCCAAAGAGTTATGTGAAATACATACATATGTACATTATTTGTGGCTTTTCTTTTAACCTAAGATAACAAATAATTCATTAATCAACTACTTTCAAACGGTATATAGTAAACATTACAATGTATTTTAATCTGTAATGACATGTCATTACCAAGTTTTTGCTGGCTTAATTATGAAAATAAAACGAATGTATTATTTAAATCCCATCCTACCCACACATAGACTTCTATGCATCAGGTAATGTTGCTGTTAATGGATCTAAGGTAAGAGCATACATCCAAATGTCAGGCCCATATCTTGATGAATAATTATAACAAAAGCTAAAAAAAATTTACGTATGTAAGTATGTTTGTCATTAAAAAATGTTACAAACTACATTTTCATACATACATATAAACAAAACATAACAACAATAGCAAAATAAAGCTTAAAAATTATGTGAGTAATTAACATTAGTTGTGGAAAAAAATTAGAGCAAAACCAAAAAAAGTTTTAAAACCCATATTAATAACCCAGATACGAGCACCAACCAAATCCAAATTATAGCAAAAATAAAAAAAAATACAAGGATCAAGAAAAGGGTTAAAGGGACAATTTAAGAACAATAACTCTCGTAGATGACAAAATAAACCGAAATATTTTGATACAGAAACAAAGAAACCCAAATAAAACCACACAATGTCGAATTTGTTGTAGTGAAAGTGAAAGTAAAAGAACAACTTTTTTGTATATTATTTTAACTTTTGTTATTTTTTTTTTTGTTTTTGTTTCATACATATATACATATACATATATAAGGGACACAACTACGGCGACAACAGCAGCAGCGATAACAGTAACAACAACAACAACAACAAAACAAGCAAAACAATAAGGTCTGAAGGGAAAATACTAAAAAAAAAAATTAAATCATAATGATGCTTTAAACTGAAACGAAAACAGAAGTACAACAACGACAACAAATACACAAATAAAAGAAAAATTAGGACATTGTAACGCAGCAACGCCAAGCATGAAATAAAAAAGGGCAAACGATTTGATCGTTCAAGTCCGATTGCATTGCAGCCTAAACAACGAGAGTAATTATACATATGTTTTGTTCTTGGCAAAAGAATACAGATAAATCTGATTGACAAATTACAAAAACTAGACAACATCTATACTACTAGAAGTATTTAAGTTACGTCTGAATTATAATCAGATCTTTCTTTAATGATATTTATTAAAGTTGTCATGCCCGATCTAACGGCTTTATCAGTGTGAATATTAGGAAGATTGTTTCATTAATTCGTCTTGATGGGGAATCAAAACATGATCTTTTTCATGTATCCCAAAAGGAATCCACATTTTCGACCATATTATCTGATATCTATTGTACTATATACTTATACTAAGCACTTACTTATTGGAAATGCAAACATTGGTTATAATTCCCATTTAGTTAAAATTATAAATATAAAATAAGTAGTTTTGTTTCTGTGCCATTTGTTTAGTAAGTGCCTACGCTCAATGAGTTTTAACAGTCGTTACATGTAAGTGTTTTTTTTAGTGATAACAAATTAATTAGCCCGAAAAGGGCTAAGTTGGCATCGCTGTGTGGAGCAATAGCATGAAATGTGTTAAAACTTATAATAATCACCACTGTTTGGTGTAGGGTATAAAAACCATCGAAAAGTAGAAGACGAACAGAAACATTATGATAAAATTCAAGTGGTTAATGTTGTACATTGTTTGTAAGTTTATTTGAGTGGGTGCGTCTGAAAGTTTTCCAACATTGGGAGTGAGTGCATGTGCTTTTGTGTGTGTGTGTGTGCGTGTATTTGTGAACATTAGTGAATTGTATTATTACTACTGCTGCTTCTCTTGACGTTACTGCTCTAATGCTGGTTATATGTATTTAAAGTAATATTTACAGGATATTCAAGTAAATCGTAATTTTATATATGAATGTATATGTGTCAGTAAGTACGTTAATGTGTGTGTGTGTGTGTGTGTACCAATAACTGTGTATGGACTAGTATTCATTCATTCATTCATCAACTATCCAGTAAATGTGTGCATAATATTTGAAACATAATGCGAGTGTATGCTGAATACATTCACATTTGAATAAATCGTGTCATGCCAACCGGTTTTTACTACCACTACAATTATTGCTGCCGCAACTATTAAAACATCCTTATATCCTGTAGACAGATGATTGTATATGTGTGTTTTGCTTTTCTACAAATGACACACATTCTAACACAAACAAAATTTTAGTCCTAATTTCGGTTAAATGAGATATTTTCCATTTTTTCAAATCATTCAGATGTGTTGAATGTTAAGCAAAATCAGGTCAATAATGTGCCTTTCCTTTATCCTGTTTTTCTTCTGCAAGTACGTCCGTCTTGTCCCGTTTGTCATGCAATTAAAAAGGGATGTTGTAGCAGAGAAAATAATGCTTAAAACAATATAAAGATTATGTTTGTGTGTATGAATGAAATTGTAAAAAAATAATTAATTGGTTCACATTAAAACTCTACAAGTAGAAAATGCAGTTTTTCTTTACACAAAATATCAATGATTAAAAGAGAAATAAAATTAAAGAAGTTGTTAATTATCGAATACATTGACGATTTAAAATTTGTTTTTAAAATTTCAATTAGAAAAAGAAAGGATACAACACAAATTTTTCTAAAAGTCTGCGGTTATAATGTCACTCGGATCCGGTGATTTCACTGATCTTCATCGCCGACTACCCGCCAATTTTGGGTAATTCCATTTTCCAAGAAATAATGTTAATAAGTCCCCGCTTACACAGGGAAACATTTGGAAGGGAATTTTTTTTTTGGAAGAGAGGCTTGGGTGGGGAAGAGAATATGAAATTTGTTTCCCGTTCTCGTAGACACGCTTTGTGCTTTCATTCTTATTGTTTACATTAGCTATGCTTTTTGACATTTGCTTTATTTCTTTTCGGCGTGCTTTGTTCTCTATGTTTTATATTTGACTTTGTTTGAATAAAAATAAAAAAATAATAAAAATAAAATAAATGTTTTTATAAATTTTATATTTTATAATTTATTTATTTATTTCACAAATCAAATATACTACATGCATATATATATCTACTGCAAGTAATGAAGATAGACAACAATATATAATATAACAAAGTTAAAGACAATGGCGCATATTCAGAAATGATAACTAAGTTTAAACTTTTTTAAGTACCAACTTAAGTTATTCTTAGTCGATTACTTTCAGCACGAAAAGTTACAACTAAATTATGGGTAAAGCTGTAACTAAATGTCAACTAACAAATACATTTAAAGAACAGCTGATTGATTTTATTTCTTGTCGTCGATGATGTTAACATATTTGGCCACCAATTCTTTAAATGTAGTTTTTTCATCTGGCGACCAATTTGAGTGTCTAAAACAGGGAAAGGCAACCTATACTATTACATTTTGCAATTGTATTAGTAATATACTCTCTTCGCTCTCAACACAAATCGGTGTTGCCAGAAAACGTTCGTCACTTATCCCCAATAAAAAATTTAAAATCTCCAAAATTCTCTATTATATTATTTGCGAAAAATTAGAAAATCAGTCAGGAAATTGCTTTACATCTTCAACATTTATTTCATATGGGCAACATTTTATGCGTATTACATTTTCAAATGTCCAGCAAAACCTTCTTTTTTACCCAACATTACATTGGCACCATCAGTGCATACAGAGGAAAGCTTACTCTTATCAGTAAAAGAAAGAACTTTTTCATAATAATAATTTAAAGAAAATAAAAAATTCATTTCATATTCATCACACATTTTTAAAAAGGTTGGGAAAAATTTTTTTTCTGGCAACGCTGATTTTTAAATTACACAACCTGTCTGTTCGAATGCTCAAGCTAGACTCATTAAACTTTGTTTATTTCTCTACAATGCGTGTGCACACGTACGTAAGAGAAGAGTAAATGAAAAACGCGGCGCCCATGTTTTGCCTTTCCCTGGTCTAAAATACACAAAGCAATAAATACGTATTTTTTCTAACAATAATAATAAACTTGCCTTATTTTCTTTGCTAATTGTGTCCATTTTGACCAAAAAAAAAATCACAAACAAAATGAAAACAAACTAGAGATGTGTTTTTCGTCAACAAAAAAATACTAAATGCAGTGTTGCATTTCTTTTAACAGCTGAAAGCAGTTGCTAAGTTAGTTATGATTTGTGAATAAGATCTTTAACTATTTGTGAACTATTTTTTAGTTTCTGTTTAATAAGTTTCGACTTTAGTTACGAATTCTGAATATTCGCCAATTAGTTTTATTATTACCAAAATTTAACCCTATAATAATATAGGTACCTAATTAACCTTTTGAACCATTAATATTATCCTATTAACACTTAAAAATGTACTATGTAAACATAAACACACTTACCTTATTAGTTTGCTTCTTATTAAATGGCCTTGATTTAAACTTCTAATATTTATTCTCACTCCTCTCATTCAGCTAACACAATACCTAAATAATTATTTAATTTTTATTAATTATAATTAATTTTTCACAAATCACATCACAACATCACATACATAATTACATACACATATATATATGCGTGTTTACAAGCCTTGCAAAAACAAATGCACTCACTCTCTTTATTCTGATTTTTATTTTCTTTTGAATGCTACAACAACAACACACTAACTAACGGCTTCTTATTCTTCTTCTTTACTCTAACTAGCTTTAAATTAAATGATATTGCATTTTATTTAAACAAATTTTCACACATTTTTTTATTTATTTTCACACATTTTCCTTATATATTTTTATATACACTTAAAGCACACATTCTAAGCTTCATTTTGACATAACTTTTATGTTGAGGGTCTTATTACTTCTTAAGATATATTTAATTAAACTACAGCACTAATTTTCACAATGCAAATTCGTTGAAATTAATACACGGACTAATTTGATAGTTTTAGTTAAAGAATAGAGATGGCAAAATAAGAATAACAAGAAATTGATCGATTGTTGTTTAGTTAATCGATTAAGGTATAAAGGGTTAATACAATAAGCCAATTCACAATGTGTGCTATTCTGTCCTATTTGTCCTATTGACTAAAAATTTATGACTGTCATAAAAATGTTGTTGGTATTTCATATTTAAAATTATAATATGACAATACAACATTGAAACTCATGTTTTTTTGCTATGCTATTTAATTCAGTGATGACAGACTCACATTTGAACTTTGTTTGTTGATTCTGCCATAATTGGATCCATTGCATGTTTTGCACACAATTCCTCCATAATTTTTTTTTTTTCTGTTTTGCTGGCCATTTTTTATTTTAATAATATTTAAAATAATATTTTTATTTATATTTGACGTTTGATGTTTATTGAATGTGTAAATAATATACGACAGGCCGTTCACAACAGTGCTATTTGGCCTTAAATAGAATTTTATGACTTAGGACTTTAGAATACATTGTGAATTGGCTATATGTTTCCACGACGACTTGAATCCCCTGCTTCGCTCTCTGAATCATGTTTATGAATCATGCTGTTTACATGACCAAAAAACTTGATTCGATTTGACAGTTGTTTTTAATAAACAAACAGAATAAAAAAAACAGAATTTACAATTTGTGGAAAATATTTTTTTTTAATCGACAAAAAAACTGAGTGAAAATTAGTAAGCTTATTTGAAAAAAAACATACATTCGTATGTATTTACTTTCTTTACTTGCACCAACAAGAAAATAATTTGCTTTGTTTACAATAATATTAAATTTTTACAGCTAGTGCAGATAAACTTGCGATAAAAATTAGAGAAGAGTGCAATTTTTCGTGCTTCGCAAATTGATTCAATATGAATCTACTTGATTCGCTCTTAAAATTTTGTATGGTGAAGCAAGCTGTTTCACTCATGATTGGGGTGTGAAGCATGAATAGAGAGCGAAGCATGTACCGTGGAAACGTAGTATAATATGGTTTAAATAAGGTAATAACGGAAAATTTTCCAGGAATTAATAAAAACTGAGGAAAATAAGATATGTACTAAAAGGAATTTTATGTGAAACTGAAAAACTATTACCCCTAAAAATATTGTTACTACTCGTAAAAAAATAAACTGCTCTGTTCTCAATAATTAAGTTTATTGAAACCTACACTGGTACATATTCCTATAACCGCAGACATTTTTTAAATTTCTTTACGTTATATATTCGTAATTATAACCAACAACTAAACTGAGTAATTAAATTGAGTAGCCACTTAACAATAGTTCCTAAAAGTGAAAAAAAAAATTTTGGTGCATTTATTGTTTTTGTTTATTTTGCGATCATATGATATTTGTTCTTAGTTTGGAGGAAGATTCCTATAACCGCAGACAGGAAAAAGTGTTTCTGGACGTAAAAAAATTAAT
Source organism: Bellardia pandia (assembly GCA_916048285.2). Lineage (NCBI taxonomy): Eukaryota > Metazoa > Arthropoda > Insecta > Diptera > Calliphoridae > Bellardia > Bellardia pandia. The sequence continues at coordinate 57,145,001 of OU696530.1, forward strand.
ATTTTTGCCATTTAACTATTTTTTTCTTTGAATAAGGTAAGTTATTGAAAATATAATTCGGTAAAAAATTTTTAGTTTTTGTTATTTATTGAAAATTTTAATGATTTTTTAAGATGTCAAAGGCTAAATTTCTTACCGACCAAGAAAAAATTCAAATCAAGTTTTTTCATGAGGAAGGTTATTCTAAAAGAGAAATTGCACGAAAAATTATCCGTTCCGAACGCGTCATTCGCAATTTTCTAAAGAAAGGGCAAAATTATGGAGTAAAAAAAAACAACGATGGGAAACAAAAAACTAACAAAACGGCAAATAAACATGATAAAACATGAAGCTACCTGCAATAAACTAAATGCCACGCAAATTAAGACTAAACTTGAACTTCCTGTTACCTCAAAACACATCGCACACCTTTTGAGAGGAGATGCTAACATAAAATCGAAGAAGCCAAAATGCAAACCAATGCTAAAACAGCACCATAAAGAAAGCCGTTTAAAATTTGCTGGCAAATATATGAATTAGTCAGATGAATGGAAAAAATAGTATTTTAAGATGAAAAGAAATTCAATCTGGATGGTCCCGATTCATATTCCTGGTTTTGGCATGATCTGAGACATAACGAAGTTCGTATGTCTAAACGTAATTTTAGCGGAGGTAGCGTTATGGTTTGGGCGGCTTTTTCTGCTGTTGGAAAAGCCAAAATTTATTTTGTGCCCACAAAAATGAACAGCACAATTTACACTGAGCTGTTACAAGATGCTCTCATCACATTTATGGATGAAGAAATGGATGAAGATTGCATATTTCAGCAGGACAATGCAGCAATTCACGTTTCCAGACAATCGAAATTGTGGTGTGATCAGCGTAATATTCCCCTATTGTATTGGCCAGCTTGCAGTCCGGACTTAAATCCAATGGAAAATTTGTGGGGATACATAGCGCGCAAAGTTTACACAGATAATGCACAAAATCACATAATAACTACCATCACCGAATTAAAGCTTAAAATTAAGCAAGCCTGGGAAGAAATTGACAGTGATGTTCTAAATAAATTAGTGGAATCAATACCAGATCGCATTTTTGAAGTTATACAAAAAACAGATCATCGACGCATTACTAATAATAATAAAAAGTGCAATTATGTAAAGTGCGGTTATAGGAAAACGCACTTAAAAATTAGATATAAATATTGAAATCAAAGAAAAAACGAGAAATAAATAAATAATTTAAGTTTTTTGTTAATAATATTTTAGTGAAGTCAATAAAGTTTTAATTTATGGAAACTTGTGTTTTCTGAATTACCTTTTAGCTTTTTGTTTACTATATTTAAAAAAAATCAATGTGCGGTTATAGGAATATGTACCAGTGTACAAGCAAATAAATTTTTCAATACTAATTATAAATTTTTAATTTTTTAAGAAATTTAAGTCAGATTGAAATTACTTTACGGAAAAAACGTTAAAAATCGTTTCCACTTTAGCGTTGCATTTTAAATTGATAGCAAACTTTTATATATATATGGTATGTATATATATGTGGCTGTAGAATATTTTAATCCTATTAGACATACAGAGATCTGTGACATATCCAGTTTTGCATCCTGATCGATACTGCAATTATCGCTCAGATACTGCAATTATCGCCCCTTAATGTCGTACATATGCATGTACATATTTAGTGTAAATTCTAGATTAATACAAAAAAAAATAAACATTGTTATTGAGTCAGTCAATTTTTTCATTTCTTTGGCATTGATATTAGTAATAACTGCGTGCCAAGGTCTCCTGGTTTAGGCTCTATCGTGTTTTAATTGTTTTCAAATGACATTTTGTTCCAAATTTTTTGATTCAATATTGATATTTATAGGCCCAGTAAAAATGTGCTGCAAAAGGAGCAGGTTTTATGTATGAATTCATACCTCAATTCGCTTAAAACCTGCTGATGGGATGCATGATTTTTGTATGAGGTGTTTCCGGTTTGGAGGACTACTTTCTGCTGACAATAAGCGCTTCTTTTAACCTAATCAAACATGCAAATAAAACACTTTCCTAAAGTGTTTTACGTCACTTCGCGCATACCAATCAAAGAACAAATTCTATCTAAATGTTTTTGCTTAATAAAAATGCATACGTAAATCTGTAGGCTATAATTTCATTTTTGTTTTTTCGCTTTAAAACCTTCTTCGTTGTCAGCACTTAAAAATCATATTTTTTGTATATTTTATTCGTAAGCATTTACTGCTTCAAAATAGCGCTTTTATTGAAGCGCTCGATCATGCGCTTTTTCTCTTAAGTGCTTAAAAAAACACGAATTTTTTTTACTGGGGGTATAAGATGAAGATTAATGAGTTTTTCAGAAGTGGTCATAAAATTTGGTACGTCTATTTTTATATTATTGATCGCAGAATTTAACTTGATAACAATGTATATAAGAGGTTTATTAGTATACTAATGAATTTTGGACAAATCGGAACATCAATTTTTATGATAACTGATGATAACAGATTTATGCGTATTTAACCCTGCTACTATGTCAGAAAAAAAATACACATCTTATGTTTGGGTCATATTTTGACCCCACATTTTTTTATTGAGAAAACTAAAATTTGTACATTTCGAAAATATTGTTAAGGCTTGTGATCAATGCAATATATCGTTGTTAGAGTGAGTGTGTGTCGTTGTGACGGACAAACACGTCTTTTTTGCAAGTTATGCAATGTTAAATACGATTTGGGTCATCAAAAGACCCTAAACGTAGTAGCAGGGTTAAGTGATTGTCATACATGGGAAATATGATAAAATATAGATAGAAACAGGCGCGGATCCAACCAATGTTTTTGTTTAAATATAAACATTTTTTGTATTGAAACCTTAATATGTCCTACTATTAACCTCTTAAATTAAGTTTAAATTATTAAAAACCAAAATTATCTCAACAAATTATTTTATTAACATTTGTATACAGTTTTTATTTAATATACCTAAACTAATATGTATTAAAAAACAAAAAATCCATAGTTTAAAATTCTTTAAAAATTCTACTTAAAAAAATTAACATAAATATTTTTAATTTAGAATTTGTAATTAAAGGTTTAATAGTAGTGTACAACATATTGTAGTTTTAAAGAAGCATTTTATGGTTTCCTTTAGCTGCTAATTTTTCAATAACTTTATTAGGGCATATTTCTTCTTCGTGATGAATATTCATCATTGTTAACCCGTTAAGTCTTTCTTCCGACATTGTTGATCTTAAATATGTTTTTATGCGGCGAAGTGTTGAAAATTACCTTTCTGCTGTAGCGTTACTAACTGGTATTGTAATAAATATTTTTAGTATTTTGTGGAGATTCAAAAAAAAATTTTAATTTGGTTTTGGTGGGGGAAAATTTCCTTCCCCCTCCGTGGATCCGCGCCTGGATATAAATATATGAGTTTTGTGATTTTTCTTTACATGAAGCTAATTTTTGCTCAATTTTGAATGGATAATGTTATTATGCACGCATTTGCATACATACATATGTATCCAAGAATCATATTATTGGATTACATTTGCATGGGGGCTAGGAGAAATTATAATCTGGTTATTTGTCCATATTTGACTAGAGTCATCATCATTAAAATTGGTACGACAATTTAGATGTGCATATGAATTACTTGTGTTAAATTTCGACTTGTTAGGGATGTTTATAAGAGATTTATGCGCATTTAAGTGATTTTCGGAAGTAGTCTTTGTATGGGGCTATGGTCAAATTATGGAGCGATGCAAACAAAATATCGTTTTGAGATTTCACTTTGCATAAAACTTATTATTGCAGAATTTTCTATAGATACGACTTTTCTATAGATATTTATGTACCAAAAAGTCATATTCCGGGAATACATTTGTATGGGGGCTATGAGAAATCGTGGACTGATCCCTACCATTTTGAACACGGGCCAAATTACCGCATTCGTGATCGAATGAGCTATCGTATCGAAAAATGATTTCGATATCGAAATTATGATAAAATGTACTAAATTTCTTGCTCGATATCAAATGCCATAATCTCAAATTGGAAAATTACGATAAATTTTACTCGATATCGAATGCGGTAATTTGGCCCCAGCCTCGTCGCTTTATAATAAAAAAAAGTGTTCAGAATTTCATGGTACTACCTGAACTATATTTGAAGAAAATAGCAAAAAACATCTGAAATATATCGAGGTAGTCTGAAACTTTGATCTAAAAATCTTACTGGACCGATTTTAAACATTTTCAATACCAAACATTTCGGTAGATCAAAGAATGTTTTGTAAAAATTTCATTGTTCTATATCTTTTTTCGAAGCTCTATCGTGATTTCAGCAAACGGACAGATAGACGGGCATGGCTAGATCGTCTTAGAATCTTATAAGGACCTAGAAAATATAGACTTTTGGGCTCCACGACAATTATTTATTTCGATATGTTACAAACGGAATGACAAACGTTATATACCCCCCATCTTTTTGGTGATGGGTATAAAAACCACATCACCACACAGCCCAAAAAAATATTTACTCATATTAATATTCGAGTAGATACTTGATACAAAAAGAATATGTTCGTGTTCTCTTGAACCGTTTCTTTGTAACCATATTAATTTTTAGATGTTTAAGCCAGTTACTATTTAAATGCCAAAATATGTGCTATCATATCTATGTACTTTTAAAATCCGAGTTTTTATATCCATAGTCAGGAGGGTCTATCAGATTTGTGATCAGAATCACTTTCTGAGTCGAAATTTTCTATAAAAACTCTCCAAAAATAAGTTGTACATAAAGCCTAATCACATCCACAAATTCTGTGCATATCGATCCATGATTGACCATTGCATTTAACGATCATAAATCTTTTACAAATTTTGGTATTGAAATAAAATTCAACACAAATAAATTTTACATAGACAAATATCATGACACTTAACTTTGTAACGGTCGGTCCATAATTAGTCATAGTTCCCATATAGGCCCCTTCGAAAATCACTTTAATTGTTTACATCGAGATAAAATTGAGCACAAAAAATATTTATTTGCACAGAAGCCATTCTACGAAATTTGTGCATGATCGGCGCCCATTTCTGAAAAACTATATTTACACATACATACATACATACATAGGAGTATTTATGGTCGGGCTGATTCAATAGCATTTTTTTGAAAGATCACGTGTGAGTCGTGTCATGCTGTCATGTTATTTTTGTTTAGTATTGTTTGGCATTTCATAATAGAAAGACTTACGCCTGAACAACGTTTACAACTCGTTCAACTTTATTACGAAGATTCACGTTCTGTGCGGAATGTGTTTCGTGCACTTCGCCCTTATGGTCAACATAATTGGCCCATTTCTGGCTCAATGGGAATGTAAACAAACAAAATTGCTTCATTTGGGACGAAGAGCAACCTGAAGAGGTTCAATAACTGCCACTTCATCCAGAAAAAAAAAAAAACGATTTGGTGTGGTTTCTTTAAAAATGATGCCGGTGAGAACGTAACCGTCAATAGCGACCGTTATTGTGCCATGATAACCGACTATTTGATACAAGATCGTGTGATATTACACCGTTAGACTTTTTGCTGTGGGGATATGTAAAGTTTATGTGAACAAAATTGCTTCGAATCTTGGAGGAAAACATCAAGCGTGTCATTCGCCAGTTACCAGTCGAAATGCTCGAAAATTGGACCATCTGCGACGTAGCAACGGCCTACATTTGATAGACATAATCTTCAAAAAATAAATGCCAAAGAATGTTCTTTCAAATGCTAATAAACATTCCCCATTAAATTTAAATTTTTTGTGTTTTTTTTTTAAATTGGGAACCTCGAAATGGATCATGCTTTATAAGGAAAACTGTATAAAATTAACTTTTATTCCGCATTGTTAGTTCGAAGTAATTATTTTGTATAATTTTGCCTGCAAGCTCACATTATTTAGTAATCGTGTCAATAATCTTAAGGGAATAAAAACATCTTTCAGTGGATGGCTAATTTATAGACTTATTAATATTCCGAGAGGAATGCTATTTCGATGGACAAATAAGGACGTAAATGCTTTTATAACTGCAAAAAAAATCGGATGAAAATTCATAAATATCCTAAAACTGCTTGGTATTTGCATCATCTTCATAAATCCCGCTTATATTCTGGCCTTTCCAATATGAATTTTATCAATCCAACAAAATTTAAAAAAAAAATAAAAGTAAACAATATCTCGGATTTTAAAAGTAGAAATGGGGTCACGTTTTTAAGCAATAAATAAACTAATAAACCGCTTAAACGCCAGAAAGTTAATATGGCTACAAAAAAAGAGAACGGTCCTACCTTATTCTCTTTGTATCATGATTAGATGTATAAGTTTGTCAGAAACGTTTACAATTTTACATACATACGTACATAAATACATATATGTAAGTATGCATGCATATGGGGAATTTCACGTCAAGTGATCCAATGTTAAAAATCGATTTAAATGAAATTTACACCAAAGTTAGTACTATTGGATAGTAGGCCAGACAGAAATTTCCAGCTCTATCAGTACAGAAGTGCCGGAGTTAGAGGGGGTCAGGGTTTTTTTAATATGAGTGTAACTTTTCACCTATTGGTCCTAGCAAAAATTGTCCGAGGGACTTTAGATAGCTATTTCTTCAACCATTTCAAAAATATTTTTTTTTAATTTTTAAAAAAATTTTATTTCATATTTTTTTTTTTAATATTTTTTTCAATTTGGGCCCTTTTTTCTCAAAAGAAAGCTTATACAACTTACTTTAAGGTCTTTATAATCATTTAATGGGATGCGAGTGGGATATCTATCAAAAAAAATATTTTTTAACTCAAGAATATGTGCCAAATATTGAAAAATCCTATTCTTGAGTTAAAAAATATTTTTTTTGATAGATATCCCACTCACATCCCATTAAATTACACTAATTTAAACAAAACCCTGTATGACCAAAATTGACCAAAATGTCCAACTTTGACCCCCTCTAACTCCGGCACTTCTTGACTGATAGAGCTGAAAATTTCTGTCTGGTCTACTATCCAATAGCACTAACATTGGTGCAAATTTCATCTAAATCGGATGCCATCGATTTTTAAAATTGGGTCACTTGACGTGAAATTCACCATATACATATTTTTATTTAAAAGCTGATAGCCTCCACTGCTAGTACCTGTTATAATTGAAGATTATAATAAAATACACTACAGTTCCATTATCCAAATACATATTTAATTTACTAAATTATACAAGTCTATATATGGCATTGAATGCCCTTCTAAATAGTTATCCGAAATATCTTTAAAATTTGTATTTGAATGAGCTGAAGAATGGGCTTTGTTTGGTTTATATTTCATAAAAATAAAATGTTTATAGTCTTTATAGTTATAGCTCATTTCAATTTCATTGCTCATCACTTCCTGCACATAAAGTATGCCTTTCTCCAGCTCCTGCTTATTTCCAGTTTCCATTTTTATACGTAAATACTTTTCCAAATCGAAGGGGAGTCCTAGATGCACAAGTTCTTCCAATTGCTGGTAACCAAATGGTTCAAAATTCACTCTTCTATATTCATCGCACCTTTGGTAGACATTAAAATATTGATCGGTTAAGGATTTGTCTCCGGGATGAGATTCTAGTAGATAACAGCTTAGTATGTCTGCAGCTGGATGTGAATGAGCGCTTTCTTTAAAGTTCATAAAATAAATATTTTCGATTTCCATCTAGGATGTCAAAACAATGTTGTGGATCTAAAACTGAACGATAGTAACTATTTTTTAAAAATATTCAAAATATTTCAATAGATAACTATGATGACGATAATTTTACCTGATAATCCAATTAATGCTTGAATAGCTAAAATTATAGCGAATAATAACATGTGCGTTGCATTAAACATTTTGCGCAGCAAGATTTAACGGTTTGACTTTCTAGATAAATAAAATTGAACTGCTAATTATTTCAAACTCATACTTTTATATAATACACTGCGAATAAATTGTAAATTAATTGTGCGACCACAATAACTAGTCATTGATGAAGTATTTACACATGATTGTATTGCAATAGCTGAGAAGGTTTTAAAATAATAATATAAGAGATACAAATTCGTTGAAAAATGTTTTTGGTAAAAAAAAAACTAGAAAGAAAAGACGTTACTTTCATTTTTTTAAATATAAGTAGGTACACAGTTCAAAATTGCCACTGATGTTTACTACATAAAGTATTGTTTAATTCCCAAGATATTATTGGGAACTAATCAAATGTTTGCATGTACATACTCGTATGTGTGACTATGCTATTTTCACATATTTAATAGACATTCCGTTTATAACAATAATTTTTTTAATTATTTATTCTATACATACATATGTATATGTTTTTCAATAAAGACATTGTAAATTACATATGTATATATGTACGTATAATTTAAATGAAGTGTGAATTACATATACGACCACAATAATTTGTCACTGGTGGTAAAAATATGTTCAAAGTGACATATTAGCGGTATTCACACCGAGCTTGTTAGTTTGTTAGTCGGTAGTTTGTTAATTTGTTAAAGTTACCAACTGTGAACGACCCCCTTTTTAAAACTTTGTTAGTCTGGTAACTTTCGTAGTAAAACAGCTGATTTATTGTTTTGACACAATTTATTATTCTGGAAAAAATAAAACATGCCACGAGAAAGTGTAAAAAAAAACAATTGTAAACCATTTAATTACTCATTTTTTCTTTTGGTTATCCACTACGAGAACAGTTTATGATTTATTAAAATAAAATAAAAAATCATTTATTTAACATACTCTCAATGCACACAAATATTTTTTTAGAATTGTATCACAAATGATTTTTGAAATATATTTATTTAGAAACTGCAACAGCTGATTGTGAGTTACCAACTAACAACTATTTTATCAGGGGTGCCGTGTCGTTAATTTGTTAAATGTTTATCCGTTAGCGCGTTAAATATACAAAAACAAAATGCGTGTAAAAAAGTAACGATTAACGACTAACAAACTAACAAGCTCGGTGTGAATACCGCTATTTATAAAAAACAAATAAGAAAGAAAGCCCGACCATATAATACCCTAAACCGACTTTATGATCAAAAATAATTTTTCAGTAATCGGCGCTATATGGGAGTTATGATGGGAGTATATACCAATCATCATAAAAGTCAGCCTTACTTCTGTGCAAATTATTTACATTAAATTTTTACCCAAAACTTATGTTAGAGTAATTTTCAGAAGAGGGTTTTATATGGGAGCTATGGTCAATAATTACACGATGTTCACTAAATTTTGTGTGTGATTTGAATACGTGTATAAATAAGACATTTATGACCCATAAAGTCCTATTTCGGGATGACATTTGTATGGCGACTAAATGAAATAAGGCGCTAGATTTAATCAATTTCAATACCAATCGTCTGAAAGAAAGATACTACCAAATTTAATTTTATATTAAGCACAAACTTTTCTTGGGCTCCCAGCCAGACGGACGAACAGACTAACATTGTTAAATAGACTCAGAAAGTCATTCTGAATCTATCGGTATACTTTAAGATGGCTGTTAGACTATTATTTTTGGGCATTACAAACATCAGCATAAAGCCAATATAGCCTGTTCACTATAAAGGTTTTAAGTATAAATACCAATATGATGCATTAAATTTTGCATAATTAGAACAAAACTATGACCAATTATTATATATAATATAGACCGATCGTCATACAATTTTGTGGCCACCTAGATACACACTTGGGTCATTCGACCTCAATTCTGGGAAGAAAGACATTTATCCTTTTTAGAAGTCAATTTTCCACAAATCCATCCGGTAATACAAAAAGAACCACCCTGATCAGAGATTCAAATTTTTTTCATTCTCACAACTTATAGAGAAATCATAATATACGACCACAGGTATTAGATTCCATAGTTTCTCCACTTAAAACCAGAAAAAATTAAACAAAATAGCGATTTTGATTTTAAATAATTTAAAAAAAATCGATTTAGGTTTTTGCCGTTTTCGGTAATAAATAGGCGCTCATTTCCAGAATGAATGTTTATGGATTAGAAAGTTACTTGTATTATTACAAACGAATCCATCCAATGAACATTGCACACCCATTAAAATATGAAATATGGGATATAACATCTTGTTACCGACAGAACAAACTTTTAACGGTATGATTGTTCGTAACACCTTAGTGATCTGGTATCCAATAGAGCCTGATTTAGGAATGCCGAACATGCATTAAAGACCTTAAATAGACTCTGCTGGCGATTATGTTCCATCCAACTCAATTTATTTAGTAACTGTAGCATATAACTCAAAAGAAAACCTTTTCACTACAATACCTTTAAGTTCGTGCATGCATTTGATCCGGCTCCGGCTCGTCGGCTATTAGGCGGGGTATGTGAACTTAACGCAAGATGTAACAGGACTACACACTAATATATTTTAATTGCATGCATAAAGGAAAAAAAAAGAAGCAAAAGGAAAACTGAATCTAATAAATGAAGAAAAATATGAAAATGGACTGGTACATGTAATTTGCTGAAAGTAATGAAATATTACATCTATGCTTTACGTTCTCAGTAGGTGTAATATCTGATACATAAGCCCTCCCAACCTTGATCATCTACCACTTTTCCCATAAAGATTTTGTTTTTAGATGATCCCTAACAATTCCTATCACTACATAACTCTACTTTGCCTTAAGAATCAAAACGATAAATTTCTAAAAATTCATAGTATTAACATTTATTATAAAAATTTTAAAGACAAAATTCATAAAAACTAAATTTCTAAAAATAATATAATTTTAATAACATTTTCAACACGTTTTAAAATAAAATTTTAATTTTTTTTTTCAAATTCGAATATTCTTTTACTTGTTAAAAAAAATAAATTAAAAATTCGCTTCATTGAGCAGTTATTTTCATACCCAATATAATCTGATTATTACGAAATTAGATATCAAAATGAAATCGAAATTAGGTCAGATTGATGTGGGTCAGAGCGGGGTTTAGAAATTCGAACAGTAAGGGGTTTTAAATTAAAAATATTTAACATTACACAAATTTTACCAATTTATCAAAGGGTTTATCTCAATTCTCTTAATAATTAATTATGTTTTAATAATTCAAATTTAGAAACTACCACTAAGTATTTTTTGTATAAATTTATGTTGATTTTGTTTTTGGTTTTTTTTTCTTCCTTATGTAGGTATTCTTTTTTTCTTTGCTTTTCTTATTTTAGATTTATTAAAGCTCTTTAATTATTATCTTTATAAGTTTTTTCTTACTATATTATTATTATTCACATCAAATATAAATTTTACAATTTAATATACTTTTGAATTTTAGTAACTTTCACTACTTTTTATTTAGAATTTAAATCAAAAACATATCACTCCACATTTCTATTTCTTATTACAGAGTAGTGAAGGAAACTAAAACAAAAGTAACACATAAAAGATTGTAACTTACAAGTTTCTAGTTGTCCAGTTTTTTCCCATCGTTGAATGGCCATTCAGCAAGGCTGGATAGAGACAATTATAAAGTTTTATGTTTGATGTGATCGATGATATGAATATACATTTGTTTACTTATTCTTTCAAATAATGAAAAATTTCAGCAACATGTTGCAGGAAATGTCATCAACATTTTCCTAAAAAAAACAAAAACTTCGAAAGATAATTTATATTTTCCAATTCTAAATATTTCTTAAGAATAAATTAGATTTTAGATAAGGGTGTCCCGTCCCGATTGCTTGAAATTGTCTTTGTCTTTAAAGGCAGCGCCAAGATTAGTTTTTTTCTTCTTCTATATATTATGTAAGAAGTTATGTATATTACATTTTCACACGAATACGAGGTTGTGGAAACATGTTTTGTTAAAATGTTGGCAACTTCCTTTATTGGGTGCAATAAAATCACTTTTCGTCCAGGATAGATATTCTAAAAAAATGTTAGATGATGTGATGATTGTTCTTTTGTGGATCGTCACCAATAAAACCGTTCAGAGGACAAATGCACGCTTTCGTCTAGGATGTACGGTATCACATTCCAAATTAGGCGTTAGGTTGATAATCCTTTTCTGAACCAGCCCCAATATAAACGTTTAATGGAGTTTTTAACGAAAAACTTGACAAAAGTCAATAAAATTAAAACTCCGGAAATTCGTGGCTTTTGGTTTTACTTTTAAAGATTTTTTTTTATTTTTACGGCAATACTTTTGCACTTAAATATACTTTGTGAGTATTCAGGTTAAAAATGATAAAAAAATGATCCCCATTTTTGGAAAAAATTCTCTTTTATACCCTAGCTCTAACATTGTGTGAATTGCTTAATAAAAATAGGCGCGATACTCCATATTTTTTTTGTAAAAAGTAAATATCATATGTTTTAATTTAAAAGTTTTTGTCGCTAGTGTTGAGATTTTTTTGATAAAAAGTAAAGCCTCGATAAAGCTACACTTTTGAAATATAAAAGTATTTTAGCCGCATTTGCCAATTTGTAGGAAAATATAATTTTAAATTTGTATTGAAAAATTGGTTTATATTTAAAATATTAAAAATTATTAGATTTTAAATGAACGTTTAAAAATTTAAATTTAAAGTTATTTTTTTTTTCATTATATACAAAATATATACAAAAATATTATTATTGCTTGCCAGTACTTTACAAAACCCTTTGTCGAAAAGTGGTTTAGAAAAGCTATACACAGTATTATTATTCAGGTTCCAGAGCAGGGGCAATAGTACACCATAAGTACGAGCTCAATAGTTTTTCAAAATCACTTTTGCCGATAATCGATTTTGTGGGATCATAAACCAAAATCCATTCCGTTGTAAAAGCAGCTCAAAAAGGATAAGTCTGCGAAAACAACTCTTCATTCACTAATGGCTTACATAGAGAAATCAATATAAGGATAAATACTGTCGGATTCGAAGATGATTATTACCGTTCATCGGTATTATCATCTCCACAGTCCCATTCCCTAGGGCTGGAAGTAGTGGAAGGCTAAAATCTGAAATCATTTTTTAATTGAAATAAAATCCTTTAATCTGGAATCACTCTATACTGATTCATCAGGGAGACAGGATGGTTTATCGGATGCTATTTGAGGGCAGATAGTGTGTATTTAAAATAATATATGTAGGTAAATATTACATACGAGTAACACGATATCATCTGGATGTGATCTTCGCAACAAAAACACAACGAGATCTTCTACTAGAAAGAAAATTTCTAGTATGAATTTGAGGAAGGTTGGTAGTTAATAGTCCTTCTGGGTTTGTTATACTGACATTTAAGAACTTTATCAAAAAACAATCATGATATCTCATCGGATTTTGTATATAAAAATATAGGAATAAGTGAAAAAAATATTAATTTAGTTTTTACATCAACTTGTGAAATTTACTCACTAATATCTTACATTTACAAAAGATTTTTGTTGTACTCAAAAATAAGAACATTATTTTTAAATATACTTCGAGTAAGTGCACATATTTCGCAAGTTCATGTGTACTTCTTAACAACAAATACATTCATGCAGAGGTTTAATACAAACCGAGTAGTTTTTGCTAAAATTTAACTAGACTTTTAAGTTCGTGTTGTCAATTAAAAGGAAACATTGTTTGTATCTTTTGTATCTGAAATATATTTGCATGGCTATAAAGGCATGTAAGTATCTTCTACTGCTGTTATTTGAAAAACTTCTTTGAAACTATTCCAGCGAAAACACACACATACACACTTTTACGGCTACAATGTGATATTAATTAATTAGAGCAATGAAACAAACAAACCCGAGTTTTCACTTTTATGTCTAAATAAGTAAAACTCTAGTTGCGTCGTCTACAAAAGAAGTGGCAGTGTTGTGATGGTGGTGGATTTGGAAAAATATTAAAATCCTTAATGTTTACTTTTGTTTTTATACCCTACACCACCATATATTGAATTTGTGCTGATTTGTGCAACGCCAACACTCACCTATAGATATACCGATAGACAGGCAGCCTGTCCATGTAAACCGTGTGTTTTGCATAGTACAGGTCGCAATTTTGAAGATATTTCGATAAATTTTGATACATGCTATTTTCTTGGATGATTGGGATTGAAACTCTTTGAAATCGGTTCTTTCTATCACCTAGCACCATACAAATGTCCTCCCGAAATAGCGGATTATCGGTCATAAATATTTGATTTATGCACGTATCCCAACAAATTTCTCCAAAAAAAAGTTGTACATGAAGCCTAATCTAATCAACAAATTTTTTGCAGATCGGTTCATATCGGTCCATGCCAAAAATCAATTTAAAGAGTGTAATTCTCTTTAAAATGTTGGCATCCAAATCATATTCAACATAAACCTGTTTCATATATACAAAAATCATTTGGCCCCAATTTGTGATGATCGGTCCATAAATCTCTTATTAATGTTGGAATTTAAATAATATTGAATAAGTATAAGTTTCATATAAATATAGAGAAATAATTATTTAATAATAAATATTGAAAATTTAACACAAAGAATATTTATATGCCATAATAGATCATAGCTCCAATATAGAGCCCATTTCTGAAAATATGTTTTTACACATATACTGAGTGTAGAGTATTATATGGTCGGCCTTAACCAACTAACCAACTTTCTCAGTTTTTACTCTTACAAATGAATGTCGTTCATTTTATTCAGATGCGATGCCACTAAATACGCGTACTTAGAAAACATCTTTGTAATTTAATTAATTTATGTTTGACATACTTTTATTATAGAGAAAATAATTCGAGGTCTCTTTAAATTTTATCGTCACATTTACGTTGCCATACTAGAGTGTTTTAACAGCCATGGCAACAATGCCAAATTATAATACTGTCACTGTTACACTTTCAATTTTTGTTGCATATCAGATAGGATGTTGTATATGTCTATCATCCAACCTACCGACAAACACACATTCATACAAAACATATATGTAAATACTAATTAGAGATTTTAGATACAGACTCAGACATACATTAGTTAACAATAAGAAAACTTTTCATTGAAGTATGTAGATGATACAAAACTATGCAAAACTGTTTTTTTAAATAATTAGTTATACAGTTATTACAATCCTGTATTGTTACAATTGATGTAATTGGAAAATGTATTATGATTCGTTCATTGTATCAGAAATTGCAGATGGAGGAATTTATAGCGGATCTCCGACCCCCAAATTTGATGAAGAATCTTAAATGAAGAATATTATCCTATAAATCCTTTTCGCATAAAATCCGTTCTAGTTATTGATTTAATATGTATGTATGTAACATGTATGTAGCGATGTAACAATTTTGCAAAATAATTTGATGCTTATTTACTATCTGGTCCCTATTCCACAAACCAACTTATCAACTTTTTACTTTTCACTAATCAAATTGAATTTTTTTTTTTTGACAAAGTTCTAAAATAGACTCACTTTATACTAAGCGAATCTGGCAAATATTGTACACGTTTTTTAAAGTCTTTGCACTCTCCTGCAAAGTGCTCCACAACGCAAAATAAGTATTTTTTATAAAATTATGTAAATTATTAGAACATATTAAAGTTTCACCTAAAACAACAACATCCGGAAAAGTGTCATGAATGCTGTCTGGCCAACTTTACACAATAATAATTTTTTTTTAAGAGCAGTAACACTCAGGCAATTAATATGCCTACGTATAATTGCGTTATTTTATTTGGAAAGGGGATAAATTGAAGCAGTAAAGGTGGTGAAAGTAGAAGAAAGCTTTATATCACAACTCTGCAATTGCACATTATGTTTGTTTTAGTGCAGCATTGCAGCGCCTCTGGTGGTAAGTAGGCACATTATTTTTAAAGCTTGATTTTATAGCCTTTATTTTAGTTATTTTACTTCGGTGGCGTTTGAATGCTAAACCACCGAAGGAGGGCGCTTTGATAAATATTAGTTATAATGGATAGAAAGAAAACTAATAATTATCAGAAACTGATGTTGTTTGAGTGGGAATCTAACCCGTCGATTTTGCAACATCATGCAAAGCATCATGGTACTGGCAACCATATCTGAGCGAATACAGGTTAGGTTAGGTAGGAAGGCTGGTGTGAGTAACCTCACACCCTCACCCAGAGACCAGTATGGTCCATTGCGATGCCTTAGATTCTCTACCAAAATGACTGACTCGTCTACAAATGTGTGACTTATCTCCATATGTCTGACTGGTCTACCCAGAGTCTTTGGCGGGAATCGAACCCGCAACCCTTTCACTGATAGTCCGGCACTCTATCGCCTAGTCTATCGGGGCACCAGCGAATACAAGTGCTGCAGCAGTTGATTTTCAGCCGACGAATTATGACTGAGCTGTGTGGTGTTCTCTAATTTTTCTTTAATTTTATTTAATGGAATATTTTTGAGTCGACTTTTATGAAACTTGAACAAAATATATCTCAAAGTCCAAAATTTACAATAACAGAGCAAAAATCTAATTGAACACTTAATTTGAAATATTGTGGTAACATTATGGGCCAAGCGCGTTCAAGGGTTAATTTAGATTTATTCTAGATGGAGTTTTATTTAAAATTCATAAGACTAAAGAAATTAAACTTATTCATCAAAATATGGCAAAAAAAAATTGTTTTTCCCGAAATCCATCAAAATAAAATCCCGGGTACAGAAAAACTATGAGATGTATTTACATAATTTTTTTATATTTGTTCCCTCATTCATATATCCTTAATAAATCTCGGAGATATGTTTTAAAAGTTCTGAATTTTGTTTAACAAAATGTTTAAAAAATTTTTAAATGGATTTTTGAAACGGCCGTTAAAAAATCAAATATTTTTTATCCTACCAGATAATGGGTTAACATTATTTAACGAAATTAAAACTCATATACGAATAAATATGAATGTATGTATGTATATATTTAAAGTAAAAATATGATTTGATGCGAAAATTTCTAAAAATTTTTTTAATTTTTTCTACATATCTTATTCAAGTGGTCTGAAACTCGTTAATTCGCCTGGGGAAGAACCGATTTTTATGTTTTATATCTTATTAGAAAGCTAATTTAAATTTTTTATATTTAATTTCATACACGTTATGATTCTTTTACATTAAAAGGAAAAAATAATTATTTGATGGCAACATTTTTGCAAAAACTGACATTTTCCCCTTTTAAATGCACCTCCAAACTTCAGAGCCAATGTGGTATCAGTTAAGGTTATAATAATTTTCAGAACTTGTTTCCACAATCTATAGAACAATTCTAAGGGGACGATCAAAATTCGCAATTTTATTTCTTTGGCCTCTCTAATGTACACATACGAGTATGTACATATACATATGTGAAATAATTTACAATCAAAATATTTAACTAATAACAATAATTTAAGGAGACATGCGATTTTATCTGTTAGGGTGTAAATAAGTTCCTTAAACTATATTTAAGTTAAAGTGTTTTCTCTTAACTTAAAAGCAGCTTATAATTTTATATTAGAATTATTATAAATTTCTAATATCTTTAATATTTATGTAAGTCAATGAGATTTCTAATAGATTTTTATTATTTTTAAATTGTTGCAGGTATTTAAGTTTGGTAAACTTGAATTGCGTACTCTTGAAAAAGCTACTTCCACTTACAATTATGTACTATTTGTTTTATAATAAACAATTTTCCCTTAATATAATAGTAAGTAAATATGTACTACTCTATTGATAAGCAATAGAAAATGTCTTGAACAATTTACTTCATCTACTTTTGACATTTAAACCTAAAAAACCAATTTCGTTGCAAAAAAAAAATTAAAAAAAAAAAAAAGTTTGAAAACGAAATGAAAACTTTAACAAAATTATAAACATCAACCTATTTACCAACTATGTAGTATGTAATACATATAAAGAACATATACATACATAAAAACATGCATATATAGATGTATATGTGTGCATGTATTTGTATAGAATATAATGATGTTGTTGTAGTTGTTGATAATGATGATATGCTTACTTCATTCTATTACAACTACCACTACGACTCCAGTAAACTACACTACACTACCCCCAACTGATAAAACAAATTAAATTCCTTTTTCAAAAGTAACTCATACCAACGCCAAATAGAAACACTCGCATACACAAATGTACTAGCTCACCAACTTGACAATATTCGGAAAAGTAAGAACTGAAAAACTCATGCTAAATTTAGATTGATGGCAGTTTGAGTGTGTGCAGCATTTGTACAGAGTCCAAAAAGGATTTAAACTTTGCAATGGAAACTACTTACTTTCCGTTATACTATCAGGTTAATTTCTAATCTAACAATGTCCGTAAATTGTGACCAGTTAGTAAATCCTCAGATTTAGGAATTAATATAAGAATTTTGTCATCCTCCACAATAAGAAATAATTTGTAAATATCAGATCCAAATATTTTAACGTTTTTGTTCAAATTGTAATTAATGATTTATTTTGAAACAAATTATGGACAAAAAAGCTCTATGAACTTTGTTTCTATTCCAGCAAGTAATCTAGCAAACGGGTTCGGATGAATTTCGAAATGTATCTCTCTGTTAAGTCTCTATGGAAGTTTTCATTTCTTATATAAAATGGTGCTTCCGTCATGGTGCTAAGAGTTTGGGATTCGTCTATCTGCATAAGATTAGATGATCTTAGATAGTCTGGGATATTTGTAACAACTTCAACATTTGTTAACCAGTTTTTATCTCTCAACAATATTATTGACGAATCTGATATTTTGATAGGCATTCATAGTCACCAGGCAAGTCGCAAATTTGAACTAGTATTAAATATTTTTACATTAGATCAGATGATAAAGATTCGGACTTTCTGTTGCTAGAAACGAAAATATTCATCCAACAAATGCTGTTGCAATAATAAATTAGTTTTCTCTGTGTGGTTTAATCGATTTAATTAATTATATACCCCCTTTAAATACATATACCCCCTTATTCATAAAAACTTATAACAGGTTTTGTTTTATAAACCTCTTATAAACCTGTTGTAAGTTTTATGAATTAGACTGATAGTCTTTACAGTTCTGCATCTAGGTTTGTATGTAGGTATTTTTGTATGCGTATGTTTGTAATTTTACATACATACAGACGCACTACGCAATGCGCAAAAACAAAAATGAATTTTTTTGTTCGGGAAAACTACAAAATTTTTATGGCTGTGCAACATTCAACAAACTGAAAACGAAACAAAAAGCAAACTTAACAACCAGTCAACCGTCCAAAAACAGCCTGCTGCCATTATGACATTCAATGCTGCTTCTCTACTACTCAGCCACCAGTCCACCCAACCACCCACCACACTATGCCCAAAGGGAGTGTAAAAACAGTAACAACCATACACAACAAGAATTTTTGACAACAAGACATACAAAATTGAAAAAATGAAAAATAAAATATGTAATAAACAAATAAACAAACAAAACGCACAAAGGAAACAGCAGTAATAGCAACGACAGCAACAACATTAATAGAAACCAACAAAAACCACCAGCAGTAGCAGCCTCGACAAGAAAGACGACTGATTTTAGTTTCATATTTTCATGTTGGGAGTGAGAAGGAAGACTGCACGCTCACAAGAAGCAGGAAAAAAGTCATCTTTATTCCTACATACATACCTATAGTGTGAATCTATGTACATATGTATGTATATGTATATAGAGTACACTCGTATTCATTCATCTAAGGGAAAATTTGGTGGTTTTCTAGGGAATTATTGTGAAGTAATTTTGTCTGAAAGTGAACAGGAAGAAATAAAATAAACAAATACAAAAACAGAAACAGATTCTAGAGTCTCAACAACAACAACACCTACCCATAAATGTAAATGTTGTTATCAAATCGTAAGAGAATAAAAGCAACAATCAACAATACATACACACACACATTTATTAAAGATTTACACAAGTATTGCATTTACTGTAATACAAGCGTCGACAGAACCCCACGATGCCCTCACTGCTGCCGTCAATTAACATTGAAAATTTTATCAACTGACTCACGCAACACAGAGAAACGCAACCGACCCATTAAATTCTACAATCTTCATTCAACGTCTCCAACAATCGTTCAGAGGAAACTTTGCAAGTAACTTTTCATTCGTTTCGCCTGTCTGCATGTAAAACATTTGTGTAGTATTGTTGTTGCCTTAACAACATAACAACCCTCTTGCCAGGAGTACAATGTGTTTTGCATTTCTTTATTTTCAGTTTCAGTTGGTATTAATACAAACCACCTCATGACCCCCCCGACTCCATTATACTTCTGGCAATGGCCGAAAAAAGTGCGTTCTTAAACGTCCTTGATTCTTGCATTACAGCTGCGTTAAAATACATATACACTCTCGCTCATACTAAAAGTCTTGCTGGCGAAGAAGCTTTGTGTGAGGCATTCATAATGCAGAGCATTTAAAAGAGCTTTTGTGCTGTAAGAGAGAGAGAGATAAAGAGAAAGAAAGTAAGTGTGATATAAACTCGTCCTTTAATCGAAATAGTGCGTGAGTATGCACCATCAACATTACGACTTTTATATTCTCATTAATTAGAAAATCTACACAAATAAAATATTTTCATTGCTTAAGTTAAATATTGCCAGATTTAATTTAGATGGATACCGGCTGATTTATCTTAATTTTAGTACTACTAGGGTTTTTAAAAATTGGATCGACAAAAAGTCTGTTATAACCTTCAACACGAGTGCGTTTCCCTGCTGTCTGCTGAAATTAACTTTCCGAAGTTCCCAAATATCTTACGAACCTAAACGATAAATCAATATATCAGGTATAATGGAAAATCAGTTGATAATCTTTGACCCAGTAAGACTCTGGTCGCTCCGAAGTGTGTAACCAGTGGTGATATTCGAAACAATTAACAACCGGTTCGCTTAAAAAAATATATATTTTTGCCAAATTTTGATAAAAATAGGGAACAGTTCAAAGTCGCATCCCAGTAACAGACCACAAGCCTCTTGAAGGAAATGATATAAACGTTCGTAAAAAAAAGTTACGTTTTTAACAAAAAATAGTTTTGATTTTGCAAAATAAAAGTAAAAAAAAAATTGTTTTAGTTTTTTCTCAAAAGATTGAAGAAAACGCTATCGAAAACATCATCACCCACGAATCCAATGTATGACCAAAATAAAATCATTTGTTTGTACGTTTGGACAATGAACAACTGAACAATATTGTGTTTGTTACCGAGACTATATCACCTTGATAAATACACATTATATAAAACCGTTAAAGCAAAAACCATAATCACCCCTATCGTGAAAAAAAATTTCACATGAAATTTGTTCCCTTTTCACATTTTTCCTATTAAAATTCAATGTTAAAAAATAAAAGGGAACAAATTTCATGTGGAATTTTTTTCACGATAAGGGTGAATATGCAACAACCGGTACGGAAAATTTTTAAAATTTTAACAACCGGTTCGAGGGAACCGGTCCGAACCGGCTGAATATCAGCACTGTGTGTAACCAAATGTCTTATTGTTCCATTTACCATTTTGCCGAAGGTAATAGCTTATCTTTATGCACATCAAGCTTTCTGAAGAGTTGTTATAGATATGATTTACATATATTATTATTGAAACACTTTTTCACATTATGTAAATCAATTCCTCTGTTCAAAGTCGAAGTTTCATTTCTTGTGAGTTGACAACTGCATTAAGAAGCGCATTAATGTCCTGATTTTACATTGACCATAATTCTGATACTGAAATGTCAGACCAATTATTTTAAGAGTGAGTTATCCTTGAGGATTGCTTTTCAAAGCTAAATAAATAAACTGTTTCTGTTATCAATGCTAATACTTATTTTGAGTTTTTGTATCTACAAAAGTTATAATGTAATACAAAGGCTTAATCAACTTATTTATTTAATTTTATTAATATTTTAAGTCAGAACGAAAATACCGTTACCGAAATAACAGCAAAAAGCATTACCGCTAAAATACCGTTGCGTCTAAATCCCTGTTACGAAAATAATTCCAATTACAGTCCTCCCTCCCTTCCTGCAAAAGAATCCATCATACATTTATTAATTTTAATTTATTTACTCATACGGCCGGCAACTTCGTCCACAATACTTGTATGTAAACATTCAGCGATAAAAATAAAAACAAAACATAAAATCGAAAACCGGAAGCCCATACACAAGGAAGTGAAAGCGCGTGTACAAATAAATCATATGAAAATAGAAAATAACTGCAAAGAGAAGCACAACACACACTCACACACACATGATAAAAGAGTGTAAAATGCAAAAGAAACAACATTGCAAGAACACAAACATTGAGTCTTTTTAAGGCTTGGCGCGTAATAAACAAGGACATAAACATTTCCAATTACAACAATAACGAGATTTTACTAACAGTGCGTCATAAGGAAAAGTGAAAGTGATTTTACGTTGCAAAAAAGCTTTCAGCGATACAGAGTCTATGAGAGAGCGCATCTTAATTGTGGCAATTTCCAGGCATGCGCACTGATTAGAAATTTAGCGGCATATTAATGACAATGCAATATACGAATGCGGCCGCCAGAGAAAGAAGGGTTAAGCGAATAGCGGTCGAATTTTGCCCTCTTGCTTTACATTGTGTGCGTGCAGTATTACACTCTCTCTATTAGTATTTCTTTCTTATGAGTGAAATAAAGCTTTGCTGTGCGAGTATGAAATTGCAATTGGTGAGAATGAATTGAATGTTATTTTCTTCTCACACTAAGAAACCTGTCTGGATGAAATTCAGCTGCAACTTAACAGTTCTCTTTCTTATTCAAAGTTGTTTTTTTTTTGGTAATTGTAAAAATTGAACTAGAGCTTTTTCTCGAAGTTTAATGGCTTAAATGTCCTTGGCAAAGCATCAAGCTGAAGGATATATTAATGTTTTTATGCAGCTGCGCATAAAAACGTCATTGTTTTCGTTTATCCGCTAAATGTGTGTTAGTATGAGTACATTTGTGCACAATTGCCTGTCCTTTTACTTATTCCATTCTACACTTTGTCTTCTCCTATAGACCTCCTTGTTATTTTCTTAAAATATTCCATGTTGTTTTTTTTATTTTGTTTTTTTTTTTTTGTTGTTTTTGTATTTCTTTAAGATGTTATCTTTACTTAGTATAAAATGTTATTGCACCACTCTACCTCCCCCTTTGCCTAAAGTTGTTTAACCTTAACCGCCAACATTTGAACAAACATGCAATTTGAGACATTTGTATGCGCTGTTTGTGTGTATTTCTAAGCTTGTGTATGTATTTGTAAGGAAAAGTGTGTGTCTTTTTGTAAATATGTATGTGTGTGTGTATATACGAGTATTATGTAGAATAAATAAAATGTTGAAAGTGAAAGTTTTTTATACTATGTATAAATAAGTATATAACTTATACTATACGCTTAAATTTTCAATGTCTTCAAGGAAACGACATCACTTTTCTAACTTTCATTTTCTAGTTTCACGGTCCCGGGTTTAACGTCTAACAAACAAAACACGCACTTAAGAGTACGTAAAAAGTAACAGAAGAAGAAACGACAAACGAACTCTTGATGCCTTGCATGTTGTGACTTGGTGTGTGGGCTCCATATTAAAAAGAAATATATACATACAAATATTTATTATACCAATACTACATATGTATGTACATATCTGATGGATGAAATATTTGCAAAAATAGTTCAAAACACATTTTATATACATATACGAGTATATAATATATAAATAATATTATATATTATTTAGTTATTTTATAAATAGTGCGCACGAACGTCAAATTTTCTGCTGTTTAGTTATTTCTCGATTTCCGAATTGTCTGAATATCCTGATAATTAATAAAAAGAAAAAAACATTCAATTACAAGAATAATGGTTGAGTTTATTTTATAGGACACTGACAATATTCGTTTTTCAATGTTAACCTGTTACAATAGGCTTCGTGCCTAAGCCAAATATCAGTTGAATTTTATAACATTATATTGAAAATTGTAGTTTGATTACAAGGTTTGCATGGCATCGTTAAATCTATCATTTCCATGCACGTTTCAAGGTGTCTAACATTCTATTGCCAAGAAAAAGTCGCATAACTTAACAATTTTTCAATCAAGGAAGGCCTAGCTTCATCATGCCTACTCTTGCTGAATGGTATGGGGAGATTTAATCTCCTCACTTTTATGTCATTCATGCAGTGACCAATGATCACTGCTACTATATCGATTACAACAAACCAGAATCATAAAATAACTTTTTTTCTTTTGAGCTCAAGGTCCTGATTTTATTGTTAATTATTCGAATGTTTAATTTCCCAATATTTCGTTTTTCTATTAAAATTATCTTCTGGGCTGTAATATAGAATTATTAACGTACAAAACACAGAAAAAATTAATTCTTATTATGTTGTGTCAACATCGTCTAAATGAATTTCAAAAATTTGCTCAAGATATGGTTTATTACTTTTTGTTTAATTCTGAGAATCATAAAAAAGTCATCAATGTTTTTTCTAAAGAATTTTCTGCATATCTCGAGCAAGTTTTTGAAATTCATAGCTTTACTGAATTGTGAATAAATGCGAAATGCGTTCATCGATATTTAATTTATGTCTCATTTTGTTCATAGGTTATGCGACTTTACGTGAAAGTAATAGGACTTGACCCTTTTTTTACCGTTTTGGATTTTTCATGAATTAAAAATAAAAAAATTCAATTTTTTAGGCAGAAAATAGTTTTTTTTCTTCATACATTTATTTATAACTGCGAAACTGTTGCGAAAACGAAACGAAACGTTGTATAAACAGATTAAAGGAATTGTAATTCCTAATTTTTTTAAATTTGTTTCAGCTTATTCGGACTAGTGGTTCTCGAGTTATGACAAAAAAAAAGACCACCAATAGTGACAATTTTCCCTATATGATAGTTACTAACTTCAAATCGTTATATCTCGATTCCTAGACGTGACCCAGCGAAACGCCGGAACACGTATAACTTCTTTTTTACCGATATAACATTTCCCGTTGGTTTCATCCCATCCCGATTTTGACTGTCGAATAGTGTTATGAACAGTTCATATGAACAGTTCATACCAAAAAACCAGGACCTCGAGCTCAAAAGAAAAAAAGTTATTTTATTAATACATAATAAAGGTCGAATTAAACACAATATAAGATTTACAAACCAGATTCTTTATCTAAACTGCAAATAACAAATATTCTATAAACACACTAACTAAACTAGAATACACACTTCCATTCACTTAAGTTATTACATAGTTTTTCAATTACAATGTTTATTAGAAGGACTCTATTCTGTGCAGCCCCAAAATATTTGTGAATTTATTTAGAATAATTTCTTTTGGCATTTTTAAACAAACAAATGTTTAGAGAAAATTTGCTTTATAAAATTCTAGTTGATTGCAAAAGTTTTCATATGCATATGAAGAATGAATTTGATTTCGAGTCGCCTTAACCAACAATATTTTACAAAATTCGACCGAGTTTATTCAAAATCAGTTTTGATTAAATAGAGAACGTAGTTTTCTGACATCGTAAACGGGTTTTTTTAAATTCCTGTTTCATTTTAGATATCAGCAACAAACTTTTTTGAGCCATCTTAATGTTTTTTAAAACACCCAAAAATATGCTACATTTTTATTCCTTCCTTCCATATACACAAAAATAAAAAATAAATACATGCATTGCAATGTTGGCAGTCATTTGTTTTTTCACACTTTTATAAAAAAGTTTTAGTTTTTTTGTTATTTGTGCCTTTTGACAAATGTTAAAATAATGTAATTTTGTTTTAGATTTATGGGACATGACTCACTATGCGTGACAAAAGAAAAAACGCAGTATCAAGTAATTTATTTTCGCTTTTTAAGGATTATATGTACTATGTGTAAAATTCTAGCTTTTCATCTTTATTTTTATTTTGTATTTCTTATACACATGTACATACATACGTACGTGTGCTATCTGCCTAAAGAATGTTTTTGTTCAATACCTTTACTTTAACAACAATCACGTAACAAAATAAATACAAATATCCATATATAGGTATGAGTTTCTTTTTAAAAAGCCGTTGTTAAATTTTAAACAAAATTTTAAAATATTTTATTAATTATTTCGACACATTCGTACTTTAAATGATTAGATTGTTTAAACTCCATAAGATGGCACAGTATCACAAACTTTAAAAAATATTCTCATTGAAAAGATATTAACTCTTTCATATTTTCCAGAAAATATTTAAAATAAATATAAGTATGTACATAGTGGCCGATCAATGAAAGTGTGTTAGGTTTAAAATTAAAAGATATTTCTAGTCAGTGTACTTTCACTGTAGATACTTAATTAAAAAACTTCCCCAACAATTCTAAATCACAACACATTACAGACGCTGTTTACATTGAAAATGAGTTAATGGATGAATGAAAATATTTGTGTACACAAAACTTATGGATGGATGGTAGAGTAAGTGGTGTAGCAGAACTATACGCTTAACATCCGGTTCCAGTTTTGTGTAAATTTGTCAGACTTGTATATGAATAATGTTGCATAAAAACGTGAGGCAAATTTTGTGAAAGGAAATGCTTGTTTTAAACAGTAGGAATATGGACTCACAAGTTGTAGTTGAAACACAAGAAGCAAGTGGAAGTATGTATACATACGTACATATATGCCATTGTATTTGAATGAAAAGACACGAACCGCTTTTTCATTTAATTTGTAGGCATCATACAAAAATCACACGAAAATTTTACTATAAATAACCCTGCCAACATTTGTAAATAAAAATGTTTGGTACATGACCATTATCACTATTAATTATTGTTTGATATTTATGTATTTTACAACCAATTATATCTATAATTGAAATGTTCTTTTTCAATTTATTACAATTTCGACACACACAACGAAATTTAGGCAAATACAGGGCCCTATTTCATAAACAATTTATCAACTTATCACACTCAGTACGTTAGTACGATTTGTTCGAAAATCGAAAAATTCTTTATATCGAGACTTCTTTTTTAAATGAGTTTTAAGCAACGCATTACTACGTTCAAATTTGTCCATCATTTGTAGTTTTTAATAATTGTTCCTTGTGTGTGTGACTTGGAGTATTCAAGTATTAATAAAACCTTCATTGGGAGGGATTTCGGTTGTACCATTTGGATTTATTTTATTTTTCTCAACATTCGTTAGATTGAGAAGGTAGGTAATGTTAAATGGGATAAGTTATATCGGTCTTCCGATATACATAACTTTCTCTGATATCAGCTTTGCTGAATTTCAAATTCATATCTTTACTTTTCATTCAATAGAAAATGTTGGCAGAGAAATAACTGCCCCTATTGCGGTTCACAACTTTTTTAATAATTTGGTCGTCTTTCATAAATCGGTATTGCCATTCACAACTTAAATGTAGTAGAGTTAATGTAGAGTTAAAGTCGGGTTGACGGACAGACGACCAAACTTAGTTGAGTTGAGAACGGCAATAGGGGCAAACAATATATGTGTATGTGTTTTTGTACGGGAATGTGTGTGTGTTACGTTAGTTTTAATCATCTGCTCTAGCGAAAGTGGTACATAGTTTGTGCTACATTTCTACTATTTAAAAGGGCTGGTACCTGGGGGGAAGTGGGGGAGTAAGTAGGTGGCAAGCGGTAGAAACATTAAAATTACGCTTTAACGAGGGTAGTTCAATCATGAAATTTTTATCATTACTGGTTTAAATACTGGTTATGTGGCAGTCGAAGACAATGGCATGGATATTTTGTTTCCACTAGACATAATATTTACAATCCTCTTCTAGGGCTTTCATGCACAACTTCGAATACAAAATAGAAGTATTTTTTAACGGATTCATGTTTTGTACGCTGTACTGGAATCCCAGACTACAAATGCACATTCAAAGATTGGTCTGACTAACATTGTGAATAGGACATTCGTTATATACTTTGCCCAATATTTAATAAAGCTTCAAATGACACTTGCTTTATTAACAGTCATAATGATTTCAATTTTCTATGCCCAATGAAGGTGTTATCATTAGAGGACAGTCTCCAGTATCTCAATAAGGACATGTATTGACATTTTTTTTTCAATTCTATCGATGCAGTTGAATCAGTTTATTTTGTTAAGATTTGTTGTATAACATCATAAGGATATTATAGATTATTAAGAGTTTTAGATGAAAATGTTGGTGTGTTAGAAAAAATTTTCGTAGAATAAATTCCATGCTTATTAGAATGTCTACTAGTATTATGCACTTGCACTATTGTAGTCAAAACAACGAGATGATTAGATGTTATTTGTTTGGAACCTACCTGGCTTTAGTTGTATATATGTGACGAACATGTTAAATCTAGTATTATTTTGCTCGTTCCACCAGATTAAAAATGAGTTGGTAATACCCAAGGCTTCTGCAAAATCAAACATATTCATTACGCCAAAGAATCGATTAAATGACGCTTAAATGACTTTCAGAAAAGTGATAATTGTTTTTTTTTTTTATTTTAACACAATTATTTATTGCAAAATTTTTCATACCACTCTCTCATACAAGTAAGTACATATATACCATAACAGCAAACAAACTAACATTTACTACAACTTTTAATTTATATGAAGTTGTTACTGGCATTGTGGTTGGGGCATCGATAAGAGTTTTCTCAACTACATATGTACGTACATATGTATGTAATAAATATATAAATATATAAATATGTACATATAAATATACAAAACAGAACTTTAAAATTTTTAGACTTTTTAGAGGCGTATTTTCGTTCGTCTCCAAATTTAAAATAAAACGAAAATTTCCGGGGAGAGTTGGAGTTGTTTTCGTTATACACATAAAATGCCCTGCGAGAAAACTTAACAAACAATATTTTCCACTTTAAAATTTAAATGCAAATCTTTAATTTAGGATCATTTACATAATGATAATACATGTAGAAGTTACATACATAGGTGTATCAAGAATAATTAAAATTTTATAATAAATATTATACTGGTGCCAATTTTTGTGCATTTTATATAAAAACGTGTAACTGGTAAATGTAGTTTAATGGGATTTTGGGAAGTGGTCCTTATAAGGAGACTACGAACAATGCCGAACGTGATAAAATTTGGTACGTCGATTTTTATGTATGTGAGAATTTTAGCGATTTTTATAACTGATTTATGCGCATTTAAGTGATTTTGGGAAGTGAATTTATAAGGAGGCTTTGGTCAAATATGGACCAATACCGATTTTGGCCATTTTATATAATACCAAATAGACATGACTAACAGAAAATATTCATTCCCCACCTGCTCCCCGCGAGACGCTATCGTGTCTACAACAGACGGACGAACATAGCTAGATCGTCTTTTTATTAGAACCCAGAATATATATTCTTTTTGGGTCTACGACCCAAACTTACAGTCTAATTTATAAAAACTTATCAAGGGTACATAACAGGCTTATAAAGCAAATATCCACACAAAATTTGCTTTACAAGCCTGTTATAAACCTTTGACAAGTTTTATGAATAAGGGGGTTAATATATGCCCTAAACCTGTTGGTGGTACATAGTTATAAAAGTGATTTTGGTTTAAAAAAGTATTTACTGCGTTTACTGCTTTTTTAGCTGTTAGGGCTAGAGCATTCAAGAAACTGGATAATTTAATGCATAATGCATTCAAATATAAACAAACAAAAGTTCGGTAAATATAATCATTTTAATCAAAATTATTTTGTTATTAACAATTTAAACTGTTCGTCAATTAGAGTTAGATTTACTCTAGATAAGGAAAATGTGTCTAAAGTATTTCCAAATATAAAATAATATATAAAGGGAGATATTTTAGAGGCCACGACGACTATCTAAATATTCTTAATGTAACTACACTTAAAAGCAATACACTAGTTCGGACTCGATACTGTAAAATAATAAGTAATATTAGTTATACATATAAACATTTTTAAACATATTTCTTGAATAAGTGAATAATAAGTTATTTAGAAGATACAGTGGCAAGCAAAACTGTCCGGATGTTTTGCATTAAGGAAGTAAGATAATGAAAATAATACAAATACCTATAGGTATATTATCATATAACTACATACATATGTATGCATATTTATTTGTGTTATTTAATTAAATTTTATTCTATTCGGACACTTTTGCACAGTACAAGAAATACACACTATCACGATATTGCTCTGTTAAAATGTAACGGTATTTGACCCGTTGGGTTTTTTGTTTGCTGCGATCTCGTTATCAAGTTTTTTTTGCTCTATTTGTGCATTATTGTTTGACCAGTGAGAAATGAGAAAAACGCCAACTGATGTGATAAATTTGTTGCAAAATAATTATTCGTGCCGTAAAATTGCTGAAAAATTAAAGTTAAGTAAATCCACGGTAAATGATATAAAAAAAACGGCCAATGCAGCTTTCAATAATAACCAAGGGGGTCGACCAAGACTGCTTTCTGATGATGAAAAAAAGTATTGGCCAGGATGTCAGTTCCTGGACGGTTAGACAAGCATTAAAAAGAATTGGTTTAGTAGCCATTGTGAAGAAGAAAAAGCCAGCACTTTCCGATAAGAATGTGAAAAACGCCTTCATTTCTGTAAAACCCACAAAAATTGGACAGTAAATGACTGTAAACGTGTTATTTGGAGCGACGAAACGAAAGTCAATCGATAATAGTCTAATGGGAAAGAATACTATTGGCGTAGGCCGCATGAGTGCATCCAAAAGCTTCCTTCCTTAATGCAAAACATCGTATTGTTTGAGGATTCCTCATAGAAAGGCTCACACTGCAACAACGGCTCCAAATCATTCAGCTGTATTCCGAAAATAATCATTCTGTGAGAAATGTTTTTTCTGCACAATCATTGTGGTGAGTAGCAAATTTTGCGTTTTGGGCATGTGAGCTGGTCTTCTAGATCATGTGTCCAGATGTGACGGCCAATATTTGAATAGAATTCTTTCAGGCAATAATAAATATTTCGACTTTCAATACACTTTTAATTGGTTAATTTAAATTTGAAAAAGTTGTAAATGTATCACATACATACATACTTACATATATCCCTCATGCAGCCGCTTAACAGCAATGAAATAAGTGAAATTAGATACCTAAATATTTTTTAGTTTGAAAATGTATTTTAGGCGCCAAACTGATACTTAACTTTTACTTGTGCAGATCTGTTGTGTTCATATATATACATACATATAGAAGCGGGACAATTGTAAATACAAGTACATACTATCGAATGTATTTGTATATGTAAACGTGTTTGTATAGATGTATGTGTGCAAATTATTCTTTTAAAAGGAAGAATGCTCACTCATACTCTTATTAAATATTCTGAGTTTTGTGCTTTACATAGAAACATACAAATATTTATATGCATTAGGGTGTACAAAAAGGATACATATGTATTCAAATAAATAAAGTTTTTAATTTACAGAAAGATTTTTTTGGAGCTATTAAGTTATACATAGTAATAATGCCATAACATACGATACGCATTTATATGAAATGAAAAATAACCATTTTAGTTGCAAACTTACACAACGTTTCTTTTTTTATAGGACCACCCTAATTTGCATGTATCGCCCAATATCGCTGTTGTTTATTATACACAAAACCAGAAAGATGGCGGTAATATTGCGTTTGCCATTCCGTTTGTAACACAGCGAAATAATGGTTTAACCAAAAATACTATATATTATGGGTCCTTATAAGATGATAAGACGATCTAGCCATGACCGTCTGTTAAAATCACGATAGAGCTTCGAAAATAAGAAATAGCATAATGAAATTTCTTATAGCTCCCATACAAATTTCTTACCGGAATATGGGTTTATGATACTTAAATGTCTATAGAAAAGTCGTATCCAATAATAAATTTCATGCAAACAGAAATCTTAAAACAATATTTTTTGTTTGTATCGGTCCATAATTTTGACATAGCCCCATACAAACACCACTTTCACTTAAATTAACATTAATATCTTATAAAAACCACTAAGAAGCCGAAATTTAACACAAGTAATCTTTATATACATATAAATTGTCGTACCAAACTACATGGTGATCGGTCCATATTTGATCGTAGTCCCAATATAAAGTCCACTTCGAAAAACACTAAAATTCGCATGAAAATCTTATCAAAATAACTATCAAGTTGAAATTCGACAAGTATAATCGGAATATATATTTAAATTGTCGTACCAAATTGCATGATGATCGGTCCATATTGAACCATAGCATATAAATTGCAATTCCGCAAATTAATTAAATGCGCATAAATCCCTTTTAAAACCCAATATCAAGTTGCAAGTCAACACAAATAGTCCATACATACAATATAAACATCGTTTATTTCAATATGATGGTGGTCGGTTCATATTTCACTGTAGCCCTCATACTGGAAATCTCCCAATTTTATGATGATCAGTCCATTTTTGACCGTAGTCCCCATATAAAATTACTTTTTCGAAAAATCCCTTAAATGCGCATAAATCTCTTATAAAATCCATTATTACGTTAAAATCCAACACAAATAATTCGCATATACATATAAATCGTCGTACAGGTCATAGTTCCCTTAGCAGTACTACTCCCGAAAACTCATTAACCCACATAAACATTAATATCCAACCGAAATTTTACACAGATCAGTTATAAGTATATAAAAATTATACTATTTACTTTTGTGAAAGTTGGGCCATATTTGTTCCTAGCTCCCGTACAAACCCCTCTTCCGAAAGTAACCACAGGTACAATTTTGACGTTTCAAAAAGACAAAATCAGTTTCCTATAGTTTTCGGTACCTAACTTATTGTGTGTTACAGTAAATCGCTACAAAAACATAAACATAGAGTAAATTCTTGATTATAACTGGAATATGATTCTTATAAATATCGTTATGGAGATAAAATTCAATTAAAATAATCCTAAAATAAATAGAAATTACGATACGACATTTCGGCCCATAATAGGTAACTTGTTGGTGGGTATATAAGATTCGGCACAGCCGTATGTAAACTCTTAGTTGTTTTTTCATTTCTTTTATATTTTAGCAAAAAAAAAAACGTAAACAACAACAAAATAAATGTACCTATGGCGCCTATACGACATAGTTGGATTTGTTTTCAAAATTCACGCAATTTTATGTTTATGTTCAGTTCATATTGTTGTTGTTTTTCTGGTTTTTCTGTTGGTGAACCTTTTCCTAGAATTCAAAATATATGTACAAGGAAAATAAAATACACAAGGGAGACAGGATGGATGTAGCGTTGGTTGGAGGACGCATAGCATTTTCTACTCCTATCATAACATTTTTAAGCCCACTATGTATACGAGTATACGAGTATGCACTACACTATTTACGTCCCTGAAGGAAACCTGGGGACAAGTGTCTCCAAGTCACCACTTTTGTCTACTATTTTGGTAACGGTTTGGCGACATTGTCAACAGCATTGTCACAATGGTTATTATTATACAATTATCTTTTTTCAATTGTGAGCCCCGATAGACTAGGCGATAGTGTGCCAGACTATCATTCAGAGGGTTGCGGGTTCGATTCCCGCCAAAGACTCTGGGTGTATTCGAATTTATTTTTTATTGAATATTTTTTAGTATTTTATTTTTTTTTTTAATAAAACTCCAAAAATTAGCAAAAAAAAATGCATTTTTATTTTCTATTTCAGAAAAGTACCAAAAGTGTAGACAATGTGGTCCCAAAAGAACTACCTTGTCAATAGTAACTATGTCAGTAGTGGATTTTCAATGACACGCACATGTTAAATGTCCATAGTAATTAGCATTGTCTGGGGTATGCTAAGTCACTAGTACTGGTGACTGTGTCAATAGCAATTCAGTACTGTTTCACTATTGACATTTCCTGCAGGGGTTAGACCGGCACACATACATACACACTTTAGTATGTGAGTGTGCGTGTAGGGAAGGGGACTTTGTTTATATCCAGCGGGAAGCTAAGGCTTCACTTTGTAGGCCTTGTAAAATACCTGTTTACATATTCTAAAAGATTCTATACTCATTCCACTCTGTCTTCTCTCAGAAGATGTTCTACAAGGATTTTGCATCGCCTTCTAAAAAGTTTTTTTTTATTTCAAAGAATGGGCTAACCAATCATTTTTTTAAATATAAATCAT
This sequence comes from Bellardia pandia, assembly GCA_916048285.2. NCBI lineage: Eukaryota > Metazoa > Arthropoda > Insecta > Diptera > Calliphoridae > Bellardia > Bellardia pandia. The sequence goes on from OU696530.1 coordinate 57,179,223, forward strand.
TAATGGTATTTCAATTATTTCTATGTATCGTCACTACAACGAGACATTTTATTTTGTTCACTTTGTTGCTAACGAGTACTAACAAGTAAGAGCTTATAGGTATATCCGGCTGTGCCGAATCTTATATACCTACCACCTATTTATATATCAGTAGTGTGATCTATGTATAATTGAAAGAAATTTGTGTACAAACAAAACAAAAATTTACATAACGAACATGACTAAAAAAACAGCTGGCTTTTCAACACCACCTTGTAGAGTTATTTCACCATGGTCTAGACAAAACAAAAAATCTTTTTTCGGGTTAAAAATCTTAAAAAATAAGGTAAAATCTTACTTCTGGCAGCGCTACTTACATATAAAGGTGGCTATACACTACGTGTTTTTGCTTATGTATTTTTAAGTTTACAACCCACATGTTTTTCTTTATGTCTGTCAAAATTGGTTATTTTACATAAGGGTTTTAATTTTTGGTCACCAACTTGTATGTACAATTACACGTGACATCGCCATTATTATTTACATATAAATTACCATGTCGTTTCTTTAAAAAATGCGTTAAAGCCGCTGCAAAAATTGTTGGTGGCTTCACTAAAATGCCGGCGTCAAAAATATTAACGGTTTTTCGTCTTTTAATATACAATATGTGGAGCTTGTATCAAAAATTTTTAAATAATTTATATCATTGTTATTAAATTAACAAAATGAGATAAAAAATATTTAATTTATCACTTATGCAAATTCTTCATACGAGCGGCTAATGATAGCGCAGATATTTAACCGTCGACAAATCTTTTCGCATGGCATATACATTTGAAAACATAAGAAAATAGAGCGTGTTCTAATCGAAAAAATTACATATGTATTTCCACATGTATTTTACACAAGCAAAGTTTATGAGGTCACCAACTATATGTTTTTATTCCATATGTAAAATTTGACATATACAATGTAAAAAACACGTAGTGTATAGCCACCTTAACTGATCGGTGAAAAATTTCAGTTCAATGTCGATATTTATAACACACTTACGAAGGATATTTAGTTTTTCAAAAGTGAAATGGTCCCAATATGGGAGCTATGACCAATTAAGGGTCGATCACTTTAAAGTTATTTACTATGATTTATATACATATATGTGTATTATTTCTGTCGATTTTGAACTTGTTATGAGATTTATGTGCAATTAAAAAATTTTCGAAAGTGGACTAAATATTGGAGCACTGATTTATGTCTATACTCGTAATACGAGTCTCGTATATGTATATGTTAATTTGTTTGAAGAACATTTAAGTTGTTTTCGAAAGTGGGCTTTATAGGGGGGCTATGGTCAAATATGGACCGATTCAAACAAAATACGGTTTTGTAATTTATCTTTACGTGTAGCCAATATTTGCATTTATGTACCATACATCCATATTCCGGAAAGATATTTATATGGGGGCTATGAGAAATCGTAGACCTATTTTACCCATTTTCAATACCATTTGTATATGTTTGGGAAAAATTTCATTGTTCTAAATCTAAGTCATGGAAACGATATTTCAATGCGTCTGAAAAATAAGGCATGTAGGAAGGCCCCTTAACTGCATCATTTTCCCGCTGGGTACATATCAAGTAGTTGGGTGTATGGTTGTTTTGCAAATATTATACATAACCACCAACGCATATTTAAAGCTCAAACATTCATACACACTCTAACACATACATATATAGTACAAACATACATACATATGTACATTAAAACTTTTAGTAGAGAAAACTTTGAAAAACTAGGTTGTTTTCCACTCCATATCTCTAGAAAATGCGTGCGTTTTGCATTATAATGTGTGTGTGTGTTTGAGTTTCCTCTGCTTCTGCTGGTGGTTGCTCTACGCCTTGTAATTCTTGTAGTATAGTATCTTCCATTACTTTGGAGATTGGAGTGCCTGTTTATAATGATGCTGGTTATTCAGCTATTTTAGATTTTATTTTGTTTTTTTTTCTTTGTTTTGTTTTGTTTTGTGCTAAGCTCGCATTTTTATATTCATTTTTGTAATGCTTTTACATTTCCCTGGCATCCTTTCCTAATAAAGTCTACTTGAACCATTTAATACTACTCCACTGCAAATTAATGTTTTTCATTATTCGAATCATACATACTCGGACATATATATATATATGTACGTTAATAGTTTTAGATAGATTCAAATTCATGAAATCTATACAGAATTATTCTGAAGACTATTTTCAACTTCCAAAGTTCTGATATGTTTTTTTGGTCTAACTAGTATAATAAGAGAGGTCGAATTTCTGGATTAATTAATTGGTTTATTTTAATACCTTGCTTTTTTAAAGATCAGATTCTAGGTCGCCTAATGTCTCGTTCAAGCGATTCCAGAGTTATTTCTTAGACCAAATCAAGTCAAACTCACAAATGAAATATGTAGATTAAATGTACAACGAAATGAGTCTCAATAAATAAGTACATATTAAGAAAAGGAAAAGAATCGTTTAACAATACTTGCGCTAATGCCTGGATTGTTTACAAGAGAATTTATTGAAAAATTAAAGTATTTCCAGCAAGCTTGTTTCTGTAAATGAAAATCGTACATTGATCATATTGCTACTCTTCACATAGTCGCATTGTTTGTATTAGCACTATGATCCCAAGATATGCCGTAAAGTCAATAATAATAACAATTACAATGATCAATTTCAAGCTGGAAGTGGCCGATTGATCATTGAACGCAGGTATAATTTTGTTTTTGATTTATATCTAATGAGTATTTTGAATTATAATCAGAAATCTTGCATTAGGCGTTGCGGGTATTATTGGAAATTGCAATACTCTATATTTATCTGGATGAGCTGAGTAGAAGTTTTCCGGAACCGGATTGTATTTGATATTTAATGGGGAATCTCTCCATTTAATAGAATTGAAGACATTGAATATCGACAAATTTTCACAAAGTTGGATATAATTATACCCTACACCACCACAGTAGGGAGGGTATATTGGATTAGTGCTGATGTTTGTAACAGCCATAAATGAGTGGTAAATGAAGCCAAATCACATCTACAAATTTCGTGAAGATCGGTCCACAATTACTCGTAGCTCCCATATAAAGCCTACTTCCGAAAATCACTTTAACGAAGATAAATCTCTTAAAAATTTTGGTATCCAAATAAAATTCAACACAATTACTTTTCAAATATTTATACAGAAATAAGGGCACCTAATTTTATAATGGTCGGTCCATAATTAGTTAAATCTCCCATATAAGACCCTCTCCGTAATTCCTCCATAAGTTTTTTAAAAGTATACATAATATACGAGTATACAAATATTCACAGAAGACATGGCACTAAATTTTTGGATGGCCATATAGCACCCATTTCTGAAAAAACTATTTTATACATATATTGGGTATAGGGCTTGACCGACTACATATACTTTCGTACTTGTTTTTTTATTTATTTAGTTTTATTATAATTGCAAAATCGTACGCATTAAGACTGAGTTGAGTAACCGATTAAACGAAACAAAAATTTAATTCACTATTCGCTGACATTGACATTATTTTTGTTGTTTCCATCTTAACTCTATTTTTTTTATTCGCATATATGTATGGCGGAGTGAAGTGGAGTGGAGTGGCGTTGCGTTTTGATGTACATATCTGGCTGTCATCATTATTCGTATGATGCTCGCTTTGTAACTACTTTTGATAAAACTTACTATGGCGCCAACTTGTATATTTAATGTTTTTTGTTGGTTGTATGTAGGCCCATTTACAATTGGAATCTTTCATTTCGTTGTGTTTTGTAAAAATTTCATTTTGAAAATTATGTTTTTATTTTATTCTGATGTTTCTTTAGTAGATACGGAAGCTAATAAAAATTAATGCTTCATATTGATGTTCGTTCGATTGTTGTTGTTTGTTTGTTTGTTTGTCTGTTTGTTTGTTTGATGTTTTTGTATGATTAGATAAAGAGCTAAAAAGGAAAAATAAAAACGCTTACAACATTGTAAATAGTCTTGCAAAACTTGGGTCCTACATACCCTTTACAATTACTACTGCTAGTATTTTATAGAGCAGCCCAACTAACAATTTGCGATACAATCAGGAAACAATTGCTTTAATATTTGCTCTATAAACAAATACTACATTTACTTAGCCAAGAAATTATGCTCTCAAATAAATTATCAACTTAATTTGTGCAAAATTAAAGTGAATTGACATCACTTTTCTCATTTTGAAATCCTTTGAAAAATTCCCTAAATTATTTTAAATGCATGGCAAACATGTGTTTGCTCCTCTTTTTTGTTGAATCTCTACCACCCTGTCAAACGTTGGAAATATTAGAGAATTAGTTACACTTGACATCAAATCATTTCTGCATCAAGTTGCTGTGAAATATCAGGACGTATGTAAGTGTATGTTGCACTGAACTAAAATGCATATTTTTACCATAGAGGTTTGTTTTTGTTTTTAATTTCAAGTTATTATGGTCTCTATTAAATATTTTCGTGGTTCTACAATGTTTTTTGCATGTTTAGTTTTTTCTATAAATATGGGTGTAAATATGATATATGTAGGCATTTAGGCGTAAAACTTGATTTTACTTTGTAGAAATAAAAAAAAAACTTCAGAACATGTTTAATGGTTCACTTTAGTAGTTGTATTTCCAATACAGTATGTAACAAAAATCTACACCAATAAGAAATTTGTAATTATAATTATTATTTTATTGTTTTTTTTTTTGGGGGGGGGGCTAGTTTTTAGGCTTTCACATGTTGTACACTTACACGTGAGAAATTACCTATTGTATGGTACAAATTAGTCTTAACTATTTCAAAAACAATATTTTAAATTATTCTTTAAAAAAAACTGATCTGCTGGTTGTTCTACCCTCTAACTATAATATTTCTCGTATATTATTAACTTATAAACAAACAGTATTGAAATAATTCAGCTTTCCAGCAGTATATATTTAATATGACTACACCTAATAATAGAAGTATCTAATTTACCACTGTACAGATCTGGGAATTCGAGATTACGTAAATAAAATTGAGCATTATTTGAATAGTATATTTAGAGGTGCAATCTGCAGTTTATTTGGAATACGGTTATTATAGAGAATGACAATACTCTGTATAAGTTTTATATTGGAACCAGATTCTGTGATAAATTAGATCTGAGAGAACATTTTCATTAAAATAAAAGTGAAATTTCAATGGTCTCGGAAAGTAGTAGGTAGTACTAGCTTCTAATGATCTAACATATTTATAGATATACCTTAGGGTGTCTCAAAATTTTTTTTTGTCAGAGGCTCAAGCATAATTTGAAAGCTTATAGAGTTTAGTATTTTTGAATTTTTTTATAGATTTTTAGGAAGAGGTCGCGCAAATCAAGTCTTTGTTAAAAATCTGGTTTTTCGGCCTTTTTTTCAAACTTGACTCATAACTTTGTCAATAACCACGTTCATTTATTTTTTTGACCGAATATTTCTAAACAAAATTTCCCAAACTTTATTTCCATATGCAAAAACTTTAAGTTCCGGCAATATTTTTGTCCATTACGATTCCACATATTAAGTATTTTTGTAGTTTTTTAACAAATTCTATAAAAAACCGTTTATTACTTTTCAAATTTATATGAAAGGTATAAAAACTAGTGACGCGATTTTAAATACCGATAAGTTCTAAACAATTAAGAAAAAGAAAAATTTTATTTTTTCCTACGGTTCCCGAGTTACACTATTTTTATAGTTTGTACCTTAAAAATGGTGATACTTTTTTAGTTATATTTATTGTATATTTCCATAAATATTTGTAGTTGGGTCTTTAAGGGGATTTCTGCGAATATCATTTCAATTTAATCCTCCGTTTAATTGAATTCTTCCCAATATCTTCAGGTTTATTATTGAACAGCAAACCACATCACCACACTCCAGAAGAGGTGGGAGTCTATTAACAAGTCTAGTTTTTCCGACTGCATAAATCACAAAATTGTTGAAAAGATTATTCCGCAACCAATACGCGAAGACTTAAGCAATTTTATTAAAGGTCAACTTGAAGACACGCAACCAAGAGCGCACTATAAAGAACTACTCCATCTGAGTCTAATCTTTTTGGGTGAGAAATATATGCCTTATCCAACTGTAAAAACTCCAGCAGCTATCAATCGGGTTCGCTGGATGATGAAAATTATCTATTCTTTGAAAATATGCATTTTCCGAAACAGTTGCCTTGCTTGAATTTAGTTCATTTATTTTAGGAATATGTATATGTATATTAAATATTGGTATCTCTGCCAGTGTCCTCGATACGCTCCTCTCAATGATCTGAGCCTATTAAATGAATTGGATAGTTATAAAATTACTAATAAACTTAACATCGAAATTGGCTGCCTTAGCGTTTTTTGATGAACGTATCGACACCGCTTTATGACAAAAAAAAAACTTGCAGATACTCCATGCAGCAGAACAACTTTAGAAAAACTTTAGAAGTAAAAAAATTCAACAATTCATTTCAAAAGCCAGTCTAACTTTTTTTGAAGCTTGTAATATTTCAATCGATTTTTTAAAAATAGATCCAGAGAATTGGACAGTCAACAAGTCATTTCAAGAGGCAAAGAAAAAAGTTCAACAATTACAAGTGGTAAATGATGTAGCAGAACGAGGTGTGGTTTTGGCTAATACTTATATTAATGTCACAACTTCTGAAACTGATTTCCAGAATTTATAGCAAGGTATAGAATTACATCGCAAGAACCTCAGTAAATGATTTTTCACAGAACAAACGAAAAGTTTTTTTTTTTGTTGATTGGGTATGATTGGTGAACTGGCAAACAGCTTATAAAGGGTGTCCCAACTAGAACGCAATGGTTTTTTCTTGCCTAGAATTGAAGAAATGAATGTGGAGGGCATCAGTCATTTCCCGGTCGTGTCATTTCGCGTTTTGGAGAGCAGATCGTGCGATTTAACACCTTTAGATTTTTTTCTTTGGGTTTTTTTGTAGTCGATGGTTTACGCGAATAAGCCGACGACGACTCAAGCTTTAAAAGACGAAATTGGACACAGCATTAACCCATTACCGCCCGCTGTACTATAAATAGTACACAACTTAAAGTCGAAGTAAAAATTATATAATGCTGTTTTTCGCTCTGGCAATGCTTTTTGCCAGTCAACAAGAGTACATGCAATGTTCTTGTAGCTGTTGTAAATCATAGCTGAAAAATAACAGTAAGGGAAATCCCCGTTTTGACTAGCGATTTTTTTATTGCTGGATTGCGAGAGGTTATTTAGTTTATTTTATATTATTTGACTTTCAAAAGCGTTGGAAAGCATTTTATCTACTTGATAACACCACATTCTAAATAAATCAAAATAAAACGGTTAAGTTCGTATAGAATTTTTTGAGCTGTAATATACTAAGTGCGGCTGTACTAAGTTTAGTACACTGGGCGTTCAAGGTAAGATAAAGTATTACGGTGAAGCCATTTTTATTTTGGCACTGTGCTTTAGAGTTGAAGTTTTTGCTGTTTTTATATTGTTTTTTATTACCGCCTTGTTATTAACATTATTAAAATAATTTATAATGGGTAAACCTGTAGGCGTTGACCAGCTTCGACGGTTATCGTTATACATTTGATGTATGCATATTGTTGGAAAACTTCCGAGGCCACCATTGATCCTCTTGGCACTCGTGTTGTACTCGAGTTTGCTGGCAAAAGCGCCAACAAAACCAAAAGAAAATTCTGTTTACTTTGCTATTTTTTTCGAATTACTATCCTTTTCTAAATCTGAAGAGCCTTGGATATAGAGCTACTGAATCCTTGCGCGAAAACAGTACTTAACGATGTCTATTGATTTCATGAAAGGATAGACCTAGAGCTGAATATGATTATAGTTTTGATAAGACAAACGAAATTATTATGGTTAGATAGAAATATAACACTGTTTGCACGATTGGAACACATTTCGTTACTTTGAGCCTATGGGGGAAGTTACAAGATGGTGTCCGATAAAGACGCAGTCTATAGGAATGTACCGAATTACTGTGAAAATCATGAATTGGTGGTGGGTTTTGTTTACTTACGTATTGGATATGACCATTTCAAATGCATGGATGTTATATTGCATTACAATTATGATCTAAGCAACAAAAAGGACAATAAATATAGGTAAACATCTTCTAGAATTGAAGAAGAAGACAGGAAAAATAATGGCCACAACCCCCAAAAAGTCAACTTAGATGTGTTATGTGCTCAAATCGAGTTAAAACGTCATGTAAAAAGTACCTGAAAACGCTATATTTGGAAAGATGGTGTTTTGCAAAATAGCACTCATAAGCGCCCATTGTACTAAACTTAGTACACCTATAAAAACCTGTTTTTTTCTTTTTTAGTACATTATAAATGATATTTAAAACTAATATAAAAAAATTAATTTTAAAAATTGTGCATGGTTTTTATTTGGGCGTTAATGGGTTAATGAAATACCGTAGCATTTATGCAAAAAGTTCATTGAAAATTTCATTAATAGATCGCGTGTGTGCCAGCAAAGCCGCGGCGGCCGTCTGCACGCTATCTTATTCCATATATAACCTATTCTGTCTTCTTTACGATATAATGAAGTTTCATGATTTTTTTTAAATATCTGTGTTTTATAAAATTTTTTTATTCGAAGGTTTACTTCTAGTTAAACATAATAATTTAAAATTTATTTATTTATTAGTACTCGCAAGAGGAAAAATTCTCATTCAGTATATCTGTGTTTTATTTAAAATTTAAAAATTGCGTTCTAGTTGGGACACCCTTAAACAACATATACTGGGTATAAAGATAAAAACGGGTATAACTCAGAAGCGGTAAGAACAATTTTAAAAATTGTTTATTTATATTAATTAGAATTAATTTGTCTTTCAAACTACATCATTAGTTTTTTTCGTTTTCATTTAAACTTAAAAAGTTGTAAAGCGTTATTAAAATTTTTAGAAAAAATTACGAAAAATTGTAATTTAGGGTATCTAAATGAGTAAACTCATCACCAAAACTCATAAGTTTTCCACACAGGAATAAAGCTTGGATACTTTTCTTTAAAACTGTTTCCTCAGGAGTAAATAAACCCGTAGTATTAACCAAATTATTAGAAAAGTTAAAAAAGGCCGAAAACTCCGGTTTTTTATGAAAACTCCATTTGCGCGACCTCTAAACCTATTCCGAAAATTCTTAAAAAAAAATCAAAAATACTTTATCCTAAAAGTTTTCAAATTTTGATTGAGCATCTATGAAAGAAAATTTTTTTGGGACCCCCTAATATACATATGGTAAAAGACAATACACTGTATAAAAGTTTTATATTGAAACCAGATTGTGTGAAAAATTAAGATCTAATGGAACCTTTTCATTTAAAAGTTTCAGACAGAAATAGCTTCTAATTTTCTATAATATTTATCTCTACCTTTTCCACAGAATTAAAAGCATTTTACTTGTAGCCATATCATTAGTAGAATCTATGAAAATATTTACAATAAATTCAATTTCGCTTGAAAATTCATTTGGATGGTGGATCTGTAAAGCAATATTATCGCCCTTCTGAGACCGCTATAATTAATTTGGTCAATAAAACTCCATTGATGTTGGGAGAATTTGTCGAATGGTGTCGATGGCTTTGAAGCTTCACAAATTTTCTTTAGATGCAAATGGATTTTTCATTAATTTTAAAGCTAATACTCCACCTGCTTAACCCACAATAAAACTGAGATAGATAAATGAAGACCCTTATCGATAAGCTTAAAAATATATGTACATAAAAAGGTAAATATTTTCGAAATATTGTCTTGAATACTTAAAATATTCAGTCAAGATGTAGGGGTTTTCACAAACAATGAATTACGAAACGAATTACTTTATGGAAAATGTGAGTAGTAAACTATTAGTAATCGTTGGAGAATATGCGATCCGATCTCTAGTTAATATTATGTATTCAAAATTTAACTTGTAACTTGCTTGCGTATTTAAAATATTCAAGATGTGATTATATTTATGTTGCGCACTATTTTCATGCAAAAGACTAATGAAAGTTGTCCTGGCCGTCCTTTAGACAGTTAGTGTTATGTCGTGCGTATCATATCGATACGTATGATTTCGTATGTATGGTATCGTATCATCATGCTATTTTGAGTACGACGAGTACGAGTATTCCCTAATGCAGTAAAATGATTGCTTTGAGCTAAAAATTAATTTGCTGCTAAATTGTTGCTGTATCTTGTGTATCCGTAAGAGTGTATTTAAGTGTGTGTATATGTACATACGAGTATACTCGTGTTTCAGAGCAGCAGAAAGTATGAGTCCTAGTTATTTATGTCAGTTTAAAAAAATGCATTTATTTTTTTCTTCTGTGCCAAAGTTATAAAAAGGGTTAATTTTTCTAAACGTTAAAATTTTGTCTATTTTTTATGTGTGTTTTTTCACAGTTAGCTTGGAATTTATTTACAAAAATTTATTTTTATTGTTGCTTTCTTTTAGGGATGATGATGATGGTGTTTCCAGTCTAATGCATTAAATCATGTTAATATTTTTTGAGGGAAATGTGTGTGCACAGGAATGTATTGGAATCGCTAATCGAAGCTGTTAAAGAAAAATAATCTATTACAAAAGATGAAAAAGGGTTTTAGTTTATTTTTAAGAGGTAAATCGCAAACAATGTTTATTTGTCAAACAGTCAAAGAATTACAAGTACTATAATGCTTGGTTTTCACTATGTCAGTTTTGTTGTCAAATTGTCTAAATTGTTATTAAATTACCAACAATTTGGACAATTTGACAACAAAACTGACATAGTGAAAACCAAGCATAAGTAGAGTGGTTCAAATTGACTTTAATTTAGCTACAATTAAATATGCATATATTTACATAAGAATTTTATAAAATTGTATCATTTTATTAAAGAAAAATCGTGAATTACAAGGGATATACATTTCTTAATAAGACGAATAAATTATATTTTATGGAAATAAAATAATATTTCAAGTTCATTATAGAACATCTTTTTAAAATTTGCTGTTAACATAACTAACAGCGTTTCGCACCATTTTTGGTGTTTTTTTTAATTTTTTTCTGCGAAAAATTCATTAGTTGGTGCGTGGTGCGTTTTTTAATTTTTCCGAAAATGTGATGAAATCTTTCTTTTTACTAATTTTTAATTGCAGTTTTTTGATAATTCATTACATGACATTTGAAAATGAAAATGATGGAAAAGGATCCCATTAAATGTATTTTAAATACGAATGTATGATAAATGAATACATACAATCAAATGCGTCACATGAAGATTATTGTTAAAGGTGAAAATCTTTGTTTAAAAATAAAATTAACATTTTAAACATGAAAATAAAATTCTTGTTTAATGGTTTGGTCTACTGAACTGTAGACGAACAACCAGGGTTAGAGTGAAGCCCTAACAAATTTTATTGAAAAAATTTAAATAGAAAATATACCAAAATGTACCAAATATAGTTAAATAAAATAGTTACGAATAGCATATTGTGAGTTGAATTTTAAGTGGTTAAATGCTTATCTTTATTAGCTCGTTTATTTAAAAAAAAGCATTTTACTATTAATTGTTGATAAAAAGTTATATATATATAGAATTTATGAAATTTAAAAAATTCAAAAAATAATCTTTGATATTTCTTTATTTAGGCTCGAGTTCATTAAATTTAATTTACATTAAATTATTCTTACTGAAGGTAGGAATTGTTACATGAAAATTATTATTAAAATTTATTGACAATTTTTCTTGGTCTAGGATTCGAACCTGGGTTGTTGGTTGAATTTACATATGTTTCGAAAGAGAGATGAGAGAAAGTGGTGTTTCTCCATTTTGGTGCTTTTTGAAATTTCAAAGTTGACAACGCTGATAACTAATGCATCCTATAAGTCAAGAATGATAAAATAAAGATTACGCCATGCGCATGATTTCCCGTTATGTGACGTAGAAGGGCCATTCTAAGGGTTACCAATAATGTTTCATGTGTTAGAATTAAAATTTCTTGCGAAAAATTTATGTTTTATGTGATAGTTGGCAACCTTGCAATTGAAATCTCTGAGAGTTCTAAATTAAAATCTGTTTAAAAAAGAAAAACAAAAAAAAAAAAAAAACAACAAAAAATATAAACACGAATAGTGCATTGAGCAAATGCAAGCAAAACATGAGTAAAAAAAAACAAGTGAGAAAAAATTAGCCAATCGAAACACAGAATGTGTGACGTCACAGGGCCTAAATGCGCAGAACATTTTCAAATTTTACGCGCGTTGGCGTAATCTTTATTTTATCATTCTTGCTATAAGTCATCTTCCATTCAAAGAGAAAACCCTCTCTCTTATTATAAAGACAATATATTTTTTGTTCTATTTGTACTTTCTTAAATTTTTAGGTTTTAGGCATTTTAGGAAGTTTTTAGGTAATTTTTCATCGACATTAATATCGTTCATTATCTTTGTATATTTAGACTTGCGAAGAATTTATAGATAATGGCACCTCTAGCAACTAGAGTTTAACACGTCTTCTAATATGTTTAAATGTAGAACAAGCTCATCATCAGCTCTATTTTATTGCGTACTTTACATTAAGAAATTACTGGATCATCCTAACCATTCTGTTCCACTTAGTATGAACTTAGTATGGACTTAGTATGGGTTGAGATAATACACTGTGCTAAATTCATCTTTTAAATAATTGTCGAGACAGACGGTTTTCAAAAAATTATATTTCTTAAAAAAATATTCCAAATATGTTTGATAAAATTAATTTATTTATATTTATATGTATGTAAACGTAAAATATGAAAAATTAAAAATTTTAAAACACAATAGCAAATTAAAAAGTTTTTAATTTTATTGTCAAAAATAGTCAATCTTTCAGAAAACGAATTTTAAGTTATTTTAGTTGAAAATTTCTTGTGCAAAAAGTTTAAAATTGCTAGTTTTTCATTGTTGGTAGCAATGATAACTTATTATTAAAATTTAACTTCGTAAAAAAATTTCAAAAATGTCAATTATTTTTTGCCAGACATTTTTAAAGCTACGTTAATATAAATATCCCGTTTTTCCCGAGAAATTTGAAATATTTTTCCCGGGAACTTCCGGACCCCAAACCCTATTAATATCTCATCTGTCAGAATAATGTTTGCTTGAATTAAAAGCAATTATATAAACCACAGAAAATGTACAGGGTATAAATATTTAAAATAATTGATTCATGTATTGTAAAAAGAACTTGATAGTGAAAACCACAATATACCTACATACATACATATGTATTTATATACATATTAAGAAAAATAATTTATATAATAAAATAGATTAATCCCGGCTAGCATTTTTAATCGTAAAGGACACTTCTGCGATCGGAGCTGGCGATTGAATTAATCTTCCGTGATGTAATATTCCGATCGCGGAAGTTTAGTGCAAAGAAACTTTGTCATGACGGCGACTCTTCCATATGAGTCGTCTACGATGCAATGAAAGTATTAATTTGAAGAACTAAATACGATCGTTGACTGCAAACTCGTCCAACAAACGTCGAAATGACTAGCAAAAGCACCGTTTCGAAGCGAAAAATATAAATCTAATCTAACAATCGTCTGAACGATTAAAAAAAGAGTCGCGAAATAATCGCGCTCGTGAAACAATCATCCAAATGCTAGCTGGGATGCGACAAATAAATAAATAAATAGATTGCGTCAGATTCTAATAACTGGCTCCAAACTGGAATAACTAATAATAATTTTCTGAGTCGATTTAACTATATCCGTCCTCCTCTCCGTTTGGCTGGTTGTCCATGTAAACTTGTGCGCAAAGAACAAGTAGCAATTTTGAATCAATTTCGATAAAAGTTAGTATGTAAATGTTTTTCGACTCAAGAACGATTAGTATGGAATTGGTTGAAGTTGGTAAAATTTGTACATGTCCTTCATACAAATATCCTCCCGCAATACTACTTTATCGGTCATAAATGTTTGATTTATACGCATATAGAAAATGAATAAGTTATATAAAAAGATTATGCTTATAAATATTGTACGGGTTAGTCAATAATAGCTTCTATGTATGGTATATAAGAAACACTCCTGAATTCAACATAATTAAGCCAAATATATACTCAAAGCGATACTAATATCTGGTAAATTTCTGAATACAATGTAGCGATGTATCGAGAAAGCACTAAGTTTACTGAATGAGAGGAGTATGTCGTGCGGACTTTACAAGGAGGTATGAGATTAATGACTTTATTCCACCGAAACTGTATGGTATTGGACTGAAGATTGCGGATAGCAATTAGAGCATGAACCCTAAGGGTATCAATTGAATATTTAATGCTGTTGTAAAGACGATTTTGTTATATGGAGTACTGTTGTGGTGGCATGAAGTATGTCACACAGCCGTAAAACGTGTACTAAGGAACTCCACCATTCTGATTGATATAATGAACTAGTTGCCCATGGATTTAATGACGATCGATTCAATTTGCTCTCAGCCCAGCTGTGAAGCTAAATTGTGAACACTCGGGTCTCATGAGCACTCTAGGATATTGAGCCACTATAAGAACCTTCATAGGAATGTTGATTATTGCACACAAAACCTTCTTCAATATGCAATTTTCCGTCAAGGTGTACACTGACGATTCCAGGAAGATAAATATAGTTGGTGGTATATTTTTCATGGATATAATCGGGATATAATCTATTTTGGTCTTTCAGATTTTTCCTCTATTCTAAGAGATGGGAACTTTTTTATTAGCGAGCAATTCCCAACTCCCACAAGACAAATGAGCAAAAATCTCTTCAATGGAAATGCACGATGTACCAGATTTTGGATTCGCAATTTGTTCCTTCCATCCAATTAACTGTGAAAATGACGGAGAAATAGTCGGCTGTCATTTTACAAAGATAAAATACGTATCACCTTTTAACTGATTTAAATTCTGTTTTGACTTACTAACAAGCAACTCGCATTATTGTATAACATGAAACTCCCAAGGTAGTATTACAAGATAAATGAGCAAAAATGTCTTAAATTAAAATTCCTGCAAGTATCTTCCTAAGATATATGAACTGGATTAAACCCTCCGAGAAGCAGGTAAAGATGCATAGCCAACAACCAGTGGTCAATAATTCAAAATCCCACAAATCGTTTATAATAGCCAATCCCAAAAAAATTAGGAAACTTTGAGACAGCAATGTAATGACGCTTCTAAGAGCTTTGAATGTTCGGGGAAACCACGAAATTCTTGAAACTATATTAAATTGAAAGTTCAAACGTACTTAAATAAAGGCAGGCAGAAAGAGTTTTTTTTAAGAATAATATGCTTATATATAATTGCGTTACTTTCTTTGGAAAGGGGATAGATTGAAGAAGTAAAGGTGGTGAAAGTAGAAGAAAGCTTTATATCACAACTCTGCAATTGCGCATTATGTTTGTTTGATTGCAGCATTGCAGCGCCTCTGGTGGTGAGTAGTCGCATTATTTTTAAAGCTTGATTTTGTAGCCTTTATTTAATTATTTTACTTCGGTGGCGTTTGAATGCTATACCACCGAAGGAGGGCGCTGTGATAAATATTAGTTATGATGGATAGAAAGAAAACTAATAATTATCAGTAATTGATGTTGTTTGAGTGGCAGCGGCTGGGAATCGAACCCGGGCTACAAATACCAACTCATGCTTAATGATCAAATGCGCTAATCAATTAAGCTACAGCACCCTCTATCAACCAAATTTTTAATAGATTTCTCTACTGGTTATAGAGTCTTGAATTAACATAGATTATATAGTTGAAAAGGCTATATAGAAGACCTAGGAGATAAGTCAACTTAAGCTACGTGTTCTCGACTGAACCGAAGTGTATTACAACCGAACAATAGGTTTTTCGACATTATTCAGAAGACTGTTAATGAGAACACCAAGCTAAGTGGTAAAACTTGTTTTTGGTTTTATTCCTGGTTTAAAATAGACAGTTGAATGGTTCTCATCTATCCGAAATAGCAAAAGGATATTATACTATTCTTTTCCTTATTTTCCAATAATTAGATATAGAAAACGTTGCTAATTGTGCTGGTCTAATTCTCGAAGAACTATCGAGCATTCGTAAGGAGCCTAGGAATGTCTTAGACAATTTACTAAGGCAAAAATATTTTGATATTATATAGAGAGATTTTTATAAAGTTTTTGGATTTGATTTTGACATCCAGTTATTAAGAGCAGTAACTTTATGAAATCCAATCCAATCCGTTTCAATAATGATAAGAATGCAACGTTTCCATTTGTCTGTGAAGTAATATTTCAAATACTTTGGCTAAATATGAGAGTATAGTAATGAAAAGAAACACATTATGATAAAAAATGTTTTTTGTTATTGATGAATGGAATGAAATAAATTAAAAAAGGAATTCTTCCTTTAAAAAACTTGTAATGAATATTGTCTGCAGATTGTAAAAATTTATAGTATTACCCAGTGTGAGAAATAAAGTATTGTTTGCAATATTCCACAAGAGTGAAATTCGATATGGATGCCATTAATTGCACTTCCCTTTTTTTTATCTATGACTTATCTAGGTATCCCATTAATAAACTAATACCGGCTTCCACAAACTTACCCATCGTATGGAGTTAAGAGAGATATAACTCTTTCTCGAGTCATAAATTGGAAGAATGCAATCTCGAGATTAATATCACTATTTCTATCCCCATCAAATTTCATTAAATAATTATTTAAGGTAGTATAGATTTACTAGAATTTGCTTAAATGAATATTATAATACGTATTTATTTATTAATTTAATCTTAGACTAAAATTCTACAAACATTTGAAAACAGTTAACGATAACAATAAATCCTGGAATAATGTATGACATCTCTATAAAATATGATTTTTGACCAGATCTACTAAATGCTGACGCCTTAACCAACATATGTTCATCATGTCTTTTCGGTTCATCTAGTTTTGCCAAATTATTTTCATTATTATGAGATTGTGTTTTTCTGGGAATTTTTTCGCCTTCGATTTTTTGTAAAATGAATTTTTTGTAATTTTTAAACTCGGCGCTAATATTAATTTTGTTCTCCATTGTTTCCGCTATAAATGAAATACTTTCCTGTATATGCGCGTTATTTCTCGATTTGATTCCATCTTGTAGATAACTGGCCAAATGATAATGCAATCCTAATTGTATTAACTCATTCAAGTGTTTCTTACCAATCGTTTCAAGTGTACTCCATTCGTTACATTTTTTGTAAATTTCGAAATGTTTTTCCGTTTCAGATTTTTCGCCATCACTGTAACGTGATTCTGTCAAGAAGCAATTCAGCAAATTTGCGGGCAAATTAGAACTTGCCGTTTCTTTGAATGTCATGTCATACAACTTTTGCTTCTCTGACATTGGGATAATGTCCAAAATATCAAAGCAATGCTGCGGATTATTAACTACAATGAAATAAAGAAATGCAGAATGAGAATTCATAATTCATAATTACATACAAAGGTATAATAAATAGATATGTATCAACCATTAAATATTTGTGTGGTACAAACTCTATAAGTCTTAATAGATTATATTGCATATACATACATACATATATGTTTGTATGTAGGTATATATGAATGAAGTTTTGGTCAATTGTCAAAATCACTGTACCCGTAACAAGCTACAATTCAATTCTCGATACGACAAATATTTAATTGAAGCTTTAGAAATGTTTAATGTTTTCATATCCGCAGCTAAAATTTAAATCAATATTTTCAACCGCCAGACATTAAAATTATAGAAAGTACTAAAAATGTTCATATGCACCGATTCCCGGATTATCCAGCGACCATTCATAGCACCCATTGCAATTTCAAAACTAATAGAACATTTTCATTTGCACTATATTTCATACTACATATTTTAATACGCCTTATTATGAAATATTGAAATTATTTCTGATTTTTTAAATAAAAATTGTGTTTTTACTTTTCTTTTGCTTTTTAAGAAAATAAAAAATTTGTTTAATTTTAAATAAAAACTCTATTGAAATGTAAAGTATCGAAAGAATTTTGCAAGTAACCAAATTTGACCTTCACCAATTAAAATTATGAGTTTTACCTGCTAAAACTGCCACAATTAGTGAAAATTTTAAAAGTGAAAATAAATGTAAGCTTCTCATTTTATCGTATTATTAAATATTATTGAATTGTTTTATTAAATTATTTATTTATGATGTTGCTTCTAACAATGGATGTAGATAAACTGAATGAGTATTTCAGTTTTAGAATAAAGAATTAACATGAAGGACCGTATTTTACTATTTATAATAACCACAAGTGACATACAGTCAGCAAGCTTGACCATATACACTAAAACTCGGTTACAACGAATTCCTTACTATTATATTGTATTGTAAACCATTGACAAGCTAAGAATTACTTGCCCGACAATAATATGTCTCGTGTGGACAACTCCACCGTTATCATTTCACAAAAAAAAGCGGCTTTTTAGGAACTTATGAACACGTTTTCGCCACATAGCAGAATAGAACAAATTTGTGTGAGGTTTGCCCACGTTTTGTTTATATACACACAAAAAAAAAATATTGTGACTAAAACTAAAATTTTTATGCTCGAAATTAAGATCCAAGACTAATCTAATCTAAGACTAATCGGCTTCAAATTAGCAGACAGCGCACGGTGGCTTAGAATTTAATTTCATCGGCTAAAAGTCTAATTTTTTATTGTCAGTGATTTCAAAAATTGTAACGGCAACCAATAGCAAACATAACTAAGGTAGCCAAAAATTTAGGTCAAAATATTGGCAATTTTGGGCGTGGTATGCTGTTAAAAACAAATATTTCAAAATATTTAAAAAAATATGTAATTTTTGTAAATTTAATCAGAAACTATTATTAATAATGGGTTGAAATTTTTTTATAACGATAAATGTCTGCAACAGTTTACAAAATTCTTTATCATGGAGGGGATGTAATACCACTTAGAGATCTATCAGAGAAAGCTCAGAAATAAAGACTACAGATTTTATAGAGAGCACAATACCAATAAAGATATATTTTATATATTATTGGCAACGTCAGATCCGCTAGTTTCTAGCATTCGAACTCAAACGGAACTTAGATGAAGATTAGAAAGCAGGCTGCTAGAGGACAGAAACAATACAGAACTCAATATGAAAAATTTGCAGGCAATTTTCCAATCGAATAAATTATTATAATTTTTGCAAAAAATAAAAACTGTTTTTCTTATTGTTATTTAAAAAAAAAAAAAAAAAATAAACAATAAAAACACGCTTCTATTGGAACCGGTTCTAATGGAACCTAATGCAGAATTGATAAAATTCATAAAATTATCCTGGGTATTATTAAAATGTTTTTTTTTATCTGCATGTGCAGATATATATAATAAAATCAGATTCAAATCAAAAATCATATTAAGTGCTACAAAAAATCAATAGTTCAACTTTGACCTTAAATTTCTCATCATCTACTGAACCGATTTTAATTAAACTAAAACTGGAGAAAAATAAAAGAAAAATACTAAAATATCTCAATCGGTTCAAAAGTTACAGATTTTTTGGTTGATGAAAAACGATTCTGAGTCACTGTACGGCGGGTACACAGGAAAAAGTAAAAATCGTGTTCAATTACCAAAATGATTGATATGAGCAAAAAAAAATGTTAAAATTTATGCTTCCTACCAAAATAATTATACCAATTACTAAGATTTGTAAAAATTGGAAATTGGCGATTTTTTACTCAATTAATATTTTTTAACTTTAAATTAAAAAGATAATAAAAAATAATAATAATTTTAACCAATGTTTTAATTGAATGAATCAACAAAGTTATAAAGAATAAATTAAAGTTGTAATTGCATCAATCAATATACTATAATAGGTTAGCTCTACAAAGTCTTCTTTGAGTTTGAATTCTGGAAAGTCCCAAATTGAAATTTCTTCGGTGTTCACAAAGCACATTTGCGATTTTTTTTGAGAGTATACACACATTTGTATACACATATGTAATACGAATAAGAGAGCAACACGAATTGCTAGTACAATCAAGTGTGTACTCGTCTTATCTTCCCCTCACTCCGATGTCTAAAAAAGTAATCAGCTTAGCTTAAAGAATTGCTTCGTGTTAATTGGGACTAAGTAATCTTATAAGCGAGTTCGAATGGTGGTCCATATCACGTACAGAGAAATGAAAATTCTCTCTCTCGCCCTGATTTTTGGATTGGACCCTTTAGTCTTATACAGAATACAAAATCAGATTTCGTTTTTCCAAATTAGTTTTGAAATACCCTTATACAAGATAACATTTCAGTCAATGTTTAATTTAGAGCTTTAAGACTGGTTCAAGTCGTTTAAATTTCAGAAACAAATTTTTAAAATACTTTGCTTCGTTTCTTCAAATACTGAATCAGGAAGCATTTTCAATTAGATTCTTTACAAATTGTATTTACATTAAAATAATAAATTCTAGAAGTAACTGGCTTGGAAGTATTGCAGATTCAACTATTTCACTTCTTAATAGCTTTTGCCTTTATCTTTATCTTTTAAATAGTGCTCCCTAACTGGATCGAGTAATCAAACACACAGTTTTCTTTTGAGGTCAATAATAATAATAATAATATTAAATTCTGTTTTTTTTTTATATATATAATTAACAAACAAAAATTGCGAAGCTTTTTGGCTTGTCTGCAGTAAACACCCAGAGCCTTTGGCAGGAATCGAACCCGCAACCATTCGACTGATAGTCTGGCACACTATCGCCCAGTGTTTTTTTAGATATATTAGGTTCCACAATTGCTATCCTTTGATTTAACAAACACCATAATAATTATTTAGAATGAATATAATTTTCTATGATCTGCATCCAATTCAACTCTGAATAGTGTCTGGGAAATTGTATATTGTGGATATTTACTGTATATTGACACCGCTATTTTCATCTGATAAGTGTATTTGTTATTAGAATATTGTTAATCTAGGGCAAATGTGATTTTTGATTTATACACTAGCTTTATTTTTATAAAATAAATTCAGAATCTTAATAGCTATAACAAAAGCAATATATCACAACATGTTTCCAAAATCTTCACCTTTTCAAGTTGAAATTGAGAAATAACAAGTTAAAATTCAGAAATCCAAATTAATATTGAGAGATACTAAATTGTAATTTAGAAAAAAAGCAAATTAACATTGAGAAATAACAGATTGAAAATGAGAAATCCAAATTGATATTAAGAAAAAAGAATTCAATTTGGTTTGGGCTGCTCTCAAACCACTTCTCTCAAAATCTAAATCTTTAAAATCTAAAAAAATAAATTTGTATACAAAAGCCAAAAAAAAGTGCGTTTAAGTAAAAAAGAAAAAACATCAAATAAATACTTTACTAAATTCTAAAATAACCCTTTTTTAATAATCAAACAATATGAAAAGCTTGAATTCATTGTTAAAGCTAAACGCATCAAACGCATATAAAATAATAAATAAATCTTTTGTTTTACTTTTTCTATAAAACTCAAGAACACTTGAAGTTTATATTTTATGACAACATTTAATTAATTAAAAATCGTTTAATTCCTATAAGTCCTGCAGTTGAATCATCGAAAAACATTAAGGTGGAGATTATTGAAATATTTTTAGAATATGCTTGTGACTAAAGAAAGGAAAGGGCTTAAAAAGAAAAATATGCCCTTAAAATTTAAAAACATGCTCTAGAAAAAACAAATTTAAAAAATGTACATGAATTATGCAAAAATGTACAGTAAAGAACGTAAAAATACAACTTAATATTTAACAGAACGTATTTTTTGTCATTCTAGCAGACACATTTGCCGAAATACTTGAATAATGTTTATTTTGTTTATTATATTGCATGACTCGTGTAAGAGCAAACAATTGAGATATGTACTTAAATTATGATTTGTTTCAAGTAAAAGCATAGTTTAATGAACAAATTATACTCGTACATATGTATGTAGAAACTCAAGCTTGCCTTTACGGAATGTATTTCAATTTAAATTTAACTAACGGCTGGTGTCATTTGATGCCTACGGCACAGCGTTGTCAACTTTGAAATTTCAAAACGCACCAACATGGAGAAAAACAACGCGCCGTTTGAAAAAAGATCGCACCAAATTTATTTATTGAAATAATTTCACATAAAAAATAAAATAGTCTACAACAGTTCAGTGTTTTTATAAAAAATAAAAAACTTTTAACAAAAATAAAAAATACAGTCGAACTTCCATAACTCGAACTTCTCTAACTCGAACAAAATTGGTTGGCAATAGCGTCAAGAGAGTAAATAGCATACATTTCTTCTTCCGTAACTTGAACTTCCATAACTCGAAGTTCTCCATAACTCGAACTAAAATGTATACATATAAATTCTATAAGTCGAAGTTTTTTGCTTTAAACTTCGAATTGTTATTTTTTATTCGGGGAAATACCGTTTTGTTAATTATTTTCTTTTTTTTTTTGTTTGCGTAAATGTCAGTTTAGTGCGTAAAGTCGGTCGTGTTTGATGTTAAAGGTAAACAAAATAAAATTTGTTCATCACCATGGCTACTAAACGCGTTTTAAAGTGCTTGTCGATCGAAGAAAAATATAAGTTAATCAATGAAATTGAAGATGGATTAAAGCAAAAAGAAGCAGCGGAAAAATACGGTATTCCGGTAGAGAAGTCTTTCAAAACATTAAATTTGTATTTGCAAACTAATGATTCTACAGCTGATGAGCACTATGAGGCCTTAAAAAAATTGGAGTTATTTTTTTCTCGTCTCATCGAACTGTTCGGACGTGTTACTTTTAGTGCGGCTGAATTTTCGGTGAAAAAATCGTAATAGGTGAAAAAGTGTAATAGGTTGAAATAACACAAAAAGTGAAAAAATAACTCGTAATAGGTTAAAAAAAATCTACGGTAATATCAGTAATTAAAAAAAACACTAAAAATCGCATAAAAATTGTATGAGCGTTCCTCTCAGATGTAATTCTGAGAAAGAGCTTAGCTCGTCTAGAAAAACTAAATGGGTATCTGAGGAAGAATCCATAAAAAAATCTACGGAGAATTTTCTCACTACAAGAGCCGCAGAACGGCGTCGTTCCTGTTCGCCCAATATAGTGATTTCAACAGATGAAAAAACATCATCTTCAACAAATAGTGCAGTCAAACCAAAAAAACAAGTAGGTATGGATAAGTACATCACCGTTCTCAAGCGACAGAGGAGCCCGACGTCTGCTCAAGTGTCATCAAATTCAAAAGCTCCTAAGACCGTGAGTAATAATCAAAATAGGTTTGCTCTCCTCCAGACGGATGAGCCAGAACTTACTAAGAAGACGTTTAAGCCCCCACCAATTTATCTGAGAGAGCCGACTTCCAGTAAATTGGTACAAGGAATTATTTCGGTAATAGGTGAAAACATGTTTAGCGTAACCTCAATTAAACATGGAAATATCTGCGAGACAAAGATCCAAGTGAATAGGGAAGATGATTTTCGAAAATTGTCCAACCAGTTGGAGAGGGAGACTAGGGACTTCTATACCTACCAGCTCAAAAGCGCAAAAGGACTCCAAGTCGTTCTAAAGGGTATAGACCCATGTGTTGATCCCGCGGAGATAAAAACCGGTTTAATGGACAAAGGGTTCAAAATCAAGAGCGTAGTGAATATCAGAAACCGTGAAAAGATCCCTCAGCCCATGTTCAGGGTAGAATTGGAACCTGGAGATGTTGTCTTAAAGAAAAACGAGTCCCATCCAATCTACAATCTCATTTATCTTCTGCATCGTAGAATTACCGTGGAGGAACCGCATAAGCGCATTGGACCCGTCCAGTGTGTTAATTGTCAAGAATTTGGCCACACCAAAGCGTACTGTAAATTGCCGTCTGTTTGTGTTGCGTGTGGGGAACTACATCCAACTGCTCTATGTAATAAGTCCAAAACTGACGTAAAAATAAAAAAATGCAGTAACTGCGGAGGTAATCATACCGCAAATTATAGAGGTTGTCCAATTTACACGCATTTGAAAGCCATAAGTACCAACAAGACGTCAGCATTACCTGATCATCATCAACAGCCTATTTTGGCATCGAGTGACAATTTCCCGCAATTGTTACGGTCCACTAGTCATGTAAACGCGCCTAGTTCTAGACAAGTTTCTTACGCAAACGTGGTTAAATCTAATATGCCAGGTTTGGAGCAGGCACCTAAATCACAATATTACGAGCCTAATATTAACACTCTAGAGACTACATTGCAGACACTTGTCCAAACCATGAACACTTTTACGACCACTATGACATCCATGATGCAGGAAATGCTGAAAATGCAATCCACTATCTTACAAGCCATTTTAAAAAAATGATTTGTTTAAAAATTTGTTTTTGGAATGCGAACGGCCTCCGCCAACATAAAAACGAACTGGAACACTTCCTGATGGATAAGCAGATTGATGTCATGATGATTGCTGAAACTCACTTGACGGCGACAGCGTACTTCAAAATTAATGGCTACGTGTTGTATGATACTAAAGATCCCCGCGGAAGAGCATGTGGAGGATCGGCAATTCTTATAAAGAACAGAATAAAACATTATTTAATGAACAACATATGTGAGGATTACCTACAAGCAACAAACATTTGTATTGAATTCTGTCAATACAATTTTGTTTTATCATCAATTTATTCGCCGCCTCGATTTTCAATAAAAGAACACCAATACTACAGCTTCTTCAATTCCCTTGGAGCTAGATTTTTAGTTGCTGGTGACTTTAACGCCAAACACACTTTTTGGGGTTCACGTCTGGTGACCCCGAAGGGTCGTGAACTCTTCAACACCATTGCCAAAATGGGATTAGATGTACTCTCAAGCGGGCATCCCACCTACTGGCCGACGGACCGACGGAAGATTCCCGATGTTATTGACTTCGGAGTAGTGAAAAATATCCCTGTAGAATCGATACAAGTGGAGCCTTCATTAGACTTGTCTTCAGATCACTCTCCTTCTATTATTTATTTAAGTTGGATAAAGTATAAAAAGTATTTAAGTTCCCACTGCACGGATAATGTAGTGTTGAGAACTACCGAGGATATTGATGGGTCGATTGGCAAGTTTATTGAGGACATACGAAGAGCTGTACATCACGCCTCCACATACGACGTTGAGTGCAGAAGTGGGACAAATAGAACTTATTTCGCTGAACTCGATCATCTCCTGTCAGAAAAAAGAAGAGTAAGAAGAGAGTGGCAAATCCACAGGTCTCCTGAACTGAAAGCTAGGCTACGGGTATGCAGAGATATACTAAGAAATTTCTTAGAAACCCAAAAAATGGCTTCACTTAAATCTTACTTGGAGGGTCTTGATAGTACCCCACAATCTGACTATTCGTTATGGAAGGCGGCACGAGGTTTAAAAAGACCAGTTAGAGGAAAGCCTCCTCTGCGAAATCCGACTGGTGACTGGGCTAGAAATGATTCCGAGAAGGGGACTTTATTTGTTAATCATTTGAGAAAAGTGTTTACTATAAACAACTCAAATAATGCATCTGATTTGCCTCCACTCGTTATTAGACCTCCTGTACCTCTAAGACTAAACTTTCGTGATGTCCAAAACGCTATTGGTACTCTGAACCTTAGAAAGGCTCCAGGTATGGATGAAATCAGCAATAAAATGCTTGTGGAGTTACCTCGTGTAGCAAGAAAGATTATCCTCTTTATCTTCAACGCTATTTTACGCCTAGAATACTATCCTGCAGATTGGAAGGTGTCTATGATCACTATGATTCCTAAGCCAGGGAAGGACCACACCAAAGTGGAGTCATATAGGCCAATTAGCCTACTGCCGACAATTTCTAAACTGTTCGAAAAATTGTTAATGACTAAATTGACTCCAATTCTGAATGACACTGAATGTATTCCAAATCATCAATTCGGATTCAGAGCTAAACACAGTACCATCGAACAAACTCACAGATTGGTAAATGTGATAAGAGGGTCGTTTGAAGATAAAAAATACTGCTCCGCCCTTTTCATTGATGTGTCCCAAGCGTTTGACAAAGTTTGGCATGACGGTTTAATGCACAAAATAAAATCAACTCTGCCTGCTAACACCCATAAACTCATGGAAAGTTATTTATACGGTCGCAAATTTAAAATCAAAGAAGGTGATTTTTTAAGTACCGCTCAGCCAATTGAA
Organism: Bellardia pandia; assembly: GCA_916048285.2. Taxonomy (NCBI): domain Eukaryota; kingdom Metazoa; phylum Arthropoda; class Insecta; order Diptera; family Calliphoridae; genus Bellardia; species Bellardia pandia. Next base: position 57,205,462 of record OU696530.1, read on the forward strand.
TCAGGTGTGCCACAGGGTAGCATACTGGGCCCTACTTTATATTTGATTTATGCCTCCGACATGCCGTCAGACCCCAAAATCCACACGTCAACTTTTGCAGACGATACAGCCTTTGTCAGCGTCCATAAGGACCACCAAGTTGCATCACGGAATTTGCAGAATTATGTTTATAAACTAGAGAATTGGCTAGAGCTTTGGAAAATCAGGGTAAATGAACAAAAATGTATTCATATCACTTTCACATTGCGAAAAGATACCTGCTCGTTCATCAGAATAAATAATCAAATTATTCCTCAACATAATGAAGTCAAATACCTCGGCATTCACCTCGACCGCCGTTTAACTTGGAAGTCTCATATTGAAGCTAAACTTACACAAATGAGATTAAAAGCAGTGCAACTTAATTGGTTAATCGGCAGAAACTCTACATTGAAATTGGATTGCAAACTTTTGTTGTACAATGCAATTCTAAAGCCAATCTGGTGTTATGGAATTCAATTATGGGGTACTGCCTCAGCATCAAACATTGAAAAAATTCAAAGGGGTCAAAATAAAATTCTACGTATAATTACTGCAGCACCATGGTATGTTAAAAATTCTCGAATCCACAAAGATCTAGGCGTGCCATTAGTAAAAGTCGAATTTACAAAATATGCGTCAAAGTATGTCAGCAAACCCACTTGCACGAGACATCCTTAACTTTAGTGGCCACAATCGGTTGAGAAGGAGGGATACCCTTGCTTTAACTCAAGCGCAAAATAGATGACTGGATCAGCTGATGTGAAATTTTTTTAATATCATAAAAATTTTTGTCTAGCACTGGCTGGGCTTATTATTTTCTTTTTAGTATTAAGATTTGAATACTTATTGTCATTTCAAATATGAAGATTCAATAAATAATTAACTGAAAAAAAAAAAAAAAAAAAAAAAAAAAAATTTTTTTCTGAAAATAACAAAAGGAAAAAAAAATTTCAGACCTTGATTTCAGAATTTTTTACTGAAATATAAGTTATCGTTATATTATGTATTATCTTATTGCTACGTATGTACCTAATAACTAAATAAATAATAGTTTTCAATAAAAAATAAGTATTCATTACTTAAAATACAATCCTTGCATTGAATTTTCTTTGGTTTAACAAAAATTTTTATATCTCGAAGTCTCCATAACTCGAATTTTTTCTTGGGATAATGGTGATTCGAGTTATGGAAGTTCGACTGTAAACTAAACAAATTTGTTTTTTGTACCGGATGTAATTATAATTTCTTTTATGCAGTTTTAGATGACACTGTCGTATTAATTTTAGTATATGCAACAGTGATGGAAAATTCAATACTATTGTACTATTTTCAATACTTTTTCACAACAAAAATACCACAGTACCCCCACATCATATTTAATACTCTTTGTTTGTTTTGCTTTGTTCCCTGTTTAGAAATCCAGCGTTACTATTTTTATAATCATTGACAACATTGGCTTCAAAACAAGAAATAAGCTATGTATAGACGATCGTCAGATATTACAACGTTGTCAGATCTAGCAATGTGCCAGCAATGTACTGGCATTGAACAATTGTTAGCAAAAGGTAAATTGTCAGTTTAGACGACTGTAAGAAAACTAACAATTTCATTGGCACACAATTGTCATACAATGAATTTATCTGTCAACCGAAATTGTTTTTCCAAAATGTTATTAATACACACTTGTTTGTTTATTTATGTATATACAGTTGCATTTAGAAATAATTTCTATGACAATGCTGCCATTGGCAGATGCATAAACTTTGCACATATGACAATGAAAAGTGTTTGACAATTGTCTTACAACAATGGCAATGACAAAATTGTGTGTTTACACGATTGTTAGATGTCTGACAATATTTTTGTCTTCCAATGTACTGAAAATGCTTTTTCTTACAACGTTGGAAGACAAAAATTTTAAGTTCACACGGTTGTTAGAAAATTTTTCGGACAACGTTGTAATATCTGACGATCGTCTATACATAGCTATAAGGAATGCACAAATTCGTTATTCATGTTGTTGTTAGTGTGCGTTTGTTTGCAAAAGTTGTTAATGTTGTTCAAGCAACCAATTCCAATGTATTTTTACTAAATTTCTTATGTTTCGTACATTTTTGTAATTCTCATTTCTTGTTTGAGATTTTTTGTGTATCATATGAGTTTGAAAACTTCAAACATATTGGTAAAATATCTATTAAACATATAAGCATGCCTGCATTTTGTTAGTGTTAGTGCCATATCATTATATCTTAACCCACAACAAATAAAAATGTTTGAGACATATATTTTTACATAAAAATGAATTAATTTTTAGTTTGTTGTTATAATAGTTTTTTTTATTAAACTGAATTAATTTTATTTTTGAATTATTTTTAAATGGATTTTTAATTTTATTTTTCAATAAAAATATATGTTTCCTAAAAAGTACCAAAATGTTGAAAAAATACTCTTTTTGTTGACGGTCAGTACCATTTAAATTGTTCATTTTTCCATCACTGATATGCAAGATAAAGATGGTGGCCTATAGTCACGTAAGAATATGTAGGCTTTTTCATATCCGTTGGAGTTCTCAAATCAATACAAATATCATCTGCCGGCTGACAATCTGAGCAACTGGTTCTAAAAAATATTTTTATCACTGATGTAAGAATAGTATAGTTACGTTCTTAGCTCCGACGCTTCAGTCAGAAATTCCAACTCCTCAGAAAACTCCCATGGATCGTGAGATTGGTCTGAAAGAAACTCTAAATCACATCTGCTACCAGACTTTTTTTTTTTTTTTTTTTCAATTCAACTTTATTCATATAAATAAACAATACAATATTGGTGCCTCAGCGCCATTAAGGCATTGTTGAGGCAATTTTGCAAATTTTAAATAACAATTATTATAAAAAAGTATTCATAAAAGTATTCATAAGATAAAATTATAATAAGAATATAATAAAAATTAAAAATAAAATATTTAATTATTTTAAATGTTTGACAAAAACTGAGATCATAGTTATTACGTCAGAAATTCTTCCAAGTTTTGTAAAATATAATTTTTCAATGAATTCTTAAAAGATGAAATTTGACTTATAAGTTTTAAACTTTGAGGTAATTTGTTGAATTCGCGACTACCCATAAATTCTATCCGCTGTTTGGTTTTTTCCAATCTACAACGAACAATTGCTAAGTTGCTATTATTCCGCGTATTGAACGTATTTTGATTTCTTAAAAACTGCACAGTGTGGTGTCCAATATTATTAAGGCATTTGAAAACGTATAGCAAAAGTTGAAATTTGTATAACCCATGAATCGGTAAAATAGATTTGAATATGTCGCTGTACAAAGATATTGTTGAATATGTTGGCGGGAGGTTTGCAACTACCTTTAGCGCTTTATTTTGAGTCCTTTGAAGTGATTTCAGTTCAACACCATTCTTATATCCATATAAAATTGCTAAATAGTTAAAGTGACTTTGAATCAGAGCATTATAAATTAAAAGTTTTGTATTTTGTTTTTTCAAGAAATAAAATTGTTCGAGCTCGAGGTATTTTTGTTTAAATTTGTTTTTGAATTTGTACAAAATACCCACAGCTTGAGCTGTCCTTGTTTTGAGATGACGGATATGCTGACTCCAAGTAAGGTTGCTCTGCAGAATTACGCCTAAATATTTAACAGTATTGTCTATTACTCTTTCTCCATTTACAAATAAACTAAAGTTATTTATCAGGCTATGGTATGGTTTAAATCTTATTAACTTTGTTTTACTAACATTTAAGATCAACTTGTTAATTCTAGCGAATTCAAATATTAGAGATGCATCCCGTTCCATATATGCTTTTACTGCTGTTTCATGTTTATATGGGTAGAATAAACAAATATCATCAGCATACATAAAGAGTTTTCCTGTAAGGTTAAGATTTTGTATGTCATTCAAGTAAATTGAAAAAAATAACGGCCCCAGTACACTGCCCTGTGGGACTCCATGTTTAACTGGGCCAATGGAACTTTTAGTTGATCCAACCTGTACAAATTGTTTACGATTCGTTAGATAACTTCTAAGTAGAGCCAATTCGTTGCCCCAAAAACCATAGTATTTTAGCTTTTTTAATAGGATATCATGATCTATAAGATCGAAAGCTTTTGTAAAGTCATAAAATACACCAGCAACGCCAACATGACCTTCATCCAGACCTCGACAAATATAATTTATAACATTTACAACGGCTTCTTCCGTCCCACATCCTTTTCTAAATCCATACTGAAAGTCATTGAGCAGATTTTCGTTCATCGTGTAATTTGAAATTTGTAAATGCAGGATTCTTTCAAAAACATTGTTAACAACAGGCAGAATTGCAATTGGTCGATACATATCAACGGTAGTAGGATTTTTTCCTTTAGGAATTGGCACAACTTTATGAAGTTTTAAAATATCAGGATAAATTGATTGATTTATCATGTTGTTAAAAATTTGAACTAAACAAGGCGTGAACTCATTAACACAATTTAAAAGAATTTTCGATGATATACCATCATGACCAGGACTTTTATTCGGCAACAAATTTGAAATAATATTGTTAACTTCATCTTGTGTGGTGTAATTAATACGAAATCTTTGATCATGAAGTATTAATGTTCTTAGAGAATTGCATGTATCATTAGGAAATTGATCAATTTGTGACTTCAAATCTTCGACTGTTTGAATGAAATGTTTATTTAATAATTCAGCTTTTTGGCAATCATCTAAAATCGGTTCTCCATTCGTGTTCTTAATATTAACAGATTTCTTTGGAGTTCTACCCAGTGTCTCATTTAAAAATTTCCAACACTTTTTGGGATTTTCCTGTATTTCATTCAAATTATCTTCATAAAAAAAGTTCATTGAATCTCTACATGCTTTTTTAATAACTCGGCTGATTCCTTTTAACTTTTTTGTTACATCAGTATTATCAGGTTTTCTTTTTCTCATCCTCAGAAGATGTTTTTTTAATCTGATCAAGTTTTGCAAATTTTCATTTATCCATGGCGTAATTTCTTGTTTAATATTTCTTTTTACTCTTTTTTCCACGGTAGAATTTTTAACAGCATCACTAGCACATAAAATTAAAGCTTTTGTATCAATTTGCACATCTCCGGTCTCTTGAATTGTTGGCAAATGTTCACGGATGTAGTCATTTACGCGATCATAATTACAAACAACACGAATATCTTCCAAATCAAGATGACTTCGTGTTTCGGAGTTAATTCTACAAGAGATTATATTATGATCAGAGAGCGTATACTCTATACTTTCAATCAACATATCGCTAGAAATGTTTGTGTATACATGATCGATTGAAGATCCACTATATGGACGAGTTATTAAAGTATGACAATTTATGAAATCGTAGTTTGCCAGCATATTAACGAGTTCTTCTGAATTTGTGCTTAAACAATCTATATTTGAGTCACCAACAAAAATACATGGATTGCGACCATAAGAACTAACGATATTCTCCAAAATAGATAAAAATTTATTAACATCACATTTCTGGGATCTATAAAATGACACGAATTTTATACTTTTTCCATTTAGTTTTTGGTTTCGCAAAGTTTTTTGACGCTTTTCGCTTGTATTATTTGACAGCATTCCATTTGAAATTTTGAACAGAGTACTAGGCTTAATAGTAAAAATACTCATATATGCTATTCGGAATTGACAACACTGGTAGCAAGCATTAATATTACATTGGATCACCTTGTTTGATTTTTTGGCTAAAAGTTGACTCAAATATTTTTTGGCATCCTTAAGTTATGCAGTAGAAACTTTCTTTAAAAAAGCACATTGCCTACTATTGGGATGACAAATTTTCAATTGCCTTGAAAATTTTGGAATAACGGTATTTGTGGTGAATTTCTAAAAACTCACCACGATTTTTTATACTCACCACGATATTTTCACCACATTTTTAATGCAAAAAAAATTGTTCTGCTAGAATTTTTTTTTTTTCCTTTTTTAACAACTTTGTTTTTTCAAAACGCACCACAATAGCGCTTGTTAGTCTATGCTACTTAGTCAATTTTTAAACCCGATGTTTAACTATCAATATGACATGTAGATGGCTCTAATTTACAATAAAACTGTGCTTTGATACCATCCATCTCTAACTTGCATTCCACAACCTCTCTGCATGAATTCGCTACTTTTTTGGTTTTCCCAAAATGGTTTTCTCTAGTTACCGTTATAAATTTTTCTATGAAAAGAAAATATGCCGCCAAAAAAGCTACGTACAGTGGTGGAAAAAATAATAGAAACAATCATACATTTTGTTTTGGAAAATATTTTTGTCAAAAAATTAAATTTTCTTTGGAGGTACTAAAATAGGTGAAAATGCATTTATAATTACATAATTATTAATAAAACTTTTAAACTGAAGCCACAGTTTTTCTTGTAACTGTATATGCCTATTAATGAATGGATGGATATAAACTTATATTTTTTAAATTTGTAACTACTGTCACTAGCTACTTTTGTATATTAATTTTCTCGTGTACTTTGAATTTAAATTTAAATTTTGTCAGACATTTTCTAACAGTTAGTTGGATTGGTCAGTCATATTTGTTTGCTATTGATTTAAATATTATTTTCCAAATATTGCTAACATATTCTACACTTTACAACACTTGTCTGTCATGTCTTTTCTTTTTTACATGTGGCATTTTCTTTGCATTTTCCTTTATTTCCTTCTTTCTCTTTTTGGAAAGCAGTAAATCTAAAGCCACGTTTTAAAAAATCGCCAAAATTCGCATGTGTTGATTATTTATACCCACAATAAAATATTTATATTGTTTAGCAAGTGGGTGTTAAAAAAACCCTAATTAAACTTGCACGTGTAAGTATGCATAATTAATTAATTTATATAATTTTAAAGTGAATTAACTAAAACACAATTTACAGATTTTAGCATTTTAATTAATCAATAACAATCAATATCAATTAAGGAGGTTTTAAAAATAACTGCGTATTTATTTATACATTCTTCAGAATCATATTCAGAATCTCGTCTATTATTTAACTTCGAGAGATCGTTTGGGCCAATGGCGTGTTGTGAACAAGGTGCAATTTATATTGATAAAATCATTATATAGAAAGAATTTTTCCTTTTTTTTATTCGGCTGTGTATTTGGTAATGACAACGAACGACATTTATACAGGTGTTTTTATTTTCCGAATCCCTTATATGGGAGTTTCCGTGATTTCTATATATCTGAGGCTTTTGGTTGAATTTCGCCTCAATAACAATTTTTACAAAAGTTTTATGATCATTTCACTTATTCTCGGAAGTGAATCTCATATATACTCGTATACAGTAGCTCCAAGCGAAACTCGAACAGCAATATTTTTTATCATTCTCTTATTTGTAGGATAATTTCAATAGATACATCTAAAGTTTAATTGTAGAATTAATAGCAAAACCAATTCTTTATTTGAACCAAACAGCAAATTAACTTAAAACCAATGTAATTAAGAAAATAAAATTTGTACGTGATATAATTTTGGTTCAAAGCCAAACTCGTACACTTTTAATAATATGTATAATAAAAAAAATTACCAGTCACTTGCATTCACAACCTTCCTCTGTATGAATTCGCTTTAGCTCAGGTTTTCATAAAATGTGTTGTTTTTTATTATAACTCCAGAATTTTTCGATTGGGTTTAACGTACTCTATATAACAACCATGACCTTAAATTGTAAGCCTTATCATTGTTCTGGTAGAAATGTATATACATATTTGATTCTGATGGATTACTTGTAGCGAATTTTTCAACTTGATAGTGATGATAAAAAATATTACATATTTATATGGGGGTATGGTCAAATATAGTCCGATGCAAACAAAAACAAGTAAGAAAGTATAGTCGGTCAAGCCCGACCATATAATACCCTACACCCAGTATATGTATAAAACAGTTTTTCAGAAATGGGCATTATACAACCTAATATATAAATACTTTTAAACGATTTATGAAGCTTAAAGTTAATTACGGAAAGGGTCTTATATGGGAGTTTCGACTAATTATGGACCGATCATAATAAAATTGGATTGTACTATTTTTAGACATATGAAATATTTTTTCGTTCTATATTATTTCGATACAAACATTTTTGAGAGAGTTATGCTCATTAGCTACGAGTAATTATGGACCGATCTGCACAAAATTCGTAGATATGATTTGGCTCTATTTACCACTCATTTGTGATTAAATTTCTTTGGATTTTGCATAATTCAAACATTTATGATCAGTAAAACCCAATTTCGGGAGGACATTTGTATGAGGGCTAGGTGAAATAATGGACCGATTTCCACCAGTTTCAATCCCATCCATTCTTGCCCCGAAAAAATATCACGTACCGAATTTTATCGAAATATCTTCAAAATTGCGACCTGTACTCTTCGCACAAGCTTTACATGGACAGCCAGCCAGCCAGACGGACGGACGGACATCGTTAAATCGACTCAGAAAGTGTTTCTGAGTCGATCGGTATGCTTTAAGGTGGGTGTTGGACCAATATTTCTGGGCGTTACAAACATCAGCACAAATCCAATATACCCTCCCCACTATGGTGGTGTAGGGTATAAATAGTTTTGTGATTTCTCTTTGTGATAAACTTCATGATATTATCTGCATTATGTTTAAAGAAAATAGCATAACATTTCTGAAAAATTCCGAGTTTATCTGAAATTTTGGTCTATAACTCTGGTTCTATAGACCGATTTTGCCCATTTTCAATAACAAACATTTCGATGAAACGAAGAATGTTGATACGGTCACCTGCAGATTTCAGTTCCAGCAGTATAAAAAAAATTAATTTCTACATTTTGGATAGGAATTGGATATGAAGCGTTCCCTAATTGCACACAAATTTCGATGTCCTAATATCGGTGGCATTGGTCTACTGAAGATTCTAGTTAGTTTTCTCGGTATTTCACCAATAAGGAAAAGTTGATCTTTAAAGCCTGCTGTGCAACTTGAAAAGGGTGTAGTTTCAAGTATATAATAATAATTTATATCATTAATGATTGTGAATCGTTGATGCCCTATTCCGGATGACATGGGTCAAATTCCATGGAATATGCTAGTTTTAAAAATTATTAAAATTTTGCATAACATAGAAATACTTCAGAACCTATTGATTTTCACACAAATTCTTAAAAAATAATGTTGGTTCTTGCTTCTAAATTAAAACCTTAATTGTACTTGCATAGTTATGTCAAATACGAGTATGTACATTAGGGTGGGTCAATTTGTCCGGGTGAGAAAAAACGTGACAAGCGTATACCAAAATCCAAATCTACACAAAATTCTAAGAAAATTAGCCATAGCAAGTATGAGTCTAAAATAAAAACCTAGCTCCCGCCGAGAGGCTTGATTATGAAAAATAAAAAAGTACCAACTTATGGTATATCCATACACAAAGCACATATAGTTGCTTTTTTGGACCTATTTATTGCGTTTTTAATTACAAATAACTTATTATATTCCCACTAACTAGTGATGAAGATACGAGTATATAGAACATTGTTGTTGCATCGATTTATGTTTTAATTTTTATACGAATTACGAAGATTTAAAACGAGAATGTTTTTTTTTTAAATTTTAAATATTAAATTTTTTTTAAAAATTGTAATTTAGTAATCTGCTATGAAAGTTACTAGCGAAGAGTAATTAGAATTCAATGTTATTAATAGTTCTAGTCATTGTAGAAATTTACCTTTAATGCATTTTATAAAAACGTGATGTTAAACATTTGTTTTGATTGACTTATGCAATTGATATTTAACTTTCAAGAAGTAAGCGTGTTAATTTCTTATTTAAAAAATGCACCATTAAATTATGGAATCATCAGCGATGTCGATTGACTCTAACGGTGCAAGTTTTCTGACTAATCAGAACGTTAGTATCATTGGCATGCCAAATGAATTTAGTGGATTAAATTTGCCAAGTTATCGTGATATTTTAAAGTATTTTTTTTCTTAAGTTAACGTGAAAAAGAAAAATCAAAAAAACAACAATCGTATTCAAGATTTTCTCCGATAATTGCAAACAAAATTATTGACATTTGAGAGAGAATTATTATTGCACTGATAAATAGAAAAAGCATTTTAAGAAAACTGAATATATATCTCAATAAATATAAATTTTCAGTATTTGAGACATTGTTGAATGATATATTTTATATCGATAAATGCAGTTGCACAAAAACAATACCATGCTCCTGTGGAGTAATTTCTGATCCTCCCAAAGCATTCATGATTGACCAACACACCAGCAGAAAGAATACCAACCAACTGTCCAGTTAGATCCCTCATATAGGTTCGACTCTTCACAAATGGATGGCGCGTTTGAAATCGAATTTGAAATGCCAGCTGCAAAAGTGCCGATTATGCATAAAAGGGGACCATTTCGGCGTTTCAGACAGAGTTGCCTCCTGTTTAGCTACAGCTTTATTTAAAGACATTGGATTTACTGACGAAAATGGGGAACCAATTATTATGGATAAATCCAAAGTAGGTCGTGAAAAATGAAAAGCAGGGAGTCCGTTCGTCGGACTTACTAGATTTTTCTTTTGATGGAAGAAAAAAATTATGCACTGACACGGTTTTAATATTTTGCTCTCATTACCTACTATTTTGGAAACCAAAACCATTTTGTCTCTCGGCGGGAGCTAGGTTTTGATTTTAGACTCATACTTTCTTAGTCAAGTTTTCTTAGAATTTATTGTAGATTACGTTTTTGCTATACGCCTACTTTTAAAACAAATTGACCTCCCCTAATGTACATATGTATTTTACAGTGAAATGATTACTACGTCTTTATTTTGAAAATAATGTGATAGTAGAAGTCACTATATATCCACGACAAGAGATATTGAAGGTCAAAGGGCAAATCGAAAATTTTTTGTTGAATCTTTGTTTTACACACAAACCATCCCCCATCATACTGATTCAATTAGTCCTCTATTCAACCAAAATTATAAAACATTTAAAACCTTTTTCCAAACAATACAAACAACATTTGGACAAAATTTACGAAACTCGTGATTAACAATCAATATCTGATACAAAAGTGAAGACTTGATTCAAGAGTATATTTTTGAAAATTTTCCGTATTTATCTCACCCATGCGCATTGTTCGGGTGGTGTGAGAAATTTTCACGTTGTCATTGAAAATCACAATGAAAATAAATGTCCAAAGTACATTTCCACCCTTATTCGTAAAAATATTTAGTATCTAAATATTATCAAATGTTTAATACGTATTTAAGAAAGCAAGAAAAAAGCTTTTATTATGTATATGGAAGAAATATGTTCATACATATGTACATATGTATGTAGTATTTACTATTGGAAATTTTGCTGAAAAGAGAAATAATTTTATGTTGTGAGTAAACAAACGTGAACAAAACTTTCTTTCGTCGCTACATGATTCTCACGTGCCATCATCCATCCTCCATAAAATAAAACATAATAAAAAAATCTATTATTAAAATAAACACTGAAAGTGTCAGTCTGACAAAAATCTTTGTTCGTACTAGACCTCGAGTTGTGTGACGTAGAGATGTTAAATAGATTAGTAGAAATACCCATTAATAAATGGCCAACATTACGTGATTTGTACACAAAACGTAAAGATCGTGCATCATGTTATAATTTATTACAAACCTTTATCAATTGGAAGAGCAAGGAACCCGAATTGGCCCTGACCATCTCCTCACTAAACGGCGACTGGGAGTCAGATGGCACATTCGTTGCCAAGGTAATGTACTATGTATATACAATAAACTATTCGCTAGTATGTATGTATATGTATACATACATATATGTATATATAAGGTTGATCTAACAAATTTCCAATGTTGTGTGTACATTTTGCAGTTTTTTAATCAAATATTTTTCAATACATGCGGAGAGAACCTACATCAGATGTTGAAAGCATTAAAGTGCTTGGACTCATCGGAATGTTATGTATTAGCTGGCTATCAAGAATTTCTGGTGCCAGTTGTAAAGCAATATTTAAGGGACTGTGGGATGGATGAGCAGGAATATAATCCCACAAGTACTTATTGGTATCATATACCCAAAGAGCAGGCTAAACAATTTACCATTGAGTAAGTAACAAACCAACATAAATAAACAACAAAAATATTGGCAAATTCATTTAGCAAAGAAAAAAAAACTACAACGCAAATTTTGTTATTGTAATAAGTGTATGAGTACATATAACTCGTACATACATATTTAGTCGTATTCGATTCGCTAAAAATACAGCTCATAAACACTGTTGTAGTAGTCATCAAAGTGCAAGCACACACAAATACTAACAAAAATATGTTGAAAGTGTTTTTTTCTTTTTTTTTTTTTTTGTTGTTGTTTTCTTAAAATAAAACATTGACGAAATAGAAGAAAGTATATTTTTTATTTAATTTAAAAATATTTATTTTTATTTTCAAAAATCAAATCAAATGGCCAACATCTTAAAATCAATATTGAAAAATGTTGTTTACAAAATAAAATAAAAAAAACTATTTTTTTTAAATATTTTAAAAATGAAAATTATTAATCTACAATACATATACTAAAGTGATTTGGCTCTTACTTGAGTACGTATGTCTATGTACTATATATTGTCGTTGCAGCAACAAAAAGTCTCATGTGTAATTTTTCAAAAATTTCAAATTTATAGGACCATCTAAAAGCTTTATTGATCGTTCATTTACTTGCCAAAATATTCTCAAATATAACCATTGGTTGGCTTCACACAGATTTCACAGAGATTTTCTTCTCCCCTGAAAAGTTATTGAAAACACATAGGGCTTCTTGTTGGCCCATCGACGCAATAGAGTATAATTAAATAATATAAAAAAACAATTGATTTTCTGTTTTATTTTTCAAAAATACCTCCCTCCAATGGCCATATGTACGTACATACATCTTTTCGAATAAATTTGAGGATGCCGAGTCCGAGTCTGGTAAGAAACATAATTTCTTATAGATTTTTTTTTTTTTTATTGGCCAATTCTACTTTTTATTACTCGATGTTTTTATTTGACTACCTCCACGATACAATTGGCGAATACATATTATAATTTCAAAATAACGGAAGCGTTTCAAAATTGCGTTTTATTTTTGTTTAAAAAACACTTAAATACACAAATATTGTTTTTCTTATTTTATCCAAGTTTTTCAATGATTAGTTTTACAGATAGATTTATTTAAGAGAAAATGTTTTTTTTTTATTGTATTAGCATGTAATTCGCTTTTTCGTTAATGCACATTGAGCAATATATGTGATGAAATTTGAAAAACTTCAACAATTAAAGTCAAATTTGTGTTAAAAACCTACCCTAATGCGATCAATATATGTATGTATGTCGATATCTCTGTATTTGGAGTTATTTTCATAAAACGAAATAACACTTATGCTGCTTCCTAGCATAACGCTTATTTACGGCAAATGGTCATTCATTACAAACGTAACTCTATTAATATGTCTCCCACATTTGGCGGGATTGTTCTGCTTTTTGAAGACTCATTCCAACTAAATTTTTATCCCATTTTTAATATTTTTTTTATTCATTTATTCTATTTAATCATAATCATCGTAACTAATCTGCGATATTTCCGTAACACACACACTTTAAATGCATTCGCTACTCTAAATGTTCTTTCATAATCCAAGAATTATTTAAGCAACACTTCGAAATAGTTTTAGCCCCAGAACCCTTGTAGTTGTTGTAACAGTTCCACTTTTGTCGTTTTCTTGTATTCGGTTAATACAAGTAGTTCCGGGACCTTGTAATCTCTTTTATTAATAATATTTGTTTGAAATAGTGCTGCAAATCAAATATAAATAACTTAAGCTATGTGTGTACAGACAGTTGTCAGATCTTACAATGTTGTCAAATTTGGAAATGTGCTGGTAATGTACTGGCATATTGTCAGTTCAGACGATTCTAAGAAAACGCTACAATTTCATTGGCAGACAATTGTCACACAATAAATTTATCTGTCAACAGAAATTGTCAGCTTACATTGGTATCAGATTATTGTATGCCGAAAGTTGGCAGATTCGTTGTCAAACATTACCAAAACTGTGTATTACCATGGAACAATTTTCGCTGTATATGTATGCATGTACTAGAAAGAAGTGAATTTAAAGACAAATTAACAAAAACGCGCCTCAGTGTGTTTTGTTGGTGTAAAGCTGGTGTCCATAACTCGCGTTTTGGCGTCAACGCGTTTTAAGCTTTCTAAACGCGTCTCACGCGTTCTAAGCAACTGTCAAAAAAGTAGAATCAATGTAGTTGTATGTTTTAAGTTACACACCCAAAAGCGTAGGACGCGTTGACGCTTGAAACGCGAAAAGTTCGTTTACTTTCTACTTTTGAACGCGTCGAACTTTTGAACGCGGCGAACAGCTGACATTGACAAATGCAAAGCAAATTTTATTTTGGGATGGCTGTAACTAAAAATATTTATAAAACAATGGTGGCATTGTCAGATGCATAAACTTTGCACATATGACAATGAAAAGTGTTTGACAATTCTCTTAGAACTATGACAAAAATTTGTGTTTACACGATTGTTAAATGTCTGAAAATATTTTTGTCTTGCAATGTACTGAAAATGTTTTCTCTTACAATGTTGGAAGACAAAAATTTTTACTCGGTTGTTAGACGTTTTCTGAACACTTTTCGGACAACGTTGTAATATCTGACGACCGTCTATACATAGCTTAATACAATTTGTTTATACAAATTAAATTGCAAATAATAATATACTATACAATATACTAATATAAACCAGTTATATTGATAACTTGACTGTTCCGAATTTCATATACCCGCCACCAATATAATTACCGAGTTTTGTAGATTTTGTATAAAAACATTAATCTGGTTAAGCCGATTTAGTAAATTGAAGCAAAATTTTTTACCGGTTCGAGAATATCATTTGTTTTGTTTTAAATGACAGACGGGAGGACATTTTATTCTATTAGTATATTTTATTCTAAAATATTTCAGATCAACGAAGAGTATTTTGTGGAATTTGTATCTCTTAAGATCTTTAGGCCATCACCACACAGATGGAAATAGCAAGATACAGAATTTCACAAGTAAACAGAATGGGTCTATGGCCAATATTTCGATGTGTTACATTCGAAATGATAAATAAATATATAATATATAGATATATATATAAATATATAAATATATAATAAATATATAATAATATGCCCCTAATATTTTTGATGTATAGGTATAAGAAATATATAACCATAAGTAATTATACATAGATCGATAGTCACAAAATAGTCCATTAGTTAGAAATTTTTGCAAAATTTGTTGTCTATGTCGATATTTATGCGCGTTAATATATAATATACTTTCAGATGTGGGCCTTATATGAGAATTGTCGTGCCACGTTTTTGATATATTTGATAGTTTTAATTTCATATCAATTTCATATGTTGTAGTTATTCTCAGCATTGGATAAAATATGAGATACATGGTCAATTATATACATATTTAGGTACATATACAACTGAGCAGTGTTAAGTTTCATTGCAATATTAATAAAATATATACATATGTACATTAGGGGTACAACCAAAATATGGCCCCATCACCACGATATAGCCGATGTTGTGCTGAAACCAAAACATGTTTCCTCAGGTCATTTCGAAACAAAAACGTTCCGCGTCGAAGCCGATTTCTGAAAGCCCCTTAAGATTTTTTTTTTATTTTTTCAAAATTTTTTATCTTTTTTAAATTTTTTATTTTATAATTATTTAACTATTTACATTTCTTAATGTAAATAGTTAAATTTCTTATAATCACAATCATTTATTTATATTTATCATTTAATGAATTTATAAAGAAAACATTTTTATTTTTTTAGAACTTACTGATTCCAAACTTAATTGCATTTGACGCGGAACCTTTTTTAACGATATAGAATACCTAAAGATGCAGTTCTTGTTGTTTTGTATGCATTACATTGTATTTTGATATTTTCAAAAATTGTTAAAAAGCTATATCTCTAATGTACATATGTATTTTAATTAACCGATTTTCATAAAATTCGATACGGTAATTTTTATGTACATATATGAGGATTACCAATGTTCATACAAAATATCGATTTTTATTATTTTCAACAGATCTTGTTCTTACAGATCTTAATCATGGCAAAGTTATCTTTAAAGAAATTAGCAAAACCTCTTCAATGCCAAACATTTCTAATCAATTAACCAAGTGGCTAAAAATATGTTAGTAGGTACAACAACAACTCGTATGTTTATTTATTAAAATTATTAGAATCTAATCTAACTAATATGTGGAATGCAAAAATTAAAAACGGGCATTAGTCGATTGTACAAATTATTGCTTTGTAATGTTTTCCAAATATTTTGGGGTTTTCGGGCTAGACGTTTTTAAAGAAAATATTCGTATGTCACATTTTTTGAAAGAGCTTTCCGAGACGCATTCAACGTAATGTTCAAGATTGACCTTGATATTTCATAATTTTGATTTTTTTTTTGTTTGGAAATAAACCCAATGTTTTTTTTTTATTGTCAATATTTGTACTAGTTCACGTGTTATCAGACAGTCAGTCTGGTTAACATCGTGTTTCAATCAAAATGGTACATTCTCAGTCGAATTCTATTATTTCTTTGTTGATGGCAAAACATTAAGTCCCCGTTTACACAGGGAAACATTTGTAAGGGAAACATTTGGTTTGGAAGAGAGGGACGGGTGGGAAAGAGAACATGAAATTTGTTTCCCGTTCTCGGATACACGCTTTGTGCTTTCATTCTTATTGTGTACATTAGCAAATCAAATACAGTAGAAATTAAAAAACAACACTGCAACTAGACAAATGTCAAAAAAAAAAAAAAAAAAAAAACAATTATAAACTGGAATGTTTCCGACAACAATGTTTCCCTGTATAACCGCGAAGGAAAATACAAAAGAGAATTCCAGAATTGTTCAAAAAGGGAACAAAATGGGTGAATACTCAAAAATTCTTTAATTCTAAGTTAAGACAATTATGATAAAATATTAATAATTAAATGGCTTGCGGCATGCCTTAATTCCAGATGTTTCCCTTCCAAATGTTTCCCTATGTAAACTGGGACCAAAGCATTTGGAAGGGAAACATCTGGAACTAAGGCATGCCGCAAGCCATTAAGTTATTAATATTTTATTTGTGTGTGATATCTTAAACAATTTATATGGATAAAATCCCTTCTTAGAGGATATATGTATGTATGTATTGTCAGTTTAACACCTCTAAACATTTATTAACCTAGCTGATCAACTTTGACAGATTATGATTAAACATATTTATCAATTATTTCGATTTTGCTTTTTAAATTGACATTTCTGAAAAGAATACTTGCGCTTCAGTATTTAAGAAGTTAGATTCAAATAATTCCATCACTAATTGATCATCATTCGCTTCCACTATATAAAGCTTTTTAATTTTTAACACACTTGTACATATTATCGTAACACATAAATTTTAATTTTCGTTATTCTAAATTACATTATATTCCCATCCAGAATATATAAACATATATTTCTTTGAGATTTTGAATTTATTTATTAAAACAATGTATTTCTTTGCAGTCCTCCCAAAAATATACAGTTAAGGCCCTTAGAAGAATGTCACGTCGAACTAGTAAATAACTTATGGTCCCACAGGCTACCGCATTCAATTGAATTGATCAAGACGCTAATACGTCATAATGACTCTGTTGGTTTATTTGAAGACAACAATTTGGTGGCATGGTGTTTAATGTAAATGAATACAAACAGAAAACATCTTTAACAAATTCGTACTAAATACCAAATAATTTATATATTACAGACGTCCCTTAGGTTCGCTTGGTCTGCTGCGTGTTTTGGATACACACAAACGTAGGGGACTTGGCAATTTGGCAGTACGTTATTTGTCAAAAGTGTTGGCCGAAAAAAATATTGAAGTGGCTGCTACGGTGGTTTTTGATAATGTGCCGTCATGTTCCATGTTTGAGAAACTTGGCTTCAACGTTATTGATAAAGTGTATTGGGTCAATAAACCAGCTAATAAATGAATATCAACTAAAACAAAACAGTTTCATATTTCAGTAACCACGCAATGAGGCAGTGGTAGAAAGCTTTTCAATTTTCAGATTTATATTAGTTACTGTACTTCATGCACTTCACTGCACGAATAGTTGGAGAAAATAATGTATGTATGTATGTATGTATAAGAATAGTTAAATTCATTATATAGGTACAGATTGTAACAGTAAATATTACTAATGTTAAATACTATTTATTGAATGCAAAACAAAACACAGTAATAGGTATAATTTAGTAGGATCTTAAAATAATGACAGATGAATAAATACTCGTATGTATAATATTTCGTAGACATTTAAACACCTACCATTATAATCATTACTTATGGCAATTCTACCTACATATGTACTATATATGTACATATATATATATATATATATATATATATATATATATGAACTTCAATTCAATCGAATTCATGCCATCTCAAGGAGGACAGCTGGATCTGTTCAGTGAATTTGCAATTAGACTTTGATGGTAATATGATGAGCTGCATAACTAAAGACAAAGAATTATAGATGTTCGGTATCTTAACAAGTTCAACTGCAAGTATTCACAAATTTAATTAGCATAATGTTGCTCAGTACAGTAAATAAAATAATCTGTTAGGTGAAAATTGTCTAACAAATGATTTGGTTCATTCGTAAGTGCACTACCATTACCATGATATAATCATCAAAATTTTCAGCAAACACCATATGTCGAACTTTACTAGAATTCAAGAGTAGTCGTTAACTTCAACTTAATGCAGAAATCAAGGCTGTTCGTATCGCGCCTGAAATAGTATTTAGCGCTATCCTGGCCAGACAAAAGACCCTGCCAGCATTATTCCCCATTTCCTTTTAATTATCGACTGGGATATGTAAAGAGACGCAAATGACATCCTATGATGATCAATCCAAGTTTGTTATTGGATATACAAACTTGTCGTATGCATACTGTTTCATCAACAATTATTGTTTTCATCGTTTATAACAATTAATTGACAATAGCTGCAAAATCATTTTCAGATAGATTCCGTACACAAGTTTTGAAAGAACCGAAAGTATAAGAAGCCCATGTAAAAGCTAGACATCATCATAGACATGGAGTCCGCCATTAGCTGGTGTAAAGTCTTTACCTATACTTGACTCATCCACGTGTCATCAGAGAAATTAGTTTGAAAATTAGCGTTACAAGTAATTTTAAATTAAAAAATGCAATATATCAACTTAAAAGTGACATTTTTATCTATATAACAACCCATCATTTGTTTCTACTGCAATAGTTTTTTGAATCCTTTAATGAAAGCTGAGAACAAAAGTAATAATCAAAAAAAAAGTATTCCTAAAATTTAATTTATTTAAAAATTTACATATGTACATAAGTTTATGGCTGTTGTTTCAATTAAAAGTTTTAAAATTAAAAATTAAGAAAACTAAAATAAATAGCCGAGCTCTATTCGGCTGTGCCGAATCTAATATACCCTTCACCACTATATACTTTAAGATAGAGATTAAAAACAATTTTTCTGTTGTAAAAAAAATTCGGGTTAAAAAATACTTTTCCAGAAATTTAACCATTGTAAATCAAATACCTTACATTTCATATCCACATTATTTATGTACATGACTTAGTTATCGAGTTGTAGGAAAAAAAATAGGTAACCAAATGAATGTAGCAACCACGACAGAACCTGGGGGGTTACTCTCTATTGCGATGCGAAAGCAAATTCGATGCGATAAGCGTACAAATTGATACTCTTGCGCATCGAATCGCAATAGAGAGTAACCCCCCAGATATATTGATGTATTTAGGGCCTCCATTCATTGATTTGATTTCAATTCCGCCATTTATAACGATCCAGACATGCATATACATATATTTTATGGCGTCGCAAATGAAAAATATGAAAATTACACACGCAATGTCAAATATACAGTGCACCATTACTAATGGCGAAGGGTATAAAAATATTAATAAAATATTATTAAAAAAAAAAAATTTGAGACACTTTCTCTTTCACTATTTTAATTTAGCAATCATAACATTTAAAAGCTTTTTTTTATATAAAAGCTGATTATACTTAATAATATATTTACTAAAATTTATCAATTCAAAATTAAAATATTACATTAAAAATATTAAAAATAATATATATTTAAAAATAAATCGTTGCAACAAATTAAAAATAAACAATATTAATAAATAAAGTTTATTCTGTTTTATTTCACTAAACACGCATTTTATAAAATTTACAATACATAAGTACATATATTGAGAGAAATTACTATTATGTAGCAGCGTATACGAGTATAATTAGAAAACATTTAGAATATTACCTTGTCCACTTTTATGTATCGACTTTAAAAGATAACAACCTTTAAATTTCCCCTGAGTTGTTATAATTACAGGCATAACAGTATTAAATCATTAGAGTAAATTTGAACATTATTAAAAACAAGTTTGATTTCTATATTTGGCACAAGACACAAAAAATTCAGTAAAAGAATAACTTACAAAAATTTGTATCAATTTGTTGCTTAAAAATTTTCTTCAAAATTCGATTATTATTATATGCAACAACAATTGAAACAATTATTAATTAAAAAACAAAAAAAAATCATTTTAAGACTTGATGGTAAACAATGTTTTTTTGTTCTTCTATTGGGGCAGAAAATGAATAGTCCTGACGGTGTACCGACTCTCGAGCACGCAACATACAACTGATCGTGGGAAAAACATTGGGATTCTAGATTTAACCTATACACTTTTAAAGATTGTCCTTGAGATTTATTTCTCGTTATTGCGAATGCAAGGCGAACTGGAAATTGGACGCGTTTAAAATTAAATTGTAGATCACTTGGTTTCATAGGTGAGTTTTGCTAAAATTTTCTCATCCTTAAAAAAATGAAAAGTGAAAAGGAGGCAATATATTAAAAACTTAAAATTGCCGAGTTTTACTAGGAATTTTTTAATTTTTTTTACAAACCATCTCCTGAATAGGAGATAAATTTACAAAAAAAAAACAAATCATTTCCTTGAAAAGGCATCATGTACTTCAATTCTTTATCTTAATAACACACAATTCTATACAAATTATTATTTTATACACACAAATCAACGTATACTGTATGTATAAACCTTTTTTTATTTCTAGTTTTTTTCCCAGTTTTCTGCACATTGCATATATGCGGCGTAAATATGTCAACAAAGCATTGATTCTGTCTTCCCCACCCGTAATTTTCTACCAAGCTAAATGTTTTTCTTCCAAATGTTCGACTGTGTAAACGGCGGCTTACTAAGAAATTAAAAAGTTGCGGGTGTACGTATGTGCATTCTCTTTGCTATTAACTAAATTAATAGATTTGAAATATTACAACTACATCTTAAAAATAAATTTGCAATAACAAATAACTATAATAATGAGAAAAACGCGAAGTTAGAGCTTTTTGCTTTTGATGGTATTATAATGTCACGTACGTTATACAAAAGCATTGTTTAACTATGTCATTTGTATACGGGCAGTCGCAGGTAAAGAAGATTACAATTCTAAAATAAGAATTCTTCCAATTAAAGTTATTAACTAAAATTTCCTTTTCAACCGAAATAAAAAAAGTTATTACCTTTTAAAGTTTGTCGCATACGTTATTGTAAGTACGATAATTTAAATTAAATGCATCAAAATCAATGTTAAATGCAAATTTTCTATTTAGATTATTTTAAATAGTCGTAAAACCATGAAACGGTGGCGGGATGAGTTAAAAAAGAAGCACAAAAAAAGAGGCTGAATTAATATTAATAAACATATTATGAATTTGATATTATTTTTATTATCACACCGTTTTTTGAATTTGTAAACACTTTTATTTTCTTTCCCCAAATTTATGTCTAAAATTATCTACAAAATATAATTCATTATTTATATACGAGAAAAATTGTCACGTACATTATTATGTTTTTCTTTTATATAAAACTAACCAGAGATGATTTCTCTTTATATATTAAAGGCTTGTAAAGGTACATTATTTAGCTTATTTTAGGAATTTTTAAAGAAAAGAAAAACTCCCATGATTCGCAGACATTCGCATGTACGTAAATATGCCTTAAACCCACTTCCGTTTTTGTCACATACGTTATCACCTTATTTTGATCGGATATTTTCGATTGCAACATAACTGTAATATTGTTTTTCATTAACTTCTATTTTTGTGAGATTTATATTACTCCATATGCGTACGATTGTATGAAAATACCCATATGAGACAAAAATAGTTTATTTAGTCGGCGAAGAAATCTTATACACATTTTCAACTGCGGACAATTTCGTATGTTTGCCAGTTTTTATTTTTCATGTGCCATAGTTGTTTAGTTTGCTTTTTGGATTTAGCATTTTGCTGTCTGTTAGTGGTTTTTCAAGTTACTATTTCTTTGCATGGTTTATGGTTCGGTATTAAAATATAAAAAGTATGCGAGTGTTCTAGTAGTTACTAGTGTGTTCTTGTTGCTACTAGAAATATTTTGTATAGCAAAATATTTTTAGAATTACTACTAGAAATATTTATACCATGAAGCTAGTGCATCTATTTCGTTGGTTAATAGTTTGTATATTTTTAGTATTTCTACATATAAATATGGAAGTGGTACATATTTATTGCGCAGTCAATAGTCAGTTGGAAAAAATGTTTTACTAAATATTAAACCCTGATATATAGATATAGAATAAGATGTATACACAACCTTCCTGTTCTAATTTATTTGCAAATAAAATATCTACATTTGTATAGCATACTTTAGGGGGGGGTTTTTATTAAAGTTGACTGGACTCACAAAAAAAATTCGAGTTTTACCCGAAATTTTTTTTTTTTCTTAAAAAAATTTCATCGAATAAAAAAAATCAGGCAAATCGCTCCAGCCGTTCTCAAGTGATGCCATAAAATACATGGACCATTTCATTTTTATATACATACATATGTATATAGACTATTTTTTTCATTTTGTAATTTGACGTTGACGTTCCTCCATTACTCTTCATTTGAGAGTAATTTTAGTGACAATAGTCTTTATATTAAATAACAGACTTAAAGCAATAAAAACAATGAAAATAATAAATGGGGAAATGTGTTAAGTGCACAAGAAAATACAAAATAATTATTAGAAAATGTTCTGGAGCTTCACAAAAATCGCCAACTGCTTAAATATTATATTTCTTCAATATTTCACCTATTTTTGGCCACGTACAAATATTGATTAGCATTTTACTGTCTAGTCGAAAAGATAATTTTCTAAAAAAAAAGTGTCAACTTCATTTCCGATATTATTTATAAAGTTATAACATCCAATAAAATTTTTGTTTGTTAACACCTTTTGATAGCTAATTAAAAAGTGGAAAGAAATACATATGGTGAATTTCACGTCAAGTGACCCAATGTTAGAGTGTGCCATTGTAAATTTTTTTTTTTTTTTTTTTTGTAAGAGTGTAAGAAGTATTCAGTGATCATTTTCTTTCGTGAAAGAAATTTATTGCAGTCCAATATTCATTTCAAACAAAATTAAAGTAAGTTATTTGATATTTATGTAGAAAAATATTTATTATAAATTTCCGTGAAATGGCAAGCTAGTTCAGGTTTGAACAAAGAAAAATGGGGCACCTTTGAATATGTTAATTTATCAAGTACCAAACATTGTTAATTCTCTCTTATTTTCTGAAAATGACGAATCCAATGCTGATCATGATGCTTTAAAGGAAAATGTAATGTCACCTGAAATCGCAAAGCCTTTTCCGTCTTAATAATATAAAAGTTATTTTTGATCTGAATTTTTTTTGTTTTTTAATTGTTAATGTTTATGTTTTTCTTAATAAATAAATCGAATTTATTATATATATATAAAAAATATAACTGTTATGTTATTTTTGGACATAAGCGCTACAAGAAAAAATTGCCGTTTAATTCTGCCCCGTATGGGAGGTACATTTGAACACAATGACTTCATCCATTAAAATAATAAAAAAAAATTACATCGAACTAAAAACTAGTAATAGTGTTATATTCGGCTGTGCCGAATCTTGAATACCCTCCACCTAAACGTAATAAAAAATACAAAAACTACACTGGTTATAGGACTGGAATATCTTTATTCTGTGTTTTCTATTCAGGCTTAGTGCAAATTTTATTTGTATTTGATATATTGTTTGAAAGACAATTTTACGACCAACATAATTTATGTTAAATATTTTGAAATTTTGTCTAATTTTCACCATTTTTAATTGATTTAATTACAAATTCTTACCATAATTTACAGAGTTTGTCTGATGTTCATAATAATCTTAAGTGTAATTTAACAAGCAGAGTATAACAAAAAGGGGAACAATTCGTTTTTAGTAGCTTTGCTCAAAAAAAAAAAAACTTTATCAAATACGGCTTTTAGAGAAGATGGCAGCAAAAAAAATTTGTTGGCGGTCACGCCTATTTTCGAGGGGCGGGCCCGTAAAGTTGAAAATATATAGGCCTATATCTCGGGAACTATTGGGTGTCTGATAATTTGTAATACATTAAATAAAAGGTAAAAATACCTTTCCAACGATATATATGATGATTATAAAATATGGACCGAATATGGGTTAAATCCGAATATATTTGATTTTGGAACTGGTGATTATATGGCAGCTATGACAAATTATAGGCCCATCTTCTTAAATTTTGGAACAGTTACTTTCATGCATATGAGGATATTTCACGTCGAATTTCAACATAATAACCGTATATTTAAGATATATATTAGTATTAACGTGGATTTCGAGAGTGAACCTTATGTGGGGGATATTGTCAAATATGGACCGATATTCTCAAAATCCAGCAGTTTGATTTAGGCATGTATGTAAATGATCGGTGTAAAATTTTGGATTGATACCCCTATTTATAAGAGATTTATGAGTATTAAAGTGATTTTCGGAAGAGGGCTTTATATGGGGCATACGGTTAAAAATAGACCGAAATTCACAAAATTTTTTGGGATGATTTTTGTATATATGTAAATGATCTGTGCAAAGTTTTGAGTCGGTACCGATATTTTTACAATATATATAGGGATAAATGTCTTTTTCAGATGTGGTCCTTGTATGGGAGCTACGGCCAATTCTGAGCCGACCACCATAAAATTTAGTACAACAATTTATTTGCCTATAAAGATTAGTTATGTCAAATTTTAACCGTTTACCGTTATTTATACCTGTTTTATACATATTTAAGTGAATTTTGGAAGTGGACTTTATATGGGGTCTACGGTCAAACATGAACCGAACTAAAAAAAAAAATCGTTTTGCGATTTCTTTTTGTATAAAAATTATTTTTGCTGAATTATGTCTTTATATTTCAATTTTATAGGCATTTATTTATCATTAAGCCATATTTTGGGAATATATATATTTGTATGGGGGCTATGAGAAATCATGGACCGATTCTTACTATTTTCTGCACACTTTTCTCTTTTATCATACAAGCAACGTATACAAAATTTCATGGTATTATCTGGAATATATTTCAAAATATTGCAATAAAATGGACAAAAAATATCAAATTTTTATGGAGGTTGTCTCACATATTGGTCCATAACTCTGGTTGACCTAAACCGATTTTGCTGATTTTAAGTAGCAAACTTCTCGAAAGCATTTCTGACAGAATTATTGAAGATTTGGATCCCGAATATATCTGGGGACTTCAAAAAACTGATTTCAACAGACAGACAGACGGACATGGCTTAATCGACTTCGCTATCTATAAGGATCCAGAATATATATACTTTATAGGGTCAGAAAATTTTATTGTGGAAATTACACACGGAATGACAAACTTATATATACCCTTCTCATGAAGGTGAAGGGTATTATAAGTTACTTGTAGACTTAAACTAAAGTTTATTTCCAACATATTAGTTAAATTATGTAAAAAGTCAATAATTTAAAAATATAAGTTTTTATGTGGCTTGAAAGCAAAAAGTGTTCAAAAGTGCCCCCTCTCCCCTACCATTGAGTCATAATTGTAATAAGTTAATACTTGTTAAACTATTGCTGCGATTGTTATTTTACAAATAAAAACATAACAGTCATTTAATTTAATTTTTACTTAGCATATTAATACTTTTTAATATTTCAATTCATAAAATTTCCTAGCAATTCCACATTTTATAATTCATGACTCATTATACACAATAACTGCATCCTCCTGATATTTGAAACCCAGTTTACTAAAAAGTTTATTTGACACTAGATTATTATCATTTATCAGGGTGCGTATATCCTCTCCACGTTCTATGATTTTTCGTGAATATATTTCAATCAATATGGTGGCCAAACCTTGACCACGATATTCATTCTTGACATGAAGAGTGCCCAGGAAACCACATTGACATCTGAAAATTACATAATTCGTTTGTGTTATAATGTGAAATATACATAAATATGTATTTACTTTGTTAAACTTCCAATTACCTGGTACACCAAGCCACTAATTCATTTGTATCTTTTGTATATAATCCCAAACTGACATTGTATGTTATTAAAGTTTGAATAAATTCTAAAGAGCCAGTCTGACGAGAGTATCATATATCATTGATTACATTTGCATCTGTTGTAGATAAGGGCCGCAGTACCAGTGTGTTAGGAATACTGTAAAAACATGGTTGAGAAAAGTTAGTTTAAATAAATTCCTAGTTCGAGGTAATTAATGAAGAATGCATAATTTAGAGATTGATATAGGAATGGATGAAACATGATATACATACATACATATGTACATATGTAGTTAAAGGTCCCTTAAATATGAAATCCAATGTGTAGGGCAAATTTAACTTACTATATGTACCAAGATTGTACATACATACGCCAACGCGCGTAAAATTTTAAAATGTTCTGCACATTTTGGAACTGTGACGTCACACATTCTGTGTGACGTTAGCCAGTAGAAATTCTATTGGCTAATTTCTTCTCACTTGTTTTTTTTACTCATGTTTTTCTTGCATTTGCTCACTGCAGTGCAGTGACTGCACTCTTCATGTTTATATTTTTTGTTGTTTTTTTTTTGTTGGTTTTTCTATTTTAAACAGATTTTATTTTAAAACTCTCAGAGATTTCAATTGCAAGGTTGCCAACTATCACATAAAATATACATTTTTCGAAAGAAATTTTAATTCTAACACATGAAACATTCTTGGTAACCCTTAGAATGGAAGTTCTACGTCACATAACGGGAAATCATGCGCATGGCGTAATCTTTATTTTATCATTCTTGGTATATACAACTTACTATTTTATCATATAACAAACGTTTTCAAGTATTTCAATTAAATAAATTAATTTATGATAATTTTATTTAGTTGGGCTCGAGTTCAATTAAATTTAATTTTCATTAAATTATTATTTTTACTGAAGGTAGGAATTGTTTTTACAACATGAATTAATAATTTAAGAAAATTAAATTTAAATTAACTCGAGCCCAACTAAAATTATCAAAAATTGTAAAATTAACAGTTCAACTAAAAATAATAATTGTTCATAAATTATTTTATTTATTTTAAGAGAAATACTTACAGAATCTCTTTATCATTTACACAACTTCGATCCCTTTGATAGATTTTAAGAGTCGTCATTCTAATGTTTGTATTTAACTCTCTAAAAGTTTTTTCAACTACAGGAAATAAAAACGCTGGCAATGCGAATACTTTATATTTACGACTCCAGTCCCACATCTTTAAAGCTTTCGACAATTCGTCCACATCCAAATTTATGTTATTAATAAACAATTGATAACGATCCTTTTAGCAAAGTAAAACAAAAACAACAAAAATTACTTGTCTTAAAAACTTTCTTTAAGAAAACAAAAACTTACCAAAATAATAAACAAACCACTTTCCCTCCAATTATCGAGAACATAAACTTTGACATGATCAATATTCGGATTCAATTCAAACCATTGTATGAAATTTGTCAGCACATAATAACCGTGAGAGGTATTTGGTAAACGATTACGATATAAATCGCGTAAATACTTGAGATCATTCATATCATTTAACATTTTTAATTTCGACATTGTTATTTAACGTTATAGAGCAACTGCGGTTGTTACGAGCTAAACGAGTCAATAAAAACTAAAACGCGTACAACAGTCACTCACCTTTTAACAGTAAATTAATTGTAAATTATCAATGGTGCTCATTGGTATACGAGTACAATCATTTTTATCGTACGTACAGACATTTAGTAAGAGAAGGTATTCAATCATATGATGTAACCAATACTTTGAGTTTGTTTAACCCTACACCACCATAGTGGGTATTTGTGGTGATATTTGTAACGCCCGAAAATATATAAGGCTAACTAACACCCACCGTAAAGTATACCGGTCAACTCAGAATGAATTTCTGAGGCGATTACATTGTTTAAGCTGTCTGTCCGGCTGGCTGGATCGAGAAATCTACTAGAATACTATCCGATTTTATGACGAATTTAATTAAATTATTTTGAAATTGGATCACAATGGGACCAATGATATGGACCTAAGTGGGCCGTTTCACATGGCCGCCTGCTAACCTATTTTGAAATTGTAGGGGGCTCCAAATCCGACTTAGAGCTATGGTCTCTTGAGCAAAATTTCTCAGAATCACCTATAGATTACGTTTTTGCTCTACGCTTCATCAAAAAAAAAAAAAAAACGTTCCATACAATTTGACCCGCCCTAATGAAACCTAATCGCACCTATAAATTTTGTGCATATTGGTCGATAATTGAGAATTACTCCCATATAAGGTAAATTTCTGAAAATTACTTTAAAGAGCATAACTCTCTCATATATACAGAAAACATGACACCTAATTTTATAATGATCGGTCCATATATATATAATCAAAGCTCCCATATAAGACCCACTTATGAAAATCACTTTAACATGCATAAATCGTTTAAGTGTTTATACAACGATAAAATTTAATACAAACATGGCTAAATGTTTGGATGATCGATCCATCATAGATCCTAGATCTCATATAGCTCTCATTTCTGAAAAACTCTTTTTGCACAAACGAGTATACTGGCTATAGAGTATTATATGGTCGGCTTTACCGAATAAATAAATAAATACTCAGATTTCATACATTATGGATTCTTCTATAATAAAACTAAAGTATACAAAATGTCATGATATTTATTATTTGCATTATATTTGAAGAAAATATAAAAAAATATATGATAAATATCCAGATTTTCTGAAACTTTAATCTATAACTTAGATCCTACTGGGCCGATGTGGCCCATTTTCAATACCAAACATTTCGCTAAAACAGAGAATTTTTGCGAAAAAATGTTTCTTTTTTCGAAGCTCTATCCTGCCTTCAACAGGCGGACAGACGGACGGACATGACAATATATTGACAGTTTGGTTGAACGACCAATTTTTGATGTCTTAGAAACGGAATGACAAATTTAATATAGCTGCCATCCTTTTGGTGGTGAGTATAAAAACATAGGGTCAGCAACGCAGGCCACGTTCAAATAGTTACAAATAAATTAATAAAATAATTTTTCACGGCGAATTAATATGGTAATAAAAACATCAAGCATTTTGTTTTTGTTAGTTTGTATCAATAAAATTAAATGCATTCATTAAAATTTAAATAACTTAGTGCATTTCATTTGTTATAAGTTAAAAATATATGTATGTACATTAGGGTGGCCCGTTTGTATGGAGAAAAAATAAGGTATCGATGTTCCCGACTAATATGAAAATTTGATTCATTTTAAGACTAAGTTTCTCAATTTTTTTGTCCTGGGATCAATATTTGGTGAGGATCAAAATGTCCTTTTTAGAGGTTTTTTGATTTTTTTCTACATTTCTTCCAAAGGAACTATACGTAAATTTGGTATCATATGAAAGGTCTTTGAGAGGCGCATTCAATGGGTTATCAAAAATTAAAATAAAAATTTTTTAAATTCAAAAATTTTAAAAATTTCCGACAAAATTTTATATTTTTTTTATATTTTCATAGACTTTACTTAAATAAATAGTTGAAATTTCTTGATTATAAACATCATGCAATTTAACCCAAATGGTTTTTCCCGCTTTTTAAAATTCTATCTAGTTCAATCTTTATTAATTTTTTTTTTTAACCTAAATTCTTGAATTTAAATTTTTTTTTTAATTTTTGATAACCCATTGAATGCGCCTCTCAAAGACCTTTCATATGATACCAAATTTACATATAGTTCCTTTGGGAGAAATGTGAAAAAATCAAAAAAACTCTAAAAAGGACCTTTTTATCCTTTGATCCAGCTCACCAAATATTGACCCCAGGACAAAAAAATGAGAAACGTAGTCTTAAAATGAATCAAATTTTCATATTAGTCGGAAACATACGCAACTTTATTTTGGGGCCACCCTAATGTACATACATATTTATAATTAATGTTTGACAGATGAATACTTAATTTCACGGCGAATTCGTAATCATCTGATTTCTTGCGGTCATCTTATTAATAATAAAATTATAAGTTTGAATAAAATGCAAATTGTTCTTGGTCAAAAAAATTATTATCTTGATATTCTTAGATTTAAGACTAAAATGCATCTTAAGAGAATTTTTATACGTATGTATGTATGTATGAATTGTAAAAATTAAATGATAATGCTATTGACTCAATTTATTAAAAAAACGCCCCTAATATCGGCAATTTCCATTTTTTTCTCTTTTGAACTTGCCCTTATTTGCTCAAACAAATTATGTATTTATGTCAGAGGTGATCAAAATTTAAAAGCTTATGTATTGGTGTGAAAATGAGACAAATTTAAAAGTACAGTAAAACGAAAAAGTAAAATCTACTATAACTGTATTCGACTTTTATTGTACGTACGAGTATGTACATATGAATGTATGTATGTACATATGTAAGTTTTTAAGGTTTAAGGTTTACTCTACTGAACTGTAACAGAACAACCTAGATTCAAGTCTCAGTGGAGGCGCAAAAAATTTTATTAAAAACATTTGAAATACAAAACATAATATTGTTAGGAAATTATATTTCAATTGAAAATTAACGGTTTGTAACGGCTGGTATCAACATACAGTATGTTCATCAACATTTGCATTAGTAGAAGTTTCTACAGGGTGGGCCAAGTTTGACTGAATGATTTGAACTCTATTGGCATATTATAGCCGTTGTGGTGCACCCCTCGGCAATAATTCTTGGGCCAATTGAATTTTATATGGAAACATCTTCAGATCAACTTTTAGAATACGTCGTAGCGATGTTCTGGAGATGTTCAATTGAGTATTAAATTAAAAATGCAAAAGTTATAAGCATTTCAAATCAGTCAGTCCAAGTTGGCCCACCCTGTATTTACAAGCTCTTTCGATAACACGCTGTTATTAACACAGTTGAGCAGTATGACAACATTAAGTTTTAAAAGCTTTGGTTAAAAAGAAATTTTAATTGTCTTCTATAGAGGTCGCCGGAAATTACTAGAATATGGCGCTAGTATATAAGTAGAACAAATCGGGCCAATCAAAAGTTAGTTTATTGTGAGTTATAGTTAAGTAAACATTGAAGTGTAATACTCTTCTTAAATTGAAATTTAAGTGTAGTAAAAGAAAGAGTGATTATTAAAATTATTTTGTACATTTGAATAGATAAAGACTCGTTATATTTTTTCTTAAATACTTGACGCTGTTATTTTGCAATCAAAAGGAATCCAGTTTATTTAAAGGAAATAATCCTTTAAACTATTTCACTGAAGGTAAAAATGTAACAATATTTGAGTTAATTTATGTGTGGTTGAATGCTTATATCATAGTTTATTTTAATAAATAATAGAAGAAGAATCCTTGTTTTTAACTCGTTTTTCCCCCTGTAGAAATTAGTAATACGTACTATTAGAAATATTAATATGTATTACTATTAGAAATAATATTAATGAAATTTTTTTGAGAAAATTAATTCATATAAAAAAGTATTGCCAAAAAGATTTCTGTTTTACATTGATTACAGGTACCACTTACCCGTTTTTAAAATCAAGAATTTTGAATTTCTAAAAGGTAAAAGGTACCTGTCCTCGCCTTTTTTGATTAAAGGTACCTTAATTTAAAATTTTAATTCTTGTTTGAAGTAAATCTGTAAAACCCCATTCAGAAGAAATTAATCAATTTAAAAAAGTGGGCGTTAGAGTAGGCGTGGTCGTACCAACTCAGAAACCTTCCCGGTCTCATGCACGACAACTTTGCAGAAGATCATCACATGATCAGATGCATAGTTTAGGAGTCTATAAAGGACATACATACAAACATTAATTTATATATATATAGATTAATATTTACCCCTATTCTGATTTCCGATTCGAATCGAAATTTTCTCTGTTTGGCAAATTTGGTATTCAGAGTTTCGATTCCGCTACGTTTATTTCGATTGTAGGTATTCTGTATTATGTTATGTTTTTCTATGCTTATTGTATTGGTGTGTGGGTTGGACACCAATGGGATATAACCTACTTCTGGATAGAGGATAGGGGATGGCCGTTGATTGTAAACGGTGAGCTATCAAGATATAGGTTATTATTATAATTTCTCCATAGGAGTAATTATAATAGGGTGAGAGAATATATAGAAAATGAAACAAGGATTTAATACGTTTTCAGTATGGGTTTATTAACAATTCAAGTTTCTTTTCTTATATTAAATGCTTACGTATTTTGTAGAAAAATAAAAGGGTGACAATCGATGTTAAGTTTGAAGATGTACTGGAAGTTGCACGCACTGCTGGGTAACGTGTTGAGTGATCTCTTGTTAAAAATCAAAAAAAGACTGTGTGCGCTCGCAAGAGCAACAGTATATATAACTTACAAACATAATTAATTACTTAACGAAAATTCGTTACTATTGACAAATGGAAAGGTTATAGCGAGTGTTAGGTTTTAGTGTGGGCAACTTTCATTAAATCTACGAGATTAGGTGTGGTGAGTTTATATAAATCAATTAAAGAATTCAATTAAATTCAAATACATAAATGGCTTAATTCAATAGGGTAATTAATGTAAGTACAGAAAATTTAAATAGATCAATAATTAAGAATTTTAGTATATTTACGAATTATTTTATAATGTACAAATCTACTTTGTACACTTATATTTTAGCAACGGAATTTTTTCGATTACTCTTTTTATAAACTTAAAAAGATTTTAATTTAATTAAAATTTCAGGTAGTTTTTTGTTACTATGTAATATATTTCTATTTTGGCCGCATAATATTACAAATAAATGAATAAATAAATAAAAATGTTAGCATAAAATGTTTAAAAAGTGATTTATATAAATGTTTGTTGTACGGCCAATCAAGAGGTGATATGCAGCAACAAAGAACATGGTTAAACAAATGTGTAATGGTAGAACGAAGGAGTTATGAATTACTGTCACTACAAACAGGAAAGCAGCCTATTTATTTATTTTTCCAGGTCAAAAACAACGACATCAGAGCAATACGAAAAGCTGTCAAGTTTAATGTCAACAAAACAGGATATTGCTTGCGGCTACCATAAACGATCCAAGGAGGAAGTTCAGGTATTTTCTTTTCAAGCTTTAGCTCTGTGCTCTGAGTCACGTTGTTCTCCTCTTCCACCAATAAAGCCACTGCTATGGATTCCATTTCTCCTTCAAATACAAAAATTAAAAATACCACCTCCGGCTTGATAGGACTCTTAGCACTTAAATATTTTGCAAACAAAAATTATTATCTTTTTATTATTATTAATTCACAAGTCTTTTGTATTATTTTATTTTTATTATTTCTCCTTATGAATCGCACAAATTTTTAATTTTCCTATTTTTATTGTTTGTTGTGATTTTTGTTTATTAAAATAGTAACAAACTTGCTCATTTCTTTGTTTCTATTCCACATTTCATAGCAGAGGTCGGCGAAGCGTAAAATGAGGTTGTGTGTGTGAGCAAACTACCCAGCAAACATAAACATAATTATATAAATTATACAAATCAACTTAGATAGGAAACATACACTCACAATGTATTTTCCGTAACATATAAGAAATTAACAACGAGATTGATATACAAACGGAACTTCTAATACTTCAAAAGCTGATTACATGCATGTTACCAAATGCATTATCAATCATAAAATATTTTTCGTAGTTTATTATTAATTTGAAATGTTTGTTGGGAAGTATTTCTGAAAAAATATACAAGCATCCGCCGCATGTGCACACATTGCTGTCGCAATGACGACTGAATGAAAGAGATTAAGCGTATGTGTGAAGTGCTCTCTGCACTATTGTGCTATAGGATGCCGACGTCTGTTTCATAGTAACAAACAGCGTTGCCACGACCAAAAAAATTTTGTAACCAAAATGTAAAAAAAAAGTAACCAAAAGCAAAAAAAAGTAACCAAAATTTTTATATATTTAAAATTTTATTTTATTTATACTTCAGCTAAAAAATATATATGTAAAATATAAATTAACCATTGCATTTCAGTTTCTAGTTTAGTCTTATAATTAGGTACAATTGAAAGAAAAAAATAATTCAGCAATAACAATATTAATAAAAACCAAATGTAATTAATTTCATTAGATTTGTTACAAAACACTAGTAGATAAAGTTTAAGTAGATGAGGCTAAAAATCTGTCTTGAATGTTCTTAGATGATTTATCCATATAGCGAACGACTAGAACTAGTGATTTCTTTGTGGATACGTATGTTGTTTCGTCTACTATTAACGAAAACTTTCCTAACATTTCTGTTAATTGAGTTGCTTTACCTGCCACATTTAATGTGTTTCGCAATTTTGAGAGTCGGGACAGCGCTCCTCTAATAAGCCTGGTAGATAGTCCATTAATAAAAAAAGGCAAATTGTGGGTAATAAGAAACATTACTAATGTTAGCTCTGTTTGGTGCACTTGCTTATTAAGAGTTTCTTTTTGAGAACTTGCAAATGTTGTTTTTATTTTCCACATTTTGCTTATGACACTTTTTTTGTGTGCTTTCGTAAATAACTTACGTGATTTGGAATTTTTTTTCACAGGCAGCGCAGAAACAACATCGATCTTCGTTTCTTAGCCACGGAAACTCATCCAACCACAATACACGGAATTTTCTTTTCGTGCTGTTTTTAATATCACTAAACAACAAAATATTATTTAAAAAAAGTTATTGAAATTGAATGCAAATATGCCTATTCTCATCATCACTTCCAGAAGATAACTCGACATTATTAGTTTTACTTTGAGCAGCCTTTTTAAATAAAAATCTAACAAAAATAAAAATTGTGCTTAAAACCAATATTATTATTTTTTAATTCGAAGTACATACAAACTTATCCATTTTTTACGAAAGAAACCCAATCTTAACTATTTAAAAAACACTTTATTAATTAAAAATTAAATAGCACGCTAATTTGTAAAAAGCTTTTTTTGGTTTTCTGATAAAAAACATAATTTATGAATGTTTATTAAGGTCCGTTCATATCTAAAACAAAAGAATAATTAACTTGCTCCGATGTCAAACATCAATATGAAAATGCATTTAGTAGCATGTTTTTAGATGGTTTTTGTGAAGAACCTTTTACTCGTTCAACAATACAATGATTGTGTTTGTTATGTTTGGTGACAGGCATGTATTTTTTTGTAATCTTGTGTTTAGTGTTTTATTTTTAAAACACTTAAAATGTGGTAGTTTAGTTTATCACCAAAATTAGTGGTAAAAATTAAGTCAAAGTAAAAACAATGTAAAAAATGGTTACTTTTGTGTTAAAAAAAAGTAACCAAAACGGAAAAAAAGTACACAAGTACACATTGGAAAAAAAAGTAACCAATTTTGGTTAAAAGTAACCAAAACGGCAACGCTGGTAACAAATTGGTTTTGTAAACATTGTTGTCTTCTTCTTGTTCTTTTGATTCAGTTTTTGTTTGGAATACCAATTTTCGATCGTAGCGTAACTGAATGCGGAGACGTAATCGAAACTCAGAATAGGGGTGATTAATTTTGTATATGAGCTAAATATTCACTTTGTATGGGAGCTGGCACTCACACTGGTCCGATCCCGCACATTTTTCCCACAACTATTCACATTAACAAATAATCAACGTGCACAAATTTCTAAGACTCTGGCTATTATAGAACTGTTGATATATGATATTAAATATTTACTTTGTATGGGACCTGCCACTCCCACAGGTCCGATCCCGCCCATTTTTTTCCTGATTATTCAAATCAGTAACATATGGGATACTGCAATGTTTCAAAACTCTTGCTATGACAATAGTCAAGTGGGAGAGGCCACGCCCACTTGAAATATATAGCCGTAAACCTAATCTGGACTATAACCTTTCAAATGAAACCAGTTTGGGCCAAATCGGTTGGATAGTTTTAGAGTCTATAGAGGACAAACATACAAACATTGTATTTTATATATATAGATAGATGGTACTAATTAAGCCAAAATAACTATTAAACATATGTACATATATTGGTATACCAAATTATTTGCATTTTAATTGCTCAATAATAAGTTGGTTGTGCTTTTGAAATCTATTAGTTCATAAAATGTAGCACTTATTCGTCTTCGGGCCAAGTGTAATTTTCTATAGATGGGTATGTTCTCAGCCAATAACAACGATCTGTTACTTTGAAATTTAACTTTTCAAACATGCCACGCGATGGTAGATTATCTTTATTAACCAAAGCCATAACATCATCTCCCTGATCGGCTATGCAACGGGATGTGGCCCGTGCCACCGCAGCTCCTAAACCTAAGCGTTTGTAGTCATCTTTGACTTGTAAGGCTCCCAGAAAACCACCTTGCAGTCTATATGAAATATAAATTATAATTCATTATTAATTTTATTTTAACAATAATAAAAACATTAAATACCGTAAACACCAGGCTACCAATTCGTTTGTATCTTCAGCATAAATTCCCATATTTATATTCCAATCAATTAAACGTTTAATCAAAAATAATGAGCCTATATGGCGATTGGGCCACAGGGAATTAATAATTTCTGCATCAGTTGAAGAACATAGAGGTTTTATAAAGAATCCTTGGGGACAGCTGTCAACAATAAGGAATTTTTCAAAATGTTTTGAGAATTCTTTATAAAGTTCATATTAATTCTTAAAATTCTTCATAGTTTAAAAATTCAGCAATTACTTTTTACAATTTAAAATAGATTAATGCAAATTAAACGTTTCAGAAATAACAAATAAAAGGTGAATCAATTTACCTTACATCCAAAAGTTTAGCCTCTGCATTTGTCAAATAATACATTAACGTCAAACTATCATATTCTAAATTAAGTCTTTTATTTTGCACCGTATTCACCACTGCCGATCTATGACATTCCAAAAATGAACTGACTTTAAAACCTTTCGACCAATCTAAACCCATTAAAACTTCTGTTAAATTCGCACAGTTGTCTTTACTCAAAGAACCTACAAATAACTGATACCGATCTACAATCACATAGAGGCCTTCTTCCTTCGTTGACGAATATATTCTTAGATTTTTATTTTGTGCACCGTTCTTTTGCCACTTTAAAAAATTATCCAAACAGTAATATCCCACACAATGCTGGGGCCAATCGCGGCGGTATTTGTCTCGCAGTTTTTGTAACTCATTGATATCTTTTAACTCAAAACGATCTTTCATTTTTCAAATATTTTCTTTAAATTCGCCTATTTTAATAAATAAACACAAAATATTCGAAACCTTCAAGCACCCAGTTGCAAACGTAATTGTTCAGTTGAAATAAAATGACTAACACAAATTGCATTTTGTAGAGAGCAAATAATGGTATTCATTAAATGTATATTTTTGTTGTTATTATAATCTCATCGAGGGTTGCCAATGAGCAATAGCATTGCAATATACATATAAATTTATTCCCTCTATCTTTATAACTACATGTATGTACAATAGCATTTTAAGTCATTATTCAAACTTAGTGATATCATTGGAGGCAAGAACTTGCCACAACTGCCTATACATATTTAAGTTAAGACTTTGATCTCATTAAAACTAGTCGCAAGTAACGACTATAACAACACAGTGATCGTAAGAACTCATAGCAACCGTCATTGAAATGAATGTTATTCAGTAATTACAAGTCAAGTTGTTGCCGGAAACCTTTCATATTACTTGAAACAGCAAAAAATTAGCACTTCCTTTTTAGAATTTGTTTATCCTTTATTATGAACATTTCTTTATTGCAAAAAAGAACTAATTTAGAAACACTTTCCTGGTACTGAACAATTTTGTTCATTCTACTCAAAATAAATTAATTAAAATGCAAAAATTTAAGATAAGATAAGAAATCAATTCTCTTATTTAACATCATTATGTCAGAGTTGGCAAACATGGTACAATCGTACTTTTTTTATACATATTATAAATCAGATTGTACTGTGGTACTACCACAAGTCATTTGGTACAATTTTAAAATATTGCTACATCAAAAATTTTTATTCCAGATGAAATATAAGTACATAGAGATGATTTTATTAAATTTCATTAACATTTTGGAACTCATATCCACATGATCTTTAAATATGCATCTAAAAGATGGTTAACACGAAAAGAAGTTCTTGGTTGAATTATCGATTTATTTCACATGAAATGATTTTGAGGCTCAATCCAAAAAAAGGTTAAAGTTTAATAAATCAGGATTTCAAAAATCGTTAATCGTTCTATTTTTTCAATACATTCTTAAAATATATTAATATTTTGCAAATGCAATTGGAGGATGCACGAATATCTACATATATTCTTATCAAGGTTAAATTTTTAGAAATAACCCGATACTTCATATATAAGAATGTTATAGATAATCATAATTATAAACGAAAATAATGTTCTTATAGATTCAAAAGTATATTTAAACTCTGTATTACTGACTACCTACATACATACATATATACAATATATTTAAACGATATATTTGCAAGCCTATTCGTTCAATCTCTAGATATATTTTTAATATATTTGAATCGGTGTGATATTTGGAAGCATATTATAAGTCATAAAGTCTTCATTAGGTGGTATTTAGGTTCTATAAATTATTCTAAATATGATTTATTTGAATGAAGATAATTTATAGGAAACATTTTATTACGAAACGAGCTTTGTTTCTTTCTCTTCCAAGTAGAAGAGGTTTAATATTTTTTGTTTCAGATGCATTACCTCAATTAGTGTGGAGCTCTAGTTTTTTAGCCTGCACTAATACTTTATCTTGTAGCAGTATGATAATTAGAAGTTGTACACCGTATACATTTTTTGCAATAAATCCACCATTATTAAGCCTTTTTGTAGTTAACTGAAATATACCAAAGCTGAATTTCCATTAGAGATCAACGATTTCTTGAAACATTCTTCATATCCTGATATAATTGCCAATGTTAAAAATTTGGTCGTTCGTTATATCGAGTATAGAATTGTTTAAACATTCGTTATATGTGACCCGGCCTATGAAAAAGTGGCTTATGACTCAAAAAAGTTTCCACTTTTTTTTGGTTTCGGTAGTTTTTGAGACGCTCTTTCACGTGGTGAAAACTAGAAAGTCCTAACTTGCTTAGAAGTGTACTAAAAATGTAGAGAAAGAAGAGCACAAATGAAAGAAAAACAGAATTTTTTTGAAAACCCAGAATCAAGATAATGTGTCTTGTAATTTCTTTTTTGAGTCATAATCCACCTTTTCATAGGCCGGATCACATATAAGGTAGTGTTACACATTTTGCCATAAGTTTTATTAGTATTAATGTAGGTCTTAAAAGTACATTTTATTTATATAGTTGGTACAAAATCCAAAAAGCTTTTTTCCAACACTGGTTAATGCCCTACAGTAACACAGATAAGGAGGATAATATGTGTTTGTACTGAAGTTTGTAACACTAAAATATTATATAAAGCTAATTTCCACCAATTTACTCAAATTTAATTTAAACCTGTGCGTACAGTCAAGTTCGCATTTTTAAAAATAAAATGAAGCATATGGGATAGTTTTAATATAACGACTAAGTCTGATTAAATTGTTTATGAACGGTTATTAGGGACTAGGTTTTATAGGGGAGCTATACGGCTTATATGGCCTACTTCTGAAAATTGCTTTGTATGTTTGTATGTGGGTAAAATTATAATTGTCCATAACTCACTACGGCCTAATTCTAAGTATGTGCATTCATGTACCTGATATAAAGCCTGTTATCGAGATAAAATTAACTAAAACAAGAGTGCTATATTGGGCTGTGCCGAATCTTAAATACCCTCCACCTAAACGTAATAAAAAATACAAAAACTACACTGGTTATAGGACTGGAATATCCTTATTCTCTGTTTTCTATTCAGTCTTAGTGTAAATCTTATTAGTATTTGATATATTGTTTGAAAGACAATTTTACAACCAACATAATTTATGTTAAATATTTTGAAATTTTGTCTAATTTTCACCATTTTTAATTGATTTAATTACCAATTCTTACCATAATTTACAGAGTTTGTCTGATGTTCATAATAATCTTGAGTGTGAGTGTAACTTAACAAACAGAGTATAACAAAAAGGGGAACAATTCGGTTTTAGTGACTTTGCTCAAAAAAAAAACTTTATCAAATAGGGCTTTTAGAGGAGATGACAGCAAAAAAAATTTGTTGGCGGTCACGCCTATTTTCGAGGGGGCGGACCCGTAAAGTTGAAAATATATAGGCCTATATCTCGGGAACTACTGGGTGTCTGATAATTTGTAATACATTAAATAAAAGGTAAAAATACCTTTCCAACGATATATATGATGATTATAAAATATGGACCGAATATGGGTTAAATCCGAAAAGAATATTTTTTGACCCGAATTTATTTGACTTTGGAAATGGTTCTTATATGGCAGGTATGACAAATTATGGGCCCATCTTCTTAAATTTTGGAACAGTTATTTTCATGCATATGAGGATATTTCACATCGAATTTCAATATAATAAGTATATATAAGATATATATTAGTATTAACGTGGATTTCGAGAGTGAACCTTATGTGGGGGATATTGTCAAATATGGACCGATATTCTCAAAATCCAGCAGTTTGATTTAGGCATGTATGTAAATGATCGGTGTAAAATTTCGGATTGATACCCCTATTTATAAGAGATTTATGAGTATTAAAGTGATTTTCGGAAGAGGGCTTTATATGGGGCATACGGTTAAAAATAGACCGAAATTCACAAAATTTTGTGGGATGATTTTTGTATATATGTAAATGATCTGTGCAACGTTTTGAGTCGGTACCGATATTTATACAATATATGTGTATAGGGATAAATGTCTTTTTCAGATGTGGTCCTTGTATGGGAGCTATGACCAATTCTGGGCCGACCACCATAAAATTTAGCACAACAATTTATTTGCCCCTAAAGATTATTTATGTAAAATTTTAGCCGTTTACCATTATTTACATATATCTGTTTTATACGTATTTAAGTGAATTTTGGAAGTGGACTTTATATGGGGTCTATGGTCAAACATGGACCGAACTAAAAAAAATTTCGTTTTGCGATTGCTTTTTGCATAAAAGCAAAATTCTGCTGAATTATGTCTTTATATTCCAATTTTATAGGCATTGAGCAATATTTCGGGAAGATTTTTGTATGGGCGCTATGAGAAATCATGGACCGATTCTTACTATTTTCCGCACACTTTCTTCTTTTATCATAAAAACAACGTATACAAAAGGACATGGTATTATCTGTAATATATTTCAAAATATTGCAATAAAATGGACAAAAAATATCAAATTTTTATGGAGGTGATCTCACATATTGGTCCATAATTCTGGTTGGCTAAACCGATTTTACTGATTTTAAATAGCAAACTTCTCGAAAGCATGTCTGACAGAATTGTTGAAGATTTGGATCCCGAAGATATCTGGGGACTTCAGAAAATTGATTTCAACAGACAAACAGACGGAGATTGCTTACTAGACTCCGCTATCTATAGGGATCCAAAATATATATTGTGATCAAACAAAGTGTATTAATATTGTTACGAATCAGATGGCGTGTTTATTTACATAATTATACATCCACAACAAAGGTGAAGGGTATATAAGATTCGGCATAGCCGAATATAGCACTCCTACTTGTTATTAATGAATATGTTTGCCTTGCTGTCGTCAAAATAATCATTCACATATAAACGTGTACATATATTTTATTTTTGCGAATGTGTTTCATGCTTTTTCTCCATAACTACTCTTTAAAAAATTAGCAATGGTCGGGGTAGGTATAAAACGATAAAATAATTATTTAATATTTATGTGGATCATATAGTTATTACCCATTTTGAATACGTACATATCAGTGATGGAAAATTCAATACTATTGTACTATTTTCAGTACTTTTTCACAAAAAAATACCACAGTACCCCCACATCATAATACTCTTTGTTTGCTTTGCTTTGTTCCCTGTTTAGAAATCCAGCTTTACTAGTTTTATAATCATTGACAACAAGAATATAAGAAATGCACAAATGCGTTATTCATGTTATTCATTTAATACTATTTATAATCTACAAACAGATGCATAAAAAATTAAAGTTGTTTGTGGTACTATTTTCATAAATTTTTAAAATTTTTGTAATTCTCATTTCTTGTTTGAGATTTTTTGTGTATCCTATGAGTTTGAAAACTTCAAACATATTGGTGAACGATCTATTAATGATATGGCATTAACACTAACAAAATGCAGGCATGCTCATATGTTTATTATCTTAACCCACAACAAATAAAAATTTTTCAAACATATTTTTACATAAAAATTAAATAATTTTTAGTTTGTTGTTATAACAGTTTTTTTTTATTAAACTGAATTAATTTTAAGAACAATTATTATTTTTATTTAAACTGTTAATTTTAAATCTTTGATATTTCTTTATTTAGGCTCGAGTTCATTAAATTTAATTTTCATGAAATTATTTTTACATGAAAGTTATTATTACAATTTATTGATAATTTGCTTGACTTGGGATTCGAACCAAATGTATTTTTAAAAAAAAAATATTTTTTAAATGATTGAAGTAATAGCTATCTAAAGTCCTTTGGGCAATTTTTGCTAGAACCAATAGGTGAAAAGTTACACTCATTTTAAAAAACCCCTGTATGACCAAAATGTCCAACTTTGACCCCCTCTAACTGCGGCACTTCTGGACTGATAGAGCTGAAAATTTGTCTCTGGCCTACTATCCAATACTAATACTAGTACTAACCTTGGTACAAATTTCATCCAAATCGGAAGACATAGATTTTTAATATTGGGTCACTTGAAGTGAAATTCACCATATATTGAATTGAATTTATCAAAGTTAAATGTGTACTGCCGGCGGTACACTCAACGTGTTAAAAAGAAAACAAATTATAATCGACTGGTTATGTTAGTCTGATGAGAGTCTTTGTTCGTATTAGACGTAAGATTGAGTTGTGTGTTTTTGTGTACTAGACATGTTATTTGTATTAGTGGAAATACCCATAAACAAATGGCCGACATTACGAGATTTGTATACAAAACGTAAAGATCGTGCATCTTGTTACAATTTTTTACAAACTATAATCAATTGGAAAAACAAAGAATCCGACTTGAAGCTCAGCATTTATTCACTTAACGGCGATT
Source organism: Bellardia pandia (assembly GCA_916048285.2). Classification (NCBI taxonomy): domain Eukaryota; kingdom Metazoa; phylum Arthropoda; class Insecta; order Diptera; family Calliphoridae; genus Bellardia; species Bellardia pandia. The sequence goes on from OU696530.1 coordinate 57,249,314, forward strand.
GGGAGACGGATGGTACTTTTGTTGCCAAGGTAATAATATTTCAAAATTGTGCATCATTACGTTATAATAACATACATATAAATTTTGTAGTTTTTAAACCAAGTATTTTTTAACACATGCGGAGATAATGTAGATCGTTTGTTGAAAACTTTGAATTGCTTGGATTCTTCGAAATGTTACACATTAGCTGGTTATCAAGATTTTCTGGTACCCGTCGTGGAACAACATTTTATTGACTCTGGTCTAAAGAAGGAAGTTTGCAAACCTACCTGTACGGTTTGGTATCATATAAACAAAGAAAAAGCTAAGCAATTTACTATCGAGTAAGTAATAAAGCAAACAGACAGACATACATACATATGTACCAGGAATGATAGAAATAATAATATACATAGTTTGTTATTTTACCAAAAAACTGACTTTCTTTTTTTTTGCAACTGTGTACCTATCGTAATACGAATTTCATATCACATGATCAGTGTGACCATCACCACTCTGTGCCATCACAAAATATACAGAGGGGACAATTTTGAAGTTTCAAAAGTGCTACAATCAGCTACAATAAGGCCGTTCTCTTAAAAAGAGAAAGAAAATATTTTGTGGTAGTATATTGGTAATGTGAAAAAAAAAAACAATTTGAGTTAGAATATTTGAATTGAAATTTTGTATATATGATTGTGATTTCAATAACTTACTAAATTGTATTTTAATAGTTGTTACACTTTGTGTGGTATGCATTGTGTCAATTGTTACGTTATTCGTCAAAAAATTTGACTTTCGTGTTACATTTCCCAAAATATGAAAAACGTCAATTATTTTTGGCGTTTGTTTAGTTATGCATCTTACATAAACAGGCTGTAACTCTCTTAAAAATGTCGGTATATAAATAATATTGTACATAAATATGCATCGTATACATAAAAATAATATGGTAGAATTTTGTGAAGATCGGCCCATAATTGGTCAAAGCTCCCATATAAGGCCCACTTCCGAAAATCACTTTACAAAGCATAACTCTCTTAAAAATGTCAGTATCCAAATAAAATTGAACACAAATATGTTTCGTATATATACAAATAATATGGTACAGTTTTATGATGATCGGTTCATAATTAGTCTTAGATCCCATATAAAGCCTACTTCCGAAAATAACTTTAACGACAATAAATCTCTTAAAAATGTTGGTATCCAAATAAAATTCAACAAAAATAAGTTTCATATATACATAAATGATGACACCTAATTTTATAGTGGTCGGTTCATAATTAGTCAAAACTCCCATATAGGACCCTCTCCGTAATTCACTTTTACCTCCATAAATCTCTTAAAAGTACATATTTATATCGAGATAAAGTCATGGCACTATATTTTTGAATGATCGGTCCATAATATATATGACCTATTATATTGGGTGTAGGTTATTATATGGTCGGGCTTGACCGACTATACTTTCTTACTTGTTTAATTTTAAAAGTATTTTAAAAAATTTAGCACATTTGTTTGGCAAACAAAAAACAAGTTTTAGCATATTTTAGCTTAATTAGCTAATTATGAATTCCCTTTATTACGCACACAACTTTAATGATGGAAAGTCTATTGAGTTTGTCGTTTCATAATGTAATACAATGAAATATTTTTAGAATTCAAGTGAAATAAATTGTAAAAATTAAATTTACATAAGAATTACCTACATCTTAATAAAAAATATTAAAATTTTAAACATTTCTAATAGATCTATATTGAATTTAGCGATTAGGAACAGTAATTTGGATTTAAGTTGTAATGAATGCAATAATTAGATTGTACTCAAATATATAAAATGAATTATTTTGAATTCTACTCTAAAATCTTATTATTAAACTTCTTTTGCAGTCCTCCCAAAAATGTACTATTTAAGCCTTTAGAAGAATGTCATGCCGAGCAGATAAACAACGTCTGGCCTCACAGACACCCTGGTTCAATTAATTTTGTCAAGTTACTCATACGACAAAATGACTCTGTTGGTTTATTTGAAAACAACAATTTGGTGACGTGGTGTCTAATGTAAATACCAAATCGTAATTCAGAGTTTAAATCAATTTTATATGTCTATTTATTTTATACATTCCAGCCTTCCTTTGGGTTCCCTGGGTCTGTTGCAGGTTATGGAATCGCACAAACGCAAAGGTTTCGGCAAATTAGCAGTACGTTACATGTCCAAATTATTAGCTGAAAAAGATATTGAAGTCACTGCTCCAGTGGTTATTGAAAATGTACCTTCACGTTCCATGTTTGAGAAACTAGGTTTTAAAGTTATCGATAAGGTGTATTGGACCAATAAACCTGCAAATAAGTAATCATTAATTCGAAAACAACACATTATTTATTTTTATTTTTGTTTTTAGATAATGTAGAAATTGAATCAAACAAGTATTGTTTGAAGTATCATTATTTGAAAGGCCCCTGTAAGTCATTATGTATAGAATATTACATCGTTCAAATGTCCGAGAGGTACAAGTTCTAATGACTCTATGGTGTTATGTTTACTCTGGGGAATGGGTCAACTGCTACGGATAATCCACTTCCTTTAATATTTCATGCAAAATTACTATAGAGGCATACATACATACATTGTCACCTGATGATGAAGTTTTTAACTTGCCATTGTAAATTTATAGCTTGATATTCTAAACTTTATAACATTTTCGGCGGAATAAACTGCAATACTTAAGGTACGGTCAGACTCGGCTAATATTCTAGGTTTTTCGTCAAATATTTCATTGCTTGAATCTGACCATAAATAAAAACTACGAAAAAAAAGAATCTCGTCAAACAAAATTATTTGCCGGCATACACAATCTTTTCCTAATATGACCATTAAAATATAATTTAATCTTGGACATTTGTTTTTAATATTATTGCACATTTTTAAATTACAAACCAATGTGTTTACTAAAGTTTCATTGAATTTTCTTATTATATGTACCTATAGTGAATTTTATTTTGTGTTTTTTATTTGATCATACTGCTGCGAAAACTAAACATCAAATATATTATAACAAACGCTTTCATGAAATATTTGTTTGATCAAATAGTTTAAAAATATGTCAGTAAAATAAAAGCAGAATATTTGAATGTTTTTGGTATTACACTAATTTTAGTTCTTAATTATAAATTTAAAATTTTTCGTCAACATTTGTTATTTTATACACAGATACTTTGCGATACACAGGGTAAACAGAGGTAATGAATTTTTATACTTGTCTCCTCCTTTGAGAACTACCTTTTTGTTTTCTATATGTTACTATTTTGTGACGCAATAAAATTAATTTTTGGCACAGAGTATTTTTGTATTGTTTGACACAATCCACAATACATACCACAAAGTATAACAATTATTAAAATACAATTTAGTAATTACTTAAACTTAAGTTATTGAAAACACAAACATATAAACAAAATTTCAATTCGAATATTCTACTCAAATTGTTTTGTTTATTTTGTTTTGTCCACAAAATTCTTGTTGTGCTTTGCTTTTTCACATTACCAACATACTACCACAAAATATTTGCTTTCTCTTTTAAAACTCAATGCTGCCATACTGTGCAGCTATGTTTACAACATGGTGTTCTCAATAAATGAACATTTCTACAAATGCTAAACAAGTTGTATATCGACAAACACGCCATCTGTTGATAAAAATGTTGTATGTTGATAAACATGCTGTATTTTGATAACGACCGTCAAATTTAAATTGAAATACAATTTCGTAACAGTATATTTAACTTAAATATTCAATATATTAATAGAAATGCTATCATAACAACAAATACGATTGAAAATTCTATTGCAAGCGATTTTTGACCAGATTTTTTAACAGTCGTCAGTTTGGCATGTACCAAACGTCTATAATTCATATATTGATCACTCATCTCAATCTTTTTGCTCAAATCATCCTGAATGTATTTAATCATTACATCAGCATGGCCATCTCCGTGTTTAATGCGTTCTCGTACATGATTTTCCAAATACAAAGGTAATCCCATGTTTTCAAGGTCGTCAATGTGGCTGACTTCAATATCCAGCAACTTGTTTTTTTTGTATTCATTGCATTTTCTATACACATCGAAATGTTTTTCAACATCGGATTTAAGGCCGTTCTCGCGAGTTTCCCTTAAGTAGCACTCAAATATTTTATTTGCTGGTGAAGTATTTGCCAAATTTTCAACTTTAAATTTATAAATATTATTGATTTGACTCCAGGTATATTTATCTAAAACTTCGAAGCAATGGCTGGAATTATTAGCTGAAAAAGAAGGAAGAAATGTTTATGTAAGTCAGTCTTTTAGCGAGTTAAACATTAATGCCCTTATTTATAAAACTTACAACAGGTTTATAAGAGGTTTATAAAGCAAATTTTGTATGGAAATTTGCTTTATAAAACTGTTGTAAGTTTTTATGAATAAGGGCATAATTATTTATTGTTAAAATAACGAGTAAGAGCAAAAAATTCTTAGTTAATTGACATAATAATCAATTAAATTGATATCTCTGAATTTAAAACTTCAATGCATTTTCAACATCAAGATCATTTTGGAGTGGCATATGAGTTTGTTTTCACATTATCTGCAAATAATGAAATATCTTTCGATTTTTATATAGATTAAAAGATCTTTTCTGGGTCTTGAAGTTTGATATTTGAAGGAATAATTTAGAATATTATATTTCAAAGTTTTCAGACATTAAACACAACTATTTTCAGCAAGGTACTCCCTAATCGGTTGAGATTTATGATTTTAGCTTTGAAATATTTAAACTAATTGGTATCAACTATTTCAAATATTTTTTAATATATTTTAATATTATTTAATACATATGTATTTTTTTCTCATTAAGTATTTTTTAAAGTATTCTTACCAGAAGCAGACACGATAACAAAAAGTAATACAAAAGCAATAACTATTTGATTAATTTTAATCATCATGTTTTTACTTGTCGAAGATTTTATTAAAACTGAATCTTAAAAGTCATATTATGAAATTAAATTGTATAGCTATTCATGACAAATTCTGTATAGCTATCTTATATAGCTAGTTATGATAAATTCTGTGGTTGCCTTTTCAAATATAAATAAATTTTATAAGAAACAACACTAACTATTAATGTAATAATATGTATTCAAATCATTGACGTCAACTTTTTTAAGAATCACTTAATGAAAACAAATACTTATGTACTAATATTTATAAAATTTATGTACTTACCAAGCAATCCTGAAACGGAACCAGATTTTTGAATTTCGAGAGGACTGTCTTATGCACTGTACAATCTTATACACTAGTTTTTATTGTAACATTATTACTTTTTTCGAGATTTTTTTCCTGGATGATAATGAAAAAATATATAAATTAGATATAAGAACGAGAGCTGGACAAATTGTGCAACTGGCGATTTTAACCATATATCAATGTGGCACCAGTAAGTGAACCTACTGGAACAGTTAAATAAATCTATAGTATTATGTGAAATCTGGAGGCACGGTTTAAGTGTCAGGAAACTGCACCAACAGACTCTTAATTGTGTAAGGGAAAATCTTGGCGTGACATGATCAAATATTGATCGATATTCAAAAAATATTGTCAGACATCTAACAATTGTGTAAACACACAATTTTGTCATTGTCATTGTTTTAAGACAGTTGTCAAACACATTTCATTGTCATATGTGCAAAGTTTATACATCTGCCAATGGCAGCATTGTCAAGCTATGTGTCCACGATCGTCAGATATTACAACGTTGTCCGAAATGTTCAGAAAATGTCTAACAACCGTGTAAACTTAAAATTATTGCCTTCCAACGTTGTAAGAAAAAGCATTTTCAGTACATTGGAAGACAAAAATATTGTCAGACATCTAACAATCGTGTAAACACACAATTGTGTCATTGTCATTGTTTTCAGACAATTGTCAAACATTTTTCATTGTCATATGTGCAAAGTTTTTGCATCTGCCAATGGCAGCATTGTCATAGAAATGATTTCTAAATGCAACTCTGTATATACATAAATAATAAACAAAATTAAAGAATTAAATTAAAGTGTGCATGAATAAAATTTTTGAAAAAAGTGAAAGAAAATTAAAGAATTAAATTAAAGTGTGCATTAACAAAATTTTTAAACACCCACAAAGAGCTGCAAAACGAATTTGACAATGCCACACAACAATCTGACAACCGTGTAAACTGACAATTTCGGTTGACAGATAAATGCATTGTGTGACAATTGTGTGCAAATGAAATTGTTAGTTTTCTTACAGTTGTGTAAACTGACTATTTAACTTTTGGTAAAAATTTTTCAATGTCAGGGCATTGCTAGCACATTGCTAGATATGACAACGTTGTAATATCTGACGATCGTGGACACATAGCTTCATAGAAATTATTTCTAAATGCAACTCTGTATATACGTCAATAAACAAACAAATGTGCATTGATAAAATTTTTGAAGAAAGTAGAAGAAAATTAAAGAATTAAATTAAAGTGTGCATTAGGACATAAGCAGATAAAATGGTTCCAATTGCTCTTTTTTGTTCCATGACAATATTTAAAATTTTTAAACACACACAGAGCTGTAAAACGAATTTGACAATGCCACACAACAATCTGACAACTTCGGTGACAATTGTGTGCAAATGAAATTGTTAGTTTTCTTACAGCCGTCTAAACTGACAATTTACCTTTTGCTAAAAATTTTTCAATGTCAGCACATTACTAGCACATTGCTAGATATGACAACCTTGTAATTTCTGACGATCGTGGACACAAAGCTTAACAAACGAAAAACATTTATTGCAAAAATGTACATACATTTTAACAAATTAAAACTATACCGAATCTTAAATACCCTCCACCTAAATATAATGAAAAATACAAGAACTACACTGGTTATAGGACTAGAATATCCTTATTCAGTGTTTTTAATACTAATAGCTTAGCATTTTATATATTGTTTGAAAGACATCGGTATCGTTATTTATAAGAGATTTATGAGTGTTAAAGTGATTTTTGGAAGAGCGCTTCATATGGTCAAATATGGACCGAAATTCACAAATTTCTGTAGTATAATTTTTGTGTACATATACATACATATGGAAATGATCTGTGTAAAGTTTTTACTCAATACCGATATTTATAACATAACATAATAACATTTAGTACAACAATTTATATTATACAATGATTTGTGTCGAATTTTAACTTGGTAACTATATTTGTACCAGATTTATACGTATTTAAGTGAATTTTAGATGTGGACTTTATATAGGGTCTATGGTCAAACATGGACCGCACAAAACAAAATTTCGTTTTGCGGTTTCTTTTTACATGACACTTATTTTTGCCGAATTTTGTATTAGTATTACAATTTACATAATTTAAAGGGCGCCAAAATTTAAATGTAAAAGAATGTCAGGCAATTCAATTTCGAAAATTGATTTGGCTAAGTTTTGTTTTAAATTACAGCATCTAGAAACAGCTATTCTAGTCATTGTTTGGAATGTAATTTTAGACCGTTTTAATGTTGCTATTAAGAAACTACAGGGATCACACGCTGATTTATCATCTGTTATCCAAATTTACGGTATTCTAGCCTCATTTCTTCAGGATATGAGAAATAAACAATTTGAAGAATTTGAAGAAAAAGCCAAAGCGCTATCTGGAGTTCAGGATTATTATCATTATGATACTCGTCGCAGAAAAACCAGAAAACTTCTGTCAGATGAATCAATGAAAGAGCACAATTTTCTGGACAAGAAAATTTTCGTACAAATATTTACTATCCCATTTTGGATACTCTGAGTTTACATTCATCCGAACATAAAAACGCATATGAAACTATATATAACTATCATATAGTAACTATCATATAGAGGAAATTGTCAACTTTGGTGGTCTTTTTTTTGACATAACTCAAGAACCACTAGTCCGATTTTGCTGAAACAAATTTAAAATAAAAATTAGGAATTACAATTCCTTTAATCTGTTCATACAACGTTTCGCTACATAAGCAACAGTTTCGCATAAATGTATGAAGAAAAAAACTATTTTTTGCATAAAAAATTTAATTTTTTTATTTTTAATTCATAAAAAATCCAAAACGGTAAAAAAAAGTGTCAAGTCCTATTACTTTCACGTAAAGTCGCATAACCTATGAACAAAATGAGACATAAATCATGAAAATCGATGAACGCATTTCGCATTTATTCACAATTAAGTAAAGATATGAATTTCAAAAATTTGCTCGAGATATGCAAGTCATCATAAAAAAGTCATCAATGTTTTTTCCAAAGAATTTTGTGCATATCTCGAGCAAATATAAAATAACGTGTACAAAATTTCATGGCAATATCTGCTATAAATTTTTAAAAAATTGCAAGAAAAATGTTTAAAAATATAAAATTTTTATGCAGGTTGTCTCTCATTTTGGTCCTTAACTCTGGTTCTAATATACCGATTTTGCTGATTTTCAATTCCAAACTGGTTAGGAGAATAGTAAACGGATTTTGAAAACTCTGTTGATTTTGGTTGTGTCTTTTGGATTGAATGTATTACACAGACAGACAGACAGACGACAAGCTCAATCGACCTAGAAAACAAATGCTCGTTTTTTTACGTCACAGCTTAGTTTAGTCCAAAATGCGAAAAGAGACGTCTTAAAGGAGATTAGGAATCCTCAATATATATCCCCATACATACTTACATTGCGTCACGACTATCGACTTTTTAATGTAGGAAGTTTAATAAGAGCAAGTCTAGTGCCGCTACTATTTATATCTCTCATTATTTGGATTTCTGGTCTCGAGAAACCCTTGTATGCCACTGCGATGTCGCAAATCAGTTTGTCCGTCTAGTTTTGTTTGGTCCACTAAAGACATGTTTATAATTTAAGTTTCAATTTCGCGATTAATATTAACATTAAAATAACAGAATGCCTTAACCGCAGTTATAATAAGGATTTCTAAAATAAAATAACAATTCGCATAGCTATTTACGTAAATGATAATTATTTATTCTTGAAAAAATTGTTGTTACAATCATCCCTATCGTGAATAAAAATTCCACATGCAATTTGTTACCTTTTATTTTTTAACATTGAACTTTAATAGGAACAAGTTAGAAAACTATATTCGGCTTTGCCGAATCTTTAATACCCTCCACCTGCAAATATACTGTTAAAGTTAATAAAAACAAGTTAAGAAACAGAGTATAAAAAAAGGATAAGATATAAGATGATTCTTTTTCTTAATTTGATCTCAATAACATTATTTACAAAAGATTTATGAGTGGTATAGAAGAAACGGACCAATTATGGACTGATAGCTTCTAAATCCAGTATCCACTAATATGATTTCTATGTATTTTAGGATTATATTGGTTGAATTTCATCTCAATAGAGTTATTTACAAAAGTTGTATGGTTGGTTGTTATGCTCGGAAATGGACTTAATTCAAGAGCTATTATTGACTGACAGCTACAAAATCCAGTAGCGTAATTGCCGTATAACCGATACTAATATGATTTCTGGATTAAAATTTCTGATTCATATAAAAGTTGGTTCGATATCGATATTTATTAGACATTTTTGTGGGTTTATTTGTTTTTTGGAAATGGTTCTTATATGGCAGCTATGACAAATTATGGGCCGATCTTCTTAAATTTTGGAACAGTTATTTTCATGCATATAAGAATATTTTACGTCAAATTTTAACATAATAACCGTATATTTAAGATATATATTAGTATTAACGTGGATTTCGGAAGTGGACCTTATGTGGGGGATATTGTCAAATATGGACCGATATTCTCAAAATCCAGCAGTTTGATTAAGGCATGTATGTAAATGATCCGTGTAAAATTTTGGATTGGTATCCTTATTTATAAGAGATTTATGAGTATTAAAGTGATTTTCGGAAGAGGGCTTTATATGGGACATACGGTTAAAAATAGACCGAAATTCACAAAATTTTGTGGGATGATTTTTGTATATATGTAAATGATCTGTGCAAAGTTTTGAGTCGGTACCGATATTTAGACAGTATATATAAGGACAAATGTCTTTTTCAGATCTGGTCCTTGTATGGGAGCTATGACCACTTCTGGGCCGACCACCATACAATTTAGTACAACAATTTATTTGCTTATAAAGATTATTTATGTAAAATTTTAGCCGTTTACCATTATTTACATATATCTGTTTTATACGTATTTAAGTGAATTTTGGAAGTGGACTTTATATGGGGTCTATGGTCAAACATGGACCAAACTAAAAAAAATTTCGTTTTGCGATTGCTTTTTGCATAAAAGCAAAATTCTGCTGAATTATGTCTTTATATTCCAATTTTATAGGCATTGAGCAATATTTCGGGAAGATTTTTGTATGGGCGCTATGAGAAATCATGGACCGATTCTTACTATTTTCCGCACACTTTCTTCTTTTATCATAAAAACAACGTATACAAAAGGACATGGTATTATCTGTAATATATTTCAAAATATTGCAATAAAATGGACAAAAAATATCAAATTTTTATGGAGGTGGTCTCACATATTGGTCCATAATTCTGGTTGGCCTAAACCGATTTTACTGATTTTAAATAGCAAACTTCTCGAGAGCATGTCTGACAGAATTATTGAAGATTTGGATCCCGAAGATATCTGGGGACTTCAGAAAATTGATTTCAACAGACAAACAGACGGAGATGGCTTACTAGACGGATTGGAGTAACTGACAACGGTTTTTAACCTGAAGGATGCGACTGAGGGAGCATAGTAAAGGCATTACCACTCAAATCTCATCGGGCTTAAATTACACAGATTGAGTCTCCCCCGAGGCATGTCAGGAAGGACCTTCGCTTATACGAAGAGAACATACGAAAATACGTAAAGAATCAATTAAATCAAAACTCGTATGCTCCAGCTTTTTTTTTAAGAGAAGTAACACTCAAGCACCCAGACAGGGGAAAGATTGAAGAAGTAAAGGTGGTGAAAGTAGAAGAAAGCTTTTTTTAATATCACAAATCTGCAATTGCGCATTATTATTGTTTTAGTGCAGCATTGCAGCGCCTCTGATGGTGACTAGGAGTTTTATTTCTTAAAGCTTGATTTTATAGCCTTTATTTATTTTACTTCGGTGGCGTTTGAATGCTATACCACGGAAGGAGGTATATGAAAGAACAAATATATAAATATTAGTTTTGATGGATAGAAAGAAAACTAATAATTATCAGAAACTGATTTTGTTTGAGTGGCAGCGGCTGGGAATCGAACCCGGGCTACAAATACCAACTCATGCTTAATGATCAAATGCGCTATCCAATTAAGCTACAGCACCGTCCTTTGAACGACAGAGAAGCCATCAATAAAATGACATTTCAAAGCAAGGTTTTTCAATTATTCCTATAGTTGTCCATATAATCCATATAATTTTTGTTTATATGGTTTGGTATGACCCATGGTGTAACTATACAAGGTGAGTACAAATCGACAACAAACACAACACAATACAGAAACAACAGGCATTTTGTTTGTGTAAATAATGTACTAATGTGGTTCCCAATGCGACAAGTTCTTATCATAAAGGAGCGTTCAAAACCGATATATGTATACGGGGTATATAAATTTGACTGTTACTGTAGACCCTGAAGTTAACTTCTAAAAACTTACACACAAGGTCGGAAACAAGATCATGATTACTTTATCCAAGGTAAAAAATGTAGCAAACAAAATTTTCTTAAGGTGATCAAAATTCCACTTTCCAGTGAAACGATTTTAAATGGTAAATGGTAACAATTAACCATTATATTGTCACTACAACAACAACCTTTATTTTGCTCACTTAATACAAGTAATAAAAATTAATAAACAAATCATATTTGATTAAATTTTGTGGTGTTACAAGTGAAGCAGTACTTTATATATTTACAACAAGAAAGAAAGTATAGTGGGTTAAGTCCGACCATAGAATACCCTACAACTACAGAAACACGACGTAAATTGAAATGACGCAAAGTGAATTAAGATTTTCTATAGCAAACAATGTAAAGATCGAAGACAGGTTTGTGTTTACGAATGCTTACATAAAATAATATCAGACATTGGCATAGATTTCATTGTTAGAATATTCCACTGTATAAATTAATTCATGGATCTGGTAACACTTTATTTTTATGTTGACGAAAATGGAACAAAACAAATGTCAAATAACCAAATGAAAAAAAATTCAAGTGTCACAAAATATTTTTTCCTTGAGAACAGATTCTCTTCTCGGTTGTCGTCAGTCAGAATTGAAATCTTCCAGCTGAGAAGGCTGAAGATTCGTTGTGCACCAAGTCGGTTTATTAAAAAAAAATTATTTTAAGGAATTTTTATAGTTGTGTTTTTGGAACATAATGGCCACAGTCAGATTATTGCAGTCGCAGGTAAGTTGGCCTTTTCATACGTGAATGATTTAATAAAGAAAACGTATTGCTAACATTTGAAATTTTTTCCAAAGTTCTTTGTGGTGATTACGTGCAATTTGTTATTATTGATAGAATTATTGTCATAAATTCCATATATGGTTTAATAAAAAAAATTAAGTCAATTTTGTCAACAATCCATCAACAAAAATGTTTGGTTTTTGGACAACAATTTTAGTCCGGTTGTGCAATAAAAAGGCCAAAAGCAAAAATTACGTTTGCATAAAAAACGGTTCTAACCTCAAAGGACTGTTACCTAACAAATATTCGGTCGACCATTAGTGCAAAGACGATATATTTTTTGTTTCTTTTGCATCTTTTTGCCACTGCTGGGGCGGTGTAAGAAAAGATAATTTTAATGACTTGAAGCTTTTTTTATCTGATTAGGATTATTTCTTGTTATGCCTCTATATAGCAATATTAAGTGATATGATAAATATAATAATAACAAATTCCTTATTGCGTTTAACCATTGTGACTTTCTCAGCATTTATTTTGTTTTTTTATAATGCAGCTATTTATTTGTTTAGATTCGCTTCATTGCCAAAATATTTTTTTAAATTTCAAACGAGAGTGATTTCCTTTAATTGTATATCAACATTTTTCACATGGGCAACTTTATGTTGCCTGTGGGTACCGACACAGCCGTTTGTTTATTCAGGCTCACAAAAAATATTGTTTATCCAAATGTTTTGGATTAAGTTTTAAAATAGCTATTAATTAATAAAATTGTTTTCTTTTTTTAATAAATGAATTTGATGATAGGTACAATTAATTTTTTTTTTTATTATTTCACTTTATACGTAGTGAAGCACGTACTGGGTTGTTAGTTTTTCTATAAAAATGAAATGCGCGTAAACCAATTTTTAACAGGCAATAAATAATTTGTTTACAATGTTTTAATAACTTTATAATAATAAAGTTTCTATTGATAATTATGTTATAGCTATATGGTTGTAATATGAAGTAGTTTTCACATTCACAATTGATTGTAATATTAATTGGACTTTAATTACACTGAGCAAAACAAAAATCTTATTCCAGTGCTATCAAAATGTTTACTGCTCTTTTGTCTTCGAAAATCATATTTTCATAGCCTATTTAATATTTATGTACTTTGCGTAAATGTTTTTAATGCTATGAAAATTCTTAAATTGTTTGGAATCAGTCAAATATTTTTACTTACTAATAGATATGTATGTATGATAAATATAATGGAAACAAATATAGGTACTTGTATCTTGTACAAATTTTATTTTATGAATTTCAATAAAGTATTTTAAGTATTGAATTTATTACAATATGCAACAATATGTAATCAAATTAAATATTATCTCTAACCATCCTTAACCATTCATTACGAACTGTAATTCAAATGTTGAATGAAATCTATTATAAGTAAATTTAGCAATAAATTGGAAGGAATATCATTAAAAACCATAAATTGAAATGAAAGAATTTTTTCTTTAGTTTTAGTGAACAAAACTCAAATCAAACTATAGAATTCGAAACCCTGATATGTCAAAAATTCAAAATAACATTCTTCACTAGTATAGTTAAGGTAGGTCAATTTTAGCTTCCATAAAAATTGTATGCCCAAATTTTTTTTTATTTCAAATAATATATGTTTTTTAAGTTAATTTCTTATCAATTGTAATTAAATGCAAAGGTCAAGAGAAATGCTCGCGTATTAATTACACTTCCCATGCAAATAATATACTATAATTGAAGCAATAAAAACAAACAAACTTTTTCCACATACATACGTATTTATTTTTGTAGTTGTATGATGGATGGCACAATAACAAATTTCTAATACGTAAAAATGGAAGCATGTGATAACTTGATAGGAAGAGTGTTGTAAATCGAATAACCATTTAGTTTTAGCATCACTATTAGTACAACTGTATTCATAGAAGGAGAGAAACAATAAAATGTTTTTTAGTTTAGTTCTTTTGTAACGTTCACCCAATACACTGCGTTTTACTCTAAAGAACAACAGGTTATGTGCCCAGTTCGCAGTAAAAATTAAACAGAAAATAAAAAAGAGAATATTTTCGTAAAAACATTTAAATTAACAATTTAAATTTTTTCGATAAGTGAATTAGAAACGATTGTGAAAATGGCATCAAATATGTGTTTTCCATTTGAGAAATTACGTGGTCGAGAAAACTTCGATATATGGAAGCGTCATGCCAAATCGTATCTTGTATTGAGAAATTGCTGGAAGATTGTAAATTTGGGAATGAACCAAAACTCTACAGTGGAAGAGGTAGATGCAAATGAAAGAGCCTTAGCAGAAATAACGTTAATGGTGGATCCTAACAATTTCGCTCACATAGCGACGGCAACGAGTGCAAAAGAAGCCTGGGATGCCTTAATGAGTGCCTTTGAGGACACCGGTCTGACACGAAAAGTTGAATTATTGAAACAGTTGGTTCAAATGAAATTGTCAGATTTTGACTCAATGGAGGAGTACGTCAACAGAATGGTAATGACTTCTTTGAAGGTAAAGAACTCTGGGTTGAATATAGACGACGAGCTAATAGCATCATTGATGCTGGCCGGTCTGCCGGAAGATTTTCGTTCCCTTGTTTTGGCTGTGGAAAATTCCAAGACAAAATTGTCTGTGGATATGGTGAAGAATTTACTTTTGCAGGATGCTAAATTTGATACCGGTATAAAAGCGGAGGAAAATGCATTTGTTTCCAAAGGAAAATTTCAAAAGCAAAAAAAGTTTAAATGTCATGGCTGTAAGAAAGAGGGGCATTTTATTAAGAATTGTCCAAACATGCAAAAGAAAAATTCAAACGAAAACGGTTCAAAGCATCAAACAAAAAAATCTAACGACAGAATTCTGTTAGCGTCTTTATTTACTTCATGTGACGTCGGCGTAGATGAATGGTATGTAGACTCAGGCGCAACAACACACATGTCAAAAACAAAATCAATTCTGCACAACTTAAAAGCTACAAAAGGTAAAGAAGTAATTGTAGCAAACAACAACAAACTCACAGTAGAGTGTGTTGGTGATGCAAGTGTATTCTTGTCTACTGATGAAGGGGAAACGAAAACTGTTATAAAAGACGTTGAGTATGTACCGCAACTGTGTGCAAATTTGTTGTCAGTCAGACAATTGACGGCAAGCGGCAAGAGAGTAGTTTTTGAGCAGAACAGTTGTGAAATTTTTGGCAGCGACAACATGCTCATGGCAACTGCAAGTTTACATAACAATTTATATAAGTTGGACTGTGTTGCCAATAAGAATGCAAAAAACGAAGAACAAAAAGCATTGATGGTAAATAATAGTGCTCATTTGTGGCATCGACGCTTCGGCCATATTTGTGATGACAATTTATGTAAAATAAGAGACACGAGCGAACTTGATTTTCAAGTGAAGTTAGACAAATGTGAAATTTGTATACAAGGAAAACAAGTACGAAATTCATTTAAAGAAGATGGTCATCGCGCTACGGAAATTTTACAAATAGTACATTCTGATGTAATGGGTCCATTAAAAAGTAAATCGTTTTCTGGTGCTCGTTTTATCGTGATTTTTGTGGATGATTATTCCCGAAAGGTATTTTTATCGCCAATTAAAAGAAAAACAGATGTTTTCGAGGAATTTAAGAAATTTAAAACTATGGCTGAAAATCAATGCTCGAAGAAAATTAAAATTTTTCGAACTGACAACGGCACTGAGTACGTTAATAAATCGTTTCAGGAGTTGTTAGACAAATGTGGCATAATTCATCAAAAAACTGCACCATATACACCAGAACAAAATGGTGTGTCCGAACGTTTAAACCGTACGATAATTGATCGTGTTAGATGCATGTTAATAGATTCTGGTCTCGATGAAAAATTTTGGGCAGAAGCGGCAGTGACAGCGGCCTATTTGTTGAACAGAATACCATGTAGAAAAAATACGATTTGCCCAGAAGAAGTATGGTCAGGTAGAAGACCAAACATCAACCATATTCGTGTCTTTGGATGTAAGGCGTTTGTTCATATTCCTAAAGTGAAGCGTTCCGAATTAGAGGCAAAATCCATACCGTGTATTTTTGTTGGGTATAGTACGGAAAGTAAAGCCTACAGACTTTATGATCCTGCTACAAAGAAGATAATCGTCAGCCGTGATGTTGTTTTCATGGAGGTTCAGGTACGTAGCAATAATATAGATCTCACTAATGAAGTTCGAAATATTGTAGTTGGTAATAAAGTTCGCCATAAGGCGAGACTTGTTGTTAAGGGCTGTAGCCAACGAAAAGGTGTCGATTACGAGGAAACATTCGCTCCTGTAGTTCGTTATTCGTCTATAAGATTTTTACTTGCATTGTCCGTAAAATTTGATCTGCATATCCATCAACTTGACGCAGTTACAGCATTCCTCAATGGAGATCTTGAACGTGAAATTTGTATGGAACAACCTGATGGTTATAAGGATGGAAGTAACCGTGTTTGTGTTTTAAAGAAAGCCCTCTATGGGTTAAAACAATCCAGTCGTGTTTGGAACACAACTTTAAACAACATTCTTTTACAATTTGGCCTAAAGAGAAGTGAAACAGATCAATGTGTATATTATCATGTTGGTAATGGTAAAGTTTTGTATGTGGCCATTTATGTGGATGACGTGTTAATATTTTCAAACAATATTCACGTAACAAATAAACTGAAATGTGAGCTGTCTAAACATTTCCTTATGAAGGATATGGGAGAAGCATTTTCCGTCTTGGGTATGAGAATTCAAAGATCTGGTGGTAAAATAAAAATAGATCAATCCAAATACATTGAAGATGTACTTAACCGATTTTCTATGGTGGACAGTAATCCTGTAAGTTCGCCAGTGGATGTGAATCAAAAGCTTTCTCTTGAAATGTGTCCGTCTTCTGAAGAAGAAAAAGAAGAGATGAATAAGGTTCCTTATATGGAAGCTGTTGGTTGTTTACTGTTTGCAGCTCAGAATACAAGACCAGACATTTGCTATATTGTCAATATACTAAGCCGTTTTAATACTAATCCAGGGAAGGCGCACTGGTCTGCAGTCAAACGTGTAATGCGATACCTTAAGGGTACCATTAATAAAGGTCTTGTGTATGATCGTGAATCAGAAGATCTGATTGGATACTGTGATGCCGATTGGGCAGGTAATATTGATGACAGGCGTTCTACAACTGGCTACATTTTTACTATGCAAGGCGCAGCAGTATCTTGGGGTACTAGAAGACAACGTACCGTGGCTCTCTCTTCAACAGAGGCTGAATTTATGTCATTAGTATCTGCGATTCAGGAATTAATATGGCTTCGTCGATTGGAGCGTGAATTAGTGGAAAATCCTCCTGATTCAACGGTATTATATTGCGACAACAAAAGTGCAATTCAAATTGCACAAAACAACTCCTACTCATCAAGAACAAAACATGTCGATATACGAATAAAGTTTCTACGTGAAAAACTGGAGAGCGGCGAGGTTAAACTTAATTATTTGGAGACAAATAAAATGTTAGCGGACATCTTTACAAAAGGCGTACCAGCTGATAAATATAAGTATTTCACAAATCAATTTGGTTTGATATAATTTTATTTAACTTTGATGTATTTATTTAACAATGAATTAATTTATGAATTTATTTTATTATTAAAGAAGATGTTTATTCAGGGAAGGTGTTGTAAATCGAATAACCATTTAGTTTTAGCATCACTATTAGTACAACTGTATTCATAGAAGGAGAGAAACAATAAAATGTTTTTTAGTTTAGTTCTTTTGTAACGTTCACCCAATACACTGCGTTTTACTCTAAATAACAACAAAGAGCTCATTTTCTTTCTATTAGAAATAGTGTTACTAGTTATTTAAGCGAGAAAACAAACGCTTATTTAAATGATGACAGTACATAATTGACTTTGAAAGCAAAAGTATTAGAACACATCATGAGTGTTTTAACAATACATCAATTTGTATAAATATGAAAACACAGTTAAGTTTTAAGAATTTTTGTAAGGAAATCTTTAAATTTGACCACGTTATTAAGAACTGATTAGATTATAATAGATTATAAATTAAAAACCATTCATATTCAGCCTAACTGTTTGTTATCGTTATAGTTATATAGAAATTCCCCAGGTTATTTGAAGGCTAAATAAGTAACTAATATTCGCAATCGTGAAAATATTAAATTTAACGTAAATGTGTTTATTATAAACAATACTTCATAAATGGATATAATATAATTTCATTCAATTGTTTTTAAATAATTTGAATTATACTCAATTAAAAAAACTCTCAATTGAATGTCGACCTATTTTTTTATTTTACATATTATGTGTTTAAAAGCTTAAATATTATAACAATAAATGTGAAATTTATCAAAAGATGTATACAGATGTTTATAATAATTAATAGGAATTAATAGACTCCAGCCGAAATCGGTTTGATCAGGCTGCAATCGAACTTAATATGCGTCTAATTCAAAACAAACCAAAACTTTTGTAATGTACTAGCATTTTAAAATTAAATGTATTAGGTATATTCATTATATAACATGTTTTTTATACATTGTAAAATAACATACAGATTGGGTTTTTACAGAAAAGTTTTGGTTTTCTTAAACTTTTTGCAATAACCTAACAGTTCTTTAGTTTAATTTATGACTTTCTAAACTTGTTTCGCCATTACATATGTACATAGGTATGTATTTATATATTTTTCCTTTATAAAAGTTTTAGTATAGGTAAAAATTTGCCGCAATTCTAGACGAAAATCTTTTTTGAATCTAATCCGGGTGGAGTAGAAAGATTCAAAGAACAATATGGGGTTTATGAAATGTTTTTCTGATTATTGTCATTTCTGTTACAAAATTTAAGCAGTTTTGTAGTAAAATAACTATCCTAGCAATTTCAAGCTTTTATGCACTAAATCTATAGATCCGAAAAATTATTATAAAGTGATATTTTGATAACTACACATATGTTTATTAGCAATGCACTCACATAGCCCTTAAACTTTCTTAAAATTTTTAAAAAATTATTAGACATCATAAATAAACTTCGAAATCAACTACTATTTATAGTACATGCATACTTATGTATGTACATATGTACATAATAAATGGCGTTAAATAATATTTTACGATTCCAACATTCAACTTGTTCAATAGTAAGCACATTTACATGAAGGTTTTATTTAAAAATAAAACAAACAAACAACTGACAGACAACGATAGTCATGCCATGTGACTTAATGTGTATATCAGTTATTTTTGTAAACAAAATTTGTATATGTAGCTAATATTTGCCTTTAGAATTTCACCACCAGTTAATGTTGTATGTGTATTTTCTTAATATTTTGTTCAACTGATAAGAGATAAATAAACAAACGAAATACATTTTTGCAAATTGACACAAGTTATTCTCATTGATATGAATACCATCTTAAAAAATAACAATAAGGTCATGTGTGTTTGAATGAATGAAGGAAAAGGTAAATGAGTCAAAATTTGAGTAAACTATGCCGACTTGATAAAATTAAATTGTCAGCTTATTAGCGTAATCAACAAGTTTGTCTATCTCTTTATTTTTATATTCTCCAAGACTGGTTGCGCATTAAAATCAATACGTTTTTGTCTATACATACGCATTTCCATTTATGTATTTGTTGTCGTTTTAGGTTCGTAAAGCCGGACAATATGGTTTTGATGTACAAACCCGTCAATTCCATGCTTCCTGCTATACTGCTTCCAAGGTAGCTATGTCGAAGTTCGATACCGATGTGTTTATGCCTTATGACAAGTTGGCCAAAACTTTGGATGTTGTTAAGGGACGTTTGAACCGTCCTTTGACCTTGTCCGAAAAGATTTTGTACTCTCACTTGGATGATCCCAAAAATCAAGATATCGTTCGTGGCACCTCGTACTTGCGTTTGCGCCCCGATCGTGTTGCTATGCAAGATGCCACCGCTCAGATGGCTCTCTTGCAATTCATTTCTTCGGGCTTGAAGAAGGTTGCTGTCCCCTCCACCGTACACTGCGATCACTTGATCGAAGCTCAAATTGGCGGTGTCCAGGATTTGGCTCGTGCCAAGGACTTGAACAAGGAAGTTTACAAATTCTTGTCCAGCGCTTGCGCTAAGTACGGCTTGGGTTTCTGGAAGCCAGGCAGTGGTATTATCCATCAAATTATTTTAGAAAATTATGCCTTCCCCGGTTTGTTGATGATCGGTACTGATTCTCACACCCCCAACGGTGGTGGTCTTGGCGGTTTGTGCATTGGTGTCGGTGGCGCCGATGCTGTCGATGTAATGGCCAATATCCCATGGGAATTGAAGTGTCCTAAGGTTATTGGTGTCCATTTGTCTGGTAAGATTAGCGGTTGGACTTCCCCCAAGGATGTCATCTTGAAGGTAGCTGACATCTTGACTGTCAAGGGTGGTACTGGTGCCATAATTGAATACCACGGCAAGGGCGTTGATTCGATTTCTTGCACTGGCATGGCCACTATTTGCAACATGGGTGCTGAAATTGGTGCCACCACCTCAGTATTCCCCTTCAATGAACGTATGGCTTCTTATTTGAAATCCACTGGTCGCTCTGGCATTGCTGACGAAGCCAAGAAATACCAATCGAAAATCTTGTCGCCCGATAGCAACTGCAAATATGATGAAGTCATCGAAATTGACTTGAACAAATTGGAACCCCATGTCAACGGTCCCTTTACTCCCGATTTGGCCCACCCCATCAGCAAGTTGGGCGAGAACTCCAAGAAAAACGGCTATCCTTTGGATATTAAGGTTGGTTTGATCGGTTCCTGCACCAACTCTTCATACGAAGACATGGGTCGTTGCGCCAGCATTGCCAAGAATGCCATGCAACACGGTCTCAAATCAAAGATTCCCTTCAACGTTACCCCCGGCTCCGAACAAATCCGTGCTACCATTGAACGTGACGGCATCTCCGATATTTTCAACAAATTCGGTGGTACCGTCTTGGCTAACGCTTGTGGTCCCTGCATTGGTCAATGGGATCGTAAGGATATTAAGAAGGGCGACAAGAACACCATCGTCACCTCATACAACCGTAACTTCACTGGTCGTAATGATGCCAATCCTGCCACCCATGCTTTCGTTACCAGGTAAGAATACTAGTCAGATTTACATGTTTTACTCAGAATTGTCACAAATACAAAAGAATACATCAAAATTTTAATATTTATTATGAAAACTTATCAATTTCTAGTCATTTTGAAAAATCTATTAGTTTCTTATTCGATTAACGTCACATAAACGCATACATTTGAATATTTAATGGCCAAAAACAGCTTAAATTTACAATGAAAATAAACAAACAAAATAAACATTTTTATAGCCCTGAATTGGTAACAGCTCTTTCCATTGCTGGCCGCCTAGATTTCAACCCTCTTACCGACGAATTAACTGGATCAGATGGCAAGAAATTCAAATTGGATGCTCCCTTCGGCGATGAATTGCCCTCCAAGGGCTTCGACCCCGGCATGGACACCTATGATGCTCCTCCATCCGTAAGTAATTAATATCGAACACATTTCTGTTCATAGGAAATCTATAATTTAAAAATTGTTTCGCATCGTAGAGTGGCGAAAGCGTACAAGTTGATGTTGATCCCAAGAGTCAACGTTTGCAATTACTATCACCCTTCGACAAGTGGGATGGCAAAGACTACACCGACTTGACCGTTCTCATCAAGGTCAAGGGCAAGTGTACCACTGATCACATTTCCGCCGCTGGTCCCTGGTTGAAATATCGTGGCCATCTTGACAACATCTCCAACAATATGTTCATTGGTGCTACCAACTACGAAAACAATGAAATGAACAACATCAAAAACCAACGTACCGGTAAATGGGGTGGTGTACCCGATGTTGCCCGTGACTACAAGGCCAACAACATCAGATGGGTTGCCGTTGGTGATGATAACTACGGTGAAGGTTCATCTCGCGAACACGCCGCCTTAGAACCCCGTCACTTGGGTGGCCGTGCCATCATTGTCAAGTCCTTTGCCCGTATCCACGAAACCAACTTGAAGAAACAAGGTGTATTGCCCTTGACTTTCGCCAACCCTGCCGACTACGATAAGGTAAATACATAAAAACACGACTTTACTCACAGGCATAGTTGCATAAATGAATGACATGTGTATATGGTATGATTTTAGGTTCAACCAACTAGCAAAATCTCTTTGTTGGGTCTTGCCAATTTGGCACCTGGCAAACCAGTCGATTGTGAAATCAAGAACGGCGACAAAATCGACAAGATCAAGTTAAATCACACCATGAACGACCAACAAATTGAATGGTTCAGAGCTGGCAGTGCCCTCAACCGCATGAAGGAAATTTCTGGCAACTAAATCTAAAATCCTACTGCATGTCTGATTTTTCTAATTTATGATTTATTGTCTATCTTGCTTTTCCCGCCAGTTTCTATATAATTTCTCTTAATTTTAGGTCTATAAATAATTTAGTCATTTTGTTCACTTGTTCAATTTACTTCAAGTAATTCTGGATGATTGAATTAATGAATATATAATTATTTTGTAATATTGTTGTTTCAATTTATGTTAAAAACAAAGATCGAAATTCGATACACTTATTTATATATTTACAATATTGTATTTTTTTTTAAATTATATACCATTAATTATTGTTAAATGCAACAATTAAGAGCAAAAAAAAAAACAAACAAACAAAACGGATAGCGAAACACTCATTAAACGATATACAATATACTTAATAACAATTTCTATTTAATAAAGAAAAAATATGAATTTAATTAAGTAAAAATTCAAAAAAACTCATAAAGTACCTAAAATTGTTAATTTATTTATTTACTACATCTAGATAAAATGTTAATAGTTGCCAGGATAATAAATGAGTGAAATAAACATTTTCAGTTTGTTATTTTATACTTCTTCGTTCCCAAATATTTATTACGATTACGAAAGACGTTGACGATATATTATTACTTAATACACGCATATTTATTATATAAATAGTTCAGATGATGTGATTCAATATTAAATCGATTTAAAATAAAAATAATTTGACTTTAATTTGTTTCTCATCATTGCAGTAAGTATTTACAAATATTCTTCTAAAACAAGAAAACCAATGTTTGTAAAATTCTAATACAGATTCGCTAAATTCTGTTAGCGTCGGTTTCTAATTTAACACATAAAATCAATTATTAATATGAAAATTTTTTTTTTTTTTTTTTTGGTGGGTGTACTAGTGACGATTTAAAATCAAATCACTGTATATCTATGTATTATAAATTAAAATTTTGTAACTCTGGAATACGAAATTTATAAAACATACCACACTGCAAACTAAACTTACCCTCTGTTTCTTGGTAATTTTTACCTGACGGAAGGTATTACGTTCAAACACATTGCCACGAAAACTTAACTTGAGAGAGTTTTTTAATATATGTATTATATGGCATAGGTATATTTCAAATATAATGAATGATTTTTCAGAAATTCTGGACTTAATATTTGTAAATGATAAAGATGACTGTTCTATTAAACGTTTTCCTCCACTAACAACACCTGAAGACCGGTATCATCCTACTATGGAAGTAGTTATGTTTATGCAACCTCAAAATATTCCGTCAAAGTCAGTCATTACTGAAAAGGTTTTTTGTTTCAAACGAACTAACTTCAACATGTTAAATGGACTAACATTTTAACACTTCTCATATATCCAACAACAAGGAAATACAAAACATTTGAAATTTTCAAAAATAAACTTCATTATTTTATGGACATTTATTTCATTTTCTGGACCACCGTGGAATAACAAACAGCTGGCTGTTGCAAAGAATAAGATATTTAAGCGTTCGGGATTTTCTTTTGATTATTTGAACTACACCATTAGCCGGACTAAATATACACAATTAAATAATGTGTGCTACTCACAGTATTTAATTAAAACTATAAATAACTTGAAACGTGATCCAGTCATTCTACAAATTCGTTAACACAAAGAAAAAGACAAGCGGTTATCCTGCTGTAAAGTCGTATCAACAAAATGAATCTGACAATGTTAAAGTTATATGTAATATGTTTGTGGACTTTTTTCAGCCACCTACTCAAATAAAAACAAGTAAGAAAGTATAGTCGGTCAAGCCCAACCATATAATACCCAGTATATGTATAAAACAGTTTTTCTGAAATGGGCGTAATATATATGGGAGATATAACCTATTGTGGACCGATCATCCAAAAATTTAATGTCATGATGTCTGTAAATATAAATATTATATGTGTTAAACTTTATCTCGATATAAATACTTTTAAAAGATTTATGGAGCTTATAGTGAATTACGGAGAGGGTCTTATATGTGAGTTTCGACTAATTATGGACCGACCATTATAAATGCCCCTATTGCCGTTCTCAACTCAACTAAGTTTGGTCGTCTGTCAGTCAACCCGACTTTAACTCTACTACATAAAAGTTGTGAATGGCAATACCGATTTAAGAAAGACGACCAAATTTTTAAAAAAGTTGTGAACCGCAATAGGGGCAAAAATTAGGTGTCATTATTTCTGTATATATGAAACTTATTTGTGTAGAATTTTATTTGGATACCAACATTTTTGAGAGAGTTATAGTCTTTAAAGTGGTTTTCGGAAATAGGCCTTAACTATATGGGAGCTACGAGTAATTATAGGCCAATCTGCACAAAATTTGTAGATGTGATTTGGCTTCATTTAACATTTATGATTGATAAATCTCAATTTCGGAGGGACATTTGTATGGGGGCGAGGTGAAATAAAGGGCCAATTTCCACCACTTTCAATCCCATCCAACCTTGGGCCGAAAAAATATGTACCAAATTTTATCGAAATATCTTTAAAATTGCGACCTGGGGGGTAACTCTCTATTGCGATGCGAAGTATAAATTTGTACGCTTATCGCATCGAATTTGCTTTCGCATCGCAATAGAGAGTAACCCCCCTGTACTCTGCGCACAAGCTTTACATGGACAGCCAGACGGACACAGAAAGTGATTCTAATAAATAGTTCAGATAAAAGTGATTCTGAGTCGATCGGTATACTTTAAGGTGGGTGTTGGACCAATATTTCTGTGCGTTACAAATGTCAGCACAAATCCAATATACCCTCCCCACTATGGTGGTGTAGGGTATAATTACGATGATACCTTTATTAGAATAAAATCTATCTACATATATCCATACCGTCTCTTGATGTTTCTACAGTCCTAAATGGCATTAAAAAGCTTAAGTTCTCCTATAGTTCCGGTCCTGACAATATCCCCAGTAATATATTAATCAACTGCGCCAAAGTCTTAGCTCCTAAATTAACACTTTTGTTTAACACTTCTATTATTAATGGATACTTTCAAGCAATCTGGATGGAATCATATATTGTTCCATTATTTAAATCGGGCAGCAAATCTGATGTCGAAAACTATTTTACCGAAACTTTTTGAACAATTAATAACCGATCATTTAAACTATCAAGTATCAAATTTAGTATCTTCATTTTAACATGGTTTTCAAAAATCTTATTCTACTTCTACATACTAATCTTCTGCATCTAACAACAGTCATCAATCGCGGCTTTATTCAAAGGATGCAAACTGATGTTATATGTACGGATTTCAGTAAAACATTTTACAAAATAAATCATTTACTTCTCGTACAGAAACTGCAAACATTGGGGTTTACAGATCTTAGCGTACAGTGGATACAATCTTATCTGTCGAATAGAACACAAACCGTTCGTTTTAATAACACGTCTTCATATAAAATTAACGTTTGTTCTAGAGTACCACAAGGGAGTCACCTTGGGCCGCTGTTATTTTCTCTTTTTATTAACGACTTGCCTAAAGTAATTAAAATTTCTAATATTTTAATGTATGCAGACGACGTAAAAATTTGCTTGGCCTATAACCAAACTTTTGATCACTTACGTCTCCAAACCGACTTGCATTCTTTTTATGAATGATGCAAGCTTAACTTGATGGAACTTAACTTAAAGAAATACCCTCCACCTAAACGTAATAAGAAATACAAAAACTACACTGGTTATAGGACTAGAATATCCTTATTCTGTGTTTTCTATTCAGTCTTAGTGCAAATTTTATTTGTATTTGATATATTGTTTGAAAGACAATTTTACGACCAACATAATTTATGTTAAATATTTTGAAATTTTGTCTAATTTTCACCATTTTTAATTGATTTAATGACCAATTCTTACCATAATTTACAGAGTTTGTCTGATGTTCATAATAATCTTGAGTGTAATATAAGAAACAGAGTATAAAAAGGGGAACAATTCGGTTTTAGTGACTTTGCTCCAAAAAAAAAAAAAAAACTTTATCAAACAGGGCTTTTAGAGGAGATGCCAGCAAAAAAAATTGTTGGCGGTCACGCCTATTTTCGAGGGGGCGGGCCCGTAAAGTTGAAAATATGTAGACCTATATCTCGGGAACTACCGGGTGTCCGATAATTTGTAATACATTAAATAAAAGGTATATCCTTTCCAACGATATATATCATGATTATAAAATACGGGCCGAATATGGTTTAAGCCCGAAAAGAATATTTTTTGACCTGAATTTATTTGTTTTTTGGAAATGGTTATATATGGCAGCTATGACAAATTATGGGTCGATCTTCTTAAATTTTGGAACAGTTATTTTCATGCATATGAGGATATTTCAAGTCGAATTTCAACATAATAACGGTATATTTAAGATATATATTAGTATTAACGTGGATTTTGGTAGTGGACCTTATATGGAACATATGTCAAAATCCAGCAGTTTGATTTAGGCATGTATGTAAATGATCCGTGTAGACTTTTGGATTGGTACCCCTATTTATAAGAGATTTATGAGTATTAAAGTGATTTTCGGAAGAGGGCTTTATATGGGGCATACGGTTAAAAATAGACCGAAATTCACAAAATTTTGTGGGATGATTTTTGTATATATGTATGTAAATGATCTGTGCAAAGTTTTGAGTCGGTACCGATATTTATACAATATATATAGGGATAAATGTCTTTTTCAGATGTGGTCCTTGTATGGGAGCTATGACCAATTCTGGGCCGACCACCATAAAATTTAGTACAACAATTTATTTGCCTATAAAGATTATTTATGTCCAATTTTAGCCGTTGTATATGTACGTTGTTTGTATGATAAAAGAAGAAAGTGTGCGGAAAATAGTAAGAATCGATCCATGATTTCTCATAGCACTCATACAAAAATCTTCCCGAAATATTGCTCAATTATACATAAATGCATATAAAACTGAAATATCAATAAAAAATTAAGCAGGAATAAGTTGCATGCAAAAAGAAATCGTAAAACGAAATTTTTTTTAGTTCGGTCCATGTTTGACCATAGATCCCATATAAAGTCCACTTCCAAAATTCACTTAAATACGCATAAAACAGATATAAATAATGTTAAACGGCTAAAATTTGACATAAATACTCTTTATAGGCAAATAAATTGTTGTACTAAATTTTATGGTAGTGGGCCCAGAACTGGTCATAGCTCCCATACAAGGACCACATCTGAAAAAGACATTTATCCCTATATATATTGTATAAATATCGGTGCCGACTCAAAACTTTGCACAGATCATTTTAATATATACAAAAATCATCCCACAAAATTTTGTGAATTTCGGTCTATTTTTAACCATATGCCCCATATAAAGCCCTCTTGCGAAAATCACTTTAATACTCATAAATCGCTTATAAATAACGGTACCAATCCAAAATTTTACACAGATCATTTACATACATGCCTAAATCAAACTGCTGGATTTTGAGAATATCGGTCCATATTTGACTATATCCCCCACATAAGGTCCACTCTCGAAATCCACGTTAATACTAATATATATCGTATATATAGCGTTATTATGTTGAAATTCGACGTGAAATATCCTCATATCCATGAAAATAACTGTTCCAAAATTTAAGAAGATCGGCCCATAATTTGTCATAGCTGCCATATAAGAACCATTTCCAAAAAACAAATAAATTCGGGTCAAAAAATATTTTTTTCGGATTTAACCCATATTCGGTCCATATTTTATAATCATGATATATATCGTTGGAAAGGTGTTTTTAATACATTTTATTTAGTGTATTACAAATTATCAAGCACCCAGTAGTTCCCGAGATATAGGCCTATATATTTTCAACTTTACGGGCCCGCCCCCTCGAATATAGGCGTGACCGCCAACAAATTTTTTTTTCTGGTATCTCCTGTAAAAGCCCTATTTCATTTTGTGTTTGTTTATTTTTTTTTGAGCAAAATCACTAAAACCGAATTGTACCCCTTTTTATACCCTTCACCATCGTGAGAAGGGTATATACATATAAGTTTGTCATTCCGTGTGTAATTTTTTTATACTCTGTTTGTTAAGTTACACTCATGATTATTATGAACATCAGACAAACTCTGTAAATTATGGTAAGAATTGGTAAATAAATCAATTAAAATGGTGAAAATTAGACAAAATATCAAAATATTTAACATAAATTATGTTGGTCGTAAAATTGTCTTTCAAACAATATATCAATTCCTAATAAAATTTGCACTAAGACTGAATAGAAAACACAGAATTAGGATATTCTAGTCTAGTGTAGTTTCTGTATTTCTTATTACGCTTAGGTGAAGGGTATTTAAGATTCGGCACAGCCGAATATAGCACTCTTACTTGTTTGTGATAGAGTTGTTAAATTCGTTAACCAAAGCTATACCACGCTCTGCACAATCGTTTACAACTCTTAAAAGGCTCGCTCTTTCTTTCATATGAATATAAATTGCATCATCGCTTCCACACTGCAGGGTCCGTTGTAAGGAATGAATGAATCTTTTCATGTCCATCATCCATTAATAAATCAAATAAAACAAAATTTTGGTTGTTGGTTTTTAAGAGCGTCTGTATAATACTTAAACATTTCTTCTCGTAGTTCGAGTAAGCGGCTGGTATCGAATAATACATTTTCTCTATCGATTTTTGTCCATTGTTATTGAAAACGCTTAAACAGTTGCACTTCCGGTCCTACAGTGTGTCCAAAAAACTCTTTAAGTATATTAGAAATCATTACCTCAGACATATGATGACGACAAGCAATACATATTGTAACGCGTCGTCTACGAAAAATATATAACAATAAAAACTGCTAAAAATTCGCCTTATGAATATGCTTAAATTTCTTGAACGCTTGGTTAAGGGCAAAACAAATGATGTTCGACTAGCTCAGTGGTATAAAATGGTTCTTAACCCGGTTTCACAGACGCTTACATATAATACACTATTTGCCTTGAAATACCATAGTGTATTTAATTTTTATAAAAAGAAAATAAACAAATGCTCAATTTTTTTAGCATGTTGTTGGCAAGATGTTGTGCCGATTTGGGTACATTTTTCCCTCCCTACTGACTACTGGACTGTCAGACGCCTTGACAGAATGTATACCCTGAATTTCTATTTCTGTCCCTAAATGTGTGTGGTGATCTTTACTTACTTTTCGTTGTTGTCCCTAGCATTCCTCCTTTAGAAAAAAACCTTAGTAATTCATTTTAAATTCCTTTTATAATTTCAGTTAGAAGGATTCATTATATTTATTAAAATCTTCTTTCCTTTTTATGATACAATTTTTCTTCTTATTGTTAACTTAGCCTAACACTATAATTATACTAAAATTAACAATTTTAAATGTTTGGGATCCTCTTTTTCTTCCCTTTTTACAAACTAATTTTACTTTCTTCTTTTTTTTCCAAAATTTTACAACGACGTTCAAATGGGACTCTCTTCCCTTTTTGTTTTCACTAACATTTCTTAAAATTCTCTATTTGGTTTAGCTAAATGATGTTTAGTTAATTTACTCAAGTAACAATAATAAAAAAATTTTTAAAAAAATATGCTTACAAGTTTTTATTTCCTTATCTTAACCATACGTGTGATGCCTGGTGGATTTGTTGTAGCTGGTGTTGTTGCTAATGTTTTAAATATTGTTGCCGTCGCTAGCGTTGGTTTCCTTGCAGTTGTTGTTGTTACTGATGATGAGGTGGACGTTGTTGTTGTTGTTGTTTATTTAATACATTGTGTATCCATTTATGTTTCACCAATATGGGTTAATTGGTTTTTTGCGTTGGTGTGATGTTCTTTTCCTTTTTCTTTTTTAATCTTCTTGTTTCAAAATGTTAATTAATTGTGGGATTGTCCGTTTAACGCCGAATTGTCTTTTTACTTTGTCCTTCTTTTATTCGTTTTGCATGTGGAACACTTTTAATTTAATTTTTCAAGTTTTTATTTTTTGTTTGGTTTTTTGTTATAATTTTAAAGGGTTTTATTACAAAATTTTTGAGCTTTTTTTCTTTTTAAAACTTATTTCTTTTGTTATAAACTTTGAGTTTTTATCTTTTTGTTACAAATTTTGAGGTGTTCATTTTATTGTTACAAATTTGGAGTTTTTATTTTTTTTTTTTTTGTTACAAATTTTGAGCTTTTATTTTCTTGTTACAAATTTTGAGCTTTTAAATTTTTCTCTTATTTTTACAATTTTTGAGTCTTTTCTCTTAAACTTATCTTGCTACTTTTCTTTTGATCTTTTCTTTTTTTGTCTTCCTTTTCATTTTCCCTTTCTTTTTTTTTTCGTTTTTAAAATTTTTAAATTCACTTCTCTTTTCTTTGTGGTTCAATATCAAATTTATTTGGTTTTTTCCTGCTTTAGATTCTGTAGACAAATTCTTATATGCCGCTCTTTTTCGCACTTACACTTTGATAAGATTTCCTTTGTCTTATTCAATCACAAAAATCTATTTTTTTATGCACAAATTAACGCAGCTTGTGGCAATTTCTTGCATTTTCAAACAACTTTCCTTCAATTTCATGCACATTTTTACACATTTTGTTAATTATTTTCAATCAATTTCACAATTTCCTGAAAATCCTTAGGGTCTTCTCTTCCTCCTAACAGGTTTAATAAAAAAAACTTTTTTATTTATTTCATTGCAAGAAACAAGTAAACTTTATGATGTATGTATAGCAATAAGGGAAAGCTTTAAGCAAAACTGTTTTTATTTAATTAAACTTGCATATTTATATTAATTTCGCACAAAAAAATTTTTTTTCATCGGTCGACCGCGCACGTCAACTTATCTCAATCAACTGTCCTTTCTTTACCATCGCTTTTGTTCATATATTGAAATGCACATTCCAATCAGAAAAAAATAACTGTAAACATTCTTTGCATTTTTGGCATTCCACAGCAAGAATGTGTTTGTGTATGGGCAGAGGTACTGGTAAAAAAAATCTCTACACAATTATTTGTCTGTTGTGTGTGTGTTAAACACGAGGCGCAAATGTGAGAGTGAATGTTTGTTTTATGAAGAGAGAAAGAGAGAAAAAATGGGTCATGAATGCGCATGTTAATCACGTTACATTTTCTTTCCCCTCTTTTCTAGAACATTCTTTTCTGTCGTAAATACTTCCAGATTTTTTCTTAACAACGATAAAAAAAGAAGTTGTTGTCAACATGAAATAAAAGATGGAATTTTAAACATGCCATAGCGCGAATGTAATGGGTACGTGGCATTTAAACAAAATATGAGCATGAGGCGCATATTCAGTGGTACCGTTATGCGTATGCTATGTGGGGTGCGGGTGAAGGGACAGGGTTTAGAGTGAAAGACAATTCCCTCTAAATCCGTAACAAACCTGCTTCAAATCAAGATCATTGATAGAAGATTTTGAACAGGCAGGATTTAGCAGATTCGAAATTGCTTGCAAATAAAAGCTACGTCTAACGTGTGGCTCGACCCACGAAGCCGGGCAGTAATAGGAAAGAAAAGGATATATTTAGGTGTACTAATGTGCGTGTGGCACGACCCACGAAGCCGGGCAAACCCTTCAAAATCAATGAAAAAAAATATAGAACTGTTTATGTTAAGGACGAATGTCCGAAGCGTGATACTTGCCAATATAATTGCCCTGGAGATCCTCAATATCGTACAAAGCGTTCCCAATTTTCTTCCTAATTCGGCACTTAATGAATTTTGGGTTAAATTTTGCATTAATGCCTTTCTTAAAATCGCTTTGCGAATGATTTTTTCGGAACACTTCTTGTCCCACAACGAAATTAACAGGCTTACTTCTTGTGTTGTATGTTTTAGAAGCCTTTTCATGGGCAGCATTTAGATTTTCGCGAATCTTCTCTCGTATGTGCTGCAGGCGATCAGAGGTATGTACTTCTGTATCATCAGACAACATGTTTAATTTTTCTAAAATAGCGTAAGATGTTCCAT
Organism: Bellardia pandia; assembly: GCA_916048285.2. Taxonomy (NCBI): domain Eukaryota; kingdom Metazoa; phylum Arthropoda; class Insecta; order Diptera; family Calliphoridae; genus Bellardia; species Bellardia pandia. The sequence goes on from OU696530.1 coordinate 57,282,143, forward strand.
GTGAAATCATATTTTGCCCAAACAGCGCAAAATATGGTGAGCACTGGATGGCTGAATGGAAGTCGCTTCTCAAAATCGTCAAAATCTTTGAAATATTTCTGTCCCAGCTGGAGTGATCGGGCACATTTTTAAGAAAATAGCGAATTTTTGATACAATCTCTCGGTTTACTCTCTCTGAACTATTAGCTTGAGGGGAATAAAAACCTGTTGTAATGTGCGTTATGCCATAAGCTAAAAAAAATTCTTTCATGTCCTTGGATACGAATTGTTTGCCGTTGTCACTATGGACATATTGTGGCATACCAAAAGTACAGAAAATTTCGTTTTGAAAAAACTCGATTATATTGCTTGTGGTTGCTGACTTTAAGGGTTTCAAAAACATGAACTTTGTTAGGTGGTCTACTACTATAAATAAATGGCAATTCTTCGATTTCGTGCATGGATACGGTCCCAAGAAGTCGCAATAAAGCCTTTGGAAAGGGCGAACTGTGACAAACTGATTCCCCATAGGAGGACGTAATGTTGTATTTACTGGTTTTATGATTTTGCAATCATCACAGTTTCGAATGTACTGTTTGACTTCACGCGCCATTTGTGGCCAATAATATTTTTGCCTTAATCGGAAAATAGTCTTAGTATGGCCGCCGTGACACCCTTCCTCATGTGCGGATTCAATCAGTTTTTGGGTTAATGCTTTCGGTACCCATAACCGCCAAACGTTTTGTTCCTGCTCATCAGGACTTCGAAATTTTACACGTTTGTAAATGAAATTTTCTGACAAGCACAAATCTGGAAGTGCGTCCCCATTTACACGAATGGTTTCCCTTAAGTCGCTATATTCTTTACCATCAAATTCGGAGGAGTCAGTATCTATTTCTGGTGGATTATGATCAATTTCAAGTTCGTCTACGTCGAATCTAGAGAGCGCGTCAGGCACTACATTTAGGGAACCTTTTCTGTGTTCCATCACAAAGTCAAAATTTTGAAGTTTCAAACTCCACCTGGCTAGTCTACCGTGTAGGTCCTTTTGGGCCATTAGCCATTTTAGACTCGAATGGTCGGTAACAATTTTAAACGGGAGTCCCTCGACATATTGCCTGAACTGTTTTACTGAAATCACGGCCGCTAAACACTCTAGCTCCGTGACTGTATAATTCCGTTGTGCCCGATTCAACTTTTGGGACACAAACGCTATTGGTCTCTCCCTACCTTCATCGTCTAGTTGGTATAGAACACCTCCAACCCCTATACGGGATGCGTCGCATTGTATCACGAACTCTTTTGTGAAATCTGGCTGGGCCAGAACTGGTGCACTTGACAAAGCAGATTTTAAATGGTTAAAAGAATCTACAGCCTCCTGAGTGAGACGAAAAGGTTTGTTTGATTTTTTCAAACAATCAGTAAGGGGGCCTGCTAAATCTGAAAAGTTATTAATAAAGGCGCGGTACCAATTTGACATTCCAATAAACCGTCTGACTTGGCGCGGGGTTTTAGGTAGAGGAAACGCCTCGATAGCTCTTACCTTTTCTGGATCGACCTTTAAATTGCCCCCGCCTATTATGTAGCCGAGATATTTTATCTCAGTCTGACAAAATTTGCTTTTGCCAACGTTTATCGTGAGGCCAGCAGATTTTAGGCACTCTGCAACTTCCGAAAGCAATTTAAGATGATCTTCGAAATTTTGGCTACATACCAGGAGATCGTCCAAGTAGACGAAAACGTTGCTCCTCAAGCTTGATGGAATGGTCTTGTCCATCAAGCGGCTCATGGTCTGAGTACCATTGCATACCCCAAACGGCATTACCCGATATTGGTAAAGAGGCCTACCTGGTACGGCGAACGCTGTCTTTTCTTTGGAAGAATCTGACAATTTAATTTGGAAAAAGGCGTCCTTCAGATCTATACCACTTATGAAGTGTGTATCTTTTAAACGGCTAAGCAGCCCGTTTATGTGTGGGAGAGGGTACGAGTCTTTCTTTGTCAATGTATTTAACTTTCTACAATCTAGGCAAAGCCTGATCTTATTTGGCTTGCGGACAGTTACAATAGGACTACACCATGGTGAATTCGTCTCCTCAATAACTCCAAGAGCTAATAGCCTATCTAGCTCCTCATAGACTTCTGCTTGTCTAGGTGGGGAAAGAGGGTAATGTTTACACTTCACAGGGGTAGCATCACCTGTATCTATGTGGTGCTCAACAAGGTGAGTACACCCAAGACCTAATTTTTCATATTCCGGGAATTTGGAAACAACTAGTTGAAGTCGATATTTCTGTTCGGGACTGAGGTCATGATATGCTAATTGGGAACTTGCATCTATTTCAATACATGAAATAATTTGTGGTGCCAGTTCGAAAGCCCTCCAAAAATTAACGCCAAGGTAACCCTCAAGTGATAGTCCAGGTACTATGTAAAATAAAATAGGTTTTGTTACACCCATATATGTCACCGGAAGTGAACAGTAGCCTACGACTTCGGTTTTCGAACCGTTTGCTGTTAAAATATTAGATCTTACTTTTTTTATCTGAATCCCAGTCTGTTTATTAATGAATTCTAAGCTGCCTTTGCCCAATGCGGATACGTTAGCTCCCGAATCTAAAAGGCAAAATAATTCGTCACCAAAAATCTTTATTTTCGCAAAGGGTCTGCCATCGTCAGCACTTAGTAATTGTGTTTCCTCTACTGATTTCCTAAATTTTCTGCGCATTTTAAATCGTTGTCTGCATTTAAGGATTTTGCGTGAAGGTCTCGCTTTAGAATAAATCTTTTGGGTCTTAAACAAGTTTTGTCTATGCTGGTGTAAGGAAATATTTGTAGCGTCTGTGAAAGAAGATTGAGGTAAGACCCCCTGTGGGGGTTTACACTCTGCATCTATAGATAACTCGGGATTTATTGGGGGGAACGAGCATCCCCGGTCGCCCACTCGTTCCGTCGTCTGTTTCCCTGGTGTGGCCCACTACACTTCGGTGTAGTTACACCCCTTTGACCACATTTGAAGCAAAAGACGTGTCGGGTTTCGTCAGGACAATAAATGTAGCTGTGTCCTAGCTGAAGACAGTTCCAGCATTTTATTTTCGAATAATCCCCTTTTACGCAAGATTTGTTTACCTTTAAGGCATCTAACTGTGGATCCTCTTCGGATTCCTCAGAATCATCAACCGAAATTTCGTTCACGTGACGTGTTTTGCTCAGTAGGTTTGTTGAAACCTTACTTTCTTGTAGCACCTTCTCAGCCTTCCTTGCAATTAAGCGAAGTTCTCCTAAATCTTTAGGGTCAGCAATGAAAAGCATGATTTTCAATTCAGGGTTGACGTTTTTCTTGATTATTTCAATCAAGGAGATATCGGACATTGGAGTTCTAAGTTTTAAATTTAAATGTGTAACCGAAGAATGGAAATCATCGTAACTTTCTCTTGAAAGTTGTTCCCGAGTTGAAATTTTCAACAAAATTTCATTTTCTGTTTCAAGCGTCCCGAATTCTTTAATAAGAGCTGTTTTTAACATGAAATAAGTTGCTCTGGGGTTCTGCTTAATAAACATCCAATACCAAACTTCCGCTTTTTGGGAAAGAAACATGTGAAAATTTGCCATAAGGTGGTCTAATGGACACTGAGAACGTTCGGTTAGTGTATCTATCTTAAATAAAAAGTCATTTACACTGCCTTCGCCATTATAAACAACCTTCCAATCTTTCAATTTAACAAAAAATGCTGAAGAAGCATGTGAAAATGAATTTCCTGCAAGATTTCCCGCTTGACTGCCTAAACTACCTGCTCTAGGAGAGCTTCTTTCCTCTCGTGGTTGATTTATAGTCTCTCTAATTGCACTGAGTTCTTGTCTAAAATCATCAAGTGTATGTCTCATGGTTTCTTGAACATATGTCATTAACGCTTCCATGTTGTTTACTTCTAAATTTCGGTCGCTTCTTGAACCTGAAGGTCCCGTATCTGTATTGGTATCACGTGAAGCCATAATGATTTTCTGGTTTAGATTATCTTGGTTATCTACAAAACCCTTTTCTTCGATTAAACTTTCTAATGACTGAAAATCTAAGTCTCGCAAGGATCTATCTAACAAATCACAATTTGAAACACTTCCAATTTCAATAACCTCTTCGCTAGCTGCTATATCTTCCGAATCTAAGGATCTTGCAGTCGATGGTGACCTCACAGCCCTAATACTAGTACTAGAGTGTGTACTTGGAACACTAGCAGATCTCTTCTGTTTTGGGATTGCACCTAAAATAGACGTACGGGTTTTTATTGGAGTTTTTCCTCTACCTCTGACAGTTGGTAAAGTCGAGCTTAGTTTTTGAGTGAGTGGCTTAGACAAATCTGATTTAGAACGAGTATTATGTTTGTGCATACTGCACTAAAACGCAAGAAAAAAAAAGTTTAAGTTTGTTTGTAAACGCAAGACGAAATGACCGGTAAGGAAAAAAAAGTTTTAAAAGCAATGATGAGTGCAGACACGAGAGGAAAAAAAAAATTTTAAAAGCAATGATGAGTGCAGACAAGAGAAAGTTTTCAACAGTAAAAAAAATTTTTTTAAAAAAAAATTTTTTTTTCCATCCGCAAAACAAATCCCGGAGGCAAAAAGAAATTTATAAATTGAAGCAATTATAATGAAAAAAAAAATTTTGTGAAAAAAACCAAAGTGAGAAAAGAAAAGTACTAAATCGAGATATTCGAAAATTTTTTCGAATAAACAAAAAAAAATTTTAAATTAATGAAAAGGAGAGCAAAAATAAAAAAGTACACAAAAAAAAATGAACTGAAACCAAAAAAAAATCAAAAGAAAGTGCAAATAAAAATATGATAATATAATAATATAATATAGTAATATAATATAATAAAAATATTGGTATAATAAAAAATTTCAAAAAAAGTAACGAAAAAAAAATGTATCCTCAGGAGGAATGCTAGGCATTACACCTGTCCAGTAAAAGATCACACACAAATTAATTTTAAAGAAAAATTAATTATATTTTTAAAAAAAAGTTAAAAAAAAAATTTTTTTATTTGATTTCACAAGTTTTCCTAAATCTATCGCGAGAATTTGAACCGAACTAAGTTATTTTGCAACTTGTATCGCCACTCGATGGCAATAATTACAAGGACTCAAATAACTATATTCGATTCTATACAGCTTCTCTAAAAACCGCCTACTAACGCAACGTAACCGCGCAACTCAATGTCGTCAGTCCGGACTTTTAGTAGGAGATTTCCAGCGAACCAGTATTCGATATAAAAAAAAACTTTACGTGGATATTTTAATAATTGGCCGTCGCAAACGAAGTTCCAGGTCTCAAATTACCCAAAATCGTGACTATACGTCCTATTAAAAATCCCGAAAGTTTGCAAAGAAAAAAATTTTACAATAAAATCTCAAGCGATAAATTCACATGAAAACTGTTCATTCATATTAAAAAAAATTTATTTTCACTCTAAGGGTGGCATTTGCGTTGGTAAATTTTTGCTTTTCGTTGGTAAATTTGCTTTACGTTGGTAAAGTTGCTTTGCGTTGGGCGCCATATATGTAACGCGTCGTCTACGAAAAATATATAACAATAAAAACTGCTAAAAATTCGCCTTATGAATATGCTTAAATTTCTTGAACGCTTGGTTAAGGGCAAAACAAATGATGTTCGACTAGCTCAGTGGTATAAAATGGTTCTTAACCCGGTTTCACAGACGCTTACATATAATACACTATTTGCCTTGAAATACCATAGTGTATTTAATTTTTATAAAAAGAAAATAAACAAATGCTCAATTTTTTTAGCATGTTGTTGGCAAGATGTTGTGCCGATTTGGGTACATTTTTCCCTCCCTACTGACTACTGGACTGTCAGACGCCTTGACAGAATGTATACCCTGAATTTCTATTTCTGTCCCTAAATGTGTGTGGTGATCTTTACTTACTTTTCGTTGTTGTCCCTAGCATTCCTCCTTTAGAAAAAAACCTTAGTAATTCATTTTAAATTCCTTTTATAATTTCAGTTAGAAGGATTCATTATATTTATTAAAATCTTCTTTCCTTTTTATGATACAATTTTTCTTCTTATTGTTAACTTAGCCTAACACTATAATTATACTAAAATTAACAATTTTAAATGTTTGGGATCCTCTTTTTCTTCCCTTTTTACAAACTAATTTTACTTTCTTCTTTTTTTTCCAAAATTTTACAACGACGTTCAAATGGGACTCTCTTCCCTTTTTGTTTTCACTAACATTTCTTAAAATTCTCTATTTGGTTTAGCTAAATGATGTTTAGTTAATTTACTCAAGTAACAATAATAAAAAAATTTTTAAAAAAATATGCTTACAAGTTTTTATTTCCTTATCTTAACCATACGTGTGATGCCTGGTGGATTTGTTGTAGCTGGTGTTGTTGCTAATGTTTTAAATATTGTTGCCGTCGCTAGCGTTGGTTTCCTTGCAGTTGTTGTTGTTACTGATGATGAGGTGGACGTTGTTGTTGTTGTTGTTTATTTAATACATTGTGTATCCATTTATGTTTCACCAATATGGGTTAATTGGTTTTTTGCGTTGGTGTGATGTTCTTTTCCTTTTTCTTTTTTAATCTTCTTGTTTCAAAATGTTAATTAATTGTGGGATTGTCCGTTTAACGCCGAATTGTCTTTTTACTTTGTCCTTCTTTTATTCGTTTTGCATGTGGAACACTTTTAATTTAATTTTTCAAGTTTTTATTTTTTGTTTGGTTTTTTGTTATAATTTTAAAGGGTTTTATTACAAAATTTTTGAGCTTTTTTTCTTTTTAAAACTTATTTCTTTTGTTATAAACTTTGAGTTTTTATCTTTTTGTTACAAATTTTGAGGTGTTCATTTTATTGTTACAAATTTGGAGTTTTTATTTTTTTTTTTTTTGTTACAAATTTTGAGCTTTTATTTTCTTGTTACAAATTTTGAGCTTTTAAATTTTTCTCTTATTTTTACAATTTTTGAGTCTTTTCTCTTAAACTTATCTTGCTACTTTTCTTTTGATCTTTTCTTTTTTTGTCTTCCTTTTCATTTTCCCTTTCTTTTTTTTTTCGTTTTTAAAATTTTTAAATTCACTTCTCTTTTCTTTGTGGTTCAATATCAAATTTATTTGGTTTTTTCCTGCTTTAGATTCTGTAGACAAATTCTTATATGCCGCTCTTTTTCGCACTTACACTTTGATAAGATTTCCTTTGTCTTATTCAATCACAAAAATCTATTTTTTTATGCACAAATTAACGCAGCTTGTGGCAATTTCTTGCATTTTCAAACAACTTTCCTTCAATTTCATGCACATTTTTACACATTTTGTTAATTATTTTCAATCAATTTCACAATTTCCTGAAAATCCTTAGGGTCTTCTCTTCCTCCTAACAGGTTTAATAAAAAAAACTTTTTTATTTATTTCATTGCAAGAAACAAGTAAACTTTATGATGTATGTATAGCAATAAGGGAAAGCTTTAAGCAAAACTGTTTTTATTTAATTAAACTTGCATATTTATATTAATTTCGCACAAAAAAATTTTTTTTCATCGGTCGACCGCGCACGTCAACTTATCTCAATCAACTGTCCTTTCTTTACCATCGCTTTTGTTCATATATTGAAATGCACATTCCAATCAGAAAAAAATAACTGTAAACATTCTTTGCATTTTTGGCATTCCACAGCAAGAATGTGTTTGTGTATGGGCAGAGGTACTGGTAAAAAAAATCTCTACACAATTATTTGTCTGTTGTGTGTGTGTTAAACACGAGGCGCAAATGTGAGAGTGAATGTTTGTTTTATGAAGAGAGAAAGAGAGAAAAAATGGGTCATGAATGCGCATGTTAATCACGTTACATTTTCTTTCCCCTCTTTTCTAGAACATTCTTTTCTGTCGTAAATACTTCCAGATTTTTTCTTAACAACGATAAAAAAAGAAGTTGTTGTCAACATGAAATAAAAGATGGAATTTTAAACATGCCATAGCGCGAATGTAATGGGTACGTGGCATTTAAACAAAATATGAGCATGAGGCGCATATTCAGTGGTACCGTTATGCGTATGCTATGTGGGGTGCGGGTGAAGGGACAGGGTTTAGAGTGAAAGACAATTCCCTCTAAATCCGTAACAATATCATTTTTTTATGTAGACCTTTTTCAATTAAAGTGCGTTAGAGGTTGTAGTGTCAAAACATAGTCCGCGAATGTTATTTTTAATTGCCTAATCCTAGAAGTTTTTCTACTCTACCAGAACTGACGACTACCGCTACCCTATCGATTTTTTGTTTTTCGTTAGAAATATCGGGAAGAAGATTACTATCCCAGTGCAATATGAGTGGATTTTGGAGATGGAATGTATCTTTTATCATTTTCTGTTATATATTTGATCATGTGATGTGTTGTATATGAGTCCGGGAAGGTTTCTCAGTTGGTACGACCACGCCTACTCTAACGCCCACTTTTTTAAATTGATTAATTTCTTCTGCATGGGTTTTTACCGATTTACTTCAAACAATTTGTATACACATCTTACTTATTTCTTTCGACCACTCCTACTTTTTTAAATTGTGTAATTGATTCTACTCAGATTTTAACATATTTACTTCAAATCGAATACACACGTTACTCTAGGTGTGGTAAAAATTAAGATTCATACTCCAAGCCCCCTTTCACTCCTCATCTCTTGCAGGATAACGCCTGCCGGGAAGGCCAGACCACTGGACCGATCTTATTAAAAATTTGACGGAATATAACTAAGACTCCGGCATGACTAAGAATTATTCTTTCGACCGCCTACTTTTTTCAAAATGAGAAAAATCAATAAAATTACTTAAAATGAATTGAATATTTGTGTAATGTCTTTCTTTCAAATTTATTTTAATTGGTAGCGTAGCAACGCGCGCAGGATACAGCTAGTACATATATAAAACTACATATTTAAAAAACTTGTTCAAACATTTGAGAATCTTTTACTATGCATTAAATTTATTTAATCATTCTATTTTATCTACAGAACATTGAGTATCAGAATTACATGAAATGACAAATTAACATCAAATAATACGATTCTTAAAATGGACTTAATACAATATTTCAGGGTAAACTAATTTTAATCAGTACTTATAATCAAAATATTTATTATAATATGGAATAGTAAATGCTGGATCCATACAGAGTATATCGGGTAGGGAAATGCGTTGTTGTAAATTAGTCATGATCATTTGTTCGCATAGATTGGCCCACAAGGAACCATATTTGTTTCGTATATAACTGCAGTTCAGTTTCTGACGCGTCAGAACTTTAATTAAATATACCAGATCGTCAATGTTGCGAGCCTGCGAAAACGGACTATGACCCACACATATTTCGTAAAGTATACAACCCAAAGACCATATATCCGACTTGTAATCATACTTATCACCACGCAAAACCTCAGGAGCCGAATAGAATGCAGTACCGGCTGCATTGCCATTCGCTTTATTTGGAGTGTTTATTAGAGATATACCGAAATCGGCAATTTTGATGTGATTATTTGTATCGACCAATAGATTGGCCGGCTTGAGATCGCGATGAAAAACGTGACGTATATGTAAATATTCCAAACCCATTAGGATGTCACAAAAATAACGTAAAATATTGGCATTGGAAAATCCCACTGGTTGTGCTTGATTGATAATATCCATGAGCGTACCATTCGGCGCATATTCCATAATTATATTAACAGTCCCGGCATGAACAAAGGAACCAATAAACTCTATTATATTTGGATGACGTACCTGTGATATTATATAGACCTAGTAAAAAAAGTTTAAACAAATTATTTGCACGTTTTTTGTATATTAGAGTTAGTATAGTATGTATTTACCTCCTCCAAAATCATTTTCATATCTTGTTTGGGATTTTGCACAATTATGCGTTTTACGCAGACCATTTGGTTATTACGGTAATTGCAGAGAAAGACTCTTCCAAAGGACCCGGCCCCCAGCACTTTAATTGGCATCAATGACGGCTCTCCCAAGTCCATTTGACTTAAATTAAATTATTAAAAACTAAAAATTAATTTCTTTTTTAAGTTGCAATCAATAATATCATCTGTGTTAATTGAATCACAAATCTTAATGCAAAGAAAAATATCAGAGATTATACAGTGATCGTCACTTGTTTGTACGCACATAACATACAGTGGGGAGCAGAGGTGAGAACATGTTTGTATTTTCTGCATTGTAAAATTCATAAAAATGGTAATAATGGAGCGATTTTTAAATTTCTTTTTCTATTTTAATTTTTATTTAGTTCTTTACATAATTCTTAATAAGAGAAATAAAAGCCCAATAAAACAAGATTGTAATTTAAATAACTACAAAACAACTTGTATGTACTCAGTTTTGCTCACACTTGTTATCAACCAAATTATTGAATCATTTTTTAATTTACCGTTATTTGAAATTAAGTTTTTAAACTTGTTGCTGCAATCTTTAATTTTGTCAGTATGAATTTTAGTTTTAAATAATAATTGAATAACTCCGTGTTCCAAAAACGTCGTTTTTTTTAATTTAAAAAAGTAAAAGTTAATATTTTTTGAAAAATGAAGAAACTATAGCCGTGGAAAATTTGATAATAAATAAAACAAAGAATGACTCCTCGTCACGTATGATAGCAAAAGAGCTTAATATAAGCCAATCAGTAGTTGTTAGAGTGTTAAAACGGCGAAATGTAGCTTCTAAAGACAGGCTTTCAGTCGCCAACGATTATTATCTGATGGAGACGCACGCCCTATAATGAGAAAAATGAGAGCAGACACGTCTTTAGTCCTAAAAGAAGCTTCCAAGACACCATGTTAAACAGATTGTAAAGCATCATCATGGTTTGGGGTTACTTTACATTGTGGCATGTTGGTAGATTACAAAAGATTTATGAAATCATGAGAAAAGAAGACTATTTAAAAATATTGCAGATTCAACTTCCCGATTTTGTAGATCTGAGCGCATACCCTGAGTAAGAAGTTGTGTTTCAACAGGATGGAGACCCAAAACACACCTCGAAAATCATTAAGGAATGGTTGAATGGGCAAACATTTCAATTGATGCAGTGGCCTCCGCAAAGTCCCGACCTCAATCCAATTGAAAATTTGTGGTAAATTGTGAAAAGACGGTTGGGACAGTATCGAACAGCTCCGTCGAACTTCGCTGAGTTGTGGCAACGTGTGGAGCTGGAGTGGCAGAGAATTCCACATGAAATTATCCAAAAGTTGGTTGAAAGTATGCCCAATCGCATAAATAGTGCATTAAAAAATAAAGGGCTGTGGACTAAGTACTAAAAATTTAAAAGTTTTTGTTTGTTTCCTGAAAGTGCAAAACTGAGTACATAAGATTTAATTTTATTTAATTTAGTTTGTTCCCTGAATACGTAGTTTTTTTGTTTTGTTTTAAGATCATTATTGTAATACACTAATTAATAAATAAAATAAAAAAGTAATAATTTAAATCGCTTTGTTATTACCATTTTTATGCACCTGCAAATGCAGAAAATCAGAACATGTACTCACCTCTGCTCCCCACTGTACATACATATGTTAATATTTTTATAAAATTGCTCTAATTTGTTTACTTGCTTTTGTAGTTTTGTATACATATGTACATATCGTACCATAAATACAAAAAGGTCACAACTCAAAATAATAAAACTTTCAGGAGACACAAAACACTGTTTATGTACAAGGAACATGCTTAACATAGAAATTTTCCAGTTAAAGTGTTGTGAAAGAAATTTTTTCAGTAGTTAGAGATGTGTACTCTCAATTAATTTATGGAGAAAAAGTCAGTTTTGGAAAATTTTGAGTTGTGACCCTTTTGTATTTAGGGTGCGAATGTAATTTTAACAAAATACATAGTTATTATATTTAAAACAGTTATTATTTTTAGACATTCGAAAAAAGAACGAAAATAGTGATAAGAATCGCCCTAAATATATATATGTACCTCGAATTATATTAAGTAGTTTTAATAGCATAACTTAACGAAAGAAGGACTAGGAATACAATTTCCACAGTATGACGGGTTCATAAGCAAGGTAATTTTTCTATGGCCAGTTTATATTTCAGAATATTATCTCATCGAAATGGATGTTCGATGTTTAATCAAAATTAAATATTATTTAAACTCTCCAAGGAATGAGTAAACTCAATACCTAATAGTAATTCAGTCAAAGGAAATTATGGAGGTTATACCAAATATTAATTTTAATTATTAATTTTGTAATTACAGTCGGGCCTCGATTATTCGTGTTCTGGTTAACCGGTAACCCCGATTAACCGTGATGAGCAAATATCAGTCTATTGTTTTTGTTTGCAATGTTTTCAAATTGTTTGCTTCGATTAACTGTGTTTACCTCTATTATTCGTAATGACAGAATTTTTTATTAACTTCGAATTCATACATACAATATAATAAACATGAAAACGGGTAATTCCTTTGTTTGCATACGAGGAGTCGGCAGCATTAACAAGTGATTAGTTTAATTTTAAAAATTGGGAAGTACGGCTGATTCGATCTAAATATATTTAGTATGGCATCGTTATCAGTGGTAAAAAGACAAAGAAACGTTTTAAATGTTGAAATTAAAATAATTTACGAGCATTCAAAAAATATTGTGAGTGTTAAAATGCAAGCTCAAAAATACAAAGTTTTACGAAGAATTACTTTTTTTAATGTAAATATGTAGAGGTACGTAAAAATAATAAAAAAAAACTGTATAATCAAAATTGTTATTCGATTAACCGTGAAAATCGATTATCCATAATGCCATAAGGCCATCACGGATAATCAAGGCCCGACTGTAATTTGTAGTATTTTTTTTAATAAATTACAGTGCGTACAGACGTCCCGCCAATATGTCAGTTTTTTCCCCTAATTTAATTATATGTATAATGAAATAGATTACAAAGTAATCAAATCACGCTGTAAAAAATTAATCCAAAAAACCTCAATGTTTCTTTAACATAAAAGAAAATATGTTGCGTACAAACGATTGTCTACCACTGTACATTAGTACGTATAGCTGTAAAAGGCATATGTATCTTAATACGTTGGCTGCCAAATTTTGGAATTTTGATCGTTCAGTAGCAATGTGATTTAAAAATTTTGGTCTCCTGAGGCCAACTTATTTTTGTTCTTTTTTGTTTCTTAGTGCCTAAAAATAAGTTTTGACTACTCGTGCGACGACCACGTGCGACGCACAGTACTTTGTACAATACACAAAAGTAAAAAAAAAAGTTATCACCATTGTAAATGAAATTAGTATTTTTTTAAAGGTACTTAGTTAACTCATTCGTATAAGAACGACCATGCTGATATAACATCTTTTCTCGTCACTAGGGGTCGTTAAAGTCAAGTATTTTTCAATATAAATAAAACTAAAAAAAAATGTTTTAGGTTTACAAAAATAGTTGTCAAAAATTCATTTTTTGAGATATCAATAACTTTTTTATTTTGTTTAATTACTCAAAACATTTCCAATAAGCAAAAAATATTATTGAGGTTAAATATTTTGATTATATGTACTTTGTAAAACTTTGAAATAGTAGTTTAATTTGTGTTGTTAGCTTAAAAATCAAAAAGTTTGGTGGAGTTCTAAAAAAAATAGTATTAACGGATTTTCGTAATATTTTTTTATTCTGAAGCTTATACCTTTTGCTTTTAGAATCTTTAACTAGAACTTGCCCATTTTACCTACAATTTTTTTTATTTTTTGTAGAAATGTCTAAAATCATGGTTTGGTAATTTTAAATTAAATGGTTTGCGGAAAAGGCCCTAACTTTTGTGTTTTTTAATTAATTTGTTAGTTTTTTTGCAAAAATACTTGGAAATAATAAGCGTTCTTCAAAATTAAAAAAAAAAACTTTAGCTAAAAACACTTTTTTGTTTACAAGTCGTGATTACATAAATTTTTTGATGAAATTACAAAAATTTCTTAAATTTTAAAAATTTCTAAAAAAAAATAGTGTTAATTGATTTTTTAATTTTTATTTTTTCTTCAGTGCCTAGATTTTTACCTATTAGGGGGAAAAAACAGAAGTTGCCTATTTTGATGACAACTATAAAAAAAAAATATATGTTAACGCCTATATAATGCACTTTTATACCCTATATGTTGTACAAGAAGTTTTATCTGCTGTTTGATTTTTTATGTTTTTTTTTTATATTTATGAGTAATTTGATTAGTAAAAACTATATTTTTTATATTTTAAATATAAATAAATATGTATTTGTTAATATATATGGACAAGTTACATGTATAATGGTTTATTGAAAATTTGGGATTTGTGTAGTATGTAAAAGTCAAAAACTTAATTTTCTTTAATGATTTGAATAGACAAAATTAAATTAAAAACAAAATAAAAAAAATTAAAAAGATTTGAAACAAACTCTTGAAGTAATAATTAATGGTTAATTAATGTTTTTTAATTTAACTAACAGAAAAGTGATAAATTGGCAACAGGCTAAAAAAATAAATAAATTACAACAACAGTTAAATTACAAAACAAAAATCTTGATTTACAACAATAACTTTTTATTATTTATTTCTTTAAATTTCTATTACTTTCATCGTCATTCCTTACATTCTTAAAACCAGTCATTACCGCTACTTTTTACAATAACAAAAATGAAAAAATAAAGTCAATTTAAATTTGTCAATTGTTTAAGTGCATTGTTTAACAATATTTAATTTAAATTGAACGAAAATCGTGTAAATTTATTTTATAATGGGTTCTTTATTAAAAAAAATCCAATTTGGTTGAGTGCTGGTTATCAGCACCTCCAAATAACTTGTCTTGTCTTTTGGGATACCAATAAATAATGAAAAATTCCGAGAAATTTTAATAACTACAAGAAACATAAATTTATCCCACTATAGTTGGTTTTATATGCCCAGTAGTGTACACAAAGTTCTTATACACGGATGTGACATTCTTAAGTTTTTTGATATTCCAATAGCACTTAACTTTTTTTATATAAAACAGTATTTTTTAACTTTTTTTAAGGATGTTTGTCTGAGGAAGCTATTGAAGCTATCCACAAAAACGTTAGAAAGGTCCGATTATCACATACACGACAATCATCCAGAGAAAGTACAAACAAGGATTTAATGACCCATTTGTTGTTAGCTTCAGATCCTGTGTTGTCGTCAAACAGAAAGCTAAATAAAAAACAAATCAAACTAATGACGATGTATTAGAAAAATATCTTGTAAAGAAAAGTGTAACTGTTGAAATATATGCCAGTTCTTCTTCTAGTGAATCGTATTCGTCGGAAGAATCCAGTGACGATCAATAAAATGTTTTTTCTTTTTGTTATAAAGCTGTTGCGTAAACATATTAATAAATTTTTATTTTATATTACAAAAAGTATTTTTTTATAAAAACTTTTTCCATCACCGAGTCATTCTTTTAATATAAATAAAATTTTCTACAAATATTAATACCTTCATTATTATATCGAAATTTTTTTACAACATTGTAATCAGAATAGAAACTTTTTTCAAAATTTAAGATTCAGGATGTACGACAGGCATCGGCGTAGATAGCCCGGTCTGGGGGAGGCTAAGCCCCCCCCAGAAAAAATTTAGCCACCCCCAGAATTTTTATTATTTTATTGCATTTTTTTATTTGAACAATTTTCCATAACTTTTACTAAAAAGTGTTCCAAAAAGATCCCCCCAGGAAAAAGGCCTAGCTACGCCGATGACGACAGGTGTGAATGTCCTTGTGCCGATATGGAGTTTTTTTAGTTTGGACTGAAGAAAAATAAAAATTTTGACAATTGGATGGTTTTCAGAGCGTATTTTGCGCTTTTAAGAAAAAGGATATATGAGAGCAAAACGAGTCCTTGCAGAAATTTAAAAAAAATTAACAGAAATTGTTATTACGTTATATTTAGAATTATAACAAGTTTATAAGTCGTTAAAAGCCGAATTGTAGATTATATTCAAAATTTTAAGGTCAAGATGTATGGGAGGTATGAGTGTCCTTGCACGAATTTTTTTCAAAAATTTTTTTTTTTTTTTCTAATTTCGACAAATAAAACCAGCATGCCAATTTTTATTCATATCCGATAACGCCTTCTATTTTTGTGCCTTCCTTATATGGGATCAAAGCACTGTGCGACGTGGCCTCAGGGTAAGACCTGGGTGTCACATGAAAACGTGCGACACACAGAGGGATTTGTTCATACAATGTTTGGCATAAAATATAAGGAGTGCTCGTAGAATGTTGAAATTTGGCACAGAGCCTTTGGTTAGCTTAATTAAGAAAAAAATAAAGTTTCATCAAAATTGGCCACGCCCACTACCCACCGCCCATAGAACCCAAAATTAATTTTTGCCCCAAAGTTTTTGAAATTTGGCACAGAGCCTTTGGTTAGCTCAATTAAGAAAAATATAAAGTTTCATAAAAATTGGCCACGCCCTCTACCCACCGCCCATATAATCCATATTATATTTTTTCCCACAACTTTTTGTTTCATTACCAAAACTAATTATTTTATAAATAAATTTCAATACATGCATTTAAATATAGACTTTTATTCATCATCTATCATTTCTGTAACTATATCATCAAGTTCCATAACCTGTTTACGGGGTTGACGTCTAATGATACTTATAAAAGGATCTGACGATACAAGAAGTCGATGAAAAACATCTGTATTTGTTGCAACTCTATCACATTTTCTGGAGAACCTTAATCTATAATTTCTATAATCTTTATTTCTGGCTTCTTCGGCTTCTTCAGAAAGCATGCCAATAGGAAGTATTGCCGCATCCATGATATCCTTTCCGTGTATTAGTATTTTGTGTACTGTTACTGGCATATAATACCAACTATATTTTTCAACAAAAAGTTTTGCTGTATCTTGAGCAAAATTCTTGAACTTCAAGGAATTAACTTTTTTGCCACAAGTTATTATTTGTAGTATAATGCGAAATCGATCAATTAGTTGCTCCTCTACACCAGTCACATCGGCAACAAGTGCGGGGTTAGAAAAGAAACGCCTGGACGTATTTCCATCGTTAGTAGACCCAGTTCCTTGTTGAACTGCATCCACTCGTATACCCATCTGTTCCTTTAAGGCCTTCTGAATTCGAAGTTTGTTTTCCAGTTTAAGACTTTTGTGTTCGTCCTTGAGCGCGGACCATTTTTCAAATGGTTTGTTGTAGGCGATATGAAGTATGCACTCCATAAATTTTATGCGAGCATGTAAGGAGGAAACGCCCATTTTGATTGCTTCACCATCAATAGAAAATAAACTCATTTTAATAATATCTTTTCCACTTCGATATTTTCACAAATTGTTTTATTTTTATTGTTGTTAAATCATATGGTTTTGTTTTTAATCTATTCTAAATAAGTTATTGTTGTAACTTAATGCCATTATAACGCACGTGCCTAAAATTATGCAATATATTTTTTGTAATTTTTTAAAATTAAAAATTTCATGAAATCGGAAACCAATTTTATGATTTTATAAAAGATTATTAATTATTTAAATTTTTTTTAAATGATAGTATGGACTCTTACCTTTCATTTTATTATAGCGAGAGCACCGAGCAACCTTTTTTTCCCAAGGAAGTTTGTAATCACGGCACATTATAGAACAAATTTTATTCTATCATATCTTTTAAACCATATGAGCGAATTTTATAATTTTTTTTTTAAATACGCAGAAAAGGCTATATTTGAAGAAAATCACTATTTAAATCAGAGCAATAAAATTATCTTA
Source organism: Bellardia pandia (assembly GCA_916048285.2). Classification (NCBI taxonomy): domain Eukaryota; kingdom Metazoa; phylum Arthropoda; class Insecta; order Diptera; family Calliphoridae; genus Bellardia; species Bellardia pandia. The sequence continues at coordinate 57,299,902 of OU696530.1, forward strand.
CGTACAAACACTTTAGAAGTGCGTAAACAGTTTTCAATATTTTGGACCAAAATTTACATGTGACTTTACTTCATTATTTCAAAGACAAATAAACGTTTTTTTTGGAATACTGTTTATGGATTCTTCAAACTGAATCAATTTTCTACAAAACTGCATCATTACATTTTTAAATTTTATGTGTCGAAAAAATGACTTATTGCACAAAAAATCCCACTGTGCGACGTGACAGCCAACGTGTTAAATATCATTTATTTGCGGCAAGAGGGCCATAAGTCAAAAAACTTACTTTCGAGTAAAATATGTACATATGTATATATACATAATATATATACAGTCACACCTCAATATAACGACCCTCACTATAACTAATTCCTCGATTTAACGAATTTTTTGAAATCACCTACAACGCTCCATAAGATTTAATACAAAATAAACCTCTCTATTACGAATACATTTGTCAATAGCCTCGTTATAACGAATTTTCATTCACTGCAGACTAACGAAATACAAGAATTATTTACCTCTATTTAACGAATTTTGTCAACTTACAACCTTTGCATAACGATTTCCACCAATTAATTCAAATTATATGAAACAGATACACACAATATTATTGTGTTTGCAACAGTGTTTTCCTTAAAATGTGTTTTGAGTTGGGAATACCGGGATCCAGTTTTTAACAATCCCAAAATCCCGGGATTGAGCACTTAATCCCGAGATTTTACTTTTTGAGCTACAATAAAAAAAATCGTACATTAGAACTCTTAGTAATTCGAATTTCCAGAAATTCGAATCTGTTGTTGGAATGCACTAACCACTCTGAAATAAGAAACAAAACACTTAAATTTTACACAGTTGCTTTCGTTTAGTTTCAATAAAATAAAAAGAAGGGGATTCACCAAGAAATGGATATTTTTCATATTTGTTGTTGTATATTAATGTCAGTAGTATTAATGTCATATTTTTGCTTATTTCACAGTGAAATATTTTTAAATAAATATAATGGCTTCTTTCGTGGACTATGAACAAAAAGTAATTCTACTGTTTGGAAATATTTCTTACGAAAAGAAAAGGGCCAGACAGCGATGTGTAAGAATGGCGACTGCAAAAAGATTTTAAAAATTTGAGGTGGCTCAACGAAAGGTCTTTATACGGGATTGCCAACCCTAGTTTTGAGGTGTTAGCGGAAATCGTTCGCTATAACATGGTAAGCAGATGATGATTAATATACAAAATTTTTTATTACCTCGTTATAACGAATAGAAGTGCAACTTCACCTCGATATAACGAACCTCATTGTAACGAATTATTCGATATAACGTTTTTTTTTTAATCCCCTTAAGATTCGTTATACCAAGGTTGAACTGTATTCTAAAATGTATTTAACATACATATGTATACATACTCCCATGTTCAGAAACTAAAAATTTTTATTCACGATAGGGGTGATTATTGAAGTTAATATTAGTTATTTTCATACACAATTCGCTTTGATAACTTCTCTATGGTGTAGGTATATTGTTTAAAGCTTTTTTGTTATGACAGCAAATCTCCCTTATCCGTAGATATCTGGGGCCAAATTACCGCATTCGTGATCGAATGAGCTATCGTATCGAAAAATGATTTTGATATCGAAATTATGATAAAATGTACTAAATTGCTTGCTCGATATCGAATGCCATAATCTCAAATAAGAAAATTACGATCAATTTTACTCGATATCGAATGCGGTAATTTGGCCCCTGAATTGAAACCCATAATACCAATACAACACAACATTTCGGAGGTAATCGTGTTTTCCATTGCCATTTTTTCCATTATCATATATTTGTATATGTATGGAGTATTGTTATATATACCGATTCTGGTAACATATTTTACATACGATATATTAATTACATCCAAAGTAGTGAAATGACATAGTGAATATACATCAATGTTTTTGGTGGTGGGTAGAAAAAATTGTTGTTAAAACTCAAATTATTTATATTTTGTAACGGTAGCTCCTCAGTCAATTATCGGTAAACAATATATCGTCCCCTCAAGGTTGATAAAAGAATAATAAATAGTGTATACGCATTATACTCCATTTTAGCCTGCAGAAAAAAAATACAATTTATGAAAACTTTAACTCATTTTATACTTATAATAATATACACTATTGTTTGAGAAAGAGTTTCATTCCGACCATTTCTATCTCCAAAATTTGTGCAAAAAGAATGTAATTCCTCGTGGCTCGCAATCATTTTTTTTAACTTACAAGGTGGAAAGAAGCGAAATTGTTTAGATAAGCCAGACGTAGCAGAGAAAGAGAAAGAAGACGAATGAATTTCTAGTTATTTTTGATCTACGCGTATACCTTAATTTGTCATAATTTTTTGTTTATAATAACCAAAATTGGAAAGTAATGAATATGTGCCACTATCTATGAATTAATCACTGTTTTATAATTTTACAAATTGATATTTTTTGAGCTCAAATATTTTAATAAAAATACCGTAAAATTATTGAATAAAACAGCGTATACCATACAAAATAAAATAGTGTATCTGATACATCATACGAATTCCTTAAAAAATAAAATAGCCAATATGGAGGACTTGCGCTTTGAATGACATAATTATGGTCTTAAAGGATGCGTAGAATAAAAAAATTCGTCAATTTAAAGACAAGAAACGGTATTATGTATTCACCGAAAAATCCAATATGAAGAATTTTTATTTACCGCGATATTGAGGTTTTAATAGACATCCGATTTGACAAAAACTTTAATCTCTATTTTCTTTTTTTTTTTTTTTTTTTTTTTTATTAAATAATTTTTAAGCTTGAGGTCACTTTTTTGTTTTTTATATAAAAGATTTTTTAATTTTAAAATTTTTAAAATATTAAATTAACTCCTGAAGAAGAAATATTGAGTGAATTATATATAAGAATTAAAAAATCTTTTATATAAAAAACAAAAAAGTGACCTCAAGCTTAAAAATTATTTAATAAAAATCATTAAAAAGGTCGAAGAATATAGAATAAAATTAATCTCTATTTTCTCAAAACTCCAAAAAAATTATACGCTATTGTTATATTGAGGGGACGATATGTAAGCATTTCTAAAGTACATTTAATAAAATAATTTTTAACATGCTGAATTTTGCATTTTTCAGTTTGGAACTGAGCATTATTATATGTATGTGTACATTAGTTTCTTCATTTATGGATTATCAGAATTACCAATCGAATTATGTGAAATAATCGCATTTTTCAATCGTCATTCAATATTATTACTGTATAAAAATGCACTTAAAATTAAATTAAGGATACAGTTATTAATTCTATATAAAACAAATGTGCAAGTGTTTCTTTTAGAAAATGTAACTGTTAATTTTATAAAATATCGAAAAATTATATGAAATTGGAACACGAATATAATTTGTTGTCTGAAATAATATTTGTTCTTCGTAGTATTCTTCTAAGGCTATCTACCATTTTGTTTGCATTTGTCCTAGTTTCCATTAATAACAAGTTCTACAAATCCTATAACACGAAAACTGTTCTAAAATACTACCAATAATCCTACAGAACGATACTGTAGCAAATTATGCCGAATGTTTCAGGTCAATCAAATAACTCTTTCTTACACTGTTTGCCAGTCCTACGAGTATATCGATTGTATCAAATGATTAGAACTTTAAAATTGCGCTCTTGTAGAGTTGTCGTTCAGGAATCTTTCACTTCAAAGATTTAGGCAACGAGATATAGTTATTTCAAGCCAAATTCGGACAATTAAATAAACAAAATTGTGATTGTGATTTAATAAAAAAAAATCAGTTGTTATAAGATTTTCGTTGATATATTTATTAAGCTTTTAGAAACAGAAAACAAAATCTAAATCCATGGTTAATAAATAAAAATAAATTGGAAAAACAAACTCGGACGGCCTAAAAGAATTGGCATTCCAGATGTTATTGTTCTTTATAACAATTTTGAGTCTGGTAGTGTCATAGGCCAAAAATTCAGTCAAATATCGAAACTTATATAAAGATTTAAATTATGTAATTTAAATGGACAAATACTTGTTTAAGCACCCAGAAAAAACATTTTCCTCAAAAAACCAAAGATGAAAAACAGAGGCCAAATTACCGCATTCGATATCGCGTAAATTTATCGTAATTTTCTTATTTGAGATTATGGCATACGATATCGAGCAAGAAATTTAGTACATTTTATCATAATTTCGATATCGAAAACATTTTTCGATACGATAGCTCATTCGATCACGAATGCGGTAATTTGGCCCCAGGATTAATGAAGTCCTCAATTTAAATTGGGTTCTGCAAACCACTAAAAACATTAACTGAAACATATTCTAAATAGTAGGTTCGGTTCGGATTCGGTCGGACAATATTATTCAATGAATAATAATATACAGGGCAAGGGACTTCATGTAAATACATGTTTGTTGTCGTTAGCCTGAGACAAACATAAAGTAAATATCTTTACGAATCAATAAATTTTCTGTAAAATGGCATCGATTTGTTAGTGCATATTTTTGCATATTTTGCTTGAAATGCATGTTTGTGCATATTTTGCTAAAACCGCATGTTTTTACATATTTTTTAAAATAAAATGATTTTTTCTTTGTTTTATTTTTTATCGTATTTTTTTTTTTTTCATAAAAAACCATTTTCATTTTTAATATTTCTTTGAATGGATGTGGTACAGTTGGAAAAGGTGAAACATGCCTTAATCGCTCGAGCTTTTAATGACTCGATTTCGCTTTTAGGAGAATAATAACAATAAAATTCTAACAAATGATGCACGTCACATGTTTAGCTCATGCAATGCATCGTGTGGCTGAAGAAATTTGAAATCAATTTGAAAACATAGATTCGTTAATATCCTGCGGGAAAAAAATATTTCTAAAATCACCTTTGCGTGTTTCAGTCTTCAAAGAAAAATATCCTCAATTGAATCTCCCACCACAACCAACTATAACAAGATAGAGTACCTGGTTGGAGGCAGTTGAGTATTATGCTAAGAACTTTGAAGAATTTATTAAAGATGTGGTGCAGAATTTTAATGAAAATGATGCAGTAGCAATTAAAAAAGTTAAAACTATTTTAAATATACCTAATACATATAAAGGCTCAGTTAGTATTTATAAAGTCAAACTATGGATTTTTAGCTAAAACACTTAGCAAACTGCATTGATTAAAATTAGAGAAGCGGAAGGTCTAATTGGTGAAAAAATTAGAGCCAAACTGGATGCAGTTTTAAACAAAAATAGTGGATTTAAAAAAATTAAAGAAATTGCTAGTATTTTCGATTTATGTACATTCTAGTGAAGAAAATATAGTAAATAGTAAATGAATACTCTACAAAGGAGTTGGCAACTTTTAAATATGCACCAATTACATCCGTTGATGTCGAACGGTCATTTTCAATGTTTAAAACATTTTTAAGACCAAATAGAATGAGTTTTACTTTTGATAACTTAAAGTTATCTTAAGTTATACTACTTTTTATACTGTTTTTACACGTTTTGAAAAATATTAAAACCAATACGACTGAATTTATAGCCTGTTCAGCGATCTCGAACGATAACGTTCGCTTAGATAAGACTTAAGACACAAACTTGATTGTGGAATAAAAAAAACTTGATTGAGTAAAGAATAGATACGATAAAAAGTTTGTGTCTTAAGTCTTATCTAAGCGAACGTTATCGTTCGCTGAACAGGCTATTAATGTTTGTTATGTTTTTTTGAGCTTCTAAGTTAAATAAATGGTGAAATAAATCAATTTTAAATGCATATTTTTTAATTTTTTATTGCATATTTTTCGATTTATAGTGCATGTTTTATGTACATAAAACGCGATTTTTAGTGCATAAACTTCCTTGCCCTGATAATATATGTGACCCGGCCTATGAAAAGGTGACTTATGACTCAAAAAAGAAATTGGGAGACACAACTGTTAAAGATAAAATTTCAATAAAATTCTGTTTTTATTTCATTTGTGCTCTTATTTTTAGTACACTTCTAAGCAAGTTAGGACTTTCTAGTTTTCACCACGTGAAAGAGCGTCTCAAAAACTATCGAAACCAAGAAAAAAAAGTGGAAAATTTTTTTTTAAGCCTCATTTTCATAGTCCGGGTCACATATATAAAAATGATAATAAATATAAATTCATCTGCTTTGTTAATTAGTTTTTCATTTATTATTATTTTTAAAAATATGTTTTGTTATAGGCTTTAATTACATATATATATTTATATTCAATTGTTTAAAAATGCAGCACATCTATCATTCTCTCATCATCATTATACTTTGTATGTCTCAACTCTTTCATCATTTTCATTGTCATAATATTTTTGTTTTAATTATTCATATTATATGTTTATATTTATATATAGATATATATTTTTGTTCTATATATATATATTAAATATATATTAATGTATATATTGTAAATGTATTTATTTTCTTATAATTTTATTTATATAATAAATTTTATGACGTTTTATAACAATTTAATTTTGTTAATTTTACATTTAAATAATAGTTATTTTAAAAATTATTATTTATTTTATTTCCTTTCGTAATGGTTTAAAATTTTTCTGTCATTCCATTTCATAGAGTATGTGTGTGTGAGAGAGAGTTTTCATAGAATATCTTTATATAAATATTTAATAATAGATATTTTTATTATTCCTTGCAAATTTTTTTATTTAGTTAATAATATTTTAATAAATTTTATTTTACAAAAAGGTTAAAATACAAAGAAAAAAATTTTAAATTTAATGGCCAGAAAAAACTAAGGAAAAACTACAGTTACAACAAATATGTTTAAATACAACGAATAATTGCGAAAGGACGTATGTATATTTATTATGTGAATTTTTGCCAACATAAACTAATCTTTGTATATTTTAATAAAAAATTGTTTTAGTAGTATTAAGCTTTAAAAGACAAATGAATAAGGATTCAAGGACCAAAGGTTTTCCTTCCTGTCTTTAAACGTTTAAATATATAATTCAAAAATAGAGGTAAAGTTAGCGTTTGTTAATGCCAGTTCTATACAAACGAAATTTTCGGGATCAGTGTTTGTTTAACATACAAGAAAGAACTGGCAGTCAATTTGATTTGCTTTATTACTGAATCTGCTCTTTTACTTAATAATAAAAAAATAAAACATTTTTATGCAAATGAAAGGAATTGTAGCAATATTTATTAATGGCTGTTTGTATATTTGCTGTTGTTGTTATCAAACGTTTAAAACAAAAATATTTGATTATGTTGTTGGTTTCTTTAGTAGTTCGATTTATTTTCTACAACATTTTTCATCATTGTTTTGGTTGGTTAATTGTATTTATGTTGTATTGTATTTATGTTGTCAACATTTGAGACTGATGTTGATGTTCTTGCTGTTGTATTGTTGAAATTGTTGTGGCGGTGGTAGCGGCAACGGCTGTAGCTGCAGCGAGGGTATAGAGCAAACGCATTTGATTTAATCATTCCCATTCTGTTGTACCCGGTGGTTTTGATGTTAAATCATAAAGAACTCTTGAGATTCCATCCAATTTGGAAATTTGTTGTACCATATTGCGTAACACCTAACGGAAAAATAAATGCAATTCAAAAAAATCTCTTATTTACTCAAGCGTTGAATACTTACGGTTAATGGTAACTGTTCAGAACCTGGAATAGCCGGCACTCCAGTCATAAAGTCACTAGTTAAGAATGGTCTCAAAACAATCGATCGACTGCACGATGGTGTACGATTTGTGGGATCTCTATCAAAGTGTACAGGTATTAGAACAACAGGCATTTGTGATATTTTACGATAAAGTCCAGCTTGCATTATAACCTGCAAAACAGATTTAAGAAAAATATAAGCATTTTTGCAATACATGTACGTATATATGTAAATAACTTGACCTTAACGTTTAATAACATTTATATAATGAAGGCTGACAATGTCATCATTTTTAAATCTTCTTAATTTACTTCACGATTAGGTTACATAAGTTATATTAAGTTTTGTGCGACCCAATTATGCGTGTACAATTATTAGACTTAGACTTACAACCCTCTTAATATGAAATAAATATATGGTTCATCTGGAAAATAATTAAGTAACAGTTCCGGGGGTTACCGGCTTGGAAACCATAGGAAAATTTAGAATAATCTGACCTGGGGCCAAATTACTGCATTCGATATCGAGTAAAATTGATCGTAATTTTCTTATTTGAGATTATGGCATTCGATATCGAGCAAGAAATGTAGTACATTTTATCATAATTTCGATATCGAAATCATTTTTCGATACGATAGCTCATTCCATCACGAATGCGGTAATTTGACCCCAGGTTCGTCAGAGACACATCTCTGAGATAGCTCAGGAATACATTGAATGTAAATATCTTGAAGTTCTTTCAATCAGCTTCTATAATAGTTATTACTTGAGTAACATAATCGCTGATTTATATCAGATCTAATCTTAAATTAGGTATGCATATTAAACCTCTGTATGAATGTATTCGTTGTTAAGTAGTACACATGAACTTTCAAAATATGTGCGCTTACGCGAAGTATATTTAAAAATAATGGTTATATTTTTGAGTACAATAAAAATACCGAATATGTATATGCCGAGTAACAGACTTTATGTTTACGAGTTAAGTACAGGTTTATTTTACGCTCGCACTCTCACCATACATGAAGAGAACATAACGAGTATCAAGCGACACATTCCCACGACAGCCGGTTCTACGCACCGGAATGACCCGATATCACTCGGCCAAGGGCTGTCAACTCAGCAATTACTGCTGTTACAACAACAACAGTATCAAGCGACAACAAAACTTCACGTGGTGCTTGCAGTACTACGTGAAGTTTGGCAAATAAAATTTTAATTTAATATTTTGTTAAAGTGTTCACGTTCTCTTCATAAGAAATGGAAGTAAATGAGGTAAGTTTAAAATATATTTTGTTATTTCTTAAATTATTGAAAACTATTTTTAAGTCTTTATTATTTTTTATTTGCATTTTTTACCACCATGAAGAGAACATGATTTTTAAGGTACTTCTTTTTTATTGTTCATATTGCATAAGTTCTTTTTTTTTTTTTTGATACTCTATTAACTTCGGCTACTTACTTATTCGTATTTAATAAGCAAACATTCTCTTCACTTCCCTACTTGTTCTCCGAGTAAGAGTACAAATATATACTACATTCGACAGCGAGTTTCACACATGAAGAAAAAAACTTACTCGTTGCAGCTCTCTAATGCATATTAGAAGTCATGGAACTTTATTGTGACAAAGTATCTTAGATATTTTCAGTGTTGCCTGTATTTCTTCAGTCCTCATTCCCAATTTTATTTTTTAAATAAAAATTTCACAATTGTTTTACTTTATAAATGTGCTAATTAAATATGTTAAACATTTCATCAAAGCCCTGCGAATTTTAGCTTCAGAAATGTTTACAGCAAACTGAATAATGTTCAGTGAATTTAATTGCGAATTATATTTCAGCAATTTCGTTAAATCGTTTTGATCCTGTGGCATCTTTGTAGGAATAAAGATTACACCAAAATATATTTGAATTTCAACACAAGGCGAAAATTGAAAACATATTTCCTAATAAATACCTTATTTGGGAATAAATCCCCTAAACTTGCTACAACAACTTTTCATTTATTGAACTTATGTATGTATGTTAATGATTTTTAAAAGTCAAAATATAACCGGCTACCCTTCTCTGTTGCATTTAAAAAGACGTTCTAGTCTTCATTATTGATTATTCGGAGACCTTAGAAGCCATTGTGATTCCCTTCGGAAAATGAAAAAGTAAAATGAAGACAAATGCAAATACTGACTTTCTATTGTCGGTAACAATTTTTTTATTCAAACATATATAACTTTTGGTTTTGTGATGATTTTTAAATAATTCCTTTTTACAAGTTTTATAAAGGTGTTATTAATCTACAAAAACATAGTTAGGAAAATAGAAAATATTTGGATCCACTATTATCAAAACAAAAGACTAGGGTGCTACGAATATCTTGCAAACTATAAGAGATAATATGTAGCTACGACAAAGTTTTTTTAGTATTCGATTAGTAGAATTGGGATCGTTTTCAATTTCTAACATACCCGAGGTGCCCCATTTGGGAGCCGCTGGCACCGTCCCTGGTGGCTCAAAATTCAAAACCTAAGATTAACTTAAACGCAATCGGATTTACCGTTTAGAAATTAAATATTTATTTTTTTTTATTTTGTCAAATTCCCCCACTGTGTGCTGCCTTAAAATCCTAAAGGAATACTCTGAAATAAACTCTGAAAATCATCTTTAAGAGGCCAGTTACCTTTAGGATAGCATCGTCTATCACAGCCAGGATATCATTAAAGGGACAACTGAATTTTTGTTATTCAAAAGTTAGATTGGAATTTTGTTTGCATTACTAATATGAGTGGTGTTTAATATCATGTTAGTAGGTACATAGGTTAAAAATATATCGTGTATATTTAGAAAAATATATTATTTTTGATTCAAATAAAAACACGAAGATAAATAATAATTTATTTTTAGTTTGATACTTACATCGTTAGCTATAGCATCTGCCTGTCTCAGTTGTTTAATAACATAATTGTTAAGGGTGGTGTGGGTGATATCTGTGATTTGATATTGAACCGGTTCGCCAAAGACATAACAAATACGATTGACATTATGTAAAATACGAGGTATTAATTTGGCTAAGAATAACATATCATCCCAATTTGGTTCATGAGAACTGGAGAGACCAACTACATAACTATAGGTACGGGCATCACCTTAAAATAAAAATAATTAAAAATATTAAGGATATTTAAAACCGAGAGAAAAAATATAAAAAATAATTACCCTGAACACCGACAGAACGTATGGGCAGCACTGTAGCTTGAATTTGAGAATTTGAAGAAATTCGCATAAGTTCTCTTTGTTCAGTTTCTGTTGTGGCTCCAGTTACACGATTTATTAAAGCATGGTTCTTTTCCAATTTATTCTTATAGTCGACTATAACACGGGCAATAACCTAAAAAATAAATGCTTTAGAACAAATTAGGAAATGAAGGCTGGAGAGAATTTACTTGTGTCTCCGAATAATCCTTTTCGATAAATGGCTCTTCAGCACATAAAATTCGTATGGCTAGACCTGGGCCTGGAAATGGTTGTCTTTCTACCAATTCTGCTGGTAAACCCAAATCATTACCCAGTTCTCTAACTTCATCCTTGTGGAAATCGCTTAAAGGTTCAACTACACGACCAGCAATACGAAGCTCTCTAAAAAAGGCAAAACATTTTGTAGAGAAAAAAAACCTAATTTTGGCTAAATAAAGTACCTTATTAAATCCGTGTCATTGTGATGTGTTTTAATGGTGTCCGCTTTCTTGCTGACAGAATTTGAGGCGGACTCAATTAAATCTGGCCTTAAAGTACCCTGGGCCAACATTACTTCTTCTGGCTTTAGTTTCATTTCTGCTACAATATCATTTGTAATCTTTACGAAAATGTCACCAATAATTTTACGCTTTTCCTCGGGATTTATGGTCTGACAAAGCATGGGCGTTTCAACAATTGAGAACTGACCGGGTCTTTTGATTTGTGTCGTACCTTTAAGGAACGTGTAAGCTTCTTTGCGTACAATTAAATCAATGCCAATGTCGCGTAAGGATTTTTCCACCTTCTCACTTTCATCCTTGCGCATGAAACCATTGTCCACATGCACGGCTATGATTTGACTGGGATGTAAAGCATAACGCAATAAGGCAGCACATACAGACGAATCAACACCTCCACTAACTAGTAACTATAAATGTATATATTTATATATTAATTATTGTTTTTAGATCTAAACAATTTAACTTACCAACACTTTATTGTTGCCAACTTTATCCTTTATATATTTAACACATTCCTCTTTACGACTGCCCATAGTGAAGTTTGGCGTCAAACCACTAATATCGAATAGGAAATTGTGTAGCATTTGTTTGCCGCACAAAGTTAGATCAACCTCTGGATGAAATTGTACTCCATATATTCTCAAGCTCTCGTTATAAATGGCAGCTATAATATTGCTAGAAGAACGTCCACTAACTATTAACTTTTCACCAACACGTTCCACACTATCGCCGTGGGTCAGAAGTACAGTTTGGGTGCGATTCAAACGGCTGAAATTATTAAAATTAAATAAGGTGTTCAACAAAAAGTTGTTGTTGTAATCAAAAATGTTCCTTTTTTAAAAAGGTTGTTTTTTATAATAAATAATTTTCTTCGGTTTAAAAGCTATGACTAATTATTAAACCACGTGTAGTCCAATTTGATAAACTTAACAATATTGGATTGTTCATAGTTTTGGTTAATCTTGGAGGATTGTATCGGCATTTATTTAAGCTTATAAAATAAACACTTTCTTTTCCTTCGTACGTTCAATGCTTAAGAAAAAAATGTAATTTACGGTCTCAGTTTATTTAATGAAACGAGAAACGTTAAAAAATATTAAGCCATTATTTATGATAAGCATTTTTATGGTAACTAATTAGCCGCTAACATTCCCTTATAAATATTTTCACTAATAAATGTTGCCCGCTTGTTAGGCAGAGCTTGCGTTGATACGCTAAAAATTTCAGTTTTCAAAAATGAGTTGAAAACTCTTACATATACAAATAAAAAGAACTAATTTTTGTTATAAAATGTATCCATAAATTAAATACAAATTTAATTTACGTTTATCACTTACTTAAACAATGGACAAGTTGTCTCCACATCAATCGTGGTCTGGCCATCTTCACGTACATTTTTCCTATGAACTGTACCGCCAAATTCTTTATTAATCATTTGCATGCCGTAACAAATACCCAACACAGGTATTTTTAATTTGAAAATATCGGGATCATAACTGGGAGCATCTTCGGCATAGACGGAATTGGGACCACCGGAAATGATAATGCCACGATAACCAGTCGAACGTAAAGTTGCAGCCGATGTTTCTAATGGCAAAATATCTGATTCGACCAATAGTTCACGTACCTTACGATCAATAACCTGAATTCAATGAAAGCACACAAATGTACATTAAATAGAGATTAGATAATATAATAGAGAATAGAAAATACCTTTCCATATTGAGATCCCGCATCCAGTATAGCAATTTTTTCATGGCGCAAACCATTTTCCGCAGATAGAAATTTATTTGATGCACTCATGTCTTTATTGTTGCAGCACTAAAAAGAGAAATTTATGAAATTTTATTATAAAATTAATATAAGATTTAATTGTCTTTAGAATAAATAGCTGAAGAAAAAGACGAATGGACAATGGAAAAAGTAAGGAAAAGTCAATATTTTCCCAATAACAAAATATGTTAAAAAACATTCTCATGATTTTAGTTTTAAGTTATGCCATTTTTTCTGGAAACAAAGTCTGGTCATAGTTAGTTAATTAGTTCAGAAGGGTAGTGTATAAAGTACGCATCCAGTAGAAGACCAAAGTAATAGATGATGTTGTAGAAGTTAAGAATATAAGAATTATATGCACAGAGTATAGCTAAACAATGACAAAATAACTGCTTTCAAAATCTGTCATAATTATCTACCAATGACCCAGTGTACAAATTATAGGTTTTTTGTTTTACTTTAAACTAAAAAACCAAATGTATTTACATATATTCACAATCTATATACAGTAAGGGACAAAACTGTGCACGAAATTAAATTTATTGACAACTAATTCAAAATTTTTTTGTTTTATACATATTTAAAAAAACTTTTAAACTAAATTAAATATGTACATTATTTGTTTTTAATACAAAATCGAAAATAAAAATCAAAGAAATCAAAAAACGTTGTGATTTAAAATGTCTTTGTATAAAAATCCAAGTGTGAACAATTATGTTCTCCGTGCGCCTTTTGTACTACTTTGATCCTTTTCGCAAGGTTATTAAGAATTTCTGGATCGATGCTTTCCCAGGCTTCAATACAACGATCCCAAAGATCATCTACCGTTTTAGGCGGTTCTTTTTTTTTTTTTTTTTTTTTTTTTTTGAAAAATCTGTCTTTTTAAGATGGACCAAAGAAGCTCGATCGGGTTGAAATCTGAGGACTGTTATGGCCAATCTAAAAGCGTAATACCGTTTTCTTTAAACCACCCTTTTGTTACTTTTGCCGTGTGTTTTGGGTCGTTATCTTGCATGAATGATAATTTTGTCCCGGTTATATATATATATTGTCAGTTTTTGTTTGACAGATAAAAAGGTTAGTCGTGTTTTGGTGTGCCTTTCGATTTTTTACTATTCGAAAAAATTGATCAAAGAAACTGTATTAAGTTTTGTGTAAAAAATGAAATTAAATGCGCAAGGACATTTGAAATGTTGACTGTGGCGTTTGGCAAGTCTACGAGAAGACAAGTTCAATTGCGGTATAACCGGTTTAAGGAAGGTCGAGAAGATGTCAATGACGATGCTAGTCCTGGTCGCCCGAGCACGTCAACAACCGATGAAAACATTGAGGCAGTGAAGAAAATGATTTTGGATAATCGTCGAATCACTATCACAGAGGTTGCTGATGATGTAGGCATATCGTTCAGCTCATGCCAAACAGTCTAGCTACTTGACTAATCCAAATTTATCTATAATAGTGTCAATTGTCAAGTTTTTGATATACAATACTACAGAAATTGGTCTGTTGAGTTAGTTGTGTTATTTTACGAATTTCCTACTCTACTCTATCTAAGCGATTGTAGAATATTTGTGAATTTTTAAGGCTAGTTTGGAAATTTTTTTTTTATTAATAATATTAATTTTTTAAATATTTTCTAAAATAAATAATCGTAATATTATATAATTTAGTATTTTTTAAGGGCAATCAGACGTATTCCTGATAAAATATCAATACAAGCAATAGGCAGCACCAGCCTATGAATTATAGAACAAGAAATGGCAAACACTGATGTAATTATTTAATTTTTATAAATTCGAAGGTAAAGTGAAATCAGTTGGCCAGAACACAGTCCAATTTAAATAATTTATGTTTGCTTACTATATTTCCCAAAGAGTTGCGAAAAATAAAATCAATATGAATTTTTTTTTTGTTAATTTGGAAGTTATTGATTTGGAAGAAATGAAAACAATAATAATAAAAATAATAAGTGTGTATGTGTTTGTGAGTATGAAGTTTATGCATTATACGTATATGAAATCATTTATTTAAGGCATTAAAGAATGCATACTTATGTACTTATTAAGGTGTGCAATTATGTATACTATTATAAGAAATACAAACCGGCAATACTTTGAGGAAGACTCTAAGGAACATTCAACATACAAACAGCAAATAATAGGCATTTAAATGGGGTCACAAGTCAATAAAGATTATCAAACATGAAAAAAGTAATTTTTTTCTAACATCAAATCCATGTACTCGTAACTTCACTTGGCTTTATTAACTTCTATTTTCAAAAGAAAAAAATGCACGTAATAGCAATATGAATGCAATAATATTTTTTAAATGACAGTGCTACGCCCACTGGTAATTGAATTGTATTTTCTTATTTTTTATATTATTTATCAATTTTTCACTTCATTCATTGGCACGCACTCTAATGTAATGTAATATTTCTTAATGCATCAAATATGCAATTATTGCTTTGCCACCATAATTATGAACATCACATAATTCCACAAAGATTTATCTGAAAGGTTTTTAGGAATCCCGAGTTTTTCAGGCGATTATTGAGAAAATTTAAATAAAAATTTTCACTTCTAAAGGAAAACAAAAAATAAATGTCATCACAACAACAAAAAATGGAATATGTAGCTGTTTTGTTTTTGCAGTTGTTGTCTTTTGTATTCTTGTCTTTTTATTATTATTTTTAGTTTATTGCGTTCGACTTTCAACCGTAATAAAAAATGAAAATATAAAGAAAATTCATACAAATCATATGAGTGGGTCAACTCAGCAAACAACAGCAGATAGACGACAAACAGCCAGACAGACAAACTGACAACCAATAGTATAGTAGGTTGTAGTATTAGCAGCAGCAGCTGCTGCAGTAGCAGTAGAAGAGCATGACAAAAATAACCAGAGATATGACGTGAATTGAATGAAATCACAATCGAATTATAAACAATGAGAGCGTAAAAGTATCATTTTTGCAACAAGAAGTGGGAAATTGTCAAAAATTGGCAACAAATGCTAAAAGAAAAGACCAAAAACTAAAAAATATGATGGTAGGTAAATGATGAAAATAAAAACAAACAAACGCATAAAACCGAATGTATCAAAATAAACATAAACAATGAAATTTTCAATTGATTTTATTTACATGCTACTATTTATTCAAAGTCAAAAGCATTTTGGAAAACTTTTAGTTTGAAGTATTAATTTAAAATTTATCACATACATACATTTATATAACATTTACATAACATTGTTAAGTTATATGAGTGCAATAGACCGGCTGACTGACTTTATATGGAAAGGGAAAATGTATTTTTGTAACGCCCAAAAATATTAGTCCAACACCACCCTTAAAGTATACCGATCGACTTAGAATCATTTTCTGAGTCGATTTAACGATGTCCGTCCGTCCTTCCATCTGGCTGGCTGTCCATGAAAGCTTTGTGCGCAGAGTAGAGGTCGCAATTTTAAAGATATTTCGATAAAATTAGGTTCATTATATATTTTTTGGTCCAAGGACGCTTGGGATAGAAATCGGTCAATATTTTATCTAGCCCCCATACAAATTTTCCCCCGAAATAGGGGTTTATCTATCATAAATGTTGGATTTATGCACGTATCGCAACAAATTTCTCCAGAAATAATTTGTACATAAAAACTAACAAATGTTGTGCAAATTGGTCCATAATTGACCACAGCTCCCATGTAAGGCCCACTTCCCAAAATTACTTTAACAATCATAAATCTCTTAATAATGTTAGTTAGTATCCACATAAAATTGAACACAAATAAGTTTCATATTTACAGTAACTAACTAATTTTAAAACGGTCGGTACATAATTTGTCGTAGCTCCCCTTGGATATCACTTTAATATCTACATACAGTCATGTGAAAAATAATAGGGACAGTTGTATTCGCCGTCTTTGGTGCTTCCGTATTCATATAAAATGAAAGAATTAGTGATAAAAGAGAGTTGTTTTGAAATGATTAAACGACATTAAGAAATCCCGTTACAATTTGTGTTTTTTTTCCTTCGTTATTTGTAAAGTATGCTATTTCTGCTGTGAAAAATAATAGGGACAGTTTCTCGTTTTGGTAAAAAGACAATAATAAATATTAAAAAAAAAAAAAACTTTTTTTTTAAGTGAATGAGTAAAACAAATTCATAGCTTTACATTAATTGCTAAATAAATTGCATTTTGTAACTTTTTAGGCAAATATGGGTAGAAGTATGCATTGCGACCACGCTATTTGAAATAATATTAAAAATCTAAGTAAAAGCGGACATTCGTACAGAAAATTTTCAAAAAATGCTCGGTAACTCAAAAACGATGGTTGAAAATGCTATTAAATGGATTCTTAAAGATGAAACCCGTGGTAGAAAACCGAAAATTACACCTTTTATCACATTTAAACGAATAAAAAATGATTTAAACATTAGCGTTGACACATCATCTATTCGAAAAACACTCATCGGTGAGGAATGTAAAGCCCATAGTGCACGAAAAGTGTCATTGTTATCCAAAAAGAATATAAAACAAAGATTAGAGTTTGCTAAAAATCATATCAAATGGCCTAAAGAAAAATGGCGTAACTTTCTCTGGTCCGATGAAACAAAAGTAAACTTGTTTTTTTCTGATTGAGATGTCCACGATGTAAGAAGACCTATCCATCAAGAATTCAATCCAAAATATACTTTAAAGACGCTCAAAAATGATAGTGGTAGCATCATAGTATGGGGGTCATTCTCTTATTATTATCGTATATAGAATGTAATGAAATCGGCTGATTACACTGAAATTTTGAAAAATACAATGCTGCCGTATGCAGAAGAGAATATGCCACTCAAATGGATCTTCCAGCAGGATAAAGAAGTGGTTCCAGGATAACAAAATTAATGTTTTAGAATAGCCAGCACAGTCCCCTGATTTGAACCCAATAGAAAATTTGTGGAAAGAAGTTAAAAGTGTCCATCAAATTTCGACGAGCTTTGGAATCTTATAAAGGATGTGTGGAATGCAATACCGCTACATGCTCGTCAAAATTTAGTCGACTCAATGTCTAGAAGATGTGCTACTGTTCTGGAAAACAGATGATCCGCAACAAAGTTCTAAGGCTTTATACAACAATATTCAGTATAAATATCTATTTAGTTTTACTTAAGTTAGTTATAGTTTTAAAATTTCATTAGGTGTCCCTATTTTTTTCTATGAATGAATTCATACAAAATCACAAAAGAAATCAAAATATATTATGGGAATAGGAAAAATTTTGTTATTAATATTTTTTCTACCTTTTAAGAAAAAATAAATCGTTTAAAAAAGAAAAAATTTTCGATTTTTTATTCGGTTGCAAATAAATTGTAAGTTTCGGTGGGCACTGTCCCTATTATTTTTCACATGACTATATGTATGTATAACTTTTTTATAAGTATTTGAGAATGATCTGAAAATCTGTTTTTACACATATACTGGTTGTAGGGTATTATATGGTCCTGAACGACTATATTTTCTTACTTGTTGTTTTTGAAAATATTTTTATTTTTCAGCACATGTAAATGGGATATCATATCATTTAAAAGATATTTACAATTTTAATCTGTTTAAAAACAGAAAATAAACACTTTAAACATCAAGAAATGTTAGTCGCAATTACTTTAAACGAATAGACTTTATTTATGAAGAAAATTATTTTTTGATGTCTTGTAATACTTAGATATTTATAATTCCAATTAAAACCAATATTTATTACAGAAATATGTTTTATCTTAAAATCTTAATATGGTCACACTATGAAACTCTGGAAGGAAGGAAGGAATTTAAAAAATATAATAAAGTAATTTATAATAGTAGACAAAGAAACATATACAAAGATTAAGGCAGCACAAAAATTGAACATTGGATGGGAAAAATGTAGAATATTTGATGGGACTGATATAATTATGTGCTTTAAATGTAAAGGATACAACCATAAGGCGAGTGAATGTAACAAAGAAAAAGTATGTTATAAATGCCATGGAACACACAGATCAAATGAATGCGAAAAGGAAATAATAAATAAATGTATTAATTGCATTTGAGCGAATAAAAAGTTAAATATAAGACTTGATGAAAAGCACGTCACAACAAGCAGAGAATGCCCAGTTTATAAAAACAAGCTCAATCTCAAAAAGAAGAGGTTGGGGTTGATAGTTTAACAATCACAGCAAATATACGGTATTTATACAAATATTTGTGGACTAGTTAACAATTTCATTCAACTAGAAGTTATTGCTGATAAACAAAACCCAGATTTTATAGTTCTTACAGAAACACATTTAACTGACGATATAGAAGAACAAGAAATACAACTTAGAGAATATGACCAATATATTACACGGTCAAATTCAAGAAGAACGGGTGGAGTTATTATCTATTTTAAAAAACCATGTAATGTGATAAAAATTGGAGAAAAGTCTTCTGGGTATAATTACTGGATGAGTTTATACATGGCGACAATCAAGAACAAACAATTTGTAATATTAGCAGTGTATAGATCACCAAGCAGCATTGAAGTAGAGTTTATTCAAGTCTTTGAGCAAGTAATGGAAGAAATATGTGAACAACAGTATGATATAATAATAGCAGGTGATTTCAACATAAAATGCAGAAGCAGCATGGATCAATTATAAGATAATTAGAAATACATATAAAACCAAAATAGAAGTTGAGAAGAACAATTACATTAATAAAAAAATAAAATATGCCAAAGATCAGAAACAAATGTGGAGACAAATCAAAGACAGTCCTTAAGAATAATAAAACTATGATAAAAATGTTATATTTAATCAAATAGAATATAAAGATAACTACCAAATTGCCACCCAATTTAACCATTATTTTGTGAATAGTATTAAGTCAATTAATAATACAATAGAAAATGTGCAATATATAAACAATATACCTGTGATAACGAATAGATTAAGATTCCCTGCAATAACAATTCAAGAACTTAAAAATATTTGTAAAAATATGAAAAGTAAACCAGATTTCAATAATGTTACAATTAAACTTATTATAGATAATTGGAATATTATAGGAAAATCGATGCGTGATATAATAAATAAATCACTTGAAACAGGAATTTTTCCAGATAGCTGGAAATACTCAATGGTAACACTAATAGAAAAAATTACAAAAACAAATAAATGTGACGAGTTCCAACCAATAAACACTCTTAAAACATGTGAAAAACTCATCGAAAAATCTATTAAGGAACAACTGGAAACATATATGGAACAACAAAACTTATTTTCAAAATATCAATCGGGATTTAGAAAAAAATTCTCATGCGAAACAACGGTTAATTATTTATTTATTTATTTATTGATTCCACTTCCTGTACAACAAGACTGAGTCTTATACTTATAGCACAGGAACGTATTACGTTACGAAACAAACTTGATGCAAGTAAATATAACAATAATTGAGATAAAGTTAAAGTAAAAAAAAATAAATTATAAATTAAAATAAAAATAAAAATTATAAATTATTATTTAAAAAAAAATTGAATAAAAATTATAAATTATTATTTAAAAAAATTGAATAAAAATTATAAATTATTATTTAAAAAAAAAGAAAATTGAATAAAAATTATAAATTATTATTTAGAAAAATTGAATAAAAATTATAAATTATTATTTAAAAAAAATTTAATAAAAATTATAAATTATTATTTAAAAAATTTTAATAAAAATTTTTTGAAACTATTAGCATTGCTGTTTAGTTGTTGACTTTGTGGAAGATTGTTCCAAAGACGAGCGGCATGCACATAAAACTGCCATTCAGATACAAGTAAATTATGTCGAGGTATTACAATATTTCGGTTTCGTGGCGATTGAAAAAAACGTATTTTATCGAATATATATTTAGGTGTTTGAAAGTTGATTATTTTATGGAAAAAAATAAGAGTGCGAATTTTTAGCAAACTTTCAAAAGATACTCCATAAAGATTATTGGCAACAGAGGAAACATGATCAGACCGTCTTAATCCATACACATATCTTATTATGTTATTGAACAAGACATTCAATTTTCTCATACCAACTGAGTCACAGCTTCTAAATATTTCACACCCATAGATCAGGGAAGGAATCAAGTATGATTTAGCAAGTAAGGCCCTTATGTGATAAACAGATGGAAATTTGTAGATAGAAAGAAAAAAATAATGGCAATGTTTTTGGATTTTAAAAGAGCATTTGAGACAATTGATAGAGAAATACTGATTCGGAAATTATATATGTATGGTATAAGAGAAGTTGAATTAAATTGGTTTAAATCATATCTTACTAATAGAAGGCAAATTACAAAGGTGAATGGTATAAAATCAAATGAAGTAAACAATAAATTTGGAGTTCCACAAGGTTCTATCCTAGGCGCACTATTATTCATAATATACATAAATGATATGCCAAATATACTAAAGAAATGCGAAATAATTCTGTATGCAGATGATATATTAACGGAAAGAGACAATGATGAACAATTTAGGGAAAACCTAATGCACGACATAAACAACATAAATAACTGGCTTAAAATGAATAAATTAAAACTTAACGAACTCAAAACTAAAATACTTGAAATAAATATGAACAGTGAATATGTGATTACAATTAATAATGAAACAATAGAAAAAGTAAATAAAATTAAATACCTCGGATTTATAATAGATAAAGACTTAAAACTAAAAGAACACATTGATTATATACGTAAGAAAATTGGTAAAAAAAAATTGGTTTCTTTAAACGGGTTAGAAATAAAGTATCTCAAATAACGGCAATACACATATATAACACAATGATAAAACCACATTTTGAATTCGGCTCCACAATTTTATACACCTGCTGCACAACAACACAAATAGAAAGACTACAAAAATTACAAAATAAAGCTATGCGGTCAATTTTAAAATACAATATATTCACCAATTCAACTAATGCTAGAAATACTGAAATGGTTAAATATTCAACAAAGACTGGAACTAAATACACTGCAATTCATTCAGAAAATGAAAATTGGAAACGCACCAGAATACCTTACCGAACAACTTGGCTATATGAGAGAAGCACAACCATACTACCTCAGAAACGAAGAGAATTTCAGACTACCAACGGTAACAACAACTGCAATGCAACGATCTCTATTCTTTAAAGGTCTTAAACTATATAATACATTACCAGAAAATATAAAAAGAGAAAGAAATATTAATATATGCAAAAGAACTATAGTACAATTTTTAAGAAATAATATGATCAATAGTAATTTGTAAAAAATGTAAAATAATTATATATATGCGAAAAATTATAAAGTATTATGAATACTACTAAATAAATAAATAATAATAATAATAGGCTATATAAAGTTTTGATTGTACAAACGGCGGTTGCACCGCCCATATAACCCAAAAATTTAAATCACCATATTTTGGACATTTTTTGACCTACGTCAATGATATGTGGTACATATGGTATTGGCATAATTAGGAATACGTACCAGGAGAAAAGTGGGTGGGACCACGCCCCTTTTTTAACAAATTAAAAATCGTAATATAGTCTTAACTACTAGACCGATCGTCATTAAATTTTTACAATAGGCTATTCTTACGAAATAATAAATTCTTGACAATCGCCCATGTTCTGAAAAACGCAAAACGCTTAATATTGGCGTTTTCAATGTGAATTTGTATTTGAAAACGCCAATTTTAAGCGTTTTGCGTTTTTCAGAACATGGGCGTATGTAAGTGGACAAAGAGGCATGGCCTCGCCCACTGAAATGCATCGCTCATATGACGCGCTTCAGTATCCTAATATTTTTCCATATAGAGAAGCAAAGCACACCGGGTTGAGCTAGTAGCAAATTAAATCGAAATCAAAGTCCCTGATAAAAATAAAATATTAACAATGTTAAATAAAATAATAACAATTTGTAATAACTTTTAAAAATTATATACAGGGGTGCCATAGAAACCAATATTGTCGGAATTGGTTTTAAAACCGACAAGAAAAAATGCTTTCGTGTCATAGGGCACTGCTACACGTTCAATAAATATCGAGATATTTCTAGTATTCTGACAATATTGGCTTCTATGACACCCCTGATAGTTTTTTAAGCAATGCACATATAAATATTTTCTATGTAGTTTTAATTTAAGATCAATATTTTCAAATAACGGATCAACAAATGTAGTTAAAAAAAAACAAATATGTACATATGATTTCAAGACAGTGCATTACAGCAAAAAATTGTGAGAGATCAAAATTGAAGTACCGTTACGCTTATTGTGAAAGATATATGTAGTGTTTATATGCATATATTAAAAAATATCTCCAATAATTACTGAATATGTACAAGGTGGCGCAAAAGTAATCCTCCTATCAGAAAATGCTATAAATTTTGCGAGGCCTCTAATGTCAGTTCTGCTTTGACATTTGTGTAGTAAACACATGCGAAATACACGTTAATAAACAATGTTATGCTACACTGCTCCAAAACGCGGAATATTGCTGACAGAACTGACATTAGGGGCCTCGCAAAATTTATAGCATTTTCTGATAGGAGGATTACTTTTGCGCCACCTTGTATAACATTTAATAGTGCTACAAAATACCTTTTATCTGAAATATAAAATGGTAGGTACAATGTACGAGTACATATTAGAATGTGAACTAAAAACTTGTATTTTATTATTCAATCTAAAATAAAATGTAAAAAATTGGTTACTAATTGAAAAAATTGCAAAAATAAATTTATTTTAAATCTCAAGAGATAACCTCCTTAATATTCATTTAAATCATATATGTACATACAAAATCATACTTCCCGTATTGTTATTAACAAATAAAAAGGGCAAAACAGCTGAGTTAAACAAAAAAAAAAAAACACGTGTAATATCAAATCTATAGTCTATGAACCACATTTCTTGTAAAAAATTTGTTCTTTAGTAGCAAACATGTTAAAAGTGCCAAAGTCCAGCATCTATATGGACAAACATGAGATTAATTGCGTACCCATGAAATAGAGTCGGCCTTGAGTGAAAGAAAACTGTATTCAAAGGACTTTAATTGCAGCAATAAAACCCAATATGTTTTTAAGTTATAACTTAAAAAAATATCTGTAAACTATTGAAAGATTTATTTTTAATTTATTTAGATTAAAAGTTACCTTTTTCTGGAGTTAGTGCCGATGTTTTATTTAATTCTTTCTTTATTACACTTATTGCTTCAATGAATCCACAAAAAAATTGCAACAAATTTCTTTTGTGGGTTTATTTTCCTTCTTTCTTTGTTACTGGTCTACAGATTTTCTTTTTTGAAAACTGATTTACAAGAACACTTTTTGATAATTCTTTTGAATTTTCATTTAAATGTAAATTTATTCTATTTTTATTAGTATTTTACACACGCCGTATTTTTTAAAATTACTTTACTTAAATATTTTACGATTTTTTGTTCGCCCAATATGACATATCGGAAAATAATTGCCTGCATATCACAAACAGTGGTGAAAGCTTAGCGTTTTTTTCTATTTTTTATTTTAGTTGTAATAAAATTCAAAAATTTTAAAACAAAAAATATGTGGAGTAAGAAACAATCAAGATTAAAACTATTTCTCTTAGAAATAAAAAAATATTTCTGTATTTTTGCATTTTCTTATAACTAACAAATCAAGATTCCTGTAAAAGTTTACATTTTCATTTACTGTTAATTTTCGCCTGGGATATTAATAATTTTATGTAATAGGTATAACAGTTAAAAGATATTTTAAAACACTAATTCTTGTTAGATAATTTAGTAACTATAAAATATTTTGACAGTTATATATAGACTTTACAGACCTATAACTCCTAAACTACAGAAATTAGAATGTCAATATTATTAAATTGCTATTTATATAGTTAGTAAGGAATATATTACTAAAATTTTAAAATAAAAAATATATTAAGATATCTTCCTATGTTTTACACATTTAGTGTATTTTAAAAAGGAAAAGTTACCAGCATTGTCACTAAAATAAAATCGGCAATTGACGAACAAAAAAATCAAAAGGAAATTGTTATTAAAATATATGAACAAAGTAAAATACACAAAAAATTAAAAATAGTACAGTTGCATGTGATAGAAGAGCACAGCTACTACAAGTATCAATGGCGCCGAAATGTAAATGTCAAACAGGACTTCGAATTTTACAAACTCTGAAAACAGAGTTGTATCAATGTGCACATAATAATAAATTACACAACAAATGTTATTATGTATGGTATTAATAAATAAGTAGTGTTTGTTCTATAAAGTCTTATCTAAAAAGTGCATAAAAATAAATGGTTTTAAATAATAAGATTAATTAATAGTAAAGTCATCTGTCAAACTTTATTAACTATTATATTTTTCGCTTATAACGAATTATGTGAGAATTATACTATGTTTCCACGGTACATGCTTCGCTCTCTATTCATGCTTCACACCCCAATCATGTGCGAAACAAGTTGCTTCACCATACAAAATTTTAAGAGCGAATCTAGTAGATTCATATTGAATCTACTTTCTAAGCACGGAAAATTGCACTCTTCTCTAATTTTTATCGCAAGTTTATCTGCACTAGCTGTAAAAATTTAATATTATTGTAAACAAAGCAAATTATTTTCTTGTTGCTGGAAGTAAAGAAAGTAAATACGTACGAATGTATGTTTTTTTTTTCAAATAAGCTAACTAATTTCCACTCACTTTTGTTTGTCCATTAAAAAAAATTATTTTCCACAAATTGTAAATTCTGTTTTTTTATTCTGTTTGTTTATTAAAGACAACTGTCAAATCGAATCAAGTTAATTAGTCATGTAAACAGCATGATTCATAAACATGATTCAGAGGGCGAAGCAGGTGATTCAAGTCGTCGCACAGAGGGTTGAAATGTACCAAAAGTGAGGATTAATTCAAAAGCTGAACTTTATCCTACACATTCGTGTGTGGTACTGGGTGAAAGGTAATTAAATTCTACATCACTATTTGCCAAAAACTTTTGTTTTGAGTAAATTACTTTATCGACTGTGAGCTGTCAAAGTCAAATAATTTTTCAAAATTTTTCGTGCCGTGCCTAAAACTGAAAATTGAGATACTTTGGGTGCTGATAATTCTTATTAAGCGTTCTAAAAGTAATTTTATTAAAATGGAACCATCAACTTCAGGTATTTGGCTACATAATTGCATTAATGTTTTTTAGATAAATGTTTTGCAAATATTTTTAATATTTTTTTAAAAATTGCTCCATATTTGGGGTATTTTCGATATATACACAGAGTTTCAACAAATTTCTTGTTGCGATCCAGTAAATTTTATTAAGTGATATTTTAATATAGTATTTTAGCTTATATATTCCACACCAAACTTTTGCAGAGGCACCGCGTTTTTGTACTTCTTAAAATTTTTGTGAAAGAACTCCAGTTGCTAAATACTTAATCTGAAAAAACAAACAACAAATCAACTTGTTTGTTTTTAACTCTCTTTTGTCTTTATTTTCGGTATTAAAGTTATTGTTATAAATAAGTTTGGTTTCTATCAGAGATGGTTGCGTGAGTTAATTTTGACTCACGCTCACTTACAAAAAATAATTTCTGTTTTATTTACACCGAATTCTAATTTTTGCATACGTTCGTGCTTTTATTAAATTTAAAATTAACTCACGAGCTCGAAATGATCACGAAAACACTTAATGTTCGAACAAATAAAATTATATGTAACTCACGAACACTGCATTTAAAAAATATCGTGTCACGCTTCCATCTCTTTTAATTGTTATAGTTCATTGTTCTTGTAGGGTAACATAAAAAAATTGGGCACAATCATGTGAAGATACATAGAAGTATGGTTTTCATTTGCACTTAATAGAACAAGTAAAGATTCATACTATAAATTGGGAAATTTCAACATATTGTAAATAATTTCTAACATAAGCTAAGTAAATTTTAAGAAATTTCATGTATGCCGAGAAAATCGAATGGAGATATTCTAAATAGATTTTTTCTCAGTTCAGACCCATTAATATCTATAGGGTGTTTTTTTGAGAGGTATAGAATTTCGAATTGAAATGAAACACAAGAAAATCGTTTTAATGACCATAAATTTGGCTTTATTGGAAGGATAATTTTATGCCATTAATGTTTAAATATGATTTCAGGTATGTGGCCGCCGCGGCTGGCTCGAATAAAGCCAATTCTACAGGTCCAATTTTCAACCACTTTTTCAAGCATATGGGGCCGTATGTCGGCAATAACGCCACGAATGTTGGCTTCCAATTCCCATAACGTTTCTGGTTTGTTGGCGTAGACGAGCGACTTCACATATCCCCAAAGAAAATAATCCAATGGTGTCAAATCACACGATCTTGGTGGCCAATTGACAGGTCCATTCCGCGAAATTATGCGCTCATCGAATGTTTCCTTCAATAAATCGATTGTGACGTGCGCTGTGTGGCATGTAGCGCCGTCTTGTTAGAACCACAACTCATCCACATTCATGCCATCCAATTCGGGAACAAAATAGTCGGTTATCATGGCTCTATACCAGTCTCCATCAATTCGGGTCCTCTTCAACACTTTGCTCTACAGCGGCAATTGTTTCTTCGGTGCGCACTGTTCGACGTCTCTGCGGATGCGTATTATCACATAGAGTAAACGTAGTGCGAAAACGATCCATGGTTAACCGAATTAATTGCTCTGATGGACGATTATGTCGACCATAAAATGGACGGAGCTTGCGGTAAACTTCGCGAACTGAACCGTTATTTTCGTAATAAATTTGCACGATTTGCAAGCGTTGTTCTTTTGTCAACCTGTTCATGGTGAAATGGCAAACCAATCTGAACATAAATGACATTAGAGTTGCCAGATTTGACCACAAAATGCCAGTTTTATCTCTTTTCGAAAAACAAACCTGTAAAAAAAACACCCTATAGTATAAATAAACAAAATGAGCGGAAAGAAAAGCAACAATTATCAAATTCCGAACTACAGCTTTTGCTATCGCCTATTATTTCTCAAGAAACACATGATAGTAATATATAATTTTTTTCTTAAATACAAACAAAATGCATAAAAAAATTAAAATATTGTTTTTTATTAACATATTATACAAATTTTAGAATTCATGAAATTTTGTCGTAAGGACAAATAGGAGTTTAAATCAATTATGTTGAAATATTTATATATGTATATATTATTTTTTATTTATCTTTTTAATAATATATTCAATATATTTTAAGTTTAAATTTTATTTAATCATTTATAGCTTTCTATTTTAAATTTACAATAAAATTTGTACATTAAGCCCATTTTCCACAAAATTGAAAAAACGTTCCCAAACAGACAAAAATTTATTTTTTTTAATTTTTTTTTGTTTAATATGGCTTCTTTTTAAGTGTATGACAATTATTGATAAACAAAAAAAATTATAAAAATTTATTTCGTTACTTTTTTAAAAAATTTTTAAAATTCTCGAAATCCTTCAATACCCAAATTCAGACAATATAAGCTTTCGTTTGCTTCTCATTTTTAAAAAAAATTACTTTCCATTTTAAAATTATGCACGGCGAAAATTCTGAAACAAACTATAAATTTCCGAAAAATAAAAATGTCTATAAAATTGTAAAAAAAATTTTTTTTCAGTGTATCTTTTTTTCAGAATATGCCTTTTTATGTATGTTTAACGATTTGAAAAAAAAATTTCAAAAAAAATTTAATTACGGCTCCCATGAATTAATCGCCACTTTCGGTATCATAGAACCCACTGTGCGTCGTGGAAACACAGTATTATGAAAATACAAGGCTACTTTAAAATGCAACTCTAGGCGAAGTTTTTCGATAAATGAAACTCTTAACAAAGTTATCGGGCAAATATTATCACTTATGAAAAATAGCGCCAAATTTTTATTTAGATCTGTTGATAAATTTCTTGACATCGTATTCTGGCAGATCTGATTTTTTTTTATGGAACTTTGAATTAATATTGACAAAAATGACTCCTCAAGAGAATAATAATGAAGAATCAATTGATGATGATGCTGAAATTATGGCTCTCGAAAAAATCCTCGCTGAAGCTGACGAACACGAAAAAAAGTTAGGTCAAGAAAATCCGTTGCCTCAAAAAATTATAGAAAAACCACGACCGCAATTAAGAGAAGATAATACATTTGCAGAAGCCTTTGGGTATGATGTGGACAAGAAGTTGGCAAAAGAAATTGATAAACAAGTGGCTAGTAAAACAGAAGAACTAGATTCATCTGATGATGAAGAAATTAAAAATTTCTTAGAACGTAAGTACAATGAATATGGCTGTGATATAAATAAAAAACTAAAACAACAAAAGCAAACTGCAAAAGAGTCAAAAGCTGACTATGAAGTAGACAAGTTCCTGAAGGAAGATAAAAATAATGACGCCTCTGGAGGCGGTTCAGCTTTGTCCATGCATGTTAAAAATCCACATAATCCGACTAAGAGACAATCTCTTATAAGTCATACATTTAAAAAGTTGCCGGAATCAAAGGCGACTGTAAGTGAGAATGGGGGAAGCAAGTCAATCCCAATATCGGGCACCCACAGTTCTATTTATACCGACCCAGTATTCGGTTTACGTATGATAAATCCTTTAGTATCCAGCACTATGATTTCAGAACGAATGAATGGTCGCAAATCGGTGGCATTCTCTGCAGTAGCTTTTCATACCCAAAGAGGCGACCTTTCTAAGGATTGGGTCATTGCCGGCGTGATTGTGCACAAAAGTCCTGTGCAGATGAGCAAAAAAGATCAACCTTACTCTATTTGGCGTTTGTCTGATTTGAAAGGCGAAATTAAGACACTGTCATTGTTTCTATTTAAAGGGGCCCATAAAGAATTATGGAAAACTGCACAGGGTATGTGCATAGCAGTACTTAATCCCACTATATTCGAAAAGCGAGCCGAGAGTAAAGACGTTGCTTGCCTGTCTATAGACACGGCACAGAAGGTAATGGTACTCGGTCAGTCTAAAGATTTAGGAAATTGCAAAGCGACTAAACGCAACGGAGAAATTTGCAATGCCACCGTAAATCTTAGTGAATGCGACAGCTGCATATATCATATGAAACAAGAGTTTGGTAAAATGTCGAAACGTTCTGAATTGCAATCGGCAAACGCTGGAAGAGGTTTAAATGATTTGCGTAATAAGGTACTGGGTAAAAGCGAAGTTTTCTATGGTGGACAATCTTTTTCTGCGGTGCCAGCTAGAAAAAGTGTAAAATTAACTCAAAAAGACAATTCAAGAATTAGTTCTCTATCAGACTATGGTATATCTCCATTTGCTGGTAGTATTAATCATGCAGCGAAGCCAAAGGCTATGGAAGTATCTAGTGTTCCATATGCATCTCGAGAAGGTCCTATTTCTAGAATAGCAGGCAATATCGAAGCCTCCACTAAGCAACGGAAAAAAGATTTAGAAAGACTAAAAATTCTGCAGGCAGAATCTGAGAGAAAATCGTCTTGCTTAGAAGCAAACAATCCTATTACACCAATCACACCTCAAACACAAAAAACTAGAGATTCCATATTTGAAAAATCACAAACTTCCAGCCCATGTTCAAGTTCAAAATTAACGACACGTTCTATTTCGACGCCATCTACAAGTTCAGCAATACCAGACAAATTTAAAAATCGTGAATTTTCGTTTTCTTCAACCTCGAAATCACCGCAATTATCCAAAGATAACTTCTGCATAGAAGTGAATATTGGGGATCGAAGAGCACATTTGGCAAAAATGAAAGCATTAGACGTTCTAAAAAAAAATCCTATAGAAAAGATCAATCCAAATTCTACACGAGGTACGCAAGGCGGCAAACGTCGTGCCATCGATTATCTGAATGAACAGTTTATGTCACACGAATCAAAGAAACAAAAAATAGAAGAGGAACAAAGGGAACAAGATCGCAAAACTCGTATACAACGTATTATGGATGCCTCTTCATCGCACACCAACTTAGTCGATATACGGGAGCGTGATGAACAAGATAAATACTTCAGTAAATTAGAAAAGAAGGAGGCTTTGGAAGAAAAAATGTTAAATACCTTTAAAATGCCCTGCAAAGCCGTCATATGCAAGATTTGCAAATATACTGCCTTCTCTGCATCTGATCGCTGTAAAGAAGAACGCCATCCCTTGAAGGTTATCGATGCCGAAAAGCGTTTCTTTCAATGTAAAGATTGCGGCAATCGCACAGCTTCAGTCTTCAAATTACCCAAAGTAAGTTGCAAAAATTGTCAAAGTTCCCGTTGGGAACGCTGCGCTATGATACGCGAGCGCAAGGTGTGCGATGGCACTGAAGGTCTCTCTTTGCGCGGTGACGAAGAAATGTTTATTGGTTCAGTAGCGGGCAAAGCCAATTTAAATTTAGCCGTTGCAGATGATTAAGTAATTATTGTTTCCCCGGTGCTTAAGGAAATTGTATTATTTACGGTTTTATTTTAGATAGATTTTAATTGTACTTTTATTTTAACCTGACATGGGACAAATAAACTATTAAGCTAACTTTTTACTATTTGTTTACTTTTTCTCATCAATTGATTCAATCAACCATATTAAAAAAAGTAGATGAGTTTACTTTTCAATAATCCAAGAAAAGAAGATTTTCTGCTTCAGATATAGAACCCTAATGAGGATGAACCGTTATTCTTGAAATTTCTCAGTCTGGTTTAAGATAACATGAAACATCCGTACAAAGCTGCACGATAATAAAAACTACCCATCGCTGTCTGGTAACATCTATGGGGCGGCTACCAGTCGGTATCTGCCAGAGTGTTTCCCCTTTCCGAGCGATTGGGTATTCTGGCAGAAAAGTTCGTTGGATCTAAATCCCGATAAAAAAAAGAAAAGCCAATCATTTCGAATTTTAAAAATCGTCAAAAAAGTCGGAAAAAAGTTACTATTTCTAATAGTATTTTGAAATTTTTATTTAAACGAAAACATAAAAATTCAAGTTTATATAGTCTCTTGTACAATACATATCAAAATACATACCCCCTTATTCAAAAACGATTATTATATTTAACAAACGTTTATTAAGACAGATTTCCATATAAAATTTGCCTTAATAAACGTTTGTTAAATTTAATAATCGTTTTTGAATAAGGGGGATAAATTTTAACTTTTTAAATAAGAAATCACAAAAAATATAATGTTAAACACAACTTGTGTAATATTTTTATAATATCTTATTCCGCTTTCACACTCTTTAATTCTGACTCGTCAAGGCAAGTATATTTTGTTGAGAAGAGGAAAAAAACAAAAGGGGTACAAACTTGACGGTACTAGTCAATTTTCTTATTTTCTTTTGTTTTTTTTTCTTTCATGCATGTTGATTTACATTAAAAAGTACGAAAATTTAATTGAAGTGTGTAAATGAAATGACAAGTTCAAATGAGAATTGAATAAAAACTGGTCAGCTAAAACTGAAGAGTGTGAAACAAGACTTACAGTATTTTATAAATAAATATCTGAATTTAGCATATTTTATTAATTCAGGTTCAATTACAATGTCAAAACAATTTAGTTTATTAAGTTTTAAATAACATTTTGAGTAAAGAATCCAACCGATCTATCATACGCTCATAATCTGAAAAACGCAGCGTTTTCAAATTGCATACAGTTTAAAAAACGCAAAACGCATTTTGACCTGTTCTGAAATTGCTACGATTTTTCGAAGCTATGTTCGAACAATTAAATAACGTAAACAAATAAATAAATATCAAACTAAAATGCATTACATTACTTTTCGAAGATCAAGTTGATCAGCTGTTTGCACAAATCGATAGTTCAAAATTAAACAATTGAAACAGACAAATGACAAACTCAAAGAAAATTTTTAAATAGCATATTTTTAATTAAAATCGTGAAAAAATGTTACAACCTTTAGCTTAAATAAAAAGAAAACATATTAAATTTAAATTGTGCATCATTTCATTTTGTGTTTAAAGTGCAGTTTCAATAAAATAAGCCAGATTGCTTCAGTATACACTAGCGGTTTGAAAACGCCAAATTTTTAGCGTTTTCGTTTCTCAGAACACCTTTTTCGATTTGAAAACGCTAATTTTTCAGAACATGAGGTACTTATTTTCAAATATTTCCGTATTTTTGTTATTAAAATTTATTTGGCTGAATATTCTTTCGACGTTTTGTTAAAATATGAGAAATTTTTGTAGAATTTTCCCGTTGAAATTCAGAAATTGTTTCCTCTAAAAATTTTAGTTCGTTGAATTCAGCATTCAAAATTGCTTTTTATGTTTACAGATAAATAAGTAATTTCTACTATCCTGACTTAATATAGGTTTCAAGTGTGCTTTTAGACAAAATTTTCATACAAAATTTTTTATACTTTAACTTAACAATTGTCAATAATTAAAAAAACACCACTATTAAGATACGGTCACATTTGGCAAATATTCGCTGAAAACGACGTAACCACTAAATAATATATATTTGAACTCGTTTATTTATTTAAAAAAACTTTTCTTTGATCTTGCAAAACTCTTGTAAGAGTAAACAACGTCAAACAAATTTGTGCTAAAACGAGTGGTTACGCTTTTTTGAGTAAATATTTGTCAAATGTGACCGTACCTTTACTTATGGTGTTTTCTTTTCTGAAATAAAATGTTACACAGTTATTATGTACATTTTTATAATGTTTACCCCACATTTTAAAGATGTCGCATTTTTAATGGTCAGAATAGAACATAAAATGACAACAGTGTAACACCTTTTTTTCATGTACAGCTGTTTTTGTTTTTTTTTTTTTGTTAAAAAAGAAGAAGCAGATAGCTCCCTGGTAAGATCGCTTAAAGTAAGACAATGAATATTTATCAAAAACACCAATGGCACCTTCCCGACTAATACGCAAATTCTTAAAGTATAAAAATTATATATATAGACATACATTACATATATACATAAGAAGTAGGAAATTTGACATACATCAACTTCAGAGTATTCATAATTACGTTCTCTACAAAGCCTTTCACTTTTCCATAATCATATAAAATATTTTATCATCATCAGATAATGAAGATGAATTCAACAAGTCATCCAAAATTTTTTTTCAGCATATAAAAAAGTAGTAATATTTTCCATTTTGTATATTTTTTTTGTTTCTTAACACAAATACACATTTATAAACAAAACAAATGTCAGTTGTAGGGAAGCCAACTTAGCCCTTTTCGGGCTAGATTTAGCCGGATTTTAGTCACTCAAAACGCAAAAAAAAAGAAAATTGGATGTGGTTTTATATGGATTATTTTCCATTTAGCCTTTTTTTCAAAAATGTTTACGCGTTTTGAGTCTCAAAAGTTGGCATCACTGGTCAGCTGTTTTATCGTGCGATTCACCCCCTCTAAAAATTCAGAGTGTGAAAGGTGCACCATTTTTTTAATTTATAGTGTGACATTTATAGAAAAGAACACACTACACTTTAGCAGTGTTGATATTTTTTCAGAAAAGAACACAAAAAAATTAAAAAAGATGCGAAATGGGAAAAACGTGTAACATTTTTGCCAGAAAAGAAAACGCCATTAGTTTTGGTTTTTAAAATGTTTCATGTTCTTCTTCATACATGTAGTAATTTCTTTCAATTTATATTATTTATTTTATTAAATTCATTTCTTTATTTTCATTTAATTAAGTATAGTACATTTTAGTTTGCTTATATTAATATTTAGTTTTACTATTACATTTGAACTTATTTTATTATTACAACTTTGTGTCCGATTTACTTGTTGCCACTTTAACATCTTTCTTACAACTGATACTTCTTTCTGTCCAGTCTGTCTCTACTTCAAATTGTTTCATGTCCGTCGTTTCGTCTGTATAAGTATGATGTCCCGCTATGTAAACGTCAGTATAGGTCGACCACGGTTGATACCCTACATACATATTTATGATATTTAATGAGAAAAATAGTCTTAAAAAAAAAAAAGATAACTTGGTAACAAAAATATTAATAAAACAAACAAATAATAGAAATATTTAATAATTCAGAAAATCTTCACTTTCAATGAAAAAAAATCGTCAAATCGTCACTTTGCTATTTTTAAAACAAACAATCGTCAAAATGACGATAAATCTTCAAATCTGGCAGCTATGGTTGCGGTTTTTACATAACACAAACTGCCACAAAGGTCTCTTTTAGATTACCGGACCAGTACAGTGTGCTTCAGGCTGCGATTTGAGTATTGAATAGAGCCACAAATTGACTAAGGTCATACCGAGTATTCGGTGTGGATATTCGTATTTATACTGATAGTCAGGCTGCCTTCAAGCTTTTTCCGGAGTCTATACTACATCCAACTTGGTCCTGAAATGTGAGGCATCTGTTAGTGTGATGGCGAGACATTCCTTAGTAGGACTCTTTTGGATACCGGGACATCAAAATATCTCGGGGAACTGCATTGCAGACTCAATAGCAAAGACAGGAGCTTCACTCGCAGCAGAGGAAACTGATCAATTGGTAGGAATTCTGCTGTCGTCGTACAAACGTTTGGTTCAAGATGAACTCTTCAAATGCGCTTAAAATAGGTAGGTGCTTGAGACCAAATGTGCGACAGCAAGGACCATTTGGTCCAATTATGATTGTCACAGGACTGTAACACTGATAAACTTTCCACATTGTCGAATACGAAATCTTGTGGCAGTGAACACAGGACACTGTCTGATCGGAGTTCATGCTAGGAAAATAATCATTGTCCGGCCCTTGCGAATCAAAGATTAAATAATTTGGGCGAGTTTTACTTGCACATCTTGACGTATCTAAAATAGACGTCAGAAGAATAGGCCTTTTGACTTAAAATTGGTCAGTTCCTGAGTTGATTCTCTACTCTCTGAACTTATCTTTCAGGTATCACAACGGGACCCATGAAGGAGCCATGTGTGTAAATTTTGAACTCGTTATTGACTGCCTGTTTAACCTAAATAGTATATCATTACAAGGGCAACCAAAAATATATTATATTTTTAGCTTTGCGTCGCGATGCGTCGATAGATTTACACAAATTTTGTCATATACGTACGGTGACCATCCGTCCTGTATTTTACAGGACAGTTCTGTTTTTTAACATGCTGTCCCTTGAGATTTTTTTGTAAATACAGGACAATACATTGTCCCTTATTTCCTAATTTGATATGCAAATGTCCTCTTTTTAGCATATACATTGCACGAACATTAATACAAAATTATCATAAAAATCCAACTGTATACTTTCCCTACATTTCCAAAAGTGAAAAATTTGTTTACTGGGATATGGGAAATTTCCTATAATCTGGCAGTTAGAATTGAAAATTTCAAAGAAAGATATTGAAATAGAATATAAAAAGTTACTAGGACATAGCAAAACTCGATGGTTAACTTTAATGCCAGCTTTGCAAAGAATCATAAAACTATTTGAAGCTTTAAAATTATATTTTATGTCTCAACCAAAATGTCCGACAATATTACGAAATTTTTTTATGAATCCTTGTGCTGAATTATGGTTATCTTTTGCATATAGCCAAGCTTCAACATTTCATAAAGCTATTCTTAATGTAGAATTAAAAGCTATTCTTAATTAAAAGATTTAAAATTTAAATTGGTCGAACGGAAAAAGGAACTGTTTTACCCCTTACCGTCAAAAATATTATTCTCCAATTACAGAAATGTAATGATTTTGATGAAACAATAACTAAAGAACATATAACAAATTTTTACCAAACATGCATTGATTACCTAAATCAGTGGGATAAAGCTTTTAGAGATGTAGAAATTTTAAACTGGATATTGTTACGAAATATGTTATCTTGGGACAAGATTGAAAAAACTTTATCCTATCTAAATGAATTTAGAAATGAATTCAAAATAAATAATGAAGATTTATTTTATGAAGTGAGCTGCGTGAAAAATTTTGCAAATAATGAAAAAATAGAAGAATAGAGGGTAAAAAATATATCAGTAGATGAAAGATGGATTGAAATTTTTAATCACTTTAAAACAAATGTGATTGCATATACAAATATATTGATACTTGTTGAATTTTGTCTATGTCTACCAGCTTCAAATGCTGCTATCGAGACAGTGTTTTCAATAATGAATAATATTTGGACCACCGAAAAATCGCAATTAAAAGTAAATACTTTAAGATCATTATTAATTACAAAATGCAATTTTAAAAATAATTGCTCAGAATTTAAAGGATTTTTAATTAACAATCCAGATGTTTTAAAAAATCCATTCTGTGGAAAAATATCAAACTTCATAACTAAATTTATCATTTATGGTCAAGAAGACTGTTTATAAAACCAAATTAATTTTTTTAAATTATAATATTATAAAAACTTTTTATTTAACTTTTTATTCTACTCAAGAAGACTTGTATTTGTTGTTACTTAATTTTATAATAATAATAATAAATATATTATATGATTATTTTTTCTGTTTTTCTTTTAATTTTTAACATAATTTTGTATTTGTCCTGTATTTTCCTTTCCCAAAAATGGTCTCCGTACATATACGAGAATGTATGTACATATGTATGATGTATATATGTACATATGTACTTATGTATATTAAGAAATTATTAAAAATACTAAATGGATATCAACGCAATGGAAACGTGCGGTATTTA
The DNA here is from genome assembly GCA_916048285.2 of Bellardia pandia. NCBI lineage: Eukaryota > Metazoa > Arthropoda > Insecta > Diptera > Calliphoridae > Bellardia > Bellardia pandia. The sequence continues at coordinate 57,337,807 of OU696530.1, forward strand.
CGTTTAGTATATCGTCACCTAAAATGCAAAATAACATATCATCACTTTTCACAATTTTACAGGAGAAGCAAAAACGCTATAAAATGGAAAATATTGCATCTAGAAATGAAAAATTTTGTAGCTAAGCTCAAAAGAGGATACATACTATTTTTCAAAAACGTGTTGAAGTTATGTTTGTTACGTTAACAAAAATTTACATATTTTCATCTTAAAATTTTAAAATAACTAGTCACTTAAAAAAAATTAAAATCAAGCTGAATCGTGATTTTTTGTTTATAATCGAAAAAGTGATTTTCGCAAAAGTCAATCTTGAGAAACAAAAGAACATCGTAGTAAGCTTGTATTTCAAAAACTCGTGTACGTTTTTTTGAACTTGACCCATTATAAAATGTGCTTAATAGTAGTATAAATTAAAAAAATATAAAGGGTGTCCCAACTAGAACGCAATTTTTAAATTTTAAATAAAACACAGGTATTTAAAAAAAATCGTGAAAATTTATTATATCGTAAAGTAGACAGAATGAGGTTATGTATGGAACAAGATATCGTGCAGATGGCCGCCGCGGCTTTGCTAGCACACACGCGATCTTTTAATGAAATTTTCAATGACTTTTTGCACGATCTAGGCGGCCAATTCTGGTCTCCAAAGCGCGAAATAACACGACCGGGAAATGACTGATGCATCAATTGAATTGTTTCTCTGGCTGTATGACATGTGGCGCCGTCTTGTTGAAACCACATGCCCTCCACATTCATTTCTTCAATTCTAGGCAAGAAAAAACTGGTTATCATTTCACGATACCGAACACCTTTGACTGTATTGGCTTGACCTGCCTTATTTTTATAAAAAAAGGTCCAATGATTCCTCCAGCCCAAAAACCACACCACACAGTGACACGTTGAGGATGCATTTGCTTCTCTTGAATCACTCGAGGATTTTCCGCACCCCAAATGCGACAATTCTGCCTATTGACGAAGCCATCAAGATTGAAATGGACCTCGTCACTGAAGATGATTTTATCGGCAAAATCAGCATTTTCATGTTGTCTATCCAATACACAATTAACGAACTCCCTTCGCTGTCCATGGTCAGCTGGCTTCAGTTCCTGCGTCAATTGAACTTTGTATGCATGAAGATGCAAATCATTCGTCAAAATTCGCTGCATAGTGGATTTGGAGACACCAATTTGCTGAGCTCTGTGTCGAATTGAGGTGGATGGAGTTTGAGCGACATCATCACGTACAGCTGCGACATTTTTGGTCGATCGACCTGGTCGAAAGCGCGTTGTTGTCTTTACATCACTAACAGACTCAGTTTCGGCAAATTTATCTATTAATCTCTTTACAGTTGGCTCTTTTAGAGCATTATTGTGACTCCAAATTGATCGCAATTTGTGAACTGTAGCCGCAAAACTTTCACCATTTTGGTAAAACAATTTCACAATGAGAATGCGTTGTTCATTCGTGTAGCGCTCCATTTTTACTAACCTCGTACCTTCTATTAGCAAACAATAATAATTGTTTAAATGTCAAACAATTACACTTCGAATGGAGCCAAATTTAAAAATTGCGTTCTAGTTGGGACACCCTTTAGATCGATAATATCTGTTGCTTTTAAATTAATATAGAAATTAAAGGCGAAATGGCATATTATTTTTGTGTAATCTATAATATAATGTTATTATGTTTCTTATTTATTAATGGTTTATAAACTTTTAATGAATTTCAAACTTTTGTTTTCCAACATATTTATATTAAACATAAGTAATTTTTTTGAAATAAATCGTTATTTTTTATTGTTTTAATATGAAAAACCAGTCCCGTTTGGCATTCCTAGTGACAACCACAAATTCCTGTAAAATAGAAAAATAAATTCAAAATTTATAAAATATAACTTTGATGTAAAAAGAAATCGCAAAACGAAATTTAGTTTATTTTGGTCCATGTGTGTTCATATATCCCATATAAACTCCACTTTCGAAATTTACTTAAATAAGTGGAAATCCGGTATAAAAATTGTTACCAGGTTAAAATTCGCCACAAATAATCTATATAGATATATAATTTGCTGTACTGAATTTTATGATGGTCCATAATTGGTCATAGCTCCCATATAAGGACCTCATACGAAAAATATATCAATCTTTATACATATGTATATATCTTATAAGTATCGGTACTGACTTAAATTACAAATTATTTATATACATACATATGTATGTATGTATATACCAAAATCATACTACAGGATTTTGTGAATTTCTGTTAATATTTGACCATATCCTTTATATAAGGTCCACTTCAAAAAATCTCTTAAATATCCTTATATGCATAAAACTCTCTGTGCCGGATTTTAAGAAGATCACTCCAAAATTGGTCACTGCTTCCATATAAGGACCGTTTCCGAAATATCAATATCAATTCAATATCGAAACAATATTTTGTATAGATTAGTAATTTTATAACAGAATCATAGCAAAATCGGTTATACTGCAATTATACTAATTTTACTATATTAAACTAGTTTGTTGCGGTAAGTCTATAATTGGCAATAGCTCCCAAAGAATCACTAAACTGTTATAAATAACGTTGAGTGGAAATTCAACCAAAATAAGCCTCACTTTATAGCTTTACCATTTTTATACCCACCAACAAAAAAGAAGGAATGACAAATATATTACATTTGTCATTCCGTTTGTAACACATCGAAATAATGGTCGTAGAGCCAAATAGTCTATATTATATTCTGGGTTTTATAAGATTCCACAATGAACCACTAGGTCTCCGAGTGGAAGTGCACTTTATGCACTACCCTTCTATCCTAAGATTCCAAGACGATAGAGCTTCGAAAAAAAGTCATAGAGCAATGAAATTTTCACCAAACATTCTTTGATCTACCGAAATGTTTGGTATTGAAAATGGCCATAGTCGATGCAGTAGGATCCGAGTTATAGATCAAAGATTCAAACTACGTCGATATTTTTCAGATATTTTTTTTTATTTTCTTCAAATATAATGAAATTTTGCACATTTTATTTTTATAATAGAAGGACAAGTCCTGTTGAAAATGGTAGGAATCGGTCCACGATTTATCATAGCCCCTATACAAATGTCTTCCCGGAATATGGTTTTATGGTACATAAATTTCTATAGAAAAGCCGTATCCATACAAAATTCGGCAAATATAAGTTTTATGCAAAGTGAAATCTCAAAACGATATTTTGTTTGCATCGGTTCATATTGTGACATAGGCCCATAGAAAATCACTCATTTTATAAAACCATTATTAAGTTAAAATTCAACAAATGTAATCCAAATACAAATTTATATCGTCGTACCAAATTGCATAATGATCGGTCCATATTTGACCGTAGTTCCCATATAACGTCTAGTTCTGAAAATCACTTATTAGCATCAGCAGCAAGTTTAAATTTGACACAAATAGTTCATACGAGTACATACATACATATATAGAAATATTCATACTCAATTTTATGATTATCAAGATTATGATGTTCACTTTGAAAAATCACTTAAATGCGCATAAATCTCTTATAAAAACCACTATTACGTTGAAATTCAACACAAATACTATTTATATTGCCATTTTGCTTCGTTTCACTTTTTCATCCCGGCTTATTTGTGGGCGTTTTCTTATATCTCAGACATTATTCAGTCGATTATTCCTAATTGGTGTATTAAATACCAAAATTCAATGACCATGTCTAATATATTGAAATCAAATGTTAATCTGTATGTTATCAGGGAACATTGGACCTATTTTAACCAACATATGCAAATTAAATGATGGATAATGATAAATTAGTTGAATAATAATAATATTAATAATAAAAAAAGTAACAGACACAGAACTCAACTCCGATCAAAAGTGGTTTTGATTCCTTAAATTTAGTCTAGATTTCTAAAGTGGAATTTCTATTTTTTATGATTTTATACTGAAAAAAAACTCTTACTACTAATTTATGACGATTAAATAATTAATTTTATTATTTCATTGTTTTTTTTAATTATCTCATTGATATTTAAATAAAATGTTAAAAATTTCAAAGTTGGTGTTAGCAACACGAACACTTTTTACACAGCTCTGGAATATGACCGAGTATCAGATGCATCCCATAGATTTTTTCTTCGTAGCTTTTCAACTACGTTTTAATGTCTTTAAAACAACAACAATTGAAATTCCAGGCTTTTTTTTTAAAAAATGTTGTTCACGTTTATTAAAAATTTACTAGTTAGCGCTAGTGCTGGCAAATTCTACTACTTTCCGTTACTCAATAATATTCAATACTTTTCATTTGGGTACTCAATACTACTCGATACTTTTAACGGATTTTTTTGAAATTGTAACGCATATTTTTTATCTGCAAATTGAAGTAGTTTCTTTAAAAAATAAAAGTAGATCTTCAACTATTATTGGTTTTGTATGTCCTTTATTATTAAATCAAAAATAAATGTAAAGCTAACTTTTAATTCAACGTTAACAACAACTTAAGAAATAATTAAAATAAATTCTTTCGAAAATTAATGAATATTGTTGTTTTTATACCCTTCACCATCGTGAGAAGGGTATATATAAGTTTGTCATTCCGTGTGAAATTTCCACAATATAATTTTCCGACCCTATAAAGTATATATATTCTGGATCCTTATAGATAGCGAAGTCGATTAAGCCATGTCCGTCTGTCTGTCTGTCTGTCTGTCTGTCTGTCTGTCTGTCTGTCTGTCTGGATGTTGAAATCAGTTTTTTGAAGTCCCAAGATATGTTCGGGATCCAAACCTTCAATAGTTCTGTCAGAAGTGCTTTCGAGAAGTTTGCTATTTAAAATCAGCAAAATCGGTTTAGGTCAACCAGAGTTATGAACCAATATGTGAGACCACCTCTATAAAAATTTGAGATTTTTCGTCCATTTTATTGCAATATTTTGAAATATATTGCAGATAATACCATGAAATTTTGTATACGTTGTTTGTACTATAAAAGAAGAAAGTGTGCGGAAAATAGTAAGAATCGGTCCATGATTTCTCATAGCCCCCATACAAATATATATATTCCCGAAATATGGCTTAATGATAAATAAATGCCTATAAAATTGGAATATCAAGACAAAATTCAGCAAAAATAAGTTTTATACAAAAAGAAATCTCAAAACGAAATTTTTTTTTAGTTCGGTCCATATTTGACCATAGACCCCATATAAAGTCCACTTACAAAATTCACTTAAATACGCATAACACAGATATAAATAATGTTAAACGGCTAAAATTTGACATAAATACTCTTTATAGGCAAATAAATTATTGTACCAAATTTTATGGTGATCGGCCCAGAAATGGTCATAGCCCCCATACAAAAATCTTCCCGAAATATTGCTCAATTATACATAAATGCCTATAAAATTGGAATATCAAGACAAAATTCAGCAAAAATAAGTTTTATGCAAAAAGAAATCGCAAAACGAAATTTTTTTTAGTTCGGTCCATGTTTGACCATAGACCCCATATAAAGTCCACTTCCGAAATTCACTTAAATACGCATATAACAGATATAAATAATGTTAAACGGCTAAAATTTGACATAAACACTCTTTATAGGCAAATAAATTGTGGTACTAAATTTTATGGTGGTCGGCCCACAACTGGGCATAGCTCCCATACAAGGACCACATTTGAAAAAGACATTTTTCCCTATATATATTGTATAAATATCGGTACCGACTCAAAACTTTGCACAGATCATTTAAATATATACAAAAATCATCCCACAAAATTTTGTGAATTTTGGTCTATTTTTACCCGTATGCCCCATATAAAGCCCTCTTCCGAAAATCACTTTAATACTCATAAATCTCTTATAAATAAGGGTACCAATCCAAAATTTTACACGGATCATTTACATACATGCCTAAATCAAACTGCTGGATTTTGAGAATATCGGTCCATATTTGACTATGTCCCCCACATAAGGTCCACTACCGAAATCCACGTTAATACTAATATATATCTTAAATATACCGTTATTATGTTGAAATTCGAGGTGAAATATCCTCATATGCATGAAAATAACTGTTCCAAAATTTATGAAGATCGGCCCATAATTTTTCATAGCTGCCATATAGAACCATTTCCAAAAAACAAATAAATTCGGGTCAAAAAATATTCTTTTCGGATTTCACCCATATTCGGTCCACATTTTATAATCATGATATATATCGTTGGAAAGGTATTTTTAATACCTTTTATTTAGTGTATTACAAATTATCAAGCACCCAGTAGTTCCCGAGATATAGGCCTATATATTTTCAATTTTACGGGCCCGCCCCCTTGAAAATAGGCGTGACCGCCAACAAATTTTTTTTTTGCTGGTATCTCCTCTAAAAGCCCTATTTGATTTTGTTTTTTTTTTTTTTTTAAGCAAAATCACTAAAACCGAATTGTACCCCTTTTTATACCCTTCACCATCGTGAGAAGGGTATATATAAGTTTGTCATTCCGTGTGAAATTTCCACAATATAATTTTCCGACCCTATAAAGTATATATATTCTGGATCCTTATAGATAGCGAAGTCGATTAAGCCATGTCCGTCTGTCTGTCTGTCTGTCTGTCTGTCTGTCTGTCTGTCTGTCTGTCTGTCTGGATGTTGAAATCAGTTTTTTGAAGTCCCAAGATATGTTCGGGATCCAAACCTTCAATAGTTCTGTCAGAAGTGCTTTCGAGAAGTTTGCTATTTAAAATCAGCAAAATCGGTTTAGGTCAACCAGAGTTATGAACCAATATGTGAGACCACCTCTATAAAAATTTGAGATTTTTCGTCCATTTTATTGCAATATTTTGAAATATATTGCAGATAATACCATGAAATTTTGTATACGTTGTTTGTACTATAAAAGAAGAAAGTGTGCGGAAAATAGTAAGAATCGGTCCATGATTTCTCATAGCCCCCATACAAATATATATATTCCCGAAATATGGCTTAATGATAAATAAATGCCTATAAAATTGGAATATCAAGACAAAATTCAGCAAAAATAAGTTTTATACAAAAAGAAATCTCAAAACGAAATTTTTTTTTAGTTCGGTCCATATTTGACCATAGACCCCATATAAAGTCCACTTACAAAATTCACTTAAATACGCATAAAACAGATATAAATAATGTTAAACGGCTAAAATTTGACATAAATACTCTTTATAGGCAAATAAATTATTGTACCAAATTTTATGGTGATCGGCCCAGAAATGGTCATAGCCCCCATACAAAAATCTTCCCGAAATATTGCTCAATTATACATAAATGCCTATAAAATTGGAATATCAAGACAAAATTCAGCAAAAATAAGTTTTATGCAAAAAGAAATCGCAAAACGAAATTTTTTTTAGTTCGGTCCATGTTTGACCATAGACCCCATATAAAGTCCACTTCCGAAATTCACTTAAATACGCATATAACAGATATAAATAATGTTAAACGGCTAAAATTTGACATAAACACTCTTTATAGGCAAATAAATTGTGGTACTAAATTTTATGGTGGTCGGCCCACAACTGGGCATAGCTCCCATACAAGGACCACATTTGAAAAAGACATTTTTCCCTATATATATTGTATAAATATCGGTACCGACTCAAAACTTTGCACAGATCATTTAAATATATACAAAAATCATCCCACAAAATTTTGTGAATTTTGGTCTATTTTTACCCGTATGCCCCATATAAAGCCCTCTTCCGAAAATCACTTTAATACTCATAAATCTCTTATAAATAAGGGTACCAATCCAAAATTTTACACGGATCATTTACATACATGCCTAAATCAAACTGCTGGATTTTGAGAATATCGGTCCATATTTGACTATGTCCCCCACATAAGGTCCACTACCGAAATCCACGTTAATACTAATATATATCTTAAATATACCGTTATTATGTTGAAATTCGAGGTGAAATATCCTCATATGCATGAAAATAACTGTTCCAAAATTTATGAAGATCGGCCCATAATTTTTCATAGCTGCCATATAGAACCATTTCCAAAAAACAAATAAATTCGGGTCAAAAAATATTCTTTTCGGATTTCACCCATATTCGGTCCACATTTTATAATCATGATATATATCGTTGGAAAGGTATTTTTAATACCTTTTATTTAGTGTATTACAAATTATCAAGCACCCAGTAGTTCCCGAGATATAGGCCTATATATTTTCAATTTTACGGGCCCGCCCCCTTGAAAATAGGCGTGACCGCCAACAAATTTTTTTTTTGCTGGTATCTCCTCTAAAAGCCCTATTTGATTTTGTTTTTTTTTTTTTTTTAAGCAAAATCACTAAAACCGAATTGTACCCCTTTTTTATACTCTGTTTGTTAAGTTACACTTAAGATTATTATGAACATCAGACAGACTCTGCAAATTATGGTAAGAATTGGTAATTAAATCAATTAAAAATGGTGAAAATTAGACAAAATTTCAAAATATTTAACATAAATTATGTTGGTCGTAAAATTGTCTTTCAAACAATATATCAAATACTAATAAAATTTGCACTAAGACTGAATAGAAAACACAGAATTAGGATATTCTAGTCTAGTGTAGTTTCTGTATTTCTTACTACGCTTAGGTGAAGGGTATTTAAGATTCGGCACAGCCGAATATAGCACTCTTACTTGTTTTATACAGCGATGTATTTTTATGCACTATTTTACCCACTCGACTTGCTTAAAAATACAACTCAGAAAGTATCGAGTAACTACTTTTAAGTATTGAGTATCCAAAAAAAAGGGCAAATACTCGATACTCGGTACCCATTACTCAATACTTTGCCAGCACTAGTTAGCGCTCTTTTTGTTCATACCATGGTGAAATTATATACCAGGTGACAGCATTGCTACAAAAATTACAACAAGAACAACAGGCATTTTTGGTTGTGTAATACTTTCGTTACTGTCAAAAACATCTGGCATAAAATAAAGAGAACAGAAAGAAAGAAAAAAAACTAACACTTTTAGCAAAACAAACAAGTAAGAGTGTTATATTCGGCTGTGCCGAATCTTAAATACCCTCCACCTAACCGTACTAAGAAATACAAAAACTACACTGGTTATAGGACTAGCATATCCTAATTCTGTGTTTTCTATTCAGTCTTAGTGCAAATTTTATTAGTATTTGATATATTGTTTGAAAGACAATTTTACGACCAACATAATTTATGTTAAATATTTTGAAATTTTGTCTAATTTTCACCATTTTTAATTGATTTAATTACCAATTCTTACCATAATTTACAGAGTTTGTCTGATGTTCATAATAATCTTGAGTGTAACTTAACAAACAGAGTATAAAAAAGGGGTACAATTCGGTTTTAGTGATTTTGCTCAAAAAAAATAAACAAACACAAAATGAAATAGGGCTTTTACAGGAGATACCAGCAAAAAAAAATTTGTTGGCGGTCACGCCTATTTTCGAGGGGGCGGGCCCTTAAAGTTGAAAATATATAGGCCTATATCTCGGGAACTACTGGGTGTCTGATAATACATTAAATAAAAGGTATTAAAAATACCTTTCCAACGATATATATCATGATTATAAAATATGGACCGAATATGGGTTAAATTCGAAAAGAATATTTTTTGACCCGAATTTATTTGTTTTTTGGAAATGGTTCTATATGGCAGGTATGACAAATTATGGGCCGATCTTCTTAAATTTTGGAACAGTTATTTTCATGCATATGAGGATATTTCACGTATAATTTCAACATAATAACGGTATATATAAGAGATATATTAGTATTAACGTGGATTTCGGAAGAGGGCTTTATATGGGGCATACGGTTAAAAATAGACCGAAATTCACAAAATTTTGTGGGATGATTTTTGCATATATGTAAATGATCTGTGCAAAGTTTTGAGTCGGTACCGATATTTATACAATATATATAGGGAAAAATGTCTTTTTCAGATGTGGTCCTTGTATGGGAGCTATGACCAGTTCTGGGCCGACCACCATAACATTTAGTACAACAATTTATTTGCCTAAAAATAGTATTTATATGAAATTTTAGCCGTTTAACATTATTTATATCTGTTTTATGCGTATTTAAGTGAATTTTGGAAGTGGACTTTATGTGGGGTCTATGGTCAAACATGGACCAAACTAAAAAAAATTTCGTTTGCGATTTCTTTTTGCACAAAACTTAGTTTTGCTGAATTTTGTCTTGATATTCCAATTTTATAGGCATTTATGTATAATTGAGCAATATTTCGGGAAGATTTTTGTATGGGGGCTATGACCACTTCTGGGCCGACCGCCATAAATTTTGGTACAATAATTTATTTGCCTATAAAGAGTATTTATGTCAAATTTTAGCCGTTTAACATTATTTATATCTGTTTTATATGTATTTAAGTGAATTTTGTAAGTGGACTTTATATGGGGTCTATGGTCAAACATGGACCGAACTAAAAAAAATTTCGGTTTGTGATTTCTTTTTGTATAAAACTTATTTTTGCTGAATTTTGTCTTGATATTCCAATTTTATAGGCATTTATTTATCATTAAGCCATATTTCGGGAATATATATATTTGTATGGGGGCTATGAGAAATCATGGACCGATTCTTACTATTTTCCCCACACTTTCCTCTTTTATAGTACAAACAACGTATACAAAATTTCATGGTATTATCTGCAATATATTTCAAAATATTGCAATAAAATGGACGAAAAATATCAAATTTTTATGGAGGTGGTCTCACATATTGGTTCATAACTCTGGTTAACCTAAACCGATTTTGCTGATTTTAAATAGCAAACTCTCGAAAGCACTTCTGACAGAATTATTGAAGGTTTGGATCCCGAATATATCTAGGGACTTCAAAAAACTGATTTCAACATCCAGACAGACAGACAGACATGGCTTAATCGACTTTGCTATCTATAAGGATCCAGAATATATATACTTTATAGGGTCGAAAAATTATATTGTGGAAATTTCACACGGAATGACAAACTTATATATACCCTTCTCATGAAGGTGAAGGGTATAAAAACAAACACACTATTTAATATAAAATAGTTCTTTAACACTTTTAAACTATTTGACGCAGATAAAACTGCGAAAAAACTCACTTTTTCAAATACAAAATAATTTTTTAACTTTTTAATATAAACTTTGACTATTTGTAAACAATTTTTTACATTTCCATGATATCAAGAATTGCACCATGAATAGAGCAAAAAATAATCAGCTGGCGCTTTGCTGTCATCTGGTATATAATTTCACCATGTTCTATACTTTTTATTACAAGTTTAACATTTAAGTTAAAAACTGAGATTTAAAAATTATTTGGGAATAAACAAAATGGATCGGAATCTAGAGAATGCAAAGTAAGAACGATTGATTTGCAAATACGGAATTTTAACCATTTCGATCGAATTATGTGACATGCCTGTAAATCTTATTTCCGAAAACATAAGTTTATATCAGAGATTCAGGCATGTGATGGAAATCGAAAACGAAAACGAGTGAGTTTTAGAAGTAATTTTTTTCGTAATATTTCTGTATTGCGAAACTTTTATCACATAAAATATAAAGATATTGGGCTACTAAAGAGAATCTTAAAACAAAAATTTTAAAAATTAGATTAGAAATGCATTAAAATGTATTTCCAAAACTGATTCGTTTTCGATTTAGATTGCCATCACATGCCTGATTATCTCAATTTTGAAAACACTTTGTGTATTAAATACCAAATAAAATAAAAAACATTCAGTTTTGAATTTAATTTCTTTATAAAGTTGCAAAATATGCATAAAAAAGCAGTAGTTCGTATATGTATGTACATGATTTTTATTTAAGCATAAATACATATTTAATAGTTGTGTATATTTGATTAAATTTATAAATAAGTATATTTACATAATTTAACTTAAATCTAAAAAAACATTTGTTTTTGGCAAGCTTGAATTTGCAAAAGATATTTTATCATTTTGCTGAAATATAAAATTATTTAATATAATTACATAAATATGATTCTCAAATATTATAAATATTATAAATATTAAAAAACAAATGTATATAAAATAAAAAGACGATTTACATTGATTATTTATTTAAGTTCTTAGTTTTTAATTATAAATTTAATTATTATTTTTGGCAAATCTTTATAAAACATTCTTATATTTGAAAATTTTTATTATTAAGTAAAGAGTATTTGTATGTTTTATTTGTGAAAAATAATTATGTTTAAACAATAACAATAAACTATAACTAATCAACAGGTTTAAAATATAAATTAAAATCATTTAAATTAAAGTAATAAATAAACTAAAAATGTATTAAATAAAAAACAGTCTTTTAAAATATAAACTAAAGTTTTGCATGGACTTGAATCCAAAGAGATTTGTAGTACAATACATTTTCAAATACGGTATTTTTCTAATTATTTCACTAAGGGATCACTTAATTTTATATTATATAATTTATATTTTTGTTTAAGTTTAATACTAAACTTCAAACATTACAATATTTTGAACAGTATATGTAGTAAAATCATATACAAATGGACTTTATTATTTTTAAAGTTAGTTTTTTGTTTTATTTTAGAATTTGCTTAATTTGTATGCTTTCAACTTCAACTATTAAAAACTTGACATTTTCATGATTAAGATCGCTGCAGTAATTGCCCAAAACTGATTAAACACTCAAACCTTTTTGACTTTTGTCATGTAAATACATACTTATGTATGTATGTACATTGTACATTCTTTTTCAACTTTCAGGAGAACTTATATTTTGCGTTTTCCTCGAAATCCTTAAGTTTCAAATCGTGTATTAGTATATATATATGTATTGTATATATATATATATTCTCAATAAAATCCTAAATAACATTTTTTGAACCTTAAGCATTAGGTAATCAAAATATTAAAAAGTTGGAAATTGTATTTTTAAAATGGTGTTAGTTAGCACACTTTTATGAATTTGAGCGCACATTTTTCTACCATTTTTGTACATCCTTTTAGATATAAAATTAATAGATTATGATTCCGTTATAAAAAAAAATTGTAATTAGTTATGGACGGTACTATTTGACCTCAGCATAATTATAATAAATATTCCGAAATATCTACATACGTATTTTAATATTAACTTTTTTTAAATGGTCTGTAATTTGTATTTGAGAAAATTAAGTTTTAAGCCTGTCTTACTGGAGATTCAATTTGATATTGATGATGTTAATCGATTAGCGTTAGATAAAAAATATAAAAGTATATCTCTTTCTGGAGCGGTACAAACAAATACTAATATGCTAAGAAAATGCTCAAATATAAGGACACTTAAGCAATACTATCTTCTTGTTCGTTCAGATTCAAAAGACTTGAAAATCGAAATGAAATCGTCTTTGAAATATGTTTCTCGAAATCATCATTGTCCAAATTATCACATAATAATGTTTTATTGGTCATGTCCATGTACGAACGTCCTCTCTTAACTGGCATAGTATACGAAGCGTGTGTATTCTTCGTATGCTCTGCCATAGATGATTTGCGTATGTTGAGAGGAAATCTGAGATCATTTTCGTAACGTAATCTTTGTTCTGTAGTGTGAGTCTCCAAAAGAGGTCGCGGCATATCATAGCCGGGAGGTGGCTGAAAACTGCTAGAGAATGTTGATGTTTCACGGCTATTGCCGCAATCTTGCAAATCATAACTTATTTTTGGTGGTCTCCAGAGATGATCCAGAGTATCGGGTTGACCCCATTGCAAATTAGTTGGTTTGCTTAAATCGGTCTCCTCTATATTGGAGGCTTCGTTAGTTACATCCTCTTCGAGACAGTAGTTGGGATTGGAGAAAGCATTTGTTTCCAATTCTATATATTTAGCATTATTGCCCAGTAGTTTTTCAAATTCAGATGCCAAGTACTTGAAGGAAGGTCTGGCATTTGGTTCATCTGTCCAGCAGGATTTTACAAGATTATATCTATTGTGGAAATTGCAAGCATTATTACTTATGATTTTTATATAATTTATAAAACTTACATTTCATCGGAACAATTTTCAGGCTTTTCCATGCGATAACCATTTTTAAGTAAATGATATAAATTTTGTGGTGGTATACCGGGATATGGCGATGCTCCCAAGGTAATCAATTCCCAACAAAGTACACCAAATGCCCAAACATCTGATTTCGTGGTGTAAACATGATCTGCCAAAGATTCTGGGGCCATCCATTTAACTGGCACTCTATCTCTAGATTTTTTCATATAAGCATCATCCTCGTAGACATCACGTGTTAAGCCAAAGTCGGATATTTTACATATTTTACCTTCAGCCAAGAGTACATTACGTGCAGCCAAATCACGATGAACCAACTGTAATATTAGAAACAATTATTAGCCTTAAATATATGAAATATATGTATATATTGCGTATTACTTAAGTCCGATCTGCACTTTTAAGAAGTGCGGGTTGGATTAGTGTAACTCGAAACTTTTTCAACCGGTTATTGGTTTTTATATTTTATAATGATAATTAAGTACAGATTGTGATTTCGTTATAAGTCCGCTTTCACATGTTTCAATTCTGACTCTTCAATTCGAGTATTTTTGGGTGAAAAGGGAAAAGAGAATAAAAGGCGTACATATTTAACAGTACTAGTAAACTTTCCTATTTCCCTTTGTTTTCTTCTTTTATTTTCTCCGTCTTATTCTACGCGAAGTTATTTGCAAGTTGATTTGCATGAAAAATTAGAAACTCGATGATAAAGAGCTTTTGTGGACTCTTTCAATATCAAGAGTCAATCTCCTTGAGATTCCAAAAAATTAATATACTGTATTTTAAATATTTTAGAAAACGCCGAAATTGTACATTTTTAAAATTTATAAATTAAAAAAATAAAAACGCCCATCTTAAGAACGTTATTAAAAACAATTTACCAAATAGAATTTGTTCAAAATAGAGCCAGAATTTAACGGTTTATTCCAATTTGAAAACACAATCACAAAATTAAAATCTTACCTTAATTTCCGTTAAATATGTCATTCCTTTACATATTTGCAGAACGAACGACAAAATATTGCGCACTGTCACAGGTTCAACGCCATCGGCAAACTCACAACCGGCACTTTCGATTTTGCGACTCAAACGTAAGTAACTGCGCAACGAACCATAACGCGCATATTCTATAATTATCATCGGAGCATCGCCTTTTGTGCATGCTCCCAATAGCTTTATGACATTTGGATGAGATACTTCTTGTAGCAGTTGGAATTCAGAGACTAAAGCCATGTATTCCACAGAATTCGCACCCTTCTTAAGCATCTTAACTGCAACGGTAGTAACGCCCGGCCGTTGAGCTATATCGGTGGCATAACCTTTCATTACTTTACCAAATTCACCTTCACCTAGAACGCAGTCTAAGACCAATGACTCGCGAGGAAACTCCCACTTGGTTTCGGCAATGTCACTATCAAATTTGAAACTATTCTCCAGTTGCATTAACGGCAAATCACCATTTTTAACGTCACACTCTGATAAATGATCTTTTTTCTTATTTGTGGCAGTCTCTTTGTTGAAAGAGCGTTTGTTGAAACTTCTTTTAGTTAAAATTAAGCAAACGATGAGTATAGTGAAAATCATGGGACAAGTAATCGCTATAATCACACATGTGTTGTCACATTCCCAGCCAGCTAAATTGAGCATTTCCTCAATGGAACCCTTTTCAGTTTTGTCCGAATTTAAATTGTACATGGCACCCTCGAGTTTGTTAGCGTTTTCAGATCTGGTTTCGTTCTTTCGCTTACGCCTCGGTTTGGGCTCTTCATCGTCTAAAGGAGCACAAGAACACTTGCCATTATCTTCACATGTGCAAGTACCAGAGGCAGACAATATGCCCCTGCGATTTTCATTTGTGGAATGTGGACCCATGATTTTATTGCTTGATGTGCAATCTTGTGGACAAGCAGCGGCATTTAGCTCTTCTAGTGGATCACAGATATTGTCGGGGCAAAATTCTGCATTTGGTACGCAAGATTTATAATTCCGTCCAAACAATCCAGCACTTGAACCACGCCAAACACAACTACCTCCGTTAGTAGCTAGACCACAGAATTTTGCACATTGCGAGGCATATTTAATTTGAGCACAAGTTTGTGATCTAGATTTGACCTTGTGTTCACATGTAGCGTTATCCGGACGTCCATTCACCAAATGGACATTTATCACAAATGAACGTTGATGTGTATCATGCCAAGAAATATTTAGGCTAAACATATTTTCAATGTGTTAATGGACGAACAGTTGGGACTTAAATTATATATTTTAAAAAATAAATACTTACAAATATACAGTTTCAGGAGCTTTTTCCAAAGCTGTTGTATTCTTGACGTAAATAATACCAGCTGTCGAAGTTATGGCGAATGCTTTACTGCGATCCTCTGCTATAGCGTACCTCAATTCAGGCATCTTCATTAATTCCAAAAGATCTTTGGGTTGTGTCACGCGATACATTGCTTGGGCTGTACGATAGACATACGCATCTTTGGGATAAGTGCTGAGAATACTCTGCGTAATGGTACGACCAAAACCTTCTGAATTCAGTATGGATTCTTCCGAATTCATAACATTTGATTTGCGATGTTGCCGTGAACGTAATGCTAAAGCTGTTGGTCGATCGGCTTCGTGAATTTTACTAGGATCGGTCTTAATGCAAATATGGGCTTTGGCCTTAAAGGAGAAATGTAAGAAATTATTAAGTTTATTTATTATTTAAAGTTTTAAATTTTCACTTACAGTATTAGAAATATGGATATCAATTGTCTTATCGGTGGCTTCCAATATAAAACAATACGAAGGCTGGCTGAGAATTCCATTTCGAGCAAAGACAATTTCTGAAACGCATTAAATGTTATTTCTAATTTATCAAGTTTTCTATTTACAGTTGCACTTTTGATTAACTTACGACAACTTATTATTGAATTCCTCTTCCCCGTATGATCAGATTCGTAGGCATTGCACATTGGTCGTATCAAACCATTCGTGTCATTCAAAATTTTATACGTTTGATGAGCATTCGATTCCATAGAGTCTTTATCCACAAATATTATTTTTTCACCTATAGTGTCATTCTAAAGAAAAAGGAAAGAAAAATGACATATTTGTTTGTTTTATATATATGTATTTAAGTACAGCTACGCGCAACTAATTAAGGACACTATACTAACATGTAAGCTTGAAGCAATTAATAAGGTTTAGTCAGTTTAACTATTAATCCTAGAAAATAACTGCATATTTTTGTCAAATTAATTATTACTTATGATTCTGTAAGTCATATTTTCAAATAAGATTGATAAAAATTCTACAAGAAAAGTATTTATTTAAATATAAATCAATATTTTGTTGGAAATCCATTGTTATCGATAACAAATTGACATTCGCGAGGCATTGAGGTCATCAAATTTTTACATACACTACTTGGAATGGCAATTTTTCTTTGTTTCGGCAAATATGTATGTATATCATAAAAATTGCTTAATTGCACAGAGATTATTTTGTTTTTTGCAACTTGCCATAAGTTCTCAATCAGATTGAGATTAAGAATGCATGAAGGCCAGTCAAGAAGAGTAACCGAATTGTTAAAAAATCATTGACGTGATGAGCCGTATGCTTCAAATCGTTATTTAGTATTTTGTTGAAATGTTACTGGCATGTTCTCATCGCCGCATGCTGATGATGATGATGCATCATTGTTTTTCTCAATTTTGTGTAGCGGCCCAACACCACGTGACTACATAGCATTATAGAACCTCCTCCATGCTTCAAAGTGGCGCGGGTGTAGTATGGATCAAATTCTTTCAACTTTGGCCGAAGAACATATTTTTTTATTTCGTCCGAAAATAATACTCTTTTCCATTCTACATCCGTCCAATGGAGGTACTTGTTGCGAATTCGAGTCTCTTCTTTTGGTTCGGTTGAGACAATAATGGCTTCGTAAAATTCTTTCAAACAGTCCAACTTCTCGCAATCGACATTTTACTGTATCTACAAACGGTTTTACTTCTGCAATCCGAATCTCATTTGCTGATTTTTGCGCATTTTTTTTGACTCGTGCAAAATCATTGCATCTTTTTGTTATATGGGTTCTTTTTTACGGGCCACCTTTTCTGTAGTCAAATGCTTTCTGAAATATTTCACCGCTTAAAAACCATTGTTTTCGATACATTCAATGCTGTTGCGATTTCCCTATAAGTGTTTCCATCCTGATTACATTTGTACAATAATCTTTCGAGTGCTGACATCACAGGATTTGCTTTTATCCATGTTAAGCAAGTATTGAGAACTTTTAATATACTGGAAAACACTCTGTGCAATCATAATTAATTTAATCTAACTTTTCAAAATTACCTAAATATGAAAATGTTAATTTATCACTGTCCTTAATTTAGTGCACGATTAATTTATTTCACAAATTATAAAAAACACCGCAAAGAAAAAAATAAAAGTGTTAAATTTTATCGTTTTATTTAAAATAAATTTATTGAATACTTCTGTTTATTCAAAAACAGCCGTTGAGTCCTCAAGGAATACATTTATTCCCTCAACAGGTATCTTTTCAGCACCACATGTTACATTGACCATTCAAGTAATACGTGCGTATATTACAAGGTCAATTCTAATTAAATTTACATGCGCATTCGCACATATTGACATGTCTATGTGTTTTAATATGTATGAAGGTATGTATAAATACATACTATTCCATATGCATTTCATTAAATAACTATGTATGTATGTTTTAAAAACAAACATTCATACATACATACATAGTAATTAACTGGGTTAAATTCTTTTCTCAAAGGAATGTCTTAAAATGTAGTAAATTACTCAACAATTAAGAACTTGTAATTAAAAGAAAATTTAATAATGTGTATGCCAACTTATTATTGAAATGTTTAATTTAATTAAATGAAAAACCATGTATTTAGAATACAGTATGTATACAATTTACATTAGAAAGCAGAGGCCGAATATTGAAATGTTTAATTTAATTAAATGAAAAACCATGTATTTAGAATACAGTATGTATACAATTTACATTAGAAAGCAGAGGCCGAAAATAAGAGATCTACTTTTATTTACCATTTAAAATTTGTTTTTGTGTTATATCAGTGAAAGAGTGATTTATAAGAGAAACTGAAAGAGTGATGGTTGAGAGAAACGGAAAAGAAAATAACGAAAATAATCAAGATGAGTGATTTATAATTTAATTTTTTGCATAAAGTTCGGGTTATAATATGACTTTTATTTTCGAACTTTAAAAATAAATGGCAAAAGTTCATTTGATGAAAATCAACGAACCATGAATATAAAAATTATAAATAATTGAATGTAAAATATATATACATCTATCTATATATATAAAATTCAATGTATGTATGTATGTAACGTATGGACTCCAAAACGGCTGAACCGATTTAGATGAAATTTTCACAGCATGTTACTGTGACTCTGGAAGGAATAATAGGCTATATGAAGTTTTGATTGTACAAACGGGGGTGGCACCGCCCATATAACCCAAATATTAAAATTGCCATATTTTGGGCATTTTTTGACCTACATACGTCAATGATATGTGGTACATATGGTATTGACATAATTAGGAATACGTACTAGGAGAAAAGTGGGTGGGACCACGCCCCTTTTTAGGAAAATTAAAAATCGTAATATAGTCTTAAATACTGGACCGATCGTCTTTAAATTTTCGCAATAGGATATTCTTACGAAATAATAAATTCTTGACTATGTAAGTGGACAAAGGGGCATGGTCTCGCCTAAAGCATTGCAATAAATACATTAAAATTAAATAAATAAATGTTTGTAAATATATAAATACGTTTTATTTTATTTTATGACGAGGGGGGGGGGGTAGCAAAGCACACCGGGTTTAGCTAGTACATATACAAAAGTGAATGTATGTATGTATGTATGTAACGTATAGACTCCAAAACGGCTAAGCCGATTTTGATGAAATTTTCACAGCATGTTACTGTGATCCTGGAAGGAAGAATAGGCTATATGAAGTTTTGATTGTACAAACGCGAGTGCCACCGCCCATATAATCCAAAAATTTAAATCACCATATTTTGGTCATTTTTTGAACTACGTCAATGATATGAGGTACACATGGTATTGGTATAATTAGGAATACGTACCAGGAGAGAAGTGGGTGGGACCACGCCCCTTTTAAGGAAAATTAAAAATCGTAATATAGTATAATCGTAATATAGGATTGATCGTCATTAAATTTTCACAATAGGATATTCTTACGAAATAATAAATTCTTGACTATGTAAGTGGACCCACTGAAATGCATCGCGCATATGACGCGCTTCAGTATCCTATTATTTTTCCATATGGAGAAGATGGATATCACTTTGAAATGCGTCAAAAATCAATCAAGCAACCCGTAAGGCCGTTAATTATCCTGTTGAGTTCTTAAATTCATTCGATGTGCCAGGCTTTCCACCACATGTGCTACAACTTAAAATTGGAGTGCCAATTATTTTACTGCGTAATATCGATCACCACGGCTTTGCAAGTAAAAAAACTGCAGTAAAAAAACTGAGAAATAATTTAGTAGAAGCAACCATTATAACTGGAAAATATAAAGGTACAGATGTACTTTTACTACGCATTCCAATGCTACCAACAGATTTACCATTCGATTACAATTTTTTCCTGTCCGGTTAGCGTTTGCGATGACTGTTAACAAAGCTTAAGGTTAATATCCCGTGTATATGGGTGTGTTCCTGATAGGCAAACTAAAGCATTGCAATAAATACATTAAAATTAAATAAATAAATGTTTGTAAATATTTAAATACGTTTTATTTTAATTTATAACTAGGGGGGGTGGGGTAGCGAAGCACACCGGGTTTAGCTAGTTGAATGTAAAATTTCACACAAAAGAACTACCTTTTTGTTATCTTTATGTTACTATTTTTGTTATACCCTACACCACAATAGTAGGGAGGGTATATTGGATTTGTGCTGATGTTTGTAACGCACAGAAATATTGGTCCAACACCCACCTTAAATTATACCGATCGACTCAGAATCATTTTTGAGTCGATTTAACGATGTCCGCCCATTCGTCTGGCTGGTTGTCCATGTAAAGCTTGTGCGCAGAGTACAGGTCGCAATTTTGAAGATATTGCAATAAAATTTGGTAAGTGATATTTTTTCGGCCCAAGGAAGAATGGGATTGAAACTGGGGGAAATCGTTCCATTATTTCACCTGGCCCCCATGCAAAAGTCCTCCCGAAATTGGGGTTTACCGATCATAAATGTTTGAATTATGCAAGGAATCAAACAAATTTCATCACATCTACAAATTTTGTGCAGATCGGTCCATAAGTAGTCGTATCTCCTATATAAGGCCCACTTCCGAAAATCACTTTAAAGAGCATAACTCTCTCAAAAATGTTGGTATCCAAATAATATTGAACGCAAATGTATTTCATATGCATAAAACCAATACGATACAATTTTATTATGATCGGTCCATAATTAGTCGTAGCTCCCATGAATGGCCCACTTCCGAAAATCACTTTAACGATCATAAAAAATGTTGGTAATCAAATAAAATTCCACATAAATAATATACAGTAATGATGACACCTAATTTTATAATGGTCGGTCCGTAATTAGTCGAAACTCCTAAATAAGACCCTCCCGGTAATCAACTTTAACCTCCATAAATAAAAATAAAGTTTAACATACACAATATTTATATTCACAGAAATCATGACACTAAATTTTTGGATGATCGGTCCATAATAGTTCATATCTCCCATATAGAGCACATTTCTGAAAAACTGTTTTATACATATACTGAGTGTAGGGTATTATATAGTCGGACTTGACCGACTATACTTTCTTACTTGTTGTATTTCTCGTTATATTTAGGTACAGCCGAATATTGCACTCTAACTTTTTTTTTAACTAAATCGTACTTATTTGTGTACTATTTCATATTCAAAATTACTCTCGTGACTCATTTGACACTTTTAAACAATATTCAATATTTTATGACTTGGAATGAAAATCTCAAATATAAGAGAGAAAATCTTGTTTTATTTTGTTAAAAGCCTTATCAAATATTTGTCGCCATTAACCTTTAAAAAGTGGGATGGATATATGGCCACGTTAAATATGAATTAAGTATGAATTAAATGTCTTGTTGATCATGAAAATAATTGATAAAATTCTTCTATTTGTATGTACATATATAGAAATTTTTATTTTTTTTTTTAATTTTTTTCCTCTTTTGGATTATTTTTAATTTCTTAAGTTAAGTTAAATAAACTAATAGCCTTCAAAGCTATAAATATAAGAATGATCTTTTAAGCCTTAGTTTTTGATAGGGAATTGGATGAAATAAATAACTATTAAGTGGATATTTGTGTGCATTAAACTTGCAATTTTATTAGGAAATGAGAAATAACTATCCAACTTTAATATCGATTATGTTTTTATGAACTTTTATACGATGATTTCTTTTTGGATTTTCTTTGTCAAAGTCATGAGAATTCAAGGATTCGTTTTTATTTTAAAACTTATTATTTCTTTGTGCCCCGCACCAAAGTCTGTTGATTCAAATATAATTTTTGGTTTATTTTTTTGTTTTCTTTTTTTTATTGATATCATGTCTAGGTTGGTGTCTACAAACTTTTTTTTTACTTTTTTTGGCTGCTTGGCTACCGTTTGTCTGCCAAATGGATTTTTCATTTTCATTGATATTTTACCAACAAACGAAAAACAACAACAGCTTGAATTATAGTTTATATATTTATGAAGAAAATTGTATGTAACTGTTTGTATGATAAAGTAAACTAACAAAAACAACAATATTTAGGAACGATTTTTCCACTACCCAACAACAGCAATAATAAATGTTAACTCGTCACGCTACCGGTGTTTTTGTTTCGTCTATTGCCATTACCACTTGTTCCCACTCCACTCCACTCTACTCCACTCGAGCAGTTAATAGTTTTTCTTTTAACAGAAAAAAAGGAAAACAAAATCATTCGCATTTGTCTGCTCGTGAGCTAAAAAAAAAATAATAATTATAAAGTCTGCTCTGGCCTTTGTGGCCGCTGTTAATGCGTTTTCCAACATAATCTGTTACAAATGGTCTTGTATTTACTTACGAGTACGTACAATACGTAATGGAGAAATGTGTGGGTTGTAAAATGTTTAGGTTATTTTTTTATGTACATACATACTTGGTTTTATCAGCGTTTAAAAGGCATTTTGCCTGGCATTATCAAGTATTTGTGATTATTCTGTTTTAATAAAATGTTTTTAGAATGTCAGAAATTGGGTCAGGATTTTATTAAGGTTTATACAATAAAAACTGGAATGTAATTAACACGTCAAAATTTTGTAATACACAAAAACATTTTAATAGCTGAATGAATGAGTTTAAATAGCCATTAAGTTTTGGTATTTTTTGTGTTCAATTATAATAAGATAATTAGTCGGCTTTGTACGTCCATTTCATATCCTCACTCTAATAGGGCGTGGGTCTTATTTGGGAGTTAAGACGAACACAGGAAAAATCGTAATTTATGTCTATACTAAACTTTATCAGAAATTTATGGATCAAAATCTGAAAATTAAATCTCCACCCGTCGACCATTGATAAAAATATTCAACATATTCCCTCGATCACAGTTTCAGAAGAAATTAAATTGATCACGTGTGCGCAACAAGCGCTTCGTCCTTCGACGAAACTGTCATGAATCTGTCATGGGCGTTGAAAGAGATGAAACTGTGGTGGTTCAATTGTAGATTATCTCAAATTCTCTAATAACAAAAGTATACACGGTTTTGGAACTAAGCAATCAAAAGCTGTTTCTAAGGTTATTTGGGGCTCTGAATCCGAATCTGCACTCCGTTGGTTCTAGTTTTCGAGATATTAAATAAACTCATTTTTTTTAAATTTTTGACAATTAATCTTCATTTTATTCATTAAAAAGTGTTAAATAAGAAATGAAGAGCAGTCGAACTGAGTCGCTTGTACTGTTTGGGATCTGTTTCACGCATTAAAGTCCAACAGTAGTCGCTCATCATGCCCTCGTCCCAAAATCCTTGGTATCGTGTAGTCGCTTTCCTTGCTCGTCGCTTTCCTTGCTCGTCGCTTGTATCATCCAAGTTTTCAGGAAAAAATCCGAGATGGGAGTTCAGAAAATGTATTTTGAGAGACATTCGAGCTTCAATATTGCAATAATTTTGCAACAAAGTGTCGATTATCTGCTCGAAATCCGGGGATTTGCGGTTACCGAGAAAGTTGTGAACAACATCTTGAAATGATACCCATGCTGCTGCTTCATTGGGGGTTAAACATTTTGTAAAGTTTCTGCGAATTCAGCACCTCAACTAAAGTCAAGATTTGTTCTCATCTGCTCTGATCCAAAAGTTGACCGGAATTTGTAAACTTGTGTAATCTCTTAACTATCGATATTAGAAATACAACAACCATTAAAAAGAAAGAATATTATTCCAAAACTATTTCCCATAAATGTGGCGATTAAACCTGAAACTAAAAAAGATGTTGGAGCCCCTTTGTCCAATGACTTGGCGAAAATTGGAGACAAAACAAAACCTTGCAATTTTATGTTTAGATTTTGGACAACGACAATGCTGGTCATGACGTGGAAGAAAACAACGAGGAGTATACTGAAGATGAAGTACTTTCTTTGTCTGTTTAAAAATTCTTATTTTAATTTTTTAACAATAGTGAATTTTTAAATAATAGTGAAGCTAAATAATTTATTTTACTGGTGGGTTATTGTAAGTTGCAAAACTCGTTCGTTCCGATATGAATGTAGCAAAACTCGTTTGTTTCGAAAATTCGTAGCAAAACTTGTTCGTTCCAAACTTCAAAACATAATTTTTCTTTAGTTAAGGATTTTGATTTTGTAAATTTTAGGGTTTTAATAAAAAATATAATAATATTTAAGATTTAGTAGCTTTCAACTTATTTGGCCTATTTACTAAGCTGTATCAAGTTTTTAGCTTTTTACCAAATTTTTGTAAAGATGGAACGAGCGAGTTTTGCTTCTCACCTCCACAATTGGTACAAATCACATTCTTGACCTAGACTGTTACTAAGGTCAGAGGTACCGGTTCATGAAAAATATAGAACCAGTGATTTAGCTAAATTGTAAGCAACTCTTAAAAAACTATATAGTAACAATTGCCAATTATAAGTTTAAAAATTGTTTGTTATGATGTTATGTACTACTACAACTATTAAGATTTATAAATTCCTCCAACCCAGCAGGGCTGAACTAATATTTAGTTGAAATGCGATTGCACTGCTGATACGTTTTAGAAGTTAATTTACGAATTCAATCAGAACATAAACGATATAAATAATTGATAATTGTTTTTAAATTTACGACGACTGTTCCACAGACATATGTATGTATGTATGAGTGTGTGAATGCTGATGGTAATTTCCCAGCATACCATTCTAGGAGCGCTCCGAAAAAAGGAGTCAGAAAAGAGTCCAACAAAAGAGCATTTTCGGAGCGCTCCGAAAAAGGAGTCAGAAAAGAGTCAAACAAAAGAGCATTTTCGGAGTCGGCACGCAGTATGACTCAGAAATTCCACTTAATTATGTGTGTACCAAATCGTTGTTGTCCTTTTATTTGTACTTTGAACATAGCTGTACCACACAAAAATGATAAAAACAAGATTACACAGAGCCCAAAAAAACTTCATAAAAGACTCTTTTCTGACATTATCTAAGGGCTCTTTAAGAGCCCAAAAAACCCTCACAAAAGACTCTTTTCTGACATTATCTAAGAGCTCTTTCCGACGGACCATTTTGGAATGTAATGACCCTCTTTTCAGAAGGTTTTCGGAGCAATTATGATTGTTTTTTGTGCTCATAAAGAGCGTTAACCCTTCGAAAAAGGTGTCAGAAAAGACTCTTTTCGGACTCATAGAGCTTGCTGGGTTCTGATTAAAAAAATAACAATGATATCACTCACCTCTTTAAAATGCGGATCGTCCAAATAAAAATTGTAAATTTTTTTATCCTGCAACTCAGGACCATTGTCATTACGATCCACGATCTGAATATTGATATTTTTACGAAATTCTTTAAATTTCTTCGCTTCCACCTCAACGTGACAACTAACAGCAACCGATAGATTTGTTTGATGTGTTGAATTCAATGACTCGTAATCTAGTGGAGCTCGTGTGAATAAGAGATTATTCTTTAAAATGAAAATGTCCGTGGCATTTAGTAGGTTATAGGTAATATTCATATACGGACATAGATATTTGGCTGCTCTGGGATTTAGAGAACCAATTTGTATGGGTTTGAAATTTTGTTGATCCTCGTTCACATTTACATTAACATCCTCCAGTATGGTGTAGTGAGCCGACGACCAAAAACATATATTCTCCATATTGGCGCAATATTTTTGTTCTGTCATTTGTTTCAGTTCCAGCGACATGTGTGATATTTTCGTTACATCTTCTGTACTCTTGCTGAGGGCTGTTAAAATATATTTAGCTTTGTCTTTGATGGACTTGTAATCATTTCGTATAAACACTTCTCCTGTTGTGGCATTTATGTTCAGCAGATCGTTGCTTTCTAAGCTGTAGACATAATCGGTGGCAACGCTATTATTGCTGGCCGCCAGGACTTGAAATTGTCCTATTGGTATTTTAGAGAATATACTCTGTGATTTTTCGTTTAATGGCAAATTTAATTGAATGGCAGACATGGGAAAGTATACTTCAAATCCTGGAAAGAGAATAAAGGTTTTAAAGGTTTTATTGAGTTTCGGGAAATAAGAAATATTGTATTGGATATGACATAGGAAAGTTATGTGTTCCATGAATATTTAGGGCATAGGGAATAACTTGAGGCGAAGGTACGAAAATAAATTATTAAGAATAATTTTTAAAATTTACAATCAGAGTTTTTAATATTCACACTCTCGTAGTAATCCTACATACATCACTCCTGATCAATTATCGCTCTAAAAATACAGAATAATTATACTACAAAGAACGTCCCTAAGTACTAAAGGATCAATATAGTAAAAATTAAAAATATTTTAGCTTAAACGAAATGAAATAAATTTATTTCAAATGACTCAGAATCGCTTTCTAAGTCGATTTAAGGATGTCCGTAAACTTTGTGCGCAGATAAAAACTTTGAAGATATTTCGATAAAATTAAGTATTTTAATATTTTGAGTTTACACGTATCGAAATGATTTATATATAAAACGATAGAAGTTCACTTTAACGACCATAAGTAACATTTGTTGCTAAGTCATTATGTAAAGTTAAATTCGTTATTCGGGAAATAAAGGTAGCAATGTTGAAAGTATTTGTAATTCGCGACTTACCGGTATAAATGCTGGAAAGAGGAAACGAAAATAGGACCTTCCAAATGAATTACTTATAGCTTAGTCGCGAACAATATTTGAATGAAATGATTTTTTAAAAGTACTTCTCAAAGACTGATCTTTCGGGCAATAATAAAGGTTCCGATATCCAATTCTAAGTGTTTGGTTTAAAATTAAAAAAGTTCTTAATGAAGCACCCATTAAAATTATGTTTTTTTTACAAAGTGAAATCAACATTATATACATATGTACATACATATGTACATATGCACATTGTACAAGTTTATGTGCAGACACGAAATACATACATATGTATTCTTAGTTGTTTTGGCAAACGTTTTACCAATAAAAAGAAAAACCACTATTGCCAATGATTGCTGATTGTTTAAATGAGATGATGAAAGAAGGAGTGATAAAGTTACATCATTAATGAAATTGTATTAAAAGGCAAACTTATCCAAATATATAAATTTCATAACAAACAGTTGGATGATTAACTTGCCCGTTTACATCCTGTGTGATTGAAGTTAACACCATTTGGAGTTGGGCCGGTCACAAGCCAATTCATTTTGAAAATCTTATAATGAACCACTTCTTCTTTTTTGTCACCACTTCTTTTTCCTATTTGATTTGATTTTATTATTAATAAAAATAAATTGTTTGTTTAGATTAACTGTGTGTGTGTGTGTGTTTGTTATGCGTGTTTGTTTATTATTGACAATCATTCGATATGATTGTTTATATATTTACACACATCCATGCATGCATACAAACACTTGTGTGAATGTGTGCTCATCTGAATATTAATTAAAAGAATGTGATGTTTATTCATGCTTATGATTATCAAACTATCACAGACATAGACGGACTTGCATTAGGATGGCCCCGAAAAAAGATAAAAAGTATAAAAGGTATAAAAATATCAGATTGAGTAGAAAATTAATATAAAAAGAAACATAAAATAGAAAACTTATAACTAGAACAAGCAAACCTTGCTAATGTATGCATGAATATATGTATATGGTGAATTTCACGTCAAGTGACCCAATGTTAAAAATCGATTTGGATAAAATTTGCACCAAGGTTAGTACTATTGGATAGTAGGCCAGACACAAATTTTCAGCTCTATGAGTCCAGAAGTGTCGAAGTTAGAGGGGGTCAAAGTTGGAAATTTTGGTCAATTTTGTTCATACAGGGGTTTTTTTTTAAATGAGTGTAACTTTTCAGCTATTGGTCCTAGCAAAAATTGTCCAAAGAACTTTAGATAGCTATTTCTTCAATCATTTCAAAAATATTTTTTTTTAAATTTAAAAAAAAAAATTTTTTTCTTAAATTAATTTTTTCTCAATTTGGGCCTTTTTTCAAAAGAAAGTTTATACAGTTTACTTTAAGGCTTTTATAATCGCTTAATGGGATGCGAGTGGGATGTCTATCAAAAAAATTCTGAACTGATAGAGCTGAAAATTTGTGTCTGGCCTACTATCCAATAGTACTAACTAGGTGCAAATTTCATCCAAATCGGAAGACATCGATTTTTAAAATTGGGTCACGACGTGAAATTCACCATATAAGTTTATGTATGTATGTGAATGTAACACACACACACACACAAATGCATGTATGTATAGATATGTATATCTATATGTTGAAAGTATTTTGATAATTTATACGAAATTTGGGTTAATCACCAAAACACGTACTTTCCATTTTTATTTTCCTCTCCTCATAATTTAGCACTTGATATTTATCTATATAAAATAAGTTTGTCAACAAAAAAAAAAAGGAAATAAAGGATGTGCACGACAAAAATTTAACAGTTTTAAATACTTTCTTAAATTTCTAAAAGTACAATAGCCTTACGCATAACTCATTAATATAAACATGTTTCAATACAAGCTGAGGTTATCATGCAGGCCATATCATTGTTAAATTCAAAAAGGAAAAAACGATAAATTCAGAAAGGAAAATAAAGACAATCTAAATATTTTTTAAAGTTCTTTTGATGGTGTTCAAATGAAATGGATTTTTCAACTTTGCAAAGATTACCTTAAACATAACTGACTTAAAACGCAATAGAATTTGGTTAAATTAAGATTTGGGCAATTGTATGGAATTTAATTTAGACGATTTTTTTTTTTTAATTTTCAATAAAACACCTAAAACGCGATGTCGTCGGAATCTTTATTATTGCCCGACAGAACAATCTTTAACATATACTTTTTAAAGATCATTTCATTTCAATGTTGACCGCGACTACGCTATAGTCGACAACTAAATAATTTGGAGACCTCGTTGCGGTGTGAAATTATGAATTCTAAAACAATACTGAACACAAATAAAATGACAGCAAAAAAAAAAACGGTGTAAATGGATCATATACTCGTACATATGTATGTAACTTCACACACTGTTCCACAGTCTTGATGAAAATCTAAACCATTAGTCTAATGAACTAGCGATAATTCGAAGTAGAAAAACTATCCATTGGCCCTTACCCTCGGTATATGTAAAATGTTCATGATAATTTATATATGTATATATTTAACAATAGCAGACAGTAGACAGGAGAAATGCCTAAAAACCAATCATTTACAAGATAAAATATTTACAAGCTCAAATTCAGATGCAAACGAATTGATAAATTGCTCCATCGTCTAATATCTGTCATTGAATGATATAATACTTTTGGACTATAAAACCAGTTTTTGCTGGAATTTTTGCAGATACATTTATATGTTAGACATTTATAGCAAAACGTTTTGAGAGGTCATTTAATTGTGGAACCGATTTCAACTAATTTTAATTGAGATACTTGGCTAAATATAAATACAATATGTAGTGTGAATACAAGGTTCCCATGGACGGACAGCTGAACGGATATCGTTAAATCGACTTGGTAAATAATTCCGAGTCGAGTAGTATACATAAATATGAGTGTGGGATTATACCTATCAATATATATATATATATATGAATTCTTAAGAATTTTAATATATATTTGCTTCATACTAGACCTCCCCAATATATATGAATATTTAATCAGAATCTATTTTTGTATATAATTTGCATCCGGAAAATATGAAATGTGTATTAAAATTAAATAAAGTATTTATATTATACATTTTGCAAATATTATTGTTTCCTAAACTTTTATACATACTGTATCAAATGATAAGAATATTTGTTAATAAATACTTCAGTTCTGTTAACGTCTATATTTATTTAGGTTAATTTAAATATAATGATTTTTTGCAGTTCTAAATAAATGAACTCTTAGTGAAGGAAAATTTCTAAATTTACATTAGAGATATAGTTTTTAAAACATAAACAAATAATAGCGCTATATTAGGCTGTGACCAATTTTATATACCCACCACCAGTATAATACGGGAACTGATTTTTATGCATTTTGTATAAATACATTAACAGGCTTCAGCCGGAAATAAGAAATTTCAGTAAGATTCGAACATTTAAATGTTTCCGGTAACGAAATGTGTACGGTTCAACCTATTTTGTTAATTTTTGTCTAGCTGGGGAAAATTTATTTCCCCCAAACAGAAAAACGTAGTTAGAATGGACAGTTTGTTTAATTTTTTATAAAATTTGCTATAGGAAACTACAATTAAATATTTTATTAATGTTTTGTGGGCGTTAAAGAAGTTTCTGTAGGAGGTGGAGTGTCACATTAGACATGGAACGTAAAAAAGAGTTACTATTTTACCCATTATTTTTAGCAAGGAATATATTTAACTTTAGCACCCTAATGATGTTTATAATAAATGTATGAATTTAAAGCACTTTTATCGAAGAGTTTTAGAAAATATATTACCCTAGAAAGGTTTTCTAAATTACCACAAAAAGTGTTAAATTTTTTTTTTGCAATATATCTACTTTTAATAAAACATTTTTCATAACAAACTGAAAAGTTTCAACACCAAATCATTGTGTAAAGATGTATGTATTAGTAAGTATGTATGACGAAATTAGCTGATTGTGTTGACGTGCATGTTACACATTTTTAACCATCAAATTTTCACTTTTATTTAGACTAATGAAAAACAGTAAAGTGCTAGACGCCTGTTTAGTGATGAAAATGTTTGCACTAAACAATTTAATTAATACCCATTAACATATTCCCAAAACGTTGGCTGAAGCCTCCTTTATATTTATAAAAATTAAAATTGTACAAACTCCTATAATTTCAACCAGCAAAGGGACACATACTTTCTCCTGTACAAATTTACACATCGAATAGAATTTCCCAGAGCTGTGTGGCTGAAAGTTAAAAGGGAGATAAGTCAAATAATTATATCGTATAGTGAAAAAGCCTGACGTAATTATTTAAATAAAACAACATACAAAAATTGTTTTTGCTAAAATAAACAATATTAAATATTTCATTGTCACTGTCTGCTGGTACTTGTACAAACATATATTCGCATTAATAATATACGAGTACACTACATACCATTAAAAATATCAGCATTTATTATATCTACGAGTATATTTCTTTAGAATATATAGAAAATCCAAATTTATATTGCCAACAAAACTTTATTTTAAATTACAGGCAAATCCTGGTATAACGAATCATATGTTGTCAGGCCTATTTGTTATATTGAGATTTAATTTTTGAATGAAATGGTGACATTAGTTATCGTCCAAATTTGTCCAACTTTTGTAGTTTCTACTAATTGTACTTAGCGGGGGTGACTTGGGTCATTATGAAGAATAATAAAGTCTTAATTGAGAGGAATGGACGTGTTTTAAACCCATTATTTATATAACATGTCGATGTTTAAAATTTTGCTGTTTAAATTTTCTCAATATTCATTATATATTCCTTATAAAGGGTCCGCCAAATAACTTTTTTTTTTTTTGAAAATGCTATAAAAAAACTACTGAATATTTTCTCAAATTTCTTTTTTTATTTAATAATTAATAATGGAAAATAATTTCATTCAAATGGCTGCCTCGGCTGGCCATGCAGTAGCCTACACGATCGGTCCAATTTTTAAGCACATTATCGATTGTGTGCAGCTGTATTTCATCAATGGCTTCACGTCAATTGTCTCTGGCTTGTCGACGTAACACTTATCTTTGACGGCACCCCACAAATAATAGTCCAACGGTGTCAAACCGCAGCTCCGAGGTGGCCAAACGGCTGATAATGCGATCTTCAAAAACAGGGCGCAAAACATCGAGTGTAGCTTCGGCTGTGTGGCACGTAGCGCCGTCCTGTTGAAACCAAATGTTGCCAATATCCTTCTCTTCAATTTTTGTGCACAAAAATTCGTTCAACATTGCGCGATAACGATCGCCATTGACTGTAAGGGCCACTCCTGCAACATTTCCATGATTTTCAAAGTAATGTCGCAATATTTCCCAGCGTTGTTCAAGCGTATACACAACCATATTATCTGTGAAATCAGACATGAGCTAAGTGTTACTATTCACGAAATAAGCACTAGTTGAAAAAAAAACGTTAGATGTCGGACCCGTTATAAGGTGGTTAATGTTGTAAACTTTGTTGTAAGTGAGATTCGTTATACTGGAATTTGCTTGTTACTTTCTTACTTGGACTTTCTTTAGATGTGATTTTAAAACGTTATACATATTTTAGACAACTAAACATGTCTTGTTTTAATCATATTATGGTAATATGTACTGTGAATCATATTTCTCAAAAATTAAACTTTTTCTAAGCTAGACCTATTTTGAAAGCAGATTTTTGTAGAACATGTTCATTTGTACAATCCATTACAAATGTATGTATGTTGTGAATTGTGGGAAATTTTAGTTATCAAATTATAAGTAAGTAAGTATATAAGAATTTGACTTGATCTAGACATTTTAGCAGTGATTTCCACATATTTTTAAACCATTCAATCGTTAATGCCTTTCGAAATCTTCAATGTCTCTTAATTGTATAAGATTTTCATTTTCCTACCAAGTTAAGCAGCATTTATGTTATCTTCAAAACTAATTCTATAACTAATAATTTATTAAATGTACATTTTTTGTAACAGATCTAGAACATGTTTCATAATCAGTTTTACCTTAAATCGTGAATGCTGAAAAACGTAATCGTTTCGACAGCATCGGAACAGTGTTTTACTGTTCTACTACAAATATGTATTATCAGTGAGACTACATGCATTACGCTCCATAGGATCTTTTGTGCCAAGGTAATTTTGTTCTGCGTGACATGGAACAGTCACAAAACAGTTTTAGTCATAAATTGGTAATATCTAAGACCACAATCTCCGGTGAATATTGCAGATAGTATTCTAAATTTAAATTTAAGATTATTTAGTTTAGTTTTGGTTAGATTAAGTAGAAGGCTATTTTAGCCCATTCGGCGTGTTGTACGCTCTTGTTGAAGTGTTCTTTCCATATTCAAAAACCTATAGGTAATGCTGACTATGTTAGGAACTTAGTCCCCTCGATATAGCTCATTAAATTCTTCCAGTTTAAAGTGCTAAGGTTATCAAGGTTTGGTATAGTGTCGCCCCTAATTCGACAAAAAAAAAACAGGACAGTAGCGTATATAGTGTTCCGACGTTTCGTCCTCCTTCTCACACGCTCTACATATTGTGTCATTTGTTATACCAATACGAGTTAGATGTGACCTTAGCTCTGTATGATCAGTTAATACACTGATTAGCCTTTTGGGTATTGGTCTGTTTAGGTTCAGGTGTCAGTCGTTCTACCGATTGTAGAATTCTGCCAGTTTCTGACGTGCTATTTTATTTCTCACTCCTTTAGTTCTTTCTTAAACATGTGGAGGAGATTAAGTTGTTCCCCGGTTTATGACATACATGCGTGATACCATCTGGATAGTACAGTCACAATTAACAAATGTTTGCCGAAAAAGACGTAACCACTAAATAAAATATATTTAAACTCGTTTATTTATTTAAAAAAAATCTTCGTTTATTTAGGACAAGACACAACAAATATTTAATCTTATTTTATTAGATGCTGTTTGATCTTGCAAAACTCTTGTAACAGTAAATAACGTCAAACAAATTTGTGCTAAAACAAATGGTTACGCTTTTTTTGAGTAAATATTTGCCAAGTGTGAACGTACCTTTAGGTTTTTGATAACCATTTGACTGTCGGTAAAGTTAGGGATTGGGATCTTGTTGTCAATTTTAATTTTCTCAGCCTGAAAAACGGTATTGTTATCTGGGATACGATAGTATTTACCTATATTTCGATTTCGTCCATAGAAGTCTATTCCCGTTCGGTCGCCAATCTTTGAACCATCTATGTATAGATTGGTTTCTTGGTTGTCTACTCCTATTACTTGTGGCCATTCTTCCCCTTGTGGTATATTTGTTTACAATACAGTTAATGTTGATATATTCAGTCTAAATTCGGTGAAATCTTTCAGTAGTCATATTACCTTCTGATGTCTATTATATTTTGGTTCTGCTTTCTATTTAAACTGTTAATGAATCTTTTAATCTGCCTGATTCCAGATAAGTTAGCCCGATGAATAGTATACAGTGGGGGCAATTGCTTCAAGGGGCAGCACCTTCCTGTTAATAGAAAAACAGATGAGGCGCTCAAAAAAAGATCTCGCTGTCACCTATTCCACTTCATTTCACCATTACAAATGGTATTTGTAAGTATGACATCCTATTTATGAGAAGATTAAGGAACTGGCAATATTGGAAATAGAGAAATTGTTCTTTGAGCCAAACTGTCGATATGGCTAACCAAACAATATAATTTCTATTTATAGGCATGTTTGGCTCCAGATGAGATATTTTACGGGGTTTAAAATCACAAAATTCAGTATGGATAATATCAGAAATACGAAATGGAACAAATGACTTTGTTGAATAAATTGACTCTATCTTAATTTCAAATAATGTATGTACTTAATATTTGTTTATTGTGTTAAAGGAGTTTTTAAATCTATATTTTGTCTGTATTAGTAGAAAATACAAATTGATTGTTAAAATATTAAATGTAACAATGATGATAGCGTCGATAATGACTTTGTAAATATATCTAATAAATAACAAAAATTCAAATCATTAATTTACTTCTTTATCAAAGTGCTGTAATAAATAATACTAAAATAGGAATAGTATTTCAGTTGGAACAAAAAACCAAACACCCCTCCACTCAGTTTGTCATTAAATCATAACAATAAGTTCAAACACAGTATAAACTAAATATGTATATATTGACTTTGATTCTCGTCAGTCGATAACAGAATGTTTTCAAATAATCAAATGATAAGTGAATAGAAAATAAACAAATGCACAAATATAACAGGAATTAACATAATCCTACGAAAATATACATACATACATGAACAATGTTGGGCTTATACTGATTCAATAAATACATACAATACATACTCGTATGTATAATAAAAATTAGGCGTTTTTCCAATAAACAATTTAAAATTGTTTGTTAATTTCATCGAATTCATAATAATGATTATAGCACTTTTATTTGATTCATATAGAACATCATACACACATACGTAGCTACGCATACATACATACATATTTATCATTGTTTTTATTATACAAGTTCTAAATAAATCTAGCATTTCCGGTTCCGTTCACCCCCACTTTCTGGTTTTGTTTTCATTTCTGCATGAAAAATAACGAAAAAAAACCAGCAAATAAGTTGCAATCTTTTGGCGTCACATTGTCGTCATAAGTTTTTCACAACGACTATTTACATTTGTTGTTATTGTGGTTGTTGTTCTCTAAGATGTCATCAGGGATCAGAACTACCGCATTTTTTTTTGTGGCCAAGTAAAATACTAGTTTAAATAGAATTTGTTGAAAAGAATAGAAAAAATAAAATATCTTCACGCACATCACTCAAAATAACAACATAAATACTGTCTCGTACTCGTATTTAAAACTCATCCTCGTCAGAAACACTCTACCATTTTACACTTACATTGGCAATAATATTAGAAAGAAATGATATGAAAAAAAACATACTAAATAAAAAAAAAAGATGAAATTCATAATTGAATATTTACTAACTTTAACCGCTCCAGCTGGGTTGGTGTATGTAGCGCCATAAACAACTCCCACTAATATTATGTCACATTCCAACATAAACACTTACAAAAGAAAACACATAAAGTTAACAGTGTCACACAAAAAGTGTGTCATCTCTCACTAGCGCAGCAATTCACACAGCCAACTATTTTATTTAATCGTTTAAGCTGCAACAATGTTTTAAGTGTGATTTAAACCAGTTCAAATTGTATGTTATGACAAATTTGTTCTTATCAGAATATAAGCTGCAAATGCAATAAGATATTTCGAATATGTATTTCTTAAATGCATAGAATTAGATTATATAGATTATGTTTGCATCATATTGAAATATTGCAGTGAACCCATAGAGAAAATCTCTTCTACGTGATAAAAGACTAATCTCCAACCTAAAACAAAGCCTTAGGCCGCGTTTTCACTATGTTTTCACTATGTCATTTTTGTTGTCAAATTGTCCAAATTGTTGGCAATTGTATGATTGAACCATGATTGCAAACATAGATGACGCCATATGACAACCCGTTTTCATACAATTGCCAACAATTTGGACAATTTGACAACAAAAATGACATAGTGATAACCAAGCATTATCTTAAAACTTTGGAGAATTCTTGGACATAAAGAACAAGGACATTTTTAGTTAATACAGATAGGCAAAATGAAAAATATACAAAATAACCTTCACAACTGTAAAGCAGCATTATCATCTTATTATAATAATTTTATAGTTCTATAATAATGTTAGATATAAAATAGAATACATACTGTGTGACTTATGAACTGCTACATCATAGAGTAGATCCACAACACAACATAATTAAGGTAAAATAACCCATAGTAAAAAAGACTTCTTCTCGAATATCACATTGAACAGAGTCGCTTTTTGAAAAAGTACTGTGGAATTAACGGGTTCGTTGATCTTAATGGTTGATTAATATATCATTACACGTTTTAAGTTTCCATCTGATTTTAATAATTGATACACATTTCGGTGTAGCTAATCATCAGGTAATTCTGAAAAGCTTTTTCGATATAGAGTAAAGGAGAATATAGTTAATTACTTACGACACTGGTGGTCATAGACGTTACACTAAGTAGTAAATTACGTGGACATACATTCTGCTTTTGGCGGCATTATACCGCATTTCAAAACAAATTCCCACTTGAAATATATTTTTGCTATTTTTGCAGATAATACATTATAAAAACTCAAAACTGATGACTATCCGTTTCATTAAACATTTATATTTAATTTGCTTTAATTTCCTAACAGATTTATAAATCAGCAAATATCGGGTACAAAACACCCATATTAATATTCAGTGATGCCAACTTTTCAGAAGCAAAACGCGCAAAACAGTGTCTCAAAAAGCGCTAAATATTAATTAAGCGAAAAGCGCCAAAAAGCGCTAAGATAAATTTTAATAAAAGGGGTTTTAAATTCAATATTTATATAAAAATTTGTTTTATTTGTACATTTTGAGATCATATATAATATATTATATTAATTTTAAAGTGTATATCAGCACAAAAAAATATTTTAGCGAATTCAGTTAAAACTGTTCATTTTCGAACAAAAATGTAGAATTTTCCTCTTCATCGTCTGGCCAAAGTACTGTCTTAATATAAAATTTTGACTTCTTGTAAGTTTCAATTGAATTAAATTTTGCAGAAACATAACTTGCACAGCATGAATTTGCCATCTTTAACCCGTATTTAATATGAATTAAAGAATTAACGGTATTTAAACACATTCTGTTCCGAATTTTGTTTTTAAAATAATTCATAACGCTAAATAATCTTTCCACTTCAGCATTGGAGTATGGATATGTTAAAATATCTATGACAAACCTTGACAACTTAAAGAACGGATTTTCATCGACTGCGTTTTTGAAACTATGTACATCAATCCAAAATAAATCAGTTCGGTCTCTATTTTTCCATTTACAAAGCTTTAAATTGTTGAGACAAATTTCAAATTCTCCGATTTCTTTTTTATCTTTTTCATACTCTTGTATAAAATTCAAAACTTCTTCGGAGTTATTGGGCAAAATTTGTATTTACCTTTGCAAAAAAATCACATTCAATTATGAAGAAAAATAGAAAGTTCGTTAACACTTCTTTTTTATATGCTTTTAAATATTAGTTGCAAAAATAGAGTATGTATTAAAAAAAATATCAAATGTAAAATGTACGTTTTTGTCAAAGTGATTAGTTGTATGAAAAAGGCGCTAAAAGCGCTAAATGAAAAACGAAAACGCGCCAATTTAGCGCTATTTAAAAAAACGCGCTAGATTAAAAAAATGCGCTTTTTGGGTGGTCAAAAAGCACTAAAACTAGCGCGAAACGCGCTAAGTTGGCATCGCTGTTAATATTCGGCCCAATCATGAATAAAAAACATTGAATTTGAATAGAAAAAATGGGAAAAGGGAGAAAACTCCCGCGGAATTATTATTCATGGGGCTGATTGTTTGTTTAGACAAAAAAAAAAATTGATTATTTGATCGTTTGTTTAAGTGTTTTTGTGGCAACTTTTTGTTTAAAGGGTGCCATTAAATATTCAGTAGTGATTTTGATTTTTCAAGTTTTATAATTAATAATTTTACAAAGGACATAAACATTTTTAAAAGTTAATAATAATAAATAATAATAATTTTTAAAATCCCGCTTTTTTATAAAATCTTCTGGTCACGTTAGCTATGTGTCAAGCTAGTTTTATTCGATCTCAATATTATTTCCCAAGTCCGGAGTTTTCCCCTTTGCTGTTTTGTCCATTTAATAATCTTTTCTAGCTTTTGAAATTAAATTTCTTTCCTTGGTTGTAAATTTCCATATTTTATATGGATTTTCCTTTGTGATCATATTATAAGGATAGTAATGGTTGGGGTTTGTTTTGAGGAATTTATATTGAACTGCGGAGTTTGCTAATTCATGAACGATTTATTGGCAATCATTTCAAATTCAATTTATAATCTTTCGAGGAGAAAGAGTCACTAATATAATATTGACTCTTAAGAAATATAGGAGACTCGCTCAAGCTTGATTTCTCAACAATATTCAGATGGGGTGAATTGAACTCAGTGTTATTTACTGTCTTAACTAATGACGAAAACACAATGTGACGTTCATACAAAGCATCATATATTTGATGGTTTGGGCGCTTAAGTTTCTTGACACGTATTGCTCTAATGCGTATTCAATTTCTTGGTCGTGCCATACGTTTATCACACCGATTTCCTGCCAATGTTTTCTTTATTTAATAAAATCAGCATAAATGTGTTAATATTGAGTGCTTTTAATCAATTCTAACTTTGAACTTCAAGCTAGCCATCAGGAATACCTTTTTTTTAGCAGATCTAATAGCTAAATTAATTATTTTTGAAACACTTTAGCTTCTCACTGTCTGGAGCTCTTACGTTTTCAAGGGATGTTTGTTGCTTCTACTGCCATTGTACGGAAGTACTAAAGTTATTTATTATATACCATTATTATCACATATTCTATTCTTTTGTATTTTAGTTTGTGTGTCTGTTATACAGCAGAGTGAAAAAAAGATTTTAGCTTTGATAAATTTAAATTTACTCGCATAATAAAATACAATTGCGAATAAAAAGTGTATTTAAATAGTTAAGTTGTTTTTTTATGTCATTTTAAATATATGAATTTTTCTAAAGGACAACACATCCTTTAAATATACAACTGTTTACATTAACAGTTGTGAAAATAATATGTTTATTGTAGAATATACACACATACATATACATACACTCATACGTACATACATATTTATAAAGGAAGTATGGTTGTAATATATTGAATAATAACTGTTTATTTTAATATTACGAAATTGTCTAAAATTCAATAGATTTATTTTTAAGGGTGTTTTAAGAACAAATATTAAAATACTCGTACATACATACAGCCAAGGAAAAAATGATATGGTTATTATAATTAAGTAGTAGTAAAAACTCAAATTTTTAATGCTCTTCCCAGCAACAATAACTTCTCTGATGTAGACATCATAAATTTACCGTTATTTTTTGCATTCTGTTTTTATATCGTTGTTTTCATATGGAATACTTAGTCCAGGGTCACACACTGCCACTTTTGCTGCTCAACTTTTGAGTTTGTGGGTGAGAGGGGAAAAAAGAGTGGTCCCCTCTCTCTCTCTCTTGTTCCCCCTCTCAGCAACAAACTCAAAAGTTGAGAGGGGAAAGAAGATTGGTCTCCTCTTTCTCTCTCTCTTTTTCCCCCTCTCACCAACAAACTCAAAAGTTGAGCAGCAAAAGTGGCAGTGTGTGCCCCGGGAAAAAAGGAAAAAGAGAGAGAAAGAGGGAACCACTCTTCTTTCCCCTCTCACCCACAAACTCAAAAGTTGACCAACAAAAGTGGCAGTGTGTGACCCGGGACTTATATATACAAGTAAAATTTTTAACAGATCTATCTAACAATTTACAACTAAAACAAATTTTTTGATGCAAACAATATTATTTGGTGTAAGTGCAAAACGATATTATTATAA
The DNA here is from genome assembly GCA_916048285.2 of Bellardia pandia. Lineage (NCBI taxonomy): Eukaryota > Metazoa > Arthropoda > Insecta > Diptera > Calliphoridae > Bellardia > Bellardia pandia. Next base: position 57,378,836 of record OU696530.1, read on the forward strand.
GCAAATAAAATAATGTTTTTTTTTTGTGAAAATTATTAAATTTTAGGCAAAACTGCTACGTGGAAACCAACTTTCGTAGATAGAACGTACGCAAATTGAAGGAAAATGAGCACTCAATAAGGTTCAGAGCAAACCGTGTTAAGAGATCTAAGACGACCACACAAAATTACTTGGCGGATCGAAAATCATACGGCACAAAAAAGTCGGAGCTAGGACTAAATGTGACCAAAAGACGGATTAACCAAATTCTAAATGAATTTCTAGATGTGACAAAACAAAAAATGATTCCCAAACCACGATTGACTCCTAGACACAAATTATTATCGTCCAGATTATAGTTCTGATGTGATCTATCAAAACGCCGACACACGTATATTTTTTTTTTTTTTTGGTCTCCTTAACAACAATCAATCGTCGGAACCCCGTAATTTTGGAAAAAGTTTGAAATTTGCAGGTACTTTAAATTTTTATTTATTAAATAATTATATGTTTAATTATGAAATTCTTTATTTTTCTTTAATAATAGCGTTTTTAGTAAAAATACCAATACGTATAATTTTAAAAACTTAAGAAAGATTTGTTCAAAATGTTCAGTAAACCTAAAAAATATTTTAAAATTTAAGTAATTTATTAATATAACAATTTAATTGTAAAACATTTTAAATACTTTCACCATTCTTCTCACAGTTTTCAAGAAAATTGGAAATTAGTAAAATTTTTCATGGGTGCGTATAATTGATATTGATTTGAACTAATTTTAAATTTTTAAAGGGAAGCTTAAATAAAGCAATATAATGTTCTAGAAATATGTCATCAACAACAGAGAACGCATTGATTGGTTAATTTTAGATTTTGAATACAATCACAAAAAACGAACCTCATGTTGACAACATAAATCAATTCCGTAATGCAATACATGTCATTATTCACAAAACGGAGTGTAACGAAAAATTATGCTTGCATTGCATGTCTTGTACAAATGTAAACGTATACTCCCAAAAGCAACGATTGGTACGAATGGTTAACGATTGGTATGAATGGTTGTTTTTGCTTGTTCTTTATGTTTTCATTCACTGAAAGCAACGAATACTGGACGAATGGTGTGAATGTTTTTAGTTTTTTCATGTGGCATTGAATTATTTCGTTGCTTGATGTATAACGGCATAACAAAAAGGGAATGTAAAATAGCAAACAGTGTTAAGGAATGAGTAAACAAACAGCAATGCACATTTTTATTATTGTCGAGTAAAAGCAATGCAAAAGCAATGAATTTGCGAATGTTTAGCAAATGTGAATGGTCTCTCTCTGTTCTCTGATCAACAAATCAAGGAATATCATATAATATCAAAAGAAAATTGTAAATTAGTAAAACTGTGCAAAGGTGTTATTATCGTCCAGATTATCGTTCGCTGAAAAGTATAAATTTTGGGAAGAGGAGTGGCGTAATGTTTTATTCAGCGATGAAAAAACATTTAACCTTGATGGTCCTGATGGATTCCAATATTATTGGAGGGAAAGAGGCGGCGATACACAAACCAGAATAGCACGCAATTTTCAAGGAGGATCTTTGGATATAGAGCACGTTCTTCAATTTGTTTTATTTCTCAAAAAATGAATGCGGAGAACTACGTAGAATTATGGAAAAAATTTTACTTCTCAGCAGGACAACTAAACATAAAGCCAAAAGAACTAAAGCATTTTTTGAAGAAAATATGATAAATATTCTGCACATTTAATTTGCTATCGCAAAAAGTATACAAGTCTGAAATATATTTTTATGAATTATGTATGTATATCTTAAATTCGGAATATTATATCTTAATTTATAAAAGAAATCGAAAGTAATTCTAAGTTAATTTATAAGTTAATACTAGAATAAACTGCCAACTCAGAATTACTTTCGATCTAAGTACTTTCTAATTTGTATGAGGTTTCCAATTCTGACCAATTTCGATAGTATTTATTTTATAATTGTTTATTTTTAAATTCAAAAGCTCTATTTTCCCCTAATTGCTTTATCTCTTTAAGTACTTTCGATAAGTATTTCCACACCTTAATACAGGTTTTTCCGCCAAGCTTTTTGCTGTTTTGGCTACAATTCCTATTGGGATTCCTAACTGCAGTCTCTTGGACAATTTTAACTTTCCACCATTGCAAAACTTTCATTTTTTGCAACACAAATCATTTATACATAACAAACAAAAAGAATATGAAGAAGTAGAAACTTGTTAATATCCGCACAAATTAAATATTTATTTGCAGACAATGGAACAAACAAAAGAAATAGAATTGTGTCGGAAATACATGGAAAACACAATATAAATACAGCCCATCACAGCACATTACAAGCAATCGCAATTGTACTCATAAAATACATACATAGTTAGTAATTCAAACAACATTAAATAAGGGATTTTATTTGTTTTGATTATGAAAGAAAATAATAACAAAATCATACAAATACAAATATGGTCTGATGAATTTTTGACACATGTGGGAGTTTTTTTTTTAAATATTAATTTTCAAATTCAATCACATTAAATGGGAAAGTGCAATAAAAATCGATTACTTTTCAATTACACACAAATATACATACAAATGTATTAATATATTACTAATATTAATGATTTACACAACTCTACCTAATAGCTTTTCCGAATAATTACGACTTAAGTAATATACCGAATAAACAGATGATCGTGACATTAAAGTTTATTCCCCATTTTCGAGATCGTGAATGATATTAAAAACCGTTTAACAAATTTGCTCTGTAAATTGGAATCGGTCTTGGAATCGATGGGTTTAATTATTTATTACTTTTTACAATATATTTTATTCAGGGTGGGGTTTTTTATGAGAGAAGAAGAAGAATACAAAAAGTTAGGTTTCAAATATTCAAATACATAATTATATTATAGTAAATATCATAAAAAATTAATATAACTATTAAATATTAACACTGGTTTACAAATTTCGATATATATTTGGACTCGAGAAATTTGTAAGGTCTAATCAGATAGATCGTCTTGGTTTTTTTTGTAGATTCACACATTTAAAGATTAAAAAAGGTCGACAAATTCAACAAAAGATTATTGACAACTGAAGCAGTATGGTTGTAATAAACAGAGTGTACACTGCAAACAAACTGCAAATAATTTTGAAACAGCAATATTGATAAAATATCAATATCATAATAAAAACAAGTAAGAAAGTATAGTCGATCAAGCCCGGCCATATAATACCCTACACCCAGTATATGTATAAAACAGTTTTTCAGAAATGGGCGTTATATGGGAGATATAACCTATTGTGGACCGATCATTCAAAAATTTATTGTCATGAAAGTATAGTCGATCAAGCCCGACCATATAATACCCTACACCCAGTATATGTATAAAACAGTTTTTCAGAAATGGGCGTTATATGGGATATAACCTATTGTGGACCGATCATTCAAAAATTTATTGTCATGATGTCTGTGTTAAACTTTATGTCGATATAAATACTTTTAAACGATTTATGGAGCTTAAAGTGTGTCCAAACACGGTTTGGACACTAATAATTTAATTATTTCATAGGAATTAGTATTGCCAATATTATTGAAGTTTTTAATTAAACGTCAAAAAAATATCCCTTTGCTATAACAAAAAAGGTATATTTAAAGTTAGCTTGACTAACATGAAAAGCTTCCTTTTTTTTACTTCACTTGTTTTTTAACCATCAACCACAGCGGTGAGCAAAACTCTAATAAAAAGTATTATATATTCATTGTTGTTTTTCTTTTTAAAAATTATATTTCTGTGGAGCAATTGTTCTTCTCCACAACCCAAACCAGCCGTCAGCTGCTTAACCCTGGTCCTAAGGTTAGATGTAGACCTTAGACTGACGACTATTGACATAGACGAATCCAAGTCAGTTTTTAGCAAAAACCCCAATGTTTTGTTCAAAGGGATTTACGGAGAGGGTCTTATAAAGGAGTTTCGACTAATTATGGACCGATCATAATAAAATTGTATCGTATTATTTATATACACATGAAATATATTTGCGTTCAATATTATTTGTGATTTTTGGAAAAGGGTCTTATATGGGAACTACGACTAATTATGGAGCGATCTGCACAATATTTGTAGATGTTATTTGGCTTCATTTACCACGCATTTGTGATGAAATTTGTTTGGATACTTGCAGAATTCAAACATTTATGATCAGTAAACCCCAATTTCGGGAGGACATTTGTATGGGGGCCAGGTGAAATAATGGACCGATTTCCACCAGTTTCAATTCCATCAAAATTACGACCTGTATTCTGCACACAAGCTTTACATGGACGGCCAGCCAGCCAGACGGACGGACGGACGGACATCGTTAAAGCGACTCAGAAAGTGATTCTGAGCCGATCGGTATACTTTAAGGTGGGTGTTGGACCAATATTTCTGGGCGTTACAAACATATGCACAAATCCAATACACCCTCCCCACTATGGTGGTGTAGGGTATAAAAATTCATTATAGAAGTCTAAAATAATAAAACTTGGTTTTGACTTGTTATCTATTTAGAAATATAATGCTGTATAACTAAATGTGAAACTTAATATACAACAAGAACATTTTTGGAAAAACTGGAAAAAAACAATATTATTCCTAAAAAGCCAATGCGCATTGCGGTTAATATCAGCCGATTAGTCAAAAATTTTAAGAGTTAGACTATTATATCAAGTGTCACAATAACCGGAACCGCACTTCTCATACAAAAAATACCATCCTAATTATATAAATAAACTGTACTACATAATAACAACTACCAACAATCCGAATTAAATCCGAACCAACCGATTTTGCATACAACTTTAATCATAAATATTTATCCGTATACATACACACATACAAACATATGTAAACATGCTTATAATCCGACATAAAGTTAATTGTTCCCTAGTCAAGGATTTCCGTAAAAACAAGACAACCTTTAGTTTTACTTGTAAAAGATTATTACAACGACAAATTTCCATTTTATTTGTTCACAATGCGAACAACAAAAATGTTGTGATCAAGGCATCAGTCTCGTACTCTCCTACTTGGACTACATTTCACTTAAACACTCCTCGTACTTGTTCCATGTTCAATTTGCATTAAAGTGTTTTCTTTCGTTTGTTTTTTGTGTTGTCTTATTACTTTTTTATTTTTTATTGGAACACTCGAAGACAAACTGGCTGACAAAGGTCAAGACGTACAATTTTATATGTACATACTTATGTACGAACGAGTATGTATGAATGCATGTATGTATTTATGAATTGAAATTGTTTTTTGGCTTTTTGGAAAGTAGAAGTAAAAGTTGTAGACAAACACTCTGATAAATTCAATTGAACGAGACGACTAAAAGGAATTTCCTAAATGTAAAAAACCAAAAAGCAAGTACATACATACAAGTAAAATAATAACTGTGGGTATAAGTAAACTTAGGTATAACTCTATAACAATGTTAGTCAATAAATGATGCGATAGTTAGTTTAGTTTGTAATATTATCACAGGTATTTTTTATAATTTGTTGATTGGATTAATTAGAATATTTGTGTAATCTTGTTCAAAAAGCGTCTTAATATAAGAATATCAGTATGTATAAGAATAATTTTACTTGCTGACATTTCAATCGCAGCTTAATTTAGAGTATTTACTGCCAAAAAAAAGTTGTTATTTTGCATAGAAATAGAACAAAAGAAAACTTTATAGAAAAATGAATGTAAAAACACAACATGACAACTCAGATAAATGACTCATATGGATGCTGGCTGCTGGAAGAAAACTCCTTTAAACGACAAAAAAATAAAAAAAAAAAATAAAAACACAGATTAAGACCAATAAATCTAAAAATGTTTCATGGTTTTCCACAAAATTTCACCAAAAGACAGACATTTCAATTCTCTCAAATTGAAAACTTTAACATCATCCTAATGATGCAATAGTTTATAAAAACTTGTAATTAGTAGCAATTTCTCATTCACGTACTCGTATTACTACAACAGGTCACCACTTTATATTTCTTGTCATGGTGAAAATCTCGTAATAAAAAACTAATGAAGATTAATTAAAAGCCGCCGTTAATTAGTATCCTAACAACTAAGTACATACCTATACATATTTTGTATATGTATTACACTCATACACTCATTGAATATGAAATTTTCTTTTGAATACCACACCTGTATAATGGAGTAGAAAGAACAACGAGAATCAACCTGTTTGCTTAAGCCACAAAAAAAAGATACATATGTATGTACATAAATATTTACTACACTTTTTTGTTGTTTATATTGTATCTAATGGTAAAAAGCCTTTAATGCCAAACATCAAACCAGTCCAGCGACCAAAATGAACTTTTTCCTCCTTGATTCTTGTGCATCAAGTTCAGGAACAAAACTATAAACATAATATAAAACATTTTTATATGTCTATCGGCAAAAAAAAAAAAACATTAGGTTGACGCTTATACTGACAAACCATAATCCTATATTCCCGTACATGGCAAAAGTTTATATTTAAATCATAAACAAATGCACGCTTTAAGTAAATAAAGGGTGATTCTTTAACAACTGTTTTTGGCAACTTAGCTGTGTTCGAATAACATGTTACCGTTAAACGTGTTCAGTTTGGTCTATAATTTAACCATGAATCGCCTTAGAAACAAACAACGCTTGCAGATTATTGAATTTTGTTGCCAAAATTCTTGCTCGGTTAAGAAAGTGCATCCTGCTCATTTGTGGTTGAATCAATACATGGGGTTTCAACAAGCAGTTGTATTCGGTATGAAGAGCAGCCAGAAACATTGCAAGAACTGCCAATTCATCCCGAAAAATGCACTGTTTGGTGTGGATTATGTGCTGGTTACATCATTGGACCATACTTTTTCATAGATGACGAAGCCAGGACCGTTGCCGTGAATGACGTGCTCTAACGTGCGATGAGTACATTTTTTTTTGCCCATAATTGCAGTGCTGGACTTGGCTCACATGTGGTCTTAACAAGCACGCGAAACAATGGCCCAATTGAGAGGCGAGTTTGGTGAACAGTTTATTTTACGTTTGGGGCTGGTCAATGGGCCGCCTACTTCAATTTCTATAGCGACAAGTACGCAACGGTTGATGCACTGGATGCTAATACTGAAGAATTTATTGGTGAGATACCGGTTGATATGTTGAAGAGGGTATGCAAAAATTGGCAGCTGCGTATGAACTATTTGAGGCGTAACCGCGGTTAACGTTTACATGAAATCATCGTTCTATCGACTCACATAAAAATCTAATACATTTCTCAAATGTTATACTTTTGAATTCAAATCCGAAAGCTCTTAAAAAAGCACTCTTTATTTGCCATGTATGACCGTACTCGGTAAGCTATGTTCTCTTTTTATCTCTTGGCATTTACAAAAATAATGAAAAGATGAGAGCTTAAGAGAAATCGCAATGTAAAATATATAGATTTTAATTTTATACGGGTGTTACAGATAACAAACAATCTCATACCGATAGCTATTATAAATATAATTTGTTTTTATTCTGAAGACGCAAATTGTTATAATTATCTCCAGTTATAGTTGGAAAGGATAAAAAATAACAAAAATTGCGTTTTACCCAAAAAACTTAAAGTTCGCTGTTGTGGTAAAATTATGAGAGGTAACGCTAAATAACAAAGAAACCTGGGGCCAAATTACCGCATTCGTGATCGAATGAGCTATCGTATCGAAAAATGATTTCGGTATCGAAATTATGATAAAATGTACTAAATTTCCTGCACGATATCGTATGCCATAATCTCAAATAAGAAAATTACGATAAATTTTACTCGATATCGAATGCGGTAACTTGGCCCCTGACCATAATTCCAATTTTTTGTACAAGCCCATGTACACCACCCTATTAAACATTTCAACATCTCCCTAATGTCTCGCTGTAATATGAACAATTTTATTTCCTTATGTCATCAAACTTGTTTTGTTTACACCCAAACCCTTTCCTTAATGATGGTGTTCTTTGTAGACTTTTTTTTTGTTTTTTGTATTTCTAATGTATTTTATGTGAAATGGAAAATAGAAACATTTTACTTGGTCTACTAAGTATGTATGTATTCACTTAAGTTTCATTTATATAAAATTCAATATTATTCCATAATGACATTGTTCTTCTCAATAAACAATGTTGCCACCACACAACAATAAATGTTGGTTGCTAATGTTTTGGTGTTGGTTTTGTTTTATTTCATTTTCGTTTCAGTTACAGTTTGTCCGTCCATCTAATTGTCTCTCTATTTGTCTGCCAGTTGATGTCCAACATTAAAATTCTTGATAGCTGGGTTTTAATGGTATGTTTACTGGTAAAGAAAGGACGTGTGGTAGCACATTGTAGTTTTTTCATAACTCCACAGGTTGTCTTGGAAGTTATACTACCTTGATTTATGAACATTTACCAAGAAACCAAATACAATTTGACTTTTCAAAAGGCGTATGATTATTAACAATTTTTTACATAACTTCAACAAAAAACTAAGTAGCGGATTCTTATTGAATTAATGAAGAAATTTTCTAATATTATTTTAAAGTTGATTTATTTAATTGAAAATAAACATCTTTAAAACTTGTGAGTTAAAACTTGCAATTCATTACTTTATGTATGTATATCATTTTCGAATTCAAACGACCTGCGTAGATATGACATTGTTTGTGTCATTAACACAATATTTATTATTACTCAACCTTTTCATACATACATACATACTTTGCTTATCATTTCAACTCGTTTAATGTCATTTAATGAGTGATTTCTATATAATTGACATTTTGTTCCCCTGATGTTTAAATAGTGAATCCTGTTAATCTTTTTGGTTTTAATGAATTCACTATATAAACAAAGCACAATGAATAAAGTTACATTTTATACATAATAGAGTGGCATGCCGAACAACAGAGAGACAGACAGACAGACATTATGTAGACTAATGTGTGGTAATGTCTATTACCAGAATAAGAATACATATGCTAATAAAATGTTAGGAAATGGAAAACTCTAAATGTCAATTTCAGTTTATTTATCTTTCACTAATTCTAAGCACCTTTTATTTGTTTGTTTTGTTTACATAACTGTTGTCCAATTATGTTTTAAAAAGTGTCAATAAAGCTAATAAAATCGCGCACAAGTAAATAACACATTGTAAACTAATTATTGAAAGCAATTATACTTTTTAAAGTAGGGCCAATTAGTTTTATTGACCCTCAAATGATTAGTTGTTCTAAGGTAAATAAACTTACGCTCGCTTATACACTTTAACAGTGGTCGGTGGAATTATTAAATATTTTGAATTGTAAAATTATTTTATAAAATATATGCAACGAGTGATTATAGTGCTTAATTAGAGTATTATGAATTAAATTTCTTGAAGAACACAAACAAAAGAAAGAAAATTTATTTTAAAAATTAAATTTGTCACTCGAAGTTGTTCGACAAGAAGTCTCCATAATTATGTTTTACAATTTGTGAACATCCTACAGCATATTTACAAGTTCTTTATGGTTTTCAAATCCTTAAAGCAATGAATGTACGACTGTTGCATATTGCATCTTTGCAAGGTTATATTTGAGTATCGGGCACCTATGTATGTATATACTCGTATATCAACATATGCTAAATCTTTTACAAATAATCAAGAACTGCGCAATTAAGAATGTAACAAAAAAAATAGTTGAAAAATAATAATAAGTTTTTTTAATTCATGTAAAAGTACCTCAATTTATTAATAATTTAAGTGAAAAATGTTAGCCCTCACGTCAGTCTTTTTAATGAAAAGGATAAAGGAAGTTCTGTCCAAAGATGCAGAAAGTCTGTAACTTATAAATAAGTAATCGGTTGTTTTATCTCCAAATTTTTAATGAATGACATTTCTTTAATAAATTAATTCCCAAAATACAACCAAGAGTTAATTGGTGGACGTGCTGGAATCATAAAACACTCAAGTTCCAAATAATTTATTATCAAATGTACATATCTCTGCTGAATTCCGTCAATGATTAGCATATGTTTTGCAACTTAATGTTACTTTTCATTCTATTTTTCGGGGGTAATAAATTTATATCTATGCGTACGTACATATGTACATTAGGGTGGCCGTTTGTATGGAGAAAAAAATAAGGTATCGATGTTTCCGACTAATTTGAAAATTTGATTCATTTTAAGACTACGTTTCTCATTTTTTTTGTCCTGGGGTCAATATTGTTTATAATCAAGAAATTTCAACTACATATTTATTTAAGTAAATTCTATGAAAAAATAAAAAAAACATTAACATTTTGCCTGAAATTTTAAAAAATTTTTAATTAAAAAAAATTGTTTTTTAATTCTTGATAACCCATTGAATACGGCTCTCAAAGACCTTTCATATGATACCAAATTTACATATAGTTCCCTTGGGGGAAATGTAAAAAAAAAATCAAAAAACCTCTAAAAAGGATCTTTTTATCCTTTGATCCAGCTCACCAAATATTGACCCCAGGACAAAAAAATTGAGAAACGTAGTCTTAAAATGAATCAAATTTTCATATTAGTCGGGAACATTCGCAACTTTATTTTGGGGCCACCCTAATGTACATACATATATCTACATAAGTCAAAATGTTGTCTGCAAGAAATTATGTTGACACACTAACACCTGGATCAATTAAGAGACGGGGTAGAATTTGTTACCAAACATACTCGTGGCACACATACTTAATTCTAAATGTTAAAAATGTTGGCACTCATATAAGTGCGGAAAACATAATTGATTTATTTACGACTGAATGCTAATATATTCCAGTCAATTTATGTATTTGTCAGTCAAAAATACATATTACGAATTTAAAAGATATTTGGGAGTAGTCAGTATTGGGTGAGAACAAACAATTTAAACATTTAAAATAAATAACATACTTTTACCATACACATTTCAAACTCTTTTTACGCTGTTAATTTTGTTAGATCGGCAGATCTTGTAATACTAAAGTTAGAAAACATATGGCGAACCAGAAAATTAAAGATTAAAACTCGAATAGAATTAATATCAAGTTCCAAATTAGAATAATAAAATAATAAATAATCTAAGAAAAACAAAAGCAAATATTTAGGTTCAAACGTATTGCAGTTATCTGCAATGTTATGTGATAAAACGTGGTTCCAAAAATGTTTTTTATCTTAACGGCACAATTTACAACATAATATAGATCGGATTTTATATGAAAACTATTACAGTTTGATGGATATTTCGGTTTCAATTTATAACCATAATCTGTTTTTTTTTTTGTTCAATGAATATTGATAAATATGGAATGGACCGAATAAACCCGATTTTGTTCACAGTCTGAAAACACAATCCCGTAAGAAGCTGCGCTTTGTTTCGGATTAGTCCGAATATTAATTTCTTAACCGAATAATAGGTTCATATCGGTTTTGTCCAACAAAAAGATTTCGTTTGGGCTCGAAAAACTATAACTATACACTAGAACTTTATTAGAATTTGAAAACGCATCTGCGAATTTCAATGTAAGAAAAGATAATCTCGTAAAACTAGTATTTAGTGTGCTCATATCAAATTCAGGCGAAATATTAAGTGAAAATAATAATACAAATAAGATAATAAAAGTAAGTAAACACAAATTTTTTGGATATTCGATATTCTTTAAATGGAAGGTCATTCATGCCAAATGGTCAACCCCCCGGCAAATAAATAAAACCAAAAAAAATATAACATGCACGCTTGCATATTCAAGTGTGTGTTTGAGTAGATCTGTATATCTGTACTCGTATGTGTGCATGACTGGTGTATTTTAACTTCAAAAATTGGTGGTTACAATGATAAGCAGAAACCAAAAAAAAGACAAATTTCAAACTCGTACCCGTATTTAAAATGTATAACTTATTTAAAAAACAAACAAAATACAATTTTAAGGTGTGTGTAGTATGTTTTTGTTAGATACTCGTAAATAAGAAAAACAAAAAAATATCAAAAAAATAAAAAACTATGCGTAGTTGTTTTGTTTTGTTTTAAAAAAACGCGCCTCCTTCCGTTTTTGGTCAAACACTCAAACACAAACACACTTAAATAAGTACGTGTATTAATTGTAAGAATATTTGTGTATTCTATGTACAAAGGTGGTTTGCCGGTGGAACATTTTCACTGTTCATTCATTCGCCTGCACCTTAACATGTCAACACATGTCTATAAAAAGGCAGACGGACGGACTGACGTTCAAATAAGTATTGCAACATTTTTACATGTATGTATACATATTTGCTAAAAGAAATACACCACTAAAACGACTACAACATAATTTTTCCTACAGTTTTGCTATTATATTATTTATTATTATATTATTTTGGAAAATTTCTACACAAGTTAACCCCTTAAAGAATTCATACATATTGACAAATACTATTGAAATTTCCTGTTGAAAGTGTTTTTCAGATTTTGAATGTTACCGTTCATTTCGGCCCCAAGTTCGAATAAAGGTTAATTTATATTTTTCACTTAAAAAAATATTGCAATAAAATGTTTTTTACCGAAATCCTTAGAATTCTAATAGCAGATATGGCTAAAATTATGTAATGCTTCTGCACTGATTTTCTTTTCAGCTTCTCAGCTTCTTTTTAACTCCCATTAAAGTAAATAGTTTTTATTGAATATCTGTCATATTACACTAGCTATGATTTGCTGCCTTATCATTCTAAATACAGGCAAAGCCCAGTGTAATAGCATGTTGTCAGGTCCATTTGTTAAATCGAAAAATTCGTTATATCGAGATATATTTTTGTAATAAAATTTAAGTCTTCTGATTTCTTTAAAAGTCATACACTGTATTCTATTTTGAATTATAGCCATTACTTACAAGAATTCAAACATTATTCAAAGTGTCTCTTTAAATTAACCTTCCGAAGACCCAAATATCTTATACACATAAATGATGAAATTAATGGGAAAATTGTTTCATAAATTGCGAAAATCGATTCAAACAAAGTATTAAATCGGGTTTCTGTTGAATATTATATGTAACTAGCTAAACCCGGTGTGCTTCGCTACCCTCCCCCCCTCGTTTTAAATAAAATAAAACGTGTTTATATATTTACAAACATTTATTTATTTAATTTTAATGTATTTATTGCAATGCTTTATACAATATTTTTAGTTTGTCCATCAGGAGCATACACATATACAAGTGATATTAAACTTGAGCTTTGTTAACAGTCATCGTAAACGCTAACCGAATAGGAAAAAATTGTTTAAAATCGAATGGTACCTTTATATTTTCCTGTTATAATGGTCGCTTCTATTAAATTATGTCTCAGTTTTTTTTACTGCAAGACGAGTGCCATTGCAAAGCCGTGGTGATCGATATTACGCAGTAAAATAATTGGTACTCCAATTTTAAGTTGCAGCACATGTAGTGGAAAGTCTGGCACATCGAGTGAACAGGATAATTAACGGCCTTACGGGTCTCCATATGGAAAAATAATAGGATACTGAAGCGCGTCAAATGAGCGATGCATTTTAGTGGGCGAAGCCATGTCCCTTACATAGTCAGGAATTTATTATTTCGTAAGAATATGCTATGGTGAAAATTTAATGACGATCGGTCCAGTAGTTAAGACTATATTACGATTTTTAATTTTCCTAAAAAGTGGCGTGGTCCCACCCACTTTTCTCCTGGTACGTATTCCTAATTATACCAATACCATGTGTACCTCATATCATTGACGTAGTTAAAAAAATGCCCAAAATATGGCGATTTAAATTTTTGGGTTATATGGGGGTGGCATTGCAATCAAAACTTCATATAGCCTATTATTCCTTCCAGAGTCACAGTAACATGCTGTGAAAATTTCATCAAAATCGGCTCAGCCGTTTTGGAGTCCATACGTTACATACATACATACATACATTAAATTTTATATATATAGATATAGATTAAAATAAAAAATTGCAATAGTATTAAAGAAAATTAGAAAAGCTTAACTACATGCAAATTGTTTTTTTTTTTATTTTATTAAGTTTTCCCCTCTTCTCTATAATTTAAAAAAGTATATTTACGTGGTTTTTCGTTTGAACAAGCGATGCAAAAGTTCCGAATATAATTCCTACAATCTTCTTTTGCAAACCGTTTAATAATACATATATTCTCTAAATCTTACAGGAGCGGAGTCGATTATAAATTCTTAAGAATTTTGGTCTTGAAAATTTGGAAAATTGATCTATAATTGGCTAAAACATAAGCTACAACCCCATTTCTCGAAAATACACATTATTTCACCTAGCCGCTACAAATGTACTCCCGGTCATAAATGTTTGATTTATGCACGTATCTAAACAAATTTCTCCACAAATAAGTTGGACATGAAGCCTAATTACACTCAAACACTTTGTACAGACTGGTCCATAATAGGTCATAGCGCTCATTTCTGAGAAACTGTTTTTACACATATATGTACTTGGTGGAGGGTTTTATATGGTTGGGCTTGACCGACTATACTTTCGTAATTGTTTATACATGTATGTACGTATGTATATTTTTTCATTATTACTAAAAAACGTTGACAGATATTTTTACTTTTGTGTAAGTGTAATGCCAACTAGGATTAATTAACACTGCTACCATAGGTATATAATTAATAACTGAATTAATTAAAGTATGTTGTTTTGGGCAAAGATAATTGTTGACTTGAATTCAAGAATTTATCGCATAACCAGTTCACTGAGCCATTCAATTATCACAAAAAACTTTTACAATGATATTTAAATACATAACTACTCGTATTTAAATATAGTGTTGTTAATAATAAAATTACAAAAATAGTATTTAAAAGTTAGTTACTACTATATTTACCTGCATACATATATAATAAATCAATCCATGGTTTGTATATTGACAAAGAACATGAAGAATATTGTAGTTTGAAAACTATTTATAATATGTATTCATAAAATCTCTACACCTGGAGAACAAAAAATTTTATAAATAAAACTTTTACATTTACAAAGAAGTTTAGTAATGTCAATTAAAGCATTACTAAATTTTACCTTTAACTTAAACGTCCGTACCACACATATACTTACATACATATCTCTGTATAATAAACTAAGTAATATTTACTTACTGATTAACAAAGCCACTTCCAAATCCACAATAACATATTTTGCTAGGACATTGCCATTTTGCTCTATATGTAGTTTAATATTTAATCTAGACACTAAACTCTGGCTCTTAGACCCAGTTTTTAGGATGTAGTTCAACCATGTTTATTGTTTTAACTTAGTTTAAACTTCAAATTAAGTTTTTAGGATATAGTTTACTTTGTTTTAATTGGAGTTTAACCCTTCGTTTAAACTCGATTCATATTTGTCAAAACATATCAGCTGTTTAAAAGTACTATAAAATAAAAGAGCTGATTATTTGAAGTTTTACCTTATAACATAAAATAAATTATAATAAAATGGATTTTTCCTCAGATGATCAGTATTATAGTGATTCGGAAGTATATAATAATTTAAATTAAAGTGGGGTCAATTTTCTTACACTCTATTGTATACCTACTTTTGTTTGTTCACCAATTCAATTAATGTTTCTATTTCTTTCGAAGTAAAATTGTTTGAACGTTTTAAACTATTTGTATCGACCTTGTTCATTTTTATGATTTTTTATTGGTTTTTTCTTTTGCTGCTTTGATTTTCCAATGTTTTTTTTTTTCTTTGCCGTTTTTATTTGTTTATGTTTTAGAGAAATTTTATAATGCTACCACATTTATATAAGAAATTTTTAACGAAGCCATATTTTTATTATGTGTAAAATATGGTAACATCAAATAATTTGACGTTTCTTAAACTACCACTGCAAAACGACTAGGTGGATTAAAAAAAGTTTGAATGTTATTAAAGTTTAATTAAACCACTAACAAACCAAGTTTAATCCTTCTCCTAAAAACTGGCCCTATATATAATGCCTAAAGCTCTTAGTTGACACCACCTATAATTAACTCATCTTAAATAATATGCAAACCCATTCAAATACCATTTTATTAGACACTGTAAACAACTATGAACATAATCTCTATATGTACTCGTATTTCTAAAAGAAAACCTACTATGTAAAAACCTACTTATCTGCGACAGAGATAAAATCGTAAATGTTTTTCATTTTTATATTTATGTACATATATTTATAGAGATATGTATGTATGTACTTGTACATCAATTTTATGCTATTTATTAATGACCCCTTTCATAAAACTTTTTAAGTACGCAAACATTAACTAACATTTGTATTACTGTCTTTCTGTCTGTCTGTCTATCTTCTGCATGTCTGTAATTTTAAACTCTATCTTAAATCATTTATGAATGGAAACCCTCCCACCCAATATAATTTATACATCAAGGTTTTGTGCTGTTGCCGTCTGTTACTTTGTCATTTTCATAAATGTGCATTAACAATTGCAATGTATCTTTTCACAAACAATTGCTTTTTTGTATCTATGCAAGTACTTGAGTAAAACCGAGGGTATTAAGAGATTATAGAGACAGTTCTTCATCGTGTATGCGACGATCATCATCGCATAAGGTATCGGTAACTGAACTGACAGACCTTATTATATTCATTATGCCACAGAGAGTTCCAGTAACTGAACTGACAGACCTTATTATATTCATTATGCCACAGAAAGTTCCAATCTCGCCCTAGCATATGGTCTGGATCTGACAAGCTTTGACAAAGCGGAATCCTATCAATTGTAACTGATTGATTGTGTCTAGAACGTCACAACTTCGACCAAGCAACCGATTAAAGTAGTTCTAGAACTATTGACGAATTTTGACCCATATAAAACTGACAAGAGTAGTTCTGGCACATCTGAAATCGGGATGGAGCAATAGACTAAACGCCTTTTGGTCCCGCATAGACCGTGCCGTCCCCAACCTATGCCCTGCATGTGGCCAGGGTTCTCACGACACCAACAACATTTTCAATTGCCCAACCAACCACACTTCACTTCGTCCAATGTATTTATGGACCAATCTAGTAGAAGTAGCCCAGTTTCTTGGTCTGGACCTTATTGCAGAACCCGCGGATTAAAAAATAAAAATTAATTAGATCTAGCTGTTACAACAACAACAACATAGGCATTTTGGTATTGGGATTCGGCAAAATCGATCTTTAAATGACATTAAAGAATTATACACAAAAATTAACTTTTGAATGCTCCCATGTTACTTATAGATATAAAAGGGCACAAATATGTCAGAGAAATAAGCGAAACTTTAGTTTTCTGTTCTAATGAAATATTTTAGATCGAATTAAAATTTGAACACTAATAAATAAGCTCTACGAGTATAATTGTAAGTAAAAAAAGATAAATAAAATGAAAAATAGTTCTAAAGCTTTTCCAAAAAATTGGAGTATTGCCTAAGTTGTGTTATAAATTAAAGGTACGTTTACACTTGGCAAATATTTACTAAAAAAAAGCGTAACCACTTGTTTTAGCACAAATTTGTTTGACGTTATTTACTGTTACAAGAGTTTTGCAAGATCAAACAGCATCAAATAAAATAAGATTAAATATTTGTTGTATCTTGTCCTAAATAAACGCAGCAAATTTTTGCCAAGTGTGACCGTACTTTAAGACAATTGTCCAATTCGTGGATCTGGAAATACTCTAATAGGCAAGTATCTACCTAGATGCTGGTAAAGTAAAAATGTAGATACTGAAAAGAGGCACAAAAGTACTACGCCAGCTTTTTGCTCGCTGAGTACAAGTAAATTTTTTTGAGTGAATACCAAATAAAGAGAAAAACATGTTTTTTGTTGTTGATGTTGGTTTAGTTACTTACCATTACAGGTGTGTTTGTTGTTGCCACTTTCAAAAGTGACAAACACAATGATGGCAATTAACAGTTTTAATCCGCAACATGTGGTTGACATCTTTGTTGTTGTATGTTGCTGCTAATGTCGGCTAGTAAATGATGCTGTTCTCTTCAAAACAGCAATTTGTTATTGTTTGTTTATTTACACACCAATAATGTTAAACTCTTTGTTTTGTTGTAGTTTCCACTTTATTATCATATGTTTTTGTTGTTGTTGTTGTTTTTGTTGTTAAGACAACTGTTTACACTGTTGTTCACTGTACTTTAAGAGCGACAACAGCAAACAAATTTTAAGTTGAATGAATGATTGAATAAATGTTCTAGTTGTTGGTGAGTGTCACTTTGTTGTTTGTTTACGTTTATGTTTATTTGTTTATAATAATTAGTATTACTGTTATTATTTGTCAACTATTATAATTTGTTTATATGTATTTACTTTTCTCATTTATTAGTTGGTTGTAGGTACTTGTATTGTTTTTATTGTTGTCATACAAAGTTTGTTAATCATATCTGGTTGTTATTATTATTATCTTGTATTTGTTGTTATTGTTGTTGTTGTTCTATGTTGTGTCAAACATTGATGTTTAAGTTAAAGAACACACTCGTATGTCATAAACATAAATGGCTTGGTTTCTGGTTCATCACTATGTTCTTGGAGTTTTTTTTATTTTTACTATTTTTGATAAATTATTTTTGTTAATTGTCGTTTTATTATTTTTAGACGCCTCCTCACTTTAATGTTTTTTTATCGTTCACATTTTTTGAGGTCTATTTGAATCAATAAAAAAACACAAATTAAACAAACAAATTAGAAATAATAAATATTTTTGTAATTTTTACAATTAATAGAATTGTACTCGTACAATTAATTGATGGTTTTATGAACAAAAACTTTTTAATTCCAGCACGTGATTGTTTTATTTGATGAATTTTTGTATGGGAATTATGAGGTAATTGTATTTTGGATACAGATCTTAGAAAATGATACCCATTGGCAACATGCTGTTTTCAAATGTTTTTAACATTTTTATCTCCTTTATATCGACATGAAAAAGCTTTAAACTGACAAACATTTAAATAATTCATAATAGTAGAATAGTTGGCAAAGTTATTATAACTTAAACAAAAGTTTATTAAAAGTTTGGATAGAGTTTTAATAAAACAAGATGTGAATTTATTGATGATTACAGTAAATTCGCACAGTGGGAACATTGAAAATTAATATAAAACTGTAATTTTTAAATAAATTTTACGATTTTGAAAATTTAGTTTAGTCGTTATATATAAAATGGGTTTGACGTCACAAGACCCCAAAGTGGTCCTGCTCAATTATATGAATCATTTTCACAAAAACTCTTCTAAAATATTGTGAATTTTTCACTTCTTAAAAATTTAATACATTATGAAAAGAAAACACAAGTTTTTAAATTTTTATATATAATAATAATTCACTAATTT
The DNA here is from genome assembly GCA_916048285.2 of Bellardia pandia. Lineage (NCBI taxonomy): Eukaryota > Metazoa > Arthropoda > Insecta > Diptera > Calliphoridae > Bellardia > Bellardia pandia. The sequence continues at coordinate 57,398,219 of OU696530.1, forward strand.
AATAATGGCATCAATATAAACCACTCAAAGTAATTAACCTTTTTGTTGCCGTTTACATTTGCAAATTTTCTGTATGTAAAACTGAACTATACCTCTTCTACAGTGTGCGACAAAACATATGCACGAAATTGTGGTTAATAAGATATGTCCGAATAAAAAAGAGAAACACAATTGGATTTCGAATTATTTTATTTATTTATTAAATTTATAAACTAAGTTTACTAAAACAAAACAAAAAGTAACAAAATTTGTTATAAAAAAAAAAAAGAAATTCATATTAAGTCTTTAACATAATTTCTTGTCGCGAAAAAACATAAGCACATTTTCAGTTTAGTCAATAAAAATTTAAATTTCACTAATATTTAGTTGCGTAGCCCTTATTTTTTAAAACTTCTTCACATCTGCGTGGCATGGACTCTATTAGATTAGATAAAATTTCTCCGGAAATTCCATTCCATGCAATTTCGACTTGTCGGAAAAGGTAATCCGTATTTTTGCAATTATCGCGATTTATTTTACGATCTAAAATATCCCATAGATTTTCTATGGGATTGAGATCAGGCGATTGTGCTGGCCATTTCAAAACGTTTATCTTATTATTCAAGAACCACTCCTTCACACATTTAGCTGTATGTTTTGGGTCGTTGTCGTGTTGATACCTCCACTTAAGTGGCATTTCCTCCTCTGCGTGTGGCAACATTACATACACTTTTCAGGATGTTTTTATACATGAAACGATCCATTATGCCATTTATTTTATGAATTGGTCCGATCCCATGTCCAAAAAAACACCACCAGACCAAAACATTCCCTCCTCCGTGTTTAACCGTGCCTTTAGTATAACGATGATTAAGGCGTTGTCCTTTAGGTCTGCGTACTAGCCTAAATTCATCAGAACTTTTCAAATTATACTTCGGCTCATGAGAAAAGAGTACGGTCTTCCATTGAGTTGTACTCCAGTTTATGTGCTCCTTTGCAAATTCAATTCTGGATAGTCTATTTTTGGCGAAAATAAATGGTTTTTTTGCACTTCGATATGATTTTAATCCACCTTCAACAGCTCGTCTTTGGATGGATCTTATTGAAACATTAACTTCTAATTGATTTACAATAGACCTTGCTGATATAAAGGGATGCTTTTTTATTAATCGGAGTATTGCCTGGTCGTTCCGTTTGCTGGTTTTCCGCGGCCGACCACCTTTGTGTATGGGAGTCAACGAGCCTGAAGAGCGAAAACGGCTTATAATACGCGAAATAACAATATGATTAATCCCAAATTTGTTTGAAATGGACGTCACTGATTCACCTCCTTTATAATGATTTATTATTTTTTGTTTTAATTGCACTGAGTATTTATTGTTAGCCATTTTTATTTTTTAAATTGCAAGATATGACCGATGACTCTGAAAGTTCTGGAACAACTATAAACACATGCAATTTTTCTCTAATTATTCTTGGAATGTTCAAAAGACGGTTTTTATTATTTAACGGTACTGGTTGTTGGTAATTTTTACCAAATTAAAGAATAATGTAAATATCTACTATTTCGTGCTTTTGTTTTGTCGCGGGCAAAAAAGAGATGTTGAAAATTGAATATAATTTTTTTCTATTTTAATTTGTTTTTCTTTGGTTTATCTGTTGTGTTAGTAAAAGGGGTCTACCATCGTTATAAAAAAATAAAAAGAATTAAAATCCCAGTGAGTTGTTCTATATTATTGAGCTATATGATAGTAAGTACATGTTCGTGCATATGTTTTGTCGCACACTGTATATTCTATGAATTTATTTTAAAATTGGACAAACCGTTTAGAAATTATAGATTATTATTATAATTTTTTTTTTATTATTTTTTTTTTTAATTCTTTCAATGGAATGAAATAAATATTTGCTGAACATTTGACTAATGTGGGAGAAATGAAAATTAGCTCGAAAGAAAAATTAATAAAAATAAATCCTCGACATCCCTAAAATTCAAATTGTGGGAAAGAAATTGTTAGAGGAAATGATCGTGGATAAGTTTGGTACTAACTGGAATATTTTCAAATTTTTATCTTATTAGAAAGACAATTCAGTACATATTAAGATACATATTTAAGTTACATACATGATGGAACAAAATTTATCAAAATTTTTTACATTAACTGTAAACTCTCAAATCTCAAAAATATCCATGATCTAATTAATGCAATATTTTGCAGAGCAAGGTTTTACAATCCAAGATACAATTTTAGCAGTCTTTTGTACTTGTGCCAGTAAATTACAAATAAATTGAATTAACTTTTAGGACTGTTAGTAGAAATTAGGTAACAAATTAAGAAAATTTGGATATTAAGCCTAAATATAAATGCGAAGAACGTAGTATCTCGAAAACAGCTAATAGAATAATTTGTTCCCTTCAGCACTCATGCTTAAGGATTAATACACATAAATTTTTCATTCCGTTTGTAGCTTCTACAATATTCATTATTCGATATAGCAATGTGCGTTTATTTATCTGAACTTTTTCAAAAAATAAAAAATACTAAAAAAAATCGTACCATACAATAAAAAAAAAATCACGATTTGTAGTCATAATATATTGTAATCCGCATTAGTTTTTACCAAAAATTTGTTTTTAAAACCGAAAGTACTCTAAGTTTGAGGGTATATACAATTCGGTTGAGCTCTTCAATATGTTTTAAATTGCTTCTAAGCATATTAAGAAATATCAAAAGGTTTTTTAAAAAACTTGTATAAAATCTACAGTTTGCATAAAAAATTTTGTTCAACTAAATTTTACATATTTCTGCAGAATGCGTAAACCTTTATATACCCAGACCACTTCAGATAATGCGAAACGATTTAACATTCTTTAACTCAAAGCCGAACAGACAGCATTAATGCAGTTTGTTAGATATTTGCATTAACTTTTGACATCGAATACAGTTTGTCTCGTGCAAAGTAGACATATTCATTAGTTAGAGAAATAGATTGTATCACAAAACCACATGCACATTGAATACGGCACATTTCAGCAGAAATATTGTAGAAAAACAAATCGTGTAATAAAAAAGTATTTATGTACGCATAGACAAAAAAGTGCATGCTTGAAATTTTTGTTCACACATTTATGCACAATAACAACCGAACTACACTCAAAACGGCAGCAACATAAAAAAGGTGACAAAACTCTTAACAAAACGACAATAAATAACAACATCAAAACTACTTTGTACTTGTGTACTGCAACAACTCTGTTCAAAAATAAAAATAAAAAACGAAAAAAAAAAAAACTAAATCTTTACAATAGTCACTGCAACTATTTAATCATGTATGTACATGCATGCTGGCATTCATAAAGTTCCCATAGAGATGCAGCCAGAGAGGTGCATGAAAAAGAAAAAGTCACTTGTAAAACACACACATACTCGCGAATGCACTTACACCAGCAAGATTTTTGTTAATTCAAACCAATTTACAACAAGAGGATTTATCCCCATGCATTTAGTTTTATTTGCGTTTTTATTTAAGTTTTTGTTGCACTCTCGACTTCTTATAAATTAAACACAAAATATTAACAAAAACAACAGTTGCAGCAACAACACTTGTTACAAATAAATGGAAGAAAAACACGGAAATAACATACATACTTTTTTTAGTTCGTCATACAAATGCATGAGAGTTGTTTTGTATTTTTTATTTTTTGTATCTTTTCACTAGTAATTGGCAACATTAATTAAAACGTTGTTTTTTTTTATATTTTTGTCTTGTCTCAAATTTAACATTCGCAAGCTTAAATTCACATTTAATGCTTAACATACACAAACATATTTTATAACATTAAACGAGTTTACATTTTAATATCCGTTTTTCGTGTTTTTTTTCTCTAAATATGTTTGTATTTTAATATTACACTTTTTCTCCTTTAGTGTAATAAATTGTAATTTTTCTAGGCATGTTATTAAACGTACATAAATATAACCGCCATGTGACCGTTACTTTACTGCAATTGATGTTAAACGTCTGTTTTACGCGAAAGTCTAAGTTAAACTAAACTATTTGAATGTTTGAGGGAAAATTGAGATAAACATGCTTTTTTCACTACGTTTAGTTGTTGTTATTATTGTTGTTTTCTGGTTCTACGGTTCACACACAACCACTCAATCACACACATACATACCTACCTCCAAAAAGGATGACTTCGTTATCGTTACGAAGTTATATTGGGTGCGTACGAGAGAGTTAGTAAATAATTGCAAGTGTGTTAGTGAGTATTTTTTATGTATAGTCGTGTGTGTGCTGTGTGTCTGATGTTACCGTTATGTTGAGGCAGTTGGCCATTAGTTTGTACGCATGATTTTATTGGGCTTTTTATCAAATGATATGATAGTGCGTATAAGCAATATTTTTGTATTTCTTTATGGGATTTTGAAGCATGACGCATTCTTTGTAAATACATTCAATAAATTAAAATTTTTACAACAATTACGAACTATAACGAACTATACAAAATCTGTTACAAGCACATTAACAATTACTTGTCATATTTTATTTAGAAAATATATTGAAATTTACTAGGGTTAAAGCATGTTTAATGAATTTAATTTTATTAAATTGCATGTCTATATAACATTTAAACGATGCTGAATAAATAAAATAAAATAAGGTCTCGATTAAAAATCAATTTCTCAGTGCAACTATCAATTAAAATTTTCGCCATTTTTTCCATAATGAAAAAAAAACTGGCTACATACACCAAAAATATAGACTATGAATTTTAAATATTTTTCTCAAAGTTCAAAACAACGAAACTATTAGCAATAACACACAAGTCACTTTAATAGAGCACATTTTTTCTTTAATTTACGAAAATTTTAACAGATATTTGGAACAAATTATTGATAATTTTCATCTCTGGTAAGGAACTCAAACATGTTTTTGGTAATTTCCTGTATTTTATAAATACAAAACCTTTGAGTGTACTATTTCTAAAAAAATTGTTCTGCCGACACTCTTAAATATTTTTTTGCGAATTTTGAGGAGTGCACTTAATACTTAATTTTTAAATATATTCGTATTTACTTAAAGCAGAATCGTAAAGCGGAAAATCGGTTCAACAATTATAGTTATAGCTAAGTTACCCACAAAATACCCTTTCAGCTCGATTGCTGTTATCTCTAAAATATAAAAGATATGTAAAAATTATTATCTTTAGCGTTATTATATTAATATGAATAATTTTTATATGATTAATATTCTATTAATATGAAGGTTATGAAAATACCAATTTTTGTTTTACATAATTGAGTTTATTGAAATCTAAAGAAATTAAAATAAAATACAACCTTTGGCAATTTCTTTTTGATTGTAAATTTTATAATATATTTTATATATATATAGTACTTGCTGCTGCCGAAATAACAGTAAATACTGTTTCCGAAATGACACAAAATAGGGTGACCGCTGAAAAAATGCAAATTAACTTTACCGTTATTTTATAACAGTTTTGAATCGGTAGCCAACATTTTTTCAATTGATTTGTTTCAGTATATTTTATAATGTAAAACTATTCATCACCTTTCAAAGATTCATGGAAGCTCTAATAGAAGTGTTTGTCCAACTTGGAAAACGTTTACCCATTCCAATCTGCATACAAAATAAATAATGTTAAAGATATTTTTCTTTTAAATTTGTTATAGTTGTAGTAATTTAAGAACTTTTATTACACGAGAATTAAAGCTTTCAAGTAATAGTTCAATATCTTTTATAATTTTGGCATAACTGCAAGTTATAGTTGAAGGATTTAAGAAAAAAAACTCAATTAGAAAATATATATTAGAGATTTTATTAGCAACAGTTAAACCTTAAATTGCTTGTATCGTTATTGATAACAGAACAATTCGTTGAATTTTACCAGTGACAGTAATGACTATATGCTTCATTATAAAACTTAATCGGCCCAATCATGAATAAAAAATCCGCGGGAGTTTTTTCCCTTTTAATAATTATTTTTCAGGGAAAATAGTTTTCCTCAGAAAATAATTTTTTTTGTTTTCAAAATATGTTTCATTTTTCGTTCAAAAAATCATGATTATTCCATGAGTTTTAAAAAATATTTAAAAAATAATCATTATATTTGAGTACATATTATTTTTTTTATAAAAATATAAAAATAATGTATGGAGTTTATAAATAATATTATTCATGATTTTTATATGAAATAGTTATGTACCACCAAAACACTGCCTCAATATTTGATTATTAATTATGAAAGGCCAAGTCCGAAGCAATAATTAAAATAGACAAAACATTTATATATTTTTATGAAAAATTATCTCAAACAGTAAACTGAGAATATAGGAGAATATATGAACAGATAAATAAAAAAATTTGTAGAAGTTTTTGGTCTCTATATAAAACTATCAAATTGTGAGCTTTGTCTTATAAGCTATATTTTAAGAAATTTAAAAATTTGAAAAGACGTTTATTGCACAAGCAAATCAGTGATTAAAATATTACATAAATTACATATCGCACCCTAAATACAAAAGAGTCACAACACAAACTACTAAAATTTTCAGGAGAGATAAAAAACTGTTCATCGTACACAAGCAACATATTTAATACTATGTGCCCACGGAACATGCTTCGCTCTCTATTCATTCTTCACATCCCAATCATGTGCGAAACAACTTGCTTCACCATACAAAATTTTAAGAGCGAATCAAGTAGATTCATATTGAATCTACTTGCGAAGCACGAAAAATTGCACTCTTCTCTAATTTTTATCGCAAGTTTATCTGCACTAGCTGTAAAAATTTAATATCATTGTAAACAAAGCAAATTATTTTCTTGTTGCTGGAAGTAAAGAAAGTAAATACGTATGAATGTATATTTTTTTCAAATAATCTAACTAATTTCCACTCACTTTTTTTGTCCATTAAAAAAATTATTTTCCACAAATTGTAAATTCTGTTTTTTTTTTATTTTGTTTGTTTATTAAAAACAACTGTCAAATCGAATCAAGTTTTTTGGTCATGTAAACAGCATGATTCATAAACATGATTCAGAGAGCGAAGCAGGTGATTCAAGTCGTCGTGGAAACATAGTATAACATAAAAATAGACATAACTGTATTTTTCTAGTTAAAGAAGATAGTGGTGTGAAAGAAATTTTTGCAGTAGTTAGAGATGTGCACTCTGAATTAATTTATGGAAAATAACAAGTTTTGGAAAATTTTGAGTTGTGACCCTTTTGTATTTAGGGTGCGATATTGTTATATGTGGGAAGCTGCAAAACCTAATTATAACATTTAATTTAAATAAAGTGTTTAATGTGATTAATATAACTTAAAAGCACTTGAATGCATAGCGCAAAATTTTCGGCGAAGATAATGCCGATAATCTTTTATATTGTTTTGGGATAAATTTACCTAAAACTTTCCTTATATGAAATGTAACAAATATACAAATTCTAATGGAGCACCTACATAAAAAATAAAGATATAACTTCCAAAACATAAAAAATCCACTTTGAAATTTTAAAAATAAAACTCAAAATTAATCATAATTATTTAAACAGATAATAAAACTTAGACCCAATTTAGATGATGAATTTTTAATCATGAAGTTTTTAAATAAATGTTAAGAAATAAAAATCATCGTTGTATATAATTTTTTATAATCATTATTTTCTGTCTCTGAATTTTACTGAAAGATTGCTACTATTCAAAAATTACAACTTTGGTCCCTATTATAAGCTGCATTTGACAATCGATATTCGCTGGGTATCGAAAATCAACTATCGAATGTAAAATTTGTATTATGAGTTGGCATCACTGTCGAAAATTTCGTTGTTCAACGAATTTTTTATCGAACACAAATTTGCTGTCGCTGGTGTTTAAAACTGTGCAAAATTTATTAAAAATGTATTTGTTTTTTTTTTTTTTGGTTTTGGTAAACCAAATACTACTTGTAAATTACTTTTGTTAATATCCTGCAGGTCTAAGGTCCTAAGTACAAAACAGCAATTGGAGAAGCTCATTTCTCTCATGGAGGAAGATCAGAAAAACTATTGCCAATTTTAATATGCTTGGGATTGTTCTGCCTTTGAGCATTGTTGCAGCAGTTCATCAGTAAAGGACAGCAAGTCCACAAAAGCCTCTTTACAGAGTCGAAAATATTTAATAAATCTGTTAATTAAATTTATAATATTCTTGTCAAAACCTCATTAAATAAATTACTCAAGTAGTGGAATCCATTTTCAAAATGTTGAAAACATCCTTCAGCCTTTTCCTGCTTCTGGCCAGTTCTAGTAAGGATTCATCTTCATCAGACGAATCATCAAACCATAATTCCGTGGTGGTCATTTCAAATTTAATTTATTTTTCTTTAAGAATTTGTAAACAAATATATAAACAAATATGATAGAAATGTACTATTGTGAATAACCCAAAAAGAGTGATTTTCACAATAGCGTTTTTTCATCGAATGTGCACCGTAATACCAAATGAAAATTCGTTCGAAAATCAAATTTTGCTCATAATAGGCACCTTTGATTCTGTTGGCGTTTTTCTAATTTCAGTAAAATCCTCTGTGCACATTCCGAATTTATTTTACAAAACTGAACAAAAACAAATATATCTTTTTCCCTAAATCTTTAGAGTTCAAAACGCAGATATTTTCAATATGAAAGGTATTAATCTAATTATGTTTTTATTTTATTATAATAAATCTTTATTTTTATAAATCGTTCAACATGATTTTAAAGAGCTTAGAAATTAACCTTTTAAACAGTATTTTTTTCACTGTGACTAGTCCATTTTATATAAAATGTTAAAACTAGAACCAGTAACTCAATAGAGGAATGCACATCTTATTCAAGTGGTGTGAAGTCATTGGAATTTCCATTAACTTTCAACCAATTTTCTGTCGATATTATTACCGAGTTTTTACACGATAAAACAATTATTTAAATTAAAACAAACTTCCAGCACTGTTGAGGCTATACTTAAGTGTTTGCAGATTTAGTATTTTGTATTTATTTAAATATTGCAAGTTTGGTTTTTATTATTTTTTGGTAACAATTTCACTAAAATTTAATTTTCGAGCGAATACATTTATATCAAACTTTTTATGTTATTTACAATACTTTTATTGTCATTATTATTTACGATTTGAATACAACTAGAATCGATAACTTTTTTGGTTTATTTTTTATATCTATTTGTGCTGAAATTGATAATAAGTCGAAGGTCAATTTAATTGTTTTTATGTTTGTTTTTATTTGTGATATTTGTGGTATTTTTTAATTAATTTCACCTTATTTATTTAAGTAAATTTGTATTTAAGAATACATTTTTTGTTAAAATAACGGACAACATTTATATCGTTTTTTAATTGTTAATAACCGTAAAACATTACACCGCTACACGTCTATTCTTAAGCGTAAGTAAAAGAAGTATCTAACCGAATTGAACAGAACTGAATGATATTGAAATCACAAAAACGTAGAGTTATTCTACTCGTTCCGTTGTTGGTTGTGAAAGAGAGAATCGTTAGAAAATTCCTACGATATGATGTAGACGATGATGACGATGATGATGGCAAAAAATATTCGTAAGATAAGAGTAATGAGCAGCAAATATTTTTGTTATTGTCGTTGCTGTTGTAACTTTTAAACAAATTGACAAAATTGTTAGAGAGTGCCTGCCTATTATTAACTTGTCACTTAAATATATTGATATACTCACTAGCACGTAGTCATATACAAATCCATCCATCCATTCATCCATTCAAACATTTACATGTTGTTCCTTTATCTATGTGAGTTTGATGAGTTTAACCACCCTCGTATACATACATAGTAATGTAATATGTACTCGTACAAGACAAGGCTGCCTGCCATTAATTTTGGTTTATCATTATTTTGACGATTTTTATTAAATTTTTTTATAAAAATGATAAGTTTTATTTAAACTACCCTAGATATACATACGAGTATATGTCCATACTTTAAATTAATTACAAAACTTCTAAATAAATGTATTAACTACTTACCTTATGTTAGTTTGTAAATGGAAATTTTTAATAATAAATATCTGTTGTCAGTTGAAAGACTAACAAACAAATTATATGAGTATGCTAGTTTTTAATAAAATAATTCAACGTTTTGAAGGTGTATTAAATACAAAAATCGACTAGAATTTCTTCTCTTCCCTGCTAGAGATTGAATTTTTTAAATAAAGGTTGAACATTTTATATTTATTATTAGAGAAAATTTTTATTTGGCTTGAGTTCATTAATTTAATAATTTAAAGAATACAGTTGTAAAATAATATTTCTAGACAAATGGCACACTGAAATGCATTTTCTACCCTGCCAAGGGCGCCATTAGCAATATTTATTGTCCAAGATCTATTTGTAAACATCAACTATTTAACTCACCATTTATTGAGAAATAGAATTTGGGAATTAAACATATTTCTTATTACATGTTATGAGTGGCATAGCAGAAGTGGACCAATTATGGACCGATGGCTTCTAAATACAGTATCCACTAATGTGATTTCTATATATTTTAGGATTATATTGGTTGAATTTCATCTCAATAGCGTTATTTAAAAGAGTTGTATGGTTGGTTGTTATGCTCGGAAGTGGACTTAATTCAGGAGCTATTATTGACTGACAGCTACAAAATCCAGTAGCATAATTGCCGTATAACCGATACTAATATCATTTCTGGATTAAAAATTCTGATCCATATAAAAGTTGGTTCGATATCGATATTTATTAGACATTTTTGTGGGTTTATTTGTTTTTTGGAAATGGTTCTTATATGGCAGCTATGACAAATTATGGGCCGATCTTCTTAAATTTTGGAACAATTATATTCATGCATATGAGGATATTTCACGTCGAATTTCAACATAATAACGGTATATTTAAGATATATATTAGTATTAACGTGGATTTCGGGAGTGGACCTTATGTGGGGCATATTGTCAAATATGGACAGATGTTCTCAAAATCCAGCAGTTTGATTAAGGCAAGTATGTAAATGATCCGTGTAAAATTTTGGATTGGTACCTGTTAGCGCCACTGTTGTTACTGTGTAATCGGTTACTTATTTATTGTAGTTATCGCCTTAATGTGATCCCAATCTGTCAAACAAAATCATGTAAAAATCCCAAGCTAATAATTGTACATTTCTAACTGTAAAATAAAAATTAATTTCGAAGTCATAGAGCAATAGCGGCCTCAACATTCTCCAAGAAACAGTTGCTCACACCAGATGACTGTGAAACTCTAAAAGATTAAAACTTAATTGGTTTCAAAAAAAATTAGATTACGGATTTGTCGCTATTTGTTTCACACTAAAAAGTACGTAATTATAAACATAAATAATTTGTAAATATATGTATTCTATATTTTATTATTTATATTCTAATATAATCTATATATATAAAATTAAGTGGCAAAACTTCCTGTTCGCATACTCCTCCTAGACGGTTTGCCCGATTTCAATGAAATTTTCAGGGGTGATTGGGGTCTGTGTGGAGGGTGCACATAAGAAATTTAATGTGTATATCTTTGCGCGTTTTGCGAGGGGATAGCGAAGCACACCGGGTTTAGCTAGTTTTATATAGGAATTTCAACATACAAATACAATAAATGAAATTTGAATTAACCAAACGTACCAAAAATTGTATTTGTTGTTTATAATCTTGTGAAACTGTGCGCTCTGGCAAACTCCCGCAACAGTACCCTTATTTATAAGAGATTTATGAGTATTAAAGTGATTTTCGGAAGAGGGCTTTATATGGGACATACGGTTAAAAATAGACCGAAATTCACAAAATTTTTCGGGATGATTTTTGTATAGATGTAAATGATCTGTGCAGAGTTTTGAATCGGTACCGATGTTTAGACAGTATATATAAGGACAAATGTCTCTTTCAGATCTGGTCCTTGTATGGGAGCTATGACCAGTTCTGGGCTGACCACCATAAAATTTAGTACAACAATTTATTTGTCTATAAAGAGTATTTATGTAAAATTTTAGCCGTTTAACATTATGTATATCTGTTTTATACGTATTTAAGTGAATTTTGAAAGTGGACTTTATATGGGGTCTATGGTCAAACATGGACCGAACTAAAAAAAAAATTCGTTTTCTGATTTCTTTTTGTATAAAACTTATTATTTATGCAAAATGAAATCTCAAAACGATATTTTGCTTGCATCGGTCCACAATTTTGAATTAGCCACATACAAAGACCACTTCCGAAAATCATTAAATGATCATAAATCTTATATCAAAATCACTATCAAGTTGGAAGTCAACACAAATAGTCCATAGATATATAAAAACCGTCGATCTCAGATTTATAATGATCGGTTTATATTTGACCGTAGCCCCCATATAAAGTCTACTTCCGGAAATCACTCAAAAGCGCAAAAACTTCTTATAAATCTCCATAATCTCTTACTTGTTTATACATATTTATATTTGTTTAAAAGACATAATAAAATAGAAAATTTAGTGGCAAACCGTTATTTTTTTACCGGCCAAACATTTTTTCTTTTTAGCTTGATTTGAACCAATTTTTGGTTTGATCTGTTTAAATAGGTAGCTGGAAGTAAATTACATTTCATATTTAAAAGAAATGTTTAAGATCCCACACACTCAGTAGAATAGTTTCAAAAACATAATCCAACAAATAAATATTTAAAAACTCGGTTTGTATTCAAAACAATCAATCAATTAAATAGTAGTACATACACAAATACCTTTAATATGTACATATGGAATGTAGGTACATAATGTTCATGGTTTGAATAATAATACGAGAAATGATTTGTACCTACATACATATTTAATTAGCTTTTAAAAAAGTGCTATGTGGCTGTTGTTTATGAATATAAAATTAACACAAATTATTTTTTATTGGCATAACAAGTAAACAATAAATTATTTATGTATGTATGTCTTAATTAAGTAAGTAAGTAATTCGCATAGAGTTTTAGTGAAGTATTTATTCAGTTCCTTATACGAGTACGCACATATGTACATACATATTTCAACTACAATAAAATATTTCAAAGATTTTCCCACAAAACACAATAATACGGCATCGCCCTCATGGCCGTCTGACGCGTCATACTAGTTGCTCGCTTTTGTTGCTCTCTGTGCTCCTGTGATTGTTGCAGATGCAGATGCCTGCTTATCACAAGTCTTCGGGACTTGTTTGTTATTTTGTTCATAACTGTTTTTTCATATTGTTGTTCTCGTGTGTTTCTTTATTGTAGTGTTTGTTGTTGCTTTGTGACTTTGTTTTGTTTTTGAGCCTGTAGTTTATCTATTGATTACGAGAAAATTTTGTTTTTACCGGCTTTTGTCATGATTTTGTTTTGATTCTGTTTGGTGGTTTTCCATAGATAATTTCATACCTACATACCTAAAATTTTTTTATACTAGATATGTATTTTGATTTTGTTGTGTTTTTCTGTGCGTCATTGCGTCAATTCAAAATAAAAAAGGATTATTTATAACCTTTAACTTGGATTTTCTTTGTCCACTTTTCACATTTTCATAAGTGTGTTTTTTGTTAAGGTTGATATAAGAGTATGTGGGTGTACGAGTGTTAAATTTGAAAACATCCCTTTTCCCTTATCTTTACTCAAATAAAACTACAAAGATTTCATATTTGTGAAAATATAGATTTTCTTTCACCATTTAATTAAGATTTGCTTATTGATAAGATTTATATCATAGTTGTCTTTTACAAAACAAATATTCCAAATGGGCTGTTTGCCATTGACCTTGTTATTCTGACTAATGCTTATAAAGGGCTGATTTTATGATGAAATGATGCCAATCAAATAATTTTATACTCATCCAAAAATAAAAAATTATTTATGAGAGTTTATGGACTTGTTTTTAAACCTCCAAATCTAAGAGCACTGCTACACGTTCAATAAATATCGTGATATTTGGATCGCGATCCATTTTAAAGTATTGATGGTTCACGAGCGTATGCTACATGTTCAATATTTATCGCGTCAGTATTTATGTTATTTTTGTGCTGTGCGGATTGTTTATCAATGTCGCGAGATATTTAGCTATTTTGTTTGCTTTTTCATTGAAGAAACAAGTGGAAAGAAAATTTGGAGCAAAATTGGAGTGGTTGCAGGATCGGAAAAAATATACGCATTTAAGTTTAATGGATACAATTATTATTATTTGTCACTTTTTACTGACTGAAAATTTATCACGAGATTCACGATTCGCGATCTGGTTTTCATATTTTAGGCCATTCTGCGATATGGATCGCGATCCATCAATATTGCATACTACTAGAAATATCACGATATTTATTGAACGTGTAGCAGTGCCCTTAAAATATCACGTTCGTTTAGCAATGTTAACTACCGATTCTAAACGTAATGGTTATTCCAATTTGGATTATATCGGTAACGTTGATTTATCCGTATTTTGTATTAATTCGGTAACGATATGTAACTAATAACGCAAGTTTTTGTTTGACTTAAATTATTCATGAAATTTACAGTAATTTAAAATAATTTATCATTAAAATGTTAAATTATTTAATTAAATAAGAATTATGCAAAACAAAAATGGATAATTGACCTAAAATGATATTTTAATGGTAGCTTAGCAGTAATGGTAATAAATCTTAAGTTTTAGTCATGTTTCACACGCTTCAGTTTTAACTGACCAGTTTTTTGTTCAATTCTCTTTTGAACTTGCCATTTCGTTTACATGTTTTTCATGCAATCAACATAAGACGGAGGACATAAAAGAAGACAGCAAAAAGGAATAATAAAAATGACTAGTACCGTCAAGTTTGGAACAGTAAATTTTTTTTCCTTTTTCACCCAAAAATACTTGCCTTAAAGAGTCATAATTGAAACGTGTGAAAGCGGTCTTAGTTTGTATTGAAAAATTATAGCGGCAGCAACAAAAGTTCAGATTTTACTTGAAAATATCTAATTATGCCTACATATCAGTTAGAGTAAGATCTATTAAACTTGAAAATATATGAAATGGATAAAATGCAAATTAGCTCAGAAACAACCCAGGGGCCAAATTACCGCATTCGTGATCGAATGAGCTATCGTATCGAAAAATGATTTCAATAGCGAAATTATGATAAAATGTACTAAATTTCTTGCTCGAATGCCATAATCTCAAATAAGAAAATTACGATAAATTTTACTCAATATCGAATGCGGTAATTTGGCCCCAGCTTTGAATGCGTTTCGTTGAGATAACATTAATGGCTCACAAACTAACCAATTATTTTCAAAATAAAACCATTCAAAACCACCTTGTAAACGTTATTGTAGATAATTCAGTGAATTTTTGTAAATGTGCCTTTTTCGCCTCAATGATCGATTCTATTGAAAATTGTCCATAATTTCATATAGCACAAATGCAAATGTCTATCCGAAATGGCGCTTGGTCGTTTATTAATTATTATACAATCGTTACTAAATTATAAATTTGTAATATTCATCATAATATTCATTGTGCATTAAAAGTAGCAACTAAATACATAAAACACATTGATTGTTTAAATACATATTTCTGAAAATAATGAATTTGAATATTTATTTGGGGATGGTTTCGATTAAAACACACCTTTCTTTCAATTACTGAATACATTTCACAACAAGAACAAAATAATTATAAAAGACATCACACATATTTCGATAAAAGTCAATAAAAAAGGTTTAAATACTTTAAGTAGCATTCATTGACTTTTGGAATACTTGCACGAAATTGTATTGCAAAGGGTTGATTTTATTAGTGTTCTTTGGAGTACTCTTTGACGAATTATGACAAACATACATACATATGTATTATATGCATAAACTTTAAGAAAGATTTTAGCCCATTTACATATATATATGTAAGTATGTATGTATCTACAAGTTAATAATATAAATTAGGTATTGATATATTAATTAATTGAAAAATACGTACACATTTGTTTATTTAGAAGAAAAATGCATTTTTTAACAGATAAAGGAAACATTTATCAGTTTTACTACATTCCATTTTATACAGACAGAATTACTTCGTATTATTATTATTGTTAATGAAAGAGGAATATTCAAAAGTCTTTATTCGAATAGGAGGAGAGTCAGTATGTGACTACCCAACTCTAACTTTAAAGTGGGCATCTCTGTAGAGTTTCTGTTAAATGATCAGATCTTCTTTAGGATGATATCATATGTATTCCAATTATTATTAATAATTGTTATTAAACAAATCGTTTTACAACGTGCAAACTTTTTATGAAGAATAAATACTTTGGAATATTTTAAAATAAAATTTTGCATTTCTTCAATCGTTTTGTTTGAAATAGTCATATGTTGTTGAAGTCCATTGTTCAGTTATTAAGGACTTAAAGTGGATAATTAAAGTTAATATCGTTAGATTTGTGAGAAAAAAGTGCTTCTGTACTTAACTTCGAAAACAGGCAACGCTGATTCTGTTCTTATTAGAATATTTCCAGTAAGTAAGTGTCAAATGCAAGCCAAACGTCAACGAAGAAAAACATCTAAATAAAATCAAAACAGTAAAACGCTAAACAAATTCAAATACAACAATTGTATTTTATTATTTAAATAAAATAAAAAAAAAATAAAATAAAAATTATTAAAATACAAAAAAAAAAATGTATAGTGTGGCGCTAATAACTGCTGAATAGCGCGATCGCCGAAACATGTTGCGGCTTTATCGCCAACAACTCTTTTCACTGCCAACCAAAAAGTTTAAAGAAACTTTAAGCGACTCCAATTGCTCTTTAAAATTTGAATTGGCATTTAATTTGTCGAACTGACCTCTAGCAAATTCTAAATTTGAGCTCCACTAGCTTCTGTTTTTGTTCTTTAGAAACTCTTTCTATTCAATAATTGCTGGAAATTTATTTAAATTTAAATGACAGACAATTCTCGCAAAGTAAAGATACAGAAACACTTTTGTGAGAAACACCTGTGTTTGTTTACTTTTACACTGATCTTGTTGCAGTTCACTCGTTTCAATCGGAACATTTTACGATGCGAAAAATACAGAAACGGGCTACTGATATCAATAAAGTTGCTACATTGCCTTTTGGATGATAGCAAACGTGTTAAGGTCTTAAGAAGAGGCTTAACACACTTCTTCTAAACTGTGAATATTAATTCTCAAAACTCATATCATATAGTTAAAAAAAACTGCCTTAATATTTTTAAAAAAATATTTAAAACAAACTATTTGTTTAATATAACTAAGTTTTTTGTGTGTTTTAATGATATAGTAAATTTCTATTCTAAAGAACCTTTAAATTCAAACGTTTATTTGTCCTGTAATGAAATCAGTTCAAATTCTTTTAACTACATATAGTCCAACATTTAACATCCATTTTATTTATTTTGTTCAACCTCCTTCGCATTTAGCACGAGAACCTACAGTGGGTTGCGACATGTTTGTACAGTAAGAAAATTTTTAAAATAAAAAATCACAAGCACTCAAAACTGCGTACAATTCAATTCGTGTACTTAACACTTCATCTTAAAGAGATCTATAACTTTAATATTGAACTACTAATTGTGTTAAAGCTCCACCGTGCATCATAGAAAAATTCCACATGTACCATCATTTGCAAAAAGACAATTATGATTCATTTGGTTGGAACATTTTACAATTTACTCATAAACGCGTACAAGTGCCATTTACCACCATGTACCTATGTGTTTGTGTCTCCGTATGTGTGTATGCTCGAGTTTAAAGGACATTTCTGTTGAAGATTTTCGATATTAAATACACCAAGTATTTGTGGATGGGATGTTTGGAAACATGAACGCAGAAACATACATACTTACACATGGTTGGTGGAGTGGCATGGATTACAATGGTAGGGCATGATAAGCACTTTAACTGGTATTCACATGAAAGGGAATTTGTGTCACCATCACCATCATCACACGCTTATTACACATACATACATATGTATGAAAATAGCAACAAAAGAAAGAAAAAACGGAATAAGAGTGTGTACGGATAATTGTATTTGTAATAAGTACGTAAATTTTTATAAATAAAAGGAATGTTGGTGGCATTTGACTCGAGTGTCATAATTGTGAATTTCTGTTTTATTTTTCGTTTTTATACCCTCCACCACCATAAGTGTTGAATGAGGGTATATATAAGTTTGTCATTCCGTTTGTATCACTGAAAAATACTCATCTGAGACCCAACAAAGTATTCTTGGTCCTTCTTCTAAATCGATTGAGCCATGTCCGTCTGTCTCTGTAAAACACTCTCACGTCCAAAGGACAGCACCGAAATCAACAAAGTTTACAAAAAAACCGTTTATAGTTCTCCTAAACAGTTTGGTATTCAAAATCAGCCAAAATCGGTATAGTAGAGCTAGAGTAATGGACCAATATGTAAGGCAACCGCCATTAAATTTTTATATTTTAAAAATTTTTCTTCCAAATTTTTTAAATATATTGAAGATATTCCCATGAAATTTTGTATACGTTGTTTTTATGATAAAAGAAGAAAGTGTGAGAAATATAGTAAGAATAGGTCCATGATTTCTCATAGCCCCCATACAAAAATCTTCCCGAAATATTGCTCAATTATATATAAATGCCTATAAAATTGGACTATCAAGACAAAATTCAGCATCGTAAAACGAAATTTTTTACTTCGGTCCATTTTTGACCATAGACCCCATATAAAGTCCACTTCCAAAATTCACTTAAATACGTATAAAACAGATATACATAATGTTAAACGGCTAAAATTTGACGTAAATACTCTTTATAGGCAAATAAATTGTTGTACTAAATTTTATGGTGGTCAGCCTAGAACTGGTCATAGCTCCCATACAATGACCACATCCGAAAAAGCCATTTAACTTTATATATATCGTATAAATATCGGTACCGACTCAAAACTTTGCACATATCATTTACATATGTATATACAAAAATCACCCCGCCAAATTTTTGTGAATTTCGGTCAATTTTTAACCATATCCCCCATATAAAGCCCTCTTCCGAAAATCACTTTAATACTCATAAATCTCTTATAAATAACGGCATATTACAGAAATTTGCAAATTTCGGTCCATATTTGATAATATTCAAAATATAAATAACGATATCGATTCAAATTTTACACGTAGCATTTATTTGTATGCCAAAATCAAACTGCTGGATATGAGGTCCACTTCCGAAGTCCACGTTAATACTAATATGTTATTATGTTATTATTATTACGTTACTATGTTGAAATTCGACGTGAAATATCCTCATATGCATGAAAATAACTGTTACAAAATTAAAGAAGATCGGCCCATAATTTTTAATAGCTGCCATATAAGAACCATTTCCGAAAAAGAAATAAACCCATAAAAATGTCTAATAAATATCGATATCGAACCAACTTTTATATAGATCAGTAATTTTAATCCAGAAATCATACTAATATCGGTTATACGGCAATTATGCTACTGGATTTTGTAGTTGTCAGTCAATAATTGGCAATAGCTCTCGAATTAAGTCCACTTCCGAGCATACTAAGCAACTATATAACTCTTGTAAATAACGTTATTGAGCTGAAAGCCTTAAATACGTAGAAACCACATTAGTGGATACTGGATCCATAACTGTTCCACTTCTACTATGCCACCCATAAATCTTTTGTAAATAATATTATTGAGTTCAAATTCAAACAAAAAAGCCTTTTAACCTTTTTTATACTCTGTTTCCTAACTTGTTGTGAATATGGAAAAATGTTCTTTTAATTTTATAAATTGTTAAATTATACTCAAGATTATTATGAAAATCAAACAAACTCTGTAAATTACAGTAAGAATCGGTAATTATATCAATTATAAATGGTCGAAATTAGAATTGGTCGTAAAATTGTCTTTCAAACAATATATAAAGTACTAATAAAATTTGCACTAAGACTGAAAAGAAAACACAGAACACAGTAGCTTCTCTTATTAGGTTTTGGTGAAGGGTATCAAAGATTCGGCACAGCCGAATATATCACTCTAACTTGTTAAAAATTATTTATACATATGCATGTTCTATTTAAAGTGAAGTACATACATACATGCACGAGTATGTTTGTCTACAGAACAAGCAAAGAATTTGATTTGAAAAATTAAATCAAATAAGTTAAACGTAAAACAAATAATAAAGTTATCCAAGACCTGACTACTGCATGACCAAAAATATACACATTTCTAATTAATAGAATTTTTCATATTGGCCTTGTATTTATTGACGGAACCTTGGTTTTGAATTCATCTACTATTACCTGTTCTGTTAATATAGGAACACCACAGGGGGTATTCTCCCATAGATTTTATGAAATCTAGATTTGTTACTCCGGAACTCGACTTGAAAAGAAAATGTTCAAATTTGTATGTTAAAAATAAAATATTGTTCACATAAAATTCAGTCGCACATATTTTTAAATATTTTTTTTTTTTTTAATACATTTAATTTATTTATTGGATCTTCAGAAATGAAATGACAATAAGTTTTCGAATCTTAATACTAAAAGAAAATAATAAGTCCAGCCAGTGCTAGACAAAATATTATGATACTACAAAAAATTTATATCAACTGATCCAGTCATCTATTTTGCGCTTGAGTTAAAGCAAGGGTATCCCTCCTTCTCAACCGATTGTGGCCACTAAAGTTAAGGATGTCTCGTGCAAGTGGGTTTGGATGGTGTTCAAGTTTGCTGACATATTTTGAGGCGTGTTTTGTAAATTCGACTTTCACCAAAGGAATGCCTAGATCTTTGTGGATTCGAGAATTTTTAACATACCATGGAGCTGCAGTAATTATACGTAGAATTTTATTTTGACACCTTTGAATTTTTTCAATGTTGGATGCTGAGGCAGTACCCCATACTTGAATTCCATAACACCAGATTGGCTTTAGAATTGCATTGTACAACAAAAGTTTGCAATCCACCTTTAATGTAGAATTTCTGCCGATTAGCCAATTAATTTGCACTGCTTTAATCTCATCTGGGTAAGTTTTGCGTCGATATGAGACTTCCAAGTTAAACGACGATCGAGGTGGATTCCGAGGTATTTGACTTCATTGTGTTGCGGGATAATTTGATTATTTATTCTGATGAATGAGCATGTATCTTTTCGCAATGTGAAAGTTATATGAATACATTTCTGTTCGTTAACCCTGATTTTCCAAAGCTCAAGCCAATTCTCTAGTTTATAAACATACTTCTGCAAGTTCTGTGATGCTATTTGATGGTCCTTATGAACGCTAATAAAGGCTGTATTGTCTGCAAAAGTTGAAGTTTGTATTATGGGGTCTAACGGCATATCGGATGCATAAATCAAATATAAAGTTGGACCCAGTATGCTACCCTGCTTTAATTGGCTGAGCGGGGCTTAAAAAATCGCCTTCTTTGATTGTAAATTTGCGACCATATAAATAACTTTTCATAAGTTTGTGGGTGTTAGCAGGCAGAGTTAATTTAATTTTATGCATTACACCTTCATGCCAGACTTTGTCGAACGCTTGCGACACATCAATGAAAAGGGCGGAGCAGTATTTTTTTTCTTCAAACGACTGTCTTATCACATTTACCAATCTGTGTGTTTATTCGATGGTACTGTGTTTAGCTCTGAACCCGAATTGGTGATTTGGGATACATTGAGTGTCGTTCAGAATTGGAATCAACTTAGCCAATAACAATTTTTCAAACAGTTTTGAAATTGTCGGCAGTAGACTAATTGGCCTATATGACTCTACTTTAGTGGGGTCCTTCCCTGGCTTAGGAATCATGGTAATCATAGATACCTTCCAATATGCAGGATAGTATTCTAGGCGTAAAATAGCATTGAAAATAAAGTGGATGATTCTTCTAGCTACACGAGGTAACTCCACAAGCATTTTGTTGCTGATTTTATCCATACCTGGAGCTTTTTTAAGATTCAGAGTACCAATAGCGCTTTGAACATCATTAAAGCTAAGTCTTAGAGGTACAGGAGGTCTAATAACGAGTGGAGGCAAATCAGATGCATTATTTGAGTTGTTTATAGTAAACACATTTCTCAAATGGTTAACAAATAAAATCCCCTTCTCGGAATCATTTCTAGCCCAGTCACCAGTCGGATTTCGCAGAGGAGGCTTTCCTCTAACTGGTCTTTTTAAACCTCATGCCGCCTTCCATAACGAATAGTCAGATTGTGGGGTACTATCAAGACCCTCCAAGTAAGATTTAAGTGAAGCCATTCTTTGGGTTTCTAAGAAATTTCTTAGTATATCTCTGCATACCCGTAGCCTAGCTTTCAGTTTAGGAGACCTGTGAATTTGCCACTCTCTTCTTTTTTCTGACAGGAGATGATCGAGTTCAGCGAAATAAGTTCTATTTGTCCCACTTCTGCACTCAACGTCGTATGTGGAGGCGTGATGTACAGCTCTTCGTATGTCCTCAGTAAACTTGCCAATCGACCCATCAATATCCTCGGTAGTTCTCAACACTACATTTTCCGTACAGTGGGAACTTAAATACTTTTTATACTTTATCCAACTTACTCTAGTTTTAGATATGTCCCGAAATGAAGAGCCATTCCCTTGAAGGAAACGCATTGAAATAATAGAAGGAGAGTGATCTGAAGACAAGTCTAATGAAGGCTCCACTTGTATCGATTCTACAGGGATATTTTTCACTACTCCGAAGTCAATAACATCTGGAATCTTCCGTCGGTCCGTCGGCCAGTAGGTGGGATGACCGCTTGAGAGTACATCTAATCCCATTTTTGCAATGGTGTTGAAGAGTTCACGACCCTTCGGGGTCACCAGACGTGAACCCCAAAAAGTGTGTTTGGCGTTAAAGTCACCAGCAACTAAAAATCTAGCTCCAAGGGAATTGAAGAAGCTGTAGTATTGGTGTTCTTTTATTGAAAATCGAGGTGGCGAATAAATTGATGATAAAACAAAATTGTATTGACTTATTCAATGCAAATGTTTGTTGCTTGTAGGTAATCCTCACATATGTTGTTCATTAAATAATGTTTTATTCTGTTCCTTATAAGAATTGCCGAACCTCCACATGCTCTTCCGCGTGGATCTTTAGTATCATATAACACGTAGCCATTAATTTTGAAGTACGCTGTCGCCGTCAAGTGAGTTTCAGAAATCATCATGACATCAATCTGCTTATCCATCAGGAAGTGTTCCAGTTCGTTTTTATGTTGGCGGAGGCCGTTCGCGTTCCAAAAACAAATTTTTAAACAAATCATTTCTTTAAAATGGCTTGTAAGATAGTGGATTGCATTTTCAGCATTTCCTGCATCATGGATGTCATAGTGGTCGTAAAAGTGTTCATAGTTTGGACAAGAGTCTGCAATGTAGTCTCTAGAGAGTTAATATTAGGCTCGAAATATTGTGATTTAGGTTCCTGCTCCAAACCTGGCATATTAGATTTAACCACGTTTGCGTAAGAAACTTGTCTAGAACTAGGCACGTTTACATGACTAGTGAACCGTAACAATTGAGGGAAATTGTTACTCGAAGCAAAATTAGGCTGTTGAGGACGATCAGGTAATACTGACGTCTTGTTGGTTCTTATGCCTTTCAAATGAGTGTAAATTGGACAACCTCTATAATTTGCGGTATGATTACCTCCGCAGTTACTGCATTTTTTGATTTTTGAGTCAGTTTTCGACTTATCGCATTGAGCAGTTGCATGTAGCTCCCCACACGCAACACAAACTGACGGCAATTTACAATACGCCTTGGTGTGACCAAATTCTTGACAGTTAACACACTGGACGGGTCCCTGACGCTTATGCGGTTCTTCCACGGTGATTCTACGATGCAGAAGGTAAATCAGATTGTAGATGGGATGGGACTCGTTTTTCTTTAATACGACATCTCCAGGTTCCAATTCCACCCTAAACATAGGCTGTGGAATCTTTTCACGGTTTCTAATATTCACAACACTCTTAATTTTGAACCCTTTGTCCATTAAGCCGGTCTTTATCTCCGCAGGGTCAACACATGGGTCTATACCCTTTAGAACGACTTGGAGACCTTTTGCGCTTTTGAGCTGATAGGTGTAGAAATCCCTAGCCTCCCTCTCCAACTGGTTGGACAATTTTCGAAAATCATCTTCCTTTTTCACTTGAATTTTGGTTTCGCTGATATTTCCATGTTTAATTGATGTTACGCTAAACATATTTTCACCTATTACCGAAACAATTCTTTGTACCAATTTACTGGAAGTGGGCTCTCTCAGATAAATTGGTCGGGGCTTAAACGTCTTCTTAGGAAGTTCTGGCTCATCCGTCTGGAGGAGAGCAAACCTATTTTGATCATTACTCACGGTCTTAGGAGCTTTTGAATTTGATGATGCTTGAGCAGATGTTGGGCTCCTCTGTCGCTTAAGAACTGTGACGTATTTATCCATACCTACTTGTTTTCTAGGTTTGATTGCACTATTTGATGTAGAAGGTGTTGATGTTCCTTCATCTATTGAAATTACTATATTGGGCGAACAGGAACGACGCCGTTCCACGGCTCTTGCAGTGAGAAGATTCTCCACAGATTTTTTTATGGATTCTTCCTCAGAGATCCATCTAGTTTTTCTAGTCGAGCTAAGCTCTTTCTCAGAATTACATCTGAGAGGAACACTCATACAGTTTTTATGTGATGTTTAATGTTTTTTTTTTTTTTTTTTTTATATATTTACCTATTACGATTTTTTCACTTTTTTGTTTAATTTCAACTTTTTACACTTTTTCACCTATTACGATTTTTTCACCGAAAATTCAGCCGCACTAAAAAAACACGTCCGAACAGTTCGATGAGACGAGACTGAATGTATATTTTTGTAACAAAAAAAAGCAATTGTGTAGTTTTATCGACATATTGATACTAATTTATTGATATTTAAGAAAAGCTAAAAGATGTATCACATGAACTGTTGAACATTTCGATCCATCTACGCTGCATACGTATGACAATATGAGTGCTCTTCAGAACACAACTGCAAATTACTCACCAAGCCATTGCCTGTTACCAATTTTATAATTTTTGTATACATATTTATATTGTGGCTCGGCGTGTCCGTTTTATAGCAACATCATTCTGTTTTTCTTTACATTTTAAATATTTACACGTTAGGTTTGAAAACTAGTATTCTTCTTGCGGCACTTACACTTGTGTTGTATGGCCGGTGTTTAGTCCATTTTTCAGAACTGAACCATTTATGGTTTAGACATTATGTTATTAATATATGTAGTTACTCATACGAAATTTTCATATTCTTCCTTTTGTATTTTTTGAGATATGTATACGAATTTAGTACTTACTGTGTAAGGGCGGATCCTCGTCTAGTTTTCCAAACTCAACAGCTACTTATGCTTAAAATATATATTTTTATTTCAACTAAAAATAATAATTGTTCGTATATATTTTTATCATATTAATACTCATTCGAATTTAGATTTTCGGTCCTAAAGTTATTCGCACAAAATTTCAAGATATCTTATTTCCCCAGATAAACAAATTTTGGTACTCCGTATACCACACCCACTACGAGTATTTCTAGGCCGTCCAGTTTTCGTCAAATGTTCAAAGTCCTCCCTACAAAATTCACGAACTCTATACGGCTTTTAATATGTATTTGTATGTGGGCGTGACACCTCGCCCTCTTGCAATTTTAAAATAAAATGTAGCCTATGTTTCCTTCCAGGCATACAGGAAGACACTAAAAATTCCAGGAAAATCTTTAAACAAACACACCTTAATTATATATATATATTTTATTCCTAAAAATCGGTTAGAATATGTTTTATTTTATAAAAATGTCCATGACCATTATGCGTTCCAAATTTAAATCAAATTTTTGAAACATAATTAATTATAAGCGAAAATTCATAGAAGCTGATTTTTTCCCGAACTAATGTAACGTTTACCTATTCCAATTTGCAACCAAAGACAGAAATTTCAATTTGTTAAAAACAAATCTTGAAAATGTATGAATACTAGTAATTAGGTCAAAAACTACTATTGCCATACCTGTGAATCAAATTGTGTGAAATGTTTTTTAATGAACTTTATAAGTATTTTTTTTTTTTTTTAATTAACAAACACAAACTGCGAAGCTTTTTGGCTTATCTGCAGAAAACACCCAGAGTCTTTGGCAGGAATCGAACCCGCAACCCTCTGACTGATAGTCCGGCAAACTATCGCCTAGTCTATCGGGCAAGAAAGAGAAAGTCCAGTTTTTTGAATTGGGTGGAGTATTTATTTTTAATTATTAAACAACAAATTCCTTTACATCCTGCCTTCATAATAGACGAACAAATACATATTTTAAAAATTACACTCCAACTTAAAGCATTTGTTATCAACAGGAGCTCTTAATCATCAATGGCTTAAGGAATAAAAAAAACACCCCAAGAACTAATATTGCACAATACAAATAGCTAAAAAAAAATTTTAAAATTTACAGCAAGGAAATTAAGATTAATAACTGATGTTAATTACTCAAAGAGGAAAAGAGGAAAAGAGGACGTAGGATGCAACCTACATTTCTGTGCGAGTATGTACTGAAAATATTTTTATTGCAGCAATTTTGGATAAGAATGACAAAAACTAGCATTTAGTTATTTTTTTTGTTAAATATATTTATTTTCTTAATATCAAATCTCTTATATCTATACAGTACATGAAAACAGTTTGTACACACGTTATTTCGAATATTCTGTATCTATTTCCTGTAATTCTTTCTGTATATCGTCTAGGGATGTCAAGCGGGACTGGTTTTTCAAATCCCGGAATTCGAGATTTCATAAAAGAATCCCGGGATCCCGAAATCGGGATTTTCGGGATTTTTGGGATTTTTGTTTCATATTAAAAAAATTACAATATTAATGAAAAAACTATTTATTTAATTCATAAATTTAAAGAAAAATATAACAAAAAAATTATTTCATTGAATTAAAGTACTAAAACAACAAAAAAGTAACATATATTTAATATTAATTTGTTTAAAAAACAAAAAATTGTCTCAAAGCTATAGTTTTATTAAAAGTTTATAAAGCTTTAATAATTTTGAAAACAAAATTACATTACATAGTTTTTTACACTGTACATACATACATACATACATATATGTATAAATTATTAGGTTGACAAAAATTATATGTCATTTGGCTTTTAATTTCTATATTTATAAATTTAAAAATAATAGAATATTAATGATCGTTCTTTAAAAAGCTTCTTAAAAGTATTAAGGCATCTAAAGTGTCATCAGACAATCTTGATTTAATATTGTTACCAATATATGATGCTGACGAAAAACATCGTTCACAATCAACGCTTGTGGGCAAATTTGTTAGCAAATTGTTGTATGCTGATTGCAAAAACAGTTCTCTCTCATCCCCGGAAATAAATAATTCAATTTCTTTTTCAATGTTTGATTCCATACCATTACGGACGTTATTAGGTAGGTGTTTTGTTTGGACTTCTGCGCATTTCAATTGCATTATTTAATTATTTTATGATTGAAATATTAGAATCATCATTTGTTTCCTCAATCATTGATAAATCCGAATCAGAATCATTTGAAGGTGAGCCACAGATCTCATTTGCTTTAAAATGGGCAATCATCGTTTTTAACTCATTTCTAATAACAAACATTTCTACCTTGTTATCAAATTCTGTTTTCAATTTTGGGTTTTTCAAAAAATTTAAGAGTGTTGAGTAAATCGTTCTTCTTTCTTGGATTCTTTTAAGGAGAGCTTTCACCAGTTCATCACTTAATTTGCAATCACTTTTTGATACCTCTTTTAGCATAAATGAAAGTGCAGCATCGGCTTTACAGAGATTCATATCACTGCGACAAAGGGCTTCAACTGTTACCTTAATCGGATTTAAAATTACAGCTATTGGTTTAAGTAAAGCAAATTCATCATCTGTCATCTGTTAAGTTTTTAAAACAATTAAAGCTTTTTTATTGGAATTTCCAGTTCCAAAAACCGTTGACACATATCAAATAGTGTGTTCCAGGGGGTTTGGCAATTAATTACAAAATTATTTATTTATTGAATAGCAACCATTCTGTTCACATTGATTTATGTTAAGTGTAGATGTTTTGTATTTGTGTATGCCAAAAAAGCAAGTAAAAACAATTGTCTGGATCTTTTACACAAATAAAAATTTTCGGGATTTATTAACCCCGAAAAATTCCGGTATTTATTACAGATTTATTAGTCCCGAAAAATTCCGGGTTTTTTTAAAACAAATCCCGGGATTTTCGGGATCGGGATATCGGGATTGGCATCCCTAATATCGTCTAAATTTTCTAGTTTTATTTCTTTTTTATCATATTATTTTCTTCCAATTCTTACAATTACATACATATACCATTTAAAATTGTAAATTTGTAAAAATTATATATATTTTTTTATTTTTGTCAAAAAGGCATGATTTTATAACAAATAACAAATATAACACTGGAAATGCATGTGTATCTAATAAATTATATTTGCCACTAAAAATCTTCAATATCATTTAGTTTGGTTGGTTTCTTCGCTTATATATATTTTGAATAGATCGTATGTAATAAGTTTCGTTAAATCAGTGTTATTGTGAATGGTTTACAACATAGTAATGTACTTAGTGAAGTCACAAACCATTTGCACTTTGTTTTGCGTACGGGTTTGTGGAATGCATGTGTTGTGATGTAGTCACACCAGAGACCTGCGCCGACCACATTTGGCGGCGGCGGCGGCTGCCACTAATACAAGCCGGCGGCTTATAAATTCCTATTGCATCAACATTGCTATAACAGTACCGACCAGTTTTATATTTCAATACGAATAGGTCCACATGTCAAGGACCAGGCCAATATTTGTTGGGCACTAGGTGTTTACAAATTTTAATATTGTTGTTTTGTATGTATTATATACATATGTACGTACATCTTCAAATGCAGTACGTCTTAAAGTTGTTGCCGATGGGTTTAATTGCTTTCATATAATCTATAAATCACGGCTGTTCACCGTTTATTAAACGGCCGCAAATCTCTGCAGCACATCTGGACAAGCAAACGTGCACTAGTAAAATTTTCCGTATCAGATCTTTCAAACATGTTTGAATTTTTCGGGCTCACGTCAATGCCATAAGCACTTCGCAAATGATTGTTGGTGTTCGACGTCAAAGTAGAAACACCAAATCTGAAATTTGTTAACTTTTTATTTCTATAAACTTAAGTAATGTTAACTAAAGACTAATAACGAAGTAAAACAGTAATACACTTTAGGGTGAATCCTATCCAAAAAATCATTTCAATACAATTTGCCACAGCTATATGGAATGTGTCCATGACTTTTTGACTAAAACCCTTTTCCTGTTCAGAGTTTGTTTTTAATGTAAAATTCTTAAATTTAAAATTCTTAACTTTATTTTATAAAGTAAAATATATGAATTATAAAATAATCACTTTTAAAATTGTATTAAAAGTGAATCCATTTAATTTAACATTTTAAACTTTAAAAAATAAAATTAAAACGTTTATTTTCAAAGTGTTAACTTTCAAATGTAAAGTGATCAATTTGCAAAAAAGTGTTAACGTTCACATTTAAAGTGTTCATTTTAAAGTTTTCACTTTAATATATAAAGCGTCAGTTTATTATTAAAAGTGTTCACTTTGACATTTAAAGTGTACATTTTGTATTAAAAGTTTTAACTTTTAAACTCAAAGTGTCTTTGTTGGAACTAAACGTGAACACTTTAAAACGGAACGGAAAAATTTTTATTTTCAAAGTGTTTATGTAAGTTCGACTTTAAATTGTACCGTTAGCGGCAGTAAAGTGAATTTAAAAGTGTGAACAAGATACAAGAATGACCAGTCAGGGTAAAATTATACAAGAAAGTGACTTGCTGCGAATTTTTGGCAACGAAATCCAAATTAATGAGCAGGGTGATTTAACATACACGTGTGTCGATGAAGATACGGATCTCCTTAATCTGCTAAAGGAGTTTGATCTGGAAACACTTTTTCTTGACCTAAAAAGTAAGTATACTTTTTTTGTATACAAATTCGTAGGCAATATTAATACTTATGCAATATTATTAATGTTCCTTAGATGCTGGAATAACTTTTCGAAGTTTAAAATTTTTGTCAAAAGAAGACATTGCGGAAGCAGTAAAAAATATTGGTCTTCGAGCTGAGTTTAGAGAAAAGTTGTTTTTCTGGCGCAAGTCAAAGGTAAATATAATATTAATTTTGAAGCTTATTTGTGATGTTACGCACGTACATAGATACAATTCCCATTTCCATATTACTACGTTTATAATTTAGCAAGCTTATTTTTTCAGTTTGGAATAGAAGACGAAACGTTGAGCCATACATCGAAGGTTGTTGGTTGGCTAGAAAAAAACCGTCACAACGAATCACCTTGTTCTTCAAATAATTCAATAAGAAACGCATTTGGATCACAGGTAAGAATATACAGTAAAAAGTTTTGTATTAAATTTAATGATACACTGCATTGCAGCCCCTTTCAACATTTTTAAAGAATAACTCAGCCGGAAAACAACTTATTCAATATTATAAGGAAAGGGCATGTTTTACGAATAAGCAACGCGATGAACTCATTAAAATAATTTTAGAAGATGTCATGTTAACAAAGACAAAGCTTAGACCGGAACACTGTGCTAGTATTGTGGAAGAAATAATTGGTTTATTTCCCAAAGAAAAAGAGTCCCAGGTATTATTAAAAACGATATATTAAAAATAACATATTATAAACTGTTTTTTTACAGGATTATTACTACATTCCTCGTCAAAGAAAAAAAACCCATCAGGCAAGCTCTATTCCAAATATTTTAATATAAAGACAAAGATTATGTCGTTATGTTTAAAAACTTCGCTTCAAAAAGATGCCAGTAACTGGGATGAGGTTATTGACAAATGGAAGAAAACATTTACATTTCGGAAGAAGGATTTGGCAAAACGCTCAAATTCTGATTTAATTTTAAAAGACTCCAGAGCACCATTTCTGGTATTTAAAAAGAACTTTACACAAAATTCAAGGATATAAAAAATTTTTAATTTATTTTTAGATTAATCTAGATTTCAATTTGATTTGTCCACAAAAAGATAATCTTTTAAAAACAAAGTGGGATAATTTTAAAACCAAGATAGTGAACTACTACGATGTCAACGTACGGAATCAGCAATCAATAGACCTTCTGAACCAAGCAAAAACAACGAAAAGAATTGGTGAGTAATAATTGTGGGCTTTTTGTTAAATTAATAAATAACAGTAAATAATTTTTTTTTTCAGATTGTCAAGACTACATTTTTACAATTCTTCTCAATTCAGTTCTGCTGCCTTCAGCAAGATTTAGTGCAGATGGAAATACAAAAAAGAAAGCCACCATTAAAGATGCTAATGAAAGCTTCGTGTTGCAGTTAACAACAATTAGCGATTACTCAAGACGAATAAAAAAAATTATCGGTAAATACTATTATAATAAATTGACTGTACAGCCGTTTATAATTGTGGTAGGAGACTCTTTGGACGATCTTAAAACCTTTTATATTTACTTTGACGAGACTTTGTACAAATTGAATTCTTTTATTGAAAGTTTGGACATATGCTTTAAAATCTTTCACGTGTTTAATCTTAAATATCCTAAGATCTGCGAAATGCCATGGATGTTTATCCAAAAGTATTTTTATGAATTAGATTCAAAATTTGATTTGAAAAGTTCAAATCTTACTTCATTGTTAACACACATGAATGAAAAAAATTAAATTTTGTAAATTTTTCGATTGTCATAATGTATAAATGTTTCAGATGTTTTCAGTTATTTAATAGTGTCGATGTGCTAATAAGACATTTAAAACACATGCATTTATTGTCAAATAGAGATATACTTCAATGCGATCAAAATAAATGTAAGCAAATTTTTTCAAACTTTAGTTCTCTAAAGCGACATTTACATATTAACACACAAGAATATTAATTACACTTTACAAACACCAGCAGAGTTACCCGCCACATCCTCCGGAATTAAGTTAGATGGACCCATTTTATCAGATGAACCTATCATAGTAACAATGCCAGACACAATTTCACAATTTCATATAAATAGAGAACAAACCATAGCAGATTTAAAAAATAAGTCTTTAGCTTTATGTCTGCAACTATATTCAAAAAGTACCATGCCAAGAAAAGATGTTTTAAATATACAAAGCATGGTATCAGATTTACTAGGAACAGTTTCTGCTACAATCAGAAATATAATTTCAAATTCAAACAGTAACTTATTTACCGGACTACAAAACGATATTGACTGTATTCTTAACTTTTGTAATGATCCATTCATGGAAATAAAATCTGAACATCGAATAATTGCAGTTTTGAAGGCGATGAATTTATATGAAAGCCCAAAGTCTTTTTTAATTCTTAATCAAATAGCTGACACAGTTGTTCGGGGAAACCCTACACTCGATAGTAAAATGCTTACCATTCAAATAATGCCATTAACATTTCAATTTAAAGCACTTTTTGAGTTACCTAATGTTTTACAAATGACTTTAGAAAATGCAGAAAAGTTTTTAGCAGATACAAATTTTTCAAATTTTTGTAATGGCCAAATATTTCATTTCATTAAATTAAAATTCGATTCTCAACTAGTAATACCCTACGTTTTATATTTTGATGACTTTCAAATTAATAACGCTCTTGGTAGTCACACATTCTCAATTTGCGGTTGTTATTACAATTTCCCTACTATGCCACAATATATACTCTCAAAACTTGATTTTATTTTTAATGCTGCTTTTATATCTACAAAAGATTTGAAATGTTGTGGAAACAGAAAGTCCTTCTTCCATTTACTTGAAGAGCTTAAATCATTGGAGGAAGGGATATTAATTCAATCATTTGATCAGACTTTCAATGTATATTTCGTTTTAGGCCTTGTAGTGGGAGATAATTTAGGTGTAATTAGTATTTTGGGTTTTGTGCAATCTTTTAATGTCAAGCGTTACGTTAAGAACTCGGATTGAATACGAAGATAACTTATTTAACAATAAATTTCAAGACACAGGTGTCAAAACAGTTTGTATTTTTAATGAGTTAAGAAGCTTTCACGTAACAAATAACATTTGCTTTGACATTATGCATGATGTTTTAGAAGGGATTTGCGTATATGATATTTGCAACATAATCTTGGGTTTAGTAAATGACAAAATTATTTCATTAGACATTATTAACAGCAGAAAACATTTTTTTCAGTTTGGAAATATTGAAATAGGAAATATTTCGCAGCCTCTCCTTATGGGCCGACTTCAATCGTACAACTTAAAAATGACAGCTAGTGAGGTTTTGTGCTTTACAAATTTTCTTCCACTTATGATTGGAGATTTAATTTCACCAGATGTGAAACATTGGAAACTATTGGTATTGCTAATAGAAATAGTAGATTTGTTATTTGATTCTAGTTTTTCTACTTTCGATCTAGATAAGTTGAAAAATTTAATTAAAACACATCATCAATTATATATTCTACTTTACGGTGATCTGAAACCTAAGCATCATTTTTTGGTGCACTACCCTCGCGCAATTGAGAAATGTGGTCCTCTTAAGTTTGTCTGGGCGATGCGTTTCGAGGCAAAACATAAAGATGCAAAAAAATATTTTAATAATATAACATCTCGATTAAATCCTGCTTACACAGCGGCTATAAAAAGTTCTTTTTGTTTTTCAAATTTTTTACAAAAGTATAAAAATGGGTTTCCGCATACTGAAACATTTATTACAAAAGACTTAACAAAAAAAAGAATATAATATTGAACTTTGAAAATATTAACTATAAATCTGTTTATGTTTCGACTATAATATATTATAAAGAAATCGAGTATAAACAAAATTATTTTTTAGCATTACTGAATGAAATAAATTGTTGTATCTATAAAATCAAACTTTTTATTTACGAAAATGAAATTATTTACGTTCTATGTTATCCTATTGAAATTATTAAATTTGATGTACATTTTCAATCTTGCGAGGCTGGTATAAAACAAAATTGCCTAAAACTGATTAACATTTCACATTTCACAAGCCTGCCTATGAATTTACATCAAATTAACAATGGAAAGACATATGCAAGATTAAAAAAGATATGATAACATAATGATTTATTTTTTAATTTAAATTAAATTATTTTATTAATTGTATTAGTAATAAGTTATAAATAAGTTAGTTCATAAATATAAAAAAAAAATTGAAATATGTTTAAAAAAATGTGAAAATTTGAAGTTTATAGTGAACACTTTTAAATTGCATTTGAAAGTGTTCACTCTTAAAATAAAAGCTAATGCTTTTAATTTCAGATTAAATGTGTTAACTTTTAATTTAAATACAAACATTTTTAAATTGGGTTAAAAGTGTGAACTTTAAAATCAAAAGTGTTTAAATTGTATTCGAAAATGCGCATATTAAAATGTAAAGTTTTCACTTTAATATTCAAAGTGCTAACATTAATAATTTACATTTTAAAATGTAAACTTTAAAATTAAATATTTTTCAATACGGCTGGTTTTCATACATGAAAATGTTTAATTTTAAAGGCCCTTGTACTGGATTTAAAGTGAATTTAAAGTGTTTCTTTTCTGAGTGCAACAAGAAGTGTATTTACATAAAAAAAAACTATCGGCGGCTGGGATTAAAGGTCGTGATACACTATCCTACACAATCGTACGATTCATTCACTGGAAAATCTGACCGATTTCTACCACACTAAAAAAAATCGTAAAAAACTATGTCATAGGTGCCACACTATTAAGGTAAGTTTAGACGATATGTTGAATCAGCATATATATGCTGACAGCCATATGATTACAATTAGCAGCAAATTCCTATGTCATATGTTAGACGTTTACACGATATGTTGAAAGTAGCAAATTTTTTGATGTCAGCATATGTCAGCAAATGAAATGTCAACATATGAGTTAGCATACGATTTTTGTGTTTATACGATATGTTGAATTTTATGTGGTGCTATATATGCTGAGTCGTATAAACATTTGTTTGTGAAATTAGTCAGTTTGACAACATTTTTCAATTATTATTCAACTTCTGTATTTTATGTGAAATTTTTGAAATAAAAGTAAATAATAAAAATATCAATAAAAAAAAAACATAAATGATGACGTGGGAGGAAATTGATCTAGCTATTGCGTTTTTAAGCAAATTTTTATATGCAAATCTGTCTTAATAAACGTTTGTTAAATTTAATAATCGTTTTTGAATAAGGGGGTTATTGTTTATTTCTAGAGACCTGGGGCCAAATTATCGCATTCGACATCGAGTAAAATTGATCGTAATTTTCTTATTTGAGATTATGGCATACGATATCGAGCAAGAAATTTAGTATATTTTATCATAATTTCGATATCGAAATCATTTTTCGATACGTTAGCTCATTCGATCACCAATGCGGTAATTTGTCGATTAATTTGAACAATGCCGCCGGCCATTATATTGCGTTTTGTGTTCTTGTGTGTGTATGTGTGTAGGTACATATGCAACAAGAATTGTATTTACATAAAAAAAACTATCGGCAGGTGGGATTAAAGGTCGTGATACACTATCCTACACAATCGTACGATTCATTCACTGGAAAATCTGACCGATTTCTATCACACTAAAAAAAATCGTAAAAAACTATGTCATAGGTTTTTTTTTTCGTGTTTGTATTTCGTTTTCGCATTTCTTTCGTTTTCGCATTTGGTTTTTCGTTTTCGCACTATTACACAAAAAAGATGCAAAAACATATGTTTTTGCTAATGTAAACAAACGCAGTTTTCCGCCATTTAAATTAATATTTGTGATCAATTATTTTGTTGTTATATGTGAATATAATAAATTGTATAAACTATACAAACAATTAAAAAATGTTAAACGTCTGTCCTTTAGAATCTAAAGTTTAGACTATAATTTGTGATTTAAATCAATAAAGCCGACATTGTTGTTTTTTTTATCAGCTTTATTAGAAAATACAACTCTGATCGCATATGAATTTGCCATATGCTGAAAAGCTTGCATACGCTTTTCAACAAATAACATATCTGTCAACATACGCAGGAAATTTGTCAAACACTAATAATATGCTGTTTACACGATATGCTAAAATTACCAATAGACGTTTGTTGGCATTGTTAGCAAATGTTGTTAAACATACGTATGCTAAAAAAATTTTGCGTTTATACGATATGTAAGCACTTGTCAAAAATTTTTCAGCATAAATATGATGATTCAACATATCGTCTATACTTAGCTTAATACTGGAAATGCATGTGTATCTAATAAATTATATTTGCCACTAAAAATCTTCTATATCATTACGTCAATGCCATAAGCACTTCGCAAATGATTGTTGGTGTTCGACGTCGAAGTAGAAACATCAAATCTGAAATTTGTTAACTTTTTATTTCTATAAACTTAAGTAATGTTAACTAAAGACTAATAACGAAGTAAAACAGTAATACACTTTAGGGTGAATCCTATCCAAAAAATCATTTCAATACAATTTGCCACAGCTATATGGAATGTGTCCATGACTTTTTGACTGAAACCCTTTTCCTGTTCAGAGTTATGATGACTTGAATACTGAAAAAAAACAGCAAAACTTAATAAAACTGTACTTTAAAACTGTACGTCATTAATTTGGATGTTTATTTTTAATATTTGCTTATAAATATGTCAAAAACCGAAATGTAATTAAAACAATATTAAAATTTGTTCATTGTAAAAAGTTGCGGGCAATTATTTACATAAGTATACACTTTTGTGAAATTTTTTCTTTTTTTTAATTTTCAAGAATTCATATATGTACATACATATTTGAACCGAAAAGGTGCAATATTTAATCACTATGGAAAATATCATTGCGATCGGATAAGTTAAATACAACTGCTTTCTGTTTTTAGGTGGAATCTCTCATACTAAATATTGAAATTTTGTATAATTATAATTCAATAATTATATTGATAACAAATTCATTACCCCTTTAGATGCAAAGGAGCCTCCTTAAAGCAAACTTTACATATAACATCATTTTTAAAACAGGTTTCTTTGAAATAACCATTTGGTCAAAATGGTTCCAAGCGCAATATCCTGCAGAAGATTTCATATTAAGGGAAATTTTTTTTCCTTTATTTGGCTTTTAGCTCTTAATATTTTTCCTATTCACGAATGTCAATCACTATCAATTTCATTTATCTCTGTCAGATCGGTGTCGGAGTCAGATTCTGGGTTAAATTCATTCTCATTGCCTGAATTTTGGAAGAAATCTGTAATTTTTTTAAAATTAAATTTTTTTTCTATGCCTCTATGAAAAATAACGAACAATTTAGCGTGTCTACAGCCAGTCGTATAGTTAATGAAACATCATGTGATTTGGCTGGCTTTTCAAAAGAATATATCAAATTCCCTTCATTTGTTGCAGCAAATGAACGATATATACTTACTAAAGTCACTATCGTAATTGTTTTCTAATCCAGTAGCCGAATCTCCCAGCATGGCAGCTTTTTCGAGGACACAGTGCTAACTCTGGAAGATGCCATTCCCCCACCTGTGCGGTAAATTTCGGATTTCTGGTTAGCTAACTCCGCCTTGGACTTTCGTTTTATAAATTCATACTTGCCACGGAGTGACTTCCAAGGTCTGTTCGAGCCAGTTGCTGCTGAAAACTTCTCTTCTATTTTAGCCCATGCCTCTTCCTTCTGCTTCGAAACTACGGCGTCAGATTTTTTTTATTTTCGATTAGGTGCTTGTAAGCTTCCACTAGTTCTGCCAGTAGCACCTGTTCTTCATCACTATAGTTTTTGGCCCGCTTCCTTGCTTCTTTATTTGTCATCGACATTTTTTATTTTGTAATTTTTATTTTTGAATTTTTTTTCACAAACAAATATTTTCACAAACACAAACAATTTACTGTAATCGGTTTTTCACTGGAATTGCCATATTTTAGAAAAAAATTATTTTATTTTACAAGAAAGTTGTAATAACGAAACATATTAAAGGTCAGTTTATTCCTCACTTTAATTAAAGTTAACTTTTACTATTAAGAACATTAGAGGCAAGTTGTAATAATGGCCCTTAGAAAAACAAGTGAAGATATTTGCCTGTTGCAAAATAAAAATTGTACTCAAATGTTTACAACAGCAGCTTTTTTAAGCCGACTTAAGCCGACAAATTTTTCGGTGGCGGCTACTACATTTTGTCGGCGGCTCGGCTCATCCCGATGTCAGCCAATTGGCGCAGGTCTTTGGTTCACACTCCTCACTATAGTGCAAAAGTCATTATTTGTTACTATTGTTACAACTTTCTTCAAACATATTTTAGTAATATACGAATATAAGTTAATTTTTTTTACCAAAAGCCTAATTTAGACATAATAATGTTTTGAATATTTGAATGTTATCGATATGCTAAAGTCAGACTTTTTCTTTGCAGGTGACAGCAATTTGATGACAAGCGTAGTATATACCTACGTATATGATATGTTTATTTCCATTAACACCATCAAAAGGTATCCAATAGTACATATATGTACTTATAGGGTTAAGAGTTCAATTCTAATCACCGAACCGAGAAAGTACTGGACCAGGAAAGATTTAATAAAGTAATTAAATTATGTCAAGGACTATGGGCACCATAATTTTGAAATGACATGGCATCAGTATTATCCAATTTGGACAGAAAGAACTACAATTACCTGACGATTACCAAATACATTTACGAGTATATGAAAATGTTCTGCATTACTTAAGGTACGTTCACACTTGGCAAATATTTACTCAAAAAAGTGTAAGTACTTGTTTCAGCATAAATTTGTTTGACGTTGTTTACTCTTACAAGAGTAAAATAAAATATAACTAAAAATTTCTTGTGTCTTGTTCTAAATAAACGAAATTTCGTTTAAATAAATAAACGAATTCAAATATATTTTATTCAGTGGTTACGTCTTTTTCGACCAATATTTGCCAAGTGTGACCGTACCTTTACGATGATTTTATTCAAACTGTGGCCGTAAAGTTTTGTTCATTACATTTCAAATATTGTTTAACAATGAAAACACATTGTTCTCCATTTTTTTGGAACAAGCTTTATATTGGTATAGGTTGGTTCCACTGTTTCCATTTTAGCAGTTAGGGGCTGACTTTAGCAGTTAATTGTTCAATGTTCAATTGTCTTAGCCAAACTAACAATATGAATGTTGACGAAAATTATTAAATAAGACACAAATATCACAATCAATAACTGTTAAAAGAACTGCAAAGAATAATTATAATCCATATTTCAAGTTCTTTTTTTATCTTACTGATTTAAAGTTTTTATTAAATATTTCAAAGGCCGATTTCGTGGTTATATTTTGTTATTAGCTCATATTAATATAACTTGACCTATTTTATACCTACTAAATTGGACATTTAGATCTTGTTGACATGAATGTGTTTCAACTGCCAAATAGATTAACTTTCTAAAAATATACTCGTACTATTTTTGCTTGATACTCTCAGAACTAGTTTTATGGAAGCGTTAAATAACGTATAGATAATCCTTCTCATCAGGCGTATATTTTTCAAAGAATATTATATTAAAATAAAAAGAAAATATTGATAATAAAATAAAAATACAATAAAATTGTTTTCTATAGCCATACAAGCTAATCATATTAGGAGACAAACTTTATTCGCTTTCATCGCTAACGTTGTAATATCTAGGTATGTATCTTTATTTTTTGTAACTTATTTTTATAGCGTCATTGTTTACTAAACAGTTCAATGTCCCCACAGATTGTAAATGAGTCAATAATGTCAGTGACTATAGTTTTTTTCCATTTATTGGTTTGCCATTTCACCTGATTGAAAATGAAAAAAAAAAGAAAAACAACATCCTTTGCTTTGTTACAGTTACACTACCGGGATATCAATAATTAAAGACCCCATCAAATGGCAAAGTTTAATGAATCTCAAATCCATCAAACCTAGCCATGATTCAATTAATTACTCTTTTATGCGCGTCTCTTTTTCACCTGTTTGGAAGAGCATCTACATACTTATGTATGTGTCATTGACCGATACAAATTGAATTGACCCAGTGGCTGATATTGAATGTATGGAAAAAAGTAAAATAGCAAATATTAACGTTTTCTTCAAGTACTTTGTCATTATAATAAATAGTGGATAGGAGTACTAAATAAATGTCACACATTTGTGTTGCCAATAAACTGAAATTTGGGAATACTGCGTACACTATCGAACAAAAGTGAACACCCTTTTTGGCCACTTTTGAATTTATTGATTTCAATCTGATAAAGACCAAGACCATAAATAATCAAATCAAAGTAGGACGTACTCATTAGAACTTCAGTTCGAATATTTTCAACAACTTCTTTAGTTGATGAAAAAATAACCAATTTTTAAGATGTAATCACTTTTGCGCCATTTCTGCACCGACGAAGACTGAAAACGACATAGGTAATACTAAACGTATTAGCCAGTCAAGGAAACTGTTAAACATGAGGTTGTTAAACATGGTTTGAAGACGATTCGCCTACATTAGTACTCGTATAGGTGCACTGGTACAAATTAGTGAAATTATGTGTAAGGAAAATTGTCTTGTCCATTTGGTTTAAGAATGAGATTGTTATTATTTATTGTAAAAGCCTTATAGAGATTATGTCTCGACATATTAAGAAAGTTATTCTTAAAAAGGCAGACATTTCATGTCAATTAACTATAATTTATTTATTATTTTGTAAAGGTGGATCCTTATAGATATCGATCGATAGATAGCGGAGTCGATTAAGCCATGTCCGTCTGTCTATTGAAATCAGTTTTTTGAAGTCCACAGATATATTCGGGATCCAAATCTTCAATAATTCTGTCAAAAATGTTTTCGAGAAGTTTGCTATTTAAAATCAGCAAAATCGGTTAAGGTCAACCAGAGTTATGGACCAATATGTGAGACAAGCTCCATAAAAATTTTATATTTTTTGTACATTTTATTGCAATATTTTGAAATATATTGCAGATAATACCATCAAATTCTGTATACGTTGTTTGTATGATAAAAAAAGAAAGTGTGCGAAAATAGTAACAATCGGTCCATGATTTCTTATAGCCCCCATACAAAAATCTTCCCGAAATATTGCTCAATTATACATAAATGCCTATAACATTGGAATATCAAGACAAAATTCAGCGAAAATAAGTTTTATACAAAAAGAAATCGCAAAACGATTTTTTTTAGTTCGGTCCATGTTTGACCATAGACCACTTCCAAAATTCATTTAAATACGTATAAAACAGATATAAATAATGTTAAACGGCTAAAATTTAACATAAATACTCT
Source organism: Bellardia pandia (assembly GCA_916048285.2). Taxonomy (NCBI): domain Eukaryota; kingdom Metazoa; phylum Arthropoda; class Insecta; order Diptera; family Calliphoridae; genus Bellardia; species Bellardia pandia. The sequence goes on from OU696530.1 coordinate 57,439,671, forward strand.
TTATAGGCAAATAAATTGTTGTACTAATTTTTATGGTGGTCGGCCCAGAACTGGTCATAGCTCCCATACAAGGACCACATCTGAAAAAGACATTTTTCCCTATATATATGATTTCCAAAATCATTTTTGTTTACACTTGGATCTTGTATGCAAGCATCAAACGTTTTAAATGCTAAGGGTAATGCGAAAGATAAGGAGATTTTTATTCAAAAAGACTACTCCAAAGATGAGCAACATGATCGTTACAAGCTAAGACAAATAAGCAAAAGTGTTATTAATTTAAACAAAACATTAAGGTTAGGCTAGGTGAATTTTGTATCTTTATAAACGATAAAAAATATTCTTGTTATGCTGTGGATGTCATTTCCCGTGATTACAATGGTGGAACACCTGTCAACACAATCAATATACCGCCACAATAGCAACACAACAAATGTCGTGTAGTATCACTTAATGTAGCCAATCTTGCCAGCACACTTAATTTTGGAAATTTTGTAACATATTTAAATAATTTTGATATCTTCTTTCTATTTGAAACGCATGTATGTAATAGCAAACAAACGTAATCTTTATACACCTTACTTTCAAAATCACATAACGCTGGTCGTGCTAGTGGTGGCTGTTTATATGGATTCAGAAAAAAAAGTGCAAAAAACTTATAGTATAACGAGTTCAGGGGGCTAATTCTGGGAGTCGTGATCGAAATTGTTTTCGAATCGAAATTTATTTCGACATTGCAAAATTTTCTGATGATGATACTCGATACGAATCGAATCGATTGATTGCTTCAGTGTTGTAAAAAACTTAAATAAGTACGTATTACAACACTGAATAAAATAAAAGAAAATGTAAACAAAAAACATATGGTTCTGCAAAAAATTACTTGAGCAAAATTTTTTAAAGAAATTATTCTAAATTAAAAATGTTTTTTTACTCATCGTCTTCTGATTCTGACGATATTGAAAACATTAATGACATAAGAAACACCTCCGACCCCTTAAAATTGACAAACATTGAATAAGTATAAATAAGTACATATGTGCATACATACATACATACATATGTATTAATGTATGTACATACATATGTATGTGTTTTTCTAGATTCAAAAGACGTTTTAGACTCACAAAGGAAGCATGCGTAAAATTATTTTTGACCTAAAAGTAATAAAATTATTAATATTATGATATTTTTTTAAAGTAAGTAACAATTTCTTTTACTTACATTTTCTTTTTTCTTCTGTTTGCTAAAAAAATGATATTTCGAATGCTTCTTTGCTTACGTGTAAAAACTCGCAAGGTTGCGTTCGAATAATCATTCGTTATCGAATGCCATCATTAGAAATTTCGACACATTTTATTCGCTATTGAATGAGGGAATCCCAAATGTTAAAAAATTCGAACGTTCGAATGAAAATTTATTCGCATATGAATGCGAGAATTAGCCCCCAGGATTAAATACTTTGGTAAAGTCACACTAACTTTAAGTGAAGTTGTAAATATATTAAATGGTACGGATTATTATAATATGTTATAAATTATATGAGAATTATTCCTCTTGCGAGTATTAATAAACAAAATTCAAAAAAAAATTTAATCGAAGTTGCCTTCAAGTTAAATATACAATTTTATTTGAAAAAATGTAAATGTAGTGTCAATTTATTTTCAAATAAAATTGTATATTTAACTTGAAGGCAACTTCGATTAAATTTGTTTGAATTTTATAATATGTTATTTAAATACTTAGAAATTTGTTTAAAATGTAGAAAATTAATAATTAATGAATTTGTTTAGCTGTTTTGTATTATAAAACAATATCTAATGTGATATACATATGTGCAAATGTTAATATAATGTACTAATTTTTTAAATAATCAAAACTTTGTTAAAAAGAAATAATTTTTAAATAAAATTAAACGTAAATATATAAATGAAATTGATTAAAATAATGTGAAATTTAAAATTACTTCAAATGCAGTTTTAAATGACAATCTGGCTCTCAACTATTTAGTTATGCCAAACATAGATATTTAAGAATATTTAATCATTAAGATTGTAATATATTTTTATTATATCTATTAATAAATAATAATAAATAATAATACAAAGTAAATAGTTCATATCATATATCTACAGTTCTGTAATAGGCCGAGTCTTAGAAATTTGTGCACGTTGATTATTTGTTGATGTGAATAGTTGTGTCCAGTGGGAATGGCAGCTCCCATACAAAGTAAATATTTAATATCATAAAATGAATGTTTGTATGTATGCCATTTATAGACTCCTAAACTATTCATCTGATCATGTGATGATCTTCGGCAAAGTTATTGTGCATGAGACCGGGAAGGTTTCTGAGTTGGTACGACTACGCCTACTCTAACGCCCACTTTTTTTAATTGATTAATTGCTTCTGCATGGATTTTAACAGATTTACTTCATACAAATTGTATCCACATCTTACTGAAGGCGAGGTAAAAATAAAAACGTTATGTGTCACGCCCACTTTCACGCCCCATCTCAAAAAATTAATGTTTGTATGTATTTCCTTTATAGAATTGTAAACTATGCATTAGATCGTGAGATGATCTTCGACAAAGTTGTTGTGTATGAGTCCGGGAAGGTTTCTCAGTTGGTACGACTACGCCTACTCTAACGCCCACTTTTTTTAATTGATTAATTGCTTCTGCATGGATTTTAACAGATTTACTTCATACAAATTGTATCCACATCTTACTGAAGGCGAGGTAAAAATAAAAACGTTATGTGTCACGCCCACTTTCACGCCCCATCTCAAAAAATTAATGTTTGTATGTATTTCCTTTATAGAATTGTAAACTATGCATTAGATCGTGAGATGATCTTCGGCAAAGTTGTTGTGTATGAGTCCGGGAAGGTTTCTCAGTTGGTACGACCACGCCTACTCTAACGCCCACTTTTTTTAATTGATTAATTTCTCCTGCATGGGTTTTTACAGATTTACTTCAAACAATTTGTATACACATCTTACTGAAGGCACAGACACAGAGTCTTTGGCGGGAATCGAACCCGCAACACTCTGACTGATAGTTCGGCACACTATCGCATAGTCTATCGGGGCACCCAAAGATTCTTATTTCTTTCGATCACTCCTACTTTTTTAAATTGTGTAATTGATTCTACTCGGATTTTAAAATGTTTACTTCAAATCGAATACACATGTTACTTTAGGTGAGGCAAAAATTAAGATTCATACTCCACGCCTTCTTTCACGCCCCATCTCTTGCAGGACAATGCCTGCCGGGAAGGCCAGACCACTGGACCGATCTTACTAAAAATTTGACGGAATATAACTAACACTCCGGCATGACTAAGAATATTTTGTGCATTTTTTTTACCTACGTCGATGATATTTGATACATAGTGGTGAGTGGGTAAAGGGGCGTGACCTCGCCCATATAACCCAAAATTTAAATTCGTCATATTTTGGGCATTTTTTTTACCAACAGCGGCAGTATTTGCTATATATGGTATTGGCATGAATAGAAATACGTAACAAAAGAAAAGTGGAAGGCGCACGCCCTATTGTTTGCGATATATTGGAGACTGGACCTGTTAACCGATCTGAAATTTTCACAGCGTGCAGCTTTGACTCAGGAATACTTATTACATGATAATATTTTTTGACCATGCACATTTCTGCACCTAATTTTTTTACTACGTTCATTAACGGCTTTAGCTCAAAGGGGGATAGCGAAGCACACGGGGTTCAGCTAGTATATTATAAAATACATATGTATAGTTATGCAATTTCTCTGCTGCACTCCATATAAAGATGATTTCATACATGCTTGGACATATAAACAATATGTGGATCTTTGAAGAAAAATGGTTTAGATATATTAAAGTTGTTTGCTTTTACACATTAAGATTATCGTCATCATCCTGGCCAACCATCAAACTTATTAATTTCTTTAAATATAGTATGGAACGTATAGACGATTCTAATACTTTATCATTGGCCTTTAAACGTTTACGATGTTGTTGCTCGTTTAGCATTTCTTCCAGTTTCTTGGCCCTTATACTGAGGCGATATGCTTCGATATTGCATTCGCGTTTACGTTGGTCCAATGGTCCACAATAGAACACATTCACGGCCATATTGCCGTGGTAACGTAGGAATTCGTTGACGTTCCGTTGAGAATCTAGGAATACTTCTTCGTTGGTGTCGAATTACAATGGGCTCTCGTCTATGTCGCTCTCATCATCTTCTTTGACTTTCTTTTAAATTTATTTTAATAGGTAGCGTAGCAACGCGCAGAGGGTACAGCTAGTTACAATTAAATTTAATGTTATGTCCAAATTTGATCCAACGCCACAGTGGATAAATCTACAATCCATCAGAGGCGGTGCCAAGTCGCAAACTTTGCTGAATTCTTTCTCTACATAAATCTCGTGGCCATGGTAAACTATACAAGGTGAGTGCAAATTGGCAACAAATACAACACAATACAGAAACAACAGGCATTTTGGTTGTGTAAAATAATGTACTATGTACTTTCAAAAACACTTGAAAAAGTATTAGTTTTGACATAAGTAAATCGTAAACATAGTCATAGTCAGCTGTGCTACTGCACTCACCTTGCATAGTTACACCATGCTTGTGGCTTTCAAAAAAAATTTTCTTCAAAAAATGTTTCAAATGTTTAATTGTTTTATAAGATTTGTTGCGTTTGATGAAATTAATTTATATACTCGTATATTGTGTGTTAAACTTAAAAATGCGTATTTCATAACAGATGGAATATCTTTTGAACAATGTTTTAATCTTTACTAACTTATATGTCATTTTTCCACTTTTTTTCTTTCGATAGTTTTTGAGATGCTCTTTCACGTGGTGAAAACTAGATCGCCCTAATTTGCTTAGAAGTGTACTAAAAATGTAGAGAAAGAGGAGCAAAACAGAATTTTATTGGAAATTCATCTTTAACAGCTGTGTCTCGCAAATTCTTTTTTGAGTCATAAGCCACCTTTTCATATGCCGGGCCACATATATGTCTATGTATTTTTCAAATCTACTAATAAATAAATCTCGCATTAAGCAAATGTCTGTCACTTACTACGCAGGTAATTAAAAAGAGATTTGCGAATTAACAGGACTTTCCCACTAAAAGGGTGTTAAAAAAGATAATTAAACGTAGTTCAGGGACATAAACTACCTGCATTGTGGACTGTGCACATTTACAATATACATTTTGAAACGCTCATATAAAAGGATCGGTAGAATTGCAAATTAATGTTATTCTTGAGTTGGAATTCGTAACGCATAGACAAGCGACAATTTTTATCTGTTTCGCTGTTAAGAAATGGAAGCTGATAATTTACGTAGAGTATTTATGGAAAATAGAGATCCTCGTGGATATATTAGCATTGGCCGAAAAGAGGCAAATTATAAAAGTCCATCAAAAAGATCATTCCTTAACGAGTGCATACGTCAAATCTACATTATGAATGGCAGAACCGTGCCACTAATTTCACTTCCTGCTGAATATAATAAAAGTGTCATCTGTCACAGAGTGAATAATTTAATGAGACCAAAAAAAATTACGGTTGAACAGGCTGCTATGAAAAAAGTCAAACGCCGTTTATTTCGAGACACCAAACTGACACCACATAAATGCTCCAACCCTCAATATAATCAAAATACATTGACAGAATGTTTGTACTTTAAAACTTCGCGCTATGAATATGGCATAAGAAAAATACGCCGTAATTATTTGGATAAGGCTCGAAAGAATGTCAAAGCTAAGATACGTCACGAACTTAAACGTAAGGGCTCGGATGAAGATGATGAGAGCGACATAGGCGAGAGCCCATTGCAATTCGACACCAACGAAGAAGTATTCCAAGATTCTCAACAGAACGTCAACGAATTCCTACGTTATCACGGCAATATGGATTGTCAGCATCCACAGAGAATGTGTTCTATTGTGGAACAACTCAACTAGAGGATTTAATACATAGTATAATCTTTGAAATCGGATCACAAATGAAGAATTGGGATCGTTTTTCATTTCTCACATACCCGAGGTATCCTACTTTGGGAGTCTATAATACCTACACTGGTGGGCTTATGAGCTCGAAATTCTTAAACTCAAAAGCATTCTATCAACACTTCTTTAGAAATTACAGATTTATATTTTTTTTAAACTTCCCCACTGTGCATCGTGTTTTATAGTCTTAGAAGTATACTGTCCACGGTTCTGTCACAATAAATTTTATTATTTATTAGAGACCTCTTAAAATGAAACACGGCTTGATTTTCAAATTTTACAATTACACTTTATTGTCACGGATTTTCTTCTTAGGTCAACTCGTTTACTTCACTAAATACAATAAAAAATATTAGCCTCGCAACCTATTACGATAACAGTCGGCTTTCTTGTTATGAAGGCAGTGGTAGCTGGTAGCAATATGACCTCAATTAATGCCTAATGAAACTAGCACTTGAGGGTGAATCCGTAGTAAAACCCCGGAAATACTCTAGTGTAGCTCGCAGTGGTGAAACCATAGTAAAACGCACGTTTGGCTTACGGCATCACTAAATATCGACATTTACTCGGCCTTGGAGACCCGACACACGGTTCCGTCGGCTATAGTGATGTCGATTTTTGTCATTTATTATTTTTAATTACAATTTTATTGACCCTCGGTTTACGCAATTTACGACTGTACCTTTCTCAACTCGTTTAATTTAAGAGGTCCCTGCTCGGGCGCCAACGAACCTTTCTAGCTGGGGCATAGCTCACGGCTCACAGTGCTTTGTCCCTATATAGTGAATCGGCAAAATTAGAGCAATTATCGTAGAAGAATGAAATTTGGTGTGCTGGTTCAAAATATGTCAATTAAGAAAAATTTGAAGTTTCGGAAATATCGGTGCAAGGACATGACTACCTCCCATACATCCTTACATTTAAAACTTTAATTTTAGCTATAATTGTAAATATAATAAATCGAAAATTGGTAACTGTCTGTTAAAATATGTCTGTTAGCTTAGTGGTTAATTTTGTTTCATTTGGTGCAAGGACATGACTACCTCCCATATATAATTTTTCTCAAAAACTAATTTGTAACTACATTAGTGATCAGAATGCACTAAAAACTTATAACAACTTATAAAAGTATATTTTTGAGCTCTCTGGGAAATTTCACTTCAGTCGATACAATGACATGACCATCTCCCATATATCCTTTTGCTCAAAAACTAAATTTTAGCTACATTTGTGATCAAAATGCAAATAATTTAATACATATTCCCTTTAAAATGTGTCATAAAAAATGTCTTTCTAAATTTGCTCAACAAATAAGATATTTTATTTTAATTATAATTTATGATGTTGTCTTTCAAAATGTATTTCTCAATTTCTTTGAATTCATCATTTGTTATGTGTTTTCTGGACCTAAGTGACGATAGTTCCGGATCCGACATTAATAACAAATGAGCCATTAAATCTCTATTTGTATTTACTCTCGTCGTTTTTCTTGTATTGGAAAATTGCACATTCCTTATATTTTTATGACTGGCTTCTTCGGACAAACACCCTAGAAAAAAAATAGTTTTAAAAAAATTTCTAAAAGGTTTTTTTAATATTTGATTACCTATTGGCAAGTTGAAGTATTCCAGAACATCGCACCCATGCACTAAAACCTTATGAACAGTATGTAATATGTAGCATGTAATACCGTTGTAACATTAACCGGGATTCCGCAAGATAAAACTCTTAATATTATGCCAAAATTATCAATAAGACTTCTATCAATCCCCGTAATTTCAGCAGAAATTTCACTATTTTGAAAAAATCCTCGAGCCGTGTTTCCATCGTTAGTAGTTCCAAATCCCGTTTTTACTTGATCTATTATTAATCCCGTCCGTGTTTTGAATTCATTTTGAATTCTTTTTTTGGTTTGTGAAAAAATTGAGGTATTTTCCTTATTGACTCGCCAAACTTTCAAAGGAAGACGGTGAGCAATATGCATTCAAAAAAGCGTATCCAGAAGTGGAGTGTAGAAAGTCCATATTTATAATTATTAATACAAGGTTCCTTAATTATGTTTATATTGTTCATATCTGTAGGGCTTGCATTACATATAAAGCACCTACTTGCTGAGTTTGTGTCACTCAAAACATTTGCAACTGAACCATCTATCATTGTGCAGTGCATTTCGTAAGACACCTCAACAATTGAACCATTTATATTTAATGTTTTAGTGATAATTCCATAATTAATTCAAATATAATTGATAAAAAAATGGCGAAAACTTCAAAACAATCACAAACTACATATTAAAAAATGATCACGTGAAACTGAAATAAACACGCTCTCATCTCTTGTTCAAATATAAGAAATAACGGAAAATAGCAAAATGTAAATAACTAATATTTATCATAAACTTTTTTATGGTGGATTTTTTTTTATTATTATGCAAAATTGAATTGAACATTGAACGTCTCTCAAATTTCCGGTTAAAAATCTTAATTTTTTCTTTACTAGTGGTTAGATTTGTTAACAAAGCCTATAAATGAAAAATAAAAAATTGCCTACTTTTTATTTATATATTTTTAAAATTTTTTTAAAGCTTTCAAAAATTTAGGGTTTCCGCCAAAAAAAAGAAAAAAATTCTTTAAATTTTTGTTAAGTTTTTGACACTATTTAATAAAAATTATACACTACACTAAAATTTGATTCATTTTTTATAGTAATAAAACAAAAACCATTGTATAAACTATTTTTTTTTTTAAATTTTGGCAGTATCATAAACTTAGGTCTTTGTAACTTTTTCTGAAACTTAGGAAACATGTGTTAAAAAATTCATATCACTTTTACATTTCCGGGTGAAAAATCTAAAACTTCTTTACATATTCTATTTAAGCCCTTTAAAATGTACTAAAATCACAAATAAAAAATTACCTACTCTTAAAAAAAAACTTTTTTTACTCTATCAAACTTTTGCATTTTGGTGAATCCAAATAAAAAATCGCAAAAGTTTTCGATGGCACAAACAACTTTTCCATAAAAAATATTTACCAATAATTATTTTTGTTTTTTTGCACCTATAGTAATAAACAAAATTGTTAAGTTTTAAAGCAATACAATATAAAATGAAATTTTGACAATTTTTTTTGTAACACAGTAAAAATCGTTTTTCCGTTCAACAGTTTTACCTCAAACGTTGTCTGACTTTAGCGCCCTCTACTGTTAACAAAAAGAAGATATCATAAATTCTACTCACGAATCTGTTGAAGGTACTTTCTTAGCTTTACAAAAATGTATATTACTTAAATATTCTAAGCACTTTATTTTATTTTATTTTATTTTATTTTATTTTATTTTATTTTAATTTTGCCTATGGGGCAAAGCACTGTGCGGCTGTCCACGGTTCTGTCAAAATAAATTTTATTATTTATTAGAGACCTCTTAAAATGAAACACGACTTGATTTTCAAATTTTACAATTACACTTTATTGTCACGGATTTTCTTCTTAGGTCAACTCGTTTACTTCACTAAATACAATTATTATTAAAGTGTTGCTTGCACTATTTTTAGTGCGGCTGAATTTTCGTAATAGGTGAAAAAAAAAAATAAAAAATATATACAAATATCGTAATATGTGCAAAAAAAATATCTATAGTGATTTTTCGGTAATTTAAAAATCGCATAACAACTGCATGAGTGTTCCTCTCAGATGTAATTCTGAGAAAGAGCTAAGCTACAGTAGAACAAATCTATGGATCTCTGAGGAAGAATCCTTAAAAAATTCCGTGGAGTCTCTTCTTACTACAAGAGACGAAATACGGCGCCGTTCCTGTTCACCCAATATAGTTATCTCATCCGATGAGAAACCATCATCTTTATCAAATAGTGCAGTCAAACCCAAAAAACAAGTAGGTATGGATAAGTTCATCACCGTTCTCAAGCGACAGAGGAGCCCGACATATGCTCAAATGTCTTCCAATTCAAAAGTTCCTAAGACCGTCATTAGTGATAAGCAAAATGATCAAAACAAATTTGCTCTACTTCAGACGGATGACCCAGAAATACCGAAAACGACGTTTAAGCCCCCAGCAATTTACCTGAGAGAGCCCACTTCCAATAAACTGATACAAGGAATTGTTGCTGTAATAGGTGAGAACATGTTTAGCGTAACCTCAATTAAATATGGAAATATCTGCGAGACAAAGATCCAAGTGAAGAGGGAAGATGATTTTCGAAAATTGTCCAACCAGTTGGAGAGGGAGACTAGGGATTTCTATACCTATCAGCTCAAAAGCGCAAAAGGACTCTAAGTCGTTCTAATGTGTTGATTCTGCGGAGATAAAGACCGGTTTAATGGACAAAGGGTTCAAAATCAAGAGCGTAGTGAATATTAGAAACCGTGAAAAGATTCCTCAGCCCATGTTCAGGGTAGAATTGGAACCTGGAGATGTTGTCTTAAAGAAAAACGAGTCACATCCAATATACAATCTTATTTATCTTCTTCATCGTAGAATTACCGTGGAGAAACCGCATAAGCGTGTTGGACCCGTCCAGTGTCTTAATTGTCAAGAATTTGGCCACACCAAAGCGTGGAGAACTACGTTGCCGCTTTCCGTCGGTATTTAGGGATGGTTGTAAGGGGCACGAGTATGAGAAGTGTCCATTTATGAGAGAAACACAAAAAGAGTAATCAATAATCTGGAATATTGTAAAAACATATATTTATCTTTAAACACTTTTATTTCCAAAACAAAAACATGCATATAAAGATAAGACAAAGTAAACAGAATTTTCATTTATGTTCTTGCGAAAAACGAAAAAAATTTAAAAAAAATAAGGCAAAGAAACAAAATACAATGAATAATTTGGATGTAGAGTTATTACAAACTAAACAATCAAAAGTATGTAACTGTCAATATTTAAGTTAGTTTTGTTAAAGCACGACTTTGACAATTTTACTAGTAGTACGAATAAGTTTAATAAGCCATTATTTGTGTTGCAAGATGCATTAATCTTCAATGAAAAAACAAAACTCCAATGATTTTTAAATATTGTTTTTATTATTTTCATATTTAATATAAGTATGATTTCTGTTGAACTTAGATTCGATTTCTAGCGCAATGAAATAAAACACGTCTGCTTATATTAAAGTACAAGAATGGAAGAGGAAGTTTATTTTGACAGATGTCATTATGACAACCTTTAATTAAAGTTATAAGTACATAGTTGCAATATGTTACAGTCAATTATAGAACTGTATAAAATATTCGTTCAACACCCTTCCGGAATGTTTTATATTGTATATGTAATATAAATTGATGCTTAGATTTCATCAATCAAATAATAAAAAAAAACTATACTAAGCCAACTTCATTTAAGAATGAATTTATTTTGGGAGCACTTACGGCTTTTGTTAAGGCATCTGCTAACATGTTGTCAGAGTTAATGTACTTTAAAGTGATCTCACCATTCGTGATCTTCTCTTGAATGAACTTCGCTTTGATGTCTACATGTTTTGTACGCGCTGAATAAGAGTTGTTGACCGCTATGCACATTGTGCTTTTGTTGTCGCAAAATATGACCATGGTCTTCATTGCGCTTGGTTGTACCTCGGTGAGTAGTCGCTTCAGCCAGATGGATTCCTGAATGGAGCACACAGCAGACATTAGCTCAGCCTCTGTTGACGAGAGTGCCACAGTATGTTGCCTTTTTGTTGACCATGAGATTGCTCCTCCTTGGAACATGAATATATATCCAGTGGTAGAGCGTCTGCTGTCGATATCACCAGCCCAGTCCGCATCGCAAAAACCAGTGAGTTCATCGAAGCCTTTTTTAAAAAACAGATATTTATCTTTAGTGCCTTGTAAGTACCTCAAGACACGTTTTAGTGCGGTCCAGTGCGCCTTGCCGGGATTAGTGGAAAAACGGCTAAGCATATTAACCGCAAAGCAAATGTCAGGCCGTGTGATTTGGGCAGCATATAAAAGACACCCCACCGCTTGCATGTATGGCACCTTAGCCATTTCCGCTCGTTCCACTTCAGTCTTCGGGCACATGTTGCTTGTAAGCCTCTGATTTGTGTCAATTGGTGTGGATATAGGGTGGCACGTGTCCATGCCAAAACGTTTTAATACATCGGCAATGTATGTCGACTGATCAATTTTGATTCCCTCAGCGCTCCGAGTGACTCGCATGCCCAGGACAGAAGTAATTTCGCCGACGTCTGTCATTTTAAATGCTTTCATCAGACTTGCCTTTATTTTCTTAATTTTGTTGAGATGTTTGCAAAAAATTAGAACGTCGTCTACATATATGGCCACAACCAACAATTCGTCGTCAGTTCCATCATAGTATATATGGGTATATGAGCTAATGCTCTGCATCCAAAAACTCGTAGACATTTCAGATCGGGTTTGCTTTCTGACCAGAGTTCTTCTGGACTTGCCAGATTTGGGTTTCTTCTGATTCGATTTAATACATATGCTGCTGTATTTACTGCTTCTGCCCAATATTTATGATCCAGTTTAGCATCTAGTAGCATACAGCGAACTCTTTCTATAAGTGTGCGATTCATTCGCTCTGCCACGCCGTTTTGTTCAGGAGTGTAGGGAGCTGTGGTTTGGTGTAAAATGCCACATTTTGCAATATATTCTTCAAAACATTTGTTTATATACTCTGTCCCATTGTCTGTCCGCAATATTTTAATATGTTTAGAGCACTGATTTTCTATGAGGTTTTTAAATTTTACAAATTCATCGAATACATCACATTTTGATTTGATTGGTATTGCAAACACCTTCCGTGTATAATCATCGACGAATGTGAGTATGTATAGTGCACCAGAAAATGATGCCACGTTGAGCGGACCCATTACATCACTATGCACAACATCTAAAACACTTTCAGCTGTGGTTACACTGTCTTTAAATGGCACTCGGGTTTGTTTGCCTTTAATACACACAACACATTTAACATTGGCATCAGGTTTAAAATCCTCACCGCATGCATTTCCCGTCGCAGACATTAATTTGTTGCTCACATGTCCCAGTCTTCTATGCCACAAGTTGTAATTTACAGCCGCAAACGCACCGCCATCGTTTCCATAGCTTTCTTCGCAATTTAGTTTATACAGGCCATCAACTAGATTCGCAGATGCAATAAGCTTGTTGCCGCGATCAAATATGTTGCAGGATTTGTTCTGGAAAACAATTTTTTTGCCATTTGTTGCCATTTGGCTCACCGACAAAAGATTTGTGCATAAATTTGGCACATATTCCACATTTTCCACCTTAATATTTTTGCCACTGGTGCTGCTAACAAGGTTTATTTCACCAACACTTGCTACTTTTAATTTGCTATTATCAGCAATCGTTATTGCTTTGTTTGTTATTAGCATTTTGTTTTGCAGATGTTTGTCACAATGTGTCATATGATTTGTCGCCCCTGAATCAATATGCCAATCGTTGGCATTTGTTATGTTTGTGCATAGAGTTGCCATCAGAACATGATTATTATCCCTATTTGACTTAATGGGACAATTTCTAGCGAAGTGTCCGGGTTTTTTGCAGTTGTGACATCGAAACGTTTTCTTTTTCTGCTTGTGTTGCATATTATTACCCGTACCTGAATATAAGGCCAATTCGTCTTTGCTCCCTCCATCAAATTTTGTGTCTTGCAACAACAACGATTTAATAAAGTCCACAGTTAGCACTTTTTTTGAGTTCTCCACAGCTAACACTAGTGGCCTAAAATCGTTTGGCAGCCCGGCCAATAGCAAAGACGCAATGAGCTCCTCTCCTAGCGCAAGCCCTGCTGTTTTGACCTTTATAGATGTTAGCACCATAGCATTGATGTATTCTTGCATTGAAGGAAAATCCGATAACTTTAGCTGAACTAGGGTTTTTAGTAGCTCAACCTTTCGAGTTAATCCTTTGTCCTCATACGCCTCCATCAAGCTGTCCCATGCCTCCTTTGCCGATTCCTTTTCAGCAATAAGTCCATAGTTGCTTGGATCTATCATTAAATAAATTTCTGCAGACGCGCGGCAGTCAGATTCTTTTTGAACTGCAGTGGCATCTGCACCCAGGGCACATTCCACCACTTTCCACAGTCCTTTTATTACCAAATATGATTTGGCCTGCTGCTTCCACACGTCGAAATTCTCCCTTCCGCGCAACTTCTCAAATGGGAATGATAAACTGGAGCTCATGATAATTACTTTAAAAAAACTTGCACTTTAAATAATAATGTATAGGCCCATAACCTGTTGAACTTAGATTTGATTTCTAGCGCAATGAAATAAAACACGTCTGCTTATATTAAAGTACAAGAATGGAAGAGGAAGTTTATTTTGACAGATGTCATTATGACAACCTTTAATTAAAGTTATAAGTACATAGTTGCAATATGTTACAGTCAATTATAGAACTGTATAAAATATTCGTTCAACAATTTCAATAAATTACATTTATTTATACCAATAAATACGTTCCCTCAAAAGCATTTTGGTTTATTTGGTAGAGACAAGTTACCAATAAGTACCATCAGTTCTCTGCGGTATTTATACAATGAACACAATTTCGATGTATCCACTTCGTCGTCGGTTAGATAGTCGGTAGGAAATAGTTGCTGTGCTATATGCGATTCATTTATCCTTATCACTTCCTCAGTGAAGGCCAATTTGTCCGTAGCCCATTTTAAAACTTGACTGTTTTTGCGTGGCATACGTTCTTTGTAAGACAAAATACCAAATTCTAAAATTTCACCACCTTCGCGTGCCATTTCAATGCCGGGCGTATTTGGGCTCCGGGACAACGAAAAGCGATCGGCCAATTCGGAGACTTTGCCTATGTAATTGCCCATTTGTAAACTTTTTTTTAATTTTTCAACTTTTAAAATAAGCGAGATCCTTACAGCCTGGCTTTTAATTCGAAATTAAATGATCTGTTGAAAATGTTGTCTATTTTATATACGAAAGTGCTTCTGCTAGAAATTATATTTAATGCCTATTTATTGCTAAATTTCGCAGTCTTAAATTGTTTGTTTAAAACCGCCATAAAATTTCAATATTAATGTTATGTTTAATTACCTGCGAATTTATTTCGCGTTTGCCAGGTAAAACCAAACCTGGAAAAACCAAGTCGCATTTACATACGCTGTTTACTTTAAAAACATAAATACATACATACTAGACATCTGCAACGAGTAAGTTTTTTCTTCATGTATGAAACTCGCTGTCGAATGTAGTATATATTTGTACTCTTACTTAAGGTGCTATCAGACGGGATGTATTTTACATATGTACTGTCAAATTTTCCATCTGTAAAAGTTGTACACATCGTGTGATACATATGAAACTTTGCATGTGTAAAATACATGTGGAAATACATATGTAATTTTTTCGATTAGAACACGCTCTATTTTCATGTGACAAACATAAACAAAACAGTTGATTTGTTATGAAACAAAATTGCTTGAAAGAATATATTGGAAAGAAACATTAAAGAAAATGAATTTTTCGATTTTTAATAAATTAAATTATGTTTATTATATTTATTGCAGTTAGATTGGCCAAAAGAAGCAATTCTTGAAATTTATAAACGTTAAAAAGGCAGCTTTTGTTTACCTTTATAGGTTATCTCATACGAAAAAACATAAGCAGGTGTGATAGCAAAAATTATGAATCGTATGTAAAATGGAAATTTTGACATACATACGGAATTACATATGGGTAAGAAAAGTGACAGTACATATGTAAAATACATCCCGTCTGATAGCATCTTCAGAGAACAAGTAGGGAAGTGAAGAGAATGTTTGCTTATTAAATACGAATAAGTAGGTAGGAAGGCTGGTGTGAGTCACCTCACACCCTCACCCAGAAACCAATATGGTCCATTGCGATGCCTTAGATTCTCTACCAAATGTCTGACTCGTCTACATATGTCTGACTGGTCTATATATGTCTGACTGGTCTACAAATATGTGACTTATCACCATATGTCTGACTGGTCCACAATTGTCTGACTCGTCTACCCAGAGTCTTTGGCGGGAATCGAACCCGCAACCCTTTGACTGATAGTTCGACACTCTATCGCCTAGTCTATCAGGGCACCCTACGAATAAGTAAGTAGCCGAAGTTAATAGAGTACCAAAGAAAAAAGAACTTATGAAATGCGAACAACAAACAAGAAGTACTTTAAAAATCATGTCCTCTTCATGTGGTACTGCAAGTATTTTTGTCAGCGTTGTCAACTTGATGCGTTTCGCACCATTTTTGGAGCTTTTTTAAATTTTTGGTGCCAAAAATTCTTTAGTTGGTTCGCGGTGCGGTTTTTTTAAAATTTTGGTGCGCTTTTTAATTTTTGGTGGCACCAAAGCAAATTGAACACAACTATTTGTTTTAGTGTAAAAAAAAATCTTTCTACAATAAAATATTTTTTTTTGTGTATTTCGGTGCGTTTTTTAATTTTTTCGAAAATGTGATGAATCTTTATTTTTACTAATTTTTAATTGCAGTTTTTTAATAATTCATAACTCATGAAATCTATACGATGAACAAATGTATTTTTAATGTATGATAAATGAAATCAAATTCTTCAAAAATCTTTGTTTGAAATTAACATTTTGCTACTACTGAACTGTAGACGACCAACCAGGGTTAGAGTACCAGTGGAATCCTAGCAAATTTTATTGGATAAAATCAACTAGAAAACAAAAATATATTAAAAAAATACCAACTATGTACTGAAATTAGCTTTTTTACAATTAGTACTTTAGTTCCGAATATCATATTGTGAGTTAAATTTTGAGTGGTTAAATGCTTATTTTATCTTTATTAGCTCATTTATTAAAAAAAACGCTTTTAATATTTTACTTTTACTAATAATCGTTGATAAAAAGTTTTTTATAGAATTTATGATATTAAAAAATTTCAAAATTAATTCAATAAATATTTGAAACAAAAACGAAATTCTTAACTTGGTGCGTTTTTTTGTAAATGGTGCGCTTTTTTCTCCATTTCGGTGCGTTTTGAAATTTCAAAGTTGACAACACTGATTTTTGTGTATTTTACGGTTGAGATGAAAGTAATATATAATAATCAGGTATGTGATGAAAATCGATTTCGATCCAAAAACGGTGTAAAATCGAAAGAAGTTGTGATGGCATCACTTATTTCTGTTTTATATTGTTCTTCTTCTTGTTTGTTTGTCAAATCGAATACGATTTCATTTTCCATTTTGTCCTATGAAAATGTCAAAAAAAAAAGAGTGTGATGGAAAACGAAAATTTACTGTTTTAACCGTTTTTAAATCGAACACTCTTTTGTACACGATTAATTAATTTTAATACATAAAATTTATATTTTTAAAATATTTAAGCGAAAATGTAAGTATTTGTGTAGATACGTATGTACACAAAGCTTGTAGTTCGAAATTAATAAATATTGAAATGGAATTTTTAGGGGAAAACACACAAATAGTGCCCAAGAGGAATGCATGGTTAGTTTTATGGGAAAACACCCACAACTGGCGAAGAACTTTTTTAAAGGTGATAGAGTCGAAGCGGAAAAGCTTTGGCAAACGTTTGCGCAGGAGCTAAATAAGATTGGTCCACCACTAAAAGATTGTAACGGATGGAAGAAGGTAGATATCCTCAGTTTTTGTAAAAATTCAAATAAAATTACATTTTCTTGTATAAGTAGATATGGAGTGATAAAAAGTCTGCAATTAAAAAGAAAATTTCACAAAATAAAAAAGAGGCTCGTGCTACCGGTGGAGGACCACATAACCAATTATACATATCAAGCTTACAAGAAGCTATAGGAAAAATATGTGGTCTTTATGACTGTGTTGATGGCATAGAAGGATGCTCTTCATATGGGGGACAAAAAGAGAACAACATGTTAAACGAAACTGCCCTCGATATTAGTTCCGACTGCATTGGAGTAGATATTTTTGAGTCCGATCAGCCGAGCACTTCTAAAAAATCGTATAAAAGAAAACGACCAGATACACCCTCCCTTGAACAAAATCTAAAAAGTTTGATTCACAGTGAACAAAATAAAAATTCAGAAATAGAAAGAAGTTTAAAAGACATAACCAACAACTTAAAAAGAAGTTCCGAAATCTTCAAAAATACGGAATCCAATTTGAGACGAGTTTATAAAGCGCTGGACAAAGTGGTTGAAGGTTTAGATGCTCAAACTAAAGCCATTAATACCCAAACCGTTGAAATTTCTAAACAAAACACTGAAATCCTACGCCATAATAAAGAAGTGGAAAAAATTTTATATGAAAAGAACAACATCAAGAAAAAATGCTTAGAAATTAAAATGAAACAGTTGGAAAAATATATTTAAATAAAATGTTCGAAAAATTGTTATAAAAAACCAAATATGTACATGTATTTAAATAAATTTGATTTGATCATTTGACCGTGTCATGCACGGTAACATTATAATCAAAAGGAAAAGAACGTAGCCGCTTTCATTTGTACAATTCTCTAAACTTTTTTGATTACATTGATTCTCATTTCATATGTCGAATGTATTGTGTATTGGATTAACTTGTAATTTAAAAGCGTCTTATGAAATACATTAACCTTGTTTATTTATTAAAACAGGATTTTATTTGATTTTAAAAATAAAATTATTATGTACATAGTAGGTACTACATACATACATACATACATATGTATTTATGTTTTGTTTACTATAGGAAAGCATTTAGAAATAAACTTTCCGCAATTGCATCCCGGTTTCTGCTTGCATCAATATTTGTTACGTTACTGGAATATATTTCGACGTCACTAGGCTCAGTTTCTTCAAGAGGAGTACTCGTAATATTAAAATTATGGTCTATTTTGTAAAAGTTACACATATTGTGTAGTGCGCAGCATATATTTATTATTTTTACAATTTTTTGTGGTTTGTACCATAAAGCGCTAGCAAACATCGAAATCTGCTTTTAAGAACTCCGATTGTTCTTTCAATTATGTTTCTAGCTGATGCGTGAGCTTTATTAAATTTGTGTTGAGCTGATTCTGCATTAGGAACTCTATATGGAACTAGTACAAAAGACTCTAACGCATATCCAGAATCGGCTAAAAGCCATGAACCACGATCTCCATTTTTAAAATTACTTAGGTAAAAGTCTCGTGCGAAACTTAAATTCCATATGAAAGAATCGTGACTGGATCCGGGTCCAGTTGCGTCAATCGCCATAATATTAATTTTGTAATCACATATCTAAAAAAATTAAATAAAAATAAATGAATTCTTTCTAAATTTGTTAGCTTACTATCATGGCATTAATACTATAATAACCTTTTCTATTATAGTATAAATAGTCCTGGTTCCCTGGTTTTATTATTCTAATGTGGGTACCGTCAATACACCCAACAACGCCAGGAATTTTGAATTTTTCAAAAAAATTTTGTTTTGACTTTTCATCATCTTGTGCATCAGCTGAAATTTTTATCCAATATTCGCATAACACTTTTTCTAAAACAACTACCAACTTGGAAAATGATTTAGAAAATGTAGTTCTGTGCATTGCTACAACAGAGTCGTTCCCAACCGACCTTTGAAAGCTGCCTTCAGCTAGGAATCTTATTGTGGCTGCTAACTCTATTGCCAGTGGAAATGATTTAGATTCCACATGTGGTTCAATTTTTTTTAATATCCAAGCAAAACCTTCCTTATTTAAACGAAAATACTCTTTAAAGCTAAAAATATTTGTAAAAAACAGGTCAAATTATTCAAGCTGTTATGCTGTATTCCTACCTCTTTTCCGGCATATTTAATGGATTTGATGCATCCCTCAACATTTTTCGTTGAATATTTTGAACTTTGTTTGAATTATTAGTTATTAAAATTGCTGCTGATAAAACAAATGCCATTTTTAGTGGTATTAAGATTCAAATAAATGTTTATTTTTTAAACCAAACTTGCAGTTTGACATGAAACGATCTAAAATGAAACAAAAAATGGGAAGTAAAACCGTTCGTTTTTCATCACATCTTAAAGCAAAGCGTTCGTTTTCAGCATTCGATTTCATTTGAAAACGAATCGATTTTCATCACATACCTGAATGTAATTGTTGGAAATGCTTTCAATATACATACAGGTATGTGATGAAAATCGATTCGTTTTTAACTGAAATCGAATGCTGAAAACGAACGCTTTGCTATAAGATGTGATGAAAAACGAACGGTTTTACTTCTCATTTTTTGTTTCATTTTAGATCGTTTCATGTCAAACTGCAAGTTTGGTTTAAAAAATAAACATTTATTTGAAATTTGTTTTATCAGCAGCAATTTTAATAACTAATAATTCAAACAAAGTTCAAAATATTCAACGAAAAATGTTGAGGGATGCATCAAATCCATTAAATATGCCGGAAAAGAGGTAGGAATACAGCATAACAGCTTGAATAATTTGACCTGTTTTTTACAAATATTTTTAGCTTTAAAGAGTATTTTCGTTTAAATAAGGAAGGTTTTGCTTGGATATTAAAAAAAATTGAACCACATGTGGAATCTAAATCATTTCCACTGGCAATAGAGTTAGCAGCCACAATAAGATTCCTAGCTGAAGGCAGCTTTCAAAGGTCAGTTGGGAACGACTCTGGATCCCGGATCCAGTCACGATTCTTTCATATGGAATTTAAGTTTCGCACGAGACTTTTACCTAAGTAATTTTGAAAATGGAGATCGTGGTTCATGGCTTTTAGCCGATTCTGGATATGCGTTAGAGTCTTAGGTACTAGTTCCATATTAAAGACGTGCAACAGTATACCCAAAAGTATTTCCAAAACAAATATACCATATACATATCTGTTGAAATGGATATGAAAAAGCAAAAAAGAATACACAATATTGTATTTGGTTTTTTTTTTTGTAACACACATTACTCATACCAACAATAACAGTTGAATTTTGATTTTGTACCAGCATATATTTGTATTTGTTTTTTATTCTCAAATAACTGTTATACCACAATTATTTGCAAAATATTTGTTGTACGAGAGATATTTTTGAGGAAAAATAACATAATTAAGGTATTCACAAGGTGTGCTATCATGTTATATTGTCATAATGTTCTAACATTTTACAATGGTTTAAAAATATTGTTGTTGCTTTGTAAACAAAAAGTGTCTTAAATTAATAGAACTTTGCTTGCTATGTTTATTGTGCTGTCGTAATTAAAAAATTGTTTGTTTATTTACTTGAGTTTGCCATCACAACATCTAAAATGTATTTTTCGCACAAACTGGCTATTATTTTAGTTTTTTCACTTATTTTTGGAATTGTGGAAAACAATATTAATTTTTATATTTGTTTTAATTCAGCTGATTTAAATTCAAAATAGCACACTGAATTATGAGGGGTTGTTCACAGCAGTCGTATTTTTTCATGTTATTATTTTAAGACATATGACTTTATGACACCTTGTGAATCCCCCAATTATTTATTTTAAATATTTTCAACGATACACAATTAATACAGGGTGGGCCAAGTTTGACTGAATGATTTGAACTCTATTGGCATATTGTAGCCGTTGTGGTGCATCCCTCGGCAATAATTCTTGGGCCAATTGAATTTTATATGGAAACATCTTCAGATCAACTTTTAGAATACGTCGTAGCGATGTTCTGGAGATGTTCAATTGAGTATTAAATTAAAAATGCAAAAGTTATAAGCATTTCAAATCAGTCAGTCCAAGTTGGCCCACCCTGTATTTCTTACATTTGGGGGATTCACAAGGTGTCATAAAGTCATATGTCTTAAAATAATAACATGAAAAAATACGACTGCTGTGAACAACCCCTCATAATTCAGTGTGCTATTTTGAATTTAAATCAGCTGATTTAAAACAAATATAAAAATTAATATTGTTTTCCACAATTCCAAAAATAAGTGAAAAAACTAAAATAATAGCCAGTTTGTGCGAAAAATACATTTTAGATGTTGTGATGGCAAACTCAAGTAAATAAACAAACAATTTTTTAATTACGACAGCACAATAAACATAGCAAGCAAAGTTCTATTAATTTAAGACACTTTTTGTTTACAAAGCAACAACAATATTTTTAAACCATTGTAAAATGTTAGAACATTATGACAATATAACATGATAGCACACCTTGTGAATACCCCAAATGTAAAAAAACGGAGTTTGTTTTTCATATTTATAGTATGTATGTGTGAGTAAGTCGTGTTTTGACCTACATATGTATACATATGATTATGGGCCATTACTTTTATTTTGAAATTATAATATTTCGAGGTAAGTTTTTAATAAATCAGTAAGAAACTATTGTATATAAGTAATTTTATATACTTTGTTCCATTAATACCTATCATGTAAGATAATAACTTTTATAGAAACCGAATCTTAAATACCCGAATCTTAAATACCCTTCACCTAAGCGTAATAAGAAATACAGAAACTACACTAGACTAGAATATCCTAATTCTGTGTTTTCTATTCAGTCTTAGTGCAAATTTTATTCGTATTTGATATATTGTTTGAAAGACAATTTTACGACTAACATAATTTATGTTAAATATTTTGAAATTTTATCTAATTTCGACCATTTATAATTGATTTAATTACCAATTCTTACCATAATTTACAGAGTTCGTCTGATGTTCATAATAATCTTGAGTGTAACTTAACAAACAGAGTATAAAAAAGGGGTACGATTCGGTTTTAGTGATTTTGCTCAAAAAAAAAAAATAAACAAACACAAAATGAAATAGGGCTTTCACAGGAGATACCAGCAAAAAAAAAATTTGTTGGCGGTCACGCCTATTTTCGAGGGGCGGGCCCTTAAAGTTGAAAATATATAGGCCTATATCTCGGGAACTACTGGGTGTCTGATAATTTGTAATACATTGAATAAAACGTATTAAAAATACCTTTCCAACGATATATATCGTGATTATAAAATATGGACCGAATATGGGTTAAATCCGAAAAGAATATTTTTTGACCCGAATTTATTTGTTTTTTGGAAATGGTTCTATATGGCAGCTATGACAAATTATGGGCCGATCTTCTTAAATTTTGGAACAATTATATTCATGCATATGAGGATATTTCACGTCGAATTTCAACATAATAACGGTATATTTAAGATATATATTAGTATTAACGTGGATTTCGGTAGGGGACCTTATGTGGGGGATATAGTCAAATATGGACCGATATTCTCAAAATCCAGCAGTTTGATTTAGGCATGTATGTAAATGATCCGTGTAAAATTTTGGATTGGTACCCTTATTTATAAGAGATTTATGAGTATTAAAGTGATTTTTGGAAGAGGGCTTTATAAAAAGACCGAAATTAAGTAAATTGTGTGGAATGATTTTTGTATATATGTAAATGATCTGTACAAAGTTTTGAGTCGGTAACGATATTTATACAATATATATAGGGAAAAATGTCTTTTTCAGATGTGGTCCTTGTATGGGAGCTATGACCAGTTGTGGGCCGACCACCATCAAATTTAGTACAACAATTTATTTGCCTATAAAGAGTATTTATGTCAAATTTTAGCCGTTTAACATTATTTATATCCGTTTTATGCGTATTTAAGTGAATTTTGGAAGTGGACTTTATATGGGGTCCATGGTCAAACATGGACCGAAGTAAAAAAAATTCGTTTTGCGATTTCTTTTTGCACAAAACTTAGTTTTGCTGAATTTTGTCTTGATATTCCAATTTTATAGGCATTTATGTATAATTGAGCAATATTTCGGGAAGATTTTTGTATTGGAGCTATGACCATTTCTGGGCCGACCACCATAAAATTTGGTACAATAATTTATTTGCCTATAAAGAGTATTTATGTCAAATTTTAGCCGGTTAACATTATTTATATCTGTTTTATATGTATTTAAGTGAATTTTGTAAGTGGAATTTATATGGGGTCTATGGTCAAATATGGACCGAACTAAAAAAAATTTCGGTTTGTGATTTCTTTTTGTATAAAACTTATTTTTGCTGAATTTTGTCTTGATATTCCAATTTTATAGGCATTTATTTATCATTAAGCCATATTTCGGGAATGTATATATTTGTATGGGGGCTATGAGAAATCATGGACCGATTCTTACTATTTTCCGCACACTTTCTTCTTTTATAGTACAAACAACGTATACAAAATTTCATGGTATTATCTGCAATATATTTCAAAATATTGCAATAAAATGGACGAAAAATATCAATATTTTTATAGAGGTGGTCTCACATATTGGTTCATAACTCTGGTTGACCTACACCGATTTTGCTGATTTTAAATAGCAAACTTCTCGAAAGCACTTCTGACAGAATTATTGAAGGTTTGGATTCCGAACATATCTTGGGACTTCAAAAAACTGATTCCAACATCCAGACAGACAGACAGACAGACGGACATGGCTTAATCGACTTCGCTATCTATAAGGATCCAGAATATATATACTTTATAGGGTCGGAAAATTATATTGTGGAAATTTCACACGGAATGACAAACTTATATATACCCTTCTCACGATGGTGAAGGGTATAAAAATGCACACTTATTTTACAAAAAGAATTATTTTTTTGCTTATCATGTTACAACAATTTGCCCGAGTATCACAAATAACCATGTTATTGACATCAGTATTTGTTCATATCTGTTTTATGAAAACAAATAAAAGTAAATATGTTACTCTCATTCTCTCTTTATCTACTCACACAGTAAGTATTTTGTACAATAACAATACTTACCAATACCAGAAACAAGAAAATATTTACCAATACATACCAGAAGTAGCAAACTAAGAGAAACTGGTACTAACAGATAGAACTGTGCACGTGTTTATTCCATATAGAGTTCCTAATGCAGAATCAGCTCAACACAAATTTAATAAAGCTCACGCATCAGCTAGAAACATAATTGAAAGAACAATCGGAGTTCTTAAAAGCAGATTTCGATGTTTGTCTAGCGCTTTATGGTACAAACCACAAAAAATTGTAAAAATAATAAATATATAGTGACGTCGAAATATATTCCAGTAACGTAACAAATATTGATGCAAGCAGAAACCGGGATGCAATTGCGGAAAGTTTATTTCTAAATGCTTTCCTATAGTAAACAAAACATATGGCGTTTTCTTTTCTGGCAAAAATGTTACACGTTTTTCCCATTTCGCATCTTTTTTAATTTTTTTGTGTTCTTTTCTGAAAAAATGTCAACACTGCTAAAGTGGAGTGTGTTCCTTTCTATAAATGTCACACTATAAATTAAAAAAATGGTGCACCTTTCACACTCTGTATTTTTAGAGGGGGAGAATCGCACGATAAAACAGCTGACCAGTGATGTCAACTTTTGAGACTCAAAACGCGTAAACATTTTTGAAAAAAGGGCTAAAAGGAAAACATCCATATAAAACCACATCCAATTTTCTTTTTTTTTGCGTTTTGAGTGACTAAAATCCGGCTAAATCCCGAAAAGGGCTAAGTTGGCATCGCTACAACTGACATTTGTTTTGTTTATGAATGTGTATTTTTGTTAAGAAACAAAAAAAAATATACAAAATGGAAAATATTACTACTTTTTTATGTGCTGAAAAAATTATGATAAAATATTTTATATGATTATGGAAAAGTGAAAGGCTTTGTAGAGAACGTAATTTGAATACTCTGAAGTTGATGTATGTCAAATTTCATAGGACAATATCTCCTACTTCTTATGTATATATGTAATGTATGTCTACACATATATATATAATTTTTATAGTTTAAGAAGAATTTGCGTATTAGTCGAGAAGGTGCCATTGGTATTATTGATAAATATTCATTCAGGTATGTGATGGAAAACGATAACGAGTGAGTTTTTGAAGTCCATTTTAAAGTATTTCTAATTAAATTTTTAAAATTTTTGTTTTAAGATTCTCTTTAATAGCAAATTATCTTTATATTTTGTGGGATAAAACTGTTTTAATACAGAAATATTACGAAAAAATTAACTTCTAAAACTCAGTCGTTATCGTTTTTCATCACATTGTCTTATTTTAAGCGATCTTACCAGGGAGCTATCTGCTTCTTCTTTTTTAACAAACAACAAAAACAGCTGTACATGATAATAAAGTGTTACACTGTTGTAATTTTATGTTCTATTCTGACCATTAAAAATGCGACATCTTTAAAATGTGGGGTAAACATTATAAAAATGTACATAATAACGGTGTAACATTTTATTTCAGAAAAGAAAACACCAATAAACACATATGTATGTATGTTAGAGTTGTAAAAGTATCGGGTATTTAGGTACCGAGTACCCGATACCACATAATTTTTCGAGTACTCAATATCAAAAAGTACCTACCCGTTACTTTTAGGGTTGCATTTTTTCTCACTTTTTACTTAAAAATATGCCGAAAAAATACAACAGAAAAAATATATACATATGTATGTACATTATTAAAAAAACAAGCGTAAGCAAAAAAAAAAACGTGAAATATTTAACAATGTCTACAAAAAGAAGTTGTGTTTGGCTTCATTTTAAAGAAACAAAAGAAAATAAAGCTAAATGCAATATATGCAAAAAAGAAATTTCTTTCAAAGGTAAAAATAACACTAGCCAACAAGGTTTTTGACTGGAGCAACCAAATACATTTCCCAGTGTAATTTGGTGCGCTGAATTCGAATCTGTAAATGGTTTTTCTCTATCACGTCAGGTTTTCGAGATATAAAAAAAAGCTTTTATTAGATTTTTCCATAAAAAGTTATTAGTTTATTTAAAAATCAATGAGTTTTCAAAAGTGAATGGCGTTATATGATTGTCGTTTGTATTTCGTTGGTTCGGTTTCACGTATTAGAGTCCAACAATAGTCTCCCAGCATACTTTTATCCCAAAATCCTTGATAGTTTCTTTCAATTTTCATTAAATCTTGATGGGCGCGTTCCCCTTGTTCGTCGCTAACAGCACCTAGGTTTTGTGGGAAAAAATCTAAATGCGAATGGAGAAAATGTATTTTGAGTGACATTCGTGCACCCAATTCATGATAACTTTTCAATAATTCAGCAACAATTTGTCTGTAGTTTTCACTCTTATTGTTTCCAAGAAAACTTTTCACGATGCACTTAAAAGACTCCCAGGCTGTATATTCTTTCTCCGATAAACACTGCGAAAAATTATGATCATTGATAAGCTTCCTGATCTGAGGGCCAACAAATATCCCTTCTTTTATTTTAGCATATGAAATTTTAGGAAAAACTTTTAACAAATATTTAAATGCTGCACCATCTTTGTCCAGAGCCTTCACAAAGTTCTTAAAAAGGCCACAATTTTATGTGCAGCGGTGGAAGAAGAACATCATTTGGATCAATTAATGGTTTATTTGAAATGTTTTGTTTTCCTGGTGAATATTCAGTCCTTTTTGGCCACTCTGTTCTGAGGTAATGATGAAGTGTGGCGCGACTATCCCATAGACACAGGAAACAGCAATATTTTGTGAAACCTCCTTGCATACCAGTCAACAAACCAATGACCTGAAACAGATTTAAAAATAAAAACTGTTATTTACGATCATCTATGTATAGGTATATTACATATGTAAAGAAATTTAAATCACATACCTTAAGATCACCACAGATCTTCCATTTATTATCATTGTATTTAAGTAATGTCAAAATTTCAGTCATTGACTCATAATTTACTCATAAAATCTATACGATGAACAAATGTATTTTTAATGTATGATAAATGAAATCAAATTCTTCAAAAATCTTTGTTTGAAATTAACATTTTGCTACTACTGAACTGTAGACGACCAACCAGGGTTAGAGTACCAGTGGAATCCTAGCAAATTTTATTGGATAAAATCAACTAGAAAACAAAAATATATTAAAAAAATACCAACTATGTACTGAAATTAGCTTTTTTACAATTAGTACTTTAGTTCCGAATATCATATTGTGAGTTAAATTTTGAGTGGTTAAATGCTTATTTTATCTTTATTAGCTCATTTATTAAAAAAAACGCTTTTAATATTTTACTTTTACTAATAATCGTTGATAAAAAGTTTTTTATAGAATTTATGATATTAAAAAATTTCAAAATTAATTCAATAAATATTTGAAACAAAAACGAAATTCTTAACTTGGTGCGTTTTTTTGTAAATGGTGCGCTTTTTTCTCCATTTCGGTGCGTTTTGAAATTTCAAAGTTGACAACACTGATTTTTGTGTATTTTACGGTTGAGATGAAAGTAATATATAATAATCAGGTATGTGATGAAAATCGATTTCGATCCAAAAACGGTGTAAAATCGAAAGAAGTTGTGATGGCATCACTTATTTCTGTTTTATATTGTTCTTCTTCTTGTTTGTTTGTCAAATCGAATACGATTTCATTTTCCATTTTGTCCTATGAAAATGTCAAAAAAAAAGAGTGTGATGGAAAACGAAAATTTACTGTTTTAACCGTTTTTAAATCGAACACTCTTTTGTACACGATTAATTAATTTTAATACATAAAATTTATATTTTTAAAATATTTAAGCGAAAATGTAAGTATTTGTGTAGATACGTATGTACACAAAGCTTGTAGTTCGAAATTAATAAATATTGAAATGGAATTTTTAGGGGAAAACACACAAATAGTGCCCAAGAGGAATGCATGGTTAGTTTTATGGGAAAACACCCACAACTGGCGAAGAACTTTTTTAAAGGTGATAGAGTCGAAGCGGAAAAGCTTTGGCAAACGTTTGCGCAGGAGCTAAATAAGATTGGTCCACCACTAAAAGATTGTAACGGATGGAAGAAGGTAGATATCCTCAGTTTTTGTAAAAATTCAAATAAAATTACATTTTCTTGTATAAGTAGATATGGAGTGATAAAAAGTCTGCAATTAAAAAGAAAATTTCACAAAATAAAAAAGAGGCTCGTGCTACCGGTGGAGGACCACATAACCAATTATACATATCAAGCTTACAAGAAGCTATAGGAAA
This sequence comes from Bellardia pandia, assembly GCA_916048285.2. Lineage (NCBI taxonomy): Eukaryota > Metazoa > Arthropoda > Insecta > Diptera > Calliphoridae > Bellardia > Bellardia pandia. The sequence continues at coordinate 57,468,667 of OU696530.1, forward strand.
AATATGTGGTCTTTATGACTGTGTTGATGGCATAGAAGGATGCTCTTCATATGGGGGACAAAAAGAGAACAACATGTTAAACGAAACTGCCCTCGATATTAGTTCCGACTGCATTGGAGTAGATATTTTTGAGTCCGATCAGCCGAGCACTTCTAAAAAATCGTATAAAAGAAAACGACCAGATACACCCTCCCTTGAACAAAATCTAAAAAGTTTGATTCACAGTGAACAAAATAAAAATTCAGAAATAGAAAGAAGTTTAAAAGACATAACCAACAACTTAAAAAGAAGTTCCGAAATCTTCAAAAATACGGAATCCAATTTGAGACGAGTTTATAAAGCGCTGGACAAAGTGGTTGAAGGTTTAGATGCTCAAACTAAAGCCATTAATACCCAAACCGTTGAAATTTCTAAACAAAACACTGAAATCCTACGCCATAATAAAGAAGTGGAAAAAATTTTATATGAAAAGAACAACATCAAGAAAAAATGCTTAGAAATTAAAATGAAACAGTTGGAAAAATATATTTAAATAAAATGTTCGAAAAATTGTTATAAAAAACCAAATATGTACATGTATTTAAATAAATTTGATTTGATCATTTGACCGTGTCATGCACGGTAACATTATAATCAAAAGGAAAAGAACGTAGCCGCTTTCATTTGTACAATTCTCTAAACTTTTTTGATTACATTGATTCTCATTTCATATGTCGAATGTATTGTGTATTGGATTAACTTGTAATTTAAAAGCGTCTTATGAAATACATTAACCTTGTTTATTTATTAAAACAGGATTTTATTTGATTTTAAAAATAAAATTATTATGTACATAGTAGGTACTACATACATACATACATACATATGTATTTATGTTTTGTTTACTATAGGAAAGCATTTAGAAATAAACTTTCCGCAATTGCATCCCGGTTTCTGCTTGCATCAATATTTGTTACGTTACTGGAATATATTTCGACGTCACTAGGCTCAGTTTCTTCAAGAGGAGTACTCGTAATATTAAAATTATGGTCTATTTTGTAAAAGTTACACATATTGTGTAGTGCGCAGCATATATTTATTATTTTTACAATTTTTTGTGGTTTGTACCATAAAGCGCTAGCAAACATCGAAATCTGCTTTTAAGAACTCCGATTGTTCTTTCAATTATGTTTCTAGCTGATGCGTGAGCTTTATTAAATTTGTGTTGAGCTGATTCTGCATTAGGAACTCTATATGGAACTAGTACAAAAGACTCTAACGCATATCCAGAATCGGCTAAAAGCCATGAACCACGATCTCCATTTTTAAAATTACTTAGGTAAAAGTCTCGTGCGAAACTTAAATTCCATATGAAAGAATCGTGACTGGATCCGGGTCCAGTTGCGTCAATCGCCATAATATTAATTTTGTAATCACATATCTAAAAAAATTAAATAAAAATAAATGAATTCTTTCTAAATTTGTTAGCTTACTATCATGGCATTAATACTATAATAACCTTTTCTATTATAGTATAAATAGTCCTGGTTCCCTGGTTTTATTATTCTAATGTGGGTACCGTCAATACACCCAACAACGCCAGGAATTTTGAATTTTTCAAAAAAATTTTGTTTTGACTTTTCATCATCTTGTGCATCAGCTGAAATTTTTATCCAATATTCGCATAACACTTTTTCTAAAACAACTACCAACTTGGAAAATGATTTAGAAAATGTAGTTCTGTGCATTGCTACAACAGAGTCGTTCCCAACCGACCTTTGAAAGCTGCCTTCAGCTAGGAATCTTATTGTGGCTGCTAACTCTATTGCCAGTGGAAATGATTTAGATTCCACATGTGGTTCAATTTTTTTTAATATCCAAGCAAAACCTTCCTTATTTAAACGAAAATACTCTTTAAAGCTAAAAATATTTGTAAAAAACAGGTCAAATTATTCAAGCTGTTATGCTGTATTCCTACCTCTTTTCCGGCATATTTAATGGATTTGATGCATCCCTCAACATTTTTCGTTGAATATTTTGAACTTTGTTTGAATTATTAGTTATTAAAATTGCTGCTGATAAAACAAATGCCATTTTTAGTGGTATTAAGATTCAAATAAATGTTTATTTTTTAAACCAAACTTGCAGTTTGACATGAAACGATCTAAAATGAAACAAAAAATGGGAAGTAAAACCGTTCGTTTTTCATCACATCTTAAAGCAAAGCGTTCGTTTTCAGCATTCGATTTCATTTGAAAACGAATCGATTTTCATCACATACCTGAATGTAATTGTTGGAAATGCTTTCAATATACATACAGGTATGTGATGAAAATCGATTCGTTTTTAACTGAAATCGAATGCTGAAAACGAACGCTTTGCTTTAAGATGTGATGAAAAACGAACGGTTTTACTTCTCATTTTTTGTTTCATTTTAGATCGTTTCATGTCAAACTGCAAGTTTGGTTTAAAAAATAAACATTTATTTGAAATTTGTTTTATCAGCAGCAATTTTAATAACTAATAATTCAAACAAAGTTCAAAATATTCAACGAAAAATGTTGAGGGATGCATCAAATCCATTAAATATGCCGGAAAAGAGGTAGGAATACAGCATAACAGCTTGAATAATTTGACCTGTTTTTTACAAATATTTTTAGCTTTAAAGAGTATTTTCGTTTAAATAAGGAAGGTTTTGCTTGGATATTAAAAAAAATTGAACCACATGTGGAATCTAAATCATTTCCACTGGCAATAGAGTTAGCAGCCACAATAAGATTCCTAGCTGAAGGCAGCTTTCAAAGGTCAGTTGGGAACGACTCTGGATCCCGGATCCAGTCACGATTCTTTCATATGGAATTTAAGTTTCGCACGAGACTTTTACCTAAGTAATTTTGAAAATGGAGATCGTGGTTCATGGCTTTTAGCCGATTCTGGATATGCGTTAGAGTCTTAGGTACTAGTTCCATATTAAAGACGTGCAACAGTATACCCAAAAGTATTTCCAAAACAAATATACCATATACATATCTGTTGAAATGGATATGAAAAAGCAAAAAAGAATACACAATATTGTATTTGGTTTTTTTTTTTGTAACACACATTACTCATACCAACAATAACAGTTGAATTTTGATTTTGTACCAGCATATATTTGTATTTGTTTTTTATTCTCAAATAACTGTTATACCACAATTATTTGCAAAATATTTGTTGTACGAGAGATATTTTTGAGGAAAAATAACATAATTAAGGTATTCACAAGGTGTGCTATCATGTTATATTGTCATAATGTTCTAACATTTTACAATGGTTTAAAAATATTGTTGTTGCTTTGTAAACAAAAAGTGTCTTAAATTAATAGAACTTTGCTTGCTATGTTTATTGTGCTGTCGTAATTAAAAAATTGTTTGTTTATTTACTTGAGTTTGCCATCACAACATCTAAAATGTATTTTTCGCACAAACTGGCTATTATTTTAGTTTTTTCACTTATTTTTGGAATTGTGGAAAACAATATTAATTTTTATATTTGTTTTAATTCAGCTGATTTAAATTCAAAATAGCACACTGAATTATGAGGGGTTGTTCACAGCAGTCGTATTTTTTCATGTTATTATTTTAAGACATATGACTTTATGACACCTTGTGAATCCCCCAATTATTTATTTTAAATATTTTCAACGATACACAATTAATACAGGGTGGGCCAAGTTTGACTGAATGATTTGAACTCTATTGGCATATTGTAGCCGTTGTGGTGCATCCCTCGGCAATAATTCTTGGGCCAATTGAATTTTATATGGAAACATCTTCAGATCAACTTTTAGAATACGTCGTAGCGATGTTCTGGAGATGTTCAATTGAGTATTAAATTAAAAATGCAAAAGTTATAAGCATTTCAAATCAGTCAGTCCAAGTTGGCCCACCCTGTATTTCTTACATTTGGGGGATTCACAAGGTGTCATAAAGTCATATGTCTTAAAATAATAACATGAAAAAATACGACTGCTGTGAACAACCCCTCATAATTCAGTGTGCTATTTTGAATTTAAATCAGCTGATTTAAAACAAATATAAAAATTAATATTGTTTTCCACAATTCCAAAAATAAGTGAAAAAACTAAAATAATAGCCAGTTTGTGCGAAAAATACATTTTAGATGTTGTGATGGCAAACTCAAGTAAATAAACAAACAATTTTTTAATTACGACAGCACAATAAACATAGCAAGCAAAGTTCTATTAATTTAAGACACTTTTTGTTTACAAAGCAACAACAATATTTTTAAACCATTGTAAAATGTTAGAACATTATGACAATATAACATGATAGCACACCTTGTGAATACCCCAAATGTAAAAAAACGGAGTTTGTTTTTCATATTTATAGTATGTATGTGTGAGTAAGTCGTGTTTTGACCTACATATGTATACATATGATTATGGGCCATTACTTTTATTTTGAAATTATAATATTTCGAGGTAAGTTTTTAATAAATCAGTAAGAAACTATTGTATATAAGTAATTTTATATACTTTGTTCCATTAATACCTATCATGTAAGATAATAACTTTTATAGAAACCGAATCTTAAATACCCGAATCTTAAATACCCTTCACCTAAGCGTAATAAGAAATACAGAAACTACACTAGACTAGAATATCCTAATTCTGTGTTTTCTATTCAGTCTTAGTGCAAATTTTATTCGTATTTGATATATTGTTTGAAAGACAATTTTACGACTAACATAATTTATGTTAAATATTTTGAAATTTTATCTAATTTCGACCATTTATAATTGATTTAATTACCAATTCTTACCATAATTTACAGAGTTCGTCTGATGTTCATAATAATCTTGAGTGTAACTTAACAAACAGAGTATAAAAAAGGGGTACGATTCGGTTTTAGTGATTTTGCTCAAAAAAAAAAAATAAACAAACACAAAATGAAATAGGGCTTTCACAGGAGATACCAGCAAAAAAAAAATTTGTTGGCGGTCACGCCTATTTTCGAGGGGCGGGCCCTTAAAGTTGAAAATATATAGGCCTATATCTCGGGAACTACTGGGTGTCTGATAATTTGTAATACATTGAATAAAACGTATTAAAAATACCTTTCCAACGATATATATCGTGATTATAAAATATGGACCGAATATGGGTTAAATCCGAAAAGAATATTTTTTGACCCGAATTTATTTGTTTTTTGGAAATGGTTCTATATGGCAGCTATGACAAATTATGGGCCGATCTTCTTAAATTTTGGAACAATTATATTCATGCATATGAGGATATTTCACGTCGAATTTCAACATAATAACGGTATATTTAAGATATATATTAGTATTAACGTGGATTTCGGTAGGGGACCTTATGTGGGGGATATAGTCAAATATGGACCGATATTCTCAAAATCCAGCAGTTTGATTTAGGCATGTATGTAAATGATCCGTGTAAAATTTTGGATTGGTACCCTTATTTATAAGAGATTTATGAGTATTAAAGTGATTTTTGAAAGAGGGCTTTATAAAAAGACCGAAATTAAGTAAATTGTGTGGAATGATTTTTGTATATATGTAAATGATCTGTACAAAGTTTTGAGTCGGTAACGATATTTATACAATATATATAGGGAAAAATGTCTTTTTCAGATGTGGTCCTTGTATGGGAGCTATGACCAGTTGTGGGCCGACCACCATCAAATTTAGTACAACAATTTATTTGCCTATAAAGAGTATTTATGTCAAATTTTAGCCGTTTAACATTATTTATATCCGTTTTATGCGTATTTAAGTGAATTTTGGAAGTGGACTTTATATGGGGTCCATGGTCAAACATGGACCGAAGTAAAAAAAATTCGTTTTGCGATTTCTTTTTGCACAAAACTTAGTTTTGCTGAATTTTGTCTTGATATTCCAATTTTATAGGCATTTATGTATAATTGAGCAATATTTCGGGAAGATTTTTGTATTGGAGCTATGACCATTTCTGGGCCGACCACCATAAAATTTGGTACAATAATTTATTTGCCTATAAAGAGTATTTATGTCAAATTTTAGCCGGTTAACATTATTTATATCTGTTTTATATGTATTTAAGTGAATTTTGTAAGTGGAATTTATATGGGGTCTATGGTCAAATATGGACCGAACTAAAAAAAATTTCGGTTTGTGATTTCTTTTTGTATAAAACTTATTTTTGCTGAATTTTGTCTTGATATTCCAATTTTATAGGCATTTATTTATCATTAAGCCATATTTCGGGAATGTATATATTTGTATGGGGGCTATGAGAAATCATGGACCGATTCTTACTATTTTCCGCACACTTTCTTCTTTTATAGTACAAACAACGTATACAAAATTTCATGGTATTATCTGCAATATATTTCAAAATATTGCAATAAAATGGACGAAAAATATCAATATTTTTATAGAGGTGGTCTCACATATTGGTTCATAACTCTGGTTGACCTACACCGATTTTGCTGATTTTAAATAGCAAACTTCTCGAAAGCACTTCTGACAGAATTATTGAAGGTTTGGATTCCGAACATATCTTGGGACTTCAAAAAACTGATTCCAACATCCAGACAGACAGACAGACAGACGGACATGGCTTAATCGACTTCGCTATCTATAAGGATCCAGAATATATATACTTTATAGGGTCGGAAAATTATATTGTGGAAATTTCACACGGAATGACAAACTTATATATACCCTTCTCACGATGGTGAAGGGTATAAAAATGCACACTTATTTTACAAAAAGAATTATTTTTTTGCTTATCATGTTACAACAATTTGCCCGAGTATCACAAATAACCATGTTATTGACATCAGTATTTGTTCATATCTGTTTTATGAAAACAAATAAAAGTAAATATGTTACTCTCATTCTCTCTTTATCTACTCACACAGTAAGTATTTTGTACAATAACAATACTTACCAATACCAGAAACAAGAAAATATTTACCAATACATACCAGAAGTAGCAAACTAAGAGAAACTGGTACTAACAGATAGAACTGTGCACGTGTTTATTCCATATAGAGTTCCTAATGCAGAATCAGCTCAACACAAATTTAATAAAGCTCACGCATCAGCTAGAAACATAATTGAAAGAACAATCGGAGTTCTTAAAAGCAGATTTCGATGTTTGTCTAGCGCTTTATGGTACAAACCACAAAAAATTGTAAAAATAATAAATATATAGTGACGTCGAAATATATTCCAGTAACGTAACAAATATTGATGCAAGCAGAAACCGGGATGCAATTGCGGAAAGTTTATTTCTAAATGCTTTCCTATAGTAAACAAAACATATGGCGTTTTCTTTTCTGGCAAAAATGTTACACGTTTTTCCCATTTCGCATCTTTTTTAATTTTTTTGTGTTCTTTTCTGAAAAAATGTCAACACTGCTAAAGTGGAGTGTGTTCCTTTCTATAAATGTCACACTATAAATTAAAAAAATGGTGCACCTTTCACACTCTGTATTTTTAGAGGGGGAGAATCAAGGTGAATTTAAATACTAGGTGATAGCGTAGCGCCAGCTGATTATTCATGGTGAATTTGAAAATGCCAAAAAGTTATATAAAAAAAAAACTTTTTGACAGTGACGAAAGTTTTTCATATAGAAAAATGCCTGTTGTTCTTGCCTTGTTGTAATTGTTGTAGCAATGCGGTCACCTGGTATTTAATTTCACCATGGGGAGAATCGCACGATAAAACAGCTGACCAGTGATGTCAACTTTTGAGACTCAAAACGCGTAAACATTTTTGAAAAAAGGGCTAAAAGGAAAACATCCATATAAAACCACATCCAATTTTCTTTTTTTTTGCGTTTTGAGTGACTAAAATCCGGCTAAATCCCGAAAAGGGCTAAGTTGGCATCGCTACAACTGACATTTGTTTTGTTTATGAATGTGTATTTTTGTTAAGAAACAAAAAAAAATATACAAAATGGAAAATATTACTACTTTTTTATGTGCTGAAAAAATTATGATAAAATATTTTATATGATTATGGAAAAGTGAAAGGCTTTGTAGAGAACGTAATTTGAATACTCTGAAGTTGATGTATGTCAAATTTCATAGGACAATATCTCCTACTTCTTATGTATATATGTAATGTATGTCTACACATATATATATAATTTTTATAGTTTAAGAAGAATTTGCGTATTAGTCGAGAAGGTGCCATTGGTATTATTGATAAATATTCATTCAGGTATGTGATGGAAAACGATAACGAGTGAGTTTTTGAAGTCCATTTTAAAGTATTTCTAATTAAATTTTTAAAATTTTTGTTTTAAGATTCTCTTTAATAGCAAATTATCTTTATATTTTGTGGGATAAAACTGTTTTAATACAGAAATATTACGAAAAAATTAACTTCTAAAACTCAGTCGTTATCGTTTTTCATCACATTGTCTTATTTTAAGCGATCTTACCAGGGAGCTATCTGCTTCTTCTTTTTTAACAAACAACAAAAACAGCTGTACATGATAATAAAGTGTTACACTGTTGTAATTTTATGTTCTATTCTGACCATTAAAAATGCGACATCTTTAAAATGTGGGGTAAACATTATAAAAATGTACATAATAACGGTGTAACATTTTATTTCAGAAAAGAAAACACCAATAAACACATATGTATGTATGTTAGAGTTGTAAAAGTATCGGGTATTTAGGTACCGAGTACCCGATACCACATAATTTTTCGAGTACTCAATATCAAAAAGTACCTACCCGTTACTTTTAGGGTTGCATTTTTTCTCACTTTTTACTTAAAAATATGCCGAAAAAATACAACAGAAAAAATATATACATATGTATGTACATTATTAAAAAAACAAGCGTAAGCAAAAAAAAAAAACGTGAAATATTTAACAATGTCTACAAAAAGAAGTTGTGTTTGGCTTCATTTTAAAGAAACAAAAGAAAATAAAGCTAAATGCAATATATGCAAAAAAGAAATTTCTTTCAAAGGTAAAAATAACACTAGCCAACAAGGTTTTTGACTGGAGCAACCAAATACATTTCCCAGTGTAATTTGGTGCGCTGAATTCGAATCTGTAAATGGTTTTTCTCTATCACGTCAGGTTTTCGAGATATAAAAAAAAGCTTTTATTAGATTTTTCCATAAAAAGTTATTAGTTTATTTAAAAATCAATGAGTTTTCAAAAGTGAATGGCGTTATATGATTGTCGTTTGTATTTCGTTGGTTCGGTTTCACGTATTAGAGTCCAACAATAGTCTCCCAGCATACTTTTATCCCAAAATCCTTGATAGTTTCTTTCAATTTTCATTAAATCTTGATGGGCGCGTTCCCCTTGTTCGTCGCTAACAGCACCTAGGTTTTGTGGGAAAAAATCTAAATGCGAATGGAGAAAATGTATTTTGAGTGACATTCGTGCACCCAATTCATGATAACTTTTCAATAATTCAGCAACAATTTGTCTGTAGTTTTCACTCTTATTGTTTCCAAGAAAACTTTTCACGATGCACTTAAAAGACTCCCAGGCTGTATATTCTTTCTCCGATAAACACTGCGAAAAATTATGATCATTGATAAGCTTCCTGATCTGAGGGCCAACAAATATCCCTTCTTTTATTTTAGCATATGAAATTTTAGGAAAAACTTTTAACAAATATTTAAATGCTGCACCATCTTTGTCCAGAGCCTTCACAAAGTTCTTAAAAAGGCCACAATTTTATGTGCAGCGGTGGAAGAAGAACATCATTTGGATCAATTAATGGTTTATTTGAAATGTTTTGTTTTCCTGGTGAATATTCAGTCCTTTTTGGCCACTCTGTTCTGAGGTAATGATGAAGTGTGGCGCGACTATCCCATAGACACAGGAAACAGCAATATTTTGTGAAACCTCCTTGCATACCAGTCAACAAACCAATGACCTGAAACAGATTTAAAAATAAAAACTGTTATTTACGATCATCTATGTATAGGTATATTACATATGTAAAGAAATTTAAATCACATACCTTAAGATCACCACAGATCTTCCATTTATTATCATTGTATTTAAGTAATGTCAAAATTTCAGTCATTGACTCATAATTTTCCTTCGTATTAATGGCATGAGCAATTGGTATGGATGGATTTTTATTGCCATTATGTAAAAGAAGTGCCTTTAAACTGTACTTAGAGCCATCAATAAATAATCTCCATTCAGTTTTGTCATATGGCTGGTTCATTTTTCGAAATAAACCATTAACATCAGTGCAGTACAGAATAGAGCCTTTCTTTTCAAAATATGCAGTCAATTCCAAACCTCTTTTTCTATAGATTGTTACTTTCGTCCCAGTTGCAAGATGTTTCCACTGCTGCATGCGTGAAGCAAGTATTTCTGCGTCTTGCTTCGTTAAATGCAAGTCCCGAATTAGATCACTCAGCTCAGCTTGAGTCACTAAATGGCGCTCACTATCAGCCTCATACAAACTACAACTGCTGCCGAAAGATATTTCGGACTCACTGCTCGTAGCACCGGGAATGACTGGTAGTGGATCAGTTGATAGACGTTGAACCGGTTTGGAAACTGATAGGACATTATTTGATTTTTCGATTTTTCATATTGAATCCAGTAACTTTTGTTAAACAGAAATAACAATCAGTTTGGTGGTTACTTGACTCTCTCCAAAGTACTGGAATTGAAAAATCTAAATAGATTTTCTCGCCATTTGACCACTTGTATAAAATAGTTCTGCAACGATTGCAAAACATTGTCGGTGTCCACGGTTTGTCCAAGTTTCCGACAGCAAAACCAAAATAATGTAGATATGCATATTTTAGTGATTCTGATATTGCATATCCTTTTTTTCCAATCAGATATTCACCACACACAAAGCAAAAATAGCTCGGATTAGTAACACACGATCTCACTGACATGCTTAAATTCTACCTTTATACAAATTTATAATGAATGTAGGCTTTTGTCAAATTAATAACTGTGAAATTGTAGCGTCAGTATTAACTATTTTACAGTATTGCCAGCATGCGATAAAAAACGAACTGGACGTGATAGCCCAACTTTGTTGCCAGATTCGAATTCAGCGCAGCCAGATTAGCTAAAAAACATACTTCGTTTCCCCAGTCAAAATTTTTTGCCTAATTTGTTGGCCAGTGTAATTAAAATAAATAGATTGTAAAATTATTAATTATATTTTATTTAAGGTGATGGAACCTCAAACCTTAAAACATATAAAAAAGACATTTTTAAAATATTTCAGAGATATTTAACAAACATAAAACTTAAAATAAAAAAATTACGTTAAATTGTAGTTAAAAGTATCGGGTAGTATCGAGTACCCATTTAAAAAGTATCGAGTAGTAACCGATACTTAAAAGTAACTGGATTTTACAACACTAATGTATGTATGTAGTCAGTGCTGATATTCAGCCGGTTCGGACCGGTTCGCTCGAACCGGTTGTTAAAATTTTAAAAGTTTTGCGAACCGGTTGTTGCATATTCACCCTTCTCGTGAATAAAAATTCCATATGAAATTTGTTGGGGTGATTATGTTTTTTGTTTTAACGGTTTTATAAAATGTGTATTTATCAAGGTGATTAGTCTCGGCAACAAACACAATATTGTTCAGTTGTTCATTGTCCAAACGTACAAACAAATGATTTTATTTTGATCATACATTGGATTCTTGGATGATGATGTTTTCTTCAATCTTTTGAGAAAAAAATAAAACAATTTTTTTTGACTTTTATTTTGCAAAATCAAAACTATTTTTTTATTAAACAAAAGTTTATATCATTTCCTTCAAGAGGCTTGTGGTCTGTTACTGGGATGCGACTTTAAAATTTTCGCTATTTTTATCAAAATTTGGCAAAAATATAATTTTTTTAAGCGAACCGGTTGTTAATTGTTTCGAATATCACCACTGTATGTAGTACCTACTATGTACATATTAATTTTATTTTTAAAATCAAATAAAATCCTGTTTTAATAAATAAACAAGGTTAATGTATTTCATAAGACGCTTTTAAATTACAAGTTAATCCAATACACAATACATTCGACATATGAAATGAGAATCAATGTAATCAAAAAAGTTTAGAGAATTGTACAAATGAAAGCGGATACGTTCTTTTCCTTTTGATTATAATGTTACCGTGCATGACACGGTCAAATGATCAAATCAAATTTATTTAAATACATGTACATTAGGGTGGCCCCAAAATAAAATTGCGGATGTTCCCGACTAATAAGAAAATTTGATTCATTTTAAGACTACGTTTCTCAATTTTTTTCTCCTGGGGTCAATATTTGGTGAGCTGGATCAAAGGATAAAAAGGTCCTTTTTAGAGGTTTTTTGATTTGTTTTCACATTTCTTCCAAAGGAACTATATGTAAATTTGGTATCACATGAAAGGGCTTTGAGAGGCGCATTCAATGGGTTATCAAAAATTAAAAAACATTTTTTTTTAATTCAAAAATTTTTAAAATTTCAGACAAAATTTTAGTGTTTTTTTATTTTTTCATAGAATTTAATTAAATAAATAGTTGAAGTTTCTTGATTATAATCAAGGCAATTTAACCCAAATGGTTTCTCCAGTTATTTAACTTATAAAATATACGTTTTTTTAATACCTATTACATTAACGAATTGAGTTAATAGAGATTGTCAGATAGGGAAGAATTAAGGTTTAAAAAAAAATTTATAAAAATTTAAATAAGTAGAATTTTAAAAAACGGGAAAAACCATTTGGATTAAATTGCATGATGTTTATAATCAAGAAATTTCAAGTATTTATTTAAGTAAATTCGATGAAAAAATAAAAAAACACTAAAATTTTGCCTGAAATTTCCAAAATTTTTGAATTTAAAATTTTTTTTGTTTAATTTTTGATAACCCATTGAATGCGCCCCTTAAAGACCTTTCATATTATACCAAATTTACATATAGTGCCTTTGGAAGAAGTGTGAAAAAAATCAAAAAACCTCTAAAAAGGACATTTTTATCCTTTGATCCAGCTCACTAAATATTGACCCCAGGAGAAAAAAATTGAGAAACGTAGTCTTAAAATTAATCAAATTTTCATATTAGTCGGGAACATCGATACCTTATTTTTTCTCCATACAAACGGGGCCACCCTAATGTACATATTTGGTTTTTTATAACAATTTTTGGAATATTTTATTTAAATATATTTTTCCAACTGTTTCATTTTAATTTCTAAGCATTTTTTCTTGATGTTGTTCTTTTCATATAAAATGTTTTCCACTTCTTTATTAAGGCGTAGGATTTCAGTGTTTTGTTTAGAAATTTTAACGGTTTGGGTATTAATGGCTTTAGTTTAAGCATCTAAACCTTCAACCACTTTGTCCAGCGCTTTATAAACTCGTCTCAAATTGGATTCCGTATTTTTGAATATTTCGGAACTTGTTTTTAAGTTGTTGGTTATGTCTTTTAAACTTCTTTCTATTTCTGAATTTTTATTTTGTTCACTGTGAATCTAACTTTTTAGATTTTGTTCAAGGGAGGGTGTATCTAGGCGTTTTCTTTTATACTCCAATGCAGTCGGAACTAATATCGAGGGCAGTTTCGTTTAACGTGTTGTTCTCTTTTTGTCCCCCATATGAAGAGCATCCTTCTATGCCATCAACACAGTCATAAAGACCACATATTTTTCCTATAGCTTCTTGTAAGCTTGATATGTATAATTGTTTATGTGGTCCTCCACCGGTAGCACGAGCCTCTTTTTTATATTGTGAAATTTTCTTTTTAATTGCAGACTTTTTATCACTCCATAACTACTTATACAAGAAAATGTAATTTTATTTGAATTTTTACAGAAACTGAACATATCTACCTTCTTCCATCCGTTACAATCTTTTAGTGGTGGACAAATCTTATTTAGCACCTGCGCAAACGTTTGCCAAAGCTTTTCCGCTTCGACTCTATCACCTTTAAAAAAGTTTTTTGCCAGTTGTGGGTGTTTTTCCATAAAACTAACCATGCATTCCTCTTGGGCACTATTTGTGTGTTTTCCCCTAAAAATTCCATTTCAATATTTATTAATTTCGAACTACAAGCTTTGTGTACATACGTATCTACACAAATACTTACATTTTCGCTTAAATATTTTAAAAATATAAATTTTATGTATTAAAATTATTAAATCGTGTACAAAAGAGTGTTCGATTTAAAAACGGTTAAAACCATGGTGAAATTAAATACTAGGTGACAGCATTGCTACAACAATTACAACAAGGCAAGAACAACAGGCATTTTTCTATATGTAAAAACCTTCGTCACTGTCAAAAAATTTTTTTTTTATATAACTTTTTGACATTTTCAATTTCACCATGAATAATCAGCTGGCGCTACGCTGTCACCTTGTATTTAAATTCACCTTGGTTAAAACAGTAAATTTTCGTTTTCCATCACACTCTTTTTTTTTGACATTTTCATAGGACAAAATGGAAAATGAAATCGTATTCGATTTGACAAACAAACAAGAAGTAGAACAATATAAAACAGAAATAAGTGATGCCATCACAACCCATTGAATGCGCCTCTCAAAGACCTTTCATATAATACCAAATTTACATATAGTTCCTTTGGAAGAAATGTGAAAAAAATCTAAAAACCTCTAAAAGGGACATTTTTATCCTTTGATCCAGCTCACCAAATATTGACCCCAGGACAAAAAAATTGAGAAACCTAGTCTTAAAATGAATCAAATTTTCATATTTGTCGGGAACATCGATGCCTTATTTTTTCTCCATACAAACGGGGCCACCCTAATACATATATAAAATAGGATGTATGTATGTAACGTATGGACTCCAAAACGGCTGGGCCGATTTTGATGAAATTTTCAGGGAATCTTCAGAATATTCAGGCGGGGGACACTGTGAACTCTGATTTTTGATTCTTGGTCGGCGGGCGGAGGGGCGTGGAAAAATCCATTTTTCATCACTGTGTACCTTATAGGAGACCAAACCTCTGGACCGATATTTTTGAAATTTTCACAGCATTTAATTGGGACTCTGGTATGATTAATAGGGTACTTTTTTTGACCATGCCCATTTTTACGCCCACTTTTTAAAAATTATGTAATTGCTCCCATATAGTTTTTAACAGATTTACTTCAAATTGTATATACATTATATACTCCAGGCGAGGTAAAAATAAATATTTCTTAAGCCACGCCCCTTTCACGCCCCTTTTCACGCGAAATTTTTGAAAGTTTTATTCTCTATACAAATTTGTTCATTCCAACGTATTTTTTTTATTTGGTAGTATATTGCTCTTAATACTGTTAACGTCGCCATATAACTATGAACCACGCCTACTTCATCGCCCCCTTTTTTTAATTCAGATACTTACTTATACCACTAACAATGTTTGCTATACAAAATACTTTTTTTGTAATATGTATTTACCTAAAGTTTTATATACTTTTTAACTACATACATTTTTTTATTACCAAATCCCCATTTTTCGCCCCATTTCACCTTAAATTATATTGCTTTTAATCTATGAATGTGTGTCTGTATGTTTGTGCTTAATAGGAGGCCAAACCCTTGGACCAATCTGCCTGAAATTTTTACAGCATGTTTCTTTGACTCTGGAAGGAATTATAGGCTATATGAAGTTTTGATTGTACAAACGCCCATATAACCCACAAATTTAACCCGCCATATTTTGGGCATTTTTTGACGTACGTCGGTGATTTTTGGTGCATATGGTATTGGCATAATTAGGAATACGTACCAGGAGAAAAGTGAGTGGGACCACGCCCCTTTTTAGGAAAATTAATCATCGTAATATAGTCTTAACTACTGGACCGATCGTCATTAAATTTTCACAACAGGATATTCTTACGAAATAATAAATTCTTGACTATGTAAGTGGACAAAGGGGCATGGTCTCGCCTAAAGCATTGCAATAAATACATTAAAATTAAATAAATAAATGTTTGTAAATATATAAATTTGTTTTATTTTATGACGAGGGGGGGGGGGGGTAGCAAAACACACCGGGTTTAGCTAGTACATATATAAAAATGAATGTGTGTGTATATTTGTGCTTAATAGAGGTCAAACCCTTGGACCGATCTGCCTGAAGTTTTCACAGCATGTTACTGTGACTCTGAAGGAATAATAAGCTATATGAAGTTTTGATTGTTCAAACGAGGGTGGCACCGCCCATATAACCCTAAAATTTAGATCGCCATATTTTGGGAATTTTTTGACCTAATAAATTGGCATAATTAGGAATACGTACCAGGAGAAATTTAGGTGGCACCACGCCCCTTCTTAGGAAAATTAAAAATCGTAATATAGTCTTAACTACTGGACCGATCGTCATTAAATTTTCACACTAGCATATCCTTGCGAAATAATAAATTCTTGACTATGTAAGTGGACAAAGAGGCATGGCCTCGCCCACTGAAATGCATCGCTCATATGACGCGCTTCAATATCCTATTATTTTTCCATATGAAGAAGATGGGTATCACTTTAAAATGCGTCAAATCAATGAAGCAACCCGTAAGGCCGTTAATTATCCTGTTAAATTCTTACATTCACTCGATGTGCCAGGCTTTCCACCACATGTGCTACAACTTAAAATTGGAGTGCCAATTATTTTACTGCGTAATATCGATCACCACGGCTTTCAATGGCACTCGACTTGCAGTAAAAAAACTGGGAAATAATTTATTATAAGCGACTATTATAACAGGAAAATATAAAGGTACAGATGTACTTTTGCCTCGCATTCCAATGCTATCAACAGATTTACCATTCGATTTTAAACAATTGCAGTTTCCTGTTCGGTTAGCGTTTGCGATGACTGTTAACATCCCGTGTAGGAAAACCCACCGATTTATATGTGTATGCTCCTGATGAGTAAACTAAAAATATTGTATATCCTAAAGCATTGCAATAAATAAATTAAAATCAAATAAATAAATTTTTGCAAATATATATGTAAATACGTTTTATTTTTTTTATAACGAGGGGGGTAGCGGAGCACACCTGGTTTAGCTAGTATGTAATAAAATACGAATCCAAAACGAATCTTCAATTTTATTTGGAGTCTATTGCTGTATTTTCATTTATTTAAGATGCAAAAAAATAAGTTTCAAACAAATTTTAACTTTTGTTACGCGCTACTAACTTGTTATGTAAATAACAAAAATCGACTAAAACACAAAGTTTAGGAGGCATATAATTGGCTCTAAACCCGTATGCTAGCGCATAAACATATAAAAACTCTTAATGCCTATAAAAACCAAAGAGTTTCAAAAACATTTATATCCTATTTAAAGAGAATAAAAAAATAGGAAAAAACCATGGCTAGATGTAGTGCCACGTAGGATAAACTTATTCCCTCCCAATGAACTAATAGTCCAACGCCTTGACAGTAAACTTACCCTAAAATTTAAATCTGTCCCTAATGAAGACTAATATACTTAATTACATTTTACAAAATTTCCTTTAGATACCCTTCCCATAAAAAAAAAATATTTAGAAATTCATTTTCTAATTAAGCAAACAACAAAGTTTTATTGAATAAAAAAAATTAAAGGCATGTAATTACAGCTTTTTATAAATAAAAGAAAAATATCATAACATCAACGATGCTGATATTATACTGAATACTATGTTTTTTTTACAAAATTGATTAAAGCAGAGTTCAAAAATGAATAAAGGCGAACAATTTGGAAATAAAAACAAAATAACTTCTCAATACGAATAATTACAAAAAAAAATAGAGATCAATATTACTCACAACATATTTAATTGTTGATGTTCCAATTTATAATCGTCTCGTTTGAAGGGCCCAGCAAAATGAGATGATGTTGTTGTTGTTTGCTAAATGAAAAGATTCTCATGTGTTTTTTTGTAATTATGTTAAATAAAGTTTATGAAAAGAAGTTAAGTAAAAAAAAAACATTAAATTTTAAGTTACAGACTTAGTTAAAATAATAAGTACAAATGATTTTAATTAATTATAAGGGAAATTGTTAAAAATATTTCATGTTTTCTTGGTTTATTCTGTTTTATATTGATCTTAGATAATTTTAATAAATTTTGAATTAATCGAATTATTATTAAATTAAAATCATTTGAACTTTTCAAAAATAAAAATAAAATTAAATTATGTCTTGTATATTGATTTTAGTATAATTTAGATTTTTAATTTCATGTTTTATATAGTTCACATTGTTAAATTAGTTTATATATATATATGATATTTCTTAGTTTTTCTTAGTAATTAACAAAAAAAAAATAATAAGAAAAAAAAGTTAACATATATATAGGTTTTAGCAATTCGTTTTCTTTTGTAGGTTAAGTTCAACACAATTTTTAGGACATACTTGAAAATATTAGGTATAAAATTTCAATTATAAGGAAAATATTTAGAATTTTTTCCATGTATTATTTTATTGATTTTATGCACAGGAGCAAATAAACTAGTTTTATTTATTTTTTTTTAATGTGTTTAATAAATATATTATTTTAAAATTTAATTAAGTGTTATATAATTTGATACTGTATTAAATAATTTAAGTTTTTATTAATTATTTATTTGTAATTGCCAAACCATGTAGAATTTCGTGTTTCTTTTGAAGGTGAAGACATCAATAGTTCCGAACTGGAGAATAGATACCACTTGTGGTGAACCATAGGACTTTAAACCCTTTTTGGATGTAGGCTGATTTTGTTTTTCAGGGGCAATGCTGCAGTCGACCAATTGGAAACTTAAGAAGTATTATACTTTTAAGATCAATACAAGGCAAGATGTTTGGTTTCCTTGTAGGGATTAGTTAAAACCTTTTGGTCACTTTTGGTTCACTTGTGTCACTTTTCCACAATTAACTTTTTTTTTCTATTGTTCTGATCAGCACCTCTTTTCTAGAACGAATGATCTTTTTTCGATCTACAGTTGAATTATAGAGTGCATATTTTAAAATAAGTAAAAAAATCAAATGCAATGACATCTATCTAAGCTAAAGTGGAAAAAAGACAAAAGGATTATCATCATAAGATGATGTGATCTAAAAAAGGTCAGCTAACTTGACACGCCAATACAAAATTATATTACCATATATGGTCATAAAATTAAATTTAACAAGTGAGAGTAACTACCGCTTACTCACAACTTTTCTTTAATACCTATATATAAATGTAAATTTGTAAGTTAAAATGAGCAAGTACAGATAATCGGGATAAAATGCCAAAAAAAATCGTTCTACCATGCTAGAAAAAATGAGGGTTCATTCATTAACATACTTAAAAAAATTTTAGGTACAAATAGAATTAATGCAATATTATTTTGTTTTTTATAAGAAATCGTTACAAATCTGCTTCGTTCTAACATTTTTCCAAAATGGAAAGACGAACAAAAATAGGATTTCATTTGCTAAATGTTTTATTTTTCTTTTCTACATTGAAAGTCGATTTTTGTTATTGGTGTCCAAACATAGTGTGGCACGACCCACAACAGCCGGGTACATAATAACATAATTTTCTAACTAAAATATGAGGCAATATATGATATAAACATACTACTATGACCTAAGATCTGATGTTTGGTACCTACCAACGTACTCTCCTTTAAGATTTTCTAAGTCGTACAGATTCTAAAATTTTATTTAAGAAACGTCCAACGTTTCCTTTTAATAACGACTGTCACTTTTTCACATGTCAAATTTGTACATATAGTCTGAACACCTTCAAACAATATCATGTGTTATTTCTACGTGTGCAATACACATTACATTTTTTATTTAGAACGAGTTCTATTTTCAAGTGACAAACCATCTGACATCAGCTGTTTTTATTAAAAACAAAAATTTTGTGGCGGCAAAAATTAATTGAAATTTTTATAAATATAATTTTTAAATAGTAAAACAAAAATACAAAAAAAAAACTATACAAATTTATTATTGAAAATGGAGGGAAAAATTAAAAAGTAGTTAACAAAAGTAAGTACATATGTATTTTTTATTGCAATTTTAATAGTTATTTTTATGTTGTTAAAGTATGACTGGTGCAAAGAAGCGGTTCTACAGTTGATCGAAATGTGGCAAGAGAAGGAATACTTGCATAGCCCGCGGAATAAGTTTTACCATATCAGCTGTTTTAAGATTTTTTTTTTTGATAGGTTATGTCAAATGTAATTGACATACCAACATTTGAACATGTAAATTATAAACCGTATGTGAAACTCAAGTTTTGACATACACATGAAAACACATGTGGATAGAAAAGTGGCATTCCACATGACAAATACACACAATGTGAACACAGCTTTATGGAGGAAAACCAAACTTTAAATGTCAAATTCAGGGATGATATAAACAAAAATAGTTAGCAGACGTTTGAAAATTGTTTATGAATAAACATTTTGCCATGAAACTGCTAAGTCAAATCCATATTCTAGTTAACAGCTAGTTGACCGCAGTTTATAAACAGTTGCCAACTTTTTATTATGCATAACGCTGTTAGTTTGTAATAACTCTACATCCAAATTATTCATTGTATTGTGCGAACAAGAAAAAAATACAAATTTGTTAATCTGTGTATTTTTCACAGTCTTTTTGGTGAAATTCGAATACAGTGTACTCGCTCCTAAAGGACACCTCCCATAAGCGGACACCTGCCCTATATGTACAGTTTTTTCAGTACCAAAAAAATTGTAAGGGATTTTAAAAATATTTCCCTCTTAAGCGTCCATAAAAGGACGCGGACACTTTTTTCAACGATGTAAGACATTTTATTTTCCCATAACCGGACAGTTTCACAGTGAAAAATTGCTTCAGAAAAGCTGGTTTTAGAGAAAATCATAGCCCAAATGATGATGGCTGTTGGACTGCAGAAGATGAGCTTCCACTATCAGCGCTTACTCAGTTCTCCGATATCATTAAGCGAGTTCAGAGCCAGTTCACGTCGAAGATTATATTAATTTAGATAATGACATGCATAGTTATTAATGATGTGGAAAGCATTAGTACTGATATGTTAATAGCTTCCGAAGAAATGGTGGAAAGCTCGTCTGGAGATGAACTAGAAAATGAAATTAAAGACAAGTTAACTTCTTATAAAGAGGCTTATTAAGTCATAAGAAAACTTAAAGGGTTTTCTTTATATCACAGCGACCTTGAAAGTGTTAAAATGCTGACTGATCTTCAAATGCGTTTCCAAGATGTTGAAGTTAAAGGAAAAACTCGCCAAGCTAAAATTTCGGACTTTTTTAAATTCAGTTGAATATCTGATCCTTCAAGCTTTTTCTTTTTTATTCGCAAAAATATTGATGAATATTTTGTTTCTTTGCCTTATTATACCCTTCACCTTCATGAGAAGGTGAAATTTCCACAATATAATTTTCCGACCCTATAAAGTTTATATATTCTGGATCCTTATAGATAGCGGAGTCGATTAAGCCATGTCCGTCTGTCTGTCTGTTGAAATCAGTTTTTTGAAGTCCCCAGATATACTCGGGATCCAAACCTTCAATAATTCTATCAGAAGTGCTTTCGAGAAGTTTGCTATTTAAAATCAGCAAAATCGGTTTAGGTCAACCAGAGTTATGAACCAATATGTGAGACCACCTCTATAAAAATTTGATATTTTTCGTCCATTTTATTGCAGATAATACCATAAAATTTTGTATACGTTGTTTGTATGATAAAAGAAGAAAGTGTGCGGAAAATAGTAAGAATCGGTCCATGATTTTTCATAGCCCCCATACAAATATATATATTCCCGAAATATAGCTTAATGATATATAAATGCCTATCAAATTGGAATATCCAGACAAAATTCAACAAAAATAAATTTTATACAAAAAGAAATCGCAAAACGAAATTTTTTTTAGTTCGGTCCATGTTTGACCATAGACCCCATATAAAGTCCACTTTCAAAATTCACTTAAATACGTATAAAACAGATATAAATAATGCTAAACGGCTAAAATTTGACATAAATACTCTTTATAGGCAAATAAATTGTTGTACTAAATTTTATGGTGGTCGGCCCAGAACTGGTCATAGCTCCCATACAAGGACCACATCTGAAAAAGACATTTATCCCTATACATATTGTATAAATGTCGGTACCGACTCAAAACTTTGCACAGATCATTTACATATATACAAAAATCATCCCACAAAATTTTGAGAATTTCGGTCTATTTTTAACCGTATGCCCCATATAAAGCCCTCTTACGAAAATCACTGTAATACTCATAAATCTCTTATAAATAAGGGTACCAATCCAAAATTTTACACGGATCATTTCCATACATTCCTAACTCAAACTGCTGGATTTTGAGAATATCCATATTTGACAATGTGGGGGATACATAAGGTCCACTCTCGAAAGCCACGTTAATACTAATATATATCTTAAATATACCGTTATTATGTTGAAATTCGATGTGAAATATATTGCAGATAATACCATGAAATTTTGTATACGTTGTTTGTATGACAAAAGAAGAAAGTGTACGGAAAATAGTAAGAATCGGTCCATGATTTCTCATAGCCCCCATACAAATATATATATTTTCGAAATATGGCTTAATGATAAATAAATGCCTATAAAATTGGGATATCAAGACAAAATTCAGCAAAAATAAGTTTTATGCAAAAAGAAATCGCAAAACGAAATTTTTTTAGTTCGGTCCATGTTTGACCATAGACCCCATATAAAGTCCACTTCCAAAATTCATTTAAATACGCATAAAACAGATATTAATAATGTTAAACGGCTAAAATTTGACATAAATACTCTTTATAGGCAAATAAATTGTTGTACTAAATTTTATGGTGGTCGGCCCACAACTGGTCATAGCTCCCATACAAGGACCACATTTGAAAAAGACATTTATCCCTATACATATTGTATAAATATCGTTACCGACTCAAAACTTTGTACAGATCATTTACATATATACAAAAATCATCCCACAAAATTTTGAGAATTTCGGTGTATTTTAAACCGTATGCCCCATATAAAGCCCTCTTCCGAAAATCACTTTAATACTCATAAATCGCTTATAAATAAGGGTACCAATCCAAAATTATACACGGATCATTTACCTATATGCCTAAATCTAACAGCTTGATTTTGAGAATATCGGTCCATATTTGACTATATCCCCCACATAAGGTCCACTCTCGAAATCCACGTTAATACTAATATATATCGTATATATAGCGTTATTATGTTGAAATTCTACGTAAAATATCCTCATATGCATGAATATAATTGTTCCAAAATTTAAGAAGATCGGCCCATAATTTTTCATACCTGCCATATAAAAGCATTTCCAAAAAACAAATAAATTCGGGTCAAAAAATATTCTTTTCGGATTTAACCCATATTCGGTCCATATTTTATAATCATGATATATATCGTTGGAAAGGTATTTTTAATACCTTTTATTTAATGTATTACAAATTATCAGACACCCAGTAGTTCCCGAGATATAGGCCTATATATTTTCAACTTTAAGGGCCCGCCCCCTCGAAAATAGACGTGACCGCCAACAAATTTTTTTTGCTGGTATCTCCTCTAAAAGCCCTATTTGATTTTGTGTGTTTTTTTTTTTTTTTTGAGCAAAATCACTAAAACCGAATTGTACCCCTTTTTATACCCATCACCATCGTGAGAAGGGTATATATAAGTTTGTCATTCCGTGTGTAATTTCCACAAAAAAATTTTCCGACCCTATAAAGTATATATATTCTGGATCCTTATAGATAGCGAAGTCGATTAAGTCATGTCCGTCTGTCTGTCTGTCTGTCTGTTTGTTGAAATCAGTTTTTTGAAGTCCCCAGATATACTCGGGATCCAAACCTTCAATAATTCTGTTAGAAGTGCTTTCGAGAAGTTTGCTATTTAAAATCAGCAAAATCGGTTTAGGTCAACCAGAGTTATGAACCAATATGTGAGACCACCTCTATAAAAATTTGATATTTTTCGTCTATTTTATGGCAATATTTTAAAATATATTGGAGATAATACTATGAAATTTTGTATACGTTGTTTGTATGACAAAAGAAGAAAATGTGCGGAAAATAGTAAGAATCGGTCCATGATTTCTCATAGCCCCCATACAAATATATATATTCCCGAAATATGGCTTAATGATAAATAAATGCCTATAAAATAGGATATCAAGACAAAATTCAGCTAAAATAAGTTTTACACAAAAAGAAATCGCAAAACGAAATTTTTTTTAGTTCGGTCCATGTTTGACCATAGACCCCATATAAAGTCCACTTCCAAAATTCATTTAAATACGTATAAAACAGATATGAATAATGCTAAACGGCTAAAATTTTACATAAAGACTCTTTATAGACAAATAAATTGTTGTACTAAATTTTATGGTGGTCGGCCCACAACTGGTCATAGCTCCCATACAAGGACCACATCTGAAAAAGACATTTTTCCCTATATATATTGTATAAATATCGTTACCGACTCAAAACTTTGTACAGATCATGTACATATATACAAAAATCATTCCACACAATTTTGTTAATTTCGGTCTATTTTTAACCGTATGCCCCATATAAAACCCTCTTCCGAAAATCACTTTAACACTCATAAATCGCTTATAAATAAGGGTACCAATCCAAAATTTTACACGGGTCATTTACATACATGCTTAAATCTAACTGCTGGGTTTTGAGAATATCGGTCCATATTTGACTATATCACCCACATAAGGTCCACTACCGAAATCCACGTTAATACTAATATATATCTTAAATATACCGTTATTACGTTGAAATTCTACGTGAAATATAACCCATATGCATGAAAATAACTGTTCTAAAATTTAAGAAGATCGGCCCATAATTTGTCATACCTGCCATATAGAAGCATTTCCAAAAACAAATAAATTCGGGTCAAAAAATATTCTTTTCGGATTTAACCCATATTCGGTCAATATTTTATAATCATGATATATATCGTTGGAAAGGTATTTTTAATACCTTTTATTTAATGTATTACAAATTATCAGACACCCAGTAGTTCCCGAGATATAGGCCTATATATTTTCAACTTTAGGGGCCCGCCCCCTCGAAAATAGGCGTGGCCGCCAAAAAAATTTTTTTTTGCTGGTATCTCTTCTAAAATCCCTATTTGTTTTTTTTTTTTTGAACAAAATCACTAAAACCGAATTGTACCCCTTTTTTATACTCTGTTTGTTAAGTTCACTCAAGATTATTATGAACATCAGACAAACTCTGTAAATTATGGTAAGAATTGGTAATTAAATCAATTAAAAATGGTAAAAATTAGACAAAATTTCAAAATATTTAACAGAAATTATGTTGGTTGTAAAATTGTCTTTCAAACAATATATCAAATACAAATAAAATTTGCACTAAGACTGAATAGAAAACACAGAATAAGAATATTCTAGTCTTATAAGCAGTGTAGTTTTTATATTTCTTAGTACGTTAAGGTGGAGGGTATTTAAGATTCGGCACAGCCGAATATAGCACTCTTACTTGTTTTTATTTTATGTTATTCATATACCAATACAAATTTAAAAAAAAATTTAAAACAGAATTTAAAAAAAAATACAAATTTAAAAACAAAAAAAGTTTTTTATTTTTCCAACATCTTCATGCTGCAAAAGAGTATACTTTTCAGCATTTGAAAAAGTGAGGAGTAAAAAAGAAAAAAAAGGTCCTAACTTTTAATATAAGGTGGCGCAAAAGTAATCTTCCTATCAGAAAATGCTATAAATTTTGCGATTGGCCCCTAATGTCAGTTCTGTTTTGACATTTGTGTAGTAAACACATGCGAAATACACGTTAATAAACAATGTTACGCTACACTGCTCCAGAACGCGGAATATTGCTGACTATTTATTTGATCAATAATCGGTCGGTGACTTTGGCACAACGTGAATTTCGTCGCAGATTTCCTGGCCGTACAACGTCTACTGGTGAAACACTGCGACGTTTAGCCGCTCGCCTCGAAGAGACTGGCACAACACGAGATGCTGCCAGGCGTGGCAGACCCCGGAGTAGCCGTTCTGCAGAGAATATTGCTGCTGTAGCCGAGGATGTCATGGAAGCGCCATCGACATCGACCAGACGACGTGCCACGCAAATGGGTACAGTCGACGGTCTTTACAGCGAATTTTGGTACAAGATTTGAAGATGTTTCCGTACAAAGTCAGCTGTTAGCTGCTGACCGCCAATCGCGTCTAACATACGCTCAAGCCATCCTTAATCACCACCAAGAGGAACGTAAATAAGCAAAATTTACGCTTATGGGGCACTGAAAATCCGCGTGTAACCACGAAGAGCCATTACACCCGCTCAAAGTCACTGTATGGTGTGCTGTTTTCGCTGGAGGAGTCATCGGACCTTTTTTCTTCGAAGACGTCGCGGGCCAAACGGTTACTGTGAATGGTGAGCGCTACAGAGCAATGATCAACGAGTTCTTTTTGCCGCAACTTGATGAATTGGAATTGGAAAACATGTGGTTCCAACAGGACGGTGCAACGGCACACACTGCACGTGCCACAACCGATATGCTGAAGGATGCATTTCCCGGGCGCCTAATCTTCCGTTTTGGCGATTTGCACTGGCCAGCAAGATCGCCTGATTTGACCGCTCCAGACTTCTTTTTGTGGGGCTTTTTGAAGTCGCGGGTTTATGTCAACAAGCCTCAGACTCTTGCAGCTCTTAAAGACAATATCCGTCAAGAATGTGAGGACCTATCGCCGAAAGTTTTGGCCAAAGTGATGGAAAATGCCATAAAAAGGGATCAAATGACAATCAACTGTGGCGGCGGCCATTTACATGACATCATATTCTCGACTTGATGTAAAAAAAATTAAAAGACCAAATAAAAATAATCCACAAGAAGAATCAAAGTTGTTAATTTTTTTTTAATTACAGGCAAAAAACATCGGAAGTTTACTTTTGCGCCACCTTGTATATAACCTCAGGGTATACTTTTTCAACTATTGAATTTTGGGCATAAATTGTTTATTTTGGGCGGAAAAAAAGTTTTTGAAACGGCAACACTGCTCATTATTGTCTCTCTGAAAATCACACTCTTTTTTACTTTTCAGGGTTGGGAGGTTTCAAATGATTTGTTTAAAATATAGGTACCTATATTAAAGATAAAAGAAATCACTTTATTTTTAAAAATGACTTAAAATACAATTATTACATAAATACAACACAAAAAACTTAAAAAGTGTGATTTATCATTTGCAAAGTTTCTAAATTTACATTTTTTAAACAATTTGCTTTAATTTATTATTCAGTAAAATGTTGCAAATGCAACAAAAGCAAACTCAAATGGAATAAGGAATGCATTTTTATTATTTATTTAAACAACTTTTAAAGTATAATCAGGACAGAATGAATGAATGTTGTTAGAATATTATTAATAATAATCCCATTTAAACTGTTGCTTACTGTAAATCAGTGAAGATCAATGCTATACACGCGTGTATAGGAACAAAATTCTGTCTGCGCGACGTTGGCACACGTATACTATAACCTGTTTCGCTGTCTGATCTCGCTGCACATTTTTTGAGTACACTCAAAGCAAAATGTTTAATGAAGAATGGGAAAATGATTTTTTTTTATAGAAATCATGGATGGCGATGCACAAACAATATTTAATTATACATTATGTTTATGTACATACATATATTATTTTATTTTTAATATTATTTGAATATATATGTACATATATATAAAAATACTAAAATCCAAAAAATGTCTTTAATTTTGACAACTGAAAAATTATTTGAGTGTACTATTATTTGCGGTCGTTTGTTTTTTGCTGCTTCCAACACAAGCACATATGAGTGAGTATGTGTGTGCACATCACTGCTGTAAATGCAAGTATGTAATTTTAAAAGTACTGACAAATCCCAAGTCTTATTATATAAAAAAATCGTTATCTCAACCCAGCAAGCCATATGATTCCGAAAAGAGTCTTTTCTGACACCTTTTTCGGAGCGTTAACGCTCTTTATGAGCCCAAAAAACAATCATAATTGCTCCGAAAACCTTTAGAAAAGAGGGTCATTACATTCGAAAATGGTCCGTCAGAAAGAGCTCTTAGATAATGTCAGAAAAGAGTCTTTTATGAGGGTTTTTTTTTGGGCTCTTAAAGAGCTCTTAGATAATGCCAGAAAAGAGTCTTTTATGAGGTTTTTCTTGGGCTCTGTGTAATCTTGTTTTTATCATTCTTGTGTGGTACAGCTATGTTTTTTTTGTTCAAAGCACAAATAACAAGACAACAACGCTTTGCTACACACATAATTAAGTGGAATTTCTTAGTCATACTGAGACTCAGGACAGTAACAAGCAAATGTTTCTTTCGCTCCGAAAATGCTCTTTAGTTGGACTCTTTTCTGACTCCTTTTTTCGGAGCGCTCCGAAAATGCTCCTAAAATGGTATGCTGGGAATGTTCTCATAAATGCTTTTAAACAAAAATAACAAACAAATAAGCAGTCATGCCAGGAGTTTTTCAGCACTAAGCCCCTATTTTCGTTTTTATATCCCAGAAATCACTAATTTACAATTTGTTTATAAGTTTCAGTGAAATTTTCACATCAATATGAATTATTTTTAGTATAACGTATACCTATACAAAGAAATATGGAAAAATGTAAACATGAAATTCTGATCTTAATTTTTATTTATTTCAATACATACAGTGTTAAGCTAAATTCAAGAAAAAGAGGTTCTAATAATACGGTAACAT
Organism: Bellardia pandia; assembly: GCA_916048285.2. Classification (NCBI taxonomy): domain Eukaryota; kingdom Metazoa; phylum Arthropoda; class Insecta; order Diptera; family Calliphoridae; genus Bellardia; species Bellardia pandia. The sequence goes on from OU696530.1 coordinate 57,497,420, forward strand.
TTTATTTTGAATTATTGTTTTAGCAAGAATCATTATTGAAAAACGTGTCAACGCAAGTGGTACTTGTTGATACACAAAGCATATTTTAAACTAATTCAGCTTAAGCTTGCTTGTTTATAATCCCTCGTCATTTTTAAAATAAAATACATGGCAATTGTTAATTTAAATTTAAGACATGTCATCAGATTTAAATAAATAAAATTTAAATATTGTTTGTTATTATCCATATGCTAAAAACTACATTCCAAATTATTTGAATCAAATCAATAGTTGATCTAATCCAATAGTTGGTCAAATCAATAGTTAACCCATATTTTGCATATGTATGTTAAAAACCGTAATACATATTAGCATTAGGTTGCTTCAAACACGTTCTGCAATATATTTAGACGATTGGATACCGGTTACACATGCTGAAATTTTTGTTCAGGTTCATAGTATATTAAAAAAGCATTTAAAACTATTTTTTGTAGTCGTTAATCAAAACTATCAATGAAAAGTTTTTGGAGACTTTTTTGTTTCGAATTGTAATAAATATCATGTTCTGACAGAAACTTTATTATTAATACATGTTTGTATGTATTATGTATGCACTCCAGTGAGTCGTCCACTGAAATTAACCTTCATGAGAAGGGTATATATAAGTTTGTCATTCCGTTTGTAATTTCCACAATATAATTTTCCGACCCTATAAAGTATATATTTTCAGGATCCTTATAGATAGCGGAGTCTATTAAGACATGTCCGTCTGTATGTCTGTCTGGATGTTGAAATCAATTTTCTGAAGTCCTCAGATATCGAGATCCAAATCTTCAATAATTCTGTCAGACAGGCTTTCGAAAATCAGCAAAATCCGTTCATAAATAACGGAGATATGAGCAAACATCCGAAACAACCTCTGAAAATTTCATCAAAAAAACTTAGTGTATTAATATTGTTCATCAACAGATGGCGTTGATCAAACAAAGTGTTCGAAAACTTTAAGTGTGTTCTTAAACCGTAATATAAGTGTGTAAAAAGACAACCTCTTTTTTATACCCTGCAGAATATGGAGAAAAAACTCAATAAATTCAAATTGTTCCAAGTTCCAAAACATCAATAAATCCATTATTCGTTAGTATGTAATCAAGTCTATTACAAAGTTAATCATTTATTATGTGTATAGCCAGTTAACAATTCGAATCGAAATAATTCAAGAATTTAATAAATAACAAAATATTTGAGACTAATTTTTAAAACTCTGAAAAGAAAACACTAAATTGTTAACTGGTTACAATATCAAATTAGGAATGTATTGCAGGATATTTGGTTAGAAAAAAGGACCTTATATGTCAACAAAATTAATGAAATATGTACCTACATATGTATTTGTTTTTTTTTTTTTCTTTTACAGTGCCTAATGGATGTGCATATGAAACTTATTGACGGAATGTAAACTTCAACTGCAACATACTCGTATATGTATATTACTAATAAATTATAAATTTCGAAAAAGACAGTTATTTTTTGTTTTAAAAATAAAATACTATATTTTTGAGCGTAAAACATTCTAAATACATACATATACATAATTGTTTTAAATGTTTTGTAAAATTCTCATAATGAAAATATATTTGATATATTTTTTATATAAAAGGAAAATTTAAAAAATGTTATTGTTACTGGGTTGTTCTAAATATAGAATACATTCTTTTTGAATGATGACAAGCCATATTGCCGTGGTAAAGTAGGAATTCGTTGACGTTCTGTTGAGAATCTTGGAATACTTCTTCGTTGGTGTCGAATTGCAATGGGCTCTCGTCTATGTCGCTCTCATCATCTTCATCCGAGCGCTTACGTTTAAGTTCGTGACGTATCTTAGCTTTGACATTCTTTCGAGCCTTATCCAAATAATTACGGCGTATTTTTCTTATGCCATATTCATAGCGCGAAGTTTTAAAGTAGAAACATTCTGTCAATTTATTTTGATTATATTGAGGGTTGGAGCATTTACGTGGTGTCAGTTTGGTGTCCGAAATAAACGGCGTTTGACTTTTTTCGTAGCAGCCTGTTCAACCGTAATTCTTGTTGGCCTCATTAAATTATTCACTCTGTGCCAGATGACAGTTTTATTGTATTCAGTAGGAAGAGAAATTAGTGGCACGGTTCTGCCATTCATAATATAGATTTGACGTATGCACTCGTTAAGGAATGATCTTTTCGATGGACTTTTATATTTTGCCTCTTTTTGGCCAATGCTAATATATCCACGAGGATCTCTATTTTCCATAAATACTTTACGTAAATTATTGCTTCCATTTCTTAACAGCGAAACAGATAAAAATTGTCACTTGTCTATGCGTTACGAATTCCAACTCAAGAATAACATTAATTTGCAATTCTACCGATCCTTTTATATGAGCGTTTCAAAATGTATATTGTAAATGTGCACAGTCCACAATGCAGGTAGTTTATGTCCCTGAACTACGTTTAATTATCTTTTTTAACACTCTTTTAGTGGGAAAGTCCTGTTAATTAGCAAAACTCTTTTTAATTACCTGCGTAGTAAGTGAGAGACATTTGCTTAATGCGAGATTTATTTATTAGTAGATTTAAAAAATACATATACATATATGTGGCACGGCATATGAAAAGGTGACTTATGACTCAAAAAAGAAATTGCGAGACACAGCTGTTAAAGATGAATTTCCAATAAAATTCTGTTTTGCTCCTCTTTCTCTACATTTTTATTACACTTCTAAGCAAGTTAGGACTTTCTAGTTTTCACCACGTGAAAGAGCATCTCAAAATCTATGGAAAGAAAAAAGTGGAAAAATGACATACATATAAGTTAGTAAAGATTAAAACATTGTTCAAAAGATATTCCATCTGTTATGAAATACGAATTTTTAAGTTTAACACACGAGTATATAAATTAATTTCATCAAACGCAACAAATCTTATAAAACAATTAAACATTTGAAACATTTTTTGAAGAAATTTTTTTTTGAAAGCCACAAGCATGGTGTAACTATGCAAGGTGAGTGCAGTAGCACAGCTGACTATGACTATGTTTACAATTTCGAAAATCGAATTTAGTTCATAATTGACACCTATATTCTCTTTCTTGCGATCTTCAAAAGTACATGCTTTTGTTTTAATTAAATAATCTTTTTATTTTTATTTCTATCTTATTTTATTTTTTAGTTTAAAATATCGTGTCTTATTTTCAAAAAACAATTAGTAAAACTATATTTGGTTTTTAAAAGGAAATAGGATCAAATTTACCTCACGTCAGTGACTATGCTAAAACATTTCTCCTCCGTAGTGAAAGGTAAAAATTCCTTGATGAAATAAATAATTATATTTCTTATTCAATATGTGATTTCATATATGTAATTGCAGACATTATTAGGTGTTGTAAAGGGCTAAATGAAGCCAAATCACATCTACAAATTTTGTGCAGATCGGTCCATAATTAGTCGTAGCTCCCATATAAGGCCCACTTCAGAAAATCACTTTAAAGAGCATAACTCACTCCAAAATGTTGGTAATAATAATAATATTTAATGCAAATATATCTTATATGTATACAAACAATACGGTACAATTTTATTGTGATCGGTCCATAATTAGTCGTAGCTCCCATATAATTCCCATTTCCGAAAATCACTTTAACCTCCATAAATCTTTTCAAAGTATTTATATCGAGATAACGTGTAACATACACAATATTTATATTCACAGAAATCATGACACTAAATTTTTGGATGGTCGGTCCATAATAGGTCAAATCTCCCATATAGCGCACATTTCTGAAAAACTGTTTTATACATATACTGGGTGTAGGGTATTATATGGTCGGGTTTGACCGACTATACTTTCTTACTTCTTTTTAATTGTGTTTGTGTGCATTTAAATAAATAAAGATTCGTTATACATATTTTCTGCAAACTACTTGACGCTTTTATTTTGCAATTAAATAGAATCCGGTTTATTTAAAGGAAATAAACCACCGTTTTTAAATGGTAAAAACGTAACAATATAATATATATATATATGTATGTATGTATATCATATAATTATGCATCCACAACAAAGGTGAAGGGTATATAAGATTCGGCATAGCCGAATATAGCACTCTTACTAGTTCAATCATAAAAGCGAGATTTTAAAAGTCATACGGTTAAATAATATCTTAAATTAAATCTACATGTCTATAATTGAGTGTGTTATAATACTTAACAAATAATTCAATACAAATATCGAAAATCTGGAATCGGGTCCAAATGTATTAATAAATTAGGATGTTTAATAATTCATTTTAAAGCCGTTTCAAAAAGCTATTAAATTTTATAAAAAATATCAAGTTTGTTGTTGCTGGCTTGACAGCCCTTGACCGAAAAGTTTCCGGTCATTTCGGTACCATACATACATACATTAATGACACTTAACCATAATCGTTTGTCTGGATAGACCCAACGAACCAAACTAACCAAAAGAAAGCAGACTGGCACAGCTTCAGAGAATTTACCGACCGCATCTTCAATGATCTACCAGTTCCCTCCAATGTACTCCAAGCAGTTCCGTGAAACTGTCACCGCAGCAGCAGCTCGCTTCATCCCCGCTGGTCGAATATCCGTAGTGTGGCCGCACACGCGTGGATCAGTGGATTGGTAAATTAGGACAAGCGGATAAAATGGATGGATAATTTAAAGAACTTCAACTTGAGTTCAGGAGTTGGCAAGTTGTTTACTGCAGTTCGGTCTCTCTTCAACCCTACGAAGAAGGATGACAGAGTCGCGATTAAGTTTGCAGACATCACTATACCCGACCCTACGAGGTCCGTGTGCTTTTAGCCGGTTTTTTATTGAGCACACTTAGATTGATAAGGCGAAAAGAAGTATTGTACGAAAACTACATGATCTTCCAGTCTGGGACATACGACAACCTTACACGCCAACTGAAGTTACAGATGCCATCAATGCAACTAAGCCTTCAATGGCCAAAGGACCCAAGCTGATGTTAAAACACTTTGACGAGCGGGGAGTCGATTACCTGACAGTGGTTTTTAACCTGTCAGTGAGGAGTGTTTTAATACCCAGCGTTCAATATTATTTGGATACCAACATTTTTGATAGAGTTATTCTCTTTAAAGTGATTTTCGAAAATGCGCCTTATATGGGAACTAAGAGTAATTATGGACCGATCTGCACTAAATTTGTAGATGTGATTTGGCTTTATTTACCACTCATTTGTGATGAAATTTGTTGGGATACTTGTATAATTCAAACATTTATGATTCGGTAAACCCGAATTTCGGGAGAACATTTGTATGGGGGCCAGGTGAAATAATGCACCGATTTTCACTAGTTTCAATCCCATCCATCCTTGGGCCAAAAAAATATCACGTACCAAATTTGATCGAAATATCTTCAAAATTGCGACTTGTACTCTGCGCACAAGCTTTACATGGACAGCCAGCCAGTCACGGACGGACGGACATCGTTAAATCGACTCAGAAAGTGATTCTGAGTCGATCGGTATACTTTAAAGTGGGTGTTGGATCAATATTTCTGGGCGTTACAAACATCAGCACAAATTCAATATACCCTCCCCACTAACATATATAAACATTCCAGAATACCAAAATGGGGATGTATGTACGTGTATTGAACAAACAAACTTATGGCACCCCTACAACAATCATAAAGTCGTGCAGTAATAAAATAAAATGCACAGGATTTTAAAAAAAGAGTCTCAGAATATTTTTAATTTTTGTAGTGAGTGGAGCAACGGAGTGAATCGTTTCGTTTTCTTTTATTAATACTGTGCAACTGTAAGTAATTCGTGGCTTAGGTTTCCCGTTATTCAGTTTATTGACATAAACAAGTCTGTTTTTTGTTTTATTTTGGTGCCTATGTATATTCTTAAATTGTTGTTGTTGTCGTTTTTATTTGTTTGATAATTGCTTACATTGCTCGTATTGTTATCAAGTATAAATTGATTTTAAACCATTGTATTCCACAAATAAAAAAACGCAAAGAACAAAATTTAAGCGAACAAAAAAATAATTATTTGTTTAACATAATCTTTTTATATCGGCCTGTCTGTCTACCCACAGAAACAAATTTATCCACCCATTCATCAATCTATATACCTCAAATAAATTATTTAAGGTGAGTGTTAATACCACAAACTATACATTAGATTGAGTTTCTAATTTTAATAAGTTTAATTTTGTTTACAATACATCTCAGTGATGGAAAAATGAAAAATTGAAATGTTGACGATCAGTAACAAAGAGAGTACTTTTTTCAACATTTTGGTACTTTTTAGAAAACATATTTTTATTCAAAAATAAAATTAATTCAGTTTAATAAAAACAACTATTATAACAACAAACTAAATATTAATTAATTTTTATGTAAAAATATATGTTTTGAAGTTTTCAATCTCACAAAAAATATCAAACTAGAAATGAGAATTACAAAAATGTATGAAACATAAGAAATTTAAAAAATTTATCAAAATAGCCACAAATAAGTAACATGAATAACGAATTTATGCATTCCTTATGTTCTTGTTTTAAAGCCAATGTTTGTCAATTACATATTATAAAAATAGTAACGCTGGACTTCTAAACAGAGAACAAAGCAAAACAAGAGTACTAAATATGATGTGGGGGTACTGTGGCTTTTTTGTTGTGCCAAAGAACTGAAAATAGTACAATAGTATTGAATTTTCCATCACTGCAATATATACTACATTTATACATATATATACATATGTATATGGTTTATTGTTTGAAACTGTTTATGAATTTTAATTGCTAATATACCGGCATGTTCTGAAAATCACTTTTTCGTAAAGTGATTTAAAATCACTGAAAAAGTGTTCTGTGCACAAAAATTATTAAAATCTCGTGATTTAAAACCGGTCACCTAACAGCCTAATGATTTCAAATCACTTGGAGTTTTCCAAGCATTTTTCATTGAACTCTTGTAATAAAATTATCACAACACTTAAAATTATTTGTTCTTTATTTGTTTTTGAAATAAAACTAACTATTTTACACAAAAAAAAACTTAAAATTTACAAATTTAGTAAGACGTATTTTTTGCGGACCATTTTTTAGATTTGTTTGCATTTTTCGTGATTTACTTCTTAGTAGTGAGCTGATATTGTTGATCAAAATATACGTCATTTTGGTTGCCAAAGAAATAAAGTTTTAAAGTCGTGTGGAATATGACTGATTTATTAAATTAAATTATACATGAAAATAAAAAATTTATTAAAATTGTTGAACTAAATTAAAGTAGTCAATAAAATGTCGTTTCATAAATTAAATTTTAATATAGGTACAAATGTAAAAAACAAGTGAAACTTTTGTTGTAAACAAAGAAAATCAGTTGTTAGCTCGTGATTTAGAACAATCAAAATCACTACTAAAAACTAAAAATCTCGTGATTTTCAATACACCTAAATATTCCTCCCGTGATTTCAAAATCGTTCGTGATTTAAAATCACCGTGATTTCAGAACATGCCTGATAGTGGCATTATTCAAGTTTAACATTTCATCAATGTCAATATATTGTCAAAAGTAATTACATATACATACTGCTACAAGTGAAACAAACTGAAATGCACAATTAAATATGTAAATACTTTTTCACTTTTATTCTCATAAAATTTTTACGATTTTTAAGAGATTCAACTACTCTTTACTACCTTGTTAATTAAAGAGAATTTCAATTGAGAGCATTGTTGCCGTTCATAAAAACTTTTTTTCTCTATCAACATTTTAATAATCGTATAGGTACATTTCTTTGAAATATTAATACCGATTTAAAATTATGCACAAATTAATTTTATTTAAAATTATTTGCATTTCATTACATTATTTAAATTACATCACTTGCATCGATCCATTATTGAATGACCAGTATGTATGTGATTTAAAATCGTATCACCAAATATCACTTTAAAATATCTTAGAACCCTTATTAAATTTAGCAAATTACTTTACAAATCTTTTGCCAATTTTAAAGTTTATTTACAGTTAATCAATATGCGATTAGTTATTTTGGATACATCCGAATCAGTTGGATTATGGGCTGCCAAATATGTAACCAAGAGAATAAATGACTTCAAACCAGGTCCTGACAGGTAAAAAGCTTAAAATAGAATATAGCTACAAAGTAAAATTAACAAAAAAAAAATATTGAATTATCATTTGATATTTTCGTTTATTGTAGATATTTTGTTCTGGGCCTTCCAACTGGTAGCACACCATTGAGTATGTATAGAAATTTAATACAATTCCATAAAGAAGGCAAAGTATCTTTTGAATATGTGAAAACTTTTAATATGGATGAATATGTGGGTACGTTTAAAATGTTCTTTCTCATCGATGTTGATTAGAAAAATATACCTACTTGCATAAATATTTCTTTACTTTAATTAAAAAAATGATATTTTTTTACAGGTTTACCTCGCGGTCATCCTGAAAGTTATCACTACTTTATGTGGCAAAACTTTTTCAAACACATCAACATCAATCCGGCCAATGTCCATATACTCGATGGCAATGCTACTAATTTAGTCACCGAGTGCAATAAATTCGAAGACATGATTAAGGAAGCTGGTGGTGTAGAGTTATTTATAGGCGGTATTGGTCCCGATGGTCATATTGCTTTCAATGAACCCGGTTCCTCGCTAGTGTCACGTACACGAGTCAAGACATTGGCTCAAGACACTTTAGAAGCAAACGCTCGATTTTTCGATAATGATATTAGTAAAGTGCCCAGTAAAGCTTTAACAGTGGGTGTGGGTACAGTTATGGATTCGAAAGAAGTTATGATCTTAATAACGGGAGCTCACAAGGCGTTTGCTTTATATAAAGCCACAGAGGAGGGAATCAATCATATGTGGACTGTAAGTGCTTTCCAACAACATCCTAATACTCTGATGATTTGCGACGAAGATGCCACCCTAGAATTACGTGTTAAGACTGTTAAATATTTCAAGGTAAGTGTGTAAATATTTATGTATTTGAGAATATTATTGTTGAATAGACTTGATCAACTATGTTTAATTCTCATTTTACTTTCGGTAATGGTTTTATTTGGTATCATGGTGCATCTTGTAATATATTCTATTAAATTTCTGTATATTTTGCAATAATAATGGTGTTGGAAATCATTAAATAGATAATTCACGTTTGCAGTTATTACTTCAGCTTTTCGGAATTATACAGGCATTTCTAATGTGATAAAGTTTTTCAATACAGAAATATTACGAAAAAAATTAATTCTAAAACTCATTCGTTTTCGTTTTCAATTTCCATCACATGCCTGATAGTAAATAATATCTTGAGCTTTTCCCGATTTTTTTTAATCTTGACTGAATCTCGGCTAGATTTTTTAGGGCATGATTGCGTGTACTGCTTATTCTATATGAAAATTGAAATTTAAAATTTTGCCAACTCTCTTCGAATTTTTTCAAATGCCAGGCAGAAATTTTTGGTTGATCTCAATTAATAATAATTAATAATTTCAAGTAAAGAATCATCAATTTATAATTAAAAACGCTAAACTGTCTCATAATTTAAAGTGCGCATGCATGAATTCGCATTTAACAATGGCATTAAACCAATAAACCACTTACATACTTTAAGGGTGAAATCCAAAAGATCTACAATTGGAGTTTTAATTACAAATATTTAAGCGAATTCAACAGAGATTTAATAACAACATTGTAGCTTTATAAATATTATTTTAACCGAATTTTTACTATCATATGTATGTACTATGTATATATGTACACTAGTAAATTCATAGAATAACTGCATTAAAATCATAACAAGACTATTGATGTTTCATTAATTTTATTTAAATTTCCACAATAATTGCAAAAGGTATATTTTTATAATGATTAATTTCGAAATCCTCTATTTTAACTCTTTATTTTAACACGTTAATGTCATTGGAGGCAAGTACTTAGATTAGTACAACAAGTAGTGGCATAAATAACTTATTGATAGTTAGACCTAAAAGAATCCATTACATCAACAACAGAATGTAGCAAATAATAAACAAGTCATGATACGACTACTTTTAAGTAATACAGACTGTATTTAGTAGTAATTGGGTAATTAGAAGTCATTACCAAGTTTTTGGACAATGATTGAGCAACAACTCTTTCATAATTTTGGAGAATTCTTTTGGAAAATTTCTCTACACTAGGGGCTGCATTGTTTTTTAAAATCATTTTTCATTATAATATAATGAAGAATATATTATCTATATATATAAAAGTGAATGTGTGTCGTTATGTTTATTATTATTAGTTTGAAGTCTATAGACGGCTAAACGGCTGAACCGATTTGCTTGAAATTTTCACAGTATATTTCTGTATGTCTGGAAGGAGCTATAGGCTTTTTTTTTTTTGGAAATTTTAAGTGGGCGTGGTACCTCCCATACAAAGTTAATTTTAGAAATCACCGATTTGCTTGAAATTTTCACAGTATATTTCTGTATGTCTGGAAGGAGCTATAGGCTACTTTTTATTTGGAAATTTTAAGTGGGCGTGGTACCTCCCATACAAAGTTAATTTTAAAAAATACGGGTAGCGAAGCACACCGGGTTTTAGCTAGTATTCTATAAATGTAAGATTACCGACTTCTTCGCTAGACGATTACTAAGCCGCGTCCATGTTTTACCATCTCTGTAACATATTTATTACTAAAGGTTTCTTTCTTGGTTCGCCATATTTTGGGGGTTTTTAACTACAAATATCTATCTCAAACATACTTTCATCAGTGAAAAGAATATTATTTGAAAATATTTGGAACTCGCTTATAAATATATATATTTTTTTTTTTGCGAAATTCAAACGTTTGATTTAGTTGTTATTTGATATAAAGGGCTTCTTACATGACACTCTCGTACTCGTAACATTTTGAGCTATTTATACAGCACTAGATGTTGGGTTTGCTTTTACTATAGCTCTTATATATATTTGGTATACTTGCCTAAATTTTAATTTATTGTTCACTGATGCCTTCCAATGATTTTACCTATTTCACGCAAAGATTTTCTATGTAAGTCTATTATAAATTGTCGAGTCTCAATTGATTTTTACCTTCGCATTGTAAATTTTTCACTATGCTTTTAAAATTTAAACAAAGAAAACGCGAAAGAATTGCCATTTAGGCTTCTTTTTTTTGTGAATTAAATTCTATTGAAATAACTACTTACTTATATAAAAATGCAATATAATTTTCTCATATATTATTTATATTAGTATAATTAAGCTTTTCTTTTAATAATATGTGGTGTTGACTTTATTTTGACGCTCATAGTATATAGAAATTGTCTCGGTGGATCAATTGGTCCCACGATGCATAGTGGATATCATTGCGAAAAAAGTGGCAATAAATCTATATCACATAATGTACTGGTCCGATATACGAAATATACGAACGAATCTTACAGGAAATCATAAGCTTTTAGAAAAAGAAATTTGTGCTCGCCATGTTGTATAAATATAGAAACATGTTTACTTTTATAAAACCAAATAAAGCCAACTTGTCTTGAGTTTGGTAATCCCAGATCACCGAGTATTACGAGCATTTTCTAGTGTTCATAATCGGACATCAGAGCTTTCACAATGATGTTACCCTAAGTTTTAATACATATCACATATGACGACGACCAGTGAGCGCGGATCTGTGTTTAATACAAGCATACATGCTTTTCTTGAAGTAAGTTTTTAGGAATTAGTAAGTTCTACAAATATTTTGTGTACAAACTGATTAAAAGTCATAAAACACTATTTGGACATGACTAAAAAAAGTGTTGCGCATAGAACAGCGTAAGATTATTCACCAGATGAATAAAAGGAAAACCATTGAAGAAAACCACGCACTAGGTCATTTTCGAACCTATGGGACTTATAAAAATGTTACACTGGCTCCAAGATCCATTAAGAGGACTCAGTGGTAGATCCATTTAAGAGCTCCACAGCAACTCGAAGAGATCGTTCAACAAAATTCGGTATTAACGTCTCCTCTAGAATTATAAGATGAATATCCAATAAGAAACACTTGCGTGGAAGCATTGTTCAGTATAAGCCACATGGTTCAAAAAAGAAATTACAGTCCTGGATTTATTTTGCCCATGAGCAAAAAAACACTAATTTTCTGGAAGAATATTCTCTGGAGGAATGAATATAAATTTGTAGGTTCGGATGGAAAATGATACGTATGGCGTCCTCCAGACATGCTGCTTAACCCAAAGTATACTTCTAAGACTATAAAACACGATGCACAGTGGGGAAATTTGAAAAAAAATAAATCTGTAATTTCTAAAGAAGTGTTGTCTAGAGAGGAAGTACTTTTGAGTTTTAGAATTTCGAGCTCATAAGCCCACCAGTGTAGGTGTTATAGACTCCCAAAGTGGGACACCTCGGGTATGTGAGAAATGAAAAACGATCCCAATTCTTCATTTGTGATCCGATTTCAAAAATTATACTATGTATTAAATCGACTAGTTGAGTACTAAAAAAAACGAAACTAAAACTAAGTATATATGTAGTAAAAAAACTTTATTAGTCATAAATGTATAATTTATATATTTATATAAGGATCTGAAAAAATTTCATATCCACATAAAATTCAATACAAATAAGTCTAATAAAAGATATATACTACATAGCGTCCATATACGGCTTATATGTACCTACTTACATATATGTTGATATCCAACTGAAATTCTCTTCAGAAACTGTTTGCTTATTTGCGCGGTGTAGGGTATCATATCATATGACTGGAAATTCCATTTAATCAATTTATATTTTTAAAAATTTAACACATTTTTTGCAATATTTTAATTATAAAACATTTATTTATTTATCTATTTATTCTGTAAATATTAAATTCTATTATATTGTATTTCTGATTTCAAGTAAGCATCTTATTCATATCCAATTTTGAATGTGTTTAATAAAGTAATTTATTTTGTTAAAATTTAGGGCATTCAAAGAGATCTCTATGCTGCAGAATATGGAGAAAAAACTGAATAAATTCAAATTGTTCCAAGTTCCAAAACATCAATAAATCCATTATTCGTTAGTATGTAATCAAGTCTATTACAAAGTTAATCATTTATTATGTGTATAGCCAGTTAACAATTCGAATCGAAATAATTCAAGAATTTAATAAATAACAAAATATTTGAGACTAATTTTTAAAACTCTAAAAAACACTAAATTGTTAACTGGTTACAATATCAAATTAGGAATGTATTGCAGGATATTTGGTTAGAAAAAAGGACCTTATATGTCAACAAAATTAATGAAATATGTGCATACATATGTATTTGTTTTTTTCTTTTACAGTGCCTAATGGATGTGCATATGAAACTTATTGACGGAATGTAAACTTCAACTGCAATACATACGGTTATACTAGCTAAACCCGGTGTGCTTTGCTACCCCCCCCCCTCGTTATAAAAAAAATAAAACGTATTTACATATATATTTACAAAAATTTATTTATTTGATTTTAATTTATTTATTGCAATGCTTTAGGATATACAATATTTTTAGTTTACTCATCAGGAGCATACACATATAAATCGGTGGGTTTTCCTACACGGGATGTTAACAGTCATCGCAAACGCTAACCGAACAGGAAACTGCAATTGTTTAAAATCGAATGGTAAATCTGAATGCGTGGCAAAAGTACATCTGTACCTTTATATTTTCCTGTTATAATAGTCGCTTCTAAATTTGAATTGAAAATGAATTGCAATTCATGTTCGCTAAATTCAAATGAATTGATTCAAATTTAATTCAATTCGTTTTTTGGAGAAAAGAATTAATTCAAATTTTTATCAATTCATTGCATGAATGATTCGCGAATTAATTCAAAAATGAATGATTCGTTTACAACTCTGATATAGGGCATGCACCGATGAAGTGTTGGACGTTTTCAGATTCATTCGAGTTACATATTGTACATATACCAACCGTGTTGTATCTAAATGATCTTGCATTTAGGTCTAGTAAACCACCTCTGGCTTTTATTATAATGTCAGTCATCCGGGCGTTAAAATTTTCTAGTATAATTGGAATACGATTAAAATTTAGTTTCGGGTAAAGGTCGTGGAATTGTGAGTTAGATGCATCGGACAAAAACTCTTTCCTCTCCTTTAGCATAAGTTGCTCAGTTTTCCAATTCTGGTTGATAAACGGGATAGTGTCGACAGGCATGAAGTTAATGCGTTCTTTTAAAGATTCCCAATCGTTGAACCAGTATAATTTATTATTTACTAGCTACACCCGGTGTGCTTTGCTACCCCCCCCCCCTCGTCATAAAATAAAATAAAACGTATTTATATATTTACAAACATTTATTTATTTAATTTTAATGTATTTATTGCAATGCTTTAGCCGAGACCATGCCCCTTTGTCCACTTACATAGTCAAGAATTTATTATTTCGTAAGAATATCCTGTTGTGAAAATTTAATGACGATCGGTCCAGTAGTTAAGACTGTATTACGATGTTTAATTTTCCTAAAAAGGGGCGTGGTCCCACTCACTTTTCTCCTGGTACGAATTCCTAATTATGCCAATACCATATGTAGCAAATATCACCGATGTACGTCAAAAAATGCCCAAAATATGGTGGGTTAAATTTGTGGGTTATATGGGCGGTGCCACCCCCGTTTGTACAATCAAAACTTCATATAGCCTATTATTCCTTCCAGAGTCACAGTAACGTGCTGTAAAAATTTCAGCCAGATTGGTCCAAGGGTTTGGCCTCCTATTAAGCACAAACATACAGACACACATTCATTTATATATAGATAGATTAAAAGCAATATAATTTAAGGTAAATGGGGCGAAAAATGGGGATTTGGTAATAAAAAAATGTATGTAGTTAAAAAGTATATAAAACTTTAGGTAAATACATATTACAAAAAAAGTATTTTGTATAGCAAACATTGTTAGTGGTATAAGTAATTATCTGAATTAAAAAAAAGGGGCGATCAAGTAGGTGTGGTTAATAGTTATATGGCAACGTTAACAGTATTAAGAGGAATATACTACCAAATCAAAAAAATACGTTGGAATGAACAAATTTGTATAGAGAACAAAAAGTATAAAACTTTCAAAAATTTGGCGTGAAAAGGGGCGTGGCTTAAGAAATCTTTATTTTTACCTCGCCTGGAGTATATAATGTGTATACAATTTGAAGTAAATCTGTTAAAAACTATATGGGAGCAATTACATAATTTTTAAAAAGTGGGCGTAAAAATGGGCGTGGTCAAAAAAAGTAAACTATTAATCATACCAGAGTCCCAGTTAAATGCTGTGAAAATTTCAAAAATATCGGTCCAGAGGTTTGGTCTTCAATTACAATATTTTAAAAAAGTGGGCGTAAAAGTGGGCGTGGCAAAAAAAAGTACCCTATTATTCCTTCCAGAGTCACAGTAACATGCTGTGAAAATTTCATCAAAATCGGCTCAGCCGTTTTGGAGTCTATACGTTACATACATACATACATACATACATACATACATTGAATTTTATATATATAGATATATATTCAGCCAGTGTGCGTGGTAATCTTTGTGGATTCATTTTTAAAACTTTGTTAATACAACAAAAATGTAATTTTAAGGAGGTGATAAGCAGTGAATTTAAACCAGTTTATATGTGTAACATATAATTTGGAGTTGAGTTTGGCAAGTGCAGCATTTTCTTTATCAAAAATCGGAGTAGTTTTTCAACATCTTCGTATTTCTTAAAGCCCCAAACCTGAGCAGCATATAACATTATTGAATTGGATGCAGCATGAACTATTTTTAATTTGTTACTATTAGAAATTTCTGGGTTATTTATGTATTTGGACCATGTGGAGTTAATAGCGTGTTTGGAAGCCGATAGTTTGTTATAGAGATGTTTTTTAAAAGACATGTTATATGTGATTTCTACACCTATGTAGGTATTTTTAGTAGTTTACTATCTCAATACTTGTTTCACCATATTTCAAAGACAGATTTGAGAAGATTCTGGTGCCAGAGCGAAATACATACAAGTATTTTTGACTTCTCAAGGTTAACTTTTAGGCACCATGTCAGACAGTATTTACGAAGTTTATTGATCATAGCTTGTAATCCGCTTGGAGAATCAGATAAGATTACAATATTATCAGCGCAAGCCAAGATTCTTCGACTAAAGGTGTGTTCACATTATGTGTATTTTTCATGTGGACTGTCACTTTTTCGCATGTCAAATTTGTACATATAATCTGAACACCTTCAAACAATATCATGTGTTATTTCTATGTGTGCAATACACATGACATTTTTTATTTAGAACGAGTTCTATTTTCAAGTGACAAACCATCTGACATCAGCTGTTTTTTATAACAAAAATTTTGTGGCGGCAAAAATTAATTAAAATTTTAATAAATATAATTTATAAATAGTAAAACAAAAATACAAAAAAAACTATACACATTTATTATTGAAAATGGAGGGAAAAATTGAAAAGTAGTTAACAAAAGTAAGTACATATGTATTTTCTATTGCAATTTTTATAGTTATTTTTATGTTGTTAAAGTATGACTGGTGCAAAGAAGCGGTTCTACAGTTGATCGAAATGTGGCAAGAGAAGGAATACTTGCATAACCCGCGGAATAAGTTTTATCATATCAGCTGTTTTAAGATTTTTTTTTTTTTTTTGATAGGTTATGTCAAATGTAATTGACATACTAACATTTGAACATGTAAATTATAAACCGTATGTGAAACTCAATTTTTGACATACAAATGAAAACACATGTGGGTAGAAAAGTGACATTCCACATGACAAATACACACAATGTGAACACAGCTTAAGTCAGAATTGGACTAAGGATACATCCCTGTTTTACACTAACCTCAACAGGCAAGCATTTGGATAAAGAGTTACCGTACCAGATTTGACTTTCGTTGTTTTCGTAGTCTAATTATCTTAGAAGAAAGCCCTAGGCACGACAGTTTGTAGAAGAGACCGTTACGTGGAATGGTATCAAATACGCATGAGAAATCTACAATAAATGCGAAGGTATTTTTTCCATTGGCTTTGTTAATATGTACGTTGTTAGAGAGGTTGAATAAATTATCTACAGTTGAATAGTGTTTTCTGAAGCCAGCTTGGAATTCATCCAAAAAGATAATCGGTTGAGTATAATTGTAGTAAAGATTTTACATATGGCATCTATTAGTGATAGTCCTCGATGATTTGATGATATATTAGTGTCACCCTTTTTGAAAAGCGGTATAATGATAGATTTGCGAAAGTTTTTAGTTTACAGACTCATGTAGAAAGATTTTGTTATATATACTAAGTAGCTTGTTTAATAACTGGTCAGGTGAATCTAGTAACGTGTCGATAATATATGGCATAGCTCAGCTGATTTGAATTGATTCGTCGTTGTTTTTCCGAATTTTGCTAAAAAGAAAGTAAAAATCATCAGCACTTAGATTCATAGAAGTTTGCAAAGTGTAAGTTATTAATTGATTCGACAATTTCCACCAATCGCTAGAACATTTCACCCTTGTAAGAAGCTCCAAATTGTTGTTAGTTTTTTAGTTCTACAAACCATAAGGTACTTGGATTTTTGTAGCAAGTTTTGTTTTCAGTTGTATGGTTTCTTCTGTATATTTTAAGTTTGTTTTTAAAGCATGACCGCAAGCGGGCGCACCTCCAATCAAACCACTTTTGTCTGGGTTCAAAGGAAAACGGATTTCTGGCAGTTGTTTTGTATGCTTGTTTGATATTGTTTTTTAGGTTTGTTAATGAGACATCCACTGAATCTGTTTGAAAGTTTTCATTTGTATTAACAAGATTGAATCTTTCTGCTTATGTATCGGCAAATTTATCACACCAGTACAATCTTGAATTGGGGGTTTGCTTGCATGGCTTGTCTGATCAGACACTCGTATATTTATACATAGAGGCATATTATCAGATATAAATATATATATATCGATATAAAAGTCATTAACATATTAGTAGACGTTTTAAACTCTATTTAGGTTTAAGTACCATTCTTTATGAACAGCTATTATCTACATATGTACAAAAAAGTTTTTTTTCATGCATACCCTCTAATTTTTTCGAATGATGTCAAAACGAGTGTAAAAAAAATTTTATGCACCTGGGACAATTTTTTTTTAATTTTTGGTGCGAAAAGTTCCTTAGTTGGTGCGCGGTGCACCAACATTTGCAACATTAGATAGATGCCGTTTAAGTATTAGAAATGCTGTATTTGTAATTGAAGCAACCATTGAGGCTTTAGGATACAATATTGATGATACGAACGGAACAGCGAAAAAAATGTGCAGAAGCTATAAAGGTTAATTTTCAGAACAAAGTACCAGAAATTGTAACAGTCCACTGGGATGGAAAAATGTTACCAGTTCTAGATACACGCAAATCAAAAGAAGAACGTCTGCCAATAGTTATTTCTTACGATGACAAAGAACAACTTATCGCTGTGCTAAAATTGGAAAACTCATCAGGAATGGTACGCTATAATAGACTGGGATATTGAAGAAAAAGTGCAGATGTGATACAACAGCTTCAAATACAGGTCGCATTAATGGTACTTGTGTTCTTCTGCAGCAAAAATTAAATAGGGATATAATTATTTTTGCTTGTCGCCATCATGTCTACGAATTGGAATTAAAATGTGCATTTGAAACAAAAATTAGTCTAATGACTACCAGTCCTGATATTCCACTGTTTAAAAGCTTTAGAGAAAATTGGAAAAGTGTCGATCCCAGGAAAATTCAAAGTTACACAAAAAATGTATTATGTCTAAATGTTTCAGAAATTGATAAACTGGTACAATATTACCAATCTGAATTGACTAAAGATATCGTTAGAGGTGATTATCGAGAACTGATAGAGCTATCATTAATATTTCTTGGTGGAGATACCAAGAACAAATTCAAAATTCGGCCTCCAGGTGCCATGCACCAAGCTCGATGGATGGCAATGGCAATTTATTCATTGAAAATAGTCTTACTTAGCTCTCAGTTTAAAATATCAAAGCGAGATAAGGAGGCTTTGTTAGATGTCTGCCTTTTCATTGCAACATCATACGTCAAACCTTGGCTACAATGTATTTTAGCTGTAAAAGCACCCTACCAAGATATGTACATATGTGTTTTTTGAAGACATTGAAAGCTTATGAAAAAATCGACAAATGCCTATCAAAAGCAACTTTGCAGAAGTTTTCCCAGCATTTATAGTACTTGACGGATGAAGTATGTATGTTGTCTCTATTTGACGATGATGTAGATAAAAAAACTAAAGCGAAAATGCTGGCTAACTTAAAAAAGAACTCACTTTACGGCTCACTTTACGGTCAGTCTGACAAATACTAATAATAGATTTCATTTCATTCATTACTTTAATATACAATTGATAACTGTTGTCTCTTTTTAATTTTAGACAAAAACGTAGATGACTTTATTTCATATAAAATCAAATCCTTATTCAACCGGCTTAAAATCGATGACAGTTTTCTTAGCGAATGTCCTACTACGTGGCAAAGTAATGCATCATTTCAACAAGCTAAAGAGAATGTGTATACATTGAGAGCAGTTAACGATACAGCTGAAAGAGCGGTTAAGTTAGTGGAAGATTTTCATGGCTTAATTAGAGCTGAAGAGGAACAAAAGCAATTTTTACTACGTTGTGTACCAGAACACAGAGAGATGTATCGTGACTGTAACAAACAAACTCTTAAAAGAAAATTTGATGAATTGAAAATAGATAATAAAATCTAAAACTTTTTTTTTTTTTTTTTTTTGCATTTAATTATTTATTGAATCTTCATATTTGAAATGACAATAAGTATTCAAATCTTAATACTAAAAAGAAAATAATAAGCCCAGCCAGTGCTAGACAAAAATTTTTATGATACTAAAAAAATTTCACATCAACTGATCCAGTCATCTATTTTGCGCTTGAGTTAAAGCAAGGGTATCCCTCCTTCTCAACCGATTGTGGCCACTAAAGTTAAGGATGTCTCGTGCAAGTGGGTTTGGATGGTGTTCAAGTTTGCTGACATACTTTGACGCATATTTTGTAAATTCGACTTTTACTAATGGCACGCCTAGATCTTTGTGGATTCGAGAATTTTTAACATACCATGGAGCTGCTGTAATTATCCGTAGAATTTTATTTTGACCCCTTTGAATTTTTTCAATGTTGGATGCTGAGGCAGTACCCCATAATTGAATTCCATAACACCAGATTGGCTTTAGAATTGCATTGTACAACAAAAGTTTGCAATCCAATTTCAATGTAGAGTTTCTGCCGATTAACCAATTAAGTTGCACTGCTTTTAATCTCATTTGTGTAAGTTTCGCTTCAATATGAGACTTCCAAGTTAAACGGCGGTCGAGGTGAATGCCGAGGTATTTGAATTCATTATGTTGAGGAATAATTTGATTATTTATTCTGATGAACGAGCAGGTATCTTTTCTCAATGTGAAAGTTATATGAATACATTTTTGTTCATTTACCCTGATTTTCCAAAGCTCTAGCCAATTCTCTAGTTTATAAACATAATTCTGCAAATTCTGTGATGCAACTTGGTGGTCCTTATGGACGCTGATAAAGGCTGTATCGTCTGCAAAAGTTGACGTGTGGATTTTGGGGTCTGACGGCATGTCGGAGGCATAAATCAAATATAAAGTAGGGCCCAGTATGCTACCCTGTGGCACTCCTGATTCAATTGGCTGAGCGGTACTTAAAAAATTACCTTCTTTGATGTTAAATTTGCGACCGTATAAATAACTTTCCATGAGTTTATGGGTGTTAGCAGGCAGAGTTAATTTAATTTTGTGCATTAAACCGTCATGCCAAACTTTGTCGAACGCTTGGGATACATCAATGAAAAGGGCGGAGCAGTATTTTTAATCTTCAAACGACCCTCTTATCACATTTACCAATCTGTGAGTTTGTTCGATGCTACTGTGTTTAGCTCTGAATCCGAATTGATGATTTGGAATACATTCAGTGTCATTCAGAATTGGAGTCAACTTAGTCATTAACAATTTTTCGAACAGTTTAGAAATTGTCGGCAGTAGACTAATTGGCCTATATGACTCTACTTTAGTGGGGTCCTTCCCTGGCTTAGGAATCATAGTGATCATAGACACCTTCCAATCTGCAGGATAGTATTCTAGGCGTAAAATAGCGTTGAAGATAAAGAGGATAATTCTTCTTGCTACACGAGGTAACTCCACAAGCATTTTATTGCTGATTTTATCCATACCTGGAGCCTTTCTAAGGTTCAGAGTACCAATAGCGTTTTGGACATCACGAAAGTTTAGTCTTAGAGGTACAGGAGGTCTTATAACAAGTGGTGGCAAATCTAAAACTTGAAAATTAATATTTATTTTTTGTCTATATTATATCACTTTTCTTGTCTAAATGGCCTTAGGGTGGAACTAAGGGCTTGTGGCAGGACAACACTAAAGTACCAGCACAGTGGGCGCGGGAGGGGGGCATGGTTAGAGGATTCAGAAAACACTGAATATTAGCAAATTTGTAATAAATAAATGTGTTTGATACAAACAAAATAAATAGAGGCTTTCAAATTCTAAGCTTATTCTATGGCTTTCATACTGACCTTTATCTCAAACTTTGGCGACAATTCGGCACGGGTAAACATTATCCGATCGCAATAATATTTCATAATTTGGTTATTCGGAGCAAAAGGAAAAAAATGGAGGGTGTGCGTATCTGAATTAAAAAAAAATTCCCATACAAGCCTGGGACAGTCTAATGTACATATATGTATATCATTTCCAAAATATGGAAAGTTAAAGAACGATATTGATGTCATTGATTAATGACTCTTAAACCAAAAATACAATTGAAGCAAGTTCACACCGGATAATCTCAAATCTTTATAACGCAAATGACGTTGTAAAATGAGTTATTAAATGCATTAGTTTTTTTTAAAAACAAATTATAAAACAATTTTGCTACACGAACTTAAAATATTTTTATAAATAAATTTCTTTATAGACAAATGATCTTAAAATGTGCATTCCCATTAATGTGTTCTTTTTATACCCTCCACCACAATACGTGGTGAATGAGGTTATATATAAGTTTGTCATTGCGTGTGTAACACTGAGAAATATTCATCTGAGACCCAACAAAGTATATATGTATGTATATTATTGATTCTTATGAAATTCTAAGTCAATTGAGCCATGTCCGTCTGTATGTCTGTTCGTGTGAAACACTCTCACGTCCAAAATACACAACCAAAATCAACACAGTTTACAAAAAACCGTTTATAATTCTCCAAAGCAGTTTGGGATTCAAAATCAGCAAAATCGGTATAGTAGAAACAGAGTTATAGACCAATATGTAAGGCAACCGCCATTAAAATTTTATATTTTTAAACATTTTTCTTGTAATTTTGAAAAATATATTACAGATATTGCGATGAAATTTTGTACACGTTATTTCTATGACAAAATAAGACTCTGTGAGAAAAATAGTAAGTATCGGTCCATTATTTTTCATAGCCCGCATACAAATATATTCCCGAAATATGGCTTAATGATAAATGTCTATAAAATTAGAATATTAACACAAAATTCGGCAAAAATAAGTGGCATATTAAAGAGAAATCGCAAAACGAAATTTTATTTTGTTCGGTCCATGTCTGACCATAGGCCCCATATACAGTTCATATCTAAAATTCACTTAAATACGTATAAATCTGGTACAAATATAGTTATCAGGTTAAAATTCGACACAAATAATTCTTATAAATATATAAATTGTTGTAGTAAATTTTATTATGGTCGCTCCATAATTGGCCATAGCTCCCATATAAGGACCGCATCCGAAAAAGTCATCAATATATATATATATCTTATAAATATCGGTATCGACTCAAAATTTTACATACATAGATAATTTGCATATATGTATGTACACAAAAATCATTCTAGAGAATTTTGTGAATTTCGGTCCATATTTGACCGTATCCCCCATATAAAGCCCTTTTCCGAAAATCACTTCAATACATATTTATAAATCTCTTATAAATAACGGTACGAATCCAAAATTTTACATAGATAATTTACATATACATACATAAAAATCATATTACAGAAATTTGTGAATTTCGTTCATATTTGACCATATTCACCATATAAATAACGATACCGATCAAAAATTTTACACGGAGCATTTATATGTATGCCAAAAAACTGCTGGATTTTGAAAATATCGGCCCAAAAATTGTAATCCAGAAATCAGACTAATATTGGTTATACGGCATTATGCTAACAAAAAATAAGATGATATAAAAAGTAAATCATTATCCAACGATAATGCTAGTGGTAGTAATACAGACATTTGCTACAAGGAAATGTAATTTACGTTAAAAAAAACTGTTCAGCAAACATTGGACCAATTTTTTGTGAAAGAAAACAGACGACTTAGTATTTTCGTAATCCTGGAACCTTTCTTCGATCTGTACATGGTTTGCTATAGAAAATTGTAATTCACTTTGCGTCATTTCAATTTGCATTGTGTTTTTTTTGGGAACGTAACCCCGACGCAAAATGAGGTATTGCTGTATATACACCGATAGAAAAATCACATTTTAAAATCGAAGTGGATCGTTGTTGAATTTAAAATTGTCCAACTTTGGGCATTTCAACGTTAATTCAACATTCAGCAACTACGAAATGATGTAAAACCACATGAAATCAACAAAAAACATTGTTGAAATTTGAATTCGTGTTCAAAACAAAAATGTTTTTGTTAATACGAAGATGAACAACATTGAATTAAGAATGAACATTGTTCTTTTCGGGGCAAATTTAATTTCAACAACGTGAACCGTAAATCAAAAATGAAACAGTATCGATTCAAAAATAAATAAACTTAGAATTAAATTAACGAAAAACATTTTCAATTTAAAGTAAAAACATTTTTTAATCAATTACTGACGTTGTTGAATACATTTTCATAGTGAAACAGTGTTAAATTATAGGTGATCCATGCTTAAATCAAGAATGCATTGTTGATTTAACGTTGTTCGCCTTTATTTTATGGTGGTACAACTATTTAGTTTTTTTATTCGACCTTTTTTTGATATTCTATAATTTCTTTCTTTTCAAGCAATTAGGTCACTTAATATTTATATAAATATGTTCTTTATATTTATATATTTATATATCCAATATTTCGTTATCACAATGGATAACTTCTTCAGGGATTTACAATTTTAAAATTATAATATAATAATGATTGAAGTATAAATAATAATAATAATTTAAAGTAACGCTACGTTACTTCAAGATTGTACATTTTTAAATCAACCATTGCATTGTCATTAACTACACGAACAAAACATCAAAACAAACATATTTTTGTAAGCCGCGTATCAGACCTGACTAAAATTTATTAAAAGTGTTAAAGAAAATTGTTAAAAAAATTCTGTAAAATAAGAGTGAGAAAAGTGAAACAAATAATGAATTATATGGAAAGCATTGAACTTTTCGACACGTTTATAGTTGATGAAAGTGAAGTCATAACAAATAGACTAGAAATGCAGAACATTTAGAGGAATCTGAAGCCACTTGTTCAAGTTATGATGACTCAGAAAAATTAAAATCTTTGTTGGAGGAATTCGATTTATTGGAATTACTGCCTACATTACAATGTAAGTAAAAATATTTGTATTTTTTTGACAACATCTCTGGAAAAGGTTGAATTTTTTTCTTTTTATTTATAGCAGCTAATGTGATATACAGATGTTTAAAGTATATTCAAAAGGGAGACCTTGTTGCAGCAATACCCCATTTGGGTCTTCGAATAGAATTCAGAAAAAAATTATTTATGTGGCGTAAAAAAGAAATAAACATTCTAGTCATTACATGATCTCCTTAAAACAATATATACTTAATATTTATTTCATTGCAGTATGGAATTGATGACGAAACCATCTCGAACTTGAGTAAAGTTCAAAACTGGCTCAATAGAGACTGCCAAAACTTCCATCTTCAACATTCATCTTCTACAGATACTTCAGTACAACGAGGCAAAGTCTCCGAATTGGCCGATCGCTTTTCGTTGTCCCGGAGCCCAAATACGCCCGGCATTGAAGTGGCACGCGAAGGTGGTGAAATTTTAGATTTTGGTATTTTGTCTTACAAAGAACGTATGCCACGCAAAAAGAGTCAAGTCTGAAAATGGGCTACGGACAAATTGGCCTTCACTGAGGAAGTGATAAGAATAAATGAATCGCGTATAGCACAGTAACTATTTCCTACCGCCTATCTAGCCGACGGCGAAGTGGAAGTGGATACGACGAAATTGTGTTCATTGTATAAATACCGCAGAGAACTAATGGAACTTATTGGTAACGTGTCTCTACCAAATAAACCAAAATCAAAATGCTTTTGAGAGAACGTATTTATTGGTATAAGTAAATGTAATTTATTGAAATCATACTTAAATAAAAAATATTAAACTAAATTTTGAATTTTAAATAAAAAATTGTTAAAATTAAAAAGCACAAGAAAAGACTTGTGAATAATAATTAATTGAGATAAAATTAAATATACAAGCAGGACTAAAAGTATAAAATATTCATAATAAGGAAGATATAAATCATTCAATTGTTGCATAGGAGGCAAGTTTCGGTGACTCCGTATATTTATATGTTATATATATATATATTGAATGCGGATAGAACTCCCTCACTATGGAGGCGGATGAAAAAGTAAAGGCAATTAAAAGGCCTAGGGTAGCGGATACCGTTGATCCTAAGGACAAAACTATTGAGGAGCTGACTCTGAAATTTTTAATAATTTCAGACGAAAATATCATGCTAAGGGAGAAAATTAATAACCTGATTAATAATTATGTTTTTAAACTCAAAAAGTGAGTTTAAAAACATAAAAATATGCAGCGATGAGGAAATGGCAGTTGACCAAGAATCAAGCAAAAGGTTTAAAAAGAAAAGCAAAAGTAATGGAAAGAAGAAGGATAAAGCTGTAGTTAATTTGATTAATGATGATATTGCTGATATTACTGATGATAATATGGACAAGATTACCAATGATAATGGAACAACCTGTAACGTAGGTAATCCTAACAAAATTAAGAATCCTGATGGTGGTGAAAGTAAACCCAATAATGCGGAAATTAGAAGTAAGTCTAGATATGTACCCATAATTACGACTTATAATATGAATGTAAAAGATATGACTAAAATGATAGATATTAATTTAGGTCATAAAAATTATAATATTAAGATTATGGGCAAGAATGTGACTAATTTAGGGGTTTGCACTCTTGGGGACTTTGAGAAACTGAAGGTTTTCCTCGCGGACCAGGGTATTAACTATTATACATACACACTGAAAGGACTTAAACCCTTTTCGGTGGTTATTGAGGGTTTGTCTGGCACATATACTGTGGATGACGTGAAAAGTTATCTGGGGGATCTACAGATCAGACTTGAAGTAACGTATTCGCGAATCTGATTCGCGCGACAGACGAAAAAGCCATCTATCACCAGCCAGCTTTGTGAGTCCCAATACTTCAAGTCTGGTCTGGCCTTTTACGAGTTTGGCTATATTCTACGTTGCCGCGTCAAAATGAGAAAGTACAAAAAGGTTGCCATTACGCAATGCTTCAATTGTCAACGATTTGGACATGTATCAACCAATTGTAGGATGCCATATAGATGCGTCAAGTGCGGTGGACCCATGTGGGCAAATGTGACATACCAGCTAAAGGCGAGAATACACAGGAAAATTTAGTGACTGATCCTCTGACTGCTCAGGCAATTATGAAGGTAGGGCTTCCTGTGAGATGTATTAACTGTGGCGTCGAATGTCATCGTAGTTTGTAAAGGTGCAAAACTGAACTTTTCTTATTTTTAAAAAAACATTTTCTTCTTTGTAATAACTAAATTCACTTTAACTTATCTATCAATCAATTTATATTTTTTCTTATTATATTAAAACGTCAGTAAGTGACAGTCAGTAAGTGACAAAAAAGTTAAATTTTGTCCAATAGTCTATAATAGCTACTTTGTATATAAAATTCAAATACAAATTGGCTATATCAATAAGGCAGAACAATTAAGAATATATTGGGCCTTATAAAATCGATTATTATTTTTCGATTATGCGACTTAAAAACAGACCTAAAGTTGAATTTTCCATATAAAATTGTAACGTCACTAATTACACTGTCTAACAAATTAAGAGTTTTTGAATGGAACAGAATAGGGTCGCTATTCTGTTTCAAAAATGGTGTTGGACAGTGTTATTAAACACTTTGGGTTCTATTAGTGAGGTTATAAGTTTCTAAATGGATTTGAACATTTGTTAGGAAACAGTTAGTTGTTATTGTTCCCATAACCCACCCCATTGGTATCAACATATCACCTTGATTAATTAAGGTCACTTTTAAAAATTAATCCCAATTTAATAAAAATATTTTATTGTGATTTTATGCCATCTATCCCTATATTTCCACAACTCAACAAATAAAATTTAGCAACACATATTTTCCATTTTTTTCATTAAATTATAGCAAGAGATTCATTTATTAAACAAAAATATTCAAAATTTATACAATACTAGCTAAACCCGGTGTGCTTCGCTACCCCCCCCCCCTCGTTATAAAATAGAACGTATTTATATATTTACAAACATTAATTTATTTAATTTTAATGTATTTATTGCAATGCCATGCCCCTTTGTCCACTTACGTAGTCAAGAATTTATTATTTCGTAAGAATATCCTATTGTGAAAATTTAATGACGATCGGTCCAGTAGTTAAAGACTATATTACGATTTTTAATTTTCCTAAAAAGGGGCGTGGTCCCACCCACTTTTCTGCTAGTACGTATTTCTAATTATGCCAATACCATCTGTACCAAATATCATTGACGTAGGTCAAAAAATGCTCAAAATATGGCGATTTAAATTTTTGGGTTATATGCATGGTCGGTGCCACCCCCGTTTGCACAATCAAAACTTCATATAGCCTATTATTCCTTGCAGAGTCATAGTAACATGCTGTGAAAATTTTATCAAAATCGGTTCAGCCGTTTTGGAGTCCATACGTTACATACATACATACATTCAATTTTATATATATAGATTTAACATAAATATTTGGTTCAATATTATGTTCATATTAAAAAATTACAACAACAATGAAACAAATATTTTTACAAATTTAACTTTAAATAACAACAAAAAATCAAAATTAAATTTCAAAATTATAATTCAGTAGGACTTACTCATTTCTGCTTCGGCATTGAAATGTACATTTCAGCTTTTGCAAGATTTCAATGTTGGAATTGCTGGCTGTTCCCCATAGTTGTATTCCGTACATCCAAACAGGTTTTAGAATTGATTTATAAATTAATATTTTGTTTTCTAACCGTAGTTGTGATTTGTGACCCAAAAGCCAATAATACTATGTTTCCACGGTACATGCTTCGCTCTCTATTCATGCTTCACGCCTCAATCATGTACGAAACAACTTGCTTCACCATACAAAATTTTAAGAGCGAATCAAATAGATTCATATTGAATCTACTTGCGAAGCACGAAAAATTGCACTCTTCTCTAATTTTTATCGCAAGTTTATCTGCACTAGCTGTAAAAATTTAATATTATTGTAAACAAAGCAAATTATTTTCTTGTTGCTGGAAGTAAAGAAAGTAAATACGTACGAATGTATGTTTTTTTTCAAATAAGCTAACTAATTTCCACTCACTTTTTGTCCATTAAAAAAAATTATTTTCCACAAATTGTAAATTCTGTGTTTTTTTTTTATTCTGGTTATTAAAAACAACTGTCAAATCGAATTAAGTTTATTAGTCATGTAAACAGCATGATTCAGAAACATGATTCAGAAGGCGAAGCAGGTGATTAAAGTCGTCGTGGAAACATAGTATAAAGTCGTTTTGTTTTAATACTTAGTTGTTGTTTTTTATATTTAATATGTGTTTTCCATGTCAGCCTTCTATCTATGTGTGTTCCTAAGTATTTGACGCAATCACTTTGTGGAATTTGAATGCCATTCATGTATACATTATTGCAATTTCCTCGTCGTAAGGAGAAAGTTATATGTAAGGATTTTTCGGAGTTAACTTTTATATTCTATTTGTTTAACCAAGTTTCAATTTCGTTGAGTTCTCTTTGCGCTAAGTTTGATGCATTGTTTGGGCATATGTCAGAGGCTAATACCGCAGTGTCATCTGCATACGTTGCAACCAGTACGTTTTCAATGATTGGCATATCTGATGTGAATATGGTAAATAGAACTGGTCCTAAAACGCTACCTTGTGGTACGCCAGCATTGATGTCATAAATTTTAAATTTAAATATGTATGTAATTAATTAAATTAAAATTTAAGAATTTAATAGAAAGTTAAACTATTTTTTATATACATATATACACTCGATTCCGGTATTCATTTGCAATAGGTTTCTTAATAATCATTTATTATATTCTTGCCATTATTTAAAAGTCTTTTGTTTTGAAGTATGTTGAAATGCGGCTTTAATTTATTTTTTTTTTTTCATTTGATTTAAATTATTATTCAATGTTTATAATTTAAAAATACAAATTTTATTCATGACAGGTTTTTTTTTAGTTTTTCTTTTTATGCTTTCAATTTTTATATTCAAAGTTTGGTTTATATTTTGCAAAAACCTTTAACTTTAATTATCACCATCTTATTGACAAAATTTAAAAAGTTTAGGTCAATTTTCTTATTTATTATATTTTGCACAAAATTAATTTTTAAATTTTTATTGTTTATGCATTCACTCTTTTATTAAGAACATTTGTAGAACATTGTTTTTGGTCGAAAATTGGATTTCATATAATTATATTCACTTTTTATTTGAATATCCTTTTTTTCAAATTTAAATATTGTTTTTCATTTCATCTCCTTTCACAAAATTTAGAAATTATCCTTTTCAAAATTTTTGCTTTCGATACTATATTTTCCTTTCGTTAACATTTTTTCTTCATCTTCTCACTTTCAATCCCAATAATATAATCATCATTTTTTTCAATTCAAAAACAATCACAAATACATTGTAACAAAACAATGCCTATACGATTGAAAAAAATTTGTATGAACAAGTGAAGCTACAAATTTTCAAAAAATCTTTAAATTTTCAAACAAATTACCTTAGCAAAACAAAAGGTTACTAAATCAAAACGAAACTTTATTCAAATGTTCAATATGTTTAATTTAAAATTTTCAAACAATATACCTAAAAAAAAATGATCATTAATATTCCAAAAACCTAAGCCAACTCAATTAGAAAAAAAATATAATACATACAATTTGAATAGAATATTTAAATTTAAAATTTTAACAAGTTTTCAGTTAAACAAGTATAAATTGAAAATCAACTTCAACAAAATAGCTACATATATTTTGAAGGACTCTGGATCCTTCGGTAATAAAGATTTTTAATATTTTTTTCATATAAAATATTTGTTTTGAAGTTAGCTTTATGACAAAAAAACACGTTATAAGTCTTTTTAAAAATTTCCTAAATTTTGGCAAAAAAAAATGGCGAAAATCACATCTTTAACATTTAATGTATGTATGTATGTATTATATAACTTTTGACTCTATGCTGATTATTTAAAAATCATTCTTTACTAGGCTTATAAAAGTGTTAGTAATCCACATAAACATATTTAGAAAAAATCGGAATTAGCAAAAGCCAGACATTCATATGCGAATATCTCGTAAACTATAAGAGATATGCAGTGTACTGTCTTTTAAGCGGACGCCTAACAGCCATCCCTAAATACCGACGGTAAGCGTTTTTTAAATGTCTCATTCTCATATATTTGTACGGAGCATTACGAAACTACGCGGCGGCAACGCTTTGCTATTGGAAAATCTGATTTTAACCAGGCGTTTCACAGTGAAGGTAGTTGCAAAAGAAAACAAAACAAAAAAAAAAGAGAAATAAAACAACAATGGCCAGCTGATACAATAAACAGGGTCGTTTCATTTATTTGTTTGATAATCCTGTTTTTATCGTTTTGACATAACGTTGCCGCTTTTGTTTAGGGATGGGGTATCAGCGCTAATTCTCAGCGTAAAAATACGTTCCGCTTTCCGTCGGTATTTACGGATGGCTGTAAGGGACTGACGAGTTTGTCCGCTTATGAGAAGTGTCCGTTTATGAGAGAAACACAAAAAGAGTAATCAATAATCTGTAATATTGTAAAAACATATATTTATCTTTAAACACTTTTATTTCCAAAACAAAAACATACATATAAAGATAAGACAAAGTAAACAGAATTTTCATTTATGTTCTTGCGAAAAACGAAAAAAATTAAAAAATAAGGCAAAGAAACAAAATATTCATTAATATTTTTGCGATTAAAATGGAAAAAGCTTGAAGGATCAGATATTCAACTGGATTTAAAAAAGTCTGAAATTTTAGCTTGGCGAGTTTTTCCTTTAATTTCAACATCTTGGAAATGCATTTGAAGATCAGTGAGCATTTTAACACTTTCAAGGTCGCTGTGATATAAAGAAAACCCTTTAAGTTTTCTTATGACTAAATAAGCCTCTTTATAAGAAGTTAACTTGTCTTCTATTTCATTTTCTAGCTCATCTTCAGACGAGCTTTCCACCATTTCTTCGGAAGCTATTAACATTTCAGTACTGATGCTTTCAACATCTACATCATTAATAACTATGTATGTCATTATCTAAATTGATATAATCTTCGACGTCAACTTGTAAATGGCTCTGAACTCGATTAACGATATCGGAGAACTGAGTAAGCGCTGATAGTGGAAGCTCATCTTCTGCAGTCCAACAGCCATCATCATTTGGGCTATGATTTTCTCTAAAACCAGCTTTTCTGAAGCAATTTTTCACTGTGAAACTGTCCGGTTATGGGGAAATAAAATGTCATACATTATGGAAAAAAGTGTCCGCGTCCCGTTATGGGAGGGTTGTCCGCTTAAGAGGGAAATATTTTTAAAATCCCTTACAATTTTTTTGGTACTGAAAAAACTGTCCGTATAGGGAAGGTGTCCGCTTATGGGAGATGTCCCATGTATTCGAATTTCACCAAAAAGACTGTGGAAAATACACAGATTAACAAATTTGTATTTTTTTCTTATTCGCACAATACAATGAATAATTTGGATGTAGAGTTATTACAAACTAAACAATCAAAAGTATGTAACTGTCAATATTTAAGTTAGTTTTCTTAAAGCACGACTTTGACAAGTTTACTAGTATGTAGTACGATTAAGTTTAAGCCATTATTTGTGTTGCAAGATGCATTAATCTTCAATAAAAACAAAAAAAACAAAATCCAATGCTTTTTAATATTGTTTTTATTATTTCCATATTTATTATAAGTATGATTTCAATTAATTACATTTATTTTTACCAATAAATACGTTCTCTCAAAAGCATTTTGATTTTGGTTTATTTGGTAGAGACAAGTTACCAATAAGTTCCATCAGTTCTCTGCGGTATTTATACAATGAACACAATTTCGATGTATCCACTTCCACTTCGTCGTCGGCTAGGCGGTAGGAAATAGTTGCTGTGCTATACGCGATTCATTTATTCTTATCACTTCCTCAGTGAAGGCCAATTTGTCCGTAGCCCATTTTAAGACTTGACTCTTTTTGCGTGGCATACGTTCTTTGTAAGACAATATACCAAAATCTAAAATTTCACCACCTTCGCGTGTCACTTCAATGTCGGGCGCATTTGGGCTCCGGGATAATAATTTTTAATATTTTAAATATAAACCAATTTTTCAATACAAATTTAAAATTATATACAAATTAGCAAATGCGGCTAAAATACTTTTATATTTCAAAAGTATTGCTTTATCGAGGTTTTACTGTCTTTAAAAAAAAAATCTCTACACTAGCGACAAAAACTTTTAAATTAAAACATATTATATTTATTAGTTACTTTTTACAAAAAAAATATGGAGTATCGCGCCTATTTTTATTGAGAAATTCACACAATGTTAGAGCTAGGGTATAAAAGAGAATTTTTTCCAAAAATGGGGATCATTTTTTTTTATTTTTAACCTGAATACTCACAAAGTATTGCCGTAAAAATAAAAAAATCTTTAAAAGTAAAACCAAAAGCCACGAATTTCCGGAGTTTTAATTTTATTGACTTTTGTCAAGTTTTTCTTTAAAAACTCCATTAAACATTTATATTGGGGCTGGTTCAGAAAAGGATTATTAACCTAAGGCCTAATTTGGAATGTGATACCGTACATCCTAGACGAAAGCGTGCATTTGTCCTCTGAACGGTTTTATTGGTGTCGATCCACAAAAGAACAATCATCACATCATCTAAAATTTTTTTACAATATCTATCCTGGACGAAAAGTGATTTTATTGCACCCAAAAAAGGAAGTACCCAACATTTTAACAAACATGTTTCAGTGCTAATCTCGGATAAGTGCGCAAATATTGCAATTATACAATTATTGGGTAAATGTAAATTTTTTGCATTTACATATACATAGTTACAGAAAAATAAATCAAAGAATTTTTAAAAGAGTTTATATTTGTCCATTTGACCATTGATTTTACTAATAATAATAATAATAATAATAATAATAATAATAATAATAATAATAATAATAATAATAATAATAATAAAAAAATTTGACAATTGATGCATAAACACAAAGAAGGAGTTAAAATATATATTTTTATATATTATTTTTTACATTTTTTTAAAAAGAAAATAATAGAATAATTCCATACAATTCAGAAAATTAAAAAAAATAAAATTATAATACAGTTGAATACAAATAACAAAATTATTTGGAGAAGTTTATATTAAAGTTTATGTAACTTGCTGATCGAGATGTTCCCGGGAGTTCTTCTGGTTGGGGCATCTTTGCCACTATTTCGTTTCGTTGAACTTGGCTAATATCCGCTAAATCGGGATAAGTAAATCCATCTGTCATTCTTTCGTTTTAGAAACGTAATATCGAAATCTTGAGAACCGTGGACGGTGACAATTTTGCCAACATAAAATTCATTTTGCTTCTTGAGTGTAGTAAATTTAACCAAAACCATGTTGTTCTCTTTCAAAATATCTTGGTGAATTAAAAGAGGTGGTTCATTGCTGTCATCATCGATTTCATCAAGTCAAGGTTCTTCCTGTGATCATGTTATTGGGAACATCGCTATCTGAATCTGACGATGAAATTAATTTTTTTTTAACTTGTTTCTTTTGTTTTTGTTTCGTTTCTTTTGTTTTCTTCATCTGTCTTCTCAGGCTTGTCGGTAAGAATAGATTACTTTCCTCGTTTTCGTCTATTTTGAGACTTCCTTGGACCGTATTTTAAAAAAGGTCTGACGATTTCTGGAGTAATTTCAGTTGTCGCGGAAAGTATTTGTGCTGGTGGAACATATGCTTGTGATGGATTGTCTCAGGTTGATCGGTAATAAATGCAGCACCAAAATCTTCATTGGTAAAAATGATGCTGTTTGCAGGCCATATCCCAGACTTTTTAAAGGAGTTGGTGATATTGTCAAAAGTGAAACTTTTATTAAATGTTTTATTAGCAAGTTCGGCCACATTGTAAATAATAATGGCCTTGCCAGGATTCGTCCTCATCCAGTCAATACATGCAATCTTTACTGCTGATTTGAATGGTCCATACACGCCGACGTCAATCGGCTGAAGGCGATGAGAACAATGAGGCGGAAATGTTAGCATAACAATTAATTGCTTCGATCGAAACGTGGCTTACATGATTATTCATGATCAACAGAATTTTCTTCATTATTGAACAGCCCGAAGTATTTACTATGTGTTCCAAAACTCTTACAAATAATTCAGCTGTCATCCATCCTTTTCTCGAGGATAATCCCAGACTTCCAGCAGGAGCACTATACAAAAAACTGTCTTTAAACTTAATTCGTGGGAAAATTAATACAGGTGGAAGGGTGGTACCAGCAGCACTTACAATACCACAAAAAGAAACCAATTCACCACGTTCGCCAGAAACAATCTTGCCAAATTGCTTTTTACCTGTCGCTGTTATAACTTTTGGGGCCTGCGCTACAGTTGTTATCCCGGTTTCATCAATGTTAAAGATGCAATTCGGTAAAAAGCGGAAGCGATCCATAACCTTACCATAATTTTCGAAAAAAGCGTTAACATGTAAACTTTGGTATGCAACGGTAAACTATTAACACATACATTTTTTTTCTGTGATCAAGAGTGCAAATACCAAAACCTAAAAAATCAGTTCTATTTTAGTTGTGCATTTATGCATACAAAGTTGTACTAAAAATGTCTCTTGAGGCTTAAAATTATTATGCACTTATGCATTTTTTGCATTAATCCATGTTGCACTTATCCGTGCATTTTTACATGATAAAGTATAAAAGAGGCTTATGGCTTCGAAACACGTTGCACTTAAGCGTTTTTTTTTTTTCATTTATGCGTGTTGCACTTATCCGTTTTTTACTGTATAACTTCTTACATAATATATAGAAGAAGAAAAAAACTTATCTTGGCGCTGCCTTTAAAGACAAAGAAAATTTCAAGCAATCGGGACACCCTTATCTAAAATCTAATTTATACTTAAGAAATATTTAGAATTGGAAAATATAAATTATCTTTCGAAGTTTTTGTTTTTTTAAGTAAAATGTTGATAACATTTCCTGCAACATGTTGCTGAAATTTTTTATTATTTGAAAGAATAAGTAGAACAAATGTATATTCATATAATCGATCACATCAAACATAAAACTTTATAATTGTCTCTATCCAGCCTTGCTGAATGGCCATTCAACGATGGAAAAAACTGGACAACTAGAAACTTGTAAGTTACAATCTTTTATGTTTTACTTTTGCTTTTAGTTTCCTTCACTACTTTGTAATAAGAAATAGAAATGTGGAGTGATATTTTTTTGATTTAAATTCTAAATAAAAAGTAGTGAAAGTTACTAAAATTCAAAAGTATATTAAATTGTAAAATTTATATTTGATGTGAATAATAATAATATAGTAAGAGAAATAAGAAAAAACTTATAAAGATAATAATAAAAAGAGCATTAATAAATCTAAAATAAGAAAAGCAAAAAAAAGATGTAGGTAACATAAGGAATAAAAAAAAAATTTAATATAAAAAAAAACAAAAACAAAATCAACATAAATTATACAAAAAAATACTTAGTGGTAATTTCTAAATTTGAATTATTAAAACATAATTAATTATTAAGAGAATTGAGATAAATCCTTTGATAAATTGGTAAAATTTGTGTAGTGTTAAATATTTTTAATTTAAAATCTTTACCCCTTACTGTTCGAATTTCTAAACCCCGCTCTGTGGGGTTACTCCGTATTTCGATTCGAAAAGAAAATCATTCGAATTTGTATACTTTTTACATTGTATTTCGAAAGCTTTTGCTTTCGAATCGAAATACGGAGTAACCCCCCTGACCTACATCAATCTGACCTAATTTCGATTTCATTTTAATATCCAATTTCGTAATAATCAGATTGTATTGGTTATGAAAATAACTGCTCATTGAAGCGAATTTTTAATTTATTTTTTTAATAAGTAAAAGTATATTCGAATTTGAAAAAAATTAAAATTTTTATTTTAAAACGTGTTGAAAATGTTATTAAAATTATATTATTTTTAGAAATTTAGTTTTAATGAATTTTGTCTTTAAAATTTTTATAATAAATGTTAATACTATAAATTTCTAGAAATTTATCGTTTTGATTTTGATAGGAATTGTTAGGGATCATCTAAAAACAAAATCTTTATGAGAAAAGTGGTAGATGATCAAGGTTGGGAGGGCTTATGTATCAGATATTACACCTACTGAGAACGTAAAGCATAGATGCAATATTTCATTACTTTCAGCAAATTACATGTACCAATCCATTTTCATATTTTACTTCATTTATTAGATTCAGTTTTCCTTTTGCTTCTTTTTTTTCCTTTATGCATGCAATTAAAATATATTGCTGTGTAGTCCTGTACATCTTGCGTTAAGTTCACATACCCCACCTAATAGCGACGAGCCGGAGCCGGATCAAATGCATGCACGAACTTAATGGTATTGTAGTGAAAAGGTTTTCTTTCGAATTATATGCTACACTGCACTGCCGCTGAAAATTATTAGAAGACTTTGCCACCTGCATGTCAGTTTATTTATTTGTACATTTATGTAAGTAAGCCGCGTTTTTCTTGTTTGTTAAAAAAGAGACATTTAAAAAAATTAAATTAAATTAAAAAGTAATTTTAACATTTTTTAAACATGGTTTTTGTTTAATATTGATATTTATATATTTATTGTTCCAAGAGCCATAAATTAGTAAGCGCAAAACAATCATAGTTGTATAGTTGCTTATATGTGACCCGGCCTATGAAAAGGTGGCTTATGACTCAAAAAAAATTTTCCACTTTTTTTGGTTTCGATTGTTTTTGAGACGCTTTTCACTCGGTAACAACTAGAAAGTCCTAACTTGCTTAGAAGTGCACTAAAAATGTAGAGAATGAAGAGCACAAATAAAAGCAAAACAGAATTTTATTGAAAATTCATCTTTAACAGCTGTGTCTCGCAATTTCTTTTTTGAGTCATAAGCCACCTTTTCATATGCCGTGCCACATATATGTATATGTATTTTTCAAATCTACTAATAAATAAATCTCGCATTAAGCAAATGTCGCTCACTTACTACGCAGGTAATTAAAAAGAGTTTTGCTAATTAACAGGACTTTCCCACTAAAAGAGTGTTAAAAAAGATAATTAAACGTAGTTCAGGGACATAAACTACCTGCATTGTGGACTGTGCACATTTACAATATACATTTTGAAACGCTCATATAAAAGGATCGGTAGAATTGCAAATTAATGTTATTCTTGAGTTATATGTATATACTAGCTAAACCCGGTGTGCTTTGCTACCCCCCCCCCCTCGTCATAAAATAAAATAAAACGTATTTATATATTTACAAACATTTATTTATTTAATTTTAATGTATTTATTGCAATGCTTTAGGCGAGACCATGCCCCTTTGTCCACTTACATAGTCAAGAATTTATTATTTCGTAAGAATATCCTGTTGTGAAAATTTAATGACGATCGGTCCAGTAGTTAAGACTATATTACGATGTTTAATTTTCCTAAAAAGGGGCGTGGTCCCACTCACTTTTCTCCTGGTACGTATTCCTAATTATGCCAATACCATATGTACCAAATATCACCGACGAACGTCAAAAAATGCCAAAAATATGGCGGGTTAAATTTGTGGGTTATATGGGCGGTGCCACCCCCGTTTGTACAATCAAAACTTCATATAGCCTATTATTCCTTCCAGAGTCACAGTAACATGCTGTAAAAATTTCAGGCAGATTGGTCAAGGGTTTGGCCTCCTATTAAGCACAAACATACAGACACACATTCATATAGATTAAAAGCAATATAATTTAAGGTGAAATGGGGCGAAAAATGGGGATTTGGTAATAAAAAAATGTATGTAGTTAAAAAGTATATAAAGGTAAATACATATTACAAAAAAAGTATTTTGTATAGCAAACATTGTTAGTGGTATAAGTAAGTATCTGAATTAAAAAAAGGGGGCGATGAAGTAGGCGTGGTTCATAGTTATATGGCGACGTTAACAGTATTAAGAGCAATATACTACCAAATAAAAAAAATACGTTGGAATGAACAAATTTGTATAGAGAATAAAACTTTCAAAAATTTCGCGTGAAAAGGGGCGTGAAAGGGGCGTGGCTTAAGAAATATTTATTTTTACCTCGCCTGGAGTATATAATGTGTATACAATTTGAAGTAAATATGTTAAAAACTATATGGGAGCAATTACATAATTTTTAAAAAGTGGGCGTAAAAATGGGCGTGGTCAAAAAAAGTACCCTATTAATCATACCAAAGTCCCAGTTAAATGCTGTGAAAATTTCAAAAATATCGGTCCAGAGGTTTGGTCTCCAATTACAATATTTTAAAAAAGTGGGCGTAAAAGTGGGCGTGGTAAAAAAGTACCCTATTATTCCTTCCAGAGTCACAGTAACATGCTGTGAAAATTTTATCAAAATCGGCTCAGCCGTTTTGGAGTCTATACGTTACATACATACATACATACATTGAATTTTATATATATAGATATATGTCATTTTTCCACTTTTTTTCTTTCGATAGTTTTTGAGATGCTCTTTCACGTGGTGAAAACTAGAAAGTGCTAACTTGCTTAGAAGTGTACTAAAAATGTAGAGAAAGAGGAGCAAAACAGAATTTTATTGGAAATTCATCTTTAACAGCTGTGTCTCGCAATTTCTTTTTTGAGTCATAAGTCACCTTTTCATATGCCGTGCCACATATATGTATATGTATTTTTTAAATCTACTAATAAATAAATCTCGCATTAAGCAAATGTCTCTCACTTACTACGCAGGTAATTAAAAAGAGTTTTGCTAATTAACAGGACTTTCCCACTAAAAGAGTGTTAAAAAAGATAATTAAACGTAGTTCAGGGACATAAACTACCTGCATTGTGGACTGTGCACATTTACAATATACATTTTGAAACGCTCATATAAAAGGATCGGTAGAATTGCAAATTAATGTTATTCTTGAGTTGGAATTCGTAACGCATAGACAAGTGACAATTTTTATCTGTTTCGCTGTTAAGAAATGGAAGCTAATAATTTACGTAAAGTATTTATGGAAAATAGAGATCCTCGTGGATATATTAGCATTGGCCAAAAAGAGGCAAAATATAAAAGTCCATCGAAAAGATCATTCCTTAACGAGTGCATACGTCAAATCTATATTATGAATGGCAGAACCGTGCCACTAATTTCTCTTCCTACTGAATACAATAAAACTGTCATCTGGCACAGAGTGAATAATTTAATGAGGCCAACAAGAATTACGGTTGAACAGGCTGCTATGAAAAAAGTCAAACGCCGTTTATTTCGAGACACCAAACTGACACCACGTAAATGCTCCAACCCTCAATATAATCAAAATAAATTGACAGAATGTTTCTACTTTAAAACTTCGCGCTATGAATATGGCATAAGAAAAATACGCCGTAATTATTTGGATAAGGCTCGAAAGAATGTCAAAGCTGAGATACGTCACGAACTTAAACGTAAGCGCTCGGATGAAGATGATGAGAGCGACATAGACGAGAGCCCATTGCAATTCGACACCAACGAAGAAGTCTTCCAAGATTCTCAACAGAACGTCAACGAATTCCTACTTTACCACGGCAATATGGCTTGTCATCATTCAAAGAGAATGTATTCTATATTTTTAGAACAACCCAGTAACAATAACATTTTTTAAATTTTCTTTTATATAAAAAATATATCAAATATATTTTCATTATGAGAATTTTACAAAACATTTAAAACAATTATGTATATGTATGTATTTAGAATGTTTTACGCTCAAAAATATACTATTTTATTTTTAAAACAAAAAATAACTGTCTTTTTCGAAATTTATAATTTATTAGTAATATACATATACGAGTATGTTGCAGTTGAAGTTTACATTCCGTCAATAAGTTTCATATGCACATCCATTAGGCACTGTAAAAGAAAAAAAAAACAAATACATATGTATGTACATATTTCATTAATTTTGTTGACATATAAGGTCCTTTTTTCTAACCAAATATCCTGCAATACATTCCTAATTTGATATTGTAACCAGTTAACAATTTAGTGTTTTCTTTTCAGAGTTTTAAAAATTAGTCTCAAATATTTTGTTATTTAATAAATTTTTCAATTATTTCGAATTGTTAACTGGCTATACACATAATAAATGATTAACTTTGTAATAGACTTGATTACATACTAACGAATAATGGATTTATTGATGTTTTGGAACTTGGAACAATTTGAATTTATTCAGTTTTTTCTCCATATTCTGCAGCATAGAGATCTCTTTGAATGCCCTAAATTTTAACAAAATAAAATACTTTATTAAACACATTCAAAATTGGATATGAATAAGATGCTTACTTGAAATCAGAAATACAATATAATAGAATTTAATATTTACAGAATAAATAGATAAATAAATAAATGTTTTATAATTAACCCATTACCGCCCGCTGTACTATAAATAGTACACAACTTAAAGTCGAAGTAAAAATTATATAATGCTGTTTTTCGCTCTGGCAATGGTTTTTGCCAGTCAACAAGAGTACATGTAATGTTCTTGTAGCTGTTGTAAATCATAGTTGAAAAATAACAGTAAGGGAAATCCCCTTTTTGACTACCGATTTTTTTATTGCTGGATTGCGAGAGGTGACTTAGTTTATTTTATATTATTTGACTTTCAAAAGCGTTGGAAAGCATTTTATCTACTTGATAACACCACATTCTAATTAAATCAAAATAAAACGGTTTAGTTCGTATAGAATTTTTTGAGCTGTAACATACTAAGTGCGGC
Organism: Bellardia pandia; assembly: GCA_916048285.2. NCBI lineage: Eukaryota > Metazoa > Arthropoda > Insecta > Diptera > Calliphoridae > Bellardia > Bellardia pandia. The sequence goes on from OU696530.1 coordinate 57,539,002, forward strand.
TGTACTAAGTTTAGTACACTGGGCGTTCAAGGTAAGATAAAGTAGTACGGTGAAGCAATTTTTATTTTGGCACTGTGCTTTAGAGTTGAAGTTTTTGCTGTTTTTATATTGTTTTTTTATTACCGCCTTGTTATTAAGATTATTAAAATAATTTATAATGGGTAAACCTGTGGGCGTTGACCAGCTTCGACGGTTATCGTTATACATTTGATGTATGCATATTGTTGAAAAACTTCCGAGGCCACCATTGATCCTCTTGGCACTCGTGTTGTACTCGAGTTTGCTGGCAAAAGCGCCAACAAAACCAAAAGAACATTCTGTTTACTTTGCTATTTTTTCGAATTACTACCTTTTCTAAATCTGAAGAGCCTTGGATATAGAGCTACTGAATCCTTGCTCGTTTAGTCTATTGATTTCATGAAAGGATAGGCGTATAGCTGATTATGATTACACCTTTGATAAGACAAACGAAATTCTTATGGTTAGATAGAAAGATATCACTGTTTGCACGATTGGAACACATTTCGTTACTTTGAGCAAATGGGGGAAGTTACAAGATGGTGTCAGATAAAGACGCAGTCTATAGGAATGTACCGAATTACTGTGAAAAGCATGAATTGGTGGTGGGTTTTGTTTACTTACGTATTGGATATGACCATTTCAAATGCATGGATGTTATATTGCATTACAATTATGATCTAAGCAACAAAAAGGACAATAAATATAGGTAAACATCTTCTAGAATTGAAGAAGAAGACAGGAAAAATTATGGCCACAACCCCCAAAAATTACCAAGTCAACTTAGATGTGTTATGTGCTCAAATCGAGTTAAAACGTCATGTAAAAATACCTGAAAACGCTATATTTGGAAAGAGGATGTTTTGCAAAATACCACTCATAAGCGCCCATTGTACTAAACTTAGTACACCTCTAAAAACACAACTTAGAATATTTTTTTTCTGTTTTTTTCTTTTTTAGTACATTATAAATGATATTTAAAACTAATAATAAAAAATTAATTTTAAAAATTGTTCATGGTTTTTATTTGGGCGTTAATGGGTTAAAATATTGCAAAAAAATATGTTAAATTTTTAAAAATATAAGTTGATTAAATTGAATTTCCAGTCATGCGATATGATACCCTGAAGAGAATTTCAGTTGGATATCAACATATATGTAAGTAGGTACATATAAGCCGTATATGGACGCTATGTAGTTATATCTTTTATTAGACTTATTTGTATTGAATTTTATGTGGATATGATATTTTTTCAGATCCTTATATAAATATATAAATTATACATTTATGACTAATAAAGTTTTTTTTACTATATACTTAGTTTTAGTTTCGTTTTTTTTAGTACTCAACTAGTGCATTTAATACATAGTATAATCTTTGAAATCGGATCACAAATGAAGAATTGGGATCGTTTTTCAGTTCTCACATACCCGAGGTGTCCCACTTTGGGAGTCTATAACACCTACCCTGGTGGGCTTATGAGCTCGAAATTCTTAAACTCAAAAGCACTTCCTCTCTAGACAACACTTCTTTAGAAAATACAGATTTATTTTTTTTTTCAAATTCCCCCACTGTGTATTGTGTTTTATAGTCTTAGAAGTATACTTTGGGTTAAGCAGCATGTCTGGAGGACGTCGTACGTATCATTTTCCATCAGATCCGACCTACAAAATTTATATTCATTCTTCCAGAGAATATTCTTCCAGAAAATTAGTGTTTTTTTGCTCATGGGCAAAATAAATCCGGGACTGTAATTTCTTTTTTGAACCATGTGGCTTATACTGAACAATGCTTCCACGCAAGTGTTTCTTATTGGATATTCATCTTATAATTCTAGAGGAGACGTTAATACCGAATTTTGTTGAACGATCTCTTCGAGTTGCCGTGGAGCTCTTAAATGGATCTACCACTGAGTCCTCTTAATGGATCTTGGAGCCAGTGTAACATTTTTATAAGTCCCATAGGTTCGAAAATGACCTAGAGCGTGGTTTTCTTCAATGGTTTTCCTTTTATTCATCTGGTGAATAATCTTACGCTGTTCTATGCGCAACACTTTTTTAGTCATGTCCAAATAGTGTTTTATGACTTTTAATCAGTTTGTACACAAAATATTTGTAGAACTTACTAATTCCTAAAAACTTACTTCAAGAAAAGCATGTATGCTTGTATTAAACACAGATCCGCGCTCACTGGTCGTCGTCATATGTGATGTGTATTAAAATTTAGGGTAACATCATTGTGAAAGCTCTGATGTCCGATTATGAACACTAGAAAATGCTCGTAATACTCGGTGATCTGGGATTACCAAACTCAAGACAAGTTTTGGCTTTATTTGGTTTTATAAAAGTAAACATGTTTCTATATTTATACAACATGGCGGGCACAAATTTCTTTTTCTAAAAGCTTATGATTTCCTGTAAGATTCGTTCGTATATTTCGTATATCGGACCAGTACATTATGTGATATAGATTTATTGCCACTTTTTTTCGCAATGATATCCAATATGCATCGTGGGACCAATTGATCCACCGAGACAATTTCTATATACTATGAGCGTCAAAATAAAGTCAACACCACATATTATTAAAAGAAAAGCTTAATTATACTAATAAAAATAATATATGAGAAAATTATATTGCATTTTTATATATGTAAGTAGTTAATTCAATAGAGTTTAATTCACAAAAAAAAGAAACCTAAATGGCAATTCTTTCGCGTTTTCTTTGTTTAAAAACATAACGGTAAAGTGCCGTTCAAAATAATTGCAAGTTTCATAAATTATCATTAAAAAAGATAAGTTGTGATGTTAAGTAGAGAAAAATTTACAATGCGAAGGTAAAAATCAATTGAGACTCGACAAATCATAATAGACTTATATAGAAAATCTTTGCGTGAAATATGTAGGTAAAATCATTGGAAGGTATCAGTGAACAATAAAATAAAATTATAGGCAAGTATACCAAACGCAATACCGTAGAATATTTGGCTGGTGCAAAACGAACAAAGCGTCTTACAAAAACTGAAGTAAGAGCTATAGTAAAAGCAAACCCAACATCTAGTGCTGTATAAATAGCTCAAAATGTTACGAGTACGAAAGTGTCATGTAAGAAGCCCTTTATATCAAATAACAACCAAATCAAACGTTTGAATTTCGCAAAAAAAAATATATATTTATAAGCGAGTTCCAAATATTTTCAAATAATATTCTTTTCACTGATGAAAGTAAGTTTGAGATAGATATTTGTAGTTAAAAACCCCCCAAAATATGGCGAACCAAGAAAGAAACCTTTAGTAATAAATATGTTACAGAGATGGTAAAACATGGACGCGGCTTAGCAATCGTCTAGCGAAGAAGTCGGTAATCTTACATTTATAGAATATAATATATTCTTCATTATATTATAATGAAAAATGATTTTAAAAAACAATGCAGCCCCTAGTGTAGAGAAATTTTCCAAAAGAATTCTCCAAAATTATGAAAGAGTTGTTGCTCAATCATTGTCCAAAAACTTGGTAATGACTTCTAATTACCCAATTACTACTAAATACAGTCTGTATTACTTAAAAGTAGTCGTATCATGACTTGTTTATTATTTGCTACATTCTGTTGTTGATGTAATGGATTCTTTTAGGTCTAACTATCAATAAGTTATTTATGCCACTACTTGTTGTACTAATCTAAGTACTTGCCTCCAATGACATTAACGTGTTAAAATAAAGAGTTAAAATAGAGGATTTCGAAATTAATCATTATAAAAATATACCTTTTGCAATTATTGTGGAAATTTAAATAAAATTAATGAAACATCAATAGTCTTGTTATTATTTTAATGCAGTTATTCTATGAATTTACTAGTGTACATATATACATAGTACATACATATGATACTAAAAATTCGGTTAAAATAATATTTATAAAACTACAATGTTGTTATTAAATCTCTGTTGAATTAGCTTAAATATTTTTAACTAGCTGAACCCCGTGTGCTTCGCTATCCCCCTTTGAGCTAAAGCCGTTAATGAACGTAGTAAAAAAATTAGGTGCAGAAATGTGCATGGTCAAAAAATATTATCATGTAATAAGTATTCCTGAGTCAAAGCTGCACGCTGTGAAAATTTCAGATCGGTTAACAGGTCCAGTCTTCAATATATCGCAAACAATAGGGCGTGCGCCTTCCACTTTTCTTTTGGTACGTATTTCTATTCATGCCAATACCATATATAGCAAATACTGCAGCTGTTGGTCAAAAAATTTCCAAAATATGACGAATTTAAATTTTGGGTTATATGGGCGAGGTCACGCCCCTTTACCCACTCACCACTATGTATCAAATATCATCGACGTAGGTAAAAAAAAATGCACAAAATATTCTTAGTCATGCCGGAGTGTTAGTTATATTCCGTCAAATTTTTAGTAAGATCGGTCCAGTGGTCTGGCCTTCCCGGCAGGCATTGTCCTGCAAGAGATGGGGCGTGAAAGAGGGCGTGGAGTATGAATCTTAATTTTTGCCTCACCTAGAGTAACATGTGTATTCGATTTGAAGTAAATATGTTAAAATCCGAGTAGAATCAATTACACAATTTAAAAGAGTCGGCACATAAAATTTTTATTTTTACCTCGCCTTCAGTGAGATGTGTATGTTTGAAGTAGATCTGTAAAAACCCCTTCAGAAGAAATTAATCAATTTAAAATAGTGGGCGTCAGAGTAGGCGTGGTTGTACCAACTGAGAAACCTTCCCGAACTCAATCACAACAACTTTGCCGAAGATCTTCACATGATCAAATGCATAGTTTACGATTCTATAAAGGACATACATACAAACATTAATTTTTTGAGATGGGGCGTGAAAGCGGGCGTGGCACATAAAATTTTTATTTTTACTTCGCCTTCAGTAAGATGTGTATACAATTTGTATGAAGTAAATCTGTAAAACATGCACAACAACTTTGCCGAAGATCATCACATGATCAGATTGATGGACTCGTACAAAATTTTAAGGCTATATAGCTAATATAGAACCCTAGCTATTTAATATTAATCTTAATTTTGTATATGAGCTAAATATGCACTTTGTATGGGAGCTGACACGCCCACTGGTCCGATCACGCCCATTTTTCTAATGTCTATTCACATTAACAAATAATCAACGTGGACAAATTTCTAAGACTATGGCTATTATAGTACTGTAGATATATGATATTAAATATTTACTTTGTATGGGAGCTGACACTCCCACTGGTCCGATCCCGCCCATTTTTTTCCTAATTATTCAAATCAGTAATACATAGGATACTGCAATGTTTCAAAACTCGTGCTATTACAATAGTCAAGATATATGATGTTATTCAATTTATGTGGGAGAGGCCACGCCCACTTAAAATATATATAGCCGTAAACTAATTGTGACTATAACCTTTCAAATGAAACTGGTTTGGGCCAAATCGGTTGGATAGTTTTAGAAAAACATACAAACATTGTATTTTATATATATATAGATTAAAACTCCAATTGTAGATCTTTTGGATTTCACCCTTAAAGTATGTAAGTGGTTTATTGGTTTAATGCCATTGTTAAATGCGTATTCATGCATGCGCACTTTAAATTATGAGACAGTTTAGCGTTTTTAATTATAAATTGATGATTCTTTACTTGAAATTATTAATTATTATTAATTGAGATCAACCAAAAATTTCTGCCCGGCATTTGAAAAAATTCGAAGAGAGTTGGCAAAATTTTAAATTTCAATTTTCATATAGAATAAGCAGTACACGCAATCATGCCCTAAAAAAATCTAGCCGAGATTCAGTCAAGATTAAAAAAAATCGGGAAAAGCTCAAGATATTATTTACTATCAGGCATGTGATGGAAATTGAAAACGAAAACGAATGAGTTTTAGAATTAATTTTTTTCGTAATATTTCTGTATTGAAAAACTTTATCACATTAGAAATGCCTGTATAATTCCGAAAAGCTGAAGTAATAACTGCAAACGTGAATTATCTATTTAATGATTTCCAACACCATTATTATTGCAAAATATACAGAAATTTAATAGAATATATTACAAGATGCACCATGATACCAAATAAAACCATTACCGAAAGTAAAATGAGAATTAAACATAGTTGATCAAGTCTATTCAACAATAATATTCTCAAATACATAAATATTTACACACTTACCTTGAAATATTTAACAGTCTTAACACGTAATTCTAGGGTGGCATCTTCGTCGCAAATCATCAGAGTATTAGGATGCTGTTGGAAAGCACTTACAGTCCACATATGATTGATTCCCTCCTCTATGGCTTTGTATAAAGCAAACGCCTTGTGAGCTCCCGTTATTAAGATCATAACTTCTTTCGAATCCATAACTGTACCCACACCCACTGTTAAAGCTTTATTGGGCACTTTACTAATATCATTATCGAAAAATCGAGCGTTTGCTTCTAAAGTGTCTTGAGCCAATGTCTTGACTCGTGTACGTGACACTAGCGAGGAACCGGGTTCATTGAAAGCAATATGACCATCGGGACCAATACCGCCTATAAATAACTCTACACCACCAGCATCCTTAATCATGTCTTCGAATTTATTGCACTCGGCGACTAAATCAGTAGCATTGCCATCGAGTATATGGACATTGGCCGGATTGATGTTGATGTGTTTGAAAAAGTTTTGCCGCATAAAGTAGTGATAACTTTCAGGATGATCGCGAGGTAAACCTGTAAAAATATATCATTTTTTAAATTAAAGTAAAGAAATATTTATGCAAGTATATTTTTATAATCAACATCGATGAGAAAGAACATTTTAAACGTACCCACATATTCATCCATATTAAAAGTTTTCACATATTCAAAAGATACTTTGCCTTCTTTATGGAATTGTATTAAATTTCTATACATACTCAATGGTGTGCTACCAGTTGGCAGGCCCAGAACAAAATATCTACAATAAACGAAAATATCATATGAGAATTCAATATTTTTTTGTTAATTTTACTTTGTAGCTAGGTTATATTTTAAGCTTTTTACCTGTCAGGGCCTGGTTTGAAGTCATTTATTCTCTTGGTTACATATTTGGCAGCCCATAATCCAACTGATTCGGATGTATCCAAAATAACTAATCGCATATTGATTAACTGTAAATAAACCTTAAAATTGGCAAAAGATTTGTAAAGTAATTTGCTAAATTTAATAAGGGTTCTAAGATATTTTAAAGTGATATTTGGTGATACGATTTTAAATCACATACATACTGCGGGGTTACTCTCTATTGCGTACATTTTGTATGGTTATAGCATTTGCTTTCGCATCGCAATAGAGAGTAACCCCCCTGGTCATTCAATAATGGATCGATGCAAGTGATGTAATTTAAATAATGTAATGAAATGCAAATAATTTTAAATAAAACTAATTTGTGCATAATTTTAAATCGGTATTAATATTTCAAAGAAATGTATACGATTATCAAAATGTTGATAGGGTAAAAAAGTTTTTATGGACGGCAGTGATGCCATTAGGATACGAAAGATACATTTTTCGTATCTTTTGATGACTTCAGGTACAATGTGTAATCTTGGCATTTTTCGTATCTTTTGAATCTGGACGCAAAATGTACAAAAATAAAATACTAAACTTTCCGTCTCTGAAAAAGGTTTTTAAAGTTATCATTTTGCTATTGCTAATAATTTTATATTGAAGTTTTAAAACAAATCAGTATTTAACTGTTGTATTAAAAAAATTTCCGTCTTTGTTAAATTTTATCGATCAGAATGGTTTGCATAAGGAATGGCGTGAGCACGCTCTTCTCAATCACGGAGAGCTTCGACATGGCCGCTGATGAGTATTGGGAAAAAGAGTTTAATTTATAAGATGTTGTTAATGAGCCGATGTTTAAAAATTTGAAAAAAGTAGTTTGTTTATCATTTGTAATTCCATTTTCGAGTGCATGTGTGGAGAGAATTTTTAGCCAACTAAAATTTATTAAGACTGATCATCGTAACCGAGTTAATACTAATACAATAGCAGCTTTAATAATGGTGAAAGAAAACATTAAGGAAGTTTCAACATACGAAGTTGTTTTGAGGAAATATGAACATATTTTAAATTTTCACGAAATTTATAAACGCCTTAACTCGTATACATATTAATTTTTACCAAAATGAATTTGTTTTGATAACATCCAAAGATAGTTACATATAATTAATTTTAAAGTTTGCTTACTGTTTTTTTAATAATTACATACGTAATATTTATGACTTAAATATATATGAAAATGAATTTATATATCATTTTCTTTACAATATTCATTAAATATGAAATAAAAATGTTATGTTAATAAATGTTAAACGTTAAAAATGGATTTTCATTTTTTTTTTTTCAAAATGTATCTTTTCAGAAAAAAAGTATCTTTTTAAAACTAAAAATGTATCTTTCTCGAAATTTCACTGGCAACCAGCGTTGCCAAATGTGCAGATTTATCTGTTTTTTGCAGTTTTTTGAAGTGCAAAACAGGCTTGCAGATTTTAACTCCAAAAAACAGTTTTTTTAAATCAATGCAGATTTTTCAATTTTATTCGAATAAAACAAAGAAGCAATCAATATTATTATTCCCACTCTATGTGGAATTTTGCGGACCAAAGATTTAAAATAAAAAAATTTCAATTGCACACATTTCGTACAAACAAAAGAAATGGAAACTAAATTTAATAAGAATATGTACAACTAATACATACAAAAGTAGGTCTAATGAATTTTCTATGATCTCTATACATATCTATGTATGTGATAATTTAAATGAAGTATTATACGTTATGTTTTTACTGTTAATTTTATATACATATGTATATTTTATATCAAATATACAAATTATATTTTGTTTTTTTTTTTTTGTCTTCAATAAATTAAATATATACAAATATCATTTTATTACACATTCTTCAAAAGTGACTCAATTCAAAATTTTAATTTTTCGGGTTTGTATGCTTAAACAACACACAACACACTTGTTTATCTATAAGAAAAAGGTCAAAGCATTTTGTTACAGTTAAAAAGTTCTAAAAAACAGTTAAGTCTTTCTTTATATTTCATTTAGTATAAAGTGGCAATTTAATATGTAGTGATTTATTTTTAGTTGTGTCATATAATAAAAATTTTGAATTGAGTCACTTTTGAAGAATGTGTACGATATTATTTAATTTTGTTTTGAAGGTGCAGATTTTTTTCGAAAAAAACTGATTTTTTTTTGGGAATTGTCAGATGTTGTAAAAAAAATATGGCAACACTGCTGGCAACACTGATGGACGGCAACAATGCTCTCAATTGAAATTCTCTTTAATTAACAAGGTAGTAAAGAGTAGTTGAATCTCTTAAAAATCGTAAAAATTTTATGAGAATAAAAGTGAAAAAGTATTTACATATTTAATTGTACATTTCAGTTTGTTTCACTTGCAGCAGTATGTATATGCAATTACTTTTGACAATATATTGACATTGATGAAATGTTAAACTTGAATAATGACACTATATTAGCAATTAAAATTCATAAAAAGTTTCAATTAATACAAACAATAAACCATATACATACATATACATGTATGTATGTAGTATGTATTGCAGTGATGGAAAATTCAATACTATTGTACTATTTTCAGTACTTTTTCACAACAAAAATACCACAGTAGCCCCAAATCATATTTATTACTCTTTGTATGTTTTACTTTGTTCCCTGTTTAGAAATCCAGCGTTACTATTTTTATAATCATTGACAAACATTTGCTTTAAAACAAGAACATAAGGAATGCACAATTTCGTTATTCATGTTATTTATTTGATGTGGGATCAGCTAATCTACAAAAGTAAACGAATGCCTAAAGAATTAAAGTTGTTTGTGGTACTATTTTGATAAATTTTTTAAATTTCTTATGTTTCATACATTTTTTTAATTCTCATTTCTAGTTTGAGATTTTGTATATCATATGAGTTTGAAAACTTCAAAACATTTATTTTTACATAAAAATAAATTAATATTTAATTTGTTGTTATAATAGTTTTTTTGGAACAAATTTAGTTTACCGACGCAGCTCAAAAAAAAGTGTAGGGTGATAGAAAATTGAAAAATAAGAAAAAAATAAAATAAAAATATTGGCACAAACGCTTGGTTTTCGAGTTATGGACGTTTTTAGTTTTCATAGAAATATGTGATTTGGCTGAAGTTCAGCTTAAAGGGCAACGAAAAAAAAATAAAAAAAATATATGCCACCCAATTCAGAATAAAAGAGAAAAAAACTAAAATTAAAATTTAAGGGGGCTGAGGCCCGTGGAGCCCCCTGGAACCAAAAAACTGCCCCGCACGACGCAGCTCCAAATAAAAAAAAAAACTAAAAACGTCCATAACTCGAAAACTAAGCGTTTGCGTCAATATTTTTATTTTATTTTTTTTCTTATTTTTCAATTTTCTATCACCCTACATACTTTTTTTATTTGGAGCTGCGTCGGTAAACTAGATTTAAGCCGTTTTTTTATTAAACTGAATTAATTTTATTTTTGAATGGATTTTTAATTTTGTTTTTGAATAAAAATATGGCTTTTAAAAAGTACCAAAATGTTGAAAAAAGTACTCTCTTTGTTGACGGTCAGTACCATTACAATTTTTCATTTTTCCATCACTGACGTATTGTAAAGAAAATCAAACTTAAAGCTTAAAGCTATGTGCCCACGATCGTCAGATATTACAACGTTGTCCAAAAAATGTTCAGAAAATGTCTAAAAACCGTGTAAACTTAAAATTTTTGCCTTCCAACGTTGTAAGAAAAAGCATTTTCAGTACATTCGAAGACAAAAATATTGTCAGACATCTAACAATCGTGTAAACACACAAATTTGTCATTGTTTTAAGACAATTGTCAAACACTTTTCATTGTCATATGTGCAAAGTTTATGCATCTGCCAATGGCAGCATTGTCATAAAAATTATTTCTAAATGCAACTCTGTATATACATAAATAAACAAACAAGCATGGTGCAAATATACAAGGTGAGTGCAAATAATATACTACTATCAAAAATACTTGAAAAAGTATTACTTTTGACATAAGTAAATTGTTAACAAAGTCAGTCAGCTGGGCTACTGCACTCACCTTGTATAGTTGCACCATGCAAACAAGTGTGCATTGATAAAATTTTTGAAAAAAGTAAAAGAAAATTAAAGAATTAAATTAAAGTATGCATTAGGACATAAGCAGATAAAATGGTTCCAATTGCTCTTTTTTGTTCCATGACAATATTTAACATTTTTAAACACACACACAGAGCTGCAAAACGAATTTGACAATGCCACACAACAAACTGACAACCGTGTAAGCTGACAATTTCGGTTGACAGATAAATTCATTGTGTGACAATTGTGTGCAAATGAAATTGTTTGTTTTCTTACAGTCGTCTAAACTGACAATTTACCTTTTGCTAAAAAAATTTCAATGTCAGTACATTGCTAGCACATTGCTAGATATAACAACGTTGTAATATCTGACAATCGTGGACACATAGCTTTATTAAAATTAAATTAGAAACTCAATCTAATGTATAGTTCGTGGTATTAACACTCACCTTAAATAATTTATTTGAGGTAGCTGGATTGATGAATGGGTGGATAAATTTGTTTCTGTGGGTAGACAGACAGGCCGATATAAAAAGATTATGTTAAACAAATAAATTATTTTTTTTGTTCGCTTAAATTTTGTTCTTTGCGTTTTTATTTATGGAATACAATAGTTTAAAATCAACTTGTACTTGATAACAATACGAGCAATGTAAGCAATTATCAAACAAATAAAAACGACAACAACAACAATTTAAGAATATATGTACATAGGTACCAAAATAAAACAAAAAAAAAACAAACTTGTTTATGTCAATGAACTAAATAACTTACTGTTGCACAGTATTAATAAAAGAAAACGAAACGATTCACTCCGTTGCTCCACTCACTACAAAAATAAAAATTATTCTGAGACTCTTTTTTAAAATCCTGTGCATTTTATTTTATTACTGCACGACTTTATGATTGTTGTAGGGGTGCCATAAGTTTGTTTGTTCAATACACGTACATCCCCATTTTGGTATTCTGGAATGTATATATATGTTAGTGGGGAGGGTATATTGAATTTGTGCTGATGTTTGTAACGCCCAGAAATATTGGTCCAACACCCACCTTAAAGTATACCGATCGACTCAGAATCACTTTCATATATTTGCAAATACGGTTCAATTTTATTATGATCGGTTCATAATTAGTCGTAGCTCCCATATAAGGACCACTTCCAAAAATCACTTTAAAGAGCATAACTCTCTCAAAAATGTTGGTATCCATATAATATTGAACGAAAATATATATCATAAGTCTAAAAGTAATATGGTACAATTTTATTATGATCGGTCCAGAATTAGTCGAAACTCCCATATAAGACCCTCTCCGTAATTCACTTTAAGCTCCATAAATCGTTTAAAAGTATTTATATCGAGATAAAGTTTAACACATAAAATACTTATATTCACAGATATTATGACACTAAATTTTTGAATGATTGGTCCACAATAGGTTATATCTCCCGTATAACGCCCATTTCTGAAAAACTGTTTTACACATATACTGGGTGTAGGGTATTATATGGTCGGGCTTGGCCGACTATAATTTCTTATTTGATTTAAATTGCATCTATTGTCCGATTATATATCCTACATATATAGATACATCTTGCCTTCTGCTGTGTCACTGCTTTTAAATCAAATGTGGACACAACTGTTTATAGGTTTTGGATTAGTGGATTTGAGTGGAATAAAGATGTTATTATTTATTATCTTTTATATAATTGCTTACGTTTTAGTCATTTGCATGAGAACATTCTGGTTTTACTAGTAACGGCTTCTGTCAGACTATAAAAAAACTATAAAGGTCAACATACAAAAAAGGTTTTATTTTAGTAATTACTTGTTGTTGCTGTTGTTGTAGCAGCTAAAACATTTTACAACAATATAATCCGGCGGTTCTGCTAGATCCAGTCCAAGAAATTACGCTACTTTCAGTGTTTGAGTCCACATATCTTCAGGACAAAGTGAAGAAGGGCTGGTTGGACAGTTGAATATGTGGAGAGTGTCATGGGGACTTTGACCACATGCTGGGCATACATTGAGGACGGCACGGTCTATAAGGGACCAGAAGGCATTGAGTCTGTTGCTCCATCCTGATCTGGGTTGTGTCAGAACGACTTTTGTTCTCGATGCTTGCTATCGGCGGTGGGCGACCTCCAAGTACGCCATTTATGCGCTATCCTTCTACCGCGAAATTGGTGGCGTCTCTATGAATGTCGTTCAAAGCTGTCATATACGAGCTGCGAATAATTTTATCCTCTACACACCTTAGTTTGTTCTCCTCGTATAAACGCTTTGTTCCTTGACTTCGTTGCTGATAATTGCAGGTTACGTGCAGTGAAGAAATTATGTATTTCGTCGAGATAAACATTTACCAAGCGGGGACGTTGGGAGTTTAGAGAAATAGAAGTTAAACAGGAGCGGTGACAGGACACTGCAACACGGGGTTTTGAGCATTTGTCTCTAAACTCAACGAACGACTGTCTGCCAATCAGATAATTTACTATCCATCTCTTCGTGTTGTTGGGCATGGTGGACTGCAGGATGTCCTGGAAGAGTGTGACATGACTAACCATGTCGAAGGCAGTCGACAGGACAAGTGCCACTAATATAGTCCATTCACAAGGTCTCTGCTGGTTTAAGACCTGTGCGATCTGAGGTCCTATGGCCATTGACGGCTTAGCTGCATTGATGGCATCTGCAACTTCAGTTGGCGTGTAAGGTTGTCGTGTGTCCGTGACTGGAAGATCATGCAGTTTTCTTACAATACTTCTTTTCGCCTTATCAATCTCAGAGTGCTCAATAAAAAACCGACTAAAAGCACACGGACCTCGTAGGGTCGGGTATAGTCATGTCTGCAAACTTAATCGCGACTCTGTCATCCTTCTTCGTCGGGTTGAAGAGAGACCGAACTGTAGTAAACAACTTGCCAACTCCTGAACTCAAGTTGAAGTTCTTTAAATGATCCATCCATTTGATCCGCTTGTCCTCAATTACCAATCCGTTGATATCGCGTGTGCGGCCACACTACGAATATTCGACCAGCGGGCATGAAGCGAGCTGCTGCTGCGGTGACAGTTTCACGGAACTGTTTGGAGTACATTGAAGGGAACTGGTAGATCATTGAATATGCGGTCGGTAAATTCTCTGAAGCCGTGCCAGTCTGCTTTCTTTTGGTTAGTTTGGTTCGTCATATTTTATACATCTATTATAAAGGGTTTTATACTCTATGGTAAGTCAAACACCGACTTCGCATAAAATAGTTCTCTTGATTGCAGGCCTACGATATGTCGAACGCATAATAAAGTTTTCTTTAATGATCCATAACTCAGGAATAAGGAAATTAATGTAGCCAAATGATACGATAAATGAACGCAAAGTTAAGTTAATTTCAGTGGACGACTCACTGGAGTGCATATATAATACATACAAACATGTATTAATAATAATGTTTCTGTCAGAACATGAAATTTATTACAAAAAAACTTTTCATTGATAGTTTTGATTAACGACTACAAAAATAGTTTTAAATGCTTTTTTAATATACTATGAACCTGAACAAAAATTTCAGCATGTGTTACCGGTATCCAATCGTCTAAATATTTTGCAGAACGTGTTTAAAGCAACCTAATGCTAATATGTATTACCGTTTTTAACATATATATGCAAAATCTGGGTAAACTATTGATTTGATCAATTATTGGATTAGATCAACTGTTGATTTGATTCAAATAATTTGGAATGTAGTTTTAAGCCTATGGATAATAACAAACAATATTTAAATTTTACTTATTTAAATCTGATGACATGTCTTAAATTTATATTAACAATTACCATGTATTTTATTCCAAAAATGCCGAGGATTCATAAACAAGCAAGCTTAAGCTGAATTAGTTTAAAATATGCTTTGTGTATCTACAAGTACCACTTGCGTTGACACGTTTTTCAATAATGATTCTTGCTAAAACAATAATTCAAAATAAAATGTTAACGAATTATTAGAACCTTTTTTTCTTGAATTTAGCTTAACACTGTATGTATTGAAATAAATAAAAATTAAGTTCAGAATTTCATGTTTACATTTTCCCATATTTCTTTGTATATACGTTATATTAAAAATAATTCATAATAAGCATTTTGAGTTTACTGGACAAAGTCTTCGAAAAAATAATTCTAAAAAGATTAATAGATTTTACTGACCAATATAGTTTGATTAACCACCAACAATTCGGATTCCGTAAGGAACACTCCACCGTACACCAATTAAAACGAGTATTGAATATTATAGACAAAAACAAAAGGAATCGCAAGAGCACTGGCATTACTTTCCTTGATATCGAAAAAGCTTTTGATACTATCTGGCATGATGGAATGATATTCAAGCTCAATTCTTTAAATTTCCCAATTTATTTGCAGTTAACAATTAAAAGTTTTCTAAAAAATCGCTTTTTTGTTGTCTTTGTTGACGGCGAATTTTCTAGCGAAAAAACTATTCCAGCAGGATTGCCTCAGGGTTCAGTGTTATCTCCCATACTGTACTGTTTATACACGTCCGATATTCCTCTCCGTAGGAATCAAGTAGCAGCATTTTATGCTGACGACAGTGCTTTCATATGCTCTGGTAAAGTCACAAATGCAATTGTCAAGAGGATGCAGGAGAACCTTACCACAAGCCAAAAATATTTTGACAAATGGAAAATTAAAGTTAATGATAATAAAACGCAAGCTATTATATTTCCATACAATAAATCGCCCAAACGTATTCCTACAAAAATATTGTACGCTCGTGGTAATGTCATTCCTATTAAGGATGATATTAAATACCTAGGTTTAGTCTTAGATAAAAAACTTTTGTTTAAACAACACGTTAATTACATCTGTGGTAAAGCTATAAAGTGTGGTCGCGCTCTGTTCCCCATACTTAACAGGAGGTCTAAACTCAACCAGAAAAATAAATTATTGCTTTATAATATGTGCATTCGGCCGATACTAACCTATTGTTGTCAAGTCTGGTTTCACAAAGCTGCCAAATCCCATACGAAGAAGCTTCAAATTATTCAGAACAAAAATTTAAAAATAATACATAGTCTACCTCCTAGATACCCCACCGACTTACTGCACAATAGATTCAATTATAAAAAGATACTCAAGTTTGTCAATGATCTGACGCTGTCATTTAATAATAAATGCAGATTGTCTAATTATGAAACAATAAGAAATTTAGCAAACCATCACTAAGAATCTTTTGCAGAAAGAATCTTATTAGTGGCAGTTTTTATCAAATTTCATTATAACGTTCTCAAAGTTTGTAAGAGGTTTTTGAACAAATTTTTCCTCAAGACTGTTTTATTAATAGCTTATTTTTTCAATTAATAGATTTAAATTGTTGTAATACTTATGTAAGTAAATTCTCATAACTCTGTACCTTTTAGCCTGTAAGACTTGTAAATAAAGACATTATATTTAAAAAAAAAAAAAAAATAATTCATATTGATGTGAAAGTTTCACTGAAACTTATAAACAAATTGCTAATTAGTGATTTTTGGGATATAAAAACGAAAATAGGGGATTAGTGCTGAAAAACTACTGGCATGACTGCTTATTTGTTTGTTATTTTTGTTTAAAAGCATTTAAGAGAACATTAAGATAACGATTTATTTAATAATCAGACTTGGGATTTTTCAGTACTTTTAAAATTACTTGCATTTACAGCAGGGGTTTCCATTTCATAGCTCAATTGAGCTACCACTACCAAGACATATTTTTATGCTCTTCAATTCAGTCGTCGATGTGACTTCGACAAGTGCACATGTCTAGCGGATGCTATGGTTTTTTTTTCAGGTTAACAGATGATGACACTCAAAAAATATTGTGCGGTCAAAAATGCTTTTGGTAACATACATAGCAAATTATAAAATATGTATATTACTAAAATTTTTCTGCGGCTTTAAATAAATACATTCTCTCAATTTTATTACTCTCTCGTACTCACTAATACAGTAGCAAAAAATTTTTGGAAGCCCCTGATTTACAGTAAGCAACAGTTTAAATTGGATTATTATTAATAATATTCTAACAACATTCATTCATTCTGTCCTGATTATACTTTACAAATTGTTTAAATAAATAATAAATATGCATTCCTTATTCCATTTGAGTTTGCTTTTGCATTTGCAACATTTTACTGAATAATAAATTAAAGCAAATTGTTTAAAAAATGTAAATTTAGAAACTTTGCAAATGATAAATCACACTTTTTAAGTTTTTTGTGTTGTATTTATGTAATAATTGTATTTTAAGTCATTATAGATCATTTTATTTTAAGTATTATATTATAATACAAATTTAAAAATAAAGTGATTTCTTTTATCTTTAATATACCTTTATTTTAAACTAATCATTTAAAACCTCCCAACCCTGAAAAGCAATAAAAAGAGTGAATAATTGCTTTTCAGAGAGACAATAATGAGATAAAAACTCCAGTGTTGTCAGTGAAATTTCGAGAAAGATACATTTTAGTTTCCATAAAGATACTTTTTTCCCCGAAAAGATATATTTTGAAAAAAAATTGAAAATTCATTTTTAACATTTATTAACATAACATTTTTATTTCATATTTTATGAATATTGTAAAGAAAATGATATATTAATTCATTTTTATATTTATTTAAGTCATAAATATTAGGTAAGTAATTTTTAAAAATACAGTAAGCAAACTTTAAAATTAATTATATGTAACTATCTTTGGATTTTATCAAAACAAATTAATTTTTGTAAAAATTAATATACGAGTTAAGTCGTTTGTACTGATTTGTTTTAAAACTTCAATATAAAATGATTGGCATTTTTTTTAGTAAATCATATTTCTTATGCTGATCTTCTATTCGGGTAGCAAGCGAAGTATGAGCTAAAACACCTGAATAAATTTGTTCAATTGGTAAAAAATAATGGATTTGAAAATTCTATTTTCAAAGCATCTGTTGCCTTTACATAGTTAAATTCTAAATAGTTGCTAGCAATTCTTTGAATTAATTTTTCAACTTCAGGCTTTTCCGCCTGGAATATTAGATTAAAATCGTTTAAAAGTTCCAAAGTGTATGACATAAATTCCAAATAAATTTTTGTAATGTCATTACTCAAAAAACTATTTTATTTTTGTACATTTTTCGTACAGATTCAAAAGATACGAAAAATGTCAGGATTATACATGGTACCTGAAGTCATCAAAAGATACGAAAAATGTATCTTTCGTATCCTAATGGCATCACTGATTTAAGGCCCAACTATAATATGCATATGCTAGCTTAAGCAAACGTGCGAACACATATAAATTATATGTGGCAAACTATAATGTACTTAACGAAACTTTTTGTGCTATGAGGAGGTCAGGGTCCAAATTACCGCATTCGTGATCGAATGAGCTATCGTATCGAAAAATGATTTCGATATCGAAATTATTATAAAATGCACTAAATTTCTTGCTCGATATCGAATGCCATAATCTCAAATAAGAAACTTACGATCAATTTTACTCGATATCGAATGCGGTAATTTGGCCCCAGTTTTAAATTTTCAATTAAATAATTTGATTATTGTTGTAAACAATTTATTTTATTTTAAAGCCACATTATATTTTGAAAAGATTATTTAAAAATAATAACATATACAGGATTTTTAGCAAGCATTGATAACGATAAGAAGTGTGTTCTACTTTTTTCAAAATACATTTAATAGTAACATACACATTCACTTATACACGTGTAAATAGATATAGAACGACCTAGTTCAATTGAACTATTCACTTACATATATGAACGATGTGATGTAGTTCAGTCTTTTCGTTCAGTTGTTCTTTTTGTTCAGTTTAATTAGTTCAGTTCAGTTGTTCTTTTTGTTCAGTTGTTCGTTCTTTTCGGTCAGTTTATTTAGTTCAGTTGTTCTTTTTTATTCAGTTGTTCATCAATAATGTTTCCGTTCAAATGTTTCCCTGTGTAAACGGGGACTTATAAGATCTGAAAAATTAAAAAAACACATTTTTTCAAAATTTTGTATACAGGATAGGATTTTTTCTTCTATGGTATACAGAATTCCGGCTTCGCATTGTACAAATTTCCTGTATTGCCGGCCTACGGCCGGACGGAAGGATTTTCTCCTCCATAATATACAGAACACCGGCTTCGCATAGTACATATTGTATTTTTTATGGTGAAATGTCATAATCTTTCTTTAATATCATCAGATTTATATTACCTACATCTAGCCAATTCACAATGTGTTCTAAAGTCCTAAGTCATAAAATACTATTTAAGGCGAAATAGCACTGTTGTGAACGGCCTGTTGTATATTATTTATTTTCATAAACGTCATTACTGAATACACACATTCAATAAACATCAAACGTCAAATATAAATACAAATATTTTTATTATTAAATTATTAAAATAAAAAATGGTCAGCAAGACAGAAAAAGAAAAAATTATGGAGGAATTGTGTGAAAAATATGCAATGGATACAATTATGGCAGATTCAACAAAGTTCAAATGTAAGTCTGTCATCACTGAATTAAATAGCATAGCAAAAAAACATGAGTTTCAATGTTGTATTGTCATATTATATTTTTAATATGAAATACCAACAACATTTTTATGACAGTCATAAATTTTTAGACAATAGGACAAATAGGACAGAATAGCACACATTGTGAATTGGCTAATCGTCATGTTATACCTTAAATTAAAGCCTAATTTCTTGACTTGAAAATATTGTAATTTATCTACTTACTCATATAGACCTTTTTCTCGGATTTTTTAGATTTTTAAAAAAATTCGGATCAAAAAATAATTTTGCGAAATTTATCAATATTATCAATATTTATCAATATATATATCGTTGGAAAGGTCTTTAAAAAATCTATCATTTGATATATATATATCGTCTAATAAAAAAAAATTAGTTTTCGAGATATAGCTAAAAATATTACAAACTTTGGAGCCCCGCCCACTCGAAAATAGGCGTGACCCAATTTTTTTTTTAATCAGAATTTAAAATTTTATTAGTGATAAAATTTTGATAGTGATTTGAAAAAAGTTACTAAAACCGACTTAAGCCAAAAACATGAGATCTTTAAAAAAATATCACATACATTTATAAATTTATTTCTTATTTAAATTTAAAGCCTTTTTTACCCTCCACCACAAAGAGTGGTGAATGAGGGTATATTACGTTTGTCATTCCGTGTGAAACTTTTTTAATATTCATCTGAGTGGACAAACAACAACAAGGCAATGTTGTTTATAAAATTAAATGTAAAGGGAAAACAAATGACTGTCAACTCATATACATCGGAACAGCAAAAAGAAATTTGGAAACAAGAATTGGAGAACACAAAAATTACATAAAAAAGGACGTGCGCCAAGATAGCCTCGAAAAATAGTAACGCCGTAAATGAAAACGAGGGAATTTTCTAATATCGTTTAGGGGAATCGAGTGGCAACAAATGATTTTGGGAATTCAGGGGCAACGAAAACTGGAACCAATTTTAGCAATTTCGAGAGCAAGAAACCCTGAAAACAATGTTAGGAATTAAGCGGTAATGTAATTATTCAGCATTAAAAATCCAGAGAAATTCGAGGTCCTCCAAAATGGTCAGAAAATCTGAGATTCTAAATAAAATAGAATCTGGGTAGTGTCAGGGCATAGAATCAATGAAAATCGAAAGTATACATTCCATCCGTTCCAGAGAAATTCGAGCTCCTCCAAAATGGTCAGAAAATCTGGGATTCTAAATAAAATAGAATCTGGTCAGTGTCACGGCATAGACTCAATGGAAATTGAAAGTATACATCCCCAGAGCCGTTCCACAGAAATTCGAGCTCCTCCAAAATGGTCAGAAAATCTGGGATTCTAAAAAAATAGAATCTGGTCAGTGTCAGGGCATAGACTCAATGGAAATAGAATGTATACATCCCACTGAATATAAAAAGCTTTCCGTGCAAAAAATTGTCAGAGCCGTTCCAGAGAAATTTGAGCTTCTCCAAAAGCGTTTCTTAAAAATTTTTTTTTTATTTATTTTTTTACTTTAATTCCATGTTAATTCCAGGTCTATTGTTTTCCTTAGTAAAGTAGAAAGGAAATATATATTGATTTAATGATCGCACGCGATCAATCGCCGCGACTATGCACAACTCAACGGCGATTCAGGGCAATCATTAGGCTATTGAAAATGTTTGCAGGGCACACATGCGCATTTAAAAACAAGTAAGAGTGCTATATTCGGCTATGCCGAATCTTATATATCCTCCACCTTTGTTGTGGATGCATAATTATATTATATACAAGGTGGCGCAAAAGTAATCCTCCTATCAGAAAATGCTATAAATTTTGCGAGGCCCCTAATGTCAGTTCTGTCAGCAATATTCCGCGTTCTGGAGCAGTGTAGCGTAACATTGTTTATTAACCTTTCAATTTTGTTTAGTTAGGCTTAAGTTCATTTGAATTTAATTTTCATTAAATTGTTTTTACTGAAGAAGGAATTATTTAACAACTTGAAAAAATTTTATTTTTGATAATTTTTCTGACTAGAGAGAAACATATGTCAATTCAACCAACAACCCAGGTTCGAATCCTAGTCAGAAAAATTATCAAAAATAAAATTTTTTCAAGTTGTTAAATAATTCCTTCTTCAGTAAAAACAATTTAATGAAAATTAAATTCAAATGAACTTAAGCCTAACTAAACAAAATTGAAATATTAATAGTTCAACAAAAATACTATTTAATTATTGTTTATTAACGTGTATTTCGCATGTGTTTACTACACAAATTTTAAAAGAAAACTGACATTAGGGGCCTCGCAAAATTTATAGCATTTTCTGATAGGAGGATTACTTTTGCGCCACCTTGTACATACATACATATGGTGAATTTCATGTCAAGTGGCCCAATGTTAAAAATCGATTTGGATGAAATTTTCACCAAGGTTAGTACTATTGCATAGTAGGTCAGATACAAATTTTCAGCTCTATCAGTCCAGAAGTGCCGGAGTTAGAGGGGGTCAAAGTTGGACATTTTGGTAAATTTTGGTCATACAGGGTTTTCTTAAATGAGTGTAACTTTTCACCTATTGTTCCTAGCAAAATTTTTCCAAAGGACTTTAGGTAGCTATTTCTTCAATCATTTCAAAAATATTTTTTTTTAATTTTTTTTTAATTTTTTTTTTCAATTTGGGCCCTTTTTTTCTCAAAAGAAAGCTTATACAATTTACTTTAAGGCCTTTATAATCGCTTAATGGGATACGAGTGGGATATCTATCAAAAAAAATATTTTTTAACTTAAGAGGATTTTTCAATATTTGGCACAATATATCAATATTTGTTCTTATATGGCAGCTATGACAAATTATGGGCCGATCTTCTTAAATTTTGGAACAGTTATTTTCATGCATATGAGGATATTTCACGTCGAATTTCAACATAATAACGGTATATTTAAGATATATATTAGTATTAACGTGGATTTCGGTAGTGGACCTTATGTGGGGGATATAGTCAAATATGGACCGATATTCTCAAAATCCAGCAGTTTGATTTAGGCATGCATGTAAATGATCCGTGTAAAATTTTGGATGGTACCCTTATTTATAAGGGATTTATGAGTATTAAAGTGATTTTCGGAAGAGGGTTTTGTTGTGATAAATTCATTTATTAGACTGCAAAGATGTTCTTACAATGTAATATGTTGTACTTAATAATAAAAGAGCAGAGTTGCATAAAAAGCGGAGTATATGTAAAATAGAATGTAAGAGAAATAATATTAACAAGATAAATGATCATTCATTCTCAACACTCTCCCTGAATGACAAATATCTAAGTTCAAAAACAAATTTATCGTGCACTCTTTATAATAAAAACATAAGAGATCAAAATAAAATATTAGTAATTCAATTCATACTTATAATAATTTATATTTGTGTTAATAAAGACCAAATCTACTTCCAAAATATTCCAATTTGCGAGGAGTAACAGCTTTTGTGAATATGTCAGCAACCATCTCATCTGTGCAAAGGTATTCCAAAATAACTTCCTTCATATCGATCTTTTGGCGTATAAATTTAGCTTTTATGTCCACATGTTTGGTTCTTGGCGAATAGTTGTTGTTAAGAGCAACTTGTAGTGCTCCCTTGTTGTCGCAATATATGGTTACACATTTATTACTGTTAGGAATTAGTTCAGCTTCCAGGCGTTTTAACCATACTGATTCCTGTATTGCAGTTGTCAGTGACATGAACTCGGCTTCCGTCGACGATAATGCCACTGTCTTCTGCTTCTTTGTTGACCATGAAATTGCACCGGACTGGTAAACAAATACGTAGCCAGTTGTGGATTTACGGTCGTCTACATCTCCAGCCCAGTCAGCGTCACAATAACCCTTCATATCATCTTCTGCTTGTTTTTTATACACTATCCCTTTGTTGATTGTACCCTTTAGGTATCGCATCACTCGTTTAACGGCTTCCCAGTGGGGTTTACCAGGATTAGTTCCAAAGCGGCTAAGCAGATTCACGGCATATGATATATCTGGTCTACTTATTTGCGCTGCGTATAATAGACATCCAATCGCCTGCATATACGGGATGTTTGACATTTGTTGTTTACTTTCTTCATCTTTAGGGGACAAGGCAGCTGATAGTTTCTGATTATAGTCCATTGGACTTGAACTAGGGTTACAGTTGTTCATCCCAAAGCGTACTAAAACGTCTTCTATATAACGCGATTGATCAATTTTAATGGCATTTTTACTTCTGGTTATTTTTGTGCCAAGTACAGAAGATACTTCTCCCATATCTTTCATCTTAAACTTGCTAGCCAGTTTTACTTTCAATGATTTGAGACTGTTTAAGTTGTTGGAGAAAATCAAGACGTCGTCGACATAAACTGCTACGTACAACATTTCACCATCTTTTATTTTGTAGTAAACACACTGATCGGCTTCACCTCTTACAAGCCCATTTTTGAGTAATTCATTGTTGATGGTTTCGTTCCATACACGTCCCGATTGCTTCAGACCATAGATTGATTTTTGTAGCTTACAAACTCTTTTTGAGCCATCATCGAACATTTCGGGTTGTTGCATGTATACCGTCTCTTTCAGCGTACCATTTAAATATGCACTAACTGCATCCATTTGGTGCACATGCATATCATATTGAACTGCTAAAGCTAACAAATAACGTATTGACTCATACCTTACTACAGGAGCAAAAGTTTCATTGAAGTCAATTCCTTCGCGTTGAGAGAAACCTTTAGAAACCAATCTTGCCTTCCACCGTACAACTTTGCCATGTTCGTCTCTTTTGGTTTTGAACACCCACCTTGATTTGATCGCTTTTTCTCCTGGTGGTAAGTTTGTCAGCAGCCACGTTTTATTAGTCATCAGTGAATTAATTTCTTCTTTCATTGCAGCTTCCCATTCGGATGAATTGTTTGACGACATAGCTTCTTTCACACTTTTTGGATCATCTGACACGAATTCCATTGCACAAAAATTCTGTGATTGTTGACTTCTATTAGCTATACGCTCAGAACGGCGGATATTTGCGTCCAAATCTGAATAATAAAAATTATTTTTAATGTTTATGTTGACTTTACTTCCTTCTAAAAACACGGCATCACGGCTTATGATTATTTCATTGTTCTTGGAGTTGAATAATCTATACGCCTTACTTTCTGTGCTGTATCCTACCATGATACATTCAATAGATTTCTTATCCAGCTTACGCCGTTTTTCTTTAGGTATATGTACTAGAGCAGGACAACCAAAAACTCTCAAATATTTCAAATTAGGGCGACGACCGGACCAAATTTCCTCAGGAGATATATTTTCATCACGGCAAGGTACTCTGTTGATTAAATAGCTAGCTGTGTTGGCTGCCTCCGCCCAAAAACGATTGTCTAATCCACTATCGATAAGCATACACCTTACACGTTCTATTATTGTTCGGTTTATTCTTTCCGCCACGCCGTTTTGTTCAGGAGAATATGTGCAGGTTTTTTGATGAATCACTCCGTTGTGCTTTAAAAAGGTTTGAAATTTGTTGCTTAAATATTCACATCCGTTGTCCGTTCTCAAAATTTTTATCTTCGCTGTGCACTGATTTTCAGCCATTTTTTTGAATTCCACAAAGGTTTCATAAACTTCGGATTTACTCTTAAGGGGGTACACAAAAAGTTTTCTTGAGAAATCATCTACAAATGTTACTAAATATCGAGACCCGGAGAACGAGTTAACATTAATTGGACCTAAAACATCAGAATGTATCAGTTCCAGCAGTTCTGTGGCTCTTGTACCATTTTCCCTTATCGGTTTTCTGGTCTGTTTACCTTTTACACATACTACACAAGGATCTACACTTCTATTCTCAAAATTTATTCCAAAAGAAGATTTTTTTGTTTTTTTTAAATTTTGTTCACAAATATGGCCCATTCTTCTGTGCCATAAATCAATTTGTTTTGTTGCCACAAGCACTTTATTTTCTTTCAATTGTGGTTCACTATTAATGCGGTATAAGTCGTTATAAACCGAAGCAGAAGTTATAAATGTACCATCATTATCAAATATTCGGCAGGTTTCTCCTTCAAAAATGACTTTCTTTCCATCCTTAGTCATTTGTCTAACCGAAAGTAGATTTGCACACAAATTAGGTACGTACTCAACATTTTTCACTGTTATAGCCTTGCTATTATTTTCATTTAAAATGTTTATGGCAACGTCGCCAGCACACTCAACATTCATTTTGTCCTTATTAGCAACAATTACTGTTTTGTTTTCAACGTTATGTATATTATGCATATAACTACCGTTACTAATCATGTGGTTGGTTGCCCCGCTGTCTATGTACCAATACAATACATTTTTGTTGTTGTTGTAACAGTCATTTGTTTCACTGGAAACATTCATATTTATACTTGTTGCGATTAATGTTGACGAAGCACCTTTCTTTTCGTTTCTCTTATTTGGCTTACCGTTGTTGTTTTTGTTATTTTGGCAATTTCTAGATATGTGTCCAAATTCTTTACAGTTATAACATTGTATTGCCTTACGCTTTTTTTCTTTGGAATTTTTCATGTATAACGCGGCTTCTTTCTCCGAATTTTGGGTATCAAATTTGGCATCTTGGAGAAGCAAGTTCTTTACCATGTCAACTGTCAGTCGTTCCTTGGAATTTTCCACGGCCATTACCAGCGGCTTAAAATCATCCGACAATCCTGCTAACATTAATGACGCTGTTAGCTCATCATCTATTTTGAGCCCTGCGTTTCTTACTTTTATAGCCGTCATTACCAATTCATTTACATATTCCTGGACTGTAGCATAGTTTTTTAATTTTATATTCACAAGTTGTTTTAGCAATTCAACCTTTCTTGTGAGTCCCGTATCCTCATAAGCATTCATAAGTGCATCCCAGGCTTCTTTTGCTGTTGTGGCAGCCGCAATGAGTCCATAATTACATGGATCCACCATCAATGTTATCTCCGCTAAAGCTCGTGCATTTAAGACAGCATCCTCGTTACCACTCAAGCCGGATTCTACAACCTTCCAGCATCCTTTGATAACCAGGCAAGACTTTGCTTGCCTCTTCCAAATGTCGAAATTTTCTCGTCCCTTTAAACGATCGATAGAAAATCCCGTTGGAACATTCGCCATCTTTGTAAAAAATATTTTATTATTTAAAAAAAAACTTTCGAATTAATATACGCGTGACATGCGGCCCATAACCTGTTGTGATAAATTCATTTATTAGACTGCAAAGATGTTCTTACAATGTAATATGTTGTACTTAATAATAAAAGAGCAGAGTTGCATAAAAAGCGGAGTATATGTAAAATAGAATGTAAGAGAAATAATATTAACAAGATAAATGATCATTCATTCTCAACAGGTTTTATATGGGGCATACGGTTAAAAATAGACCGAAATTCACAAAATTTTGTGGAACGATTTTTGTATATATGTAAATATTCTAAATATTCTATGTAATATGTAAATATTCTGTTTTCCCGCCAAAGACTCTGGGTAGACGAGTCAGACATATGTAGACCAGTCAGACATATGGAGATAAATCACACATTTGTAGGCCAGTCAGACATATGTAAACTAGTCAGACATTTGGTAGAGAATCTAAGGCATCGCATTGGACCATATTGGTCTCTGGGTGAGAGTGTGAGGTGACTCATACCAGCCTTCCTACCTAACCTAAATATTCTGTGCAAAGTTTTGAGTCGGTACCGATATTTAGGCAGTATATATAGGGACAAATGTCTTTTTCAGATGTTTAACATTATTTATATCTGTTTTAGACGTATTTAAGTGAGTTTTGGAAGTGGACTTTACATCGTTGGTCTTATGTAGAAAGGCCTTAACTCGCTATTTTTTCCAAATTAGTTTTTTTTCGATTCCAATGCATTTAACGCAAATACACCTCCTCACAAAAATTTATTGCAATAGTGTAAAAAATATCGCTTTTATAAGCAGTTGTACAAAAAAGTTACATGTTGAATAATACAGTTTCTATTATGTTTTTACCTTCTCCTGTAAAGTTTCAAATATGCGAGTTAGGGCCTTTCTACATGAGACCATCGATATGGAGTCTATGGTCAAACATGCGCCGAACTGAAAATTTTTTTATCTTGATATTCCAATTTTATAAGAAATGATGGACCGATTCTTACTATTTTCCGCACACTTTCTTCTTTTATCATACAAACAACGTATACAAAATTTCATGGTATTATCTGCAATATATTTCAAAATATTGCAATAACATGGACAAAAAATATAAATTTTTTATGGAGGTTGTCTCACATATTGGTCCATAACTCTGGTTGGCCTAAACCGATTTTGCTGATTTTAAATTTTTACCCTTTTGTGTGTTACTTATATAGTTATATTTTTTTTCTTCTCTTTATGAATTTATTAGGGCTGGGGAGCCAATATGTTAGGATAATGAGTGTACAAACACTATTTTATAGTATATGATATTATTAGTATATTTTATTACTTTTTTATATTCTTACTCAGGATTATTATTACTATGTAATACAGTTTTTGGCCACAAGGGCTTTTTGTATTATTGCTTGAATGAAATAAATAAATAAAATAAAAATAAATAGCAAACTTCTCGAAAGCATGTCTGACGGACTTATTGAAGATTTGGATCCCGAAGATATCTGGAGACTTCAGAAAACTGATTGCAACAGACAGACGGACATGGCTTAATCGACTCCGCTATCTATAAGGAAATTATTTTGTGGAAATTACACATGGAATGACAATCTTATATATGTACACCCCTCTCATGAAGGTGAAGGGTATAAAAACTAAGCACAAATCGAAGTAAATATTTGTTTCGCTTAATTTTATTAGATTCTGTTTACATCACGGTAAATAGTAAAAAGTATGCCTTTAGGTTTCAGATCACTTAGAACCTTCTGGACCAAATCAAACAGGTAGGATCTATTGAAAGAAATGCTTTTTAAACTTAACGGTTTCTCTAACGTAGGCTTACAGAATATACATAATATAAATGAACTACACAGAAATTGTTAGTTTTAACAAAAACACGAAGATAAGATCGTAATAAAATTTATTGGGTCAAATTATTCATTCCGTTCCGCGATTGCGGAAAGAAATTTTTTGTGTGAAAGCATAATTTGCAATTATTTATTCATTCCCTTGCTGCGATATTTTTCCTTTTTACGGTATCATCTCTACACAGACAGTATTGAGGCATGCCGCAGGAATGAATAATCACGGCTTAAACGTACGAAAAGTGCATGTGGTGTTGTAGTCGAGACAACACAACATTTTACTGTTGTGAATGATAATCGGACCCTACATTTTACATATCGACCGCTTGGTTTTCCTTCCCGTGCGGAATCAATACCATTATGTTTAAAAAATTAAATTAACAAATCAATTTAAAATGTATAGCGTTCGATAAAAATAAGATGTGTGTGTGTTTGTGCGTTTGTTTACTTGGTGTTTTAACCAGTCGCTAGTTCTTTAGTACACAAACTCATGACCGACAGATTAAGCTTTTATGAATTATTTAAACATGACAATTACAAACACATTTGCTGAACAAAGGTTGTGTTACGATATGAAAACCCTCTCGACATGCTGAATGTTACGCAAGTATCTAATTACAATTATGATCATTTTCTAACTACGTATTAATTAAACATATTTAGAAGTTTTGTAAAATATTTAATATTTCCTTTTATTTTTCTTGTATATTCTGAAAGGTTACAAACTTTTTTTAGTTTTATAAAAATCTTTTTTTTTTAGTGTAAAAATAATAAGACAAAAAAACTTAAATTTATAAAATTAAATATATATGTATTCTGTAATTTGTGTAATTTATGGTAAATTTTTGTTCAGAAAAATGTATATATTGTTTATGTATATATAGTATAGTATTGGACAAAAGTTTGTTAGCGAAACATAAAATTTAGAACAAAATGTTAATGGAACATAAATTTGTACATTTTTGAATTTGTATTTTTTGCTCTTTTATCTCTCTTTTTCTTTCAATGCGTTTAAGAATCACGTTCAATTGGCAAAATATTTCATTTAAGATTAGTTTACATACTTAATTATGCAATTAATAAAAAAGAATAAGAAAGCAGAAAGAGTTCATGTTTGTTAGAATAAAAATAAAAGACGATCTTTATTTATTGGTTTCTACGTATGTATGTTATTTGTTGTGGTTAAGAAGCAAATACATTAGGATTTATGACAAGACTTTATAGTATTTTATTATATTTTAAACTGTTGAGAAAAAAGCATACGTTTTAGTAATTTTTTATTATTCTGACGGAAGAGAAACATTAACTTTTTAAGGATCTTAAAATGATTATTAATTTGATGTAAACTAAATTCAAGTCTACCAAATGAAACCTTAATACTAAAATTAGAAGAAACTATTGTATTTTTATGGTTGGTAAGTAATTTTTGTTTGTTTTTGATGTTGGCTTCGGCGATATAAATTCAAAATATAAAATTAATCATAATATAAATTAAATAAAGAGAACATGGATAATAAAAGAAGAGGCAAATACAATTGTATCGTTTTAAAACAAAAGTTGTAATGTTGCGCGTTTGTTTTTTATTATTATGGACAAGTATCTAACATACCGTCCTTAATCTATAATAGTTCCTTTTAGTTTATTTTTTTTTTTTAATTTTAAATCTACACCTTAAAAACACTGAAGCTTTTTTGACGCCTCTTTTACATCAAACGACATTTCTCTTCACCTTGTTGTTGATCTGGATCGCCTTGTTGATGGTAGAGTTCCTCATTGCCCACACCATCGAGTACTGAAACACTTGCACGTCCACTTACTCCGGCGCTGGATCTATGACGTGAAACATGACGTACAATCGTACGCTTGATACGTTCTGAGCCGGCTACTTCTTCACCATCACTGTTGAACAGGGAAGTTTTTATGCTATCACCACCGAACCATTTTTGTGTCTTCATCACAATGTTTGCTGGTGGTTCGTGGGTTGCACCAGTAACATCTGACGACCAAACAGTAATCGTGGCTCCAGCGTCAATTTTTACACTGCGATGGAATTTAAAGGTACTCTCTTTACCATCAGCAGAACGCTTTAATTGCCAACCACCAATTTGTACCTCATTCTGTCCCTTGTTGTGGACTTTAACGAATTTGCCCTCAGGATCAAATTCCGAAATTTCAATATCACCCTTAGCGCTGCTGGTAACAAAGAACTCCGATTGACTCACATCTTCGGATTCATCGACAACTGTACGTTTGCGCTTATAAGCGCCAGGTGCGGTGGATGGGGCACGCATTGGTGTCTTACGATGAGGAGTAGCACGAGTTGAACGCAAAGATTGGCTTAGAGAGGTGACTGTGGCCCCACCAGCGGACGGTGTAATATTGAGACGTGATTCCTCGCCACACAAAAGTTTATCATATGCGGCAATTTCCAAATCCAAAGAAACCTACAAATAAGAAATACATTTATGTATATTTTATAGCGAGACGTTCTGATATGTATTTGATTTAATTTTGACACCAAAATGGTAAGAAATGGCGATAATTTGTTCAATGAAAATACCTAATATCTCTGCAATTCTAGGATATACAGAATCGTATTATATAAATGCTAAATTAATGCTTACTATCTGGTATTAAATAAAGAAATTTCACGATTAGGATCGTTTTTTGAATTTTGAACATGAATACAGATTTCTTTACTCGAAAGCAAAACGAGTAAATCATAAGGATTCAATTTACGGAATTCTAAAACATGTAATACGTTTGAAAATTAAAACTTTACATAGGTTTCTTATACAGAACAGGGTGAATATTGAATATATTTTTATTCTGTTATGAAACTTTAATGTGAAAATCTTTTATTTGGATGTTCCGACGCCAAAAAATTCCTAATTTAAAATAGTCGAGTGTTTTCATGAAAACAAAGCAGACAAAATAAAATAGCTAAAAAATTGAAAACTCACCTTAATATCCATTAAATCTTGATATTCTTGTAACTGATGAGCCATTTCATCACGCATTCGTTGCAATTCAGCTTCCAGAATTGACATATCGGCATTATGGCGAGCCCTCTCATTATCCAGCAACTGCTCTAGATCACGGATGCGACCATTCAGGGCAGCATTAGTAGATTCCAATTCATTGATGCGACTGTTCAATGCATCTATGCGAGTACGTGTAGTACGTAATTCCTCGATGGCATTGGCAGCAGCACCAGAATTTCGATTGGCGGCAGCTTGAAGGTTTTTAATTTTTTGTTCATAAAGCATTTCAATTTCATCGCGATTGACACGCATTTGTCCCTCATATTGATCGCGTAGCTCTTGTAGAGATTGCTGTAACTTGGCCTCATACTGTTCCATAAGACGACCATCGATTTCACTGATCTCTACCTGGCGGCGAGAACGAGTTTCATTGATTTCTTGCGAGTGTATTTGATCCTTAAATGTTAACTCCTCACGTAGACTCTGAATGTTATTCTCGAGATCGACACGAGCCAGTGTCTCATCTTCCAAATGTTTGCGTGCCTCGTCAAGTTGTTTGCGCAAACGGTCGAGTTCATTTTGCAAATCTTTTAATTCATCAACTGCCTTCTTGCGATCAGCATTGGCAGCATTGAATTTTGCACTTAAATCAGCGGCACGTGATTCGTACATGCGGGCATTTCCTGTGAATAAATAAATTATAAAACATTTATAACTTTAAATTAATTTTAAACATTTAATTTTTTGTTACTACTTGCAGTTGCAATAATTTGTTTGTATTTGTTTGGAAACCCTAATTAAGTACTACCAAACTAATGTCACCCTTATACTTGTCAACTACAAAACAGACACATGTATAGAACGAATGAAAAAAAACACGGCATTGACGTTCGTTACGAAAAAAAAAACAAATACATCCAAAATACATAATCACAAAAGAAAAAGTACAAAAATATGTAGAAATTAAATGAAGAATAAACTCACCTTCAGCTACTGAACACTCTTTAGTTTTCTTGTCCAATTTGGCCTTTAATTCTTCATTTTCTTCCCAGAGCCTTTTAATGTCGATTTCCAACTTGGCCTTTTCGCGTGCCGTATCGTCCAACAAACGCCGGGCATCGCTCAATTCATTTTCATACATGGACTTGACATTGGTAGCCTCACGCGTAATTGTGTCGCGTGTTGTTTGCACTTCAATTGATAGGCGGGCATTTTCAGTTTCCAAATTACGGACACGGTCAATGTAGGCGGCCAAACGATCATTCAAGTTTTGCAATTCAGCCTTCTCCTGCAGACGAGAATGCCGTGTTGGACTCAATGGACTGGCAGGACGATTGGCACCCGTGATCAGCGGTGTACTAGTGCCACCTGGTTGCGGTTGGGGCGTGGCTGTGCCCGCGCGTTTTGATTTTGTTGCCATTTCACAACTTTCTTATTTGAATATTTTTTTTAATATTTCTTACACACTTGACAACTCTTACTTTTTCTGTCTTGCACAAATCCCAACGACCGCGTACTGATTAAATTTGACAGTGACTACCTAAACGCGCAAACTAACGCACAATAAGAAAAAAATAATAAAACAAAAACACACGAATATGGTGGCTAGTTTGTAACAGCAAAGAAATAAATGACAAAAATTCAAAAACAGCACTCTGTGAGTGAGTGAGCACCAGGCAAAAAAGTATGTACAGTAGTTATGTATGTATGTATTTAATAAATAAAAATGTGTTCCCAAAACACTCGCCAATCAGTGAATAATAGAAATAGAAGAATCAAAACGAAATTGTTAAAATAAAACTGGCAGCAGCAAACCAAACTGAACCGAAAAATAAAACCACCACCACAATAGAGCATTAACTAACAGAGCAGCACGTAAACACAAGTGCTCACATGTAAGGCAACTGTACTAAACTACTGTTAACTGAAGAGAAACGTTCGAAATCAACAGCACATTTTATTAAAACATAAACACAAGCAGCGAACGTTGACGTCTTCCAAATACAATTTCACCAACACTACAAGCGCACTTAAACTTAACGAAACAAATTTTGGTGTTCCTATTTTTATTATTTATTCGCTTAAATATAGTTCTTTATTTTTAAGATTATGTTATTTCTATTCTTTTGGTTTTTTATTATTCAAATACATACACAAATATTCTTTTACAATGCACTTTTTACCACTCCTCTGCAACTCTTAGCAAAAACGATAAAATTAGTTTTCTTCAATTATATATTGTATTTACAATGAAATTAATTAACGTAATCTTAAGAAATCGTTTAATGTGTGTTTTAGAGTTCGATTTTTATATATTGTTTGTCAACTTTAATACACGAAAGCTTCGAAATTTATTTTTAAAAATTGCACCACGAAAAAACCTATCGTTGAAAAAGTGAAAATAGACGCAACCAGGCTGGCAGTGTTGCCAAAACATCGACGATACCAAAAAACGGTGATTTTAAGTATTAGTATTTTTTTTTAGCAACTTTAATGACCAGTTTTTAACTTAAAAACAATGGGTTTTTAAACTTAAGAAGTTCTGTTAAAATACCAAATTCGTTTTTATAGATCATATTTAAATATAACTTATACTACATTTACACGTACGCAAAATCTAGTACTTAAGAGATTTTGAGCGAAATCTTGTTCATTTCTACTAGATTTGCGATTTCCCATACAAAACAAAATCTAGTTCGGCACGAGATTTTGGCAAAATCCACAAAATCTTTCAATACAACTCTGAATTTCATACTAAAGTACTAAAAAATACAGCACTGAACAAGAAAATTTTAACAGTTGCATATAAATAAATTTAAAAAAAAACATTAAAGAGCGGGATATAAAATAAATTTGCTGCAAACTACACCGTATACTAAATAAATAAATAAATAAACATTTGTGGAAATGGATAAACCAGTAATAAATAACGAGTATGTAAATTATTATTATATTGATATAAACTGTAATGCTACAAGCGAGCTTAATTTACAGAAAACGTACCTACAAAAAGAAGAAGCAATGGAATACAAACGAAGAGGCTCTTTTAATAACACTTTGGGGAGACCACATTGGAGAGCTTCGATGATGTAGAAGGAATAGCCATATATTTCCCATACTTACGTGTGCCCATTCCAACCTCCTATATAATAATTGCGTGTACATTTGCAGAAATTGTGAACCCTTATGTTTAACAAATGCTGCTGTTTTTTTTACGCAAAAATTTTAATTCCGATTGTTTTTTTTCAGATTTGGATGTAAAATGTAATAAAATTTGTTTTTGTCTCTCCATTTTTGTTACTAAAAGTTTACAAGGTATACAAGGTGAGTGCAGGGGGGTTATTATGTATTTCTATTCGAATCGAAAAGGCTTTCGAAAAGAATTTCCGAATCGAAAGGAAAATCGTATTATGTAGTACGTTCGAAAAGCTAGCAGAGTTGTGTTTGCAATTTTAAGGGAAATTTTAAGTAATGCCAGTTTTTTATATGTTAAAACTTGGCAGCACTTTGCATTGTTTTATACAAACGTCAAATTTGTTTAAAATAAAAGTTCAAATTGCAAATTAAAAGATTTAAATAAGTAAAATGGATAGTGTTTTGTTGTGGGAAAGTGATGAAGATGATTTGTTCCAGAGAGAGTTCAAAGAAAGTTTATAAATCTCAGTGAAAATTCGTGAGTAATATATTTTTATAAATGATTCGTACATATGCTTGAATTAACGCAAAAATATTTCTTAGATTTTGTACAATATACAAAGTGACAGTTTGGAAACTGAAGAGGATGAATCTTTATCTTTACCTAACAGCAATGCAGAAAGTAATTTAGAGACAAATTTACTAAATATAGCAAAAAGTATTCGAAATGAAATAAAAAATGAAGGGTATAATAATATGATAAGAAACTGAATAAAATAATTAAATCACAACTTAAATCAAATATGAATGTAAATAAAACTATTTTTTTGAAACGTGAATAAAAACTTTAATTCATTGGAGCTACTTAATATTTATATTTGTACATTTGTATTACATACATATACATATTAAAACATAAAAAGAAAAATAATTCATAACAGTATATTAAAAAATAAACAAACAAACATAACACAAAATAAAAGTAATGTAAAAAAATGAAAAGGCAAGAAGGGAAAACTCAATATTTACATTAATTAAATTTTATTTTTCTCTATTTCAAACGTTCCTCCCGTGCATTTTTTCCATTTCATTTTTCTTGAAAAATTCAAACTTCTCATTTTTTAATCTGTACATGCGTTCCATTGTATCACTGCTCCGTTTTAAATATTTATTGGTCGTTGAAATATTTTTATTTATTTTGTCTAATTCTGTTAATATTATTTTTTTGGTTTTCATCACAGTTTTTTAAAAGTTCTATAGAATTTTCATGATATTTAGTTTGATTGTTTACTTGTTTTTCTAATAATGCTTATTGGTTAAACTACCACGGGTATATCGATGTGGAGTATATGGTGTATTTATGGTTGTCTCACTATTGTTTAATTCAAAGTTATTGCAAGGTATTGTAATTTGTTGCGGCGAGACTTTACCTTTATGTGTTGCTTATAATCCGCCCTTACCTTGGAATTCATGTGAAAAAAGGTTATATTGTAAGTTAAAGTATTCATATTTATTTTATTTTGTATATATGTATGTGCACTTTTCTACCTCATGTGAAGGTGGACCTGCAGCATTCAAATCTTGCGATAGTATCTGCCATAACTCCCTGCATTTGCTTTTGGCATTAGAAACATTGAGGTGTCCTTTCGCCAAATCTGCATGCAATGTCATGAATTCCACCATTATTTCATATTGCCTTGGCTTCGTATACAAACTTTTTTTAGACGTTTCCCTTTAAATAATTTTAAAATTAAAACATTTAATAAACTTTTTTATTAATTAAATATTAAAGGTATATACTTACATTTTCAAATTTGTTTTTTTTAATTTCTTTTATGTATGTAAAAATATAAATATAAAATTTCCGCAATCAAAATAGCATTCGAAATATCTGTATACGTTAATAACACATATGCCATT
Organism: Bellardia pandia; assembly: GCA_916048285.2. Lineage (NCBI taxonomy): Eukaryota > Metazoa > Arthropoda > Insecta > Diptera > Calliphoridae > Bellardia > Bellardia pandia. The sequence goes on from OU696530.1 coordinate 57,575,798, forward strand.
TGCTTTCGTAATACATAATTGCAATTTCGAAAGGGATTTTTTTGGTTTCCGAATGGGATTAAAAAATTTCCTTAATTTACGAACGTTCGGAAATAAATTTCCGAAAATCGCAATACGTAATCCCATTTTTACGAATTCGTTGATTTTCCGATTCGAATAGAAATACATAATAACCCCCCAGTAGACCAGCTGGCTGACTTTGTTTACAATTTACTTATGTCAAAAGTAATACTTTTTCATATATTTTTGACAGTAGTACATTATTTTACACAAACAAAATGCCTGTTGTTTCTGTTTTGTGTTGTATTTGTTGTCGATTTGAAACTCACCTTTTATAGTTGCACCATGACCAGACTCTTAAAGAAGCCGTTATAGTATTTGAAAAATGAACTGTCATTAACAGTCACTTGTAAAGGGTGGTTAAATTTCAAGGGCCGATGTTGATTTTGAATAAAACACAAACTATTTTGGAAATTATTGTAATTTTATTTTATTATGATATGTATATTGGCATAACTCAATTATGTATGGAACAAAATATCGGCCAAATGGGCGCCGCGACTACGGCGGCACACCTCCATCCGATGGTCCAAATTTTCGATGACCCTGAGGCATAATGGAGGTTCTATGCCGTTAATGTGCCGAATTATCTCATCATTTAGCTCTTGAATTGTTGCTGGCTTATCGACGTACACCTTTTCTTTCAAATAACCCCAAAGAAAAAAGTCCAACGGTGTCAAATCACATGATCTTGGCGGCCAATTGACATCGCCATTATGTGAGATAACACGGCCATTGGATTTGCTGCGCAAAAGAGCCATTGTTTCGTTAGCTGTGTGGCAAGTGGCACCGTCCTGCTGAAACCACATATCGTCCACATCCATATCTTCCAATTCGGGCCATAAAAAGTTCGTTATCATCTCACGATAGCGAACACCATTCACAGTAACTGCCTGACCGGCCTCATTTTGGAAAAAATACGGCCCGATGATGCCGCCAGCCCATAAACCGCACCAAACAGTCACTCTTTGTGGGTGCATTGGTTTTTCGACAATCACTCTTGGATTCTCATTCGCCCAAATGCGGCAATTCTGTTTATTGACAAATCCACTGAGGTGAAAATGTGCCTAATCACTGAAGATGATTTTCTTCGAAAATTGATCATCCTCTGTTGCCATTTCTTGCCACCATTCTGCCCATTCACGACGTTTGGAATGGTCAAGAGGCTTTAGTTCTTGAGCCAATTGCACCTTGTAAGCGTGTAAATGCAAGTCTTTATGCATAATGTTCATCAACGACGAGCGTGAGAGGTGCAATTGTTGGGCACGACGACGAGTTGAGGTGGACGGCTCTTCAGCCACACTATCGCGAACAGGAGCAATATTTTCTGCAGTACGAGCTGTACGAGCATGCACTGGTGTTCTCACATCTTCTGCAGACCCGGTTTGCTCGAATTTTTCCACGATTTATGCGATTGTACGCACATTTGGACGATCAAATTGACCAAAAAAATCACGAAGTGCACGATATGCATTTTGATTTGAACGCCCATTTTCATAATAAGTCTGGATAACTTTAACACGTTGTTGGACTGTGTATCTCCCCAAATTCATCTTCAAATTGAGTAAGTCTGAAATAGAGAAATGTCAAATAAAATCCGGAAAAAAGCTTGGCGTTTAGGTGTGGTTCACATTCAACATAGGCCCTTACAATTTAACCACCCTTTATTTTGAAAATAGATATTGAAAATTTTGCTGCTGAAAATCAGCAAAACCGTTTAAAAATAGCTATATTTTTCACCGAAAAATTTAATTTTAGTAAATTTGAAATATGCTTGTACCGACGATAAAGTTTTTATTACCAAAAATCTTTTTTTTTCAGCCAACAAAAAATAATTTTTATACCCTTCACCTTCATGAGAAGGGTATATATAAGTTTGTCATTTCATGTGTAATTTCCACAACATAATTTTCCGACCCTATAAAGTATATATATTCTGGATCCTTATAGATAGCGGAATCGATTAAGCCATGTCCGTCTGTCTGTCTCTTGAAATTAGTTTTCTGAAGTCCCCAGATATCTTCGGGATCCAAATCTTCAATAATTCTGTCAGACATGCTTTCGAGAAGTTTGCTATTTAAAATCAGCAAAATCGGTTTAGGCCAACCAGAGTTATGGACCAATATGTGAGACAACCTCCATAAAAATTTGATATTTTTCATCCATTTTATTGCCATTTTATTGTCCATGTTATTGCAATATTTTGAAATATATTGCAGATAATACCATGAAATTTTGTATACGTTGTTTGTATGATAAAAGAAGAAAGTGTGCGGAAAATAGTAAGAATCGGTCCATGATTTCTCATAGCCCCCATACGAATATATATATTCCCGAAATATGGCTTAATGATAAATAAATGCCTATAAAATTGGAATATCAAGACAAAATTCAGCAAAAATAAGTTTTATACAAAAAGAAATCGCAAAACGAAATTTTTTTTAGTTCGGTCCATGTTTGACCATATACCCAATATAAAGTCCACTTCCAAAATTCATTTAAATACGTATAAAACATATAAATAATGTTAAACGGCTAAAATTTTACATAAATACTCTTTATAGGCAAATAAATTGTTGTACTAAATTTTATGGTGGTCGGCCCAGAACTGGTCATACCTCCCATACAAGGACCACATCTGAAAAAGACATTTATCCCTATATATATTGTATAAATATCGGTACCGACTCAAAACTTTGCACAGATCATTTTCATATATACAAAAATCATCCCACAAAATTTTGTGAATTTCGGTCTATTTTTAACCATATGCCCCATATAAAGCCCTCTTCCTCTTTGACAATATCCCCCACATAAGGTCCACTCTCGAAATCCACGTTAATACTAATATATATCGAATATATCAGTCATCGCCGGGCATTCGCCAAGTAAAGACGTGTTTTTTCGTGGTCTCAATCTGTGTGCTTACAGACTTCGTGTGTGATATTTATTGCAAGGAAAAGAGAGACTCTAACAGTTATTGTTTTTAATAATTTTTTCTATTAACTTTCTCATTGTATTAGTAGAAATATTAATAATAAATTTTATCGAGCGTGCGCAAAATGAACGGGGTTCATCCCCCTGACTATAACCGGTTCAGGGAGCTTGCCTCCTTGTCCGATAGAAACAAATCAAATAAACATAAACGACCACGTGCGGAAGACTTTTTGCCTTTACCAGAATCAACCAAAAATCAACTTAACCTTCCACGCTATTTGGTCGCGTCTACGGTGTCACTTCAAAAAGATGTAGAAGTTCGTTCATTGGCATCTTTCAATGTATTCCAGGTGGAACGAGGACTAAACTTCATCTCACGTGATCGACTAGAAGTAAAAGAAATGCGAAGTGGTGACTTGCTGATCAAGGTACAGGATAAAAAAACGGCTGATAAATTTTTAAAAGCTAACTACATCGACAATATCCCCGTGAAGATATCTTTACACAAAACTCTAAATACAATTCAGGGTAGAATATTTTCAACAAAACTCAAGGAAATCCCACAAGAAGAGCTACAACAATTACTTGCGGACCAAAAAGTTGTAGAAGTAAGAAAAATTATGAAAAAGGAAAATGAACAATTGGTGGCTACAGGAGCCGCCATAATCACTTTTGACCTGATATATTGTCCAGAATTTTTGAAACTAGGGTGGGAAAGAGTTCCAGTTTCAGAATACATACCCAACCCCATGAGGTGCCTAAACTGTCAAAGGCTAGGTCATACTAAAAAGTGGTGCAGAAATGTTCAATTATGCCGAAACTGTGGCCAAAATGAAATACATGAACTCTGTAACATTAAATTTTGTGTTAACTGTCAAAATGAAAGCCATACATCTTATGATCCAGAATGTCCTGCTTTCTGGAAACATAAATCAGTCAATTAAATAAAAATTTCAAGAAGATGTACAGTCCGTGAAGCATGGCAAATTTTTAACGACAATCCTAACCTCAACATGCTTAAACCAATTAACAAAAACAAAAAAAATCCAACATATGCAAACATTCTAAATAATGATTCCACAAAGCAAAAACAAAATTCTTCGCATTCAACCATTCCTGCACAAAACCAAAAACAATCAACAGACAAAAATCAAAATGCTCAACTTGTTACTAGCTTAAAAACACCCGTTACAACCATGGCAAATCAAGTAAAACAAAAACAAAATACACATATCAATAGCGAAAAGGAACTTCAAAATAAAACCGAAATACCAATACAAAATACACACTCAATAACTACAACAAATATTAACACATCCACAAATACATTAACAAAAACAGACACAATTACAACTCCAAACACAAACATCTTAACAGCCATAGAGTCTCTTACCGAAACAACTCCTCTCGGAATAAATACAAACGCAACTAAATTAAATACAGCAATAATGCAATCAGAAACAAACGATTATAATAAAGAATACATGATTCTTAGTGATGACAATAGTGACAATTACAATTATTTTACACCGATTACCGATGTAAATATTACAGAAGAAATGGTCATTGAGGACATTAACGTCGGTTTGGGACTGAGCTCTACTACAGTTAATACTAAATCACCATGTTCACAGATGTATGAAAATTTTCCAGATTTAAATGTACTCATTACTCCAAAAACTCTAAAAGAGGCCCAAGGCAAAAAGAAAAACGAAAAATGTAAAACAAAACAGGCCCAAGGGGCAAAAAAGGAAAAATAAACAAAAATGTCACTAAATCTAAATATCTCTATCCTCCAGTGGAATTTACAAGGTTTCATAAATAACGAGGCTTCATTAGAACTCTTAGTCGCAAGGTACAAACCAAATATCATAGTACTACAAGAGACACACATAGTCGACAAAAATCTTCATCTTTTACATCTTCCCGGGTTTCAAATTTTTCATCACAACAACAAAAATTATGATTATGCAAAGTCAGGTATAGCCATACTGATCAAAAATAATATACACGTAACAAAACATATAAAATCCACAAATAGTTTACTTTTTCAAACAATAGTAATTAAAGCAAATGAGGAACTTTATATTACAAATATTTATAAGGAAAATCATATTAACATGACAAATTTATTGCTAAATAATATACCAAACATTGGAAATTCACATCACATAATGCTAGGAGATTTTAATTCCCAAAATATTTTATGGGGTTCCTCATATAACTCTCCCAGTGGGAAAATCTTTGAAGAGTTTGCAAACGACAACAACTTGGTAATTTTGAACGATGGATCTCCTACTTTACTTAACACCAGAAACACATTGACTGCCGTAGATGTTACAGTATCATCCACAGGCATTGCTCCATATTTGAAACGGAGTTGCTTACCTGTGCCTGACACCGCAGATCACTTCCCAATCATAATTACTAATAATGTAGAAGTTATTGCCAGTAAATTTTCGTCTCGGTTTATAGAAAAAAAAGCTAACTGGTCTCTTTTTAAAAAGAAAGCAAATTTAGCTTCTATTCAATTTCAAAAATCATCCAACATAAACAAGGAAGCAGCCCAAATAAAACGCATTTTTAGGAAGTCCGCAAATGAATCAATTCCCATCAGCCATAAGCCAAAAGATAAAAATAGCCCAGTCTGGTTCAACTCGGAAATCGCAAAACTGATCAGTCAAAAACACGAAGCCTGGAAAATCTTCAAAAGAACTCGTAACAATACAAATATTATTAAATACAAAAACATTTGTGCAAAAATAAAAAGGGAAAGTAAGGTGGCAAAAAGAAAAACGTGGGATAACTTTCTTAACTCCCTAAATCCTGCTATGGATGTTCGTGTACTTTGGAGTAAAGTCAACAACTTGAGAACAAACCGAATCTCAAATTTTCCGCCAATTTATGTAGACCAGAACAGTATAAACCATCCCTCAGATATTGCTGATTGTTTTGGTTCCTATTGGTCATCGATTAGTACCGATAAGGTCTTCAACCCCGAAATTATAAGAAATAAAAACAACCAGGATATCAATACAATTCATCAACACAGTCTAAAATATAAGAAAATGAATCAAAAGATCCTAGCTTCAGAATTGGAGGAAACAATGCAAACACTAAAAGGAACCACACCAGCACGTGACAAAATAACTTATTTAATGATAAAAAATGCTCCAGAAAGCCTTAAGAATCGTCTCTGTGAACTTTATACGAACATATTGTCATCAGGTGTCTACCCACATGACTGGAAAAGCGCTGTTTTAATACCAATACCAAAACCGGGTAAAAATCAAAACAGCTTGGAGGGATACCGTCCCATATCACTATTGCCAGCTTTATCCAAAATCCTGGATAAAATTTTGGCAAAACGTTTTTGGAAGCATACTAGATCAAACTTGTCTGAATTACAACACGCCTTCTTGCCTAGACACGGAGTTTATACCATTGGCCATCAGCTTGAAGAAAAACTGCGTCAAAACCTTAAAAAAGGAAAACATAGCCTAGTTCTTTCAGAGGATATCGAGAAGGCTTTCGACAGGGTAATATCGTCTTACATCATAGTTGAACTTAATGAATGGGGAATACCAACAGAAATTTTAAAACTCTTGGAATCATTTTTACACAACCGTAAGATAACCGTTAGAGTTGGAGGTCATTTTTCTGCCACGTACCCTCTGGACAACGGAATTCCCCAAGGCTCTCCTATATCTGTAGTCCTATATTCCGTATATGCTAACTCTTTAGCAAGAGCTCTTGAAAATCTACCCGGTATTGACTATGTTGGCATCTACGCCGATAATATATTCGCGGTGGCTTCAGGAGACCCAGTAACAGTTGCTTCCAATTTAAAATATTTAGACATTAAAGTTCATCAATGGGCCGAGAGTAGGGGAGCTGTTATTCCTGCCAACAAAGCTGAAATCTTACACGTATGCAGAAAAATTAGTTGTACAGAAACTAATTGTTATATTAGAAACGTCCAACTAGCTATTTCTGATAAAATGAGAATTCTGGGTATATACTTCACCAAAAATTTATTATGGAACTACCATGTAAGGCAATTATCAAATAAACTTAATAAAATCAACAACCTCCTTAAACTAATTTGTTGTAGAGGTAAAGGGCCACACATGGAAACGGCATTGAATATTTGTCGCTCTTTAACAATAGGGACCCTCCTACATGGTATCACAATTTTCGGTTGGACGTCAAAGAGGAATATTAACAAATTAAACACCTCCATCAATACCTGTTTCAGAACTGCATCCGGTTTGCTTCGAACGACTCCGTTGGACAAATTGAGAAATGAAGCTAATTTCATAGATTTTAAAAAGTTGTTGGAGAACACATCTGTTAATATGGCATCCAGATCAATAGCTATTTCAGCCGATGGTTTACATGAATCATTTTGGAAAAACCTCTGCTCTACATCTAACTATCATTCATCTGCAATAAACAATATACTAGAAATTATTAACAAATGTAAAATATCAATACCTCAAAAACCCAATACACCCACAGAGAGCAATGTCTTACTAAAAATAGATGATGGTTTAAGTGCTTTTGCAAAAAAAAGTACAGATCCAGCTTGCTTTAAAGCAATACTTTACCAGAAAATCTCAGACTTCTCCCCAGATGAAATTTATTACACTGACGGATCTTACCAAAATGGGTTAACATCCTATTGTATAACCAAACAAACTTCAAATACACAATTTGAGATAATTAAAGAAGCAAGAATTCCTGACTATTCTGGAATATTTACCGCAGAAATTTCAGCTATTAGAACGGCGATTAATATGGCCATCGAAAAAGGTGGGAAATCGTTAATCTGCTCAGACAGCCTAAGCGCAATTAAAGCATTAATAAAAAATCACCGTGGTATATATGACGACATGTTGCGACTTCCAAATAACATCCACCAAATTAAGTTAATATGGATCCCATCTCACATCGATATTCAGGGAAACGAAGTTGCAGACCTTGGTGCCAAAAGGGCCTTAGAATTACCAGAAATAACAGAAATTCCATGTTTTCCAAAAATCATAAGTAACCCCTTTAAAATGTTCCAAAAACAACAAAATACAGTTACAGTAAATAGACCGAGATATAACACAAATTTAACACGGCCACAATGTATTATGCTTGCCCGATTAAGGGTGGGGAAATGCATTTTTAATTCGAAACATTATTACGAAAAAACGGATCCACCAATATGTAGCAATTGTAATGAAAATTTAACGGTATCACATATCCTAACTAGTTGCCCGATATCAAAGATGGATGAACCACTGGAGGAAATACTAGACTGCAGTATATCAAATAATATTTACAAAATAATCAAATGTCTACAACAGCACAATATACAAGATATTTAGTTTTTACGTTTATTCTTATTTTAATATTTAATGTAAATATGTAAATATGTTATAATTCTCAACGAGCGCTTATGGTCTGGTTACCGGCGCCTTTTTTAGTATATATTTTATAAATTTATTTGTAAAGTATATTATATATAAATAAATAAATAATATCGAATATATACCGTTATTATATTGAAATTCGACGTGAAATATCCTCATATGCATGAAAATAACTGTTCCAAATTTACGAAGATCGGCCTATAATTTGTCGTAGCTGCCATATAAGAACCATTTCCATAAAACAAATAAATTCGGGTCAAAAAATATTCTTTTCGGATTTAACCCATATTCGGTCTATATTTTATAATCATGATATATATCGTTGTAAAGGTATTTTTAATACCTTTTATTACGAATTATCAAGCACCCAGTAGTTCCCGAGATATAGGCCTATATATTTTCAACTTTACGGGCCCGCCTCTTCGAAAATAGGCGTGACCGGTAAAAAAATTTTTTTTGCTGGCATCTCCTCTAAAAGCCCTATTTGATGAAGTTTTTTTTGAGCAAAATCACTAAAACCGAATTGTTCCCCTTTTTATACTCTGTTAAATTACACTCAAGATTATTATGAACATCAGACAAACTCTGTAAATTATGGTAAGAATTGGTAATTAAATCAATTAAAAATTGTGAAAATTAGACAAAATTTCAAAATATTGAACATAAATTATGTTGGTCGTAAAATTGTCTTTCAAACAATATCTAAAATACGAATAAAATTTGCACTAAGACTGAATAGAAAACACAGAATAAGGATATGCTAGTCCTATAACCAGTGTAGTTTTTGTATTTCTTATTACGTTTAGGTGGACGGTATTTAAGATTCGGCACAGCCGAATTGTTTTGAACCTGGGTTGAATTTACATGTTTCAAGAATCACCACATTCTCTCATCAGAATTCTTTGCGTTCTAACCTCTGCACCACTGCGGTGCCTGCTAGGCAACAGTCAAACATCAATCTTTTAACTAGTGTTACCGGTGGTTCGAAATTTGCTGTAATTATCATTTTTCCATTTATTTACATTTGTAACCCAAGTTCAATCCCCAGCTCAGCCAAGAAAAATTATCAATAAATTTTTAATAAGATTTCATGTTGTAAAAACAATTCCTACCTTCAGTAAAAATAATAATTTAATGAAAATTAAATCTAATGAACTCAAGCCTAACTAAAAATTATCAAAAATTTAAAAATTAACAGTTCAACTAAAAACAATAATTGTACTTAAAATATTCCAATATTTCAGAAACCTCCAATAGAATTTCAAAAAATTTCCATTTATATTTCTGAAATTTCTAATTGTGTTTAAGAAGTATCTAATTATATTTTAGAAATGTTAAATTTTATTTCATTCAAAATTTGAAAATATAATTGGAAATATTCAACCCTATCGTGAATAAAAATTCCACGTGAAATTTGTTCACTTTTCACATTTTCCTATTTAAAATCAATTTAAAAAAAATAAATGTGAACAAATTTCACGTGGAATTTTTATTCACGATAGGGGTGATTATTTAAGCTATATTTACATTTATCTGAGTTAAACAACTGAAATAGGAACATTTTTAGAATCGAGTTATAGAGAAATCATCCAACAATCCATTCATTGTTAAGGCGAATCTGTCACATTTTATGTTTTTGTTTTACTTAAATACATAGCTTCAAGCTAATTTCTAAGACTCAACTCTGTAAAGAATAATAATTTGTTGTTTTAAATATAGCTCGTTTGAATCGGTAGGACCATTACTCTAAAAGCATAGTTTCAAAAGAAATAATTTTGATAGTTTGAAATCAGTTGTTTATTCTTTTAATAAAAAGAAACCCTGATATAAAGAATTGAATTCAACATATAATTTAAGATATACCATATACATAAGACATTATAACTTTTATCGCAACAAATCACCTTCACTAAAAAGTTTTAGTAAAAGGATAAATACGTATGAATCAGTTTAGCATTTTAAAAGTTTATTTTTAAACTTTAACATTAAATACAAATATTTGAGTTGGAAATTGAAAAATAATTATTTCCGATATAAGATGTCTTTATTTTTTAATTGTCATAACAACATATTAATTAAGAAAACTATGTAATATAAAAGTTACTTCTAATTTTTTAAATACAACGAGAAAATATATGACAAATATTAACTAATGTTCAATAATTTTTTAATGATGTAATTTTAAATGGAATATTTACATTGCATTTTTAACAAAGCAATTATTAATAAAAATACTTTTTAAAAATTAAGAAGTATTAAGGGTTTATATTTTTTATACAGAATTTCATTCTTGACTTGTATATTTTAAAAAATAACTAATTATATCTTTAAATTGATATTTATTTTGTTATCATTAATAATTAAACATGTAAGTGTATATTACTAAAATATTTGTATTCTAAAATCAGCAAAAGCTGATGCTTTGCTATAAATTAAAAAAAAAATAATACAACTTATAATTATCTTAAAGAAACTTATGGGTCGATTATGTATGTATAGCAACCAAACTGGAGTTGGGTTGCCAATAGGTAACGCAACTGACATGCAAGTTGTTATTATGTACGACAACTTTCGTGTTTAATCTGTTTTTCGAATTTTCGAGTAGAAACAAACTTTTATATGTTAAAAATAAAGTTTAACAACGAAATAACTAACATTTAAAATTTGTCACTAAAAATAAAAATCAAAGCAACCACAAATTCTCGGTTGCAATGTTCGGCAACTGAAGTTAATAGCCTACATACAGTTGCCATCTGTAATATGTTTTTGGCAACTGTCAACTTCACTGAGGTTCGGTTGCCATCCGTAATCGACCCATTAATTAATTAAGCCTCACACTTGCATAATAATCAACCGATTTTATCTTTTTTGAAATGTTTGAGTGTTTTTTATTACACTTCTAATAAAAAGTCATTAATAATCGGAGCCACACGTTCCGGTGTGCAGAGATGTAAGTGATGTGTGCCAGGTACTTCTTTGTATATCACACATTTGGCATTTTCTTTCAGAGTTTCAATAACTTTGTCATAGACTTGAGGATTTTCAAATTTCATGCCTGGAATACCACGAATATTTAGTACTTTACAGCGTATACGCTTGGCATAGGCTAATACTTGATCAACTGTAAACATGCCAAGTTGAGAAATTTTCAAGCGCAAATCTCTGGAAAAATGAAAGCCATTCTTGTGTAAATGTTGCGGTGCCGTTTCCATGCCACGCTCCATCAACACTTTCACCGAATGCTCATCCACAGAGCCCTCGTAAGCATCTAATACCAATTTGACCATTTCATTGTAGGTATAACAAGGTACCTTGGTTTCTGGTAATGTTTCATAGTCCAGGAATTTGTCTAAAGCCCATCCAGTTGCATCCGCTTGTCGTTGAATGCTGCGTACTGTGGGTCCAGCAATGTCAATGTTTATCAGTTTGTCAACTTCTGCGGGAAAGCTAGCGGCGTACATAAAGGTTAAAGCACCGCCCAGTGAATGACCCATTAAAGTAACTCGCTTCCAGCCATATTTGCGAACAATGCGGCGAATGAGGCATATTCCATCCCAGAAAAGAAAATATTGCATACCTTTGGGATAATGTGAAGATTTTCCATGACCTGGCAAATCAATGCATAGTACTGGTATCTCTGGAGGCATTAGTGGGCACAATTTATCAAAGCTACCGCAGTTATCTTGCCATCCATGTAATGCTAATATTGGCTGTTTATTACGACTTCCCCACCATTTTCCTGGAATTAAGTAATATACATAACATGTATGTATTTATTAATTAGTTAACAAATATAATAAAAAATATATGTTATGCATTATAAAATGTATTCCATCTTATTACATATATAAGTACATACATTTAATGGTAGATATGTGTGAATAATACCAAAATAAAATAGGGTCTAATTGTTAATATGGCACCTTAGCCATATTTTTGGAAAACTTTCTAACAGTTTAACTAAACATCTTAAGCAATTAATGATTAGAAATTAAACTTAAATATGTATATAAAAAAACATCGAAATTCTTGAAAATCTAAAAATTTTAAGATCGGGCTTAAATTATACCAATATTTATAATTGTTATATATTTTCTTATTTGTTAAAGATATACTCTCGCACCCTATGGATTTTTTGTTGTTTACATTGGTATATACATAGTCAGGCAAGTGATGGAAATCGAAATCGAAAACATGGATACATGTGCCAAATATTGAAAAATCCTATTCTTGAGTTAAAAAATAATTTTTTTGATAGATATCCCACTCGCATCCCATTAAGCGATTATAAAGGCCTTAAAGTAAATTGTACAAGCTTTCTTTTGAAAAAAGGCCCAAATTGAAAAAAAAAAATTAAAAAAAAAAAATATATTTAAAAAAAAAATTAAAAAAAAAAACAGTTTTGAAATGATTGAAGAAATAGCTATCTACAGTAGGGTGTCCCATTCCAAAAAAAAATTTGGGGATCATTCTTAATTTGAATACTCATAAGGCTAAGAATTTTTGAGATTTTTTTCCGATTTTTCGGAGGTGGTTTAGAGGTCGCGCAAATTGATTTTGTACTAAAAATCGACCTTTTTGGGCTTTTTTTGAATTTTGGTTGAAAATTGGTAAAAAAATAGATATTTCTTCAGCTTTTGAGTCAATATTCTTAAAGAAAATTTTCTGATCTTTAATTTTATGTGCATAAATAATAAGTTTCGTCAGGGATTTTCCACATTTTGATACATTATATAACAGTTTTTCGTAAATTTTCAGCAAATATGAAAAAAATGCTTTATAACTTTTAAAATTTGTATGAAGACTAAAAAAACTAATGATGCAGTTTAAAAGATTATGAAGTTTTAAATAAATTAGCGAAAAAAAAATTAATTTTCTCTCACCGTTCTCGAGTTATACCATTTTAAAGCTTTGTACACATTGTATGAAATGTATAATACTATAAGGTGTGAATTAGGTTTGCATTGCTTTAAACTTTAAATAATTGGATTTAGAAAATGTTTTTACAAATAAAATAATAGTTACTTACCACTCATACATAACAATTATATTAAAAACAAAGAAAAATAGAATTGTTATAAATCATTTATTATAGTTCTTGCGATGCTGCTCTACCCCCTGCAGTAAACTCTGAAAGTCTGTTTCAGAAGTTGTGATATTAATATAACTATTAGCCAAGGCCACACCACGTTCTGCGACATCATTTACAACTTGCAATTGTTGAACTCTCTGTGTTTTGCTTTCTGAAATGATTTGTTATTTTCCCATTTTTCTGGATCCGTTTGTAAAAAATAAGTAGAAATGTTGCAGGCTTCAAAAAAAGTTAGGCTGGCTTTTGTAATAAAACACTGAATTTGTTTATTTTCAATCATGTCTTCTGTTAAATTTCCTCTTTGCTATTATTCTGGCGCTTTTGGAAATAGTGCACTTTTCCACTAAATGCAATTTAAAAAATCTTTGCAGTATTTGCTTTTTTGTCGGCGGTTTGGCAGTATCACGGTCATCAATCATTTTGCCCACCCACCACACATTCCTTGTATTCGACAAAGGCATATCTATTTTAAAAAAATATTACCCAATATTTCTTGGACTACTTTATTATAATTTCAACTTACCGGAGCAATAAAACTTCAGATTTTATATATATAGTGACTGCTAATTACTGCGAGAGGGCTCTAGCATAAAAGCTTTTATATTGTTTTTTTGTTGGTAATTTATTTACATTTTCTAAATCCAATTATTTAAAGTTTAAAGCAATGCAAACCTAGTTCACACCTTATAGTATTATACATTTCATACAATGTGTACAAAGCTTTAAAATGGTATAACTCGAGAACGGTGAGAGAAAATTAATTTTTTTTTCGCTAATTTATTTAAAACTTCATAATCTTTTAAACTGCATCATTAGTTTTTTTAGTCTTCATACAAATTTTAAAAGTTATAAAGCATTTTTTTTCATATTTGCTGAAAATTTACGAAAAACTGTTATATAATGTATCAAAATGTGGAAAATCCCTGACGAAACTTATTATTTATGCACGTAAAATTAAAGATCGGAAAATTTTCTTTAAGAATATTTAATCAGAAGCCGAAAAATACCGATTTTTTTTAGCAATTTTCAATAATAATTCAATAAAAGTCAAAAACGCTAGATTTTTGGTACAAAATCAGTTCGCGCGACCTCTAAAGCACTTCTGAAAAATCTGATAAAATTCTCAAAAAAACTTTACCTAATGGATATCCAAATTAGGAAAGATCTTCCGAGAAAATCCAAATTTTTATTTTTTTTGGGACAACCTAATCTACAGTCCTTTGGACAATTTTTGCTAGGACCAATAGCTAAAAAGTTACACTCATTTAAAAAAACCCTGTATGACCAAAATTGACCCTCTAACTCCGGCACTTCTTGACTGATAGAGCCGAAAATTTGTATCTGGCCTACTATCCAATAGTACTAACCTTGGTGCAAATTTCATCCAAATCGGAAGACATCGATTTTTAAAATTGGGTCACTTGACGTGAAATTCACCATATGTATATAGATTAAAAGCAGATTAATTATAATTTAAGGTAAAATGGGGCGAAAAAGGGAGATTTGGTAATAAACAAAATATATTAAAACCTTATCTGTAGATAAAAAGTATATAGAACTTTAGGTAAATACATATTACAAAAAAGTATTTTGTATAGCAAACATTGTTAGTGGTATAAGTATCTAAATTAAAAAGGGGGCGGTGAAGTGGGCGTGGTGCATAGTTATATGGCGATGTTAACAGTATTAAGAGCACTATACTACCAAATAAAAAAAATACGTTAGAAGGAACAAATTTGTATAGAGAACAAAAAGTTTAAAACTTTCAAACAAAATTTGGTGTGAAAATGGGCGTGGCGCCAGAAATGTTTAGTTCTGCCTCACCTGGAGTATATAATGTGTATACAATTTGAAGTAAATCTGTTAAAAACTATATGGGAGCAATTACATAATTTTAAAAAAGTGAGTGAAAAGTGGGCGTGGTCAAAAAGAGTACATTATTAATCATACCAGAGTCCCAGTTAAATGCTGTGAAATTTTCAAAAATATCGGTCCAGAGGTTTGATCTCCAATTACAATATTTTAAAAAAGTTTAACAAAGTACCATATTAATCATACCAGAGTCCCAATTAAATGCTGTGAAAATTTCGAAAATATCGGTCCAGAGGTTTGGTCTCCTATAAGGCACATACAAACAAATAAACACACATTAAATTTTATATATCGTTGGTCTCATGTAAAAAAATTATATTCATATAATAAAACTTTACACTTGTGGATTAGTATTTAATATTATGATAAATTTCGCAGTCTCTCCCTCTCTTCCAATGCTTTAATATTGCACGGTTTAGACCCTGTTAATTTTTCGCATTGTAGTGCTTCGATTCGTAAACCGTCCAAAATTTGATAAATTCTATTTCAGGTCTATTGTTTTCCCTAGTAAAGTAGGACGGAATTATGATTAAGCGTATAAATCGGAATGGAAGGATGTTCATTAAACCGGGTCGACCGCATATGTCAAAAAAAAATGTCCCAAAGTCTAACGCAAATATTAAAGATCACCTTCAGACATTTAAGAAAAAAAAATTTTTTTGCGATCGGAACCCGTTAAAAATTTGTTGTTTTTAAATGATTTTAAATCAAATCAAAATTTATCCTGGTGAATGCCTGCAAAGTTTTATCCATTTGCATTGAGTAGAAGGCAGTCGAAAAAGCATTTTATCAAAAAAAATTGATAAAATTGATTGATACATACTTTTTTGAAGTTTCACATTTTACACAATTTGTGTTATATAAAAATAAAAAATATTTTTACTTTTTTACAATTTTATGTATGAATGAAAAATAGGCATATAGTTTTGCAATACACTGTATAACTATATAATAACTGAATAAATTCAGTTAATCTAACAAGTATTGGAACAGACCATTTGTCTGCATTCTGAAGAGAATGCTGACATTGTACATACAAAATTGTCAATCATGAGAAATTTAAGTAAATTAAAAAAATAGTTTCAGTTAAATCAAGACATGATTATTGAAAGCAAAAAATATTTAGTAGTAATAAATAATGACTAATTTATAATATGACGTATGTACTCGTATGTATTTAACATAAAACATTATTTTTCTTATAATCATATGATTTATATTCTCTAGTACTACATATACCTATAATCAATAACTAATGACTTTGCTCAATATTACGAGCGACAAATGCGTCAGTGTGTTCTATACAAATTTTTATTTACATAAAATAGGCTCTAAATCTAAGTTCACAAGAAAGATACCACGAAAATATTACTTTTGTATTAGTACTACTTTGTATTAAAATTAAAAGTCATTCTGTCAATAAAAATGATAAGGAAATGCTAATTAGGCGCTAAAACCGAAATACACAATCGTAACTAATAAATTATTAAATTTGTTTACCTTGTACTGTACCCCACGGCACCTCAATTGTAACTTCTTCCCAAGAATCTCGATTACGTACAGTGCCATCTGTAAAACATATAAAAAAATGTTAAACATATTTAGCCACTTTCTAGACAAAAAATTATTCGACGTTTATTTAGATACATATATAGTCTAGGCATTATGCAAATCTTTAAAGCGGACAATACAAGTAAAATATACACGATTATGGAAAAGATATATGTACATAAAACGAGTTCACCTTTGCGGACTTTGAACTTGAACTCTTTTAATTTAATTTTGTATAAACTTACTAGATTTTTGGCTGCCGGAAGATCCATTTGTGGTACCACCATTATTAGAGCCTACGTTACTTATACTATTCATGTTGGTAATCTGATTGTTTTATAAATTTATGTTAAAATAATTTTTCTATCTACAACGGTTTTGATCACTTCACCAGACCGCCTAATCAATAAATTACCCTCAAAAGAATCCAAATAATTCGTATATTAATCAGATAATTGTTATGGACTGGCGAGCGAATGGCCTCAACCAAACTAGCACAATTATCGAACCACACAGTGATATGATACAACTTTGTATTGCGAAATTAATTGAATATAAATTGTTATGCTATAAAAACACAAACAGCTGTTGATAATAAAATGTCAAAATAAAACGTGTGTGAAGATAACAAATTTTATTATTTTTTAAACGGGAAATGAAAAAAAGTTTTCATTCAGGAATTTTATAATTATCTTGTTTGATATTGTATAACTGGTATAACACTTATTTGATTTGTACTCACAATAAAATTATGTGGTTTTTACCTTTTTTGTTTTGGATGATGACCATTGCCAATAAGCTATCGATAATCTACCTTTTCAGCTCTCTAAAATAGCTACAATTACCTCAATAATTCAATAAATAATTTTATGTTATAAATATTCAAATTTTTTTTCCTTAATTGATTTTGAAATTATAATTAATCAAATATAAGAAAGCCTTAAGCTATGTGTCTACGATCGTCAGATATTGCAACGTTGTCCGAAAAATGTTCAGAAAATGTCTAACAACCGTGTAAAATTAAAATTTTTGCCTTCCAACGTTGTAAGAAAAAGCATTTTCAGTACATTGGAAGACAAAAATATTGTCAGACATCTAACAATATGTAAACATTGTCATTGTTTTAAGACAATTTTCAAACACTTTTCACTGTCATATGTGCATTAGAAATACCAGTTTCACCACTGATAATAATAAATTTATAATAAAAATTTACATAGAATAAGGAAAGCGGAACATTACATATTTTTTTGTTTTTTTTTTTATAAATTATAATAATTTTATAATTTATATGACTACTAAGAAGTAAGTTTTCCGAAATAATTGATAACTTATATGATATCAAAACATTCGAGATTGAGCAATAATTTTCAAAAGTTAACTACATATTGCAGTGCAGCTAGTTCACAAATTATGTTTGCGAACTGAAATATAATAAATATTTTATTTATTTTGCTTGCATTTTTTTCCTCTTTTGAAAAACCAAAATTACTAACATTTCGAATAATATTTTTCCTGCGAAAACGAAAAGCATTTAAATCACAGAGTATATACTCTGTGATTTAAATTTTCAAGTATTCGATACATTTTATTTTTCATATATTACATTTAAATTTGAAATCGAAACCTCATAAAAGTATAAATCGAATAAATCAAAAGGGCACATAAACGATTCAAATGGAAAAAGTATATCAATGAAATTGTTTGATTTAAATACGACAGGTCCTCTTTTACATGATGTAATAAAGTGGGAAAAGTAGGTTTTAAAATTTAAAATTTAAATCTAGAAGATCTGTGATTACAACTGTATTTATATCATATTATTACTGTAATTGTTTCTGTTATTAGGCATGTGGAAACAATAAACAGTACTTTAAAGTGAAGTCTTGTCGCAACCATTCAGGATACATATTTGAAATTTGAACAAGAAATTTCATTAAAACTTTTAAATAAAATATATTATGACAAAAATAGTTTCATACGCCAATTAAAAGAAGTAAATAAATATGCATGTATATTGGCAATGCTAATGTTGGAAGAGTGAACTCGGGTCATCCTCATGCTAATAAATATTTAAGGTGTAGCTGCGATAGTTTATTTTATTAATTATATGTTTCAGCGTTCTTCTTAATTTTTTATTTTGACATTTACAAAAAAATGTAGTTACAGGCGGGCCTCAATAATCCGTGATCCGGTTAACGGGTAACCCCGATTAACCGTGATGGGCAGATATCAGTCTATTGTTTTTTGTTTGCAATGTTTTCAAATTGTTTGCTTCGATTAACAGTGATTACCTCTATTATCCGTGATGGCAGATTTTTTTAACTGCAAATTTTTACATACAATATAATAAACATGAAAACGGCGAATCCTTATTAGTTTAATTTTGAAATTTGGGAAGTACGTGCGATTAGATCTAATATATTTGATATGGCATCGTTAAAAATCTTATTTTTGGAAATAAGTTGTACAAAACAGGTTGTTTTTAATTGAACCTAACCTTCGCCTAAACAATACAAAAAATCTTTTTTTTTTTTTGTGGGGAAAATCTTAATATCTTTTTTCGGTTAAAAAATCTTAAAAAATAAGGTAAAATCATGGTGAAATTAAATACTAGGTGACAGCATTGCTACAACAATTACAACAAGGCAAGAACAACAGGCATTTTTCTATATGAAAAACTTTCGTCACTGTCAAAAAGTTTTTTTTTTTATATAACTTTTTGACATTTTCAAATTCACCATGAATAATCAGCTAGCGCTACGCTGTCACCTAGTATTTAAATTCACCTTGGGTAAAATCTTACTTCTGGCAGCGCTGCTACCATGGTGAAATTAAATACTAGGTGACAGCATTGCTACAACAATTACAACAAGGCGTTGTTCTTGCCTTGTTGTAATTGTTGTAGCAATGCTGTCACCTAGTATTTAATTTCACCATGGTAGCAGCGCTGCCAGAATTTTTCTATATGAAAAACTTTCGTCACTGTCAAAAAGTTTTTTTTTATATAACTTTTTGACATTTTCAATTTCACCATGAATAATCAGCTGGCGCTACGCTGTCACCTTGTATTTAAATTCACCTTGGCTGCTACTGAGTCACCCTTATAAAAAAAATTGAACTCTATTCGTAGCGATGGTTGATGTCGGGTATTGCAACTGAAATCTTCAAATATTTTTATGGCATATAGCGGTTATTGCACAGTAATAAAAATATGTTTTTTGATCTAATATGTAATTTTATTAAATTAAGCATTTGTTTAAAGTTTTTCTAACATAATAAAATTCAATAACAAAAAAAAATAAACATAATTAAAAAAAGGTTATTCAAATTGGACATTGTCAAATAGCTTCTTCTTTGACTCCATCTGAAATAAATTCTCATAAAAGTAATGATATTCTAGTGGTATAACCGGTTTCAAATCTTGAAGATGTTTCCATTTACTAGGCTGGATTGGAAGCTGAGCAGTATGCAAAGGCTTTGGTTCAGTATATCCTGTGTAATTTTTAATTCTGTTGGGTAAGTTATTGTATTCTTCATTAAAGTTAACTTTAAATTGAACTTCTCCACTTGGCAAATATTTTAGTGATCTTAATTGAGAAACTGTTGGATCATTTTTGGTTCGACCAGGTCTAATGCTCGAAAAGCGAATAAGTTTGGTATCATTGAAGTTTTTATAAAAAACTGTAATTTAAATACATGACATCGAATGGTTTAATAATTACTGTGTCATTAATTTTTACTGTTTTTCGTCATTCTTTGGTTATTATGATATAGTCGATTGGCAAGTATAGTGATTGATTTTTAAGTTTGGTTTCTATTTTAGCATGTGCACTGTCACATTCCATTTGTGTGTGACCTTTCTCCAAGTGCTTTTGTTCGACTATTTTAATATTATTATAAATTACATTGATTTGATTAATAAACGATATTCGCGAAAAAAAATAATTCAGTTTTTTCATAAATTATTTTAATAATTTATAGATTTTTAAACTTTTCACTTCTTTTTTATCTGCAAATGCATTTAATTTAACTGTTCTGCAACCAACATCCTTTAACATGAAAGCAAAAGAAAATCAAACGCAAAACTAAAAGTAAAAGCAACAGAAATACAGTCGCAAGCTTATTGTTGTTGCGTATGGCTGGTATTGCATTAAAAAAAATCGTGCGGTTGATAGCGATATCACAAATAATTAAAAAAAGGATTATATTAATTTTTTTCTGAAATTTTTGTCAGAGATAAAGCTAGCATCAGTGAATAATTTGCCATTAGAAAGTCATTTTCCAAAAATTGGTGTATGGCGGGTATTGAATAAAGGCCCTCGATATGATCTCTTATTTTGTTTTTATTATATGTTATTTTCTTTATTGAATTGTTATAGTTTATACTGAATTTCCTAGTTCTTAGTTACATGAATTATTTCTTTTATGTACTGAATTTTATGATTTTTTTTTTTTTAATAAAAAGTGCACTTTTTTTTCTTATTTGTACTGCTGTTTTTACTTCGATTTGATATCTGTAGGAGAAATTAATTGTCTTCAGTGTTGATCCTCATGATCAGTTAGAAAAATTAAACACTTGAAGTTTTATATTTTATCTTTATTTAAACACATTTATTTTAATATATTATTTGTGTTAACTTCATTAAATTATTTATTTCAAGAATATTTTATTTAATTTAAAATAAGAAGTCCGCTTCATGCGATTGATCAAAAAGAAGTCACTGATTTTAAAAGAAACATTGATCTGTCGTTCTTATTGTTAATATGTATGGTTGTCTGTATGCTCATATATGTAATTACATTGAATTGTAGAGACGAATGCATGTACATATATTGTAATTTTGTTACGTTTATAAAAAATTAACTGTTAGGTATTTTAAACATTTTTGTAAACAAATAGCAAATTAAAGCAGAAAAGAAAAATATTTTATTTTGGAGACTTAAAACTTTTGTAGGGTTTGCGGTTGATATTTTTATAATCAGTTTGGGGGAAAATTCCCAAACATACTCCCCCACAAAAAACGTCAGTTTTTAATTTCTTCGTGATGACTGGTTTCTTGTTGTGGTAACATCACATCATTTGAAGGAAGGAGGCAAATCTTGGAGATTGGGCGTTTGATGTACTTGTTGTTGCAGTAAAGTGTTACAACCCTTACTAAGCCATCTGTACCTGGGTGAAGTTTTTCTACTTTTGCTAGTGGCCATTGCCCAGGAACACTTTTTCGTGAAGTAAAAGAACTATGTCGCCAACCTTTATGTTTTGATGAATTTTGTTCCATTTTGGTCGCGCTTGGAGACGACTTATAAATTCTTTGTGCCATCTTTTCCAAAAATGCTGTTTTAAGTTTTCGATTACTTTCCAGCGTGAAAGACGGTCTATAGAAACATCAAGGAGATCATCATCGGGTATGCAGTTAGTTGGCTCACCAATTAAGAAGTGTGCTGGTGTAAGAACATTGCTATCAGCGGGATCAGTGGATAAGGGACACAATGGACGTGAGTTGAGACAACTCTCTATTTGAGCTAATAAGGTACTGAGCTCCTCGTATGTTAGAAGACGATCTTTTATAATGCGGCGTAAATGATGTTTTGTTGACTTTACGCCAGCTTCCCATAATCCGCCAAAATGTGGTGAGGCCGGAGGTATAAAATGCCATGTGGTACCTTGGTTCGCCATAGTTTCTTGTAGATGTTCGGGAAGGGATAGTTTATTACGCTGATAGAGAACCTGGAGCTCCTTGTTAGCTCCTACAAAGTTTGTACCACAATCTGAGTACAAATCTGTACATAAACCTCTTCTTGAAATGAATCGGCGAAATGCTGCCAGGAAGGCATCAACATTTAAACTTGATACGGCTTCCAAATGTATCGCTTTTGTGCACATACAGATGAACAAGCAGATGTAAGCCTTAGAAGTGGTTGAAGTTCGTAGGGAAGACATTTTTATAGTGATGGGTCCAGCATAGTCCAACCCACTATGCTTAAAGGGACGTGTCGGGTGAAGACGAACAGCCGGTAGGTTGCCCATAAGTTGCTGGCACGTCTGAGTTTTGTACTTAAAGCAAACAACACACTTACGTTGTACCACTTTAGCTAGTGTTCGTGCTGAAAGTATCCAGTAATGGCGAGCAATATACGACTGCATAAGTTGGAGGCTGCCATGTAAAGTCTTCTGATGTGCTTCTGAAAATAAAAGCAAAGAAAGCGGATTCTGTTTAGATAACAAAATAGGATGTTTTATTTGAAACGGAATATCAGCATTTGAAATGCGTCCACCAACGCGTAGAATATGAAATTTATCCAGAAACGGGGAAAGTTTCCCAATACTACTGTTATACGGCAGCGGTTTATTTAATTTTAAGCAACGAATTTCTTCATTAAACGAAACGACCTGAGTTAATTTAATCAGTAGGAAACGAGCTTGTTTAAGTTCATAAGTTTTGAGTACTCCAGATTCCTTTTCTTTATTTTGTAGACAGCGTTTTATATTATCATAAAATCTGAATATATATGATGTTACACGAACTAGAGCTGACCATTTTGAGAATTTCGTGGTTATTTCGGGGTATTGGAGAATACTTGAAGGATTCGATGTTATATTATTTGCGTTTATAATTAACGATGAGGAAGGAGACCCAGTGGGATGTACAGGCCAATTTTCGGGACCCATCCTAAGCCATGAGGGCCCATTAAACCAAATGTTATAATGAATTAGTTCCTCTGGTTGAAGACCTCTTGATGCACAATCTGCAGGGTTGTCATTCGATGGCACATATCTCCAAGCGCAGGCATCTGAAAGCCGTTGTATAATTGCAACTCGATTTGCCACGTAGACTTCCAACCTCGTTGAGTAGTTTTTAAGCCATGCAAGTACGATTGTGCTGTCTGTCCAATAAAAAGTGCTATTGATCTTTAAATCAGTGTTTGTTTTGATAGAATTTACTAATTTCGCTAATAATGTAGCGGCGCTCAATTCCAGCCTTGGAATAGTTTCGGTCTTTAGAGGTGCTACCTTTGTTTTTGATTGCAATAAATTAACAATAACATTGCCGGTGGGGGTAAAAATTCGAGCACAAACGGCAGCAGCATATGCGGTTTTTGACGCATCACTAAAACCATGAATTTCAATCGACGTACTTGAAGACATGTAGCCTAGCCATCTTGGGATCTTAATTTGCTCTAAATATTTTAGTTTTGATCTGTAATTAACCCATCTGTGACTAATTTCCTCGGGAAGAGTATCATTCCAATCAATTTTAATTTTCCAAAGTTCTTGAAATGTAATTTTAGCTATAATTGTTGTTGGGGCAAGCCAACCTAAGGGATCGAACAACTTTGAAGCATCTGAAAGTAAACTGCGTTTAGTAATGTTTTCAGAAAATTCAAAATTAATTTTAAAGAAGAAAAAATCATTTGCAGTATCCCAAAAAAGTCCAAGTGCTTTAGCAGAATTCATTTCTTGTATAGAGAATAAATCTCTGTTTTCACGATCTTCTTCAGGAATACATTGGAGCAGTTGGCTGGAATTAGAATTCCATTTCCGAAGATGAAATCCACCTGATTTCAAAAGAGAACATAATTCTTTTTGTAATTTTAATGCTT
This sequence comes from Bellardia pandia, assembly GCA_916048285.2. Classification (NCBI taxonomy): domain Eukaryota; kingdom Metazoa; phylum Arthropoda; class Insecta; order Diptera; family Calliphoridae; genus Bellardia; species Bellardia pandia. Next base: position 57,600,338 of record OU696530.1, read on the forward strand.
CTTCGAAATTGTCTGCGCCAGAAATCACGTCATCAACGTATGTGTCCCTGCGAAGTATTTCACTTGCTAATGGATAGTTTTTTTCTTCATCTGTTGAAAGTTGTTGTAATACTCTTATGGCTAAGTATGGGGCCGACGTAGTACCGTAAGTAACCGTTTTCAATGAATACACAGATATTTTATTTGAATCATCCCTCCAGAGAACGAGCTGAAAATTTTGATGATCTTTACAAATATTGATTTGCCGGAACATCTTTTCCAGATCGGCAGTAAATGCAATACGATGCTTTCTCCATCTTAAAATAATTGCTGGCAAGTCATTTTGTAAAGCTGGCCCAGCTGAGAGTTCTTCATTGAGTGAGGACTGAGGGGGTTTCCTGTTACTTCCATCAAAAACAACACGTAGTTTAGTTGTGCTGCTACTCTCTCTAAGTACACCGTGATGGGGCAAAAAATAAGCGTTCTTTGGTATAGTATGAGGGTACTCACCTAACTTCACCATATGTTGCAATGATTCGTATTCTGTCATAAATTTCTTGTACTGCTCAGCAAAATGTGGTCTGGTCTTAAACGAGGATTCTAGCTGATTTAATCTTTTGAGTGCGTTGTAATCTGTGTAAGAAAAAGTGGGCAACGATTGTCCTTGGAGTAACCTTTTAAATGGGAGATGCACAGTATATCTTCCATTTTTGTCTCGAGTATAAGTTTCAGTAAATAATTTTTCACAAAGGCCTTCTTCATTGGTTAGTGGCTTATTTTCTAGTAGCTCCTCTTGTTCCCAGAAAAGGCGTAGTTGTTTTTCTAAACAGCACAGATTTGCAGAAATATGTAAGTTTTTTGTAGTTTGACCTGCAGGTCCGGATACCATCCAGCCGAAATACGTTTCTTGCAGCAGGAAACTGTTTTCAAATTTCTTCATTCCAGACAAAAGCAATTCACCATAGACGTCATTTCCAAGGAGGAGATCTATTTTTTCTGCAACCATGAATCGATTATCTGCAAGATAATATCCTGAAAGGTCTGGGAGATCTACTGTCAATAATTGATTTGGAATATATGATGAAACGGATTGAACTACCAATGCCGATAATTTAAGTTCAAAACTATGATCATAGTCTGAGTTGATTACCAAATTAACTGATTTTTTCACAGTGATAGCACTCTTACCTCCAATACCAGATACTTCGATATTTGTTTTATACTTTTGTAAAGCTAGTAGTTGACATAGTGCCTCAGAAATAAAAGAGACTTGTGATCCCTGATCGACTAGGGCTTTGGCTCTTATTATACCGTTTTCCGTTTTTATGTTAACATTCACAGTTGCTAATAACGCTGGATTTAGTTTCAAATTTAATAGGTGTGTACTTACGGAATTTACAATCGGTGTAGATGCACTTGGTGGTGTCGAAATGGTTTGATTTCCAGCATTGAACTCGGCGTTCGAACTGGCAGAATTCGGTTGAGAATTATTTCTTGTAGAATATTCGTTGTGTACAATAGTATGATGCGGCTCACTGCATATGTGGCATTTTGTATTTAGTTTACAAGCTGATTGTATATGTCCAGGGCGGAGACAATTTCTGCATAAACGTTGTTGGTTTACAATATCTTTCTTTTGTGACGAATCTAAAGTTGCAAACTTGAAGCATTTGTAGAGTAAATGACGTTTATTGCAGCAAGGGCAGTTTTCATTTAACAAAGCAGTGGCAGTGTGAGAACGGATAGTTCTCATTGGTATCTGGCGAGATCCAGAAGATTTCTCCTTGAAAGATTTAGATGAACTAGGTTGAATAACATCATCAACAGATTCTAGGGCTCTAAAAACAGTTTCTAGAAAACAAAGCATATTACTAATGGGCGGTACGGAAGTACCGTTTTTTAACGACTGTTCCCATTCCTTTCGGGTTTGTAAGTCGAGTTTCTGTGACGTCAGGTAAACAAGAATAGAGTCCCATGTAGATATATCAATTTTTAATGATTTAAGTTGGGCTAGACAATTTCTGGTGGAGTCCAATAATTCCTTAATGCTTTGGAATGAGCCGTTTGAAGATGGGATGGAGAATAGCCGCTTTAGAATTTGTTCCACAAGCTTCCTTTCGTTGTGAAATCTTCTCTCTAAAGCTTCCCATGCTAAATCATAACTGGAGTCAGCAGCGGGATATTCATTAACTAGACTTAGAGGTGTTCCAACACAGGATCCCTTCAAATAGAAATATTTCTGGACTTTGGACAAGGAGTGGTTGTGGTGGACTAGCGACAAAAACATGTCTCGATAAGGAATCCACTCTAAATAATCTCCGGAAAATTTGGGAAGGTCGATTTTTGGCAGCCTCGCACCAGCACTAAATGTTTCATTTCTAGAACTAGAAGCGAAGGTACTTGCATGGACGGTTGGAGTCTGTGGGGATTCAAATTCAAAAATTAGATCAAGTATGTTTGCTTTAAAAGAAATATAAATATCATAGCATTTATAAAAAACATCTGTACTTAGGTAGGGTACATCAGGTTCATTTATTGAACTTTCTCGAACAGTATCCATTAACTGTTCGTGGCCGTCTTTAAAAGTTTTGAATGTCAGTTCCAGATCCTCCAGAATTGTTTGGACATACCCTTTTGATTTGACCTCTTTCGGCTTTTGACTAAAAGCAGCTTCCATACGTTCAATATGGGAAAGAAGTTTCTTCTGTTCCTCAATCACCGCAGCGATTGATTCCATCTTGTAGATTAATTAGTTTAACTTTTTAGCAGCAAAATTAAAAACACCGTAGGCACGACGGCAGTAGAAATTGGTAGGATATTAATTGGGATTTCTTCAGCACATGGAAGGTTCCCGGGTTTCGGCACCAATTTTATGTAGGAGAAATTAATTGTCTTCAGTGTTGATCCTCATGATCAGTTAGAAAAATTAAACACTTGAAGTTTTATATTTTATCTTTATTTAAACACATTTATTTTAATATATTATTTGTGTTAACTTCATTAAATTATTTATTTCAAGAATATTTTATTTAATTTAAAATAAGAAGTCCGCTTCATGCGATTGATCAAAAAGAAGTCACTGATTTTAAAAGAAACATTGATCTGTCGTTCTTATTGTTAATATGTATGGTTGTCTGTATGCTCATATATGTAATTACATTGAATTGTAGAGACGAATGCATGTACATATATTGTAATTTTGTTACGTTTATAAAAAATTAACTGTTAGGTATTTTAAACATTTTTGTAAACAAATAGCAAATTAAAGCAGAAAAGAAAAATATTTTATTTTGGAGACTTAAAACTTTTGTAGGGTTTGCGGTTGATATTTTTATAATCAGTTTGGGGGAAAATTCCCAAACAATATCTGTACTTTTTTTGTTGATTTAATATCTGGCAACCCTAACTTCCGCGTAGCCAGGCCATTCCTATTACGAATCCCATTAGACTCTCCCGCCCACAGCTCGAGACAACCCCTAATTCGCCCAAGAATCTACTACCCAGCCACCTCAGCCTACTGCCCGGTAACCTGGGCAATGGCACAGAATGTGCTCAACCGTCTCCAGCTCATCCGGGTCCTCACATAATCTGCACATATCCGACAATTCGGATCCCATTCTCACTGCCATCCTGCATATCATGCAGTGGTCCGTGATAATCATGGTCCTAACGCAGACCCTACTCCTGCCCAGCAACAATTCCGAATCGGACTTCCTAAGCACCGACCTCAACGTCCATGACACTTGGCAGTCCGTCCGGTTTCCCCAGGCCTGATTGGTCGCACTTAGGACCCATTCCCTAATTCTTCCATAATAGAAGCATATTGGAGGCCCAACTGCCTCCATACGGTTATTCCCCTCTGCACCTGAGCACATTCTTGCCAACTCATCAGCCACCTTATTGCCGGCGATGTCCAAGTGACCTGGTACCCAGCACAGCCTAACCATATACCACTCTAAGGCTTCCTCTAGAGCCCTCCTAAAACTGCCAACTAGCTTGGAGTTCACATAACAGCCCCGTATGGCCAAAAGGGCCGCCTGGCTGTTCACATATATCGTGACCTCCTAACCTCTGTCAATGTTGTCCCTCATCAGTTCCACGGACCTCAAAATCCCTAGAACTTCCGCCTGAAAAACACTACAGTCGTCAGGAAGCCTATATGACCTTCTGATGTCCAGATCCTCAATATAGACTCCTGCGCCCGTGCCGCTCATCTTCGAGCCGTCCGTGAAAATAACAAATCCATCATGTAATTTGCCCCTTCCCGACCAGGGGGTTACTCCGTATTTCGATTCCAAAAGAAAAACATTCGAATTTGTATACTTTTTACATTGTATTTCGAAAGCTTTTGCTTTCGAATCGAAATACGGAGTAATCCTTCAGCTTTCCCTAGACGGTAATATCACCTCCGGCAACCGCCTAAAATCTACCCTAGTACTCACATAGTCCGTAGAGCCGGGCGATCTCAGGCAATATCCACCTGCCTCAATCTCACACAGGATCCGCGAATGACCCTTTAACAGTCCCAGCTCCCTCAGTCTAAGAATGCTTCTGGCTGCCATTCCCATCACATACTGCTCTATGGGCAAAAGATGAAGATTGACATCCAGAGCCGCTTGAGGAGTGCTTCTCAAGGCCCCTGTTATGCCGATTGAAGCACACCTCTGAGCTTTAGACAGAAGGTTTCTTCGATTAGCCAGTATCATTGCCTCCCACCAAACACAACATCCATACGTAAGAATGGGCCTAACCACCGAAGTGTATAGCTATCCCACCACTGACGGCCGAAGTTCCCAGATCTTACCCATCAAATTTACAATAACCCACATAATAATAAATTATTTAAACTACCCCTATTCAAATGTCACACACTTTAATAAAGGGTGTTTTTTTTACAGGTTTGTTTTTCGAAAAGAGATAAAACTGGCATTTTGTGGTCAAATCTGGCAACTCTAATGTCATTTATGTTCAGTTTGGTTTGCCATTTCATCATGAACAGGTTGACAAAAGAACAACGCTTGCAAATCGTGCAAATTTATTTCGAAAATAACGGTTCAGTTCGCGAAGTTTACCGCAAGCTCCGTCCATTTTATGGTCGACATAATCGTCCATCAGAGCAATTAATTCGGTTAACCATGGATCGTTTTCGCACTACGTTTACTCTATGTGATAATACGCAGAGACGTCAAACAGTGCGCACCGAAAAAACAATTGCCGCTGTAGAGCAAAGTGTTGAAGAGGACCCGAATGAATCGATTCGCCACCGTGACCGGTATAGAGCCATGATAACCGACTATTTTGTTCCCGAATTGGATGGCATGAATGTGGATGAGTTGTGGTTCCAACAAGACGGCGCTACATGCCACACAGAGCACGCCACAATCGATTTATTGAAGGAAACATTCGATGAGCGCATAATTTCGCGGAATGGACCTGTCAATTGGCCACCAAGATCGTGTGATTTGACACCATTGGATTATTTTCTTTGGGGATATGTGAAGTCGCTCATCTACGCCAACAAACCAGAAACGTTAGGGGAATTGGAAGCCAACATTCGTGGCGTTATTGCCGACATACGGCCCCATATGCTCGAAAAAGTGGTTGAAAATTGGACCTGTAGAATTGACTTTATTCGAGCCAACCGCGGCGGTTACATGCCTGAAATCATTGCCCCTATTGCCGTTCTCAACTCAACTAAGTTTGGTCGTCTGTAAGTCAACCCGACTTTAACTCTACATTAACTCTACTACATTTAAGTTGTGAATGGCAATACCGATTTATGAAAGACGACCAAATTATTAAAAAAGTTGTGAACCGCAATAGGGGCACATATTTAAACATTAATTGCATAAAATTATCCTTCCAATAAAGCCAAATTGATGGTCATTAAAACGATTTTCTTGTGTTTTATTTCAATTCGAAGTTCTATACCTCTCAAAAAAACACCCTATATATTGTAAGCAGTAATCAGCTGTTTTTTTTTTTGACATTTGCTAGTTCTAGTTTTGTTTTTTACTAACTTGTATAAATTCGCCTTGTGTGCACTTTTATTCAGATTAAATTACATTGTTTTTTTACAAACGCGGTAACCAAGATGATGCCTGAACCTGAAAATTGTCCGGGTGTGGAAAGCGCCAACGCGGGTTTAGGAAGTGCCTGTCAAGGGTGTCCTAATCAACAAATATGCAGTGATCCCAATAAGAAACTTGAAGATCCCGGCAAAGCATTAGTGGCTGAAGCTATGAAAGATGTTAACAATAAACTGTTGATATTGTCTGGCAAAGGCGGTGTTGGAAAAAGTACAGTGACCATGCTACTATCGCGTTGTCTGGCCAAAAGTTACAATGATAAAAATTTCGGCATTTTGGATATTGATATATGCGGTCCATCACAACCCCGTCTATTGGGTGTAGAGGGAGAAAATGTTCATCAGTCGGGTTCTGGATGGTCTCCGGTAGACGTAGATGACAATATATGTTTAATGTCGATTGGTTTTTTGTTGGGATCTCCAGATGATGCAATAATTTGGAGAGGACCAAAAAAAAATGGAATGATACGTCAATTTTTAAGTGAAGTTGATTGGGGAACTTTAGACTTACTACTATTGGATACTCCACCTGGTACATCGGATGAACACCTATCGGTCGTATCATATTTACGTGATGAAAAGGAACCCAACTCCCTTAAAGCCATTATCGTAACAACGCCACAGGAAGTGTCACTTCTAGATGTACGTAAGGAGATAAACTTTTGTAAAAAGCAAGACATACAAATATTGGGCGTCATTGAAAATATGAGCAGTTTTCGATGTGGTCATTGCGGTAACACGTCAGAAATATTTCCCGCAAAGACTGGCGGTGCGAAATCAATGTGTGATGAAATGAATGTGCCATTTTTGGGCTCATTACCCCTAGATCCAGAGTTAACAAAAGCATGTGACAAGGGCGAAGACATAACATCACTAAAGAATTTAACCACCGAAGCTTTAGAGAAAATATGTAAAAATATTGCCAAAATTTTTTGAAATTAAAAATCCATTCTATATACCTACATCTATTATAAAAAAGTACATACATATATGTATGTCTAAGCGACGTGCGAAATACATTTTTTTGTAATTATTTTCCAATATCAATTATTAAACTTTTTTAATTTTTACATTGTTTAAAGTCTGCAGATTTCTTAAATATTTTGCATTTTTTTATTTGTTGTTCTTGTTTTTCTATATTATAAATGATTAATGTGTATAATGAAAAAAGGAAATTGATTAAATGGTTAATATTTCCAAATAAATGAGCATGCTTTTTATAAAAATATTAGTTAAATATTTAAAACGCTTAATTAATAATAGCAGTTGTTAATTAGTTGTGTATGTGGTCAGGTCATCCAATAAGTGAATCATTGTCTTGTCCTAATATGAAAATGGGAATGAGTTTCTTTTAAAAATATGTGTACAAATACAAATATATGGCCATAAAGTAATATTGTAAAAAAACACCTGGACCAGCTCGACGTGACATTTACAAATAACAATAATAACAAACATCAGTTGGAGGTTACTGGTGGCAAGGGTTTCTTAAATTGGCTGTCGCTAAAATCAGCATTTTGATTGCTGGGTACAATGGATGTTCGAGTGATATCCATTTGGAGCGTCTGTGGAAGTGCCGTACTTTCGCCTTGCGGCATAAAAGTCATATTACCACTCTGTCCTCCATGGATTAAAAGTTGCGAAGACGTTAAACCAGTACTTTCCCCGTGAGGAAGAAATGTTGAAATATTACATGGCTGGGGCACAAACTTTGACGATAGGATAGGTGCGGAAGATACAGAGTTTTCAGTATTTTCTTGCTGGCTACTGGGAGCATCTTTATTAGAGGCAGTAGTAGTTGTAGTTGGAAAAGAATCTATAGAATCATTGAGGCTGACCGATTTGTCGGACAATATTTTTGAAGGTTCTGTAGCAATCATGTTTGAAACATCCGCTGTATGCTCCACATGTAGATGGGCTGGTTGGGAATGTAGTATTTGTGCTTGGGTCTGGTTTTGAAGTTGTTGCGATTCTATTAGGGGCATTTTTGGTGGTTCGTTTTGTATACACACTGAATCTGTGCAGTCTCTAACTTTGTATATACCCACCAAATAATCAGACAATTCAAACATGTTCGAACGTAGGGAAATTATAATAAATTGAGCATTTTTCGTTCTCTCCTTGATGTAATGAGCCACAATGGATATATTTTTGAAATCTAAAGCCGCGTCGATTTCATCCATAAAGTATAGGGGCGAAGGTTTGTAATAATGTAATGCAAACACTAATGCCAACGAAGAAAGTGTTTTCTCTCCGCCTGATAAATTCGAAATATTTTTCCAGGTTTTCTTGGGAGGTCTAACACTGAACGATACGCCTTCTGTAAAAGGATCCATGGAATCGACCAACTCTAGTTCAGCATCACCACCCTGAGTTATCATTTGATACATTTCTTTAAGTTTTCTGGTAATAATATGGAAGCCCTGCATAAACTCGTTGTATCTCTTTTTGCGGACGTCGTCATATAGTTGTCTCATTTCGTTACGTTTACATGTGATGTCTTCCAACACCTTGACTCTCTCCAGATACACATCCCTTTTCTCGATATACTCGGAAATGCACGACAGATTTGGTTTCTTTTTCAACAATTCTTCTTGAACACTCTCTTTGTATTGAATATCTTGCAAAGTATGTGTTGCCAATTCTTCTTCAGTGTAGTTTTTCAGAGGCTGTTGCGGTTCTGAATCTCCAGGAATTTTGTGCAAGCGTAGAGGTTTCAATTGTTCTCGCCAATGGGGTATTTGGGATTTGACATCAGACAATTTCGCCGAAACTGTTTGTAATTTTTGATCAATTTCAACACGTTTAAGTTTCAGGTCACTTTCCTTCTTTTGTATTGCCGTTATTTCCTTGTGCACTTCCGAAAAATCTGATTTAGCCTTATCGATTGCCTCTTTAGCTTCCTCCAGTTCCTTGGCCAGGGAAGTGATGTCATCGTCAAATTTTTGACGTTCTTCACTGAGAACTTTCAATTCGTTCTCTGCTTTTAGTACGTCTGCATTAAGACGTTCGATTTGCTGCTGGAGTTTAGCCACATTGCGCTCATTATTGCTTGATTCTACTTTCAATTTTGAAATATTTGCTTTTAATTTTTTTATTTGATTTTCAAGACTGTTTATTTTTGACTGCACCGCCTTGATTTTATCTCCATGTACTGCGTCAATTTTTGTTTTAATTTCATCAATTTGTTCATTTACTTCGACCGCGGCTTCTTCAGCTTCTTTTAATGTTTTCTTTTTTACAGCTATGGCATCCACAATTGCTTTAACTTTGCCTTCATCAGTGGTTGTTTCTTGCATTCGTCTCTTTTGCGTCTCCAACTGTTTAAAGATACGTGGCAACTGCTCCTCCAAACTTTTTATGGAAATTATTAGTTTTTGATTTTCCGACTCGTTGCGCTGTTGACTTGTATTCAATTGATAAACTTCACGCTCAAGTCTTCCCTGTTCCTCCTGATTAAAATTGATTTGAGATTGTAATTCTTGGGCTTTTATTTGCATGTCCTCAAGAGCTTGTTGTGAAATCATTGAGGTTTCGGCTGATTTACTAGTGTTGGTGCGTACTTTTGTACCCATTTTGCCGCGAATTTGTGTGCGGCCACCACCAGACATGGTACCGGAGGTCTCAATAACATCACCGTTGATTGTAACAACTCGAAAACGTTTTGCACCGTAAGCAATGCGAGTTCCTTGTTCCAAGTCGTTGGCAACTAAGGTGTTGCGCAATGCAAAGTAAAACGCCGGTGTAACTCGATCATCCTCAACACGAACCAAATCGAAAAGACGTGATGAATTTTCAGGGCTGAAATAGTAGAATTTAGGCAATTAAGTACATTAAACTTTTATTTCTATCATGTAATGACTTTTTATGATTATACGCTTTAAGTTTTTAATTAATTAATCTTGACAAAAACTTGTATTTTTACTAGTACTGGAGCAGACTCATAAGTTGCAAGTCGTTATACTTACGTTTGTATGCGACCACATTGGTTTCTTAAATGATCTACCTTTTCCAGAGCAATAAAGGAGGCTCGTCCTACATCATAACGTTTTAAATGCTCGATACAGTTCTGGGCAGTATTCACAGTATCTACAACAATATTGTCCAGACGACCACAAGCAGTGGATATGGCAACATCATATCTACTATCGATGGCACCCAAATCACCCTGAAACAAAGAACAACTTTAAGTTAGTAAGTATTCCGATTTATTGATGATTCTGATCAGTGTTTTGTTTACACTTTATAAGTTATAGCAGTGCTTACCAAGCGTCCTAATATGCCAGGTATTTTGCCCTCAGATTTCTGGCGCATTAGGAAATCTAACACTTTATTGTTGGAACGCATTGCCTGCATGCTTACGGTTTTTTCATTAATCTAAAAAATTGGAATATAAAACTAGTTTCCTAAAAAGTTGATTAACAGCCAATCTGGTTTTACCTCTGCTTTGATTGTCATTAATTGAGTTTTTAATTGTTGCTCGTCATGTTGAAGTTTTTGCATCTGTTGCGTTTTTTCTACGATCTCCTGTTTCATTTGTGGCAAGCTTCCCCTCAATTCCTCCACTTTGGTTTTTTTCTCTTGTAAACTTTGTTCGGATTCATCATATGATCCTTTCATGCTCTCATATTTACGCACTTCGGCGGTCTCATCGTGCTTTAGAATCTTCAATTCTGACTCCGACAGAGCCAGCTCTGCTTTAGCCTCGTCGACATTAATTTTCAAGTCCATCAATTCGGTTTCTAGTTTTTCACGCTCTTCTATGAGAGGTTTTGTTTGTTCTTTTAGCATAACATAATTACGCTGCAATTCCTCTTCCAGTTCAGCTTTCTGCTTAATCAGACATTCAAGTTTCTTTTCGCATTCTGCAATTTCTTTTTCATTTTTTTCGGGTACTTTTTGCAGTTCCTCTAGTTGATTTTTACTCTGTGTCGTTTGAGTTTTATTCTGATGACGTCTTTTATTTAAAATTGTCATCGTTTCTTGTACTTCTGCAAATTTACTAGTGGATTTTTCAAGCTTCTTTTCAACATCTTCCTTTTTTTTGCGCATGTTTTCATGATTTCTAAAATATTTTAATGTTGTTTACTATTTTTTATATCAATTAAATATATTGATATTTTGTATAGTTGTATCCTCTAACTTAGGTTTAACGAACAAAAATTCAGCTACCATATATTGAATTAATTTATTGCAATACATTTTTGTTGATATCTATTAATTGCAGGCAATTTAAAAAATACTGGGGGCTAATTCTGGCAGTCGTGATCGAAATATATACATTTGTACATATGTATGTATATGTTTTAAAATGTTTGACTTTTTAATCTTTTACAGCTTTAAAAAACATTTTCGTTTGACAAAAGAAGCTTTTAATTATGTTCTTAGCGAATTGGAGTTCGTAGGTCACCTTTCTACAAAAGTTCCTCCGTAAATTCAATTAGGTGCAACTTTATCTCTTCTGGCGTCTGGAGGCTTCCAACATTCAGTTGGAAATGACTTTTTAATCGGAATATGTCAAAGCTCCATTTGTAAGATAACGAAGCGAGTGGTTAATGAGATGGTTTAGCCCAAGAAGCACGAGTAGTGAAAAATGCAAAGAATATTCGATCGTATACGACTGCCAGAATTAGCCCCCTGATTTTGTTTTCAGGAGTTAAAAAATTCCGGGTTTTTTACAAAGTGCTTTTTTATAAAACAAAGTTAATGTTTTTAAACTTTCTCTGTTCTCTTTATAAATGTTGTGTATAGCTCTAATTAAGTGATATGTCATGATTTCTGTAGCACTTAATACATTTATGTACTTAAATTCATTATAAATAAGCCTAAAGTCTAACAAATTTGCAGCTTAGCAAACTGTTTTCCTGTGTTGAAAGTAACGGACTGAGGAAGACAAACTGGGCAATTAAGCTGCCAATAGACATTATATTTGCCTCAGATCAAAAAAATTGTCAAACGTTTTTACAAATATAAAATATTATTTAAAATCATTGTGTGATCATATGCTGCTACTTTACGTCGTAATTAGTTAAATTATATACCACATACTTATGGAACAAAGAAAAGTATAACATTTTAATTATATAAACCGGTTAACGAGTTCAAAAAATCGTCCTGTTAAATATATAATATGAACATTCGAATCCTATCGGGGTTTAAAAAACAAAAAAAAAAATACTGAATACTTTAGTTTTAAGAAAACCCTTTTTTATAAAAATTATGAATGAATTTTTGGCAAACCATTTTTTAATTTATTTTTAAAACTAATGGATAAGATTATGAATTTGACCACTTACTGCATTTCTTTTTTAACTAGGCTTTCCTTTTCCTCTCTTTCAGTTTTTAAAGTGTACACCTCAGTCTCGTGTTCTTTTAATTCGGCCATTACCTCGTCATGTTGCTTTGTATATTCTTGAAGTTTCTTATTCTTTTCACTGAGATATTTCTGGATTCTTAAATTCTTTGTACGGGTATTTTCATTTTCTTTTCTTAAATATTCGACAGCCTCATTGTAGGGTTGTTCCAAATCATTCATTTCTCGTTCGGCCAATTTGCAGCGATTGTGTTTTTCTGTACGCTCTTCGGTCAATTGTTCCACGCGCACGTTGATTTTAACCAAAGGCTCTTTGTAGCGCGTTGTACCCACAATATCTTCCAAATATTCTAACATACCACATTCCGCTTCTGTTTGTCCCTTGGGTTTCATCATAGCAATCGATTCAACTTCACCCTAGTTATCGCGAAATATAATTTATATTAATATACTAATAGCAAAAATAAAAAATAAGTATTTAATGAAATAGCAGTACCTGTAAAATCAAAAATCGATTGTGATCTAAATCAACATGATGCTTTTTGAGCAGTTTAGCAACTTCTTTGAACTGTACTCTTCTTCCATTTATGGTATAGTATGAGGAATTGTCTCTAAATGCAGTTCTTTCGACAATAATGTCACTGTCGGCCACTTCTTCACACGTACCGTCTTCTTTGTCCTCAATCTGACGAAAATGTACCGCTACAGAGCACATGTTGATATTTGGATACCTAGCGGAATTGTGTAGTAGCGTTGAAATTTTTTTGCAACGGATTTTGTTAGCACGATAGCCAAATACAAATAACATGGAATCTATAACATTACTCTTTCCACTGCCATTAGGACCAATTATGGCTGTAAAACACTACGAATATTTTAAGTAATTTAATTGTTTTAAAGAGACTGTAGTTTGCATCTTTTTCTGTTTACTTACATGATGGAAGGGACCAAGAATAACTTTGCCGGCATAACTTTTGAAATTATTATTTTCAATTTTTCTTATTATTAAACGGGGACCTTTACTCTCTGTGGAACAGTGAGGTGGTATAGGTGGCGGTATATAGATATCACCAATTCGAGTTCCTCCCTCTTCATCATCCGAAATATTTGCATCGTCGAACGGATCACTTGGCATAGCCTGTTCAGGGTAATTTTCATTCTGGCCACTGTTTGCAGTAGCCGATTTAGCACTCACCAATGATTGCTTGGACGTGTTTGCTCCCGAGGATCTACGTTCTGTGGCTTCATTTCCTGTAATTTGTTTAGCCATTGGTCTTCGCCGTGTTGTCATATTGGCGCCTTTTAATTATATTTATTTGATTTCTTTGAACGTTAGTACGATTATCTACACAAAAATACTAATTTATTATTGTTTATTATAACTAAAATACGTTGATAATTAAAATATATCGCCAATTGTCACATCTAATTAAAAATCCTAATTTAACAATTATTTGCACAAACAAATGCTAAAATTCATGCAGTAAAAACAATTGACAGCGGCGAATAATAACGCTTGAGCCTGATTTTTTAAAATATAAGCGCAATGCTACCAACTTGTGGATGAAATAGAGATGCAAACAGTGTTGCCAGAAAATTAAATTCAAAATATGCTAGAACTTGAAAAAAATAAGTGCTAAAATGTTTTACAGAAGAAAAAAAGTGCTAATTTTTTTTCAATGTAACAATACAATTTTTATTTCAAATGTTATTATATATTATAGTTTTTTCTAATTTTGTTCATAACAATTGTTGACTTGTTTTATAGATTACATTTTATATATTAATTGAAAAATTTCCGTGTTCATTTACTTACCACACCGAAAGAAATTTAGTTGTAATATTAATAAAAGTTATTTTTTATTTCTCCAAAAGTATTTTTTGGAGAAAAAAAGTAAAAATTTTGTTTTTTATCAAGCAAATTATGCTAAAAAGCATTTACATAATTTTTAAAAAAGTTAATGCATTTTCGAGAAGCAAAATGCTAAATCTAGCACTGCTTAGTTTTATTATTTTGCTGATTTTTGCTTTTTTCCATTTTCAATGACAGCTGTTTAAAGCTGTTTAAAGTTTGTATGAAATAATTTTATTCAACAACAACTTTTTTTAAATTTTTTTACTTTGATATGGAATGCCCCATAATCGGCTTATTTGTCGAAAATGACATTCCTGGATTTTGATAGCCCTAGTAGGGGGCTATTGAAATCCGCTTTCAAGATGCGTAAACCGGTCAATTTGAAAGAGTCATTCAACAACAACTTTTTTGAAATTTTTACTTTGATATGGAATGCCCCATAATCAGCTAATTTCTCGAAAGTGACATTCAAAATGCGTAAACTGCTCAATTTGAAATATTTACAGAGCAACAACCTTTTTAAATTTTTTTTACTCTAAAATGGAATGCCCTATAAAAGCCTAATTTTTCGAAAGTGGCAGTTGTGAATTACAATAGCCCTAGTTACAGGCTATTGAAATTTGTTTTCAAAATTCCAAAACCACTAAAATAACTGGAAATATTCAAATGAAACTTGATATTTATTTATATTTAAGGTTTGATTTGAAAACTGATTTTTTTTTAAATACTAAAATTTATAACGTGGGCACCACAAAATTAGGTTCCTGAGTGGATTCTCTGTCCGTGGTTCTTTAAAATTTTAAAATTCGTTAAAAATTGACTTGTTGGTAATAAGCGAAACTTTGCAAATATTTTTGTCCTTGTTTTGTTTACATTTTTTATTTGTTTTTATTGTGCACATGGTAAACACGTGCGCAAAAGAAAAAAAGTTGTTGGAGTGCGGTTGATTATAGTTGTTTTCTTCATGTCGATCAAATCGATTCAAGTTAATTAGCAATATAAACAGCATGATTCATAAACATGATTCAGAAGGCGAAGCAGGTGATTCAAGTCGTCGTGGAAACAGAGTATAAATCTGACTACAACATCTCTGCTATAGATTTTTATTTAGATATTTTACAATTTGTTTTCTTTTTCTACAGTGTAATGTGTTATCGATTTGTTAAAAATACAAAATGTATCTTTCCTAATTCAGCAGCTCGTCACTATGTCACAGACTATGTAACGGTATAGCAACCTTATTAAAAGTTTGTAAAGTTGCCATACTTATAAAGTTTATATTTTATAATGTACAATAACTACTTTAAATGCTCATAACTTGACAATTATATATATTTGTCAGTTTTTCTTCAATTTTTCCAATTGTATTCTAATACAAAATTATTCTATACAGACTATTAGATGTAAAAAATGTACAAGTGTTTTCTAGAAGTCTGGTAACTCCTTGCATTAACAGATCCGAATGAAATTTGTAAGCCATTTTGTTTTTCGTGCAGTGGGAGAATCATATTTTTCTTCTGATTAGCAAATAAAACATAAAATTTCACGTAAATTTATAGATTCTTTTAAATTTAAATTATATTAAATAAATCTACATAGAATGGGACGCAAAAAGAAGAAGGCTTCGAAACCCTGGTGCTGGTATCCTTTTCAATAAAATAAAAATAACTATGGGAAAAATAAAATGTTGAAAAGTTAACAAATAGCAAGGCGTTGTAAAGTGTTGTGTATACTTGTATTTATATAACCTAAACTAAAAATACAACACTCGGGGAGGTGCTATTGTTTACGTGTGTGTTGGCTGTTCATAATAAATTTTGCGGGAAAATTTAATTTAATATAATTTTCGTTTTCAGCGTGTCTTGCTTTCTTTTGGTTTTCCTTAATTTATTTCCGTTAATCAGGTATTGCAATCGTGAATTCGATGATGAGAAAATTTTGGTACAACATCAAAAGGCTAAGCATTTCAAATGTCATATATGTCACAAGAAACTCTACACTGGTCCCGGCTTATCTATACATTGCATGCAGGTGCACAAGGAGACCGTAGACAAAGTGCCAAATTCCTTGCCAAATCGTTCTAATATTGAGATTGAAATATTTGGTATGGACGGTATACCCGCAGATGACTTGCGAGAGCATGAAAGACAAAAGAATGGTGGCAAATCAGATTCAGACGACGACGAACCCCAGGCGAAGAAAAAAGTTGAAAGTAAGTTAAAGTTTAAAAAATGTGTGATACATATGTATGTATGTAAAATTTATTTTAAAATATCAAATTTGCTCTGATTATACCCTTAATCTACATTTTGTAAAAAAATATGCATCATTAGAATAGTGTAAAAACAAAATATGTAGGACATTGGCTAAATTTGGAACGACATTGATAGTCTGTTTTTGTCCGGGTTTTATGGTTCAAAAAACAATTAAAAGAGTCATGTGTATTTTTGTATATATTTAGTACTTTCTATTGTTTAAGTGGTAATTGACAAAAATACAACTTAATGAATAGCAACAGTAACACATATATTAGAATATATTAACCCAGCGTTGACCTAAAATCGATGCGTTGTAAAAAATACTTTTATAAAAAATCAGTAATCGGATAATTATTATAGTTACTAAATTTGTAGAATTTTTTAATTTACAAGTTAACCCTCTAATGCCAGTTTTTTAAATAAGGGCCAAAAAAGTTGGTAATATTTTTTTTATTGGTAATTTAGGGTATCTGATTTCAAAAAAAACATTTAGAAGTTTGTACAATCAATCGTTTACCTGATAGGTGAGAAAAAATAAATGCATGCCTTAAGGCATCCTTGGGCACTTAGTTAATAAAACATTTTCGGTTATAAGTGAGTATATTTTAAAGAATTTTATTTGAAAAAAATTACATTAATGAAAAGATACTTGAAAATATATATTATTTATGATTATGATATTCAAAAAAGCAATTTTTGTTATTCGAGCAGCATAAATGAATTTTGCATTTAGAACAAAAACATTGCGTCTGCGATTTTTTGCAATGCTTGCAGCAAGTACACCAAAAATGGAATTGTCGTATAAAAATTATCAAAATATATGATATGGTTAACGAAGTTTTCTACTGTTTGAGATAAACGGACGACAACATTAGCGGAGGCTCCAAGATCTGGGTGGCGAGGCAAAATAACATTATCTCCCGCACCGCTATAAATTTCGAATCGATACGCATATCCAAAAGAATCGCATAGTACAAATAGTTTGATTCCCCATTTATGATGCTTATTTGGCATATATTGCCGAAGATGATGCCTCATTTTTGTACTACACATTTGTTCATCTACGCAAAGCCGAGCTTGTTTTGGAACTGAGTCGAATCTTGCATTCAATTTATCGGTGATGTTTCTTATGCGAAACAAAGGATCGTAGCCCGGCTGGCCTTTTTTCACTCGTTCACTCTCATCACGTAGTGATACAAATTGCTTAATGGCTTCGAATTTTGACCGATTCATGCTATTCGCAATTGGTTGAAATGCATTTTTACCCCAATAGCTTCGCAAGTTTGGATACCGATAAATGGACATATATAATAATATTCCAATATAGCGGTGTATTTCCTCAACGTCTACCTTGAATATTGTGTTGACATTTTCCTGAATTGCAGCTCGATTTGTTTCTTCCACAATCATTTTTATCAGATCTGTATTAAAAAAAAGCTAAATATTTGCAATGGAGTTTGCAGTTCTAATATTTTAGTTGGAAGTGAAGCATCTCCTTGAAAAGCTATTTCATTTACATGCATTTGCATTGACTGTTGCCACCATATAATTTTTGACCATTCTGCTGCATCTTTCCGTATAGACTCAACATCTAAGAAATAAAATGTATTTTTATTCTCAAGGAATCTATTTTATACATATGTATGATTATTACCAGAACCATTAAAGCCATCAGATGAAGGGACAAATGTGGGTCCAGAAGTCTCAATTGCTGGCAGAGGAGACCTAGGCCTTTTTAATGGCTTACTTAATCCCGTAGCCTGAGTAGAATGGGAATTGCTTATTGTATTGAGTGCCGCATTTTCCGATTCGGCAAAACCTAATTGAAGTTCTTCAACATCGCTGGATTCGCTACTCCAATCTGCATCTGATTCTACTTCGTCAAACAATTTCTCTAACTCTTCATCAGTCAAATCAGACAATTTAAAACGTTTGTTCATTGGCCCAGACATTTTTTAAACTTTAATGTAAAAAAATGCAAAAAAAAACGAATATAATTTTGTAAAAAAAAAAATAAACTGCGACAGCCAAATATGTCGTGCAACGCCCAAGAGTGCCTCAAGGCACTCATAAAGAAATCAGTGCCCTAAAACATAACTTACCCTTTTTCACACCAATAACGTCACTAGTTCATACAATATGAGTACAATTTTTAAGAAAAAAAATATGGTTACGATCGTGAAACTTCTAAACACTTATATCAATGTTTTATGAAACAATATTGCTTCCCGCTATTTTTTCCGTCAAAAAAGTGATGGCTAATAAAAAGGGCATTGAAAAATACAGAATGAGCTTTTAAGAGCTTTCAAAGCTTTTACAAATATTTAAATACATTTGTAAGCAACTGATAAAAAAACTTTTTAAATAAAAAAAATTATTATGTTGGAATTTATAGTAATTTTTGTGATGAGTGCCTTGAGGCAGGCTTAAGCATTAGAGGGTTAAGTAAAGAAGGGCAGAGTATAGAAATTACACTTCATTCGAAGACCCATAGGTACATTGTGGATCCCTTCATGAAGAATAAACAAGAGGAAAGAAAAAGAGGATAATAATTAGAGGGGCTAGGTCACAAAAAACAATAAACGACAAAAATGAAAAGAAGTACTCTCCCAACTACTAACCCCCATAATGAAATCTAACTAACCCCCATAATGAATTCTAAAATTTGCTTACACACTGACTGATAATACTGTTCACAATTCAAAACTCATCCTTCCAGCACATCCTACAATAAATAGTCTGCAATGTCGTTCTTTCATCTACTTCTCCTAGTCCTAACTGCGCAGTGTCTTTAACAGTACTCTTATTAGTATAAAGTCTGGGTTTAGACCACAGTATTGAATACATACTATTGAATCTTAAGGTAATCATTAATATTCAAAAATCAGATTATTTCTGCTAAATTTCGAAATTTTTCAGGATTGGGTCAACACTACATATATATACACTACAGCACCATAGTGGGGAGGGTATATTGGATTTTTTAACGATGTTCGTCCGTCTGGCTGGCTGTCAGTCCATGTAACTAGTATCTAAGGGATAAATGTGTGTTTTCTCCTATTAAATAAATAAATGTTGTTTAGCCCAAAGACGGTTGGGATTAAAATTGGGTTGAAATCGGTCCATTATTTCACGTATCCCTCATACAAATGTCCCCCCAAAATAGGCGTATATCAGTCATAAATGTATGATTTATTCACGTAACCAACCAAATTTCAGCACAAATAAGTTGTACATGAAGCCTAATCACATCTACAAATTTTGTGCAGGTCGGTTCAAAGTTGACGATAGTGTGGTGGCAGGATCGCCATGTGGTGTTACTGTAAATCTGGCAGGATCGCCATGTGGTGTGAGTCTTTGTTGATAGTATGTCCTATAGCCCAATATAATTTTATACAGCTGTAGGGGATCAGCTTGATGGTTAGGCGTTCTGCGAACTGCCAGATTGGGGATTAAATATTAACAAACAAGGCAACGATGTGTCACTTTTAGTTTTCAAATATAGAATCCTTCTACTGCCATTTTTATACTAATTTCTACATTATTGCTTACATATTCTAACTTATTGTATTAATTTCTTAAATTTATTCTTCTTTGTCAATGCCATGCAATCATCAAGGTTTTCATATGCATATTACTCTAGCCAATCAGAATGTATGAGTAAGGAATGCACTCATTCACATTTGACACTCTTAAGTTTTGTCACTCACATTCTGATTGACCTACTTAACTATTGTTGACTCATATTTAAACATATTGAGTCACTGGATAAGTGCCGTTATTTGATCTTTTATTTATGGCATTCACACTATTATTGGGGTGGTATGTACAGTGGGGAGCAGAGGTGAGTACATGTTCTTATTTGCTGCATTTGCAGGTGCATAAAAATGGTAATAACAAAGCGATTTAAATTATTACTTTTTTATTTATTTATTTCAATATTTCGCCTACCATCGGTAAGCATCATCAGGAAAATCTATACACAAAACAGAAATAATGCAAATTAATTTACTTTACTATTGCGACGGAATATAAAGATACAACTTACAACAACAATGAGTTACAATAATTAAAAATTAGTCCTTAAAGTTAAACATTTAATATTGTACTAAATTTTATGTTTTGTTTTATTTATTATATAAGTATAACTCTTTGATAAGTTTTCTATATCGGTCCGGTAGTTCATTCTCTTATCTTGTTCGACCCTGTTGATGTGTAACATTTCCAATGTAAGTCTCCGTTTATATATTTCTTCTCTTTGTAAAATTTGTACATTGTCAAAATCTGGTGTATGTCCTCTCATTGTACAATGGGCTGTAAGTGACTTTTTTATTTTATTTATTAATTAGTGGATTACAATAATGATCTTAAAACAAAATAAAAAACTACGTATTCAGGGAACAAACTAAATTAAATAAAATTAAATATTATGTACTCAGTTTTGCACTTTCAGGAAACAAAAAGTTTAAATTTTTAGTACTTAGTCCACAGCCCTTTATTTTTTAATACACTATTTATGCGATTGTGGGCATACTTTCAACCAACTTTTGGATAATTTCATGTGGAATTCTCTGCCACTCCAGCTCCACACGTTGCCAGAACTCAGCGAAGTTCGACGGAGCTGTTCGATACTGTCCCAACCGTCTTTTCACAATTTACCACAAATTTTCAATTGGATTGAGGTCGGGACTTTGCGGAGGCCCCTGCATCAATTGAAATGTTTGCCCATTCAACCATTCCTTAACGATTTTCGAGGTGTGTTTTGGGTCTCCATCCTGTTGAAACACAACTTCTTACTCAGGGTATGCGCTCAGATCTACAAAATAGGGAAGTTGAATCTGCAATATTTTGAAATAGTCTTCTTTTCTCATGATTTCATAAATTTTTTGTAATCTACCAACATGCCACAATGTAAAGTAACCCCAAACCATGATGATGCTTTACAATCTGTTTAACATGGTGTCGTTGTATACTCTCCCGCTGTCGACGCCAATAATACTTTTTACCGTCAGATTGATATCGGTTAAACTTGGATTTATCTGACCATATTACGCGTTTCCAGTCATCAACAGTCCAATCTTTGTGTAGTCTGTCGAATTTTAAACGTGCTGAAACATTTTTTTTTAGGTTTTTTACAGCTGAGATGTATCCAATATTGTGTAGCGCTCTTCTTGCTGTACATCGGCTAACATTTTTATTTATTGCTCAGGAAGCTCCTTTTAGGACTGAAGACGTGTCTGCTCTCATTTTTCTCATTATAGGGCGTGCGTCTCCATCAGATAATAATCGTTGGCAACTGAAAGCCTGTCTTTAGAAGCTACATTTCGCCGTTTTAACACTCTAACAACTACTGATTGGCTTATATTAAGCTCTTTTGCTATCATACGTGACGAGGAGTTATCCTTCGTTTTATTTATTATCAAATTTTCCACGGCTATCGATAGTTTCTTCATTTTTCAAAAAATATTAACTTTTACTTTTTTAAATTAAAAAAACGACGTTTTTGGAACACGGAGTTATTCAATTATGATTTAAAACTAAAATTCATATTGACAAAACTAAAGATTGCAGCAACAAATTTCAAATAACGGTAAATTAATAAATGTTTCAATTATTTGGTTGATAACAAGTGTGAGCAAAACTGAGTACATACAAGTTGTTTTGTTGTTATTTGAATTACAATCTTGTTTTATTGGGCTTTTATTTCTCTTATTAAGAATTATGTAAAGAACTAAATAAGAATTAAAATAGAAAAAGAAATGTAAAAATCGCTCCATTATTACCATTTTTATGATCTTTACAATGCAGAAAATACAAACATGTACTCACCTCTGCTCCCCACTGTATATGTTTTAAGCTAAGTATAGACGATATGTTGAATCAGCATATTTATGCTGAAAAATTTGTTACAAGTGCTTACATATCGTGTAAACGCAAAAGTTTTTCAGCATACGTATGTTTAATAACATTTGCTAACACTTTGTTAACAATGTCAACAAACGTATGTTGGTAATTTTAGCATATCGTGTAAACAGCATATTATTAGTGTTTGACAAATTTCCTGCGTATGTTGACAGATATGTTATTTGTTGAAAAACGTATGCAAGCTTTGCAGCATATCGTTGGTCTCATGGCCAAAATTCGCCAAAATCCGATTTTGTTCAGTTTTTATTTTGTTTTATTATTTAAAAGAAATAAATTTTGTTTACACAAAAAAACCTAGTTCAATTTTTAAGTCAAAAATCGCCAAAAATTGGGAAAAAAACCAAAAAAATCGCCAAAAATATTTTTTTTTTAGTTTTTGTTAAATTTTTTTTATTTAATACATTAATTGTTACTTATTAAACAATATTTTAGTAAAACATATACACATTTATATCCGTTTTTGTATTTTTTACTATTTAAAAAATTTTAAAACTTTGTTAAAAGAGAGTTTTAAATTACATAAAAATGGAGATCATATTTAAAAAAAAAGTAAAATTAAGTAGATAAGTCTAAAAGTTCGTAAACTTCATTCTCAGCGATTTCATTACTAGAGTCTTGACTTTCATACATAGTTGAGTTGAATTTTTTTACCATTTCATTAGTCGGTGTAAACGAATTGCAGTAGTCGAGTTTTTGTATAATTCATTATAGAAAGGACCCTTTCAACGCAGACATTACTGTATCGTGATAATTAAACATTTTTGGCCAAAATTCAAGTAAATTTGTTGGAATTTCGTTATTAAAATAATTATTCTAATTTATTAACGGAAGTTTTCCCCATTGAGTTTCATACACGCCTATTGCTACATTTGGATCCATAAATGGCCTTAATGTTTCTTGAACAACGCCAAATTTAGTTTGAGATAATGTATTCGCACACTTTGAAATAGAAAATTGTCCAAAAGCTTTAAAAAAGTTCATATTTTCTGGTAATCTGCTTATCATCTCTTTTAAAAGTTTTTTTAAATACATAAAACAGTTTTCTTTAAGTACGATTATTTCTACTTCGCTCAATTTCGCATTTCTTAATTCTGTTTCAAACTCTGCAAAATCAATTGCATCTAGAGGAAAAAATGAATTTGAAGAATCAATAGCTGCATGTTAATCATTGAACATTTTTTCATTGTTTTCAGTATTATATAAAACAGAAGGTTTGAAAACTTTTGTTGAAAACATAAGAAGTGTACAATAGATTTTTTCATGCATGCTTCCTGCATCCATGCTGTCCGATTGAAATTCCAAATTCAGATGATTCATTTCGTTGACAATTGGATTTATAAAAACCAAAAAAAAAGACGATTTTTTTCATCACATAATTCATTATAGATGTTTTGGTGAAAATCGCCAAGAAAATCGCCAGTGATATCAAAAATCGCCATGTCGCCAAACGGAAAATCTCGACGCCAAACACGTTTCAAAATCGCCACGTTTGGCGAGAAATCGCCATATCTGACAGCCCTGCTTTTTGGTGTTCTGCAAATTACTCGTATTGATATGATTCAAAATTAGGTTCGAATTTTTAGTTAAACATCAAAGTCAGCTGTTGATTAAAAAAATTCACAATTTGTAAATAAAAAGAAAGATATAAAAATGCCCGGAGCGTTTGTGTTAAGCTACAATTCCATACAAATATTTTACGTTTTTTTTTTAACAATTTAACATACAAAGAAGAAAATAAAGGAATGATTCCAATCCAAAATTGCTTACATATTTATTTTTGCTTTAATTTTGCCCCGTTCAAAATTGTTTGTGGTTTATTTTGCAAAAACATATGTTATACAATTCTAGAGTTGCCAGACAAATTACTTTATTTTATTGCTAAATAAAGATGAGTAATAAAAGAACATTTAAGGTAATTGAACCTTCAGATATATATTTGGTCTTTATTTTTATCGCAAATATTTTAAAATTAATATTTTATAATATAAAAATACTGAGTTTGTACTAGACAAACTTTGACAGCTACATATTCACAAACAGTTGTAACTCTACTTTTTCGAAAATAAGAAAAAACGCTGATCGTCATGTTAAAAATAGTGTTTTTGCAAAATACTTGTGATTAACGCAATTATTTTATTTTAAATAAGTTTTTTTTTTGAATTAAAATTTAATTTAATTATAAAGTGTTTGTCAAAAAAATTTAATGTATAATATTTACTATTATTACAAGAGTGTTGTTTATTCAAATGCCTTTTATATTCTCTATAAAAAAGTGTTTTGTTCATTAAACTTTTTTTTGTCACTCTTAAAGCAAAAATATGTAGAAGTTTTAGGGTGCTTTTAAAATATATTTTTTTAAAATTCAAATACAAGGTGGCGCAAAAGTAAACTTCCGATGTTTTTTGGCTGTAATTAAAAAAAAATTAAAAACTTTGATTCTTGTGGGTTATTTTTATTTGGTCTTTTAATTTTTTTTACATCAAGTCGAGAATATGATGTCATGTAAATGGCCGCCGCCACAGTTGATTGCCATTTGAGCCCTTTTTATGGCATTTTCCATCACTTTGGCCAAAACTTCCGGCGATAGGTCTTCACATTCTTGACGGATATTGCCTTTAAGAGCTGCAAGAGTCTGAGTCTTGTTGACATAAACCCGCGACTTCAAAAAGCCCCACAAAAAGAAGTCTGGAGCGGTCAAATCAGGCAATCTTGCTGGCCAGTGCAAATCGCCAAAACGGGAGATTAGGCGCCCGGGAAATGCATCCTTCAGCATATTGGTTGTGGCACGTGCAGTTTGTGCCGTTGCACCGTCCTGTTGGAACCACATGTTTTCCAATCCCAATTCATCAAATTACGGCAAAAAGAACTCGTTGATCATTGATCTGTAGCGCTCACCATTCACAGTAACCGTTTGGCCCGCGACGTCTTCGAAGAAAAAAGGTCCGATGACTCCTCCAGCGAAAACAGCACACCATGCAGTGACTTTGAGCGGGTGTAATGGTTCTTCGTGGATTACACGCGGATTTTCAGTGCCCCAGAAGCGTAAATTTTGCTTATTTACGTACCCGCTATTATGGAAAGGGCCTCATCACTCATGATTATTTTTGATGAAAAACCCGACCGATTATTGGTCAAATAAATAGTCAGCAATATTCCGCGTTCTGGAGCAGTGTAGCGTAGCATTGTTTATTAACGTGTATTTCGCATGTGTTTACTACACAAATTTCAAAACAGAACTGACATTAGGGGCCAATCGCAAAATTTATAGCATTTTCTGATATGAAGATTACTTTTGCGCCACCTTGTATATTAAAATGCATGTAATTTTAATAGAACAAATAAAAAGGACTTCTTATTTTATATTGCACTTGTTTTTTTGTTATTTTTGTAGTCATTTATTAAAATAATTGCACATTCGATTTCCTTTCGACTAGGTTTGTTTACTCGGTTTCAAAACGAGAAAAATTATGTGAATTCGGTTTACAGAACACCAAAAAATGTGAATTCGTTTTAAAACGAGAAATTTACTAGGATTCGGTTTACAGAACAGGGCCGTTATAGTTTTTTTTGCGATTCCAATGCAGACAACGCAAATACACCTCCTCACAAAAATTTATTGCAATAGTGTAAAAAATAACGCTTTTATAAGCAGTTGTATAAAAAAAAGTTACATGTCGAATATTACAGTTTCTATTATGTTTTTACCTTCTCCTATAAAGTTTCAAATATGCGAGTTAGGGCCTTTCTACATGAGACCATCGATATGGCAAATTCGTATGCATATGCGCCGCAAGCTTAAGGCCACTACTGATTATCCTATTTAGTCGTACGGTATGTCAAAAATCGTGTGTGTTCATAAAGTATGATAGTGTGGCCTAAAAATTTAACAAGTCCCCTTTTTCCACAGGCAAATTTTTATTTGGCAAATTTTTTGTTTTCTCTTTTGAAATTTTCGCTTGCTTTTCCACTAGCAAATTTTTCTTTGCCAAATTTGAAAGACATTTTATTTTATTATATAAATTGCAAAAATTAAAAATTAAATTTCACTTGCACAAATTAAAGCAAAAGGTTTGTAAACAAAAGCCGGCTGTGTGTCAGTAAAACGAATAGGTTAAAAAGGAAATGTCAACAAAATTGTTTTCAACGAACAGAGCAAAGCAGAATTTGCGTGTATCGCAAATTCTGAACAGGCAAAGTTTTGTTTCTCTTCCTCGCACCCCTCTCGCCTACAAACTCAGAATTTGCCAAATAAAAATTTGCCTGTGGAAAAGGGGACTAAATGACAGATTTTTGACAAGTTTGTCTGAAGTTTTTTAAAAATTTTCATAAAATGATAGTTTCTATGCGATCAGAGTTGTATTTTCTAATACAGCTGATCAGAAAACAACAATGTCGGCTTCATTGATTTAAATCACAAATTATAATCTAAAGGACAGACGTTTAACATTTTTTAATTGTTTGTATAGTTTATACAATTTATTATATTCACATATAACAACACAATTAAACACAAATATTAATTTAAATGGCGGAAAACTGCGTTTGTTTACATTAGCAAAAACATATGTTTTTGCATCTTTTTTGTGTAATAGTGTGGCACCTATGACAGACTTTGTTGCGATTTTTTTTTGAGTGTGATAGAAATCGGTCAGATTTTTCAGTGAATGAATCGTACGATTGTGTAGGATAGTGTATCACGACCTTTAAGCCCAGCCGCCGATAGTTTTTTTTATGTAAATACACTTCTTGTTACATATGTACCTACAAACACACAAGCTCACAAAACGCAATATAGTGGCCGGCGGCATTGTTGAAATTAATCGACACAGGTCTCTGAAAATAAACAATATATTATTATAAATGCGTCATTTTGCTTTTAATTCCACTTCATCATCATCCAAGATCAGCACTGTACAAGCAATAGCTAGACCAATTTCCTCCCACGTCATCATTTATTTTTATACCCTTCACCGTGTGTAATTTCCACAAAAAAATTTTCCGACCCTATAAAGTATATATATATTCTGGATCCTTATAGATAGCGAAGTCGATTAAGCCATGTCCGTCTGTCTGTCTGTCTGTTGAAATCAGTTTTTTGAAGTCCCCAGATATACTCGGGATCCAAACCTTCAATAATTCTGTCAGAAGTGCTTTCGAGATGTTTGCTATTTAAAATCAGCAAAATCGGTTTAGGTCAACCAGAGTTATGAACCAATATGTAAGACCACCTCCATAAAAATTTGATATTTTTCGTCCATTTTATTGCAATATTTTGAAATATATTGCAGATAATACCATGAAACTTTGTATACGTTGTTTTTATGATAAAAGAGGAAAGTGTGCGGAAAATAGTAAGAATCGGTCCATGATTTCTTATAGCCCCCATACAAATATATATAGTCCCAAAATATGGCTTAATGATAAATAAATGCCTATTTATAAATTGGAATATCTAGACAAAATTCAGCAAAAATAAGTCTTATACAAAAAGAAATCGCAAAACGATTTTTTTTTTTAGTTCGGTCCATGTTCGACCATAGGCCCCATATAAAGTCCACTTCCAAAATTCACTTAAATACGTATAAAACAGATATAATGTTAAACGGCTAAAATTTGACATAAATACACTTTATAGGCCAATAAATTGTTGTACTAAATTTTATGGTGGTCGGCCAAGAACTGGTCATAGCTCCCATACAAGGACCACATCTGAAAAAGACATTTTTCCCTATATATATTGTATAAATATCGGTGCCGACTCAAAACTTTGCACAGATCATTTTAATGTATACAAAAATCATCCCACAAAATTTTGTGAATTTCGGTCTATTTTTAACCGTATGCCCCATATAAAGCCCTCTTCCGAAAATCATTATTACTCATAAATCGCTTATAAATAAGGGTACCAATCCAAAATTTTACACGGATCATTTCCATACATGCCTAAATCTAACTGCTGCATTTTGAGAATATCGGTCCATATTTGACTATATTCCCCATATAAGGTCCACTCTCGAAATCCACGTTAATACTAATATATATCGTATATATATAGCGTTATTATGTGGAAATTCGACGTGAAGTATCCTCATATGCATGAAAATAACTGTTCCAAAATTTAAGAAGATCGGCCCATAATTTGTCATAGCTGCCATATAAGAACCATTTCCAAAAAACAAATAAATTCGGGTCAACAAATATTCTTTTCGGATTTAACCCATATTTTATAATCATAATATATATCGTTGGAAAGGTATTTTTAATACCTTTTATTAAGTGTATTACAAATTATCAAGCACCCAGTAGTTCCCGAGATATAGGCCTATATATTTTCAACTTTACGGGCCCGCCCCCTCGAAAATAGGCGTGACCGCCAACAAATTTTTTTTAGCTGGTATCTCCTCTAAAAGCCCTATTTCATTTTGTTTTTTTTTTTTTTTGAGCAAAATCACTAAAACCGAATTGTACCCCTTTTTCATACTCTGTTTGTTAAATTACACTGAAGATTATTATGAACATCACACAGACTCTGTAAATTATGGTAAGAATTGGTAATTAAATTAATTAAAAATGGTAAAAATTAGACAACATTTCAAAATATTTAACATAAATTATGTTGGTCGTAAAATTGTCTTTCAAACAATATATCAAATACTAATAAAATTTGCACTAAGACTGAATAGAAAACACAGAATTAGGATATTCTAGTCTAGTTTAGTTTCTGTATTTCTTATTACGCTTAGGTGAAGGGTATTTAAGATTCGGCACAGCCGATATATTCGAATATAGTTTTTTATTGATATTATTTTTATTTAATTTTATTTCAAAAATTACACATAAAATACAGAAGTTGAATAATAATTAAAAAAATGTTGTCAAACTGACTAATTTCATAAACAAATGTTTATACGACTCAGCATATGTAGCACCACATAAAATTCAACATATCGTATAAACACAAAAATTGTCTGCTAACTCTTATGTTGACATTTCATTTGCTAACATCAAAAAATTTGCTACTTTCAACATGGCTGTCAGCATATATATGCTGATTCAACATATCGTCTAAACTTACCTTTATGTTGACATTTCATTTGCTGACATCAAAAAATTTGTTACTTTCAACATATCGTGCAAACGTCTAACATATGACATAGGAATTTGCTGCTAATTTTAATCATATGGCTGTCAGCATATATATGCTGATTTAACATATCGTCTAAACTCACCTTTAGAGTGGTTATTTGGTAAGCAGTGGACACTAATAAGGTACACTACAATATCTCCCATTATATTCATTTCAACATAAATATGTTTCATTTATACGCAGATTATTCGGCCTTATTCTATGATGATCGGTCCATAATTAGTCATAGCTCCCATATATGGTTCACTTTCGAAAATCACTTTAACGAACATAAATTTCTTAAAAATATCTGTATCCAAATAAAATTCAACACAAATAATTTCACATTTTAAACGTGTTTATTATTATTATTTTATTTATTAATAGATTAAATAATATTTTAATATACAAATTCAGTTTTTTTTTTTATACAAATTCAGTCTTAAATATTATTTTTAATCTATATATGGCCAAACATATTTGTTGTGAGCCAGATTGACATAAAATGTGATTTTTATATTTTATTATATGTATATAAAATATGTGACTAGGAAAACTCATTTAATATTAGCTTACGGTATTTTAAACATAGTTCAATATATTTATATAAAGTAGAAAAATTATAACCATTTAGAATACTGATAACATCATTTACAGAAAGATTTATTTTATTAAAACAGGTTCTACGTATTTCATTATAAATTGGACAGACTCCCAAAAAGAGAAATGTATTTTCTACTTCATTAGTATTACATATTGTACAACAAGTTTATGCAGTATTGATAAAATATCTGCCATTCAGTTCTAATAATCCACCTCTAGTTTTAATAAGAAGACAGGTGACACGTGTCGAGTAATTTAATAATGGTACAGGCATATAGTTATGATTAAGTTGTGGGTACATATCATGATTTTGAGAATTCTTTGCTCTTAACATGTTTTCTTTTTTTATAGCTCTTTTTTAAATCCAAAAAGACATCCACCACTTGCACGACCAGCTCTGTGTGTTTTCTTTGCAGGAATCCATTTTAGAAAATAATTTTGAAAATAAGAATAAAGACGATATTGATTCTCACTAAGAACGTGGGTTTCGAATAAAAAAAATAGATCAAATTGATTTACATAGGTGTGAAATAGCCAAAATTTATTGAATTTGCCAAATTTGCAACATTGTATGATAGTAATTTAAATGTACTATATTGGTATTACGAGATCGAAGTATTAGGAAGATTCTCAATAGGTTGGTTCACGTTTATGACATTAATTTCAGTAGCATAATCAGTATTTGCAAGCAATTTACGAAGATATATTGCATCACTATTTGAAGTAGTTTCAATTTTATCAGACTTGTAGGTATATTTTTTATTATCAACGTAAATACAAAATTCGCCAAGCCTTACTTTGACTGTCTTATTGCATTTGGTGATACTTTTGCTCAGCTTTCGTAAATTATAACGCACATTTTGTTCATCCACGGTATAATCTTTATTAATAAAGATATTTTTGTCTTTTAATTTCTTTTTCAATGCTGTTACATTATAAGCTTGAAAACTAGACGCCAGTGTAAAGCAAAATGATTTTCCACCAGCAATCATACGTGTAGACATAATATTCGCATTTACTTTGAGGACGTTGTTACATAGGTTTTCAACTTCTTGTTTAGCTGTATTATTGTTTTTACTATTAAGTCCAGAGACTACAATATTAGACGAACGAGAACGACGATCAATATATTCCAACCTGGATGTTAGTTTATTCACATCCTTTTTTAGTTTAGCATTTTCTTGTTTCAGCTCATCTATTTCAGCTTTTAGTTCATTTAGATCAGACTTCCTAGTAACACCATTAAACGTGTTTATATTGAGATAAAATTTAACACACAAAATATTTATATGCACAGAAGTCATGAAACAAAATGTTTGGAAGAGCCCATAATAGATCATAGCTCAGATATAGCCCACTTCTGAAAAACTGTTTTTACACATATAATGCGTGTACACAATACTGTGTACATAATATAATTAACAAACACAAACTGCGAAGCTTCGAACCCGCAACCTTCTGAATGATAGTCCGGCACACTATCGCCTAGTATATCGGGCTTGACCGACTGTGTCCGCAAACCTAGTTTATAATTAAAAAAATGTATATATTTACCACCACTATATACAAAATTTTACGTAATAGTACATCAAACCCTTTTTTGTGCAGTATATGAAAGTGGAACAGAATTGGCGAAGTTATCGGTCAAATATTTTTTTTGGATTTCTAATATGTATTTCATCGCATTGCATGAGTATTGTGTCAGAAGTGACGAACGCGATTTTGAACCAGTTTACCACAAGAAGTTCGCGTCAGACTACTGCACAGTGGTCCCAATGCCACATTTGGCGCGAAAAAACTCATAACTCTATTGCCAAAGTAGCTAGAAGCGTAAACATTTCTAGGAATCACCTACTTAACATGGCACAATCTTGTGCCAAAAATGGGCGGATTCTATTAAGTGGGTGTGACACTTTTCATGTAAGATAATAATTATTAAAATGATCTTTAATACATTTTGGTGTTTTTTGTTTAACCAAACAATAATATAAAATAGTAAAAATACACAAAAAAATAAGTTTTGGCTATTTTAATAGTTTAAATTGTTATTTTTATTTACATGTACATTAGGGTGACAGCAAAAATTTTTTTTATGAATTTTAAAGTTTTCTCAACGGAATATTGTGCCAATAGGTCTAAAAGTTTTGTGCCGAAAATTTGAGCCAAATCGGATAACGTTTTCTGGACGCGCATCGAGGTCAAAGGTCAAGTATTTTTATATTTTACAATCTATACGAAATAAATTTGTTGAACTCGTGTATTTTCTTCAATATTTAACGAAAAAATGTGGATTTATTGATTTTCTTAAAAAATAGTAAAAAAAAACTATTTCGGTAATTAACCCTCATATTTCAAAGCGGGCCACAAACATTAACGTCGATGGTACTCTAAAGAAAAAAGAGGAAAAAAAAGAAATCGCAAAAAACAAGAAGAGTTGCGTAAAAAATTAAGTGACGAATTACCATCAACTTCAACAGGTAAAAATTAAATTAAATATCATAAAACGTTGTTTTAAGTTTTTGTTATAAGTATGTACTGAACTGTGACAACATTTATTTTAGCTTGCAATATGATTGAATTTTCTACGTCTGAGGATGCTGCAACATCAGATGAAGAATATTCTGTATGTTCGGTAGAGGCAAAACGTATTCGCAGTACTTCTTGTATGAAAAAGCAAAATGTTTTACCGCCGAGGCTAGCTGCAGTTTTCGACAAGTTAAAAATAAGTCAAAGAGAAGCTGTACATTTATTGGTGGCAGTTCTTAACGCCGTCGGACTTAATACATCTGATTATATTTTGAATCGAACCTCCATAAGTCAGCAAAGAGCGCAATTAAGATTAAGTCAAAGTGAAAAAATTATGCAAAAGTTTACTGCAAGTGATCAACCTTTGACCATTCATTGGGACACTAAACTGTTATCGACAATAACAGGAAGATTAGAAGACCATTTGGCTATAATTGCTACGGCTTCAGGCATAGAGCAAATTATAGACATGCCTGATATTCCCTCTGGGACTGGAGCGGAAATTTCTTCTGCAGTTTATGATGCTTTACAAGATAAGAATATTTTAGAAAGAACGGAAGCGTTTGTGTTTGATACAACATCATCCAACACTGGTAGACTGAAAGGTGCATGTGTGCTTTTGGAGAGATAAATTGGAAGAGATATTTTATTTCTAGGCTGCAGACACCATATCTTTGAAATTGTTTTAGCAGCAGTTTTTACAGAGGCCAATGTTGGAGTATCTTCTGGACCGGACATAACGATTTTTAAAAATTTCAAAAAACATTGGCCAGTAATAAATACAGATAGTTATGTGCCAGGAATAGCTCATCCACGAGTTATGGAAATTATAGGCGATAATGTTGCTGAACTTTTAGATTTTGCTTTTGGAAAAATTAACGACTCATTTCCGAGAGATGATTATAAAGAATTTTTGGAGTTAGTTATTATATTTCTTGGTGGCAATCCTCCTTTAGGAATAAAATTCAGAAAACGCGGTGCATTACACTACGCTAGATGGATGGCCAAGGCTATATACTCCTTAAAAATTTTAATTTTTCGCAATCAGTTTACTCAAGTAACAGATTTCGAAATCAGTGCTTTGATAGAAGTAACTGGTTTTATTGTAAGTTGTTACTCAAATTTTTGGTTTGATTCAAATAAAGCGGATAAAGCTGCTTTAAATGACATTATCTTTTTGAGAAAATTGGAAAACTACAAAACAGTTAATCAAAATATTGCGGACAAAGCCATTTCAAAGGTATTAAATCATCTGTATTACTTAAACGAAGAATGTGTGGGCTTTTGTTTGTTTGATGAAAGGATAGACATGACAAAAAGAAAGTTAGTGGCAAAGATGTCTGTAGATACATCTGGAAATGAAGATGAAGAAATACCAAAGAAGCTAATCATAAAGAAGGAAAACTTAAAAAGTTTCATTTCCAGAGACAACTCTGATATTTTACAAGATTTGTTTTCAAAAAATACCAAAAAAGTTTTCAAAAGATTTGGAATTTCAATGGAGTTTTTTAGCAAAGATCCACATTCTTGGAGTGTGATAGGAGAGTACCTAAGAGCAAAACAAATTATCCAAAACTTGAGTGTTGTTAATGATTGTGCTGAAAGAGGCGTTCAGTTAATTCAAGAATACCATGACAAGATAACAAAAGATGAGGAACAGAAACAACATTTAATGAAAGTAACTATATATATATTATAAATTTTTAAATTTTTTTTTCTTAACATGGTTTAATATTTTAAAGGTGGTACAAAAATATAGTCAGTTGTATCCGAAAAATGCTAATCTACATTCTCTTCAAAGAGATTTTGATCTGTAAATTTTAAAAGAAAAAAAAATCTTAAAACTTTATATTAATTAAAAATTTGTATCATAACTTTTTTCTTGGAATATTTTTAAGTTATTTTATCAAAAGTCTACATAATTTGTACATTTGTGTACATTGACAATAATAACATACATATACAAAACATTCTTGCAATAAAATAGTTTGTCGGTCACTTTGACCCAAATGAGACTTGAGGGTTAGTTCCCAAAAAAAACAGTTTGGCTGTCCTTTTTATTAAAAGTCTACAGAATCCAGATGTTTTTGTAAACTAATGTAGAAAATTAATGAGTTTCCCAACATTATTTCATATTAACTGCAAAATATAAAAATACTTGACCTTTGACCTCGATGCGCGTCCAGAACCCGTTGTCCGATTTGGCTCAAATTTTCGCCACAAGACTTTTAGACCTATTGGCACAATATTCCGTTGAGAAAACTTTATAATTCCAACAAAAATTTTCTTACATACAAACCATTGTCACCCTAATGTACATATATGTGCTTCAAATTTATACATACATATAGAAATGTGATGTTTTATTGATAAATTAAATGAATTAATCTTGGCTCCTAGGCGCATAGAAACATACGAACTTTTTGAATATTTTTCATCTATGAACATTGCCAGTGCTTCCTCGCTTGTATAAGGTATCGGTTCCTTGTTTGGAGTTTTTAGCATCTTCTTTATTTTGGAAGGCCTGTTTGGAGAAATATCTATACTTTTAATGACGTGCGCAACAATTCTTTTGTCTGCTTTATAGTGGCTACTTGCAGCTGCAAATTGTAATTCTTCTGGAGAGTAAGTAGTTAAAAGGGACTTCGTCTTTAAAAGTTTCGTTCTTTGTCCTCCTTTTGTAAATGGCTTTGCAGGTCGACCCTGTTTCGCTGTTGACGGTCCTTCATTTAAATCTTCTAAAAACCCAATGGATCCTTCGGAGGAAGAACAAATAACTCATCTAACCAATATTAAAATTTTGTCTCGAAAATTGTTCGGTTTGCCTTCGCCCACTTTTCCGATAGTTTGGCAACGAAATTCCGAGCTGTTTGCTTTAATTTATTTTTATAGTCATCATACACTTCTTCTTGTATATCAATTTTGATAAAAATGTAAGATATAACAGCTTTGGACTTATTTTTTTTATCCTTTTCAGCAAATCAGACATTAAACAGATCTCTTTTGGTGATAGGCATTGTAATCTAAAATTTCGATAATTACATTGAGGGCAAAAACGGGCAGCTAATTCTTTAAATAATAAATAGTGGACATTTCACAGATCACACATAAATAAAAATTGGGGAGAAAGCTGAGGAAACGCACATTTGAAAGTTTAACGGAAGTTACACAATATATACAAATACACAATTAACGTAGACGTTTCACTTTCAATATTTTTTTTCTAAACGGAACGCTAATTCGACACCAAAATAGGAATTAAAAAAGTACATACCCCTATTTTCTGAATAAAATCAATAACTGTTGGCGACAATTTACTTAATTTGTTTTACAGCCTCTCCAAATGACTAGAAATTACTGACTGATTTCTTAATAAAAACAAAGTGTAGAAATTGTTCGTGTTTAAATCAATATTGCAGTGAAAATATTTTAAGTACATACAAAAAATATACCGTTATTCACGGTAGAGTGTTCCCATTAAAGAACAAATAAAATTTTGTGTTTTTATACTTTTTTCGCGCTAAATGTGGCATTGGGACCAACGTGTACTGGTGGAGTACCATTTAAAACTCAAATCGGAATCTGATGGAGGGCCATTTATAACTCTACGAATGAACTGGTGGAGTACCATTAACACTTGATATTATTTTGAAGGTTTAAGCGTCCCAGCTGCTTATATGAAGATATAGGTTGACTAGTGGTCTACTTAAACCGACGTGGGATAACCTGGTAATTTGTGAGATTAATAATCCGCCATATATTCGCAAGTGTGTTTTCCAAATTAGATTTTAGATAATCAGATTTTGAGTTCTTTTCTACGTGATACTATTCACCGCATAAAAAAATGATTTTTAATTGTTTGTGACGTTTTTTGTATGCGATTATTTTTGTGCACTGCTGTCCATCGCACACAACAAATGTATATATAATTTGTATATACATACATATAATTTTATAACTTAATTTTGAGAAAAAAATCTTACTCGATTTCCTGTTACATACTAATAATGAATAATGTTAATTCTTCTTTTGGCATATTACAAGGCGTACTAGTTTATTGACATATTAAAAATGGTAAATTTTATTTATTTTTTTTATTATAGTACCATTAACGGCTCCTCCACCTCCAATGATGATGCCGCCTAATATGATCCCTCCGCATATGATGGGTCAATATGCTCAATATGGCATGATGCCCCATATGGCAATGCCGCCATTTATGGGACCTGGTGGTATACATATGATGCCTCCGCATATGATGCCACCACGACCACTCTTTCCCGCAGCCATGGCAACTACCTCGGCGGCTGCAGCAGCGGCTGCACATGTGGCAGCTTCACACGCTGCTGCCGCTCAGCAGAAACCAACGTTCCCTGCTTACAGGTACAACTTCTTTACATATAATTTTCACTTTGTTTCTGAATTACTAAAACACTTGATGAATTTTCAGCAATGCTACCATAAGTGCACCACCCACTACTAATAATCCAAATGCTGCAGCTCCTTCGTCAACAACATCATCCGCGGCAGCCACATCATCTACAACGTCAGATGCCACCAATAGCACCAATAAAAGTCAAGTGGTAACGAATGCCAGTGGCGTTACATCGAAAATTATGCATCCTCCAGAAGATTTGAGTTTAGAAGAGTTAAAAGCCCGCAAAATTGAACATAGACTAAGTGCCAGTGGTGGTGGCGCCTTTGTATCGAAGTCATCTTCTACCTCAACGCCTAGTACAAGCAGCCATGGTCAGAGTATTTACTCATCAGCCGCTACTACAGCATCAACGTCTACCACGACGTCATCGCAAGCCGCATCAGCTGCTGCCACCGCAGCGGCCATATCGAAGGCACAGGAAGTGAGTTCTTATTATAGATATAAAAACTATAGTCAATAGAAAAACAAAACAAAATTTAACTAAGAATTAGAAACAAACTGTAAAGATTTAACAACAAAAAGAGTAAATACAATTCTTCAAAAATATATAACATTCGCATCGGCAAAAATGCTCAAAATGAATGGCAAATGGAATACATAAGACGGGTTTGGGGAATGTACTTTAAAGTTGGGGTTTTCAACTAGATTTTCATAGAAAAATATTAAATTAGCATAACAAAGTAGTAAAAACAAATTAAAAAAGATAATTAATTATTAATGACAATTAAACATTTTTGAATTTACTTTATTGGCAAATTAGTTTAATTTTAGTTGCATTTTCTGCTTATATTAATAATTGTCTACTATTTCGGAAACAAGTATAAAAGTGCAATTTTATTTCAAACGTTCCAGTTCAGAATAGGCACGTTTTCTTTCCGCTATTTCAGTTTTTCTATTTTGAACTTGCCTTTCCGTCTACACAGAAAATTGTATTTCACAAATTTTGGTTAAATAGTTGGCGATAATTGTGTCATTACTTAAAAACAAATGCTAGGAAACATCTTTTCTTTTGAACATTATTTTCCTAATGAAGTTCACAATTAATTTACAAACCACAGAAAATAAATCGTTTTAGCTGTGTAAAAAATGATTTCAATTTAAACGTTTATACCCAGTAACATTTGAACATGTAACAATTTCTTGGTTGAAAATTTACACACTTAAGGGATGAAAACAAATAATTCTTATAAACGGGAAACCACTATATTTTTTACATTAGCACAATTTTTTAAATTTACAATTTGGTACAATTTAATTTAATTTGGTACATGTTGGGTTATAAAATTGCTTTAAAAATAAAGAATAAGTAAAATTAAATTTCAAATATATCATATATATAGAAACTTGAGCATCAAACATACAATAAAATAGTATTTACAAGTATTTACGATTGTTATCAACGAAATGGTTGGGAACTGTTCTATACGTTTCTTAGAATACCTTCATGCATTTATTCCAATATATGTTTATTCAGAATAGTATTTTCTTGTTTCTTAAAAAATCTTATTGAAAATTCTCCATAATAAAGACATGTCAAGGTTCAAAATGGCCTTTAAATTAGCAACATGGAATTGCTGTTATGAATAGACATTAATACATGATAAGTTTTATTTAATTTTATAATTCTTAACATAATAATTTCTAACTTAATTTCCAAATTGTTGCAAGTTTTGAAAAGTTTTTGCCGGCATTTAAAAAATAAATAAACAAAAAATTACAATCCTCATTTTCATAATAATTATTTTTTTAATATGTTTCTTAAAACTTAAATTTAATAGATTTTTTATATATACAAATAACAACAACAAAAACTACATAGCATAACAAAACTTAAAAAACAAAAAATATGTGTGTGTATTTTTTATATTTTACGAAAAAGGCAAAATTAAATTTTTATTGTGAAAATAATAACTTTGAAATTTTAATTAAAAATGAAAAGAAAGTAACAACAATAAACTTAAACTCATAATGAAAAAACTAAAACGAATTTATGTTTCTTTTTCGTAATTTAAGATTTTAAAATAGAACCATTTGTGAAATGACCGCCCTGGTAAAGATTTTAAAATTTAGAATAAAATAAAAAATACCCACCATAGTTCCGAGACTTTTAAAAGCATTATATTTCTAGTCTTTTTGATTTCAATTAATTAAACAAGTCTTTACCATTGTTAGAAACGAATAGAAAATCAACAACTACAACATTAAATTTGTAATAATTTCTGTACTTTTTTCTTTTCTCTTTTCCTGTTTTTTTTCCATTTCACCATTCACTTTCAAAATTTTTCCCACACCTTTACATATTGTGTGGGATGTGTGTGTTTGCTAAAATATAAAACAAATCCAATAAAAGGCTGCTACTATGGTTGCCGTGGCTCAGGCGCAAGCCCAAGTTCACGCCCAAGCGCAAGCTCAAGCCCAGGCACAGGCCCAAGCGCAAGCACAAGCACAGGCTCAAGTTCAAGCACAAGTGCAAGCTGCCCAGGTTCAGGCACAAGTTGCTCATGCCCAAGCTCAAGTTGTTCAAGCGGTTGCCGCTCAACAACAGCAACAACAGAAACAACTACAAGATCTCAATCGTGCTGTCATGATACAACGAATGCAGGCCCAGGCAGCTGTCGATGCTGCTGTTGCTGCCCACGTTGTTCGTCCCGGTGGCCCAACTGCTGCAGCAGTTGGTATGGTAAGTTTGGATTTCATTTTCATTAGTATACTGAAAATTTTCCAAAGAAAACAACAAAAATATAGATGTATAAACTTTTTGCCCTGCTGGATCATTGACAATTCTTAGTACACAAT
Organism: Bellardia pandia; assembly: GCA_916048285.2. Taxonomy (NCBI): domain Eukaryota; kingdom Metazoa; phylum Arthropoda; class Insecta; order Diptera; family Calliphoridae; genus Bellardia; species Bellardia pandia. The sequence goes on from OU696530.1 coordinate 57,640,245, forward strand.
ATAACACTCTGTTTGCAACTCAATTCAATAGAGATTCAGAAATTAATTTATACAGATTAGACAAATCAAAGAATTATCGGTTAGATCAGCAATAATTGTTTGAGCCGTTCTTAAGCTAGCAGTCAGGAATCCAGGGCGATTGAAATGTTTATTCACAAAATTATTGGAATTTCACAATGAGTGTTTGTAAAATCATTGTTAATTGTACTTTTGCATCTATCACCTTTAAAGATTTAAAATTTGTAACTTTCAAAAGCTGTAAATCAGTAGCAGTTAATGCAATTAAAGTCACTAAAATAATAAAAATCTGTTTCGTAGTTAATCAAACTATACAGGATTTATACCTAATAGAGTAAGATCAAAACAAAAAAAAAAAAATTACCGTAAATATATGAAGCTGAGTCATGGCCCAAATTGTCTTTTTAGTGCCTCATTGTACAATAAAGTTAAATTTACCTTGGTTTTAAAGATAAAATGCCCAGATAAATTGCTATATTGGCACAATAGCTGATTTCCAAATATAGATGACAAACTAGACAGTTAACTGAGAGCCAAAAACTCAAGACAGTTGTCAAAAACCTGGTTCATGAGAACATACTGTCATGTATGTATTTGGTTATTGTATCCATGTGTGAAAGAGAAATTTTGTTTTGTTTTAAATTTATCTGTTCTTCCCTTGTAAAAAATAAACACATTTTAGGTCATGAGTTAAAAAAGAAAAGTTTTTTTTTTTTTTTAAATTCTGTTTTATTGATACCAATTTAAAATCGGCAGATGTCCCCTATTTTCACAAAATGTTTAATCACAACCGTCTGGGATGTACAAATTATGTTCGTATTCGTACAACCTCATAATTAAGATATTATCGTGGCCAATTACAAAAATATTTGAAAAAAATTTTTTTGATCAAATTTATATTTGTATCAGATATCGGCAATGAATCGTTTTTTTACGATTCACAACTACTCATAACATTTTAAGTATAAGTGGTTTTAAATCATTGAAATTTAACTACTCTGAGTTACTCAAACTCAAAACAACGTTGACTTATAAATGCGGGTGAATATAAGTATGACTACAACGCCGACATCGAGCTCATACGATTCCCAATATGTTTGATTCATAAACAACGGTATTTAGATTTACATCTTAAGAAAAATACTCACATACTCATAAAGTATTCAACTCAGTTAAGTCATTGAAAAAAAATTTCAGCATATTCCGTTAGGTATTTATACAAAATAAGTAAAAAAGAAATATAAAAACATACAAGTAAGTTTATAGGAAAACATATTGTGGAAAATATAACATTTATTATTTTATATAATTTTTATAAGCGGACTGTAAAAATGAACGACTCTCGCATGAGTGTATGCGAGTCATACTTATTTTTTTATCGTCTACGTACATTGAGTTAAAGAGAGTCAAAATAAACAACATCATACATGAGATTAAGTCTGAATATAATGAGTACTTCAAACTTTAAAGTTGAATATTGGTTTGATGATATTGAGACAAGTATGAGTACGTATAAGTATAACAAATTATAAGTCATGATTCAAGTACTTTTTCAGTACTCATAACTGATCTCTGATTTGTATAGAGATTTTCATTCTCAAGATGATCTGAAATTCCTAGAAAATTTAGTCCCACTAGACACACAATGCAATGCTGCTTGCAATGTTTTCATTATTTAGTGAAAGAAACTTTTTTTGTCTCTCAACTAGTAAATTTTATTAAGTTCTTTCCACTTTCGATTTGTGTACATGTAAATAGTCGGTCAAGTTCATAATAAAGAGTGATTTTTTAAGAGCTTCCATATTTGATTAAAAAAACACATCTAATTTAGAGAAATGTATGAAATCTTTATTTGAGTCGATAGAACGATTATATAATTCAATGTTTAAAAATGAGTTCATGTAAGTATTGACCGCGGCTACGCCTCAAATGGTTCATACGCTGGGTCAAATTTTGGCATACTCTCTCCAACATATCGGCCGGTATCTCACGAATAAATTCTTAAATATTAACTTCCAGTGCGCCAACCGTTGCGGGCTTGTCCCTATAAATATGAGCTTTAACATAGTCTAAAGGCGCACGATCTAGGCGGTTAATTGACCGACCACAAACATGAAATTAACTGTTAACCGAACTCGGCTCTCAAATTCTCAATTTCACTCAAATTTTTAATCTTCGCATGGTAGCGCTCGCTATTCACAGTAACTTTCCTGACTTCGTCGTCTTTGAAAAAGTACGGTCCAATGATGCCACCGGCTTAAAATCCACACCACAAAGTTCTTGCAATGCTTCTGGCTGATCTTCACACCAAATACGAACATTTTGCTTCATTACGTATCCATTCAATCAGAAATGAGCTTCGTCGATCAAGCATGAATTTTGGTAATAGAATTCAATAATCTTCGAGAGTTTTTCGTTTGTAAGTCGATTCATGGTTAAATTATAGACCAAACTGAATATGTTTAACAGTAACATGTTACACGAAAACAGCTTGCCAAAAAGATAGTTGCTAAAAAAATACCTACCACTTGAGTTAATAGAAGTTTAGTTTAATAATTAGCTTAAGACTAATAATTCGGTGACAAATTATCTGTGTTTTTGATTTAAATCAGATCTGAGCCAGCTTCTCGAATATGTAATTGCTTAATTCAATGTTCCAACGCACATGTTTACATACAAAGCAGGTCAATAAACATTACAACCTGGAATATGTACGTATACGTAAATTGAGTGTTCCTTCTTGACTTTTGAAATTAAAATTGTCAGCTAAATTGCTATATTGGCGAATTATCCACAGTAACCCCCATAAGACGAAGTTGGACGGAGTTGAGTAAATGTAGCTTCCAGTTAAGTATTATCTAAGTTTAAAGAAACGTAATTGGCAAGTTAACGCCAATTTACACATTGGAACAATAAAAACATTTCGCACATTCACAGATAAATTTTACATTATGACACAAATAAGACGGAATCTAGTATTTTCTTTTTCTTATTTCTTTTAAACTTATTTGTTTATTACTAAATTTTAAAACTCACAAAAACAGTTATTGTAATTAAAATATCGAAATGCTAACAAAATTCTTAGTTTTAAAACCATAGGTGAAAAATAGCATCGTTTGAATTTGATTCCAAATCCTAAGTAGAAAAAAATGTGTAGAAATGTTATTAAAAAAAACGTTCTCGTTTTGAAAATGTAAAAAAAAACGAAAGAAATGCCAAAGCTTTGTATTTATTTTATATATTTGTATGTATTTCATACAAAGTTGAAAAGGACTAAATGAAAATGGAAACAGAGTTTTGGTAGTTAATTACGTATCACTGCTATGGTAGCTTAACGAGTATAAAACTAGGTTGTCATTTTTTATTTAACTTTAGCAAATTTCAAACCTAATCCTGCAAAGAAGATTTAAAGACATTAGTGTGTTTAAGGAATCTGTTTTAATATATGTATTTATAATTAAAATAATTCATAATTGGTATAAATTGCAGAACTAGTTTCATACTACCAGATCACATTTAACTAACAAACAGGGCCAATCAATAATACCAATTCGAATTGTATGTATATATCTATGTATGTACATTAGTTTTTGTGAACGATTCGATTCAAATCCCATAACAGTAAGAGAAACCCATACTACTACAAATAAACAAAAAGTAAGTGATTTAGTAGTGAATAATAAATAAATAATTAATTAAAAATACATACAGACAAGTATTAAATGATAAAGTTGTTAAATATTTTAAATAAATCCAAATGCTAAATTAGCTAACCAAAGTAAGTACAATTTTTTCAAATTATTACTATTATTGAATTGTCGTAATGGTTGCTGAGTTGGTTGATTGATTGATGGATTGAAATGTCTTAAATTTAAAATAATAATAATAATACATATATCTCAATGTTTTTGTAAATTGTAAATTTTTAAGCAAAACAAATTTTGTATATGGGGCAGTTTTAGTGTAATCTTATATTTTTCTTTAAATGCATTTTACAAAAATAAAAACACAATACTCACAAATTATATTTAGTTTTTTAAGGTTCTCCTGCTTATTTTTTGAGAAACACATTAAAATTAAAACAAACCTTTGTGTAATGTCAAACAACTCACAAACTCTCTACAAGAAAGAATATGAAAACATGCGCTATGGTTACAGGTTTTGTTAAAATTATTTTTCTTTTCATTTTTAAAATTTATTCATTTAACATTTACCACATTTCATATGAATTTCTTTTGAAATTTATATCATTACTAAATTCTATACAGATATGAACGGACGGACACAAATGCAGCTTTTAATATTCTGGACAATATTAATTCATTAATTGCATGTTAAGAATCTCAACTACCCAGTCGCTTATTAGTGGAATGCATTTAATAAATTTAATTTAATTTTTTATCTTATTGTATAGATATTGATATTGTTAATAAACATATGTATGTGTATGTTAACAATATGGTTTAAATGTTAACTTTGGTTTTCAAATCTGTTATGAGGTTTTTAAATGAATTCATTTTTTCTTAGCTGCATTTTGATTTGTTGCACTTTTGAACTGAACAATTATTAGATATTAATTGGTTTTTGAATATTTTCCTAAAAAACATAAAACTATAGATGGTGAACTGAAAAAATTAACAAAGTCACATACAAAAAATAATAAACATTTTATTTTTTCATATTGTGTATCAATTCAAATCTACCATTTTAATTAATATGCAAATATGGCTAAAAAATACATTTTTTTTCTGACAATTTCATTATTCTCCAATTATTTGCAAATATAATTAGAATTTCAGTTTTATTTATGGCCGAATTCTCGGTCATTAGTTAACCATTGGTAAACTAAAATACTAACTATTTTTTAACTATTACTATTAAGACTATGAATTTAGCCATTATTCAAATTCGTAAGACATATTTACAATTTGTCGCTGAAAACAATTGTAATTTTTTTTTTCATAGCAACAGCTGTTATTTGACTAATAGTTAACCAACGACGTTTGGGGGTTTAACTAATGGCAAACTAAGCATTGCGAATAAAGAATCATTGGTTAAGTCTTTGCCATTAGCTAACTAAAGACTGTGAAGTTAGCCATTAGTGATTTGGATGTCCAGTGATCTTCCATTTTTTTATTTTTTTATTTTATTATAATAATTTTCTATTTCAATTAATTTGCTCAGATTTTTTGCAATAGTTAGCAATATTACTTTATTTTAGTTTTAGGAAAAATAACATGAAACTTATATTACTGATCGAATTCAAATGACGATACAAATAAATATTTCGAAAAGTTTCCTCATTACTTTATGTTTTCTCAAAAAAATAATAAAGACTCGGTAAAAATTCACCAAGAACAATCGAAATTGGTCTTCTTACTATATACATATGTATGTATGCACAAAGCGAAATTAATTGTCGTAAGCTTACTCGAAGTAGAGTTGACAAACAAATTCAGAATTGTAGTGAAATGATTAAAAATAGCCAATACTTATTTTTTCTTTAATTTCACTGGGTTTATTTATTATGTTTTATGGAATAGAATTACGATATTAAAATCCTTAAAATATGATAGGATATCCGTTGGTACTTACAGATAAATGCGACAAAAATTACCCTAAAGAAATTGTCAGTTTCAATTTCGAAATAAAACAGTAATATCAATTATTCGTCATCTCAAGTGATAGATTCCTTTTTGAAATTTCACAATTTCAAAACTTTATATTTTTTAGATTTCATTACCATAAAATATTGCACTTTGTTTGCCTCAAGAAGTGAAAATGTTATTATTGACTGAAACCTGTTCATATCTGTATAAAATTTCATTGGAACTCAGTAGTACGTACGGAAGTTAATAAGAAAACTGGTTAGTACACATTTATAATTTTATTTTACCACTTATAAGTTACTTATCATCATAACAATATCATGTATTCCATAAATTTTTCACCAAAATCACAAATTTTAAAAGTAGAAATTAATGATTACAAGACAGTGAGTACAACTTATTGAAATTTAAAACAAAAGAAATAATAATTAAAACACTATGTGTCGCTTTCGCTAGAAAAGACGACGAATAGTAAGTACGTTTCATATTTGTTTTTCTTAATTTACATATGTATTACAAACTTTTTAATTATACTTACTACTTAATTCTTTTACCAAAAAAAAAAAAAAAAAAAAAAAAAACATGAACATTTTAAACAAACTGCCTTTTTTAAGTATTCATTCATTGTAATGCGAAGCAATTTACTCAATTAAAAAATAATAATGAAAACAAAACAACTATATACACTTCACTACTATTGAACTACAAAAACAAAATAATTATTTACATAAATTATTGATTTATTATTGAATTAATATTATTATTGTTTATATAATTACAATTACAATTATAATTATTGTTCTTATTATTATTATTATAATTATTATTTATTTTTAATTTTAAGTACCGAAAACAAAACAAAAAATCCTATTAACATTTAGAAAATTACTACATAATATTATAATATATTTTTGTGTATAACTTAATTTTACTAGACCTCAAATTGTGTGGGTCCTTACTTTATTAATTTTGTTTTTGCTTTTTTACGTTTAACGACTAAGATTTGTATTAATGTCATCTTTCTTCTATATTTCTTTCGTTTCTTCGTTTTCATTTTGGTCTGTGTGTGCTCGCTCGTCTTCTGTTTCTGTTTGTGTTAATGATGGGTGTTTGGCACACTTTTGGTAAATGTAGATGCAATTACCCGGTCAAATGCAATTAGTACAACCAATGATGCGACCTGCAATGGCAATTGCAGCACATCATCCTCATCATCCTGCTTTACTTGGTGGTAATTTAATGAGAGCACCAGGTGGTATTCATGGAATGCCTGCGGGTAAGTTGAAAAACATTATTTTCTTAATTACTTATGTACACATGTATTACGGATGCCAAACAGGACTGGTTTTTCAATGAAATCCAATCCAATGAAACCCAATTTGTTTTAAAATGCAACAAAAATCCCGATACCGGAATTAGGGATTTTAAAATAAATCCTGGTTCATTTAAATAATAACTTATTTCAAAAAAGTTTCTTATTTACAGTTAGTGTCATTACTAAAGATATATGGCTAGGCAGTAGATTCATAAGCGAATTAGGGGTTGTAGGCTCGGTGATCTCAAAGGATTTGTAATGAATATTGCCTGGCTGCGCAACAGGGGAAGGGGCTTTGTGAGGGCTTCCAAGAGCGTTTCGCTCTTGGAACGTACCAAGTGTCTCAAATCATTTCCGAAAGGCATCACAATGGACCGTATTGGTCTCTGGGTGATGGTGTGGGGACAACCTCACACCGGCCTTCTAACCTAACCTAAAGATATATGTATGTTCAACTGATTCATTTTAAGACACCTTTGCATATTTTGTTATTGTTGTTATTATTTTTTTTATAAATACAAAAGTGAATAACCAAATGTATGTATTTATATGCCTTAAAATGCATCAGTTGAACATACATATGTACATCTTTAGTAATACCGAATATTAATGACACTAATTGTATGTTAAATATAATAATGTTTAAAAACAAAATTTTAAATTGATTAAAAGTTTATAAACCATTAACAAATAAAAAACATAATAAGTGTTAGATTGACAAAAATAATATGTCATTTTGCCTTTAATGTCTATATTATTATTTAATCGATCGATAAAACTTCTTAAAAATATTAAAGTATCTATAGAAAAGCGAATCTTGATTTAATTTTGTTACCAATGTATGAAGCTGAAAAAAATATCGTTTACATCGTTTGTAAGCAAAATTGTTAGCAAATTCTTGTATTCTGATTCAGAGAACGGTTTGAATGCAGAATTTTATGCTTTCGAATGCAATCACAAAATGTGAGCATGTTGTTGTCAATTCATACCATTTGAGAAGAGCAATACATGACACCATTCAAAAAAATGAAGTATGACGAATACCATGCATTGCATTGCATGTCTTCTATTAATGTCACCTAATACTCACAAAAGCAACGAATACACAACGAATGGTACGAATGTTTGTAATACTTATTGAATGAAAAGTTCAAATTAAAATTTTACTTGTTGATTTTTTTTTGATGGTATAAAAAACACCGTTATTTACTTTTTCCAAAATTTCTGCGTGCTGCATTATTTGAAGTACTAAAAAGCATATCACTAGGCCAAAACTATACACAAATACATTAATTACTCCAACAGGTCAACGAATACTGAACGAATGGTGCGAATGTTTTTAATTTTTTAATGTATCATCATTACATTTCGTTGCTTGATATATAAAGGCATTATAAAAAACGATTACGAGAAAGGCAATCAATAAAAACAATGTAAGCATTACATGGCAAAATCAATAGTTGATGTTATCGAGTGACTGCATGGCAAAATCAACCAATGGTGTGAGTATGCAATGAAAGCGAATACTTTCATTCTGTTCTCTGTTCTGATTGCATAAACAATCCTTTCTCATTCCCCGAAACAAATAATTCTTATTCAATATTTTATTCCATATTATTACAGACATTATTAGGTGATGTGGAGGCTTTTACATATTTAAATTACATTCATTATTTCATTCGTTTCGTAATCAACGTGTTTAATTCATTTCTAATACCAAACATTCCTATCTCATTATTAAATTCAATCTTCAATTGTGGGGTTTTTAGTAAATCATCCAAATAATATTGAACACAAATATGTTTTGTATATATAAAAATAATATGGTACAATTTTATGATGATCGGTCCATAATTAGTCATAGCTCCCATATAAGGCCCACTTCCGAAAATCACTTTAACGACCATAAATTTCTTAAAAATGTTGGTATCTAAATAAAATTCAACACAAATAAGAAAATGATTACACCTAATTTTATAATGGTCGGTCCATAATTAGTCGAAACTCCCATATAAGAGACCGTAATTTACTTTAACTTCCATAAATCTTTTAAAAGTATTTACATCGAGATAATGTATAACATACAAAATATTTATATTCATACAAATCATGACACTAAATTTTTGGATGATCGGTCCATAATAGGTTATATCTTCCATATAACGCCCATTTCTGAAAAACTTTTTATGCATATACTGGGTGTAGGGTATTATATGGTCGGGCTTGACCGACTATACTTTTTTACTTGTTTTTATTTCTATTTAGTATTAAGCTAATGATCTATTTAGTATTAATGCATGATGATGGAAATTTCCAGAATATTTTTTTCTACTAAATTAATACCATAAATATATACTAAGATTTTTTAATCGTTTTCCTTTAATTTTGAACATGAATTTCACCAATAAAGAAGAAATCATTCCAAGAAGAGTTAAATCAATTAAAGCTCTTTATATAGGAATTTTGAAATTCCAAAAACTATGCATTTGAGTTTGGCAATCTGAAATTAATTTTAATTCTTTCACCTTTATTTCTTCGACAAACGTCTTAAAATTTAAATTAAATGACTTTCAACTGAAAATCCCTAATACATATTAGTGATTGGCATCCCTAATATGCTGCTGCCAATCCCTAATATGGTCATATATATTTTTTTTTGAGTTATAAACGTTAATTACTTATTATTTGTTGGTTTTGTTCGGCTACAGGTCGGTGAATAAATAAAAACTTTTGATTTTTATTTTAAATATTTTTATTGTTGTTCCCAATATTTCAATTAGCGTCGCTAATCATCTTCGGGGGTATTTAAAAAATAATAAATAACACAAAAATTTTTTTTATTTTACACTTATTGCCCTTCTGCTTGGATTTTTGTTACTTTTGTTACCAAGCAGAAGGACAATAAGTGTAAAATAAAAAAAATTTTTGTGTTATTTATTATTTTTAAATACCCCCGAAGATGATTAGCGACGCTAATTGAAATATTGGGAACAACAATAAAAATATTTAAAATAAAAATCAAAAGTTTTTATTTATTCACCGACCTGTAGCCGAACAAAACCAACAAATAATTAACCATCAATAAGGTCTACTAAAAACATACGTTAATTACTTATTATTTATTTTTGTAGGTCTTTTAGGTCCGATGCAAGCAATACCTATGACTGGAATGCCAGGTGGTATACCCGGTATGGGTATGATGTTACCAGGAAATCCAATGTTACAAATGATGCCACGTTTTCGGTGATCATACCCCCCAGGGCAACTGTGTATAGCGCCCGTTGCAAACGTGCCTATGTCATCTATTATCTATCGTAACTACAAAGATTAACTAAAGCACACTCGGACAACCAAATAGAAAGAAATAAAGCACTTTCTTACCACATTCACCAACTCATCGTTTACCAGCTGTTGGCTCGCGTGTGTGCAAGATTCCAACATCATTGCATATATGTATGCCGACTGGATGCAACGCAAGCAACACTAAAACGTAGTAATATTTTAACATCAAATAGCAACACCATTGTATAGCACGCCTCAGTAATTACATTAAATAGGCTAATTGAAAGCAGACTACATCCGTTCAGTTCAGCAAAATATCGAAATTTCTATATGCCACGTATAGGAGTTTCTACAATAATTCTTCTACAACAAGCAAGTTTTGAAAAAATTCTTTCTTTTATTAATGCAATGATTTCGTATTGTTTATTTTTCTTAATGTTAATTACTTTTCTACATATATTTTAACTATACCATTTATATTTTTCATTTCATCTTTTGTTTTGGCAAGATTCTCTTAAGAAGCCAACATACATACAATGTTTTTCCTACAAACAAAAGAAAAGGCTGATTTCTTATTAGCAACTCTTTTAAAGTTTAAAAAGAGAACACGCAAACATTAAAGCGTTAGTATTAATTATTTAAACGAAAAACAAAAACAAAAAAAAAAAAAAAAAAAATCAGAATGAAAAAAAAAATCAAAATGAAATGGTAAATATTAATCTATAAATACTATTTAATATAAACGTTTGCAATACATAATACATAATATAATTACTTACATACATAAATACATACATTTACAATAATAAGGATAAGGGTGATTGATATATGCCAAATTTATTTCTACTACATACCTAAAGTTTCATTTTATTATAATCAATATTCAATATTTATGTTCAATACTTTAATTGTTTTATTAATTTTTCTTTAAGATGTAATTTTGGAAATTAATTTCACCTGGGTGTTCGTTCGTTCGTTCTCTTGCACACGACACACAGATAACACATAACATTTCTTCATCTTTATACTCTATAATACTTTTCTAATAACATCTACATATATATAATCTTCTATTGTTATTAGTACATATATACAACATATATTGCTGAATACATAAAGAGTCATATTTAGTACTAACCCCGCTCACAAACCTCTTTAGTTAATTCATTTTTTAGTCTTCTGCTGTACAGTTCACACTAAAACACTGTGTTATGCAAACCCATTATACCACTCCGCCTACCTTCTTCACCTTTATCATTGTGTTTAACATTTTTTTCATTACTTTTCATACTATTTGGTTCATTTCTAAAGCTTTTTGGTTTATATTTTCCGTATTTGTGTGTTTTTCTCTCTTTATTTTTTGTTTATGCATTGTAAATTTGTTTTATGCCATATACAATTTTTAAACAATAAATAAATTACATAGTTTTATGTCTAATAATTAATTAATAATTAGTTTTTGTTTGATTTTTTATTTGCGAACATTTAGTTTTAACCGAAGAAATGTGCGAATTAAAATGGAATGCCATTGCAAAATTTACTTGTATATTTGGAGTTTGACAATATTTAATGACGTTTTCTTTTCTAAAAATAGTTGTTTATTTATTTGATATTTGTTGCATATCGTTAACGATTTTCTATCTACACAAAATTAAGCGATACTATGATATACTATTTTACTACAGAGATAACATGCCTCAGGTGTGAATGTGCGACATCATTCCAAGCTAATCAGAAATTGGTTAGATGTTAATGAGCTTATACAATTTAATGAGACAAGGCAGTCACCGGACTTAATCCCAATAAACAACCATTGCAAGAAGTTGAAAAACTGAACTGAAAAAATAATGAGATTTGAAAAACTAAAAAACTATGTTCCATAATATCAGTGGAAACATGTCATAAATATATCGCCAAACCAAAAAAATTAATTCTTGAAATATGTATTTTAATTTTGGTTGAAACATCAATGAGTTTGATTACTGTGTTTGTCATGGGATGTTTATAAAAACACTTTACTAAAATCTGTTATAAGTAATTCGATTATTTAAATTAACAAATAACGTTACAACTTGGCTTGCAAAGAAAATGTGATTTATGTTTACTACTTCTTTAATTATAGCTTAATAGTGTAGCATCTTTCCAGTATTTGTGGGTAAAAAGACAAAATTTTACCAGAAAAGAAAAAGCCGTCGAATTTATTGTTTTTTTTTAATTTATTATTAAATAAAGAAAAAAAATTTACCGGAATAATTTTACAATTTGCATTCTTTTGCTTTTCGAACATTTATTAATTAGTAAATACATCATACATTATTGTTTTGTTTTTAAATCGTTGCTATAACAAATTGTCCTCCTGCAATATTTAATTATTTTCCACTCATTAATGTTGTTGCCGTTGTTATTGTTATTGATATTAATCAAAACCAATGCCAAATAAAATCTGCATTCACGCCTGTACATCTTGTAGTTTTTAAACTTTAAATAATTTAAACCAAACAAAATTGAATATTTCAATTAACTTTTAATAATATTTATAGTAATAATAATAATAAAAACAAAACAATAATAATAATAATTATAACAATTTTATTTAATATTTTACTTAATGTTTTCTTCGTTTTTTTCGTTTGTTTTTTTTTTCTTTCTCCAGTAAATAGGAAAATTTACTCACACACTCAACAGGTTACTCTGCGAAAGCTCTGCGTTTTGAATGACTTTCTAAAATTGAATTGAATATTCTTCTCACTCAATCCTAACTAAAACCAAAACATAAAAATGAGTACATATTAATAATTATGTATGTTTTATGCAGTGGATGAGTATATTTTAAAATTTCTTTTTCTTTAATTAATACCTTTTTTTAATAATTAGTTGTCGTGTATGTTTAAAATTGAATTTTAGTACAACAAAAAAGTAAATCAGAAAAGCTTAATTTTATCTATTTAATTTAGTAAAAAATCAAAAAAGTAAAAACAACATTAATACATACAAGAAAACCTTAAACAAATGTATAATGTTATCCTTGCGTGTTCTCTTCCTACCACTAACTACCTATAGACGTTTGTGTTTGATCCATTTCATCCTTTTGTTCGGTATGTTAAAATCTAAATTAATTAATATTTGTATTTTAGATTTATTTTTTTTTTTAATTTTTGTTCCTTTTCCAAATTCATTTTCTTTTTCAATTATTTTGTGTAATTTGTTGTTTTATTTAAAACCTGTTTTGGATTTAAGTAATTGTTTATAATAATTTAGTGGTTAAATGGTAAAAAAATGTTAAAATTTAATAATAATGCAATTATTTTAATTTAAAGTCATTGTTGAATTTCAAAACATTTTAAAATTTTATACAATAATCTAAACGTATTGAAATGTGCCGTTTTATTTCAAAATTAAACTATATGTTTGTTCTCGTTATTATTGTATCGTATTTGTTCGTGTTCGTGCACCACCCAACCACTAAATTTCGTTTGGATTTTTTTCGTATGTTACGGTTAGTTTCGCTAGTGATTTTTGCCTGGAGTGTTTGTTTTTATTTTGAAGTTCCGTAAGTTTTTATTTCTTATCTTATTTTGTACTCCTTAATTTGCGATTTTATTTTTATTTTTATTATCATTTTCATTAAATTAAGATTAATTTCACTTTAATCGCGGTTTTCACACTCACAAACATACTGAGAAAAGGTAATAATTTCATATTTCGTATTTTATATTGTACTATTTTTTTTATTAGTTATTTTGGGTGTATGTATTTATTCTTAAAAAATATAGATACATATTTTTGCTTTGAAGAATAATAATTGGTTTTGGTACAAAAATCTCTTGAACATCGAAATTCTAACGCAAGGTAACATTTTTTTTAAATTAAATTTAATTAAATATGCTTTTTATAACATTTTCAATTTTGAGTGCTTTGTGAGTTAAATATTTTTTAGGGGGTTTTAGTTTGGCGAGTTTTTAAGGACTTTTAAAACACTGTAGATACATTTCTGAATGTTGAAGAGAATACTGTATCCATTAATTTATTAATATCGTAACGAGTTTACTTAATTCACTAAAATCTTAATTCAGAATTGTAAAACCAAACTCAACAAAACAAATACTTCTTGTCTCATTCAAAGGCTTTTATTTGAATAGAATTTATTCATTGTTGAATTGTTGTTAATTCAAATCTCTTTCCAATTGATTGTAAATATTTGTTCTTCATTCAATTTGTGTTTGATTAGTTTCATTTACAAAATGAATTGAAACAAATTTTCTAAAACCTATTTGTAATATATTTCAATTAAAGCAACATTTAGTCATTAATATATTTTAATAACTTATTTTGTAATGGATTTGAATTAAGAAAATATTGTATGATTCAATGTAGAATTAATGCTATAAAGAATGAATTCTCAAATGAAACTCAGGCCAATTGGTCAAGTTGAAAATATTTACCGACTACATCTTAATCTAAGTTGATTCAAAATTCTCGCGAACTGAAACTTTTGCTATCAAATCAACTTTCCGAAATTGTATAACAAAAAGACGAAATTAAGTTTGTCATGAAATGAATTTGATTAATTTTTCTTCGAATTTCTTATATAAATCTCAATTTACCATACTTGGTCCGACAATCGACACAATTTCGATTTACTTCAATAAATCCAAATGTGTTTATTTGTTTTGTTTGGATTTCATTAATTATGACACAAATTAAAATTAAAGTTCAATATTCTCGAATATATTTTTGCACAAATCACTAGATTCACTTTTTATTAAACTTTTAAATTATGGAGAATCTAATTTTGGCTTTCTGGTACCTAGCTTTCACACGTTTTTTAAATTATAACTTGCAAATATTCAATTATTTATCTACAAGAAAAAGTTCTCAAATCGTTCCCAAAAAAGACAATATATTGCCGTTTTCTTAAAAAAAAGTCGTTTCATGCATTCTTTTGGATTTACCCGAAACAGATTAAAGTGATAAATACTTATATGATTTTTTTTTTTTGTAAAATAAACATAAATTCCTTTTGTAAGTACAATAAACAAAATAAAATATTAATAATAATAATACTCGTATATATGTACGTGTTAAATAATAATGTTTGAATGTTATCACTACAATTTCATTTATACGTTTAATTGTTCTAAACAGGAAAAAATCCTTAATTTGATTTTGAACTAAATATTATACCGCCCCAGCACCTTTCTCTTAAAATGTATCATAACAAACAACAACCCCCCCCCCCCCCTTTATCCGCTCTTGTACTATAGTTTTTCCCAGTCCCGCCTATTTAAACTAGTATCTAATCATCAATCACACTTGTATTGTATTGTATTGTTGTTCATTAGTATTAATAGAATAAATAAATAAATTAAATGTTTAAATACTCAAATATAAATTTACAAAACAAATGGAAAAAAGGAATCCTATAGACAAATGCAAAAACCAAATATTTAAAAAAAAGCATATGCAGAAATACATAATTAGTAGAAATTCTAGGTATGTAATAATTTCATTTTCTTCTTCCTATATATAATATCTGTCTTTGTGACGCTCGCTATTGTTCATCACTGTACTACATACATTATTATTATATTACGCCTTTGTTAATTAACCAATTAATTAGTTTTCTTTTTTTATACAAATAGAAGACAATAGAAATCATCATTTTACTAACAATTGCATATACATACTCGTATATGTATATATGTACATACACACATAATAAACAAATTATTTTAAAGCTCTTTTGTATAACACTATAACAAATGAATGTATTAGCTGTGTTCTCGTACTTGTCAGATTTGCAGGTTTTAGTCAGAGTTTGAAAAAAAAAAAACAGAAACAGCAAAGGTTTGTGACAAATTCTGAAAAACTTTTGTAATTGTATCTAAGTAACAAGACAGTAAATTAAAATCTTCAAATTCATATAGCTTCCAGAACTAATTGTAGTTTGATTATTGTATGTATATAATCTAAACTTAGCATTAACAAATAAAATTTAGCAAGTTGTGATTGAACATCAAATTTAAATACATTATTAAATCTATGTACATGTCCACATCCAATCATAATATATGTATGAATACTAATAATTTTTTATTTAACACTACAGTGGTTTGTTCGAAATTTAAATGGCTTAGAACAGGAGTGCCCAAGCCCTATACTCTTGGTGCTCTTTTGCATTTGTAAAAATGCTTAGCTATAGGCTGTGTGTTTTGTATACTCATTGCAGCACACAGCACTAGCAATACGAAATACACAAACAACTTTGCCTTTTTTGTTTTTTTTTTTTTTTTGTCGTACTTCACTCTATACACGCAAGCGCAAAGCAACAACACTTTCGTCAATGTAGATTTTGTTATTCTTTAAAAAAGTGTGTTGTTTCTTTGTATGTATTGGCTTTTACAACAAAAAATACTGAATAAAAATTAGTTTTTATTTAAATGTATTGGTGTTTGCTTTTACATAAGCAACTTTTGGACACTCCTGGTTTAGAAGTTGATATTCTATTTGTGGTTACAAAAATTAAGAGTTGTAATTCTGCCCCTATTGCGGTTCACAACTTTTTTAATAATTTGGTCGTCTTTCATAAATCGGTATTGCCATTCACAACTTATATGTAGTAGAGTTACCCTGTAGGAAGTCAAACACATTTTTAAGTAACTTCAAACTGGTTTTTTAATAAACACATCTAGTTGCTTAAGTGACTTTTTTTCTTGTCGTCGACTCATTATTTTAACATAGGCATGTCATAGGCTGTAGTCAATTGGTCACCTCTGCATGACTTTTAAATTGACAACTAATTACTTATTTCCCAACCAATTTATAGTTAATTAAAAAATGGGTTATTAATAATCGGTTTATACTAAATTATTTAAAAACCACTTTTTTTAAATTAAATTTTAAACTTTCGGTCACTACTTTTTGGGTAGACAATGCTGCCATTATGGCTTCATTTTGAGATTGAATTATCCCTTTGAGCTCCTTAATTTCGCCTTGAAATATAAATGTTTATATGAAAAACATGATATTTTTGCAGACAATAAATATTTTTATCTTACATGTCATTTCGGAAAACTTCGCATTCATTTCAGAAAATTTTGCATCAAATTGCTTTAAAACTTCAAGTGAACATTGGCAAGGCGCCTTATCGTCATTTTCTTTTCCATTATCTGTTAAAATACGATATAAGTAATTAGGCATATTTTTATGATTGTATAAGATACTTACCAGTAGTGCTCAGATAAATGCGCTTCATAATTGCTAGTATATATGTATGTTAATAGATTTGAATTGCTTTAATTTTTAAATTTTCTCTTGATAATTCTCGCTTGATAATTCTATTAAAATTGAGCACCGTTTACCTCAAAGACCTTGTTTGCTTTGATTGACATGTGACATTTGACTTCATGACAGCTTCTTTTGTTTTCTTTTTTTACATTTTGCTTTTATTTATTTCTTACATGTTGTGCTTCCCCCCTTTCAAACTCACTTTTCAAAGAAAACAACAGCGCAAGAGACTTGCGCAATATGTTTGGTTGATATCTGCATGAGATTTAAACCAATTTGTAGTCATTTGCAAAATAATTAATTTATAATTAATGTTTTTTATCAACTGACTATTTTATTTACTACAGGGTAATGTAGAGTTAAAGTCGGGTTGACTGACAGACGACCAAACTTAGTTGAGTTGAGAACGGCAATAGGGGCATTCATCTTCCTAATTTCTGAAGAGATCGGTTGATATAAATTAACTGAGTTTATTGCCTCAACTACAAAACTGCAACAAATATATTGGGTGTATAACTTAAAAATGCGGTACTTAAAAGAACATCTAGAGTTTCCTCTTACAAGATAATAATTTTATTTAAATTTAAATCATACTTAAGTACTAATTATACAAATCTTAACCTAGTGTAGTAGGCATGCGCACTTGTTCTTGTCTCTAATGTTTGTAAAATTCTATGCATGCGATAACACAAATTTTACCCCACGCAGATGTGCGAAAAACAAAAAACTATTTTCTTATCTACACAATGCATACAAGCGCGGAAAAATATTGACATCCATAAATTTTGTTTTACAAAGTTAACATTAAAGAATTTACCATATATGTTTTAAAGACAACTTGTAATAAATTATATAAACTTTGTTCATTTTTGAACATGCGGGATTCATAACAGATGGCTTATCCTTTCACCGCGCTTGTTGTCTTTAGTAACTTATTTGGTATTTTGAAGGGAACATATATTTTTATTATTTTCTTAGGATGTTTATTCATTTTTTTCCTAGTCTAATATAAATATTGTACTTTAACAATTGGCCAATTTAGATCCAATGAACATTCAATTCCCAATTAAATTTCTAATAAACCACTGCTTAACACGGTAAATAATAAAAACACTTGACAAATTTAGTTAATTTGTTCTGGCTTTTCTGGGTGGTTGTAAAATGTAATTGATATCGTAAATATTCATATACATATGTATAAGTATTGTATATTGCAAAGAATTGAAAACTATATACATATTGTACAGGTACATACATATATTAATTGTATGCTGAACATAAAAATTTGGCACGTATTAAATTTCCATTGTCATCTCTTTCTTTCACACATGTACAATTTCTCTCTCTTTCTCTCTCTCTAACTCTGTCTTTCTCTTACAATCTTCATTATTTATCTTCTGTAATTGTTTTGATCGTTACAAAAATACTGTAAGGATATTGTTTGTTTTTGTTTTAATAAAAACATTTGGATTACATATATATTATTGCACTACATATTTTCTTTGTATGTATAGTACATACAAAATTACATACCAACATATTAGTGTATAAATACATACATATAAATACATACATACATACTTACATATTACAATTATAACTATTTTAAATAACGTTATATAGATAAATATATAAATTCAAACATACATAACTATATTTTGTATTGTATTTAATTATAAAAGCGAAAAATATGTGACAAGTGATTGTCATAGGGCATTTCATTCACCTTTTTTTGTGTGAAACTTTTTGTGTAATCAATTTTTGTTTCTCCCACTTCTATTTTACTTTCTTTACTCTATCATTTCAGTTGTGTAAATTTATTTGATTTGGGCTTAAACTAAAACAGTTTTAGAAATGTATAATCAAAAAAAAAAAAAAACAATAATAAGTATGAAAATTGAATGAATGCCTCTATGACTTTGCGTAAAATTAATGTTGGACTTGAGGCAAATTATGTTTGCGTATCATATTTTGTGCTGAAAGTACCTCAAAGTGTATTCAGACAGATTTACAAAACATTTGTTTTATTATTTACTTACATACTTTTTTAAATTTATCCATAAACATTATTTCTAATGGAATATCACTGTAATATACTATTTTTTCAAATATTAATTTTGTCAATATTTATTTGTAAAAGTGCTACGAATAAAGGTGAAGGTTTAAAATAAATACTAAATAGTATATATTATATTTTTCATTTTCTTTTTGTGATATGTGTAGCTTGATTTTGAGACAAAAGTAAAAACTCTATTGTATAGTTTTTATAACTCTTGTAGTTTCGGATTAATGGCTTGTTTATTTGTAATTTGCAATTAATGAAAGGAAATTTAATGAAATTTGAAAGAATTTAATTGAATATAATGTAATGATTTTTATGACTTTGGTCAAACACTGGGCCATATCGCAAAAAAATGGTAATAAACGAATACGAAACTTCTAAACTAACTCTCACAAATATGAACCAATGTGATTCCAAATTTGATCCTCTATAGCCCAGGGAGGTTATTGTGAATTTCGATTCGAAAGCAAAAGCTTTCGAAATGCAATATACAAAATATACAAATTCGAACGATTTTCTTTTCGAATCGAAATACACAATTACACCCCAGTATATAATTTAAATTTATCCCCCTGTTCTATAAGTAGAGTGATTTTCAAAACGATCGATTCTCAAAAGCAAATTGTTCTGCAAATAGCACAATTTTGAACATTGGTTTAGGAGATTTATTATTTATTACTCTGTAATTGTACATTGCTTTAATTGCTGGTGACTAACTAATGGTCTTTTCTGAAAAAAAAAATATTGTTTTAAAATTCCTCAAATTTTCAGTTGGAAAATGATTTTCTAATTACATACAGGCATGTGATGGAAATCGAAATCGAAAACGAATTAGTTTTGGAAATACATTTTAATGCAGTTATAATCTAATTTTTAAAAGTTTTGTTGTAAGATTCTCTTTAGTAGCCCAATATCTTTATATATTATGTGATAAATGTTTTTCAATACAGAAATATTACGAAAAAATTGTTAGAAGTCAATTTTTTTTTCGATTTCCATCATATGCCTGATACTTTCATATATTTAAATTCCTTTCAATAATTTCATAAAATGTTCTGTTTATTTGGTTGTTTAGTTTCTTTCTTTTTTCTTACATTCTCTCTGTCTGTCTATCTCTCACTCTCTATTTAGTTTAATATATCTACCGAAAATGTATTTGAAAAGTTTTTAAACCGAATTTTATATTCTATTTGCTATTTTCTACACATAAATATTAAAAACAGAAAACTGTCTGACTAAGCTTTGGGCGACACTTGAGTAAATGGTTAAGCCTTATATAAAAGCCAAACTAAAGATTTATGTTTCGCCACATCAATATCCACTTACCCACCACAACCATAGTTTCACCAATTCCCAATTTGTTTTGCTATAACTCGCTGTGTCTACTATATCTTTGTAACTTAATCTCGATATCATTTCTTTAAACACACTTTTTATCCGACACTTGCTAAAAAATTCAAAGTATACGGATTTAAAAAAAACTTGCTAACGTTGGCTGTAATTAAGTGCTACCATATGAAAAAGTGTCACATTAATTTTACTGATCGATAAAGTTCCTTGCCCCTCAAACTATTGGAAAATTTCTAAAGTATTTCAATATTTGAAGCAAGCGATGAGTTTCGAAACACATCACAGTTTGCTTATTCTCATTTTCATCCGTGTGAAAAATTATGAAAATTAAGTAAAACTGTTGGATTTTTCGGTCCTTGTCACATGTTTATTTAAATCAAAATAAAACTATAAACATTTGAACATTTTATTTGGTAAAAATAAAAACTCTTTTTACAGGTTTGGTTTTAAGATGCTTATTTATTTGAAAATTATTAATTGTAATATTAAATATTGTTCAAATCGAGAAAAAAAGGATACAGCAAAATATTGTTAAATACTGTAAAAGCAGCCCGGTTCTTTATTTATTACATTAAGTTTCTCTACATATTTATACAAATTTTATTATTTTGTGAAAATATTTTAATTTTGTTTGCATTTATTTTAAGCTTTATAAATAAACAATACTATTTATTATTTAGTAAATAATTTTAATTTGAAAATATAATATAATTAAAACTGTTCTGTATTTCAATTGAATTAACATAAAATGGTTGTTTTTTTTAATATAATTATTTTAGTTTGACCAAATCAAACCAAATCAGGAATATATTTCAAATATTAATTTTTTATAACAGTTTTAGGTGGTTTAATAATTCCAGAATTTCCGCTCCAAAGATTAACAAAGAATTAAATTATTTCTATAATTCTTTGAATTAAATATCCTTCCGTTAAATTTTCTGTCAAAAACATTAGAAATAATCCATTTAGCCATAGATGTGAGATATCTCAGTAGGTCATTAAAAGTGGATTCACTCAATTGTTCTAAACAAAATATTTGTTCGAACAAAGCTTTTTTCATATGAAGTTTGATGTCTCTCTTTTTGAGAGAGAGAGAGAAAATATTTTTTAAGATTTGGTTTCATTTTATATTTTGTCTGAACAAAAATGAACTGAGTTGCCAATAGGTTACATTTATTTCTATCTGTGGTGTTTGTGAAATTAAATTATTCCTTTCTTTAAAAATTTTGTAAATTGTTTTTGAAAAATATATACAATATTTTAAAATAATTTAATGACACTTAAAAACCAAATCAAAATAAATCAATCGCCGCAGTATTACCACTTGAAAAACTAATAGATTTTGTTTACATATGGCGGCTCTCAGTAAAAAAATTTTTCTCCGAACAAAATGTTTGTGTATCCATCTTAAGTCTAGGCCAGTCTCGGGCGCTTGCTATACACGCGTGTATAGGAACAATATTTTGTCTAAAAGCACACTTAAAGTCTACTTTATTGTTTATGAATACGGCATATTATGTTTATGTACATACGTACATGTATTATTTTATTTTTAATATTATTTGTATACATTTGTATACATTTGTATAGTATGTATATAAAAATACTAAAATCCAAAAAATGTCTTTATTTTTAGCAACTAAAAAATTATTTGAGTGTACAATTATTTGCGGTCGTTTGTTTTTGCTGCTTCCAACACTAGCACATATGAGTGAGTATGTGTGTGCCCGAGACTGGTCTAGGCCAAGGTAATTAACCAGTGAGTTTGTACGTAGTTGCCGGGCGTCGGGCATTAGCATATAATGTTTCCGTCCTATTCTTAGTCCTTGCAAATGCGATAATGGTCATTGAAATAGAGTTCGAATCGACTTTTAGCAACCTTTATATGTCCCTCCACTTACGGTTTGGAAGTTGTATAAAAGTCCTACATGTTAAGCTTTTCGGCTATCGCCTATTTTCAGCTTTTTAAAAACATTTTCTGGTGAAATTTCAATAGTCTTGAAGTCTTATTCAAACTAACTTGTCCCTCTGTTCATTTTAGCAGGTTTAGTGGGCAGGGACCTAAACTAAAGTTATGTTAGATAGACAACCTCAGCTATTTCTTACATCGACTAACTAATGGAGACGTCGTACAAGGGTACACCTGAAGCACGAACTTGTGGAGGAAACTAAAACCTTAAAACTATCCCTATTTGGATAGAGTCGGAAGGTTGATTTCAAATTGGGGTTTAAATAGGTTTAAAATTCACGCCAATGGTCTATCTCCAATATCCAGATGCATTAAGATCAATTGCAATGTAAAGATCAATAGAAATGTGCTCAGTGTAGTGTTCATTGCCTCTAAAGGATTAGTTTGTAGTGCGCCAGTGATTCCAGTGCATGCAGATCTTTGAAATTTATATACAGTAGCTCCAAGCGAAACTCGTACAGCAAGATTTTTTCTCCATTTCTCTTATTTGTAAAATAATTTCAATAGATACATCTAAAGTTTATTTGTGGGATTAAAATCAAAAAAATACTTTATTTGAATCAAATAGCAAATTAATTTAAAACTAATGCAATAACATGTAATTAACGGAAATTAAATTGCATGATATAAATTTGGGTCAAAGCCATACATGTACACTTTTAATATAATATAAATGGTCAGTAGTATTGATTTTTGCTTTGATAATCATCTCTAACTTGTTGTAGTCGTGCATTTCACAACCTTTCGAAGAAATCGCCTTGGTTTTGGCTTTCACGAAATGTATTGTTTGATTTAAATAAAGTATGTACAGTGCACTCGCGATAATATGAACCAATTAAAACCAAGCCAGTTCATTTTTACAAGATTGTTCATATTTGCGAATGGCATATAAATTCCCTTTAAAAACGTTGTTCCCATAAAAATAAAGATTTCTTATGTTAAATTTGTTATTTATTGTTTATTGGATTTAAAAAACAAGCATTAATTTTGAAAAAAAAAAATAAAAGTTATTATGCGAAAAAAATCGGTGATTTTCTTTTGCTGTTTCTTTTGTTGAATCACCTTTAAAACGGCACGCTCTCTTAACTGCCTCAATACACTTAAATCTCGTTGATCAACCATTTCGCTTTCGGCCCATTCCAATGCTTTATTAAACAGTTCCACAGCTTCCATGGATTTTATAGTTCTTTTTGGCTCCTCCACATAATCATCTTCATCGGATAGCTCTTCCTCCATTTCATTCTCGTTACAGTCTATGTTATCCTCGTTCCATTGTTTAACGTTCAAAGCTGTAAATTCAACCTGTAGTGAATTAAAGATTTAAATTTGTTTATAACGCACATTTTTCAAAACACAAACCTCAAGTAGCAGAGTACTTAAAAGATTAGTTGCAGTTTCTTCTAAATCAACCAAATTTATTGTCAAGTTGTTTCTAAGAACACTTAAAGGAATATCATCCTCAGGATCATCTCGATTAAGCACCATATTCAAAACATTATTCCAACATTTAGATAACACATTAGCATCTACTCTTCTCCATGCAGATTCTAAAATTGTTATGGCTTCTTTAAGTGAAGTTTGCTTCATAGACTCTAGCAAAGCACCCCCTTTTGCAGCAACTAAAGCTAGAAGGCTGTTCCTGTAATTAAGCTTTGTAATCCTGATGGCGTTTTGATCCATGGGTTGTATGAGCGGGGTTACGTTTGGTGGCATAAACATTGCAAAAATACAGCCGTCTTCAGATTTTAGTTCGTCCTCGGATGGATGAGATGGAGCGTTGTCTATTAATAGAATAGCTTTCAGCGGTAGCCTTTTTTTTGTTAAAAATTGTTTTACCTAAATTGTTCAAAAGATTATACTACATACATATGTATGTACATACATAATTAACAGAAGTGAATAAATTTTACCTCAGGAACAAATAAACGATGAAACCAATCTTTAAAAATGGCACCTGTCATCCATGCTGACTTAGAATGTGTATAATGAACAGGGCAATTAAAATTCTGAAAACAGCGGGGCTTTTTAGCCTTTCCAACTACAAGAAGTTTAAGTTGATGAGATCCTGCAGCGTTTGCGCAACACAAGAATGTAACTCGCTGCTTTTCAGTTTTTGCACCAGGAGCGACTTTTTCTAATGAAGACACGTAAGTTTTTTGTGGTAACAATTTCCAAAACAAGCCGGATTCGTCAGCGTTATAGACCTGGTCATTGACTAATCCAAGCTCTTCAATTCTCGTCTTCAACTTCATTTTGAAAGGATCCACCAACTGGGGCTGCGAAGAAAGTTTTTCTCCAGATATTTGAAGCAAGCAAACGCCGTGTCTCTTTTTGAAGTTTTGAAGCCATCCGTCGCTGGCATTGAATTGTAAATCATTTTCTTTAATTTTATTATGAAGGTCTTTCGCCTTTTCTTTCAACATAAGTCCGCTAACAGGAATCTTTTTGTCCCTCATTTTTAAAA
Source organism: Bellardia pandia (assembly GCA_916048285.2). Classification (NCBI taxonomy): domain Eukaryota; kingdom Metazoa; phylum Arthropoda; class Insecta; order Diptera; family Calliphoridae; genus Bellardia; species Bellardia pandia. Next base: position 57,665,601 of record OU696530.1, read on the forward strand.
ACCATCGGTATAATGCTACCTCCATTTTTGGGTACTCTGAAGGCCGCATAGTTTTTCTTTTTCCAGGTCCAATAAACGTATTGTTAACGCATTTCATAATAGCATTTTTATTTTTTTTTATTCCACATATTGTAGATTTTTTTACCCCAAATTTATTTGCTAAATTTGTCACACTTGCACCTTTTCCTAAATGCTCTAAAATTTCTGATTTATCTTTTAAAGTTAAAAACTTATGCTTTTTTGTATGCATATTTATTTAAGAACTTTTCACTTTTTTTTTTTTTTTTTTCATCGACGACTAATGACGATTATTGTTTTCGTGTTTGCTTTTTCTGTCATTGTCATACATATGTTGCACACAACTAGGGGTATCCCCTAATTATATGTAATGCAGTTGAGTTAGAATTTACGAACTACCCTGTTGATTTAGATTTCAAACCGTTAAAAATACAAAAATAAGCTGTTCATATTTTAAAGCTTTTGTACTAAGTTCATATTTTAGAGTAGTCAATGGAAGAAAAAAATTGTTCATATTTTGGGGTGTTCATATATTAGGGTGTTCATATTATCGCGAGTGCACTGTATTTGTTTCGCTATTAATCCCACGTATAAACTTCAGATATATCTATTTAAATTATCCTACATTTAAGAGAAATGCAAAAAATCTTGCTGTACGAGTTTCGTTTGGAGCTACTGTAGCAGGTCTAGATGAAAGATTAATATGTACTTGACTCTGTGTTGATTATTCAGTTTTCATGATGACAAGAGCTTGTTGAATAGAATTCACGTTATTGAAAGTTTTCTCTATGTCGATAGATCTCTATAACTCTTACAACCTCATGTAGAGCTTGGGCGTTATTGTGTACTTCGATTCGAATGCAAAAGCTTTCGAAATACAATATAAAAAGTATACAAATTCGAATGATTTTCTTTATTGTTTAGTTATTGCCTTATGTGAGAGTCGATGGGACTTTTGAATGCTTTCAGTTTAAAGGACGAAAGACGTATTGGGCGAAAGTCTTTATCAAAAATAAAAACGTCTTTAACCTTTCTCTAGTTCAGTGGAACATGGCGAAGAGATTGTGTATTTCGAATCGAAAGAAAATCGTTCGAATTTGTATACTTTTTACATTGTATTCCGAAAGCTTTTACTCCCAGAACTTTGAGCTTTGTAATATCTTCGACAAAATTCAACTCAACTTTGGTCTACTGTAGTGCTGCGTGTGATTAAAATTTTACCTCCAAATACAATATTCTGAAAGCAATATATATATACATATGTATTGAGGTACAATTAAGTAGGAATAGATTCTGAGACGAAATGTTTAATAGAAATTTAATATGTGTCTATTATTAATGACCAGGGCAAGGAAGTTCATGCACTAAAAATCGCGTTTTATGTACATAAAACATGCACTATAAATCCAAAAATATGCAATAAAAAATTATAAAATATGCATTTAAAATAGATTTATTTCACCATTTATTTAACTTAAAAGTACAACAAAAAAACATAACAAACATTAAATTTAGTCTTATTGGTTTAATATTTTATAAAACGTGTAAAAACAGTATAAAAACGTAGTATAACTTAAGATAATTTATTTATATATATGAATAAGTTTTTTTTAAGTTATCAGAAGTAAAACTCATTCTATTTGTCTTAAAAATGTTTTAAACATTGAAAATGACCGTTCGACATCAACGGATGTAATTGGTGCATATTTAAAAGTTGCCAACTCCTTTGTAGAGTATTCATTTACTACTATATTTTCTTCACTAGAATGTAAATCAAAAATACTATCAATTTCTTTAATTTTTTTAAATCCACTATTTTTTTTTTAAACTGCATCCAGTTCCAGCTTCTCTTATTTTAATGACGGCATCATCAATTAATTTAACTTCGATATCGAGTAAAATTTCTTATTTGTGATTATGGCATTCGTTATCGAGCAAGAAATTTAGTACATTTTATCATAATTTCGATATCGAAATTATTCTTCGATACGATAGCTCATTCGATTACGAATGCGGTAATTTGGCCCCTGGATTGTCAATGATTTAAACTCCTGCAGTTTGCTAAGTGTTTTAACTAAAAATCCATAGTTGGAATGTGTAACTCCGTAAAAACAGCAATCAAAGAAATATTAAAAGTGAAAACGGGTTTTTACGAAAAAAGAAATTACGATAAAAAGAAATAAAACAAAGAAAAAATCATTTATTTTAAAAAATATGTAGAAAAACATGCGGTTTTAGCAAAATATGCAAAAACATGCATTTCAAGCAAAATATGCAAAAATAAGCACTAACAAATCGATGGCATTTTACAGCAAATTTATTGATTCGTAAAGATATTTACTTTATGTTTGTCTCAGGCTAACGACAACAAACATGTATTTACATGAAGTTCCTTGCCCTGTTAATGACGGATAAAAATGATCTTAAGGATATTAACCAAATTTTGTTAATTACAATTAAATTCATTCAAATTTGACGGTACGTAAAAATGAGCTAAAATCTAAAAGTTTATTTCATTCTGTTGTAATCCCCTATTTTGGCTTGATATTAGCTAAAAAAGAAATATGTAATTACATTGCAACAAATATACGAGTACATATGTACATACATATGTATATACATAGATATATTTATTTAATTAATAACTTTGTAGTAATTTAAATGAAATACAGAACTGACACTCACGAAAGCTTTATTAATTTTATTTCAATAAAAAATCAAAAACTCTTACCTATTCATTTTGTTTTGTCTTGAATGAACTAAACAAATTAAAGCAATATTAATTATAAATTTGAATATCATTAATTTTCTTTTAAGCAGCTTAAGAGGAATAAAAAAAACAAGAATTTCAAATAAGTCGTTACACGTTATTGTAAGCAATTTCAATTTAAATACATACATACATACATATTATAATTATAATGCGCATAATCATTATAAATATTTTACTTTTTAAAATGTTTATTGTTTCTTTTAATTTTATTAGAAACATATACATACATACATATGTATGTACATATGTACTCGTATGTATATTCATATCATTATTTATTTCTATTCTTAGATAGTTTCAAATTCTTTGTTTGTTATTTTTTTCAAAACTCCTTTTCATAATTAGTTAAAAGAAACGTTGTGTTTTAATTTCTAAATATTATTAAAAGCTAAAAAGGGTAATAAATTTATTATCAATTGAATACTACATACAACAAATCTAAACTTATATGTAAGTTTATACTTTAAACAAGAGATAAACAAATTAAATGAATTATTATTCACTTTACTTGATTTGTAATAAGATTTAAAAGAAACATGAAGAAACATGATAAAAGTTCTTCAAAACCAAATAAATATATAATAGTCATGATTTTGTTATAGACCCACACATCAACTGTTGTTTTATTTTAATTCAAGTTTTATTTAAATGATTTTTATTATTATTATTAATTAATAATTTATCAAAAACAACCGCCACAAACCACAAACAATAACATTTTTTTATTTGTTCTGTATTTTTCTAAAATTCTATTTGGTTGGTTGCATTGTTGGTATTTTTACTGTAAAAAAGTATTTTACAATCATACGGACATTGATGTGCGTAATCGAGGAAGTTTTAATATTCAAATTGTATGTTTGAGGTACTTTTTTCAGAACTAAACAAAGAGTGTTTTTATGGTACATGTTTAGTTTTCGAATACTTTTGAAGCAATACTTTTAAATTATAAATATCATTTTAACACTGAAAGGCACTTGTTCACCATGTAGGAGCTATAAAATTAATTCGGACCATCAGTTCATGTAAATCTCGGTTGAAGCATTGCAGTTATCCGTCCCTGCGTGAAATTTATGGCAATTGCAATTTTTTTTTAATTTTTTAGTCCAGTCCAGCTTTTACAAAAACAAATTAGCGCATAGGGAAAACGCATTGGGTAACGCTGGGCTGTATGATTCTATTTTTGTGTGATCTTTTGTCGGCTTTGGTGTCATGACCAGTGAGATCTTTCATTCTGGAGGATAATATTCAAGCCGTAATAAAGCGTTAAAAATAAGAAGTATTTATTTTTATTGCTATCCGGGGCTATAAGCATCTTGTTACTGATTTTGTCAATACCAGGTGCTTTCTTAAGGTGGATTCACCCATTCGTTCCGAACAAAAATATTTGTTCGGACAAAGTTTTTCTCATATGAATATCTCTTAAAATGAGAGACGTCAAACTTTGTCTAAACAAATATTTTGTTCAGAACGAATGGGTAAATCCAACTTTAGAGTTTAAATCAATAATAACCTATTCAATCTCTCGAAACTCAAAATGTGGAGGTTCCAAAATGGTGTTCAACTGATGGCAAGTCAATTATTTCATTTGATGTGTTTGGAGTAAATACTTTTTTCAAACGATTAACAAACAGATTCCCTTTTTCAGTGTCATTTCTTGTCCAACTATGACTTAAATTTCTTGACTTGACTTTTAGTCTGATTTGAATTGGGACGATCTGTTCAATTGCCACACTCTTCAAATAAATTCTGCAGAATAAATTCGATTATATCTGGGAGGTTATTGTGTATTTCGATTCGAAAAGAAAATCGTTCGAATTTGTATATTTTTTACTTTGTATTTCGAAAGCTTTTGCTTTCGAATCGAAATTCACAATAACCCCCCTGATTAGTCGAATGCTTAGTTAGCAAGTTGAGCGGCCAGTTTAAGATCATTATTCAAATTGATAAGAGAGTAATCTATATTTTCTGGTGTTCTTAGCGGTATGTTTTTAGCAAAATATGTACAGAGGTATTTTCTATATTTAAGCCAATTTATACTTGTGCCTAAATTACCAGTCGGGAATACAATTTCTAGGCGGTCGATATAGTAACAGTTGTGGGTGAGTAATTTAATGTTATTCTAACGAAGATTCAACTTTAATCATTTATCTTTGTATATTTTTTATCACTCTAAAATCAATGACATCCGGTATCTTCTGTTGGTCAGTAGGTCAGTAGGTAGGTTGTACATGGTCCATGACATGAGAAAATAGATGTATGTACCATACAAATTTACAAATTGTAACCGGTGAAAAATGACATATCATGTAACTGCTTTAACCTATTATTAATTAGACAATTTATCGATTAATTTAAAGTTGGTGTAATTAGGTTATTAAATTATTATTCGACTTTTCTTTTGTTCGAATAAAACGAATAAGAGATTGTAATTTGTTCGAATAATTCGATTGCACTCTTAAAATTAATCGAATTATTTGAATAATATTAATGTTCTAAATAAAGTGAAATTAAAAAAAAAACTATATCTTAAAACAAGTATTTTTATTCGATTATTTTTCACAAAATTTGTCGAATTATTCGTTATTCGAAAATGGTAGTTTTTGAATTCTTTGATTAATTATTCGTAAGAAATTGTTCGAATAATCGAACGATAGTTATTCGAATGGATACCTTAGTTGTAATAGTATAAGAAGCAATAGAATTAACAAATATTGAACATGTTCATTAAAATTAGAACTAGATCTGCCAAAATATAGTGTCTTTAAGACAACGTTATAATAAATAAATCGAAATCTGTTAAAATCGTCTTCTTATATTATATACGCTTTCGAGATATAATATAAGAAAATAAATTTCCATATGTGCTGATGTTTATTCGATTCAAAATTACTTGTAGTTGGCTAAATTCATGAATCAAATAATAAAAAAGATTACGCATTGCGAAGGTCCGTTATATTTAAAAAAAAAAACTGTGAGAGTAAAACTGAGAGCAAAATTTCTTCTTGTGACGTCACAAGTCAAAAATATGTTTATGTTTGCTTAACTTCTATATAAATTTTAATGTAAATAAAAATTTTAAAATGAAGTGTAAATATAAAAAAAAATAACATAAATTTAATTTTTTTTTTTGATTTCCAAAAAGAAAATAAATTAAAAAAAACAATGGACACAATTTTGCCACCTTGATGAAAAAAAAATTAAAAGTGTCTCATAGAGTTTGTATTGAACACTTTAAGGCAGATGATATAAAAAGAGATATGAAATTAAAAATGGGTAAGTGAAATATTTTATGGTATGGCCACTGACGAATTTGTCTATCAAATAAAAAATCTTGATTTGCAACGAGTATTTAAAAAAGCATATATGTAAATGAGTCAAGTACTATTATTGCTGATATTAAAGCTAAAATATTTTTTCTCGATCGAGAATATTTTTTCAAATAAGAAACCCAAATCAACTCCTAGCGGATGAGACAAAAAAAAACACAAACGGAAACTAACAAATATAATAAATTGATTATACAAAAATATAATATAAAAATATTAAAATATTTTTATTAAATTTTATTAATATTCTATAATTTCTTTTTTTTCAAGCAATTAGGTCACTTTTAGTATTAATATAAAAATCTTCTATATATTTATATATCCAATATTTCGCTATCACATTGGATAGCTTCTTCAGGGATAGTTAATACAATTTATGAATTATAATAAATTTAATTTTATTATTTAAATAGTAAATAATTAAATGTTTTATTTTGAAACAAAAAATTACGAAAAATTCATTTTTGTTTAAAAGTTGCTAGAAAAACTTATATTTTACATATTAATTATACGAAAAAAACCTGTGACGTCATGCGCAGAGAGAGGAAATTTTGTTTACATTCTTTGCGCAATATTTATTGTTTTTTGATTAATGGGTTTAACTATCAGGGGTGTCATAGAAACCAATATTGTCAGAATTGGTTTTAAAACCGACAAGAAAAAATGCTTTGGTGTCATAGGGCACTGTTACACGTTCTATAAATATCGTGATACTAGAAATATCTTGATATTTATTGAACGCGTAGCAGTGTCCTATGACACCAAAGCATTTTTTCTTGTAGGTTTTAAAACCAATTCTGACAATATTGGTTTCTATGACACCCGTGTATATCTCCCTTCTATCCATTTACTTCAGAACAATTTACAACAAGAAAACTGGGTGGTTATTGTGTATTTCTGTGTTTTCTATTCAGTCTTAGTGCAAATTTTATCTATTAGTATTTGATATATTGTTTGAAAGACAATTTTACGACCAACATAATTTATGTTAAATATTTTGAAATGTTGTCTAATTTTTACCATTTTAATTGATTTAATTATCAATTCTTACCATAATTTACAGAGTCTGTCTGATGTTCCTAATAATCTTCAGTGTAATTTAACAAACAGAGTATAAAAAAGGGGTACAATTCGGTTTTAGTGATTTTGCTCAAAAAAAAAAAAAAAAAAAAAAAACAAAATGAAATAGGGCTTTTGGAGGAGATACCAGCAAAAAAAAATTTGTTGGCGGTCACGCCTATTTTCGAGGGGGCGGGCCCGTAAAGTTGAAAATATATAGACCTATATCTCGGGAACTACTGGGTGTCTGATAATTTGTAATACACTAAATAAAAGGTATTAAAAATACCTTTCCAACGATATATATCATGATTATAAAATGTGGACCGAATATGGGTTAAATCCGAAAAGAATATTTTTTGACCCGAATTTATTTGTTTTTTGGAAATGGTTCTATATGGCAGGTATGGAAAATTATGGGCCGATCTTCTTAAATTTTGAAACAGTTATTTTCATGCATATGAGGATATTTCACCTCGAATTTCAACATAATAACGGTATATTTAAGATATATATTAGTATTAACGTGGATTTCGAGAGTGGACCTTATGTGGGGGATATAGTCAAATATGGACCGATATTCTCAAAATCCAGCAGTTTGATTTAGGCATGTATGTAAATGATCCGTGTAAAATTTTGGATTGGTACCCTTATTTATAAGCGATTTATGAGTATTAAAGTGATTTTCGGAAGAGGGCTTTATATGGGGCATACGGGTAAAAATAGACCAAAATTCACAAAATTTTGTGGGATGATTTTTGTATATATTTAAATGATCTGTGCAAAGTTTTGAGTCGGTACCGATATTTATACAATATATATAGGGAAAAATGTCTTTTTCAAATGTGGTCCTTGTATGGGAGCTATGACCAATTTTGGGCCGACCACCATAAAATTTAGTACAACAATTTATTTGCCCATAAGGAGTATTTATGTCAAATTTTAGCCGTTTAACATTATTTATATCTGTTTTATACGTATTTAAGTGAATTTTGGAAGTGGACTTTATATGGGGTCTATGGTCAAACATGGACCGAACTAAAAAAAATTTCGTTTTGCGATTTCTTTTTGTATAAAACTTATTTTTGCTGAATTTTGTCTTGCTATTCCAATTTTATAGGCATTTATTTATCATTAAGCCATATTTCGGGAAGATTTTTGTATGGGGGCTATGACCAATTCTGGGCCGACTACCATAAAATTTAGTACAACAATTTATATGCCTATAAAGAGTATTTATGTCAAATTTTAGCCGTTTAACATTATTTATATCTCTTTTATACGTATTTAAGTGAATTTTGGAAGTGGACTTTATATGGGGTCTATGGTCAAACATGGACCGAATTAAAAAAAATTTCGTTTTGCGATTTCTTTTTGTATAAAACTTATTTTTGCTGAATTTTGTCTTGATATTCCAATTTTATAGGCATTTATTTATCATTAAGCCATATTTCGGGAATATATATATTTGTATGGGGGCTATAAGAAATCATGGACCGATTCTTACTATTTTCCGCACACTTTCTTCTTTTATAGTACAAACAACGTATACAAAATTTCATGGTATTATCTGCAATAGTTTTCAAAATATTGCAATAAAATGGATGAAAAATATCAAATTTTTATGGAGGTGGTCTCACATATAGGTTCATAACTCTGGTTAACCTAAACCGATTTTGCTGATTTTAAATAGCAAACTTCTCGAAAGCACTTCTGACAGAATTATTGAAGGTTTGGATCCCGAGTATATCTGGGGACTTCAAAAAACTGATTTCAACAGACAGACAGACAGACAGACAGACAGACAGACGGACATGGCTTAATCGACTTCGCTATCTATAAGGATCCAGAATATATATACTTTATAGGGTCGGAAATTTTTTTTGTGGAAATTACACACGGAATGACAAACTTATATATACCCTTCTCACGATGGTGAAGGGTATAAAAATATTACGGTCCAATTTTATTATGATCGGCCCATAATTAGTCGAAACTCCCATAAAGGCTTCATAAATCGTTTAAAAGTATTTGTATCGATATAAAGTTTAACACATATACATACATAATACTTATATTCACAGACATCATCACACTAAATTTTTGGATAATCGGTCCATAATAGGTTATATCTCCCATATAACATCCATTTCTGAGAATTTGTTTTATACATATACTGGGTGTAGGGTATTATATGGTCTGGCTTGACCGACTATACTTTCTTACTTGTTTTTAAATCGCTCGATTAACAGAACAGTCAATCTAGATCGACTATACACTTTCTTACTTCTTTTACTGCACGAATTTTCGACTATACGTACATGGTTTAGAGATAAATTCTTCTTTATCTAAAAATTTAACAAAATTAAGTTTGTAATAAGTTCCAAAGCGTATATGATTCAATACTCGTATGTAAGACAACCTTCAAAACTGTGATAAATATTTTATGGTTTTTTTAACAAGACTTATCTGTAATCGTAATGAGAATTACTCATTTAAATATAAAGTAATTAGTAACAAAAGTAAATAAAAACCTGCAACATATTAAAGTTGGCTTTAAACTGTCTACCTACATCTAAGTCTGTGTGATTTCCAAAATATAACAAAATATAAACATTTGACAGTTTTAAAGAAACCAACTGACAGTTAATACAGTTTTGGAAACCCCTTTTTAAAATAAAATAATTGTTTTGTATTTAAATTAATTTGCTTTATGAATTATTTTCATAATTTATGTGGGTTTCGTGTTTCATATTCTTTATTACTTGTTAATGGCCTAAATTTAGGATAATTGAATATAAAATCTAAAAAAAAAGATTACGTTTCAAATTCATTTTAAAGCACTTAAATGACCTTGTATTAATTTGTAAACAATATTGACAACAAAACAAGTGTGGGAAAGCTTGAATTTTCAGTAGAAATTATAATTTATATTAGGTAATAAGTAATAAGGTTCCAGTAGTGTAGTCATGGTGTGATCAGTATGTTCTGTTATTTTTATTGTATTATTTCTTAATACTTTTTTCTATTTGTGGTTAATTTATACATTTATCCAAAATGCTTGTTACGCAATTCCAAAAGAGCGCTGTATGGCTTTGGTGGTGAGTATGCCCAGAAGATGTGCAGATGTTATTAAAAACAAAGGATATTGTGCCAAATATTAGGATTTAAATACAGTTTTTTTTTTGTTTTTTTCAGTTTTTTTTTTTGATTTTGTAAATAAAATTTTTACTTAGTCCTAAATTACTATCCAGAGCTTTTTTGGGGGTAATTGTATTCTGGAAAAAAAAGCACTGAAATGCAACAAATTAATTTCAGAAACAAGTAAGAAAGTATAGTCGGTCAAGCCCGACCATATAATACCCTACACCCAGTATATGTATAAAACAAATTCTCAGAAATGGACGTTATATGGGAGATATAACCTATTATGGACCGATTATCCAAAAATTTAGTGTGATGATGTCTGTGAATATAAGTATGTATATCTGTTATACTTTATCGCGATACAAATACTTTTAAACGATTTATGAAGCCTTTATGGGAATTTCGACTAATTATGGACCGATCATAATAAAATTGGACCGTAATATTTTTATATATATGAAATATGTTTGCGTTAAATATTATTTGGATACCAAAATTTTTGAGAGAGTTATTCTCTTTAAAAGGATTTTTGGAAGTGGGCCTTATATGGGAGCTACGAGTAATTATGGACCGATCTGCACAAAATTCGTAGATGTGATTTGGCTTTATTTGTGATGAAATTTGTTTGGATACTTGCATAATTCAAACATTTATGATCAGTAAACCCCAACTTCGGGAGAACATTTGTATGGGGGCCAGGTGAAATAATGGACCGATTTCCACCAGTTTCAATCCCATCCATCCTTGGGCCGAAAAAATATCACGTACCAAATTTTATCGAAATATCTTCAAAATTGCGACCATGCGCCAAATTATCGCATTCGTGATCGAATGAGCTATCGTATCGAAAAATGATTTCGATATCAAAATTATGATAAAATGTACTAAATTTTTTGCTCAATATCGTATGCCATAATCTCAAATAGGAAAATTACGATCAATTTTACTCGATATCGCATGCGGTAATTTGGCCCCTGTACTCTGCGCACAAGCTTTAAATGGACAGCCTGCCAGCCAGTCGGACGGACGGACATCGTTAAATCGACTCAGAAAGTGATTCTGAGTCGATCGGTATACTTTAAGGTGGGTGTTGGACCAATATTTCTGAGCGTTACAAACATCAGCACAAATCCAATATACCCTCCCCACTATGGTGTTGTAGGGTATAATTAAGTGTTTCAAAAAATACTAAAAATAGAATATATTTGCTTAAATTAGTCAAGTGTGCTAACCTTATGTCCACCACAGTATACTTATATACATTATAGGGTCGCAAATGTATATTGTAGAAATTACAAACGAAATAACAAATTTAAATATTATACTCTTATGACGAAGTGTATAAAAATCGTAAATCTACTCTAGTTGGTCAAATAGTTGAAATGTAAATTGTTATTAATTTCATTAGAATATTTAAAACCCCAACACATTTCGTTTAAACAAAAAAAAAAAAAAAAAACAAATACAATTTTCTAATATATAAGAAAAAATGTAATTAAAATGTTTAAACAATTATGAATAAGTAACAACTGTTTTTAAAGAATTTAAAAATTTAACTCAATTCGAATTTAATAAATTTTTTAGTTGTACAAGTAAAATAATCATAATAAGCAGAATTATGAATGAGTCGAACTTCATTTAAATTTATTACTCATTTCTAAACCAGAATTATTTAATTTCATTCTTTTGAAACAGAAAACACGTACTAAATAGTATCAATGGATGGATTTTACATACCGCAACCATTTATCAAATTTCTAAGAATTTTTATGTCTTTTTTAAGTGGAATGAAATACGTACATATGAATTTAATTGAGTAAATAATCAACAATGTCTTCAGTAACAAATTTATTGTTTTGTTTATTAATTGTTCATTAAATTAGAACAATTTTATTTTAAAACCAAGGTGAATTTAAATACAAGGTGACAGCGTAGCACCAGCTGATTATTCATGGTGAAATTGAAAATGTCAAAAAGTTATATAAAAAAAAAACTTTTTGACAGTGACGAAGGTTTTTACATATAGAAAAATGCCTGTTGTTCTTGCCTTGTTGTAATTGTTGTAGCAATGCTGTCACCTAGTATTTAATTTCACCATGTTTACAACAGTTGTTTTTATTTAACCCTTAAGCGAACACCAGGGCCTGGCCAGGCATTTTTGAACATTTTTATAGTTTTTTACTTAGATAACTTAGGCGGAGCCCCTTAACTTTTAATGAATTCCTCAATAAAGGTGTTTTGTACAAAAAAATTAAAAAAAAACTTAAAATTTTTTATCTCTAGGCGTGTTAATTACTCTCAACATGTTTGTAACAAAAGGGCTCAGCCAGGCCCTATTATGCAGAAAATGCAGCAAATAAAATCAAAACAAAAGAGAAAGAGATTAAACCGATAAAAAGCAGAATCAATGTGCTTGAACGTTTCAGAAGTTAGTTTTTTTTATTGTTGTGTTGGCAGTTAACAAGTGTTAATAGTGTTACAATGAGTACACAATTAGACAAAATCTTTGAAACAGTTTCAAAATCTCACCCTAATTATGACAGATTGGCAGAGGCAATTGCCATTGATATAGAAAACGAAATTCAGAATGAGGTTGATGGAAATGAAGACAATGCTTCTGATATTGGAAACGAGTTAGATATTGAAAATGAAATTGAAAATTTTTAATTTAAAGCCATACAAATTATAAAAAGTTCCAGCTAAGCCCTGGGGTTCGCTTATGTACCCACAATTTGGTGTTTGCTTAAAGGTGGCTATACACTACGTGTTTTTTACATTGTATATGTCAAATTTTACATAACGGAGTAAAAACATGTAAAATACATGTGGAAATACATATGTAATTTTTTCGATTAGAACACGCTCTATTTTCTTATGTTCAAACACATGTTTTCAAATGTATATGCCATGCGAAAAGATTTGTCGACGGTTGAATATCTGCGCTATCATTAGCCGGTCGTATGAAGAATTTGCATAAGTGATAAATTAAATATTTTTTTATCTCATTTTGTTAATTTAATAACAATGATATAAATTATTTAAATATTTTTTATACAAGCTCCACATATTGTATATTAAAAGACGAAAAACCTTAAATCAATATTTTTGACGCCGGCATTTTAGTGACGCCACCAAAAAATTTTGCAGCGGCTTTAACGCATTTTTCAAAGAAACGACATGGAAATTTATGTGTAAATAATCATGGCGATGTCACGTGTAATTGTACATACAAGTTGGTGACCAAAAATTAAAACCCTTATGTAAAATAACCAATTTTGACAGACATAAAGAAAAACATGTGGGTTGTAAACTTAAAAATACATAAGCAAAAACACGTAGTGTATAGCCACCTTTAAGGGTTGAACCGAATACGAAAAAGTGATATATCTTTTTGTTGTTTCGCAAGTAAATCCACATGATTTACTTTGTTTACTTTCGAGTTAACGCACTTGTTTAATTGTTTAAAATCGTACGATTTTCAGAACATCAATTTTTAATTTATTCGTTTTTTGAAATCAAGTTCATAATAAGGAAGGTGCATTAATTAAGGATAATAAGGGAAGATTATAAGGTGTTATATGTTGTTAGGTTATGCTAGGTACAGCGGCACCGTAATTTACATGCGAATGAGGTTTCAGATGAATTTGCAAGGTAATATGTGATATGTACTTGAATGTTATCAATTAAACCTGAGAGAACTGAAGTGTTAAGAGCCGTTTTGATCAAGCTAGGTATGGCTGGTATCAGATTTCTGTTAGGGCTGGGCAGATTGATGATCTTTGTGAGGTTAATAATATGTTCGTTTAGGGGTAAAATTAGCTAATAGGATAATTGCAAACCGGATTTTTGTAAAATGATTATAATGATGGAACATAATATCATCCGTCGTAGTCCAAAGGATTTAAATATCTTCTCCCTCAAGCATTTGTTTTCTACTTCATCCCATTTTCTATTAACACAACCTGTTAAATTATCATTATTTTTCGCTCTTATCCTTACAGCATTTTCTTCTCGTCATTTTCGAGAGGAATCACATTCGGGCACCCCAGCAATGTATACATTTATTGTAGACTATTATGTATGTATTTATAGTTTTATGAAGTTTTTTTTTTTTTTGCCAAACATCATATTTTTGAACCGGAAATGGTCTTGATGAACATATTTTATAAATAATATCTGAGGTAAATTACATTGAAATCGGAAATGACAAATCAAAATATAACAATTTTCTGTATGTTTTTTAATCTATACAATATATGTACATACAGTGGGGGCCATATAATTAAAAGATAATTCCAATCCCACCCAATTGAAAAGTTATAATATTTCTTTTGCGATTTTAACGGTACTTTTCCACATTAATTTTCCGTTTTAAGTCTTAATTCGCCCTTAATTCCTCAATTATTTCTCTCCATCATCAATTTACATATGTTGTTAAATAATGTGCTAATAAATCGTAATGGTTATACGTTTTGCGGGATGGACACACAGAATTAAAACATTTTTAACTTTGTTTTAATATTAATTTTATATTACAATATTTTCAATTCCCCAAATGACGATATGTTAAGTATTAAAAATGGTTTTAATGCAAAATTATAAAGTTTTACATTGTTAGGTATGGGTAAAGCTCCAACTTCTTCCTAAGAAGAAAGAAAACTTATTAACAACTTAAAAACCTTCAGTAAAACCGTATTACAAATTTCTAATTTACTTAGTTGCTCCAAAAGAAGAGTATGCAACGCCAGCAATCATTTAAGAACTATAAATGTTGCAAGAGCTCTCAAACAGCGAAAAAACAAACAAAAGAGAAAAACAAATTATAAAAAGAAGCTGTCAAGCTGATCCATTTAAAACTTCCGAGCAAATACAGGCTGAAGTGCAGACATCGCATTGGTTTGAAGTTTCATCTAGATTCTAGAACAATAAGACGAAAGCTTAATTATGTTTCTCTTCGTGGCTGATCTGGGCATCTGATGGAAAACTGTGTGTATGGCGGTTGATTAATCAGGAATAATAAACAGTGGTGAATGTTTTAATTATTTGTCCAACCTCGTTAACGATTTTCTTAATTTTTTTTTATTTTCATAGATTCATGATCCTGTTTTAAGGGGTGCAAATGAAAGAAGCAGTAAGAAATTTTTGTTATCTTTTTATAAATAAAAACTAAATTGAATAAATTACTGTTCTGATGAATATTTTAATTATATAACCACCACTGTATAAAAATAATTATGAATGCCGGGCCAGTTCTATTTGTATAATAAATCTGCGTTTATTTGAAAATTTTGATTTTATACTTGAATATTTATTGAATATTTCTCTTCATCCAAATCTAGGATTAAAATGAAGTTTTAGCTCTCAATAATTCCATTATTAACTTACCCCCTGACCCACGATGTCGAACGATAACGTTCGCTTAGATAAGACTTAAGACACAAACTTTTTATCGTATCTATTTTTTACTTAATCAACTTTGTTTATTCCAGGGCCAGGGGGTTAAACTCTAAAAAATGCACAAATAATTCTCAGTTCCGGCACTAAAAAATAATTTCTGAAATACAAGTAGAAAATTTTAAATACAATTATAAATATCTGAAAAAAAATTGGAATATTCTTAAATATAATTAGAAATTTCGGAAATACAATTGGAAATTGTGAAGACTATAAATGTACTAAAAGACACAAAATGCAATACTTAACATTGAAAAGTGTGTTTATTGTTAAACACATTGGAATTCCACTTTATAAATTTCAGATTAGAATTATAATTTATGTTAAAAAAATTTAGAAAATAAAAAGATTATTATAATTATTAAGGAGTTTCCTTCAGGCTAATTTGGTCAAATGTTTGTTTCCAAACGTAAATAAAAAACTTTATTATTTTTCAGGATATTCAATGATAAAGTGTTTTCCTCTTTTGGATTTCCTTTTTCTTTAAAGATGTGTAAATATTTGTAAAGATAAATTTGAATCCTTTCTGACGACATCACACTTGTTAAAATTAAATAACTAGTTTCAAATATAGCTAATTTTATACAAAAATATTCGAGATGATCCACTTTAGAGGGCTATAAAATTTAAAACGTAAACAAATATGGATTCTGTTTAACTGACATTAGGGTCCTCGCAAAATTTATAGCATTTCCTGATAGGAGGATTACTTTTGCGCCACCTTGTACTTGCAGCGTTGCCGTTGTATACCAAATGTTACACTAATCCAACTTTTACTTCTTAAAAAAATAAAAAAAAAACACAAAACAAAACGTTTACTAGGTTTTATTATAATAGTACATAATTCATAATTTGACATGATTCTCTATTGAGTTATAATTCACGTTTATATTGTATTGCTTTAAATAATCATTGTCCCACTGTTTATCTGCAGTTTCAAACATTCATGCATACTAAATACTGTGGCTCATTTTAAACAGCACCATGACTCAGACCTCAAGTTTTTTAGCACTCACAGCCAGACCTCTTGCAGCCACTGTGAGTAAAGCTGATCAATACGTCATAAATTTATCTGGAGATTCCATAATTTATCACAAACATCTAAACAACAACGATAAAAGTTTGTTTTTATTTTGATTAACTATTGAGATGTTTTCTCACTGTACGAAAAAAAAAAATAAAGAAAACACCACAATAACAGAGAGAGTAATTTAAAGAGGGAGAGATAAAAATACGTAGCTTAACCGTTAAGTTAAAATTTAAATACTGAATGGAATTGAATTGAATGGAATTAACTAACTGACTTTGTTAGGAGTGCAGGTAAAAATGAAGTTTTAGTTTTGTTGTGAACATTGAAAAGGTTGGTTGTGTTTGTTAAATAAGTACATAATAACAATTTTTTAAAAATAAAATAATAAATAAATAAAAATATAATAATATATAATATAAAAAAAAACATTGTACTTATATGTGTATCTAAAATTTTAAAGTGTTTGAACAAATATTTAAAGTCATTTGAAAAGTGTACAACAAAAAAAAAAAAAAGACAAAACTAAAATTACAAAAATATATGTATGTATATGAATAAAAAATAACAACAAATAAATATTAAGTAGTGCGTAAAAAGTCAACATATAAATATGTAAAACGTATTTATGTATGTTTGCTTGTAAGTTTTTTGTTGTGGTAGATAGTTATGCAGTTATTTAATTTGTGGCCAATATACAAATTTTTATTAGGTATAATTTTTATTTATGCAATACGAGTACATACTATGTACAATACAAGTGGTGTTTCCAGTCAGTACCTTAAATGATTTATTAATAAAAACAAATTAAGAAAATATGTATCTTTAAATACAACACATATGTAAATGTATATACGCGTACATATACATACATACAAATGTAAAAATATTTTGTTCGTGTAAATAAAAGAAAACTTGGCAAACATTAATGTTTGTTTAAAAAGAAACCAAACAAAACATTTTGGGAAAATTATGCTGGCCTTTTAAATGCAGTTATTAAGATAGCTAAAACAAATTATTTCGCTCGTTAACACCTTCATGGTGTAAGCCAGTCAAACAACAACAACAACAATAGCAACAGCAACTTAACGTACTCGTATGCTAATTGAACTTCTTTGTAATAGAAAATAAACAAATTTGTTGCGACTGTTGTAGTTGTTGTCTGGTCTAATAAGTCAAACAATAACAATAATAAATTGAACAATTAGCGGTGCTTTCTTTTCATTTTCTCCTCTCTATCTCTTTATTAAGTAGACATCATTTGAGCTGAGTTCAGTTCACTTAAAATATGGAGTGTGTGCTTGTATGTGCAGTGTTTAGTAAACGTGGTTGTTTTTTCACCGGCCGTTATTGATTGAATGGCATGAATGATTCGATGAATGCATGCGTATTAGGTTGGCCCATATTTTTCACTTTTTCAGATTTTCATACTTCTAAGGTGGAAAATTGTTCTAAATGATGTACATGTAAGGAAAATCGGATTGTTGCACATCGGAGAGGTTGCACATTTTATATGACGTTTTGAGTTTCAAGTTTCAGATCAAAGTAGCAGTATTTTGAAATAGAATTTTAATTAAAAATTAATTTTTTATGTTAAAATATAAAATATAGTTTGTCAATTAAACGTTATCAGAAAAAAACTTTTATATTATTTCCATTAATAAACAAATAAAAAGATTAAATCAAACGTTTTTTTATAATTTTTTTCCCCAATTTATTAGTAATAACTTGAAAACAAAAATATCAAAGTGATTTTTACAAAAGACTATACTGCAAATTAATTTTTTTAATAAAATTTAATTTGAAATAGTGTCAAAGAATTGTTTTTCGTCACTACCATAACGAAAAATCGTGTGAATATTTGTTCGAAATGTTTCCATTGACGAGGAGAATCATTTACAATATTACAAATCGTGCTGAAGAAGATGAAGGTTCAATTTAAATACGACGAAATGACAACAAAATACTTAAAACGATTGAAAACAATCATCACACAATATGTCAGGGAATTAGAAAATGAATTAGAAAATTAAATTTCTAATTCCCTAGAACTATTCGAAAAGCACTCAAAATCTCAGATATAACAAATATCCTATCTTTTGCCACAATGCGCATCAACCTCCAAATTAGTTCGAGGAAGATGTATTTTTTGACAAACTGTATAAATATTTAATTAAAAAAAACATAAATTTTTTACATTTTTGATTTTTTTAAAATTTTCAGAAATTAAAAGTAATTATTAAAAGCATTACAACAAACAAACTAATCAGAATTTAATTTTTGATCAAATATTTTTTCATATTTTAAATATATTTTTTCAGGCGACTTTGTAATGTAAAATATCTAAAATGTTTTATCTGAGGTCAAAACTGTTCAATACTGCAAAGTTATACATACATATATAAAATTTAAAGTATATACATAAAGTTTTTTTGTTAAGAAGTATTTCTGTATTATATGTAGCGGAAGAAAACTATTAAAATAAATTCTATATTTTTGACTTGGACTTCATGAGCCCATGATAACCTAAAGTCAAAATTACAGTATGCAATTTTGCCATTCATTATTAATGTCAAAATACGAAATTAACAATCAAAACATATAGTAAAACAATTTATTTTAATACTAAAAAGCATTTACATTAATTTTTACGAATTTTAAGGAGTTAAACGTATTCCATGTAAAAAATGTTAAAAACTTTTAGTTGACGAAGAACAATTTAATACCTTGAGAGCATCTAAATTTCAATAAGTGCAAAATGAGGGTCGCCCTAATGCATATAAATAAAACTATGTAACGTTAATGAATACCATGTACATATATACATAGTATGTATGTATGTATGTACGTATGTATAAAAACCTACATGCATGTAAACGTGTGCTGCCTGCGTTTGAATTTGCGAGTGTGTATGTGACAATGTTTGTTTAAATCAAAAGACTTGAGTAACAAACTTGATGAATATTGTTTCTATACAACAATCAACGGACGGACTACCGACCAATTTTTTTACAATTAATTTACATACAACTTTTTTTTATAACTTTTTTTCGTATTTTATTTTATCGTACATACATATTTAGATGTTATTGTTTTTTCTACTGTACGCTGCTTACACACAGCGATTTATTTTATTGTTATTTTTTTTTTGTTATTTTTTTTTGTTATTTTTTTTTGTTTACCTTTTTTCGTATGATGCAATCAATTTTATTGGCATTTGTCTATGAAAGACAGAAAGAAAGTCAGTTGGGGAAAATACTATTGTAAAACATGAATGTATTAATGAATTTGAACAAGAACAGATACATGAATATTTAAATACATACAGATGTAGTTATATACATTCATATATATACATACATATGTACATATATTGAGTTAGAATTTAATTTAATCTACATGTGTTAACTCTAGGGTGCCATACAAATTCACTTTGCAGCTTGTTAGTGACTGCATTGGTTTAAACAGATTTAATTTTATGTAGATTATGTTAATTTATGTTGTTTTATGTTCGTAGCTGAAAAGGATTTTTTTTACTAAATATTTAAAAATCCGGTTTTTAATCATCTTTAATGTACATATGTATGTGTTGAGAATGTGCTGGGGTTTTTACAATTTTATACTAATTTTAAATTAATTGGTTTATAGTTGGCTTTAAAAAATAGAACTTTTAAATTTTTTTTTGGCTTATAATAAACTAAAAATCAAATCCACTTGATGTTTTTACAATGTAAATAACCACACCCATTATAATAGAACTAAGTACTATGTATAAGGTGGAGCTGACTATATGAAAAAAATAATCGGAAATAAAGTTTAATTTATTTTAAAAAGTCATTTTTCAAAATGTTTGTTCCACAACAAAACCTTGATAGACTGTATCAAACAACAAAATGTTACTTTTTAAATGTTTTTTATTTTTTTATTGTCGCAATGTTTTTTTGTGTTTTATTGAAAATCTGCTGAAATTAGAGAATTTTTCTTCCGAAACCAGTAGTTTTTTACGCAATATACGTACTTCAGCAAGGTCTCATCCATTAGTATTTGACTGGACAATGAATTAAACAACACATTACAGGGAAAATTCGTTGTTTAGCCGTACCAAGAATGATAAAATAAAGATTACGCCATGCGCATAATTTCCCGTTATGTGACGTAGAAGGGCCATTCTAAGGGTTACCAAGAATGTTTCATGTGTTAGAATTAAAATTTCTTGCCAAAAATGTATGTTTTATGTCATAGTTGGCAACCTTGCAATTGAAATCTCTGAGAGTTCTAAAATAAAATCTGTTTAAAAAAGAAAAACGAACAAAAAAAAAACAACAAAAAATATAAACATGAAGAGTGCAGTGAGCAAATGCAAGCAAAACATGAGTAAAAAAAACAAATGAGAAAAAATTAGCCAATAGAAACACAGAATGTGTGACGTCACAGGACCAAAATGCGCAGAACATTTTAAAATGTTACGCGTGTTGGCGTAATCTTTATTTTATCATTCTTGAGCCGTACCTTCCGTATGCCTTGTTTAACACTCTTCAGTTTTAGCTGACCACTTTTTCTACAATTCTCTTTTGAACTTGCCATTTCATTGACACACGTAAATTTAATTTTTATACTTTTTACTGTAAATCAACATGTTTGAAAGAAAACAACAAAAGGAAACTTGACTAGTACCGTCAAATATGTACTCCTTTTATTCTCTTTTCCCTTCTCATCCAAAAATACGGTCTATGTGGAATAAACTTTCTGCAGAAGTCTCTTCTGTCACTTTCAAATATAGAAAATGTTACTATTATAAAATACTCCCTCTAGACCCTTCCATAACTTATTTCTCTAGTTCCATCACAATGTATTGCATGAGTTGGCGTCGAAGTAAATAAAAATAGTTGTTGGCATTAAATATCTTGCAAATGAATAATAGTTTATTTTAAATTCAACTTTATTCAATTCACATTTTTTTATGTTTAGTTAAAAATTTCAAAATAAAAAATTTGGCTCATAAAAATGAGACACTGCTTAAAATTTAATTTAAAACTTTTCTAACTCCAACTAATATAAATAAAAATATTTTGTTTTTATTTATGTATACTTCTTTGTCTGTTAGAGATAACTTCAGGAATGCGGTTTGGAATGGAATCATAAGGTATTTTTATTCAATCCAAAGACATTTTCTTTGAATGCATATTTTTAAGTAAATAAATTGTAATCGTAGCCTCCTGGTCTTTCTAAATTTTAATTTCTTTATCGGAAACAAATGCTCTCCACCAGTGATTTTTCAATGTCATCTGATTTCCACTAAATATTAATATAGTTTCTATTTGGGATATATTAACACAATTATTTTTACTGCTGCTCAGCAAACTTCAACAAAGTTTTTTCGATTTTTCTGAAAAGCCCAAGAACGCTATGAAACACTTTTGGTGTCTGTATTAATTTGTGGTTACGCTTTTTTTGAGTAATTATTTTTAATGTAACAATACTTTTAGACTTAGTCCCCGTTTACACAGTCGAACATTTGGAAGAAAAACATCTGGAATTCTCTTTTGTTTTTTCATTTGCGGCCACACTGTCGACATTTCTCTTATTGGTGCTTTGTAATAATTTGTAGTAAATTCCAGCAAATTTCTGGCCATACCATACAACAATCTGACAACAGTGTAAACTGACAATTTTTGTTGGCAGATTAATTTATTGTGTTACAATTGTGTGCCAATGAAATTGTGAATTTTTCTTACAATCGTCTGAACTAACAATTTACTTATTGCTAACAATTTTTCATTGTCAGTACATTGCAAGCACATTTCCAGATTTGTACTCGTACATAGCTTAACTCACAGAAAAAGGCTTTGTTTTACCTCCCTTAAATTATGCCTTGGTTTGCTGGTAACCGTTTGTAAGCTGGACCGTTCATTAATCATCTCAAAAAGTGTTCCTGATCTTTTATTGATGGAAAATAAATACATGCATTACTTACAATTATGACACATCTATAGTAGATCGTAATTCATTATGTAGAAACGGCTCAAGTGGAAATATAAAAACAGATTTATTTAAATTTAAATTATATTCCAAAATCATTACATATTTACAAACATACAAGATAGGCATATTGGGATTATTCTAAAATTCAGTTCAAAGACCTTTGTCAGCTACACATAACCCACACTTTGTTTTATGAATAGAAACGATCGATTCTACAAGCATTCCAATATTTAAAACAGGTTTATGCATACAGTTTTTTTAAATAAATCAATACAATAAAATTTAATTATGTGATTTACACATTTGATTTAGGTGTATATACATACATATGTATGCATATTTAAAAATGCATTTATGATGGGCTTATTTCTAAATGTTAATTTATTCAAATTGTTAGTTTGAAGAATGAAATGGGTAAAAAATATATTGAAGCTGTGGTAGATAGTTAGAAAATGTCATACAAAAGTAATACTTTAACATTAATTTACATATCAGGAAAGCATAAGAGTTTATTCACTTCTTACTTTCATTGTATTTATATATTTTTTTTAATAATAACTCTCTCGAAGAGCAGTTTTTGGAGCACAAAGTAGACAGAAGTGACAATTTTGAAGTTTCAAAAGCGCTATAATCAGCTAATAAAGCAGTTCACTTAAAAAGAGAAAGAAAATATTTTTTGTTAATATGTTGGTAATGTGAAAAAGCAAAGCACTGTATACAACACGAATTTTGTGGATAAAGCAAAATAAACAAAACAAACAATTTGAGTTAGAATATTTTCATTGAAATTTTAAATTTTGTTTGCATTCTTGTGTTGTCAATAAAAGTTGTTCCAGCTTAAAGTTACTAAACTTACTTACTTACCTTTACCATCGAAAATTAGAATTAAATAAAGAAAATTCGTAACATAAGGAAAACAAAAAGGCAGTTCTCAAAGAAAGAGACAAATATAAAACTTGATTATCTTCCGTTTCGTGACACCTCTGTTTACCCTGTAGTTTGGAGTGCAGTGATACTGACGTGCACCCATAATTATTATAATATTCAGGGCCAGTTTGACTAGTAGATCCATTGGTAAATAGTAGCATGGCAAAAGTGTCCTCTAGGCTTGGTTTTTATGATCACTATTATCACTGCACATATGAGATCGATATGTAACCTTCCACTACGAGTATATGGATACATTGTAGTATAATTATGGTTTTACTGCCACTTTATCTTACCGGGGTTCAGGCTTTTTTATTCAGGTCGGTAAATAACGCTCCAGGAAAATTTACTATCTAGAATAAATACTTAGTTAGGTATGCGCTAACCGGGAGAATTAGTTCATGAAATTTTTATCTGCCCAAGAGACTCAGTCCTCTTCCGACACATCAGTCACTTAGCATCCTGAGCGCTCAATTCATTATAAGGGAGAACGTGTTCAGGTGGATCCCTGAGAATGTCAAGTGAAAGTCTTCCCAGTAGGGTACACTTTTAAATTTCATGAGGCACATTTGCCTGAGTAGAGAATTAATTAACACTTATAACTAAAAGTGTTGGAGATTGTTGTGGTCCTCATGTTGCATATGTCTTACTGATAAATAACTGCCTATAAAATTGGAATATTAGTACAAAATTCAGCAAAAATAAGTGTCATGTAAAAATAACTCGCAAAACGAAATTTTATTTTGTTCGGTCCATGTTTTATTATAGACCCCATATAAAGTTAACTTCCAAAATACACTTAAATAGGTGTAAATCTGGTATAAATAATTCTATAATTCTTATAGATATATACATTTTTGTACTAAATTTTCTGATGGTCGGTCCATAATTGGCCATAGCTCCTATATAAGGATCTTTTCCCGATGTGTATTTTATAAATATTAAAATTATAAATATTTTATAAATATCGGTATCAACTCAAAACTTTACATAGATCATTTACATATAAACAAAAATCATGCTACAAAAATTTGTGATTATCAGTCCATATTTGACCTTATTCACAAAATCGCTATGTATATGCCAAAATCAAATTGCTGGATTTTGAAAATATATATTTTGATATTTATATTTTGAAAAACTATTTTAAATGTACTTTTATTATGTTGAAATTCAACGAAATTTAAGTATATCGGCCCATTTTTTGTAATTGCTCACATATACATACATACGTACCACTTCCAAAAACAAGTTAACCCACACTAATGTCTAATAAATATCGATATCGAATAAACATTTAATACTTTATATCAGAAATTGAAATGGATTTTGTAGCTTTCAGTCCATATTTGGCAATAGCTCCTAAATTAAGTTCACTTTCGAGTATAACAACCATCATACAACTCTTGTAAATTACGTTATTGAGATGAATTTCAACCAAATCACACTATTGGATACTGGATTTAGAAGCTTTAAGTCCACAATAGGTCCGTTTCTACTATGCCACCCATATATCTCTAAATTAAGTTATTGAGATCAAATTCAACCAAAATAACAATCTTGCCCTTCTTTATATTCTGTTTCTTAACTTGTGGTGAATATGGAAAAATGTTTGTTTTAATATAATAAATTGTTAAATTATACTCAAGATTGTTATGAATATCAGTAAAATATGGTGAGAATTGGTAATTATACCAATTTTAAATGGTCAAAATTAGATAAAATTTCTAAACATTTGAAGTGAATTATTTATTTATTGTCTATGGATGTTATTCCTTACAGACATTTACAAAAAATTAAGAATTAACAAACTTAAAACATATAAACCAGAACACTATGAGTTTAAATACATTATTAAATAAAGTTTTATATGATTGGGATCTAATGAAAAATCTATAAATCTATATAACTGATTAAATGTGTTGCACTCCTTCTTAGTGGGTCAGCATCAGCATAGTGTTCCAAAAAGTAATTTGCAGATATTGGCTTACATATTGCAAACCTCATAGTTTCACATATTTTTATATTAAGTTCCATTAAGTTCTTAGCACACCAATCATAAAATAAGTTCAAATCCTTTTGCAGAAGTATATGATGTTTTAACTGATTGTAGCTTAAGAATATATTCACATCATCCGCGTACATAAAGATATTCGAAGATTTTATTACGTTCGGTAAGTCATTAATAAAAAGTGTGAACAGTAGAGGCCCCAGTTGGCTGCCCGTGGTACTCCAGATAATACATGTATGTTTTTGGAGATACAAAAAGCACGTTTTGCGTCCTGCCTAATAAATACGAGTATATCCAGTTTGTTAAAAGTTTTGAGAATCTCATTAATTGCAGTTTTTTAATAAGGAATTTATGGTTTACTTTATCAAATGCTTTGCTAAAGTCGGTGTAAATAACATCAATTTGTTTCATCTGAGAAAAGCCATTTTCAGAATCAGAAATCAAATTAAATACAAAATAAACACGAAGTAGAAAACAAAACAAATACATAAATTCAACAATACAGCATAAGTAAATTGAATAAGATTAGTAGAAGTAGAACAGCCATTATGTTGTTCGTTAAATTGTCTTTTTAAACAATATATAAAATGTTCAGCTATTAGTAGTAAGAAACACTGAATAAGGATATTCTAGTCCTATAACTGGTGTAGTTTTTGTATTTTTCATTATATTTAGGTGGAGGGTATTTCAGATTCGACACAGCTGAATATTGCATTCTAACTTCTTACAAAATTAATACTGAACATTCGAACTACTGCAATGATACATAATTTGAAATACATATAAAGAGGTATTAACACTTTCAAACAATTGAGATGGCAAATTATCAGTTTATAAAAAAGCAAAAATAAATTTTAGATATTATATATTTATTGTATTCTTAGAGTATTTTGCCAAGTGCATTTGTACTTGATATTCACTCACTATAAACTTAAATTAAAATAATGTTAAAACTATAAAAACTTTGAATATTAATAATAATACAAAAATATATTATTGTTATATAAATCATTAAATAGCAAATGCCATCAACAAATTAATGTGTGTCATAAGAAATCAAATTAAATACAAAATACAAAACACGAAGTAGAAAACAAAACAAATACATAAATTCAACAATTTATGTTTAAAACAAAGTGATTAAATTGAATGCGGGTAATAAATAAAAATACTTCAATTTGTTAAAATACAAAGTTTCAAATTCATCAGTCAATCTCAACAGCATTGGTTACAACATCAGGTCTTTGTCCCGCCACTACTCGTCATTATCGTTAGCATCATCAAACTCAACGAGATCATTATTATGACAGGGTGTTTCAAATATCCAATTATAAAAAAAAAACCTCAACACTATTTTTTTTATTAGTATTAGATGCGTTAAATATTGATGATAAGCGTATAAGCCAGAAATCATATGGACTCCTAAAGCAAATATCACAAAGATCTTGATCAGTTGAGGCTGCTACATGAACACAACATGTTTCATAAAAATACGAATGTTAATAAAGCCACAGTATACTTAATAAGAAGAGTTTTCCTAATTATATATGATTTCAAAAAAAATTTACTTAAATTTGTAGCACCCGTTGTTGATATCAGAAAAAGTAAAAAAATCGCTTAAAATTTTGCAGCTGTCTTGCAGTAATAACAGAAAAAGCCGGCTTTTTTCCTTCTCTCTCTTCACTAACAAAACGTTGTGCTGAGTTTAAAATTTGAAAAAATATATAATTTTTTTATAATGGTCTTGGCAATGAGTGAGTAAATTGTGATGAAAAGGTTGCATTTTGTATTTGGCAATTTTGTTTTTGTTGCATTTTAAATTTATGCTAAAATATCAAGTTTTTGATTTTGCTTTTCATTGTACACTTAGAGGAATTTTTGAGTTTTTTGTTAAATAAATTGTCATTGCTGGCGTCTATGTACTAGGTACGCCATGCAAGCTGATGATTATTCAAAAATTATATATTCCAGGCAAAAAAGAATTTTGCTGGGGAAATTTAGATAGTAAAATCAAAACTATTTGCATCCGAAAGAACGCACTTTTTCAGAGCGAACCTAAACTTTAGCTAATTTTGGAAATTCCTGCCTAACATTTTATACCTATAGTGGGGAGAGTATATTGGATTTTCTCAAAAATATTTGTCTGACACCCACCTTAAAGTATTCCGATCGACTCAGAACCAGTTTCTGAGTCGATTAAACGATGTCCGTCCATCCGTGTTGCTGGCTGTCCATGTAAACCTTGTGCGCAGATTTAGTATGAGAGTATTAGTTCGGCCCAAATACATTTGGGATTGAATTTGGTTGCAACCGGTCCATTATTTAACCTAGTCCCCATACAAATGTCCTTCCGAAATAGAGTTTATCAGTCACAAATTTCGTCACAAATAAGTCGTACATAAAGCCTTATCAAATTTTGTGCAGATTAGTCCATAATTGACCATAGCTCCTATATAAACCCCACTTCCCAAACTCACTTTAAAATCATAACTCTCTTTAAAATGTTGGTATCCAAATAATATTCAACACACATATGTTTCATATGTACTCAAATCATTCAGTCCAATTTTATGATAATCTGTCCATAATTAGTCATAGCTGCCACTTCCGAAAATCTCTTTAACGACCATAAATCTCTTAAAAATAATGGTATCCAAATAAATTCAATACAAATAAGTTTCATATACATATACAGAAATCATGACACCTAATTTTATAACGATCGGTCCATAATCATTCATAAGACATTCTTCTGAAAATCACTTTAACATGCGTAAATCCTTTACAAGTTTTAATGTAAATAATTTGTATATGCACAGAACTATGGGCGCTGCCATTTCTTAAAAACTGTTTCTACTTGCATACTCAGTGTAGGGTATTATATGGTCGGGCTTGACCGACTATACTTTCTTACTTGTTATTACTGAGTCTAAATATTTTCATATCTTTTACCATAAAGTATAAATATACATATATTTGCGATTCTATAAAGTTTAATACTCTGGATCCCTACAGATAGTGTTGGTAGAAATAAATTGTTCGTGACTCTCACATAAACTGCAAAACAACCTGTATTACATGATGTCTGTACAAATCGATCCACGAATGACCGAAAAAATTCGACTGCCTTCTGAATTTCACATAAAATACAAATTCATATTGTTTTTATTCTGGTGAAGGGTATATAAGAATCTATTCAGAATATACAATTTTCGATGTATCTTTCCAGCATTGCTACCGGTATCCAGCGAATAATGACTTTTGACCTCACATAACTCCAAAGAACAAATTTCAAGGGTGTAATATCATACGTTCTAGGCGGTCAGTTGACTGGTCCGCAACGTGAAATTAGCTCAAGTAGGGAATATTGTAGATATAATATTCTAGATGGAATATTGCAAAATATGTATAAATTAGTATTGAATTTATTGTATTATCGAATCTTATATACCCATCATACGGCATCGATTTTTGTGCTTTTTAAATAAAAACATTTATTTTAGAACAAAACTAATTGTATGGGTACATATTTTGGTCCGAGTCAATATTTGTAGTTATTATTACATCAAACATAAATTTGCTATTAACAAAAACTTTTTGATGGTGGATATAAAGAACTGTCAATTGATCATGAAGGTCATGAGGATAAAAGAATCTATCATTTCATAAGGCAATTTTGGTTGTCAATTAAATGCATAATTCTAAACCACTTAGAAACAAATTTAAATATTTGTATACATATTTATAATATTTATCTGGGTTTTAGAATTTAGAATTCAGATTTATTAAAATAAATACAAGCGGTATTCAGAAAGTTTTGCCAAAACTGGTTTTATTATTTATTAACTTAAGGTACGGTCACACTTGGAAAATATTTACTCAAAAAAGCTTAACCACTTATTTTAGCACAAATTTGTTCGACGTTGTTTACTCTTACAAGAGTTTTTTAATATCAAACAATATCAAATAAAATAAAAATTAATATTTGTTGTGTATTGTCCAAAACAAACGAAGTTTTGTTTTTTAAATAAATAAACGAGTTCAAAGATATTTTATTTAGTGGTTACGTCTTTTTCAGCAAATATTTGCCAATTGTGATCGTATCTTTACACATACATATGTACATACATATTATTTTTTCACTCTGAAGTATCAGAATTTAAAAAGTGTGAACTCTTCTGCTTCTTAAATGGAAACTTAAATTAAAGAGTTTGAAAAAATAATAACATAAGTACACTAGAGCCCCGACTTGCGTCGTTTCGATTTGCGTCGCTTTTTAAAAACTGGAAAAATTCGATTTGCGTCGTTGCAATTTCAACTTGCGTCGGTCCGAGTTGCGTCGTTTTGACCCCAATTTGCGTCGGTTCGATTTGCGTCGTTTCTATTTCCATTTGCGTCACTAAAAACGCTCACGATGAGGAGCTTGATAATGAAAATTTATTAGCCATTGATATTCAGCATGTTTCAGAAGAAGATGTCATAATAAATGATGATACATTAGAAGAAAAAAAATTAACAATCGCCAATATTTCAAAAGCTATGCAATTAATTTCCCATGCAATGGATATATTTTCTGAAAACGATCCTGAGGAAACCCGTAGCACAGGCGTAGCAGCAACCGTTGATCAAGCCATTAGTTGTTACAAAGAAATTTATCAACAAAAAAAATCTTTAAAAATTCAACAAACTTTAGACATTTTTGTTAAAAAAACAGTAAGACCATCAAATCAAATGGACATAAGTGTTGTTGATTTAGATTTATCATCTGAAGGAAGCGCAATGTTAACTAAATAAATTACAATTGTTTAATGCATCTACATACTTTTTATGGATACATATGTAAATGAATTTAATTCTTGTTATGTTTTTTCTTAATTTATTGTTTTGTTTTTTCTTTATAATATGTAATTATAAACATTTGTTGAAGTAAATAAAATGCATAAAAATGTATTTATACTTGTTTTTTAT
This sequence comes from Bellardia pandia, assembly GCA_916048285.2. Classification (NCBI taxonomy): domain Eukaryota; kingdom Metazoa; phylum Arthropoda; class Insecta; order Diptera; family Calliphoridae; genus Bellardia; species Bellardia pandia. The sequence goes on from OU696530.1 coordinate 57,696,293, forward strand.
CAAAAATACAAAATTTTTTGCTTTGTTTTGAATATTTTCCCGAATAAATCAAATTTCAGTGCATTTATATAGAAAAAGGTGATTCAATTTGCGTCGTTTCGATTTGCGTCGCATTTCTCCCGCCCCATTAACGACGCAAGTCGGGGCTCTAGGTATGTATGTAAAAATGTTAACCAAATACATACATATATACATATGTATGTATGTACATATGTATATGTATATGTATGTATGTACATACATATGTATATTTCCTGAGTGTATAGACTGACTGTTTTCGTTTCAAGCCATAAAAAGTGAGTTTTTTTTATTTTACAAAGTACAAAAATACCTTCATTATTTCAAGGAATGTGTAAATACATTCATACATATGTATGTATGTATGTACATACATACTTACGCATTCGTAGCGTCAACTTTATCATTAGAAGTGGTGGTTTTTCAATATAATTCTTAAATTCTTTTTAAGCATCTTTTTTGGTAATTGAAGTTTTGCTTTATACATACATACATAAACATACATATATATATACGAGTACATATTTCATATAAATTCCACTGGCATATATTGTATGCACAAAGTATGTTATTTACTTTTAAAGGTCAAATAACTTAAGAATCAGTTAAGAGTTAATGGCTTTAAAGTCTAACTACATACGTAATTTTGTTTTATTTTTGTTATTAAATTGAATGTTCTGTAAGATAAAGTTTAAATATACCTGCTAACAATGAACATGTGTTCATGAATACAGTTTTCTCGACTATTTCTACTGACATTGACAACTTGAATAGTTGTTGTCGTTTCAATGTTTTGTTTTGTAAATTTTAATTTAAATTCAGTTATTTTACAGTATTCAGATTTCAGATTTTTCTTTCATTCAATACTTTTATAGACCAGAAAAATTGGAATGAAAATGGACTTGATGTTTTTTTAAACATGTTTAAAAATCACAATAAATTTTAATATTTTTTTTATGTTTATAATTGCGCATTGGTACTTACTATATGTGGTTTTTAAACTGTTACGAAATTTGAAAATCATAAAATTTCCAACATTGTGGCTTAGGTGGAATTTTGCCATCACATAATGGCAGGAAAAATGCGGTTGTGGCGATAGTTATATTTCCATATATGTATGTACATTGTACATGTATGTATTTAATCATTAGCTTGTGAACATACATTTTAAATGAAAATATGTAATTACATCAATGTTTCCTCAACTCATCAGAAAAACTCCCAAATCCAAATACTGAAAATAGTCAGAAATTCCCATATTAAAATTACACTAGTTTCATTGATTTAATTTTAGCTGTTTTCTCCTTATCCTGGAATCTGTTGACAATCCATAAATTTGTTTACTCAGTGAACAATATCCTGTCCGCACATGTATTTGTCTCTTATCGATCTTATTTTCTTGTTCTAATTAACAACGTTGTAGAGATATTTGTTCGACCAAACTATGTCTGCCATCAAAAGTAATTTTTACACACAACACCAAACGGTCTTTTAAAATTTAACAAATGTTTGTCCATTATTCCGCTACACAATATGATGGCTCATCAATACGTCGGGTTAACGCTCAATTTTATTGTAAACATTTCTTTTTCTTTATACCCAATTTTTAAGTGTTTGTTGCGAAACACTGTGTTAAATGTTAAACACATTTTTTTGTTTAACTTCTGCATCTATCGATTGTTAACACTTTGGCAATATTTATCGAATTGTGTAAATGTATACTTGGATACATACATACAATCAACTCTTGATAAATATGATCATGTAATCGACACATGCAATGTAGTGCAAAACAAAAGCAACAATAATTGAATTGAAGATGTCTATTCATTTCTATTTGTAGTCATGCGAAACAAAAACTTTTTATTTAAAAAACATCTCTTAATCATCAATGAAACGTGGTTATTCATAAATTATACATACACTTGTATGGAGCCAAGAAATAAATTTATCTAATATACATATGAGCAATTTCACGTTAAGTGACCCAATTTTTAAAATCGATGTCTTCCGATTTGGATGAAATTTGCACCAAGGTTAGTACTGTTGGATAGTCTGCCAGACCAAAATTTTCAGCTCTACCATTCAAGAACTGCCGGAGTTAGAGGGCGTCAAAGTTGGACATTTTGGTCTACAGGGTTTTATTAAAATGAGTATAACTTTTCACCTCTTGGTCCTAGCAAAAATTGTCGAAAGGACTTTAGATAGCTATTTCATCAATCATTCCAAAAATATTTTTCTTTTAATTTTAAAAAATTTTTTTTTTAAATAATTATTTAAATTTCACTAATAATGTATAATATGGATATAGATTTTTACGTATTTTATATGAAAACATTTATCTGGTCTACCGATTTGAATTTTTTTTGTATATTTCGATCGATAACTTTTCAGCGGATCAACGTATTTTGTTTAAGTTTTGACACATCAGTTACCTATGTATAGGTTGAATCGATTTTGTCCTTTTCATTACCAATCATTTCTAATCAACATGGAATATTTAGAGAAAATTTAATTTGAGTGGGTCCACATGCTGAGTTTTGTCGCAGCGACTCTGCTGACGTTCTCTTTTGGTGTCTGTTCTAAATTCATCGTCTCTTCACATGTCTCTTCGTCATTTCAAATTTTAAAAATCGTCAAAAAATCAGACAAATAAAAAGTCACTATGTATTTGTAATAGGATTTTGAAATTTTTATTTAAACGAAAACATCAAAATTCATGTTTATATAGTCTCTTGTACAATAAATATCAAAATACATAAATTTTACCTTTTTAAATAAAAAATCACAAAAAATATAATGTTAAACACAACTTGTGTAATATTTTAGTTCGATTTCACACTCTTCAATTCTGACTCGTCAAGGCAGGTATTTTTGCATGAAAAGGGAAAGGAGAACAAAAGGGGTACAAACTTGTTGTTACTAGTCAATTTTCTTATTTCCTTTTGTTTTTTTTTTAATGCATGTTGATTTGCATTAAAAAGTACGAAAATTGAATTGACGTGTGTAAATTGAATGGCAAGTTCAAAAGAGAATTGAGCAAAAACTGGTCAGCTAAAACTGAAGAGTGTGAAACAAGACTTACAGTATTTTATAAATAAATATCTGAATTTAGCATATTTTAATAATTCAGTTTAAATTACAATGTCAAAACAATTTAGTTTATTAAGTTTAAAATTACATTTTGAGTAAAGTATCCAATTCATACAACATATACGAGTACAGGTGCTTATTTTCAAAGAATTCCGTATTTTTGTTATTTAAAATTTATTTGGCTGAATACGTTTTGTTAAAATAGGAGAAGTTTTTCTAGAATTTCACCGTTGAAATTAAAAATTCAGAAATTGTTTCCTCGAAAAATTTTAGTTGCATTTAAAATTGCTTTTCATGTTTACAAATAAATACGTAATTTCTACTATCCTGACTCAATATTATTTGGAATTATTTCAATTAAGAAAATACTACTATCATTTAGTTTTGGTTTTTAAATATGTCTTCTTAATATTTATGATATTAAATAGTTGCTGTCGCAAAAAAGAGAGAATTTAGTAACAAAAACATTAATAAAACAAAGAAATGATAGAAAATTTTAATAATTAAAAAAATTGTCACTTTCAATGAAAAAATCGTCAAATCGTCACTTTGCTATTTTTAAAATAAAAAAAATCGTCAAAATGACGATATAACGTCAAATCTGGCAGCTATGGTTGCACCATTCTTGCGACATTTTGACGTTAAATTGTTCATTTCTCTTATTTCGCTCATTCGCAGATGTATTGCCATATATGACCTAGTTACATTACAGGAATTCATATTCCTGATATTTCACTATTAAATATTCTATTAAAATTTTTGACCACATAGTGTTTATTTAGTTAAAATTAAAACAACAATTTGTTTTCTTTTTAATTTACAGTTATTTATTTTCAGTTTTGCCAAAAATGTTCTGTAACCCCATAAAATGAAATTTCATCGTGGCAACACTGCTGGTAAATGAAATAAAAATAGTAGAGGAGAAAAACCTGCGACACTATTTTTAGTGGTTTCATTTACACATACATAGTACATATATTTAAAATACATTCCCATGAATTAGGATTTAATAAGTAACCTTGATCTGTTTTCTCTATGTCTTAAACTTTGTACAACTTGGAAAGGTATCAATCAACCTATCTTTTTCCGTTCAGGGGTCGTCAACATCAACAGTTATTGTGTAATAGTTAAACAACTTATCTCTGTATTAAATTATATCATTGGTACTTTTTTGTTCCACCAATGATACTTTTTGTAATTTTACGTAATGAAGAACGTAGCAACATGGAATAAAGTACACCTAATTCTGTTTTTACACGGTAATTGGTTCCAGGAAACTTCGTGTCTAAAAAGACATTGATCGTATGCGAAATACATAAGTAATTGGTTCCTTATTTCTAAAACCTATTGAAATTAGTGAAAAACAAGGATTTTTTAAGAACAACTATTCAGGTTTCTAATATTAAATCACATACATACATATACAATTGGGGGATTCACAAGGTGTCATAAAGTCATATGTCTTAAAATAATAACATGAAAAAATACGACTGCTGTGAACAACCCCTCATAATTCAGTGTGCTATTTTGAATTTAAATCAGCTGATTTAAAACAAATATAAAAATTAATATCGTTTTCCACAATGCCAAAAATAAGTGAAAAAACTAAAATAATAGCCAGTTTGTGCGAAAAATACATTTTAGATGTTGTGATGGCAAACTCAAGTAAAAAATTAATTACGACAGCACAATAAACATAGCAAGCAAAGTTCTATTAATTTAAGACACTTTTTGTTTACAAAGCAACAACAATATTTTTAAACCATTGTAAAATGTTAGAACATTATGACAATATAACATGATAGCACACCTTGTGAATACCCCAAATGTGTTTTTACACAAGCATATTTATTAAAGAAAAAAGGATATGCACTGTAAGCCTAAAAGTATGTAAGTACAATTGCTTTGACCAGTAAATTTGCTTGTATCCACAAAAAGGGAATTCCCCTAAATTTGTGATATGAACATATTTAGCAAGTAGAAAAATAAATATATTTGTTTCAACAAAATTTCTTTTGAATGCAAAATGTGCAAATGCACATGGTTTGCTCACTACTGTATGTACGAGTATTAAATAAATACTGTTGAATAAGTGTGCATGTATCAATTCTGTATAAAGCAGACTCTCTGTCTAACTGTGACGGAGTGTTTGTATGTTTCTGTCAGCTTTTATGATTTGGTCGAGGTTTTCAAAGTGATTGTCAAGAGCAGAGTTTAATTCAATAGATTCGAGTTGAAATTGTTTTGAATGAGTGCGTGTGTACACGAATGAATATGTATAATATGCGTGTCTTAAGCTGCGGTCACACTTGGCAAATATTCGCTGAAAAAGACGTAAATACAAGACGACAAATATTTAGTCTTATTTTATTTGCGGCTGTTTGATTTTGCAAAACTCTTGTAAGAGTAAACAACGTCAAACAAATTTGAGCTAAAACAAGTGGTTACGCTTTTTTGAGTAAATATTTGCCAAGTGTGACCGTACCTTTAGAGTTTATGAAATTGTCAGCAAACATACATACCTAGTATGTATGTATTTAATTTTTTAAGAAAACTTGATCCGGTATTTGAAGGCCATTTGTATCAATTAAATAATTTCAAAAATATGTATAAATTAATAAAACAATCTTAATGAAATATTGAAAGTGTATAGAATTTAAAATACTAAACAAAATTCATTATAATTTAATATGAATTGATTCTATTAATACCATTGCCATTCTCTTTTATTTTTTCAGATCAATACCAATCTGTGATAGACAACAAATTAATTTAGAACAAAAAAAAAATACTCATAATTATATTACAAATCTTTGGGAGAATTATTTACATATGTGTTAATTGATTTATGTGGATTTTGAATTCTTGCCATACAAAAGCACAGCAATGACTAATTTGTGGGCAACACCAGCTATGACAATGACAGCGACAACGGCAACAATATGGTTTGTCGTTTTGGCAACACATTTAATCGGCCATGTACATTCAAATGACAATTTGCGTGTTGCATACGAATGGAAAGAAATCGATTTTAAATATGCCAGCGCTGAGGAACGTTGGTCGGCCATCGAACGCTATGAATTCAAGCCAGAAAATGTCATTCCATTTGGCATTGAAGTTTATCAATCAAGACTGTTTGTAACTCTGCCACGTTGGCGCGATGGAGTGCCGGCATCATTGGCCTACCTTGATCTAAATGGTGAGTTTTTTCGTTTTTTTTTTGATTTGTTTGCAACTAGTTAGTTACATCTATCCATCCGTCATACCGACGGAAAGTGGAACGTTTTTTTACGCGGAGCATTAACGCTGATACCCCATCCCTAAACAAAAGCGTCAACGTTATGTCAAAACGATAAAAACAGGTTTATCAAACAAATAAATAAAACGACCCTGTTTATTGTAACAGCTATTTTTTGTTTGTTTTCTTTTGCAACTAACTTCACTGTGAAACGCCTTGTCAAAATCGCATTTTCCAATAGCAAAGCGTTGCCGCCGCGTTGTTTCGGTATGCTCCATACAAAATATATGAGCATGAGAAATTTTGACATTTAAAAAACGCTTACCGTCGGTATTTAGGGATGGCAGTTAGCTAGTCTTTGAACGTGAATTTCAAATAACTCAATAAAAACCGCTTAATAATAAACGGGTAGCAAGCAAATCTAATTAAATCAGTAATATTCAACAATTTTATTATGTATTTTACTTTAGTGTAGTTTAATTATACTTATACATACATACATATTTAGTATATCTATTGAGTTTATTACAAACCTCATTAAGAATTTCTAAAAATAGTTGCAAAAAAATAAAATCAGATTCGGATGATGATTAAGATACATACATACGTATGTACATATGTGTTGATGTTTGTGGATATGGCTGAAAACATATTAAAATTCGGTAGTATTTATTAGCAATTTTAAATAAACAAGACGTTCGCATTTCATTAAAGAGTTAAAATATGTACTTAAATATTTAGGTTGTTTTCAAGTTTTACTAACTGGAAATGTCAATAGATTTTGAATAGGATTAGAGATTTTTTTTATTTAGTTTATATACTAGATAACTTTAATTTTATGACACATTTGAATGTTAGCGATCAGTAGGGTATCCAAATAATTCGATTTTTCTTTTCCTCGAATGAAACAAATAATTCGAATAAGAGATTAATACATAATTTAGATTTTGCTAATATTTTGCCACCATATGTTGACTCTACAATTTCCAAATTCATTCACTATATTTTTTTTTACTAAATATCAAATACTTATTTTAGAATTAAAAGTTATTACGATTTTTAATTTGCCTAAAAAGCGGTGTGATACCACCACTTTTCTCCTGGTACATATTCCTAATTATGCCAATACCACATGTACCAAATATCATCGACGTAGGTCAAAAAATGCCCAAAATATGGCGATTTAAATTTTTGGGTTATATGGCCGGTGCCATGCGCCTTGGTCCAATCAAAACTTCATATAGCCTATTATTGCTGCCAGAGTCACAGTAACATGCTGAAAATTTCAGCAAGATCGCTCCAAGGGTTTGATAAAAGTACATATATGTATATAATATATGTGGTATGTCTCAGTATAAGAGCCTTCCACAGCCCTCATTTATAGTAACTGAAAAACATTCTTTAAATTTAGGTTACGTACATATTGTTAGTTATTTACTAGACGAATTTTTAGATTTTTAAAATTCAAAAATGCCATCATTGAAAATAAAGTTTAATTAATAAATAACAACAATTTAATTTGCATACTTACATATATACACAAATATATAATTATTGTAAATAAAATTGAAACGGAATAGTGTTAAATTATTACTATTTCTAATTATAAAATTATGAAATATTCATAAAAGAAACTTTAAATTAACACAAAAATATTTATTCGTTTTATTCGATTATTCTACATAAAATTAATCGAATTATTCGGATAATTATTCGTAAGAAATTGTGCGATTATACAAACGATCATTATTGGAATAATGATCAAAATTCTTAATGTTTCCACTTTAAAATTCCACAAAAAATACATTGTTTTTTTTACAGGAACTAATAGTTCATTTGATGTGTGTAGTAGTTAGTTGTTATTGTAGAATTGTAATCTACACTTAATTATTATTTAAATAAGTTATAAACAATAGAAAACGGTTGGAATTTATTCAAATTATTACAAATTCCGCCTTTTATAATTTGATATTTTGGCATCATTTAAATTTATTACTGTAAATATAACCATAGACGGGGTTGCTAGTGGTAGTTTGTGAAGGTCAGCATCCGCCATTGTCGTTAAGACACATATACATACATACATATGTATACATATGTGCATGATATTCAACTCATCCGACTAAAGCAAATACTACTAATGGATAACGTACGTTAATACGTATTAAATATTGTAGTATTTTTCTCAATTAAAAGTGTTGACATAAAAATATCGAATGTTCACGAGACGATGGGCGATACCTATTTAAACAATCGCCTGAGTAAGTTGCTATTGAACTGGCTAAAGTCTTGAATGCCTAAAAATCTATAAAACATTCTTAGTTAAATGTGTTACAATATGAAAAACGTGAAAGTATTATAAAGTTCATGAACATTGTGAGATTTGACGTTGTGTCATTCAACTGTCTCACATAAGGTGTGCTACAGAAAACAACCTTAACGATAATAAATCTCTTAATAATTTTTTGTATTGAGATGCAAATTGACAGATAGACTCAAAGGCTCCAGATAGAATGTAGCAAAATAATGTTCCAAGTTAGTATAAATCATTCTATTAAATTCATTAATGATCGATATTTAGTTGATCACAGGTTCCGTAAAAATCTTACTTTCGATATTCACCTCAAGTCACATCAATCTTTATACATACATACATATGTATGCACATATATGTATACTTATATAAAAGAGAAACGTTATAAATGAGTGAATGATTGAAACATCTGAAGATCGAGAGAGGAAATATGAACTGCAGGTTCGTTTCACCCTCCAAATATACTCATTAAAAGGTAATGGAAATTGGAATGTTTAAGATCAAATGAAAATCTAGAATATATGTAGATACAAACAACTTTTAAAACGCATGTTTATACATTGGATGATGTTTGATAATCGTATTATATTGTAATATTTTGAAATTTGAAGTTTGATGGGTGGCTTGATTAGAGTACCAATCAATTCACAAACAATTAAAGTAGACTTCAAATGCACTTTAAGAAAATTTTGTATGAAAATTTTGTCTAAAAGCACACTTCAAACCTACTTTATTTTTTATAAATACGGCAGTTAGTGTTTTACTACAAAGATATGAAAGTTTAATGATACACTATTATATCCACCAAAAAAAAAAAAAAAAGATGGGGGGTGTATTAAGTTTGTCATTTCGTTAGTAACTCATCGAAATATTTGTCCTAGAACCGAAAATGCCTAATTTTTTAGCCATGTTCGTCCGTCTGTTGAAGGCACGAAAGATTTTATTTTTTTATTATATTTCTTTCTTTCTTATTGCCCCCATAAAATGTCCTCCCGGAATATGGCCTATTTATACAAAATTTAATAAAAGCGCTATTTTGTTTGCATCAGTCTATATTTGCCCATATAAAGCCAAATATTTTATGACGATCGTCCATTAACATGTAATAGATCCCATATAAGGAATCCGAAAAATAAAATAACTTGTATGAATATTGTTATTGGTACAAAATATAACCTCTCTATTATGACTACTTTTGTCAATAGCCTCGTTATAACGAATTTTCATTCATTGCAGACTAACGAAATAAAAATAATTATTTACCTCTATTTAACGAATTTTGTTAACTTACAACCTTTGCATAACGATTTCCACCAATTCATCCAAATTATATGAAACAGATATACAAAAAATTATTGTGTTTGCAACGACAACGTCTCCAGCAAACCTACATTGGTAGTCGACAGCAGCATGCATTCGACTAACGGCTGAAATATTCGAAGACAAATTTATTTTTGAATTTTAAAACTACAAAATACAGTGGTTTCCTTCAAATGTGTTTTGATTTATTAGCAGAAATCGTTCGCTATAACATGGTAAGCAGCTGATGATTAATATACAAAATTTTTTATTACCTCATTATAACGAATAGAAGTGCAACTTCACCTCGCTATAACGAACCTCATTGTAACGAATTATTCGATATAACTTTTATTCTAATCCCCTTAAGATTCGTTATACCAAGTTTGAACTAAATTTTGAGCAAAAACAACGTCGCATGGACATCGCTCAGGAGCTGTTGAACATCGTCAACGACGATCATGGGTGTATGGCTATGACATTGAAACCAAAGCCCAAGCATCCCAATGGAACGTCCAGAAGAGCCAAGACCGAAAAAAGCACGTCAAGTTCGGCCAAATGTGAAGGTTTTGCTCACTGTTTTCTGCAACTGCAATGGCGTGGTGCATCATGAATTCTTGCCACAAGGTCGTACGGTCAATAAGGAATACTACCTTGAAGTTATTCGCCGTTTGTGCGAAGCAATTCGTCACAAACGCACAAAATTGTGGAAACAACAATCATGTATTTTGCACCATGAAAACGCACCAGCTCACATATCGATGCTTGTGCGTGAGTTTTTGGCAAAAAAAACCGTTATCATGCCTCAACCACCGTATTCACCTGACTTGGCCCCCGATGACTTTTTCCTCTTCCCAAAACTGAAGACAAAATTCGACAAAATCGAAACAGGAGCTGTTGGCGATACAAAGTGCTTCGAGAATTGGAAAAAACGCTGGCATAAGTGTATTATATGTGAGGGGGATTACTTTGAAGGGGACAAGATTGAAAATAACGGTTATTTTTTGATCAGACCTCGTACATATGTACGTAGTATGTACAATTTGAAACTGAAGATGAGCAACGAAGTTGTCTCGAAATATTGGGAATAAAAATAAAAATAAAAATATTAAAAATTAAAAGAAGCAAAATTGTTTTTTAATATTTTAATGACCTCAAGCCGAATCAATTATAAATAACATTTGAAACTAATTTAAAATGTTGATGAGCAATTTTTGGCTAAATTCTAAACGCTAATCTAATTATTTATAAATAGGACAGCACTGAGCAATATCATAATTCTGATTTTGTTATGAAGAGTTTAATATAGACGAAAATAATTTTTTGAAAAATATTTGAAAACAAACATTTTCAAATCCATAATTTGTTTTATCATACAAAATTTATATTTTCTTATTTAATTAATAAATAGAAATACCACCGCCTCCTACATACATTTGAATGTAAAATAGAAAAAAGAAAAATACGATGAATGTACAAAAATTTCTTTTGATAATTCATTTATTTATTTATTTTAGTAAAGTTTTGTGTTTTTTTTTTCTAAAATTAAATTAATGAACAAAAAACAAAAAAATAAAATAGAGAGAGAAACTAAATGGATGTGTTTGGTGAGCACACACACCTTAATTTGGAAAAGTTCGGTTGCCTTGATCTAAAAATGTTTCATTTGTAATCAAAATTAGACAAAATAATATTAATAATATTTTAACATATTTCGAGAAATTCTTTTTATTTTTTTTTGTGATTTTTAGCACAAAATTGCATTAATTGAAATGTAAATATGGGCAGAAAATTCGTATTTTTCACAATATTTGTGACTAATGATAAATGATTTACTTAATGCTGAATCTTTCAAAAACAATTTGTCATTTGATTGAAACTTAATTGAAGATGCTCGAATGTTTCATACGAAATTAAAAGGCATTATTTTTTTGCCATTTTGTATTCGTAATTTTTATTTGTATTTTTTTTTTTTGATTTTATTTGAATTTTTTCTTACTCAATCATTGTCTTGCTAATTGCCCGTATTAAGAAAATTAAAATGTATTACATACTTATTTTTTTTTGGTTATTTAAAATTAATTTAAAGATCAATCACCTCTTTGCACGCAAACGAGGAGGGGAGTAAATTGAAATTTAAAAGTGATACATTTTTAGTGCTTCAACTCTGACGTTGAGTTAATTCGAATGTTAACGAGTCTTTATCCGCTAAATGAGTAGTTAAATACTTGTAAATGTTAAATGATTTGCTAATTAATTGTTTATTTTTTAAAAACAAACGTATTTTAACAAATAAATTAATATGTATTAAATATGTATGTATGTTTTCATAAGTATTTACTTTCATTATTCTGAAAATTTTTCATTGTTTAATGCAATACTAAACAACAATTGATTTTATTACCACAACAAAATTAACAATTATTTAAAATTTATTTGTAAAATTTACTAATCTAAAACAGAAACATGTTAATACATGTTCGAAAAGAAATATTCATAGTGGTTTGAATGAGTCATCAATTACATGAACACTTGAAATGTACTTGACATTCGGGTTTTGTTGAATTTGTTTTATTCCCCATTTAGATTGGTTGTTTTTGGGTTATTTCCATAAATAAATGTTTTCTTAAATATACATATGTATGTATGTATATGGCTATATACAATTCAGTATATCGATTTTCAAACATTGTCCATATCCACTTACAAACGCAATCCAGATCGATTGATTGTATCTAATTAAGAGGGTGGTATCATTACATTTATCAGCGATTCCGTCTGTCCAATTTGTATCGACCTTGTTCATTTTTATGATTTTTATTGGTTTTTTCTTTTGCTGCTTTGATTTTACAATGTTTTTTTCTTTTGCCACTTTTATTTGTTTGTTTTAAAACAATTTTATAATGCTACCACATTTATATAAGAAATTTTTAACGATGCCATATTTTTATTATGTGTAAAATATGGTAACATCAAATAATTTGACGTTTCTTAAACTACTACTGTAAAACGACTAGGTGGATTAAAAAAAGTTTGAATGTTATTAAAGTTTAACTAAACCACTAACAAACCAAATTTAATGCTTCTCCTAAAAACTGGCCCTCGGAGATTCTAGTGGTACACTCTCTAATCTAATACAAGATATCACCCAATCTGCAGCCATAATATTTTCCAGTCATTGTAGAATTATCTGTAAACGTATGACATTGTAGTCTTAATTGATATTAATCAGGAGTTTTATTGCTCCATTTACACCAAATCTGATAAATGATAAAGGGTCCGCCAAATAACTTTTTTTTTTTTTTTGAAAATGGTATGAAAAAAACTTTTTCTCAAATTTCTTTTTTTATTTGAAAGTATGTACAATCCTTTCGGTTAATAATGGAAAATAATTTCATTCAAATGGCTGCCTCGGCTGGCCATGCAGTAGCCTACACGATCGGTCCAATTTTTAAGCACATTATCGATTGTGTGCAGCTGTATTTCACCAATGGCTTCACGAATATTGTCCTTTTAAGCGTCAATTGTCTCTGGCTTGTCGGCGTAACACTTATCTTTAACGGCACCCCACAAATAATAGTCCAACGGTGTCAAATCGTAGCGTATCGTCACGTAGCTCCGTCCTGTTGAAACCAAATGTTGCCAATATCCTCCTCTTAAATTTTTGTGAACAAAAATTCGTTCAACATGTCCTGATAACGATCACCATTGACTGTAACGGCGACTCCTTGCTTATTTTCGAAGAAAAAATGACCCAATTATGCCTCTGGACCAAAATCCGCACCAAACTCATTTTGGGTGCATCGGCTTTTCAATGTATGCGTGCGAGTTTTCTGTGCCCCAAATGCGACAATTTTGCTTGTTTACATACCCGCCAAGATCAAAATGAGCTTTATCTGAAAAGATGTTTTTTTTTTTGGCAAAATCGGCATCTTCTGTAAGTCGATCGCAGGCCCACTTAGCGAAGCGGAAACGCATTGGATGGTCAGTTGGCTTCAACTCCTGAACCAATTGGACTTTGTATGGCGTCATACCAAGGTCTTTATGCAAAATTTGTCTCAATGATTTCTCCGAAATGTTCAATTGTTGAGTACGACGGTGAATTGATGTTGATGGCGCTTCACGTACTTTTTCTGCCACAGCAGCAATATTCTCGGGTGTACGCACTGTTTTTGGCTTTTCACGCTTTGGTGCATCGGCACCATTTTCTTTCACTTTTTTCACAAGATAACGAACATACGGAGCTGACGGTGATTTTCTTCTTCCAAAATCCGTAAGCAATTTTTGCACACATTCTGCAACATTACCATGATTTTCAAAGTAATGTCGCAATATTTCCCAGCGTTGTTCAAGGGTATACACAACCATATTCGTTCAGCGGAAGGATAAAACTAATTATCTGTCAAATCAGACATGAGCTAAGTGTTACCATTCACGAAATAAGCACTAGTTTAAAAGAAAACGTTAGATGGCGGACCCGTTACTTCAACGACTCGTCTATGTGACACCCGAGTATCAGACTCTATAGCGACACTAGCACCATTGCCTATCTGCACCTATGACTACTACATACTCTTCAAACAGTCTTACAAATCCAAGCCAATCTTTTCTATCTGGGAATTCTATCGATACTGACATCGAGTTCCGTGAATGTTGTAATTTCCGAAATATTAAAAAAAAAACTCCTGTCCTTCGATTTTTGGCACAGAGAGGACTAACTCTGTGTTTCACGGTGTGAAGCCCAGTATATTCATAGGGATCTAAACGTGCATTTGGTAAAAACTGAGATCCAAAAGTATGCAGAAAATATTTAAATATTTCAAAAAGCTTGAAGTACACCCAAATCCATTAGCTCGCAACATATTAATTAATAGTGCCTTTATTCGACTAAGAAGAAGGGATACTGCGGATCTAAGCCAAAGAAAACAACAATGGATAAATAATTTTAGTCCGTTGTATTAAATAATTAAATTTCTAATTAATTAATTTCTAATTATTGTTAGTTCGTATTTAATGAAAATACCATAAAAAATAAAGTAAAAACAAGTAAGAAAGTATAGTCCATCAAGCCCGATCATATAATACCCTACACCCAGTATTTGTATAAAACAGTTTTTCAAAAATAGGCGCTATATGGGAGATATCACCCATTCACCCAAAATTTTAGTGCTATGACTTCCGTGACCAACATTTTTAAAATAATTGTGATTTTCGGTAGTGAGCCTTAAATGGGAGCTATGATCAATTGTGGACCGATCTTCACAAAATTTGTAGATGTGATTTGGCTTCATTTACTAGTCATTTGTATAATTCAAACATTTATGATCGTTAAACTTATATTTCGGGAGGACATTTGTATGGGGGCTAGGTGAAATAATGGACCAATTTCCACCAGTTTCAATCCCATACGATCTTGGGCCGAAAAAATATCACGTACCCAATTTTATTGATATATCTTCAAAATTGCGACCTGTTCTCTGCGCACAAGCTTTACATGGACAGTCAGTCAACCAGCCAGACGGACGGATATCGTCAAATCGACTCAGGCAGTGATTCTGAGGCGATCGGTATACCCAAGCTACCAACTACCTACCTCTTGTCTCATTTTTTGTTTTATTTTCCAGTGTCTAATTTCCCAGGCTGTATAATTCTTAATTATTTGATTCAGAGAGGCTTCTCAGAAGTAAGAGTAATGTTAAATGCCATTAATTAAATAAGTTTGGGACTCTCAGATCACTAAAAATTAGTCGTTATCGTTTAACTCAGATGGGAAGTTAAATGGTTTAAAGGCGCCTTTGAAGGAGATTGCTATTATAATTATAAGTCGATAGTCGAAGACTAGTTATATCCTGCATAAAACCATTTTAAAATCGATCAAGGCTTCGTAGAGCCGATCTTTTAATAACAACTAACTTTATCATTATCAACTCTTGGATTTGGATAAACATCATATAAAGTTTTTTCATGTTAATATCTGAAATATTCAAATTATTAATAGTAAAATTGTCTTTACAGATAATTCAACAAAATCTCCAGCTTTAATTCCATATCCCAGTTGGGAAGCACACAATCTCAGTGAAATGAGTCCCGAATTGGTGTCACCATTCCGTATGCGTGCCGATCGCTGTGGACGTTTATGGGTCTTGGATTCTCGTATTTCTAGCGTTTTAGAGGAAACTATGCTGTATGGCCCAGCCCAGCTTTTGATTTACGATTTGCACAATGACAATCTGCTTAGACGTCATATTTTACCCGTAGACCAGGTCAAGGAAAGTTCATTCTATGCCAATTTAGCCATAGAAGATGGTGATTGCGAAAATACTTTTGCCTATGCTGGTGATTTGGGTAGTCCTGGCTTGGTCGTTTATTCATGGAAGCAAGAGGAGTCGTGGAGAGTTCAACATAATTATTTCCATCCTGATCCCTTGGCTGGTAATTACAGTATTGGTGGACGTGATTTCCAATGGGATGATGGTCTCTATGGTTTGGCTTTAAGTAAAATGCAACCTGATGGTCATTCGATATTATATTTCCATCCCTTGAGTTCTACCATGGAATTTGCTGTCAATACCATGATTCTGCGCAATAAAACTTTGGCCACTGAGGGTCCTATTTATAAAGAATTTAAAATATTGGGCTCTCGAGGGCCCAATGCGCAGGCGGGAGCTTCATTTTTGGATCAATTGACAGGAGTTTTATTTTATGCTTTGCCCAATTTAAATGCCGTGGCATGTTGGAAGACTTCTAATCGGGCATACACGATCAAGTCACAAGGTCGTGTCTACATGAATCCTATTGAAATGGTATTTCCCAGTGATATTAAAGTTGATGATCAAGATCGTCTTTGGGTGCTGTCAAATCGTTTGCAAGAATTCCTCTATGGAGAACTGTTTCCAAACTCTATAAATTTCCGCATTTTAACCGCTCACGTTAAGGATGCCATCGAAAATACGGCTTGTGATATTAAAACTAAACCACTGCCCGAAATCATTAACAAATTGGGCGATATTTTAAACAATGCTTCGAATAACAACAGAAACAACAATAGTGACAAATCAACATCCGCTGGATCGCAACTGATTTTTGCAAACATTGTTGCTGTTGCAGCTGCTATAATGATGATGTTCAGGTGATAAATCTGTTGGAAAGATGATTTTTGATTTGATTTTTATTTTAATTTGTATGTACTCGTATGTATATTTAGTTATTAAGGCCATAATTTTATTGTAATTCTATTTTTAGTGTTTGTATAGTATTTGTTGTAAATGTTAAAAATTACCTCAGTAGTAAACTAAAAATGTATATCTATAATTCGTTTTTAAAAAAATAAAAATAAAAATAAATTAAGTTATTAATATTTTTACATAAATAAAATGTAATAATCTTTTTTTACTATGTAACTTTCTAAAGAACTTGTAATGGTTTTATAATATGTTGAAAGTTTAAGATAACTTTAAATAAATCATAGTTTTGAAAAAGAATGAGCCTAAAATATACTAATAGGGATTTCGCTAGACCCTACTGAATTTGACCTATTTTTATCGAAATCTTGAATTTAGACAATGTGTTATTAAACTCCAAAGCTTTCGGAAATTGTCGTTTTGTAGCGGTGAAATCATGCAATAATTATTGTAAATTTTTGTTATAAGAGCTTCTGTTAATTAAAAGAAGTAAGAAAGTATAGTCGGCCAAGCCCGACCAAAAAATACTCTGCACCCAGTATATGTGCAAAAACAGTTTTTCAGAAATCATCACTATGTGGAAGCTATGACCTATTATGGAATGATCTTCCAAAAATCTTGTGTGATGACTGAGACTGGTATCACATTTAAAAGATTAATGCATGTTAAAGTGACAGCTCTGAGTAATTATGGACCGATCATCATAAAATTGGACCGAATGATTTGTGTATATATGAAACATATATCTGTTGATTATTATTGGGATTCCAATATTTTTAAGAGGGTTGCGCTTATAAACCAAATATTTATGACCGAGAGCCCTATTTCGGGAGGACATTTGTATGGGGCCTAGACGAAATAATGGACCGACTTCAACCAAATTCAATCTTAATCGTCCTTGGGTCGAAGAAATAATTTATAACAAATTTTATTAAAATATCTTTAAAATTGCAATCTGTACTTTGCGCACAAACAGCCGGGCAGACGGATGGTCGGACATCGTTAAATCGACCCAGGAGATGATTCCAAGACGATCGGTATACATACTTTAAGGTGGGTGTTGGATTAATATTTGCGTTATAAACATCAGTGCAAATCCAATATACCCTCCTCACTCTAGTGGTGTAGGGTATAAAAAAAGACTTGTTAAGATCTTTTGTTTTGGGAAAACAAATATTGATTATTTTTATTTATTCAAGTGATTAATATTTATGTACCGTACCGTAATACTTATTTATGAACAAATCAAATGTAAAAAAAATGTTATTTAATGCATTACAGTCATCTGTTGACTTAAAGTTAAGTGGTTAATATTAAGCTTTATAAATAGTAGCGATATCAACTGTAGTTTCGGAATCTTTGTCTAATTCAGCATTGGCCTTTAAACGTTTTTCGTTTTTATGTTGCATTTTCTTGATGACTCCGCCGCACAGTAAAAGTGTTATCTGGAAATGCATATGAAATGAAAAGCATTAAAAATCATAAAATTAAACAGCAATTTATTGTAATTACATGTTCCAAAATGCCAATTAAGCCCAATACCGAAAGACCCAATAGAAAGCCCAAAGATCCACCAACATCAGCTATAAATTGTGTTGTATCATAACTGGGACGCTCTTCGATCATCTGCTAAATTGAAATTGAAATTATTTATTTATTTAAAAACTTACAAAACTATAAATATTTACGGATATTAATTTGGTTGTATAATAAATATAGACTTGAGTATTGGGTTCGGCATATTCAAAAGGTTTGCGATTTTGAATGTAGGCGGAAAATATCCTCGATTCACAGGGTTGTACACATTCACAGTCGGCAGCATCTTCACTGTCATAAACCCTAAAAATAGGCATTGTTATGAAATCAATATTGTGTTTAAATAGTGCAAAGGACTTACTTTCCATATTCGCCTATAAGTTTCATCATGGATTTGTAAGTCGAACAATAGGGCACTTGAGCATCATGCATCCAGGGGCCGGAACAATTAGTTTTTCTACCCAAATCATGCCAACTGCAAACTTCACCACACTTCAAGTAAATATTAAACTATTATAAATAGAGTCTATTTTTTCCTTTTTTTTATATTTCTCACCTTTAAATCACTATAACCCTGCTTATTGGAACAAGACAGCTGTTTTGTTTCAATATTAGAAAAATACTGACTGTGTAGTTTAATTTCTATATCCTCATTTATATCGGCAAACACATATTCCACACGCCCTGAAGCTTTCATATTAATCTCTACATCATAAATTCAATGTTTGCTTTTTATTAGGCTTTTGCATGTTTAACTTTATATACTCGTATGTACATACATATGTACATATGTATGTATTTACCTGTGAAATTTTCTCTCATGTCGTGTATAAATAAATGCCAACCAGGCGGCTTTTCAAAGAATCCCGTTTTAATTTCATCCTTGGTGAGATGATGTTTCAACATGATCGAGTAGCCGGCCGATTTACCTGCCCGTTTAAGTGATATTTTGGGTCTTATCGTATGACAACGTCCCATATAGAAATGTAAACTACTGGTGACTTCCACATCTTGGTTTTTCATTAGACAAATTAAAAATATACATATGTATTAAATTTAAATATGAAGTAGTCTTTATTTTTCGTGCAAAAACTTACTACTTATAAATCCATTCAAACCGTATTGACACTCTGAAAATGTTTCAGTTTCATTGAAAGTTGAATTTGTAAAAAATTCCACTAATTCTACATCCTCATAGGGATAATTAGCCCAACAGCTGCTGTATTTCGGATGTAAACAAGCATTACCTGAAATGTTCTGAAAGTAATACAAAATTTTTAGAGACTACTTGTATTTCTTAATGAAAAATGGTTGAACTTGCTGTCCATGATCTGCTTGTAAATATCATCTATTTAACTCTCCAATTAATGAGAAATAGACTTCGGGAATTTCTCATCACATGTTTATGAGTTAGAACGAAATTTACATACGTTTACAATGTGTGTGTATTCTTCTTTATTTTTATTATTACAAATATTTGTATTACTACAAATTTGTTGTTATTTTTATTGCTACGTCCACCGTTGGCTGACAATATCAGCAATGTATGTTATTGTTGTCATTTCTCCTTTATGGTAGATTCTTTGTTTTTTGGTAACTATGAAACACCGGAGATGGGATGACAACTTTTTACACCGTGCCTTGTGTGTTTTGTTAATTTTTAGAGACTACTGTTTTTCTTAATGAATTATTAATTATAAAATGAACTCAATATATAACACTGGTTTACAGCCAAAAAATACCCATTCAAACCCTTGTGGAGCCCAACCGAAGAGCCCGATCGAGATGAGTGGCATATCGTTGGAAAGGTAATCGAATGCCTTTTCCGCCGATATGCTGCAAATTTCTATCTGATAAGAAATAGCTGAGTTATGGCACCTCAAAGTTCGAAATTTGCCTATTTTTTACGTTTTTTTCAAAATTTTTCTTTTTTATTTAATTTTTTTTCTATGTTACAGTTAATATCTGAAATGTTTTATTTTTTATCCAAATAGTTTATTTAATTACCAACATTTTAAGCGTAATTTGAAAAAAATCGGATGAAAAATATAGTTTTTATTAAGGATTTTGTGGAACGACAATATTTTCATCTTCATTGCTTACACACTATATTCGGCGTAAATTCAAAAAAATTAAATTAAAATGGCGAGCGACTTGAACTCTTACGTTTTTTTCGGATGGATCTTCGCGAATGAGGAACCAACAATAGTCCGCCATCATTTGTTCGTCCCGCCAGCCTTTGTAACGTCTCTCGATTTCTTCCAGTTCTTGGTGAAATCTTTCACCTTGTTCATCACTTTCGGAGCCCAAGCTGGTGGGGAAAATATCCAAATGACTGAATAAGAAGTGTAATTTAGGTGTCATATTTGAACCTAAAGGTTAAAAAGAATAAATTTTAAATCATAACGGCCTTTTTGATATACATGTTTTCACTCAACGCTTACCAATGGCATTGAATTTTTGCAGTAATGTATCGATCATCTCTGCGTAATCAGGACTTCTGTAGTTTCCCAAAAAGTTGTGAACGATGTCCTGGAATGCTTCCCATGCCTCCAAATGAGCTGGACCTTAACACTCATTAAATGCTTGGTCACCGTACAGAGCCCGTACGGTTGGGCTCCACAAGGGTTTGAATGGGACCATACACCGAAAAACACAAAAGTACCGTTATCTAAAAAACGGTACTTAGAAAAAAAAAATTACAGCGTTTTTCGTGTTCAGGAGGTCCCAACTAACTTATCTAGATAAGTGGCGTTCTTGGTATTTTTCCAAATTAAAAATTTGTAAACCAGTGTAATAATAAGAATTTTTCTCTAATAATAGTACATAATACAAAATATCACATTATTTATCAGTCTTGTAACAATTGATTTCCCAAATAAGGACTTGTTTAATATTAACAAACAGGATATTTCCAAATGGTACAAATACATTAGGCAAGCGTCATATGATCCAGTTATAAGTACCGCTGATATTGAAATGATCAATTGTGGAATGTGTAAAGATTATGTACAATAATGATAAATAAATTCTCTGGCTTTGCATTTTCGTGAAAGATCTTAGATATCACAACAGTTAAGAAATGATAAATGTTAAATTATTTCTCTCTGGTTCCCAGTACTCGTTTATACACCACACAAAATTTTGATATAAACTACTGTTATGTCAGTTTAAATTTACCGGTTTATAACGGCTGACTATCAACAATGTTGATTCAACATACATATGTATTAGTAGAAGTTTCTATATACATACATATGTACAAACATTGTTGATAACATGCAGTATGGCAACATTAAGTTTTAACTGCCCTGGAAAGGAACTTTTAGATTGTCTTTTCTAGATGCCACCGGATTGGCCGCCTAGATCGTGCGATTTAACACCTTTAGATTTTTTTCTTTGGGGTTTTTTGAAGTCTATGGTTTACGCGAATAAGCCGACGACGACTCAAGCCTTAAAAATACCGCAGCATTTATGCAAAAAGATCATTGAAAATTTCATTAAAAGATCTTGTGTGTGCCAGCAAAGCCGCGGCGGCCATCTGCACGATATATTCTTCCATACATAACCTCATTCTGTCTACTTTACGATATAATAAAGTTTCACGATTTTTTTTTTAAATATCTGTGTTCTAGTTGGGACACCCTTTATAAATAGAACAAACAGGGCCACTAACAGTGGAGTTTATTGTGAAACATAGTTGAGTGAACATCAAAGCGTTCGCAAACTGTAATTTAAGTAAATGTAAAAGCATTAAACACATTCACCACAGCAGGCTTCCGACTACAATATGTCAAAAACAAAATACACACATTTTTATGAGAATGATTATTTTGACTACAGCAGGCAAACACGACTGCAGGTTGTTGTCCATGCTAAATTTTTCGTCGCTGTCTAATTAAACTGTGTTCACATTGTGTGTATTTGTCATGTGGAATGTCACTTTTCTACCCACATGTGTTTTCATGTGTAAGTCAAAAATTGAGTTTCACATACGGTTTATAATTTACATGTTCAAATGTTGGTATGTCAATTACATTTGACATAACCTATCAAAAAAAATCTTAAAACAGCTGATATGGTAAAACTTATTCCGCGGGTTATACAAGTATTCCTTCTCTTGCCACATTTCGATCAACTGTAGAACCGCTTCTTTGCACCAGTCAAACTGGAACAACATAAAAATAACTATAAAAATTGCAATAAAAAAATACATATGTACTTACTTTTGTTAACTCCTTTTTAAATTTTCCCTCCATTTTCAATAATAAATTTGTATATGTAGTTTTTTTGTATTTTTGTTTTACTATTTATAAATTATATTTATTAAAATTTCAATTAATTTTTGCCACCACAAAATTTTTGTTATAAAAAACAGCTGATGTCAGATGGTTTGTCACTTGAAAATAGAACTCGTTCTAATTAAAAAATGTCATGTGTATTGCACACAGAGAAATAACACATGATAATGTTTGAAGGTGTTCAGACTATATGTACAAATTTGACATGCAAAAAAGTGACAGTCCACATGACAAATACACATAATGTGAACACATCTTTAAACTAATTTCTATTTTTTTTTTGTGTAGCCATACAACAAAATATGTAAAGTAAATTAGTGCTTAGAAATTTTTATTATTGTAAAATAAAACAAGTAAGAGTTCTATATTCGGCTGTGCCGAATCTTAAATACCCTCCACCTAAACGTAATAAGAAATACAAAAACTACACTAGAATATTCTTATTCTGTGTTTTCTATTCAGTCTTAGTGCAAATTTTATTTGTATTTGATATATTGTTTGAAAGACAATTTTACGACCAACATAATTTATGTTAAATATTTTGAAATTTTGTCTAATTTTCACCATTTTTAATTGATTTAATTACCAATTCTTACCATAATTTACAGAGTTTGTCTGATGTTAATAATAATTTTGAGTGTAATTTAACAAACTTCTCGAAAGCATTTCTGACAGAATTATTGAAGATTTGGATCCCGAATATAACTGGGGACTTAAAAAAACTGATTTCAACAGACAGACGGACATGGCTTAATCGACTCCGCTATCTATAAGGATCCAGAATATATATATAATATTATAGGGTCGGGAAATTTTATTCTGGAAATTACACACGAAATGACAAACTTATATATACCCTTCTCATGAAGGTGAAGGGTATAAAAAGGGGAACAATTCGGTATTAGTGACTTTGCTAAAAAAAAAAACAAAATCAAATAAGGCTTTTAGAGGAGATGCCAGCAAAAAAAATTTGTTGGCGGTATTAAAAATACCTTTCCAACGATATATATCATGATTATAAAATATGGACCGAATATGGGTTAAATAGGAAAAGAATATTTTTTGACCCGAATTTATTTGTTTTTTGGAAATGGTTCTTATATGGCAGCTATGACAAATTATGGGCCGATCTTCTTAAATTTTGGAACAGTTATTTTCATGCATATGAGGATATTCACGTCGGGACTAGTTCTGTTAAGAATGAGCATAAATCTCCTATAAACTTCACTATCAAGTTGAAATTCGACATATAAATCACTATATATATAAAGTCTACTTCCGAAATTTTTTGGAATACACATAAATCTCTTACAAACATCATTAGCAAGTTGATATTAACAAATGATCCCAGGTGTATATATAACCTATATATGTATGTATGTATATTATAGTAACAAATCAGTTTTATGCAAGTAAAAATTTTACTATTGGATTTTCTAAAGGTCAGTCCATAAAAGGCCACATTTCCCATATAAATGCCATTTACGAGAAGAACTGGAATACCCAAAAAAAAAACTCTAAAATATATCGTTATTGAGATGTTATTGAGATATAAAATTCATCATAAGACTTAAATACAGTAAAATATTTTATGACGATCGTACCATAATATGTAATAGATCCCATATAAGAGATCCAAAAGATAAAATAACTCGTATAAACATCGTTATCAATTCAAAATTTTACACAAATTTCTTTCAAGTATGCAAAGATCACACTATCTACTGATATGTACTCATAGGTGGCAGTGTTCCCAAAAAAACAGTAAATTATTCGTACTGTACATTTGAAGAACACATACACTAAATTTAATTTTAGTCTTTGTGTATGTGTTCACAAACAATATTCCGTACCAGCGATGCCAACTTAGCCCTTATCGGGCTAGATTTAGGCCAATTTTAGTCACACAAATCGTGAAAAAAAGAAAATTGGATTTTTTTCCATTTAGCCCTTTTTTCAAAAATGTTTACGCGTTTTGAGTCTCCGTACACTTCGAATAACGTACGTAACAAAGTACACATTTACTACCTCGCTTTAACTGTCTCAACTGCCGTATCAGTCGCACTAAAAGTGAAATCTTCGGACACTAATTTCAAAATGCTGGCGTAATCCGGACACATAAAAAACCACTAGAAATATGTGGCCAGTAAATAATGAGAAACGCAGTACATCGCTCCTGAATATGAAACGCAAGGACATCTCGAGAATTATAGCGGTGCTAACTGATCATTGGATGACTGGTAAGAATACTAGCAGACTCGGACTTCCTTCCAATAATCACTACCGCGGTTGCCAAAACCGTAAGAAAGAGGAAACAGTATTTCTTCTTCTCTGTGAATATCTCTAGACCCAAATTTCTTAATACTTATATACTATAAACAGCTATTGCGATTTCAGCGGATACCTGAACACAACAGGCTGGATATAGTACTCCTTACATAATAGCTAAAGCCTGTCGGAGATTGGGACAATGAGGGAAGACATGATTGATATGCTTAATCAAAATCTTGTACAATCTCTGAATGGGGTTGTGGGAATGAAGTCAATTTCAATGCACGTTAGACTCAATGTTGTATATTAATACACAAACGCACGATGGGTCATGTTGGTTCACCTGTTTTTATGTGCGTTAAAATATTAGAGAATCAAAGTTCTTGTTAAACTAGGCACGATAATACAGTATACATTGATTTTTTAAAACGGTGTAGAAAATACTTCACTCTATATGATCTCCTTACAATTTACACCACTTATATTCGACCGAAAGTGGAAAATGGATGGGTGCTTTGAAGTGTATTTTGGAATTATTAGACAGCGTACAGGAGAGAAAGAAGGTGCTTAGAGATATTGTACCTAAAAAACGCTTAGCTTATCCATTCGCAGTCCACTGTACAGTGAATTGCATAACATATAACAGGGAAAATTCGTCTGTATACAAAAAACTTCCTCTCATTTTCAATATAGGAAAATTCAAATAAAACTCATGAAGCATTTAAAAATTTTTTTACTCACACTCAATTCCTCCGTTTTATAGGGAGGATCCCGACATATTGTAACTGCCGGCATTTCAATGGTTTCATTTAAATTGTAATACGAATGTGTTGATATCGGCGGATTATTCAGTTTTGAGAAACATTCATATAACTAAAAGAAAAACGTAAAAACGTACTTTTAAAATACTCTCAAAACCAATTGCAATATTTTTATATAAAGCACCTGCACTATGACAATAACGCAGCAAACGAATAAAACTAAATAACGAATAAGTTTAGCTGGGTCCTTTAACAGCCAGACTTTTAATTCCGACCAATAGCCCATGATGTTGAAATAAATGCAGTTGCTGAAGCAAACCGAGTCTGTGCGATTGAGTTTAGGAACTGAATTCTATTACTTCTATTAAAATATTTCCAAACAATATTGCGAAGCATCCTGTTGAAGTTCCCACGTAGAATATCTACTACGATAGATAACATTTGACAACACTTGCTTTTCTTCTGAGTATTTTGTTTTTTATTATTGATTTATAATACAGAGTTATCTAAATTACTGTAACTAAAAGTTGCCCAAGCCACACATGACTTACATGTGTTTAACCATATTTTGGTACAACTACAAGTAATTGGTATGAATTTGCTGAAATATCATAGGCGAATTCACCTACATATGCACATTAGGGTGTCCCAAAAAATGTTTTCTTTCTGATTTTCATAGGTGCTCAATCAAAATTTAAAAGCTTATAGGTATTTTTGATTTTTTTAAGAATTTTCGAAATAGGTTTAGAGGTCGTGCAAATGGAGTTTTCATAAAAAACCGGAGTTTTCGGACTTTTTTTAACTTTACTCTTAACTTCGTTAATACAGAAAAGTATTCCAGCTTTATTCCTGTGTGAAAAACTTGTAAGTTTTGGTGATTTAGATACCAATTTTTCGTAATTTTTTCAAAAATTTTGTAATAACGCTTTAAGTTTAAATGAAAACGAAAAAAACTAATGATGCAGTTTGAAAGACAAATTAATTCTAATTAATATGAATAAACAATTTTTAAATTTGTTCTTACCGTTCCTGAGTTATACACGTTTTTATCTCTATACCCAGTATATATATAAGCTGTTTGCCAGTTCACCAATCATACCCAATCAACAAAAAAAAAACGTTTCTTTTGCTCTGTGAAAAATCATTTATT
Organism: Bellardia pandia; assembly: GCA_916048285.2. Lineage (NCBI taxonomy): Eukaryota > Metazoa > Arthropoda > Insecta > Diptera > Calliphoridae > Bellardia > Bellardia pandia. The sequence goes on from OU696530.1 coordinate 57,723,455, forward strand.
GAGATTCTTGCGATGTAATTCTATACCTTGCAATAAATTCTGGAAATCAGTTTCAGAAGTTGTGCCACAGGCACACCTCGTTCTGCTACATAATTTATCACTTGTAATTGTTGAACTTTTTTCTTTGCCTCTTGAAATGACTTGTTGACTGTGCAATTCTCTGGATCTATTTCTAAAAAATCGATAGAAATATTGCAAGCTTCAAAAAAAGTTAGACTGGATTTTGAAATAAATTGTTGAATTTCTTTATTTCTAAAGTTTTCTTCTGTTAAAGTTACATTTGCTACTTCATATTCGCTGCATGGAGTATCTGGAAGTTTTTTTTGGTCATTAAGCGCAAAGTTTTGGTGTCGATACGTTTCGGAGTTAAGTACCACTGATGACCTAGAAAAGTTTTAAGCGAGGCTTCTGCAACTGCTTTATTAGTAATTTAATAACTATCCAATAATAGGCTCTGATCATTGAGATGAGCGTATCGCGGGCACTGGCAGAGGTTGCAATATTTAATATATATTCTTAAAGTAAATGAACTAAATTCAAGCAAGGCATCAACTGTTGATTTGTCTATATAAGATTGCAACTGGTTTCGGAAAATGCATATTTTCAAAAATCATCATCCAGCGAGTCCGATTGATAGCTCCTGGAGCTTTTATTGTTGGGTAGGGCATAGATTTACCACCCAAAAAGATTCGACTCAGATGGATCAGTCCTTTATAGTCCTTTCCTGGTTGCGTGTCTTCAAGTTGGCCTTTATTAAAATTGCTCAAGTCTTCGCGTATTGGTTGCGGAATAATCTTTTCAACAATTTTGTGATTTATACAGTCGGAAAAACTAGACTTGTTAATAGACTCCCACCTCTGCTGGGGTGTGGTGATGTGGTTTGCTGTTCAATAATAAACCTGAAGATATTAAGAAGAATCCAATTAAACGGCGGGTTAAATTGAAATGATATTAAAGACCCAACTATAAAAAGTTATGGAAATATACAATAATTATAACGAAAAAAGTATCACCATTTTTAAGGTACAAATTATAAAAATAGTGTAACTTGGGAACTTTAATTGTTTAGAACTTATCGGTGTTCAAAATCACGTCACCTTTCATATAAATTTGAAAAGTAATAAACCGTTTTTTACAGAATTTGTTAAAAAATTACAAAAATACTTAATATGTGGAATCGCAATGGACAGAAATATTGCCGGAACTTAAAGTTTTTGCATATGGAAATAAAGTTTGGGAAATTTTCTTTAGAAATATAGGGTGTTTTTTTACAGGTTTGTTTTTCGAAAAGAGATAAAACTGGCATTTTGTGGTCAAATCTGGCAACTCTAATGTCATTTATGTTCAGTTTGGTTTGCCATTTCATCATGAACAGGTTGACAAAAGAACAACGCTTGCAAATCGTGCAAATTTATTTCGAAAATAACGGTTCAGTTCGCGAAGTTTACCGCAAGCTCCGTCCATTTTATGGTCGACATAATCGTCCATCAGAGCAATTAATTGGGTTAACCATGGATCGTTTTCGCACTACGTTTACTCTATGTGATAATACGCATCCGCAGAGACGTCGAACAGTGCGCACCGAAGAAACAATTGCCGCTGTAGAGCAAAGTGTTGAAGAAGACCCGAATTAATGGAGACCGGTATAGAGCCATGATAACCGACTATTTTGTCCCCGAATTGGATGGCATGAATGTGGTAGAGTTGTGGTTCCAACAAGACGGCGCTACATGCCACACAGCGCACGCCACAATCGATTTATTGAAGAAAACATTCGATGAGCGCATAATTTCGCGAAATGGCCACCAAGATCGTGTGATTTGACAACATTGGATTATTTTCTTTGGGGATATGTGAAGTCGCTCGTCTACGCTAACAAACCAGAAACGTTAGGGGAATTGGAAGCCACATTCGTGGCGTTATTGCCGGCATACGGCCCCATATGCTCGAAAAAGTGGTTGAAAATTGGACCTGTAGAATTGGCTTTATTCGAGCCAGCCGCGGCGGCCACATGCCTGAAATCATATTTAAACATTAATGGCATAAAATTATCCTTCCAGTAAAGCCAAATTGATGGTCATTAAAATGATTTTCTTGTGTTTTATTTCCATTCGAAGTTCTATACCTCTCAAAAAAACACCCTTTACATATTCGGTCAAAAAATCAAATGAACATGGTTATTGACAAAGTTATGAGTCAAGTTTGAAAAACGGCCGAAAAATCGGATTTTTAACAAAGACTTGATTTGCGCGACCTCTAAACCTCTTCCTAAAAATCTAAAAAAAAAAATAAAAATATTGGACCCTATAAGCTTTCAAAATATGCTTGAGCCTCTGACAAAAAAAATTTTGGGCACCCTAATGTACATATGAGTACATACTTGATAGGATAGTACGCTATTGTTTTATTAAGCGTGTCATTGATAATAAAATATTTTTTATTTTCTTTGCAGAGAATTTAGGAATATGTATTAAATCTAACATATTGTTTGCAACAAATTGGCTTCCAAAATTATTTTGTTTATTTGTTTGTAATATAGATTCTAAATACAAACGAGTATACTATAATTTTGAATTATAATACAAGGTTTAAAGAACCTATCGGAATTGCAAAGAAATCGTTTATGAAGTTATTTGGTATAAAATTATAAAGATTATATTTAAATAGTACAGATATTAACTTACTTTCTTGCATTGTGACCAGTTTATATATATAGCTCTTTAAATAAAAACCTTAATTAAGAGTTGATCTTATTTAAATATTTGTTATAAAACTTTTAAAAGTCGGCCATGCAGATCCCTTAGTTATGAATAAAAAACTCATAATTGATTTCACAGCTAAATCTCCATAAACTTATTTTGTTAAAACATATTTATTGCTTTACGTCTCATATTTACTCGTATATATAAACATACATACTCGTATGTAGATATGAATATTTTGTTGTTATCTTTCCGCCAAATAAACCTCCAGCTGTTCTTGATGAATGTCAGCAACTAGTGATAGATAACTAGCACTTAGAGTCACCACTAGTAATTAGCTACATGACTTGCTATTTTAACAGAGCCCTAAAATGAGGCTGTCTGATAGCTGGTCCAAAGTTGTTAAAGCTTGGGATGCAAAACATTTTTTTAGATATCAGCTACATTAGGTCATTCAGTCAATTAGCCCATGCAAATAGTCTACAAATAAAAGTACAAAAAATTATAAATTTGAATCGGAAAATACTCGTATGTAAATTGGAGTCAGCCATGTGACCAAACAAAGTGGAAATTTCTATCTATAAGGGATATATTGAGATTTACTCTACTACGCCTACCAAAGTAAGTAGAGTGGCTCATAGTTTATTTCGTGTGACTATCTTTTAGTGATTGATTTCATATATATTTTTTTTATTATTTACTTAAAAATTAAAAAAGTACCGTTAGTTATTTAAAGATTAAAAAGTTTTTATTTTGATGGCAAAATAGTTCACTCATATATGTAAATATATTAAATATAATAGTAAAATTTATTGTAAAGCAACGTCACAGCTTATTTTGTGTACATGTTAAAACTGTTCTATAACTATAATTTTTTTGAAATTTTAAAAATACATACTAATACTTTGTAGGATAATCCTTTTGTTTAAAAACTGCTTTTGCGTGTATTCGACCGTTATATTTTGCCATTCCATTTAACGATATAAGAACAATTCAAAACAAGTAAGAAAGTATAGTCGGTCAAGCCCGACCATATAATACCCTACAGCCAGTATATGTGTAAAACAGTTTTTCAGAAATGGGCGTTATATGGGAGATATAACCTATTGTGGACCGATAATCCAAAAATTTAGTGTAATGATGTCTCTGAATATAAATATTATATGTGTTAAACTTTATCTCGATATAAATACTTTTAAAAGATTTATGGAGCTTAAAGTGAATTACGGACCCTCTTATATGGGAGTTTCGCCTAATTATGGACCGACCATTATAAAATTGTACCGTATTATTTGTATATTTTTTATTTTTTTTTATTTTTTTTTATTAGCTTTTATTATTGAATCTTCATATATTGAAATAACAATAAGTTTTCAAATCTTAATATTAAAAAGAAAATAATAAGCCCAGCCAGTGCTAGACAAAAATTTTTATGATACTACAAAAATTTCATATCAACTGATCAAGTCATCTGTTTTGCGTTTGAGTTAAAGCAAGGGTATCCCTCCTTCTCGACCGACTGTGGCCACTAAAGATAAGGATGTCTCGTGCAAGTGGGTTTACTAATTTACTAATGGCACGCCTAGATCTTTGTAGATTCGAGAATTTTTAACATACCATGGAGCTGCAGTAATAATACGTAGAATTTTATTTTGACCCCTTTGAATTTTTTCAATGTTTGATGCTGAGGCAGTACCCCATAATTGAATTCCATAACACCAGATTGGCTTTAGAATTGCATTGTACAACAAAATTTTGCAATCCAACTTTATTGTAGAATTTCTGCCGATTAGCCAATTAAGTTGCACTGCTTTTAATCTCATCTGGGTAAGTTTTGCGTCGATATGAGACTTCCAAGTTAAACGACGATCGAGGTGGATTCCGAGGTATTTGACTTCATTGTGTTGCGGGATAATTTGATTATTTATTCTGATGGACGAGCAGGTATCTTTTCGCAATGTGAAAGTAATATGAATACATTTTTGTTCATTTACCCTGATTTTCCACAGCTCAAGCCAATTCTCTAGTTTGTAAACATATTTCTGCAAGTTCTGTGATGCTATTTGATGGTCCTTATGAACGCTAATAAAGGCTGTATCGTCTGCAAAAGTTGAAGTATGTATTATGGGGTCTAACGGCATATCGGATGCATAAATCAAATATAAAGTTGGACCCAGTATGCTACCCTGGGGTACTCCTGCTTCAATTGGCTGAGCGGGGCATAAAAAATCGCCTTCTTTGATTGTAAATTTGCGACCATATAAATAACTTTTCATAAGTTTGTGGGTGTTAGCAGGCAGGGCTAATTTTATTTTATGCATTAAACCTTCATGCCAGACTTTGTCGAACGCTTGGGAAACATCAATGAAAAGCGCGGAACAGTATTTTTTCTCTTCAAACGACCGTCTTATCACATTTACCAATCTGTGTGTTTGTTCGATGGTACTGTGTTTAGCTCTGAACCCGAATTGGTGATTTGGGATACATTGAGTGTCGTTCAGAATTGGAATCAACTTAGTCATTAACAATTTTTCAAACAGTTTTGAAATTGTCGGCAGTAGACTAATTGGCCTATATGACTCTACTTTAGTGGGGTCCTTCCCTGGCTTAGGAATCATGGTAATCATAGATACCTTCCAATATGCAGGATAGTATTCTAGGCGTAAAATAGCATTGAAAATAAATAGGATAATTCTTTTAGCTACACGAGGTAACTCCACAAGCATTTTGTTGCTGATTTTATCCATACCTGGAGCTTTTTTAAGATTCAGAGTACCAATAGCGCTTTGAACATCATTAAAGCTAAGTCTTAGAGGTACATATAAATGAAATATGTATGTGAAATATATTTGCGTTCAATATTAATTGGATACCAATATTTTTGAGAGCGTTATGCTCTTTAAAGTGATTTTCGAAAGTGGGCTTTATATGGGAGCTACGAGTAATTATGGAGCGATCTGTACAAAATTTGTAGAAGTGATTTGGCTTTATTTACCACGCATTTGTGATGAAATTTGTTTGGATATTTGCATAATTCAAACATTTATTATCAGTAAACCCCAATTTCGGGAGGACATTTGTATGGGGGCCCAATTAAATAATGGACCGATTTCCACCAATTTCAATCCTATCCGTTCTTGGGCCGAAAAAATATCACGTACCAAATTTTATTGAAATATCTTTAAAATTGCGACCTGTACTCTGCGCACAAGCTTTACATGGACAGCCGGCCAGACGGACGGACCGACAGACGTCGTTAAATCGACTCAGAAAGTGATCCAATCCAATTGAGCACCTGTGGGAATATCTGGACAAAAAATATAAAAATATTTCTTGAAAGAATAACCTAGAAGCAGTATTACAAGATGAATGGAAAAAAATTTCGCCTGATTTCATTAAAAATCTCGTTGATTCTAAGTCTAGAAGATTGTCAGCTGTGGGAAAAGGACTACAAACAAATTGTTAAATTGTACAATGTTTTACATCATTTTAATATTCGTATTTACTTTATTTAAACTCATAAAATCTGGTGCTTTTCCATTAAAATTCAATGATTTGTTTATGTTCCTTATTTTTCTAGTTTTTTTTAATGAGTTACTTATGAATTGCACAATTCGTAATTGTTTAAAATTCGTACTTGTACTATGTATATATAAAAAAAACATATTTTTAAACAACATTGGGGGTTAACTTTATATTGACACTCACAGTATGCCACCAGTTAAATTTTAGGAATAAAATTGATCTATTATAACCACTTATTTTTGGAATTTGAGCGTATACTGCTGAATTAAATTTATTTATTGCAGACAATTAATATACCTACTAATTATTAGTAAATGTTTATGTAAATATTCGGTTATAACAATTAACTTTAGTAGTAGCAGAAAATTTAATCGATTGAAATTAGGTTTTTAAAATTCCCATTATAATGAGTATCAATAATGACACACACTAACATTTCGGTTTATCTATTGTAATTAAATATTTGAAATGAGAACTGTTCAAAGCAATATTATTCTGTGTGAAATCAAAATCTTTTCGATTTTTTTTTATAAACATATGTGCTACGGGGATCCCCGGGATTTGAAATGTTTCTGACATTTTCAATTGGCGATTTAATGTCGAATCTGTCAGCAGATCTCTTATATGTTCTCTAATTAAAAATGCTAAAAAAGGTCTATGTAAAAAAATCAGATAAAAACAATTATACTCCCCTAAATCTTTTACACAAGTTCAATTCCAAGGATTTTTTAAGCAAATTTGTCAAATCCAATCGGGATTTCGGGATTGGCATCCTTAATATGTACAGAAATAATTGTGGTAAGTATCGTCCCTAATACCAAATACAGACTTCAGGAGATTCACTATCCTTGAATTTGTTTAAGACATTTTTTATTTACAGATTTATTTAGTATTCGTCGACTTGTCATAAATATGGCATATGTGAATTGAATTATATTATTTTTTATAGTTTTATCCTTTGTTTATTCAATTACCATTATATTACCAAATATCTCTGCTAATTTCGAAATTATCATGTGGCCATTTTGCTGACAATGTTAATGAAATTAAATTTCTTTAGAGTACTGTAATGACACTGTTTTACGAACTACTTGTCATATGCACAGGTGCGGATCCACGGGGGGGAAAAAAGGAAATTCCCCCCCCCAAAACCAAATTAAAATTTTTTTTTGAATCTCCACAAAATACTAAAAATATTTATCACAATGCCAGTTAGTAATGCTACAGCAGAAAGGTCATTTTCAACACTTCGCCGCATAAAAACATATTTAAGATCAACAATGTCGGAAGAAAGACTTAACCGGTTAACAATAATGAATATTCATCACGAAGAAGAAATATGCCCTAATAAAGTTATTGAAAAATTTGCAGCTAAAGGAAACCATAAAATGCTTCTTTAAAACTACAATATGTTGTACATTACTATTAAACCTTTAAGTACAAATTTTAAATTAATAATATTTATGTTAATTTTTTTAAGTAGAATTTTTAAAGAATTTTAAACTATGGATTTTTTGTTTTTTAATACATATTAGTTTAAGTATCTATATATATAAAATTGAATGTATGTATGTATGTATGTATGTAACGTATAGACTCCAAAACGGCTGAGCCGATTTTGATGAAATTTTCACAGCATGTTACTGTGACTCTGGAAGGAATAATAGGGTACTTTTTTTACCACGCCCACTTTTACGCCCACTTTTTTAAAATATTGTAATTGGAGACCAAACCTCTGGACCGATATTTTTGAAATTTTCACAGCATTTAACTGGAACTCTGGTATGATTAATAGAGTACTTTTTTTTGACAACGCCCATTTTTACGCCCACTTTTTAAAAATTATGTAATTGCTCCCATATAGTTTTTAACAGATTTACTTCAAATTGTATACACATTATATACTCCAGGCGAGGTAAAAATAAAGATTTCTTAAGCCACGCGGTCTTTCACGCCCCTTTTCACGCCCCTTTTCACGCCAAATTTTTGAAAGTTTTATACTTTTTGTTCTCTATACAAATTTCTTCATTCCAACGTATTTTTTTATTTGGTAGTATATTGCTCTTAATACTGTTAATGTCGCCATATAACTATGAACCACGCCTACTTCATCGCCCCCTTTTTTTAATTCAGATACTTACGTATACCACTAACAATGTTTGCTATACAAAATACTTTTTTTGTAATATGTATTTACCTAAAGTTTTATATACTTTTTAACTACATACATTTTTTTATTATTAAATCCCCATTTTCCGCCCCATTTCACCTTAAATTATATTGCTTTTAATCCATATATATATAAATGAATGTGTGTCTGTATGTTTGTGCTTAATAGGAGGCCAAACCCTTGGACCAATCTGCCTGAAATTTTTACAGCATGTTACTGTGACTCTGGAAGGAATAATAGGCTATATGAAGTTTTGATTGCACAAACGGGGGTGGCACCGCCCATATAACCCACAAATTTAACCCGCCATATTTTGGGCATTTTTTGACGTACGTCGGTGATATTTGGTACATATGGTATTGGCATAATTAGGAATACGTACCAGGAGAAAAGTGAGTGAGACCACGCCCCTTTTTAGGAAAATTAAACATCGTAATATAGTCTTAACTACTGGACCGATCGTCATTAAATTTTCACAACAGGATTTTCTTACGAAATAATAAATTCTTGACTATGTAAGTGGACAAAGGGTCATGGTCTCGCCTAAAGCATTGCAATAAATACATTAAAATTAAATAAATAAATGTTTGTAAATATATAAATACGTTTTATTTTATTTTATGACGAGGGGGGGGGGGGGTAGCAAAGCACACCGGGTTTAGCTAGTTAAATATAAACATTTATTTCTTTAAACTTTTAAATAAAAAACTGTATACAAATGTTAATAAAATAATTTTTAAAAGATTTGTTGAGATAATTTTGGTTTTTAATAATTTAAACTTAATTTAAGAGGTTAATAGTAGGAAATATCTAAATTAAAGTTTCAATACAATACATTAAAATAACCCCACACCTTTAAGGATATAAATTTTTATTCATCTGTGTGGGGAAAACGTGTAAATGTTTTGTTCAAAATGTTCTTTGTAAATTTTTAAAATGACGTTTTTTTTGTGGTTCAGGCAATTGTAATAAGGCAGCAAATTTGTAAAAGAGTGTAAAGTTTTTAACACTCGCGAAAAACGTTTAAAGTTTTATTCATATTTTCATATGCTCTATAAGATATTGATATGGATAATTTAATATTTTCCGAAATTGTATAAAAATTATATTTCCCAATGTACCTACAACAGTAAATATATTTATTTGTATTTGAAAAATTATATATTATATGCAGATTTGTAGAACATTTATCCAAACTAGCTTCCAGTCTGCCACATTAGAATCCATAAAATGTGTTCTTTACAACATTTTAAGCAGCATGTATGTATGTATGGACGAGTATATAAACATGTATGTATGCATGTACATTTATTTATGACATGTTTTATAATTAGATGACCCATATTTTATAACAAAACAAACAAAATCTATACTTATTTCAAAACAAAATGAGGAAATAAAATACAGACAGTTAAAAAAAATAAATAATAATGACCTGTGATTTGCACAGAACTCGTGCATAAAAAAATTAAAAAAAAAACACACACACACACCACCGATACATTTCATGTGTAAATGAAGTCAATTTAGTCGAGTTCAAGCAACAAAACAGCAGCAGCAATTGAATATTTCTAACACCCTGTAGGAATTTCACATACTAAAAATAAAAATAAGACTGTTTTGTTAAAAGAAAAATATGAAAAAAAAACAACAAAACATTAAAAATGTTCTATAATATTAAATACTCAAGGTGTGCGTACAGTTCGTGTTTGCATATAAGAATATTTTATTAGTCGATTCGCATTAGGATAGACCAAAAAAGTTATATTCTATTTGTTTCCTGAAAGTAGAGCTCTTTGCATTTTAAGAACATTTGAAGTAAATATATAGAAATTTTGTCTGACTGATAGTTCTATGTATTGGTATCATTTCAATTTCAATTACGCTATAGATGTATCTTACAATATTGTCAAAAAATGTTTAGAAAATGTCTAACAACCGTGTGTTCCAACGTTGTCAGAAAAAGCATTTAAAGTACATTGTAAAACAAAAATATTGTTAGACATCTAACAATCGTGTTAACACATTTTTTTTTTGCCATTGTAAGGTTGTTGTGAGATAATTGTCAAACACTTTTTATTGTCCGATGTGCAAAGTTTATGCATCTGACAATGGCAACATTGTCAGTGAAATTATTTCTATTTGCAACTCTATATATAAATAAACAGACAAAAGTGTTTATTCATAACATATAAAAAAGTGAAAGAAAATTGAAAAATTAAATTAAAGAAATTAATGAATCCTGCGTCATAGAGTGCAGCCATAAGCCAATTGAATTGAAATCCAGGACGAAACAAAAATCCTACCGCAAAAAGGAATTCTTTTTGGAATTCTATTATACATATTTATATAAATTTAATAATACCCGAAAGAGTAATTCTTAAATATTTGGAATAATTCTACAATAAATAAATCATGATGAATTTAGGTGGTTACTAAATTTATTTCTATCTTGTTTTTTCCTTTACATGTGACCAAGTACGCGTAATGGTCAGGGGAATTTTCATTAACTTTAATTTTTTCAATTGATTTTTATTATATTATATATATTTTAAAAGATCATTATTTTTAGACAACAATTCCGTTGCAGAGTGGGGCAGAATAGAAATCTTTTTGAAATAAATTTCGCAATTTTGACATGTAATTTCTTTAAGCGCATACAATTTGTTTGTTATTCATCCGATTGCTACGGCATCCTTTAGTGTGCAAATTATCTCTTACGGTGTTATACGGATTTTAAGATTTCAATTTTAAAATTTTTCCAAACCCTGGATTATTTTTTATAAATACCGGGACCGATCATCCTTAAATAGCACGGGTTCGATTCCTAGCCGCTTCCACTCAAACAACATCAGTTTCTGATAATTACTAGTTTTCTATCTATCATAACTAATATTTATCACAGCGCCCTCCTTCGGTGGTATAGCATTGAAACGCCACCGAAGTAAAATAATTAAAATAAAGGTTATAAAATCAAGCTTTAAAAATAATGCACCTACTCGCCACCAGAACCGCTGCAATGCTGCACTAAACACAATCAGAATACGCAATTGCAGAGTTGTGATATAAAAAGCTTTCTTCTTACACCACCTTTACTATTTCAACTATCCCCTTTCCAAAGAAAGTAACGCAATTATATATACCCTGCAAATAACGCGACTAGTCCATACATGCATGTAAAGACTAGACCAAGGAGGAGTAGGAGTACTCCAAAACTTCTTCAAATATATGAAAAAAGGTGGTCGATTTAACATTGCGATGTCCTAGGATTGGACCATATAACCCATCGGAGTAGTTCCAAAACTACTACATGCTTCTACTCCATGGAGTACTCAAGAGGGTTAGTTTTAAACAACAACAACTCAATATGCAATCGTGTTAACACAAAACCATGTCGTTTAACTATTACATGGTCCACGACTGCATTACATTGGACCATGTTGTAAGTAGTCCATTTCATCTAAAATGGATCACGTAGACCAATATTATTTGCAGGGTAGGCATATTAATTGCCAGAGTTTTACTTCTCCTCAAAAAAAAAAAAACAATAACGTGGGTGGTTAAGTAACTTGTACTTTAATTTGTTGACTTTAGCCATTGTTAAAAAACTCTTGTGCGCTGGTGCGTTGTCTTGATGAAAAATTATTTTCTTGTGTTGTATGCCAGGAAGTTTTTCTCGAATTTTTACATTTTATTGATCCAAAATGTTGCAATAATATTCTGAATTTATTGTTTTACCCTTTTGCAGATAGTCAATCAATTATATACCTAAAAAACTGTTGCCATAACCTTACATAACCTCACCTTACCATCCATATTCAAAATTCACACTCGAATACTCCTTGAAGCTTATGTGAAATTTTATCTCGATTGCACCCGTCGTTTAGAATTGCAAGATATATTTCGAAAAAAATCGATTCTGCCCATTGTGCGTTGTAAAATTAATTATTTAATAAATTGTTAATAAATTGTCTCAAAAATTTTCCCATTTTCCAAACATCTCTAGTTAACATTCACTCCTATCGTGAATAAAAATTCCACATGAAATTTGTTCCCTTCTATTTTTTAACATTGAATTCTAATAGAAAAAATGTGAAAAGGGAACAAATTTCATGTGGAATTTTTATTCACGATAGGGGTGATTATCTGATTTGATTAAAAAATGTTTAACATGTTCTTTTACATCAAGTGTCCTTACTGCTCAAAAAATCCAAAACAATATTTCCCATATCAATCAGAAACCCCCTAATGTACGTGCTAATATAATCATTTATGTATGTTGAAAACATTTTCTTGATATTTACACCCTACACCACAATAGTGGGGATTTGTGCTGATGTTTTTAACGCCCATAAATATTAGTCCAACACCCACCTTAAAGTATACCTATTGACTCAGAATCTCTTTCTGAGGCGATTTAACGATGTCCGTCCGTCTGGCTGGCTGGCAGTCCATGTAAAGTACAGGTTGCAATTTTGAAGATATTTCGATAAAATTTGGTACGTGATAATTTTTCGGCCCAATGATGGATGGGATTGAAACTGGTGTAAATCGGTCCATTATTTCACCTGGCCCCCATACTAATATCTTCCCGAAATAGGGGTTTAACGATCATAAATGTTTAAATTATGCAAGTATCCAAACAAATTTCCCCACATATAAGTAATAAATGAAGCTAAATCACATCTACAAATTTTGTGAAGATCGGTTCACAATTAGTCATAGCTCCCATATAAGGTCCACTTCCGAAAACCACTTAAAAGAGCATAACTCTTTAAAAAATGTTGGTATCCAAATAATATTGAACACAAATATGTTTCGTATATATACATATAATATGGTGGAATTTTATGATGATCGGTCCATAATTAGTCGTAGCTCCCATATAAGGTCCACTTCCGAAAATCACATTAATCTCTTAAAAATGTTGTTATCCGAATAAAATATAACAAAAATGAGTTTGTTATGTATAGAAGTATATATATATATATATTTATTCCTATGGTTCCCAGTTGGAACAAAGGGCCGTTATGTACAGAAGTGATGACACCTGATTTTATAATGATCGGTCCATAATTAGTCGAAACTCCATAAGACCCTCTACGTAATTCACTTTAACCTCCATAAAGCTTTTAAAAGTATTTATATCGAGATAAATTATAACATACACAATATATATATTCACGGAAGTCATGGCATTACATTTTTGGATGATCGGTCCATAATAGGTAATATCTCCCATATAACGCCCTGTTTTATTAATATACTAGGTGTAGGGTATTATATGGTCGGGCTTAACCGACTATACTTTCTTACTTGTTAAAAATGTATTTATGTACGCGGTATTAATCTGCTTATAAAGGTGTATAACGTTGTTTGTTGTTGCTGTATTGTTTTGTGTTTTCTAATGTTTTAATGTGAATCTAAAAGTATTTTCATATGATATTTTGCTGTTGTTGCCTGAGATATATATAAATATATTTTTAAAATTTTAACTAGAAAAAAAAAAACAATTAAGAAAATATGGTCCGCCAAAACCAACCATATAATACCTTATATGAACTAGTAATTAAGATGCTATCAGATGGGATGTATGTATTTTACATATGTACTGTCACTTTTCTTACCCATATGTAAATCCGTATGTATGTCAAAACTTCAATTTTACATACGATTCATAATTTTTGCTGTTACACCTACTTATGTTTTTTCGTATGAGATAACCTATAAAGGTAAACAAAAGCTGACTTTTTAACGTGTATAAATTTCAAGAATTGCTTCTTTTGGCCAATCTAATTGCAATAAATATAATAAACATAATTTAATTTAGTAAAAATCGAAAAATACTTACTTTTCCATGTTCATTATCCCTTATCTTTAATTTTTCTTTACAATATATTTTTTCAAACAATTTTGTTTAAAAACAAACCAGCTGTTTTGTTTATGTTTGGCACAGGAAAATAGAGCGTGTTCTAATCGAAAAAATTACATATGTATTTCCACATGTATTTTACACATGCAAAGTTTCATATGTATCACACGATGTGTACAACTTTTACAGATGGAAAGTTTGACAGTACATACATATGTAAAATACATCCCGTCTGATAGCATCTTTATATGGAAAATATGGCTTAATAGATTATTTGAAAGACCGACATATGAAGATTGACAAATCGACATTGTATGTAATTCTGCGCCGATTATTAAAGCTGAACAATTTTTTTTTAGACCCAACAAATATCAGCACAAGTGCATAACACCTTTGCTAACTATGCTTGTGTAGCGCATCAAATGTAAGAAAGAAAATACTATTTATTTAGTAGCATTAGACGGTGAAAAAAAAGTTTAGTTTTATTTGTTGATTTCAGAATTTGTATGCTCTTCACCATTAGTAATGTTAGTATACATTTAAGTATGTCATACCATTTGTATTGTAACATATGACTCATACTATCATTCACCTGGAAGTCCATAAATAAATTAGCATTCGGGCATCTGTGATAGTTCACGTTTCTTTATTTTCCAACGAATTTAGACTAACCGAAGATCCCTTAACAAAAAGGAAAAAAATCAAAGTTTTAATAATGTAATAAAGGTCTTTGTTATGTTAACTACCATTAACATAATATTTGGATTTTAAAATGCTCAATGTGTTCACAGTATTCATTTTATAAATCCTTTGCAATGTTGCAATAATACCGTCAATACAAATTTACAATATGTATTGAATTTTTGAATTTATGTGCGTCGTAGAAATAATTCAAAACAATTAGAGCAAATTTTTGTCAAATATTTATCCAGATTGAATAACTATAAATGACATGTTTCTAACACTGAAGTTATAATATTTTATCACCTTCGAAATTTTCTAAAAGCTGCGTTATCTTATTATTATGCAATTAAAGATGAAAACATAAATGCTAAATAATATTTGTAAGGTATTCATACAGATGGTAACTACCAACCATTGCGTCTTGTTTGTTTCATATTTAATAAAAAATAACTAAGAAAATATGTATTTACGTATACGCTAAAGCATATACGTGTTTAATTTAGAAAAAATAATATGCTGTCTAAATTTGACACTAATTTATTGCCTAAACTATATATTAGGGCGCGGCTATTGTATGAAGACAAAAAATAATCGCTGTTCCCAACACTCAAAATTATGTTCCATTGGTCTGCAGAATAAAATAACAATAACCTTTAGAGCAAATGTGAGAGCAATCTAAAAAGTGACCTTTCTACCCTTCTTCTACCGATACGATTCACCAATGGCTACAGCTAGAACAAAAATTGTAAGAAGATTTATAATTATCTTAAAATAAACTTTTATTTTAATTCCAGTAATAATATTTCAGGGGCTGCCCTAATTGCCGTATACATTTTGGTATAAAAGATTAATTTGGTGGTTAAGACTGATTACCTTTTTGTACCAGATTGACCTTATGTTTGATAAAGAGCACATATTAAATCTTTCTTAAGGTACGGCCACACTTGGAAAACATTTACTCAAAAAAGTGTAAACACTTGTTTTAGCACAAATTTGTTTGATGTTGTTTACTTTTACAAGAGTTTTGCAAGATCAAATAACATCAAATAAAATAACACTAAATATATGTTGTGTCCTGAATAAACGAAGTTTTTTTTTAATAAATAAACGAGTTCAAATAATCGGATATTATTCAAATATAATCAGAAAAATTAAGATTTACATAGCCTTTAATCCGTCTATATCTTTTGCTTTAATCGGATCAACAGTTTCGGAGTTATAATAAAAAATGTAAGAAAAAAATATATTTTTTACGTAAAAATGGCAAACATTTTTGTTTTAAAAAAATCATGAAAAATAGAAAACGGCAAAAAATTTTCAGATTAATTATTCTATTACAAAGCCAAAAATAATAGCAACAAAACGAGATATCGACCATAAAAATCGACTGATTATTTTCGAATTTATTCACAATTAAGTAAATTCGCTTATTTTCACAAAATTTTAGTTTTTTGCTTGATATACTTACGTATAGAGCGGGTTTTCAAATGTATGAAAAAAAATAAATTTTCCAATTTCATGTCGGATTATTATGAGATTTGGTGACAAACTTTCACCCGCAAAATTTTAGTCGAATTTGGACAAGGATAACACGTGGCGCCCAGGCCCCAAATCTGAAAAATAGCGTTTGAATGGAAAAATTTAAAAATTTTGAGTTTTTGCAAAATTAAAGCTATTTATTCCCCCTTTTGCAAAAAAGTGGATTCTGATTCTTAGTGCAAACACAATGAGATTTGCAATAAGCTACATATCTTTAAAATCAGTTAAACAGTTTTCCAGTTATTACAATTTGCCCTGGCCATTACATGTACTCGAGGACTTGTCGAAGACAATTTACAAAAACATTTTACTTGGTTTAAAATTTTTTACGATTTTATCTTTTTTTTTCTACTTGTAAACAATAAAATATAAATTTTTTGGATGCACAAGATCGGGGTCCAAGCTCTAGTCAAGTGCTTTCATCTTCACAAGGACACTCAACCTCAAGCATGTGTTCTCAATCAGGAAGTTCAGATTCAGAACTACCAACTATATCTGAAAATGACGAGTTCATCCCGCACAAAAATTTCTCGCCGAGACCATGGAATCAAGACCAGCAAAATAATGTAATTAGAGAACTTGGATTGTCAAAAGCATCTTCGGAATTACTTGCATCCCGGATGAATCGGATCTCATAACGGAGGAAACTAAAGTTTCATATTACCGTACTCGAGAAAAAGGCTTACTTCATTATTTTGCAGAAGAGGACGATTTTGTCTACTGCACAGATATTCCTGGTTTGATGACTGCCATGGGCTTACATGGATATGATTCAAGCGAATGGCGTTTATTTATTGACTCATCAAAACGCAGCTTGAAGTGTGTCCTTTTGCATAATGGAAATAAATTTCACTCCTTGCCAATCGCACATTCAACCAAAGTGAAAGAAGAATACTCTGTAATTGCATTGGTCATGAAGAAGATAAAGTATAGTGAACATAACTGGGTAATTTGTGTTGATTTTAAGATGGTAAATTTCCTATTAGGTCAACAAAGTGGCTATACCAAATACCCTTGTTTTTTATGTTTATGGGACAGCAGAGCTAAGTCAGAACACTGGAAGAGAAAACAGTGGCCTTATAAGGAAACACTGAATCCAGGTATGCCAAATGTTATAAATGTACCTCTGGTTCCCGAGATCGTATCATATTACCCCCTCTTCACATTAAACTTGGTCTGATGAAACAATTTGTTAAAGCACTTAACAAAGATGGTGAATGTTTCAAGTATATTTCAAGGAAATTTCCAAATTTGAGTATGGAAAAGCTGAGAGCAGGAATATTTACCGGCCACAAATTCGCAAATTGGTCAAAGATACCGATTTTCTCAGTTCAATGTCAGAAATTGAGAAAAATGCATGGGATTCGTTTGTATGGGTTATTCAAAATTTCTTAGGAAATAACAAGGATGATGATTATGTTGCGCACGTTGAAGAGATGTTAACTCACTTCCAGAATCTTGGATGCAACATGAGCGTCAAAGTACATTACCTTCACAGTCACCTAGATCGTTTTCCTGAAAATCTAGCAGACTTCAGTGAGGAACAGGGCGAACGATTTCATCAAGATATTCGGACAATGGAGGAACGATACCAGAGTCGCTGGGATGCACACATGATGGCAGATTTTTGCTGGAGTATTCAGAGTAATACTTCGTTATTCAATAATAGAAAATCTCATAAAAGAAAATTCCACAGTTTGTAGTTTATAATATTTATTTTCTTATTTTATATGTTGTAATAGATTTAAATATAGGTTATTCACAGTTTGTTGCTTAATTTACTTAATTGTGAATAAATTCGAAAATAATCAGTCGATTTTTATGGTCGATATCTCGTTTTGTTGCTATAATTTTTGGCTTTGTAATAGAATAATGAATCTGAAAATTTTTTGCCGTTTTCTATTTTTCATGATTTTTTTAAAACAAAAATTTTTTGCCATTTTTACGTAAAAAATATATTTTTTTCTTACATTTTTTATTATAACTCCGAAACTGTTGATCCGATTAAAGCAAAAGATATAGACGGATTAAAGGCTATGTAAATCTTAATTTTTCTGATTATATTTGAATAATATCCGATTAGCCGTTTTTGAGTTATCACTAATAATGTGAAAAAACGTCTAAAAAAATGCAATTTTACAAAAAAATTTTTAAAAAAAAATCTACCCATAGAATTTAAAAATTTTACCATTTTTGTACTAAGGTACCCATGATACATCAAATGCATATAGTGGTTATTCGAGCATATTTTCGCTGTTGCCCTGTGTTACTGATTGACAGCTACAAAATCCAGTAGCATAATTGCCGTACAACCGATATTAGTATAATTTCTGGATTAAAATATCTGATCCATATAAAAGTTGGTTCGATATCGATATTTATTAAACATTTTTGTGGGTTTATTTGTTTTTTGGAAATGGTTCTTATATGGCAGCTATGACAAATTATGGGCCGTTCGTCTTAAATTTTGAAACAGTTATTTTCATGCATTTGAGGATATTTCACGTTGAATTTCAACATAATAACGGTATATTTAAGATATATATTAGTATTAACGTGGATTTCGGGAGTGGACCTTATGTTGGGGGATATTGTCAAATATGAACCAATATTCTCAAAATCCAGCAGTTTGATTTAGGCATGTATGTAAATGATCCGTGTAAAATTTTGGATTGGTACCCTTATTTATAAGAGATTTACGAGTTTTAACGTGATGGCAGAGGGCGTTATATGGCGGATACAGTTAAAAATAGACCGAAATTCACAAAATTTTGTGATTTTTGTATATATGAAAATGATTCGTCCTTATATGTGAGCTATGACCAATTATGGACCGACCGCCATAAAATTAGGTACAACAATTTATATATCTATAAGTATTATTTGTGGCAAATTTTAACCTAGCAACTATATTTGTACCAGATTTATATGTACGTATTTAAGTGGACTTTATATGGGCTCTATGGTCAAACATGGACCGAACAAAACAAAATTTTGTTTTGTGATTTCTTTTTACATGACACTTATTTTTTGCCGACTTTTGTTTTGTAATATTCCAATTTTATAGGCATTTATTTATCATTAAGCCATATTTTGAGAAGATATTTGTATGGGGGCTATAAGAAATCATCAACCGATTCTTACTATTTTCCTCACACTTTCTTCTTTTATCATAAAAATAACGTGTACAAAATTTCATGGCAATATCTGCAATATATTTAAAAAAAGATTTATGGAGGTTGTCCCACATTTTGGTCCATAACTTTGGTTCTATTCATAATTTTATAGGAAAACTAGAACAATATTTTAAGAAAATAATATTTAACTTTTCGCATACTAAAAATATAGAAATATTTCTAGTAGTAATTCTAAAAATAGAATAGAACTTCTATTATACCGATTTTGCTGATTTTCAAATTTTTTGTGAACTCTTTTGATTTTGCTTGCGTCGTTTGGACGTGAGAGTGTTTTACACAGACAGGCAGACAGACGGACATGGCTCAATCGAGTTAGAATTTCATAAGGATCAAGAATATATATACTTTGTTGGGTCTCAGATGAATATTTGTTAGTGTTACACACGAAATAAGTGGTGAATGAGGAGCACCACTTATGATGGTGAAGTGTATAACAAGTTAGATGTCATATTCGGCTGTGCACAATCTTAAATACCCTCCACCTAAATATAAGAATTACAAAAACTGCACTGTCGTTATGATTAGAATATCCTTATTGAATGTTTCTTATTCATTCTTATTGTAATTTTTTTAGTATTTGAAAAGAAAAGTTTACGCACAATTTCATTGATTTTAAATGTTTTGAAATTTTGCTTAATTATAATCATTTATTTACAGATTTTGTCTGTTTGTCATAACAATCTTATCTGTAATAAGAATTTATAAAATAACAATTTAGTTCAACATTTTCAGCATATTCAGCAGGTTAAGAAAAATAGTATAACATAAGGCGAGACTTATTTTAGCTGAATTTTATGTCAATAATGTTATTTGCAAGTGTTTTATAGGTGTTATAGTGGTAGTCCACCAATTATGGGCTGATAGCTTCAAAATCCAGTATCCAGTAACGTGATTTTTATGTATTTCGGTTGAATTTAATCTAAATTTTATCTGAATTATATTGTTTACAAGAGTGTTATAATGATTCTCGGTAGTTTACTTTATTTGAAAGCTATTAGCAATTATGATCAGTCCATTAACTAAAATCGAGTAGAATAATTGCCATATGATTTCTGGAGTGAAATTACTGATCTGTATAAATAATGTTGGTTCGATATCGGTATTTATTAAACATTGTGAAAATTCAGAAAATTCGGTACAAAAATTTTGTGCATATAAGAATATATCACATCGAATTTTAATAAAATACCGGTAAGTGTATCGACCGATATTCACAAAAATTTCGGCATATATGTATGTATATACATGATCTGTGCAAAGTTTTGTATCGGTACCGTTATTTATAACAGATTTCTTGATCTTTAATGTTGCAGATAACTTTTTAAGTGCTTTTCGGAAATGTATCTGTAGTATCAGAAATCGTTTTAACACATTTTTCATATTGTAATATGTAATTCCACTTGTTGTAGTTTGTAAAATAATATCATGAATTTATTATTAATATTTGCGAAATTTATTATAATAGTTACTCGTTTAAACTAAAGTACAATATAATTGTGGAATAGGGCTACAGCTCTAATGGTTTAATATTGAAAAGAAGTATTTAATTTTTTATAAACACTTTCTAGAAGTTATCACACTTCACGATTTCGTGATATGTTCCCTTTAATGAAATCAAATAAAAAAAAATACTTTTTGAAATAAACTAACGACGTATAAACTAAGAATGATATCTGAATATTATATTATAGGTATGTTCGAAAGATTGTTTTAAATGAATGAATCGATAAAAAATAAGTGGAGTGAGCACATTTAAAATAGTTACTTAGACACAGTTATTTTTTATATACGACTCAGTACAAATATGACTTGATTTGTATGCAGGGTTTTGCCAAACCATACACATAGGCTGTCCTACACTGTCCTACTAATTTAAATTTATTCTCACCATATCACGCTACTTGAGAATATCTCAAGGATTTAGATTACTAATCATACGAGTATATAGTAATTAACTTTTGTGAACAGACATTTTAATATAAAAATTACATTGTCTTGTAATATTATTCCATTTGTTTGTGTTGAAATATGTCACATATTTTTCGTTTATAATAAATTTAATTTCATTCAACAAGTGCTCAATGAAGGAATGTATTTTGTATTCATTCTGCTAGCCTAAATCGAAAGATGTAATTCTTAACATCAAGCTCTCGAATTGATTCTATAAGTGATTATTCCTTAGAGAGCACAAGACACTTTCAAATTATTACAAAAGAAATATAAGTACTTTTCTTTTCGTTTCACATTTTCAGTGGAGCAAGAAGGGATCATACAGTACACTCAGTGGCAGTTTAAAAACTGGTGATCAATTCAAAATTGCTGTACGTCCGATTCTAGACAAATAATAAAAAACAAAAACAATGAATCGTATGCACGAGAAGATTTGAATAGTTTTTTTAGTTGTAGCTAAAAGAGAGAGAGAGAGAATGAGTATACAGCTGGTTGCCGAGGGAATAATTTTAGATATATAGATAGAATCATGGTGAAATTAATTTACAAGGTGACAGCATACCGCCAGCTGATTACTTTTTGCTCTATTCTTGGTGAAATTCTT
Source organism: Bellardia pandia (assembly GCA_916048285.2). NCBI lineage: Eukaryota > Metazoa > Arthropoda > Insecta > Diptera > Calliphoridae > Bellardia > Bellardia pandia. The sequence continues at coordinate 57,745,698 of OU696530.1, forward strand.
GATATCATGAAAATGTTAAAAACTTGTTTACAAATAGTCAAAGTTTATACTAAAAAGTTACAAAATTATTTTGTATTTGAAAAAGTGAGTTTTTGTCGCCGTTTTATCTGCGTAAAATAGTTTAAAAGTGTTAAAGAACTATTTTATATTAAATAGTGTATTTGTTGTTTTATTAAAAGTGTTAGTTTTTTTCTTTCTTTCTGTTTTCTTTATTTTATGTCAGATGTGTTTGACAGTAACGAAAGTATTACACAAACAAAAATGCCTGTTGTTCTTGTATTGTTGTAGCAATGCTGTCACCTTGTAAAGTCATTTCACCATGGACAGAATGATATTTGGAGAGACCACTCAACAGCGTGTCAACTTTGAAATTTCAAAACGCACCAAAATGGAGAAAAAAGCGCACCATTTACAAAAAACGCATCAAGTTAAGAATTTCGTTTTTGTTTCAAGGTTAAAATTCTATAAAAAACTTTTTATCAACGATTATTAGTAAAAGTAAAATAGTAAAAGCCTTTTTTATAATAAATGAAGCATTTAACCACTCAAAATTTAACTCACAATATGATATTCGGAACTAAAGTACTAATTTGTAAAAAAGCTAATTTGGTACTTTTTTATACATATATTTTTGTTTTCTAGTTAAAGTACTTCTATTTGATTTTTTCCAATACAATTTGTTAGGATTCCACTGGTACTCTAACCCTGGTTGGTCGTCTACAGTTCAGTAGACCAAACCATCAGGTTATACAAGAATTTTTATTTACCTGTTTAAAATGTTAATTTCAAACAAAGATTTCTGAAGAATTTGATTTCATTTATCATACATTCGTATTTAAAATACATTTTTTCATCGTATAGATTCCATGAGTTATGAATTATCAAAAAACTGCAATTAAAAATTAGTAAAAATAAAGATTTCATCACATTTTCGAAAAAATTAAAAAACGCACCGAGATATATAAAAAAAATTTTCCAGTGTTGAATGAAATGGTACTCAAACAGGTGTATTTTATTTTAGAAAGATTTTTTCTCACACTGAAACAAAAAGTTGTATTGAATTTGCTTTGGTGCCACCAAAAATTAAAAAGCGCACCAAAATTTAAAAAAAAGCGCACCGCACACCAACTAAAGATTTTTTCGCACCAAAAATTTAAAAAAGCACCAAAAATGGTGCGAAACGCACCAAGTTGACAACGCTGCTCGTTAAGTCAAGTATTTTTCAATGATAAGGAAAGAGAAAATTATTTTTTACCTTATTTATAACAACTCTTATGGGATTGGGGGGATATTTGAATATGGATTTAATTTTTAATTTGATTTTAAATTCGACTCTCTTCGCAAGAAAATTTATTTAAAATAAAAAAAAATGTTGTGGATTTCATTTAGTATTTGTCTACGAGTATGTAGTGGTAAGAAATGTTGATCGTTTTGTTTTTTCTAGTTATTTTTAATGTCAAATTGTTTTTTTTATTTTGTAAATATTTTTCTTAAAATTCTAGTGAAAAACAAGAAAAAAGTATTCAATGTTTTTACGTCATCACCAAGGGAATTTAACAATTTGACTGTTTCAATTGTGCTCATAAATTTTGTTTCCTTGTTTGTGTTTGTTTTTGACTTTTCGATCCAATTCTTCCAATAATTCTGCTTGCTTGCTTTCATTAAATTTCCCATTAAATAGTTTTATTTTGGTTGCAGAGTAATAAATATTGGAAAAAAGGCAAAAACAATATTTGATTATACATTTTTCACATTAATCTAAACAATTGTATAGATAGAATTGTAGGAGATTATTGTATTTTGTTTTGAAGAAATGCATGGTACATTATGTATATACGAGTATATGTACATATCTATTGAACATTAGAATGTAAAGGGTGTCCCAACTAGAACGCAATTTTTCTGGTCTCCAAAACGCGAAGTAATACGACCGGGAAATGACTCCACATTCATTTCTTCAATTCTAGGCAAGAAAAAACTGGTTATCATTTCACGATACCGAACACCATTGACTGTTTGCGCTTGACTTGCCTCATTTTCATAAAAAAAGGTCCAATGATTCCTCCAGCCCAAAAACCACACCACACAGTGACACGTTGAGGATGCATTTGCTTCTCGCGAATCACTCGAGGATTTTCCTCACACCAAATGCGACAATTCTGCCTATTGACGAAGCCATCAAGATAGAAATGGGACTCGTCACTGAAGATGATTTTATCGGCAAAATCAGCATATTCATGTTGTCTCTCCAATACCCAATTAACGAACTCCTTTCGCTGTTCATGGTCAGCTGGCTTCAGTTCCTGAGTCAATTGAATTTTGTATGCATGAAGATGCAAATCTTTCGTCAAAATTCGCTGCATAGTGAATTTGGAGACACCAATATGCTGAGCTCGGTGTCGAATTGAGGTGGATGGAGTTTGAGCGACATCATCACGTACAGCTGCAACATTTTCGGTCGATCGACCTGGTCGAAGGCGCGTTGTTGTCTTTACATCACTAACAGACCCAGTTTCGGCAAATTTATCCATCAATCTTTTTAGAGTTGAGTATTTTTGTGACCCCAAATTGATCGCAATTTGCGAACTGTAGCCGCAAAACTTTCACCATTTTGCTCCATTTTTACTAACCTGGTACCTTCTACTAGCAAACAATAACAATTGTTCAAATGTCAAACAATGACACTTCGAATGGCGCCAAATTTAAGAATTGCGTTCTAGTTGGGACACCCTTTATTTATGATGACGTATTTTAAATTTACTACTTCGACACAAGATCTTCAACAACTTTAACAACTTATAAATGATTTTATAAAAATAGATATATTTTAACAATGAAAATATAAACATAATCAACTATGGTGGTTATGTATGGTTTATCACATGATGACTAATATCTTGTGTAATTTGGAATTAGGTACATAGCTGTTTAATCGGATACAATTTATTGGAATTTAAGTCAAATGAAGTTCAAAAACTTAATGAACTGTTAAAATTTTATACCATTTTTATAAAAATTATTGCATTTAAATTAATTTTAAAGATTAAGTTTGACAACATATATACTTACAGCGTTATGTATAATAAAAAATTGGCACGGTTAACATACTGCTAAACACTTGTTAGCGTGTTACCAAATACTGACCCTCTTTTGATAAACAGCTGTTTAGCTGTTTTCATCCTGTTGCCAATGTGCCGATATTTTCGTTTTTTCTATTTTTGTTTTATTTAATACCGGCACTTCCATTGTAAACTATAAAATATTTTTAACGCTTTGCAAATTTTTATTTATGATGTTTTCTTTTCTGAAATAAAATGTTACACCTTTATTATGTACATTTTTATAATGTTTACCCCACATTTTAAAGATGTCGCATTTTTAATGATCAGAATAGAACATAAAATTACAACAGTGTAACACTTTTTTCCATATACAGCTGTTTTTGTTTTTTTTGTTAAAAAAGAAGAAGCAGATAACTCCCTGGTAAGATCGCTTGAAATACGACAATGAATATCTCTCAAAAATACCAATGGCACCTTCCCGACTAATACGCAAATTCTTCTTAAACTATAAAAATTATATATGTATATAAACATACGTTACATATATAAGAAGTAGGAGATATTGTCCTATGAAATTTGACATATATATGTATGTACATCAACTTCAGAGTATGTATTAATTACGTTCTCTAAAAGCCTTTCACTCGCGGTTGTGGATTTCTTTCCATAGTCCTTGTTTACACAGTCGAACATTTGAAAGAAAAACATCTGGAATTCTCTTTTGTTTTTTCATTCGCGGTCACACTGTCGAACAATGTTGTAAGACACATTTCATTAATTTGCTTTTTTACATTTCTCTTATTCATGCTGTTTAATAATTTGTAGTAAATTCCAGCAAAGAAAATGTCAACAAAGCATGTGTACAGAGTACCGAACACAAAATTGATTCTCTCTTCCCCACCCGTAATTTTCTACAAGTTAAATGTTTTTCTTCCAAATGTTCGACTGTGTAAACGGGGACATATATTATGTCCTGTGGTTTCTAGTAGGAACAAAGGGCCGCATAATCATAAGTCATTTAAAATTTTTTCAGCACATGCAATTTGTATATTTTTTTTTTCTTAACACAAATACACATTCATAAACAAAACAAATGTCAGCTGTTTTATCGTGCGATTCTCCCCCTCTAAAAATACAGAGTGTAAAAGGTGCACCATTTTTTAAATTTATAGTGTATTATTTATAGAAAAGAACACCCTACACTTTAGCAGTGTTGACATTTTTTCAGAAAAGAACACAAACAAATTAATAAAGGTGCGAAATGGGAAAAACGTGTAACATTTTTGCCAGAAAAGAAAACGCCATTAGTTATGGAGGAAAAACAAACTTTAAATGTCAAATTCAGGGATGATATAAACAAAAATAGTAATCTTAGTAGTGGCATCATTCATTTTCAGAGTTGATTTTTTTAAAGTTAGCAGACGTTTGCAAATTGTTTATGAATAAACATTTTGTCACGAAACTGCTAAGTGAAATCTATATTCTAGTTAGCAGCTAGTTGACCGCAGTTTATAAACAGTTACCAAATTTTTATTATGCATAACGCAGTTAGTCTCCAAATTTTGTTCATAAAAAAAATTTTAATGACTAATAATGGACCGATCATCATAAATTTGGGCCGAATAATTTGTCTATATATGAAAAATTTGTGCTGAATATTATTTGGATACCGACATTTTTAAGAGAGTTATGCTTTTTAAAGTGACTTTCGGCAGTGGGTCTTATATGGGAGCTATAGTCAATTATAGACCGATCTACACAAAATTTGTGGATATGATTAGGCTTCGTTTCCCTCTTATTTGTTTCGAAATGTGTTTAGATATTTGCATAAATCCTATATTTATGACATGGGACGTATGGGTGAAGTAATGAAACGATTTCAACCAATTTCAATCGAAACCATTCTTGGGCCGAAAAAATATCATGTACCAAAGTTTATGAAAATAATTATTAGAAAAAATTTCTTATTATTTCGGCTTGAGTTCATTTAATTATTAACTCAAAGAATACCATTGTAAAGTTATATTTTTCTAGACAATTGGCATACTGGAATGCATTTTCTACCCTGTCGGTCCGTAATTAGTCGAATTAGAAAGGCCTTAAAGTAAATTGTATAAGTTTTTTTTGAAAAAAGGGCCCAAATTGAAAAACAATTAAAAAAAATATTAAAAAAAATATTAAAAAAAATATTAAAAAAAATATTAAAAAAAAAAAAAAAAATTTTTAATTTTAATTTAAAATTAAAAAAAAATATTTTTGAATGATTGAAGAAATAGCTATCTAATGTCCTTTCAACAATTTTTGCTAGGACCTATAGTTGAAAAGTTACACTCATTTTAAAAAAAACCCTGCATGACCAAAATTTACCAAAATGTCCAACGTTGACCCCCTCTAACTCCGGCACTTCTCGACTGATAGAGCTAAAAATTTGTCTCTGGCCTACTATCCAATAGTACTATCCAATGGTGCAAATTTGATCTAAATCGGAAGACATAGATTTTTAAAATTGGGCCACTTGACGTGAAATTCACCATATATAGAACATTTTTATATAAATATTAAAAGTGACCTAATTGCTTGAAAAAAAGAAATTATAGAATACTTTAGTTTTCTTTATGAAGCTTTAAAAAATAAAAAAATAAAATGCATTGCATAAAAAAAGCTGTGAGCCACTGTATGTGTGTATGTAGGAAATCGAATTTTCTCCCCTGTTAAATGTTTCCTGATGTCAGTATTTTCAATAAAAATTTATAACAAATATGTTTAAATGAATTTTTTGTAGGAAACATACAATTAACTCAAAACTTATATTTTGTTTTTGAAAATTCTGTTGAAAATAATGTTGCAATAAAATTATAAATTTCTTAGTTGGTGACTGAATTACTGAAAATGTTTTCCTGGTATATATCAACCCCATCTGTGCACATTGTACATTCACATAAATTTTAAGGTATAATTAATTTTGAATTAAAATTTTTAATAATTATAAGAAATCATTTACACACACAATTTTGACTAATAAAATTCGCAGACAACTAAAACCGATGACGATATTAGAAAGAGTAAGCTAGTGGTAAGACCGACAGATTTGTGCCCTAAAAGGGATGTAATAAATCTAAAGAAACTCTTATAAAACTTATATTTTAAGGTTGCCTCTTAACATAATAATAGATTTAATAGGAGGGTTGACAAATTTAACAAAATCATTAGAAAAATATCGAACATTTTGAATTAATATTTTAAAATAATAATATATTAAAATATCTCCCTGGCAAACTACTTGTCTGAATATATTTGGAAATAAATTTCCTACGACTCTAACGGATTAGGATACCTGCTATAAGCAGACAGTTCAGAAGTTGGTTTATAGTAATTTATTCAATATACTCGTATGACAAGTGTGTATTATTTATAAGGGAACCAGTTGATCAATAGATCAAATGAGATTAAGAAAATTCGAATTCAGTGTCAAATGAACTAAAAACTAAAAAATATCTACATTTAAGAAAAAATATCAAAAACGAAAGCTATATTTTATTAAAACACAAACGTAATGACAAATTTACTACACCTCTAGTAGTAGTAGTGACAGTGTGATTATTTATAATAGATACGTAAATATTTATCATGGATTTTATTCTTTAGATATGCATAATGAATAACTACATACATAAATATCTGTAGTACGTTTGTCTTTAGCATATGTTAAGTATTTTGTAATACTTATTTCAATTAATTTTCTTTACGACATTCTGAGTCATAAAATCGTAATTTTCTTCTTTAAGTGAAACGAAATTTGCTAAAACACATGCCTTGAAAACAAGCAACTACGATTGCAATAAACAAAGAACTATAAAATATAAAATATTTGCTAAAATTTATATTTCTCGTTAAAATCATGACAAAATTTTGGTTTATCATAAATAATAATAAATATAAGAAATGTACATTAGGATAAATTATACATATATATACACATACATATATATATTAATGGTACGAAGACTGTCACTCTCAGCTCATTCTTATTATAAAAAAAATATTTAGACATTTTACAAATCGCTCATAAGCGTTCAGATCATTATGACTTAAAAATATATTGGGTTTCGTATGTTAAGGATTAATTAAAACTTCTAAAATCTGAAATTTTTTAATTAATCGATTTTTTGATATTTTATTTTATTTGATTTTATTTTTGTTAATTTTTTTTGTTTACACAATTTGTAGAGTTATCAAGTAGAATATTTCATTACGTTTTTTATCTAACACACAGTGGCTTACAGCTTATTTTATGCAGGAATTTTTTGTTTTCAAAGCTCCATAAAAGGAAAACCAACAGGAACTCTAAGAATAAATTGGTGTCATTCAAAAGTAAAAATGTTATATGTTGCGTATTAATCTGACATCACTTTGCCTTACTTGTCAGTTGTATTATTAAGTTGGCATCGTTATATTTTGCGTATATATACTTCAACACGCTTTGTTATACATACACAATTTGAGTATTTTTCTAGAAACCAACTAATCCATATCCATATTAATCGTAATTCCCGACTTTTATTTTAAATAGAGGACACAACAGTGGTGTCAGAAGTGGTTTTTATACATTAAATAGCACAAAATGCCTTTGGAACCCGATGATTTACGGGCGCTGTCGCAATTGCTGGCAGACGCCATGCAACAGTCTACATCTCAAGCTATGCAGACAGCGGCTGCAAATAGTTCGCAGCAAAGCTTGTCTAGAGTTGCAACATCGCCCCTTTCCATTTTGGGGTACAAATCTTCGGATTATACGTCCGTCCAGGACTATTTTACACGTTGCGAATGGTCAATGCAGCTAAGCAGAATTACGGCAGCAGATTGTAGGAAATATATACATATTGCAACTATGGAAATTCATAGACCGCATGCTCACCGAACAAATGCTTTTTGGATTAGAGTCCATTAGCATTTGTGATGAAATTATCACAAAGGAGCCTAAATTATTTAAGGAGGCGTATGCTTTGCACAAAGGCTAGAGGCCTCGCACAAATCAGATATTGAATTGAAGGGAAGTACTACTAGTTCTCGCCCCATGACGGAGTCCACATTTAAGGTGGGTCACAAAACAACGAAGGTTGGCGCCAACAAGGGGGTGCCCCCCAAAAGAAAGTTCTGTACGTAGAGATTCTATAAAAGGGAGCAAATGCTATGGTTGCGGTGACAGCCACAACAGAAACTAGTGCAAATTTCGCAATGTCACATGTTATGCTTGCAATAAAACGGGCCATCTCGCAAAGGTGTGCAAGGCCAGAACGGCTCAAATATCTGATGAAGATGCAGATAGCGATTCAGAACTAATTAAAAGATTGAATAAAGTGTGTGGGTCTAAATCTAACAAACGCATGCTAGAAGTATCATTAAATGGCAAAAGGATGATAATGGAATTGGACTCTGGTGCCCCATGTGGCATAATGAGCCAATCAGCACTATAGGCGCTAGTAGGCAAGTTCGTTGTACTGCCTACAAACAGAAAGTTTACAAGCTACACAGGACATAAGATAAACCTGATCCGTCCGGTGGTGGTAAATGTTACAGTGGGACCCAAAACGCGCAAACTTAATTTGTACGTCGTCGATGGTGACTACGACGCGTTATTTGGTCGAGAGTGGATTCAACAGTTTGTAAATGAAATCGATTTTCGGTAGTTGTTTTCTTCATCACAATCAACTAATACAATAATGGATACACCACACTTATCGCCAAGGGAATTCGGGAGACTGCAGGGCATGTTAGCTGACTTTGAAAGTATTTTTGGTGATACTGCTGGCAAGCTATACTTGCCACCAATTAAGCTCCATTTGAAACAAGATGCCAAACTAGTTTTCGCCAGGGCAAGGGAGATTCCGGTGGCGTTAAGGGACGCCTACGCAGCCGAGATAGAGAAGAAAATCTCTGCTGGAATTTATAAAAAAGTTGATTTCTCGGAATAGGCATCGACGACTCACGTGGTTTCGAGAAAAGATGGCAGAATCTGGATAACGGGTAATTATAAACCACCTCTTAACCCTAGGATAATTATAGATGAGCATCCTATTCCAAAACCGGAAAACATATTTAATAAAATGAATGGGTCAAAATTATTCTGCCATTTGGACATAACGGATGCCTATTCCCACTTACAAATTGATGATGATTTAGCACATGCCCTAACACTAAACACCCCGACTCATGGCTTGATCCGACCCACCAGAGCTGTCTACGGAGCAGCCAATATACCCGCAGTTTGGCAGAGAACAATGGAATCCGTATTGCAGGGTATTCCCAACGTTTGTAATTTTTTCGACGATATTTTAATTTATGCTGAAGATTTTGAAAAATTGTTGAATGTATTGGGAACAACTCTTAATCGTTTTAAAGGAAAAGGGTTAAAGCTTAACCGCTCGAAATGTGTATTTGCGGCACCGGCCGTTTAATTTCTAGGGCACAAAATTGATAGCAGCGGGATTCATAAATCCGATAAACACGTTGAGGCTGTAAGGGATGCCCCCACACCAACTACACATGAGGAACTACAACTGTTCTTGGGGAAAGCCACGTACTATGGGTCATTTATACCAAACTTGTCTACACGCAACAGACTCCTAAAGCTAGATTTACACGATTTATTTAATAGTTATTAATAGTTATTAAATAAATAAATTTTGAAGAAATTTTGCTGTTTACACGAGTTTGAAGCATTTTGAAGAGCAATTTTGAAAAAAATTTTAATCGTGTAGATTTACACTTAAGAAATATACTTTTAGAAAAAGATTTTAAGTGGACTGCGGAAGCAGAAAGATCATATAAAGATATAAGAAACGTGTTGGTATCGCCAAGAGTTTTAATGACCTATAGCCCAGAACTTGTCATTTCATTATTATTTGCTTTTTTTACATTTCTCTTATTCGTGCTGTGTAGTGGTTAAATTAAATAAAAAAGAATTTAAATTAAATAAAGTTTTTAGATAAGAAATATATTTTCTTTACTCCAATTGTATTTCATTATTAATTTTAAACTTATTTTGTTAAATTTTTGATAATTTTTAGTTGGGCTCGAGTTCATTAAATTTAATTTTCATTAAATTATTATTTTTACTGAAGGTAGAAATTGTTTTTACAACATGAAATCTTATTAAAATTTATTGATAATTTTTCTTGGCTGAGCTGGGGATCGAACCTGGGTTGAATTTACATGTTTCAAGAAACACCACATTCTTTCATCAGAATTCTTTGAGTTCTAACCTCTGCACCACTGCTGTGCCTGCTAGCCAACAATCAAACATCAATCTTTAACCAGTGGTACTGGTGGTTCGAAATTGGTTCACGAAATTTATTTAAACTTGACAACCTAATGTGTAGGGGCGCTTGTAGCTCGGTATATTATTTTTTTGTTCTTATTCTTAATTTTAATTTTAACAATAGTTGAATTTTAAATTTAACGATTTTTGAATGAATTTTGTTTTGGTTGGTTGCCACTCTATTGAGAAGGGTAATGCAGTTCAACTATCAAACAAATAAAAGGAGACATTTTCGATAAAGGTTTTGTTATTGGTTTATATTTTTTATATGTGTGTTGAATATGCTGAATAAACGTTAATTTTCCATTAAAAGAATATGGTATAAAAAGCGGCCATATTTTTAACTCGTGCCATTTTTCCGTGCTAATAGCTGCCTATACGTGGCCTTTAAGATTTTAACATACTTTTGACAAAAATTTTCGGCAGAGCAACAAATAAGTCAGATTTAACTAATATAGCAGCATAAATTCGATGATCGTTTTGTTTATTAACTAAAGGTAACTAGAAAAAAAAAACAACAAAAACACACACACATATATTTTAAATAACCAAAACCAAAATCTCTTTACAGCACATATATACATTTATCTGTACATCATCAACAAATTTTCTTCGAAAAGAAACATAATTTTCACGGGAACGGGAAACCCTGAGCATAAACCCGCCCAGCTGTAGATTTCTTGCCTAGGAAGACTTCGTCCGTGCTTGGCAAAAATGTCCGTCCAGAGAAACCCAAAAAGAACTTCACCAAAAATCATCTTCGGATAAGACCGATAGGTAGAAATTACAAGAAAAGTGCCATAAATAAAACAAAAGTGTCTAAAAGTGTCTAAAATGAGTGCTAAAAAAAGCTTAAAATTTAGATTTTTATACGAATGATAAAAATAATATATAAAAAAAAAAAGCTTAATTGATTTCCATATATAACTTAATAGCTAAATCGAAAAAAAAACTTATCCAAAAAGAACAAGCACAAAACTAAAGAACAAAAATCTAAATGAAAAGACAACAAAAACATAGTTAATGTAATTCTTTTTTTTATTAAAATATAAATGTTTACACCAAATCATGTCTTAAAACTAAAATTTCATTGTTTAACTTAAAACTATATTTTCTTTCTTTCTAACTTTAAAAGAAGTTTAATTAATTTTAATTTTTGCTTTTAAATTTTTTTATTTTTTTATTATTTTTTTACTTTAAACTAAATTGTAATGCACAAATCAATATACAAATTACTAGTGGTGAAATTATAAAATTACAAAAATTTATACAAAACAAGTGGCCAAAAGGATCTAAAACATAAACAATTTATGTAATTAATTAAAATTTTATAGAAAAAAAAACAAAACAAAAATCTGAAAAAAAATTGAACAAGCTAATAACGTAAAATGTTAAAACAAAATAGAATCATAGGTGATATACCTGACAACCTTTAAAATTTTTTTTTTTTGAGTTACCTATATACCTAAGAATACAAATTTCATCTACACCAGGAAGGCAGCCGAAAGATCTTTCGACGTGGGATCCTGTAATATGTAAGTCAAATCAATTTTTTTTAATTCTTTTATAACTTTAACAATTTTTATTTACATACAATATCATTTTTACTATGAACATCGAAGTTTAATTAATTTACTTAATATTAATTTTTAAAAGTCACCATGGTCTAGTGGTTAATAGTGTTGTCTAGTAAATCTTAGACCCAAGTTCAAATCCTGTTTGGAACAATTGTTTTGTAATTTTTTTTTCTTGTTTGAACCTGAGTTCGATTCCTGATGGAATCAAAAAATTAACTTTTTTATCTATGAATTTTTTTTTGTAAATATTGATTTTTGCACATTTTTTTTTATTTTAAAATGAGTTGAATTCTATTTTTTTATTTTAACAATATGTTTAAGGAATTTTTATTAATAAATATGTATGTATATATTTAAAATGTATTTCTAATCGTTTTTAACTGGTTCCTGGTAAACTAATCGTTCAGGGTAATTAATTTTTTTTGGGATCATACTTTTGTTTTTTTTTTATGTCATGCCTGTTTTTAGTATGATCATGGTTGGGAGGGGGAAATACTGTTTTACCATCTTACAGTATGTTCAATAATTTAAATGTCTGTTTCCCATTTTGTTTTGTCAAGTCTTCGTCTGTTTCTTAGCTTGTCTTGTGAGAGCTATCTTTTTCTTCTAATTTTTTTTAAGCACGCACAAAATAAAATAATATTCTGTGCATGTCAACATAAAGTCTCCTTTAATAGCCCCGAATCCCCCCGATTGCCGATGAGATATTAGCCGGAAGAAAAAAAAGTTGCGTGCTGGCTAGTTTTAGAGACTTATAACAAACATTTGACCCATATGCAAAATATAAAACAGTTATATGCTACAAATGGCAGCAAACGAAAAAAGAAATAAATCAAATGTCAAAAATCAAAATAAATTCCAGCAAAGAAAATGTCAACAAAGCATGTTCACCGAGTACACATTCTCATTTGCTCAACTCTGATTTCAGCTTCCTGAAGCCTATTTCTACTGTGCAACTAGTGCAGAATATTAAATTTTAAAATCTTCAGATTAGTTACGTATTAACCACTAATGAAAGCGTGTCCAAAACAATCCATCAGTATTGTTAAAATAATTTACTTTTCTTTATTTTCAAAGTCCCATTATTAACACCTTTATTAGCTAAAGGCGATTGAAAACATAAGGAAACATAGATGATACACGGTTTTAACTTTTCTATTCTATTACGTTCTTCTTGAAAGAAAATTTCAAATGATGTCTTAGAAACAAAACTTAAAGTAAATCAAACACTGTATGTTTCGATTATTTTTATTCCGATGTATTGAAATAAATGTCCGCACATTGCTGGTGTCCAATGTGATGTCTAATGCACAAAAAATAAAAAGAAGACGTGTGTAAATGTTTAATAGAGCCAATAATTAAAAATCGAATTTTTCTTAACTAAAAGCATTTTTTCGTGTTGATGTCTTTCATTACAAAATATTCATAGGATTCATAAATATTAATGCGATTGAATGCTTACGGGTACGGGTACATATAGAAAACAATTAATGTATTGAACGGTCTATTTAAAATGCTTGTGAATGGCAGCCAGGTTTGTACTCGAACTTTTGCAACAGGCAGACAGACTAACACACACACAGACATACCTACTTATGTTTGTTTCTATTCGCATGTAAATTGTAAATAATGTCGTGTGTGTTTGATGAACGATAAACGTATTGTGCCTACCGTGCAGATACATTCCCATATAGGCGAATGCATTATTTAGATAGATTTTTTTTTGGTTTTAATTTTCTTTTATCTATCGTTCGTTGCAAAGTGATGAATTCAAATGGACGCACAAACAAACAAACAAATTCACCGTGCTGTGGATTTCAATGACCACACAACACACTGTACGTAACTGTGTTTGTTGCACCATTGTGCAGCACAAGTAAAACAGCAAAACCAAAAAGAAAATAATCAACAAAACAAAAACAACATGTAAATAGACTCGCGGTTATAAATAAATGCATTTACACTTGAAGAAAAGAGAATAGTCATTTGCAAATGTGCCGGAAAGAAACCATAAACGATAATCTGTAAGTATAGCCTTGTAATTAATACATTTAACTTTAGTCTCTTTTATTTGTAGTTATGTTTTGAATTTGAAATTATGTTTTTGTATTTCTTTGAGTGTAGTTAGTAGATATTTTGCAGATATTTATGCAGTTTAGATTTTAGCTAATGCATTGGATGCCATCCAAATTGTTAGTTTATAAATACTCATGATCAGGATCGTCGTCGGTCAGCTTTTTCGTACAGTTTTTTCTTGTCTATTTTGAATCCACATCATGCCCTACAACTGAATACTTTTGTTGTGTTTTATTTGATGTTGTTATTATTGTTTTTGCATTGGCTTTCTACAATTTAAAAATAAATAAAATGCTTTAATTAAATTTACAAAACAAAAATCGATGTAAATTTGTTACCAAGGCAAATTCATGATTACATCTGTTTTTTCTTCATACTAAATAGATTAAATAGCATTGCAGTAACAATGCGAATTCTGAATTTAACTTCCTCCTAATGTCCTTTCTTTGCGGTTCCGCATTATTGCTTGTCTGTTTTTTTATATTTCAAATTATTATTAAATTACAATTAATAGTAATGAACGAATTAATTTAGAAATTACTCAGGAATAAGAATTATGTTGAAGAAATTATAACACATTTATGAAATGAATAAATCAGCAAATTTCGAGTATTGACAACGCTATAAATTTAAGCTAATAATAGATCTGGGCTAGTTTCAACAAGCCGAACTGGTATTGCCTACATTAATTTTTTGAGAGTTTTTTTTTGCAAAAAAAAATTAAATTTGAATTTGGATTAGGCACATTATCCGATTTGGCTCATGGCCAGTTTTTAACTTAAAAATCAAAGGGTTTTTAAACTTATGTTCTGTTTAAATACCAATTTCATTTTTATAGATCATAATTAAATATACCTTAAATCACTGACTACGTCCATTTAAATACAACATAAGTTGTTCATACTACCATATGATTTTGACAGTTCTGAAAATTATAAAAATTGCGCATTGAAGTTTTTTTTATTATCTGATAAAAATATTCAATAAATAAACTCACCGCAAATAAAAGCATTGTGCTATTGTGTCATTAATATCAACTAAAACAATGAATTCAGATAAAGAGGATATGAATGATGCAGCTTTTGTCCATTAGTTTACAACAATTTGTAAACTAAATAGTAAATCGGCTGTTAAGTGAAGAAGTTGTTTATATTTTTTTGACATTTAATAATGCTACCATACTTTTATCATAATTAAATACCAAACGCAATTTGGGACTGAAAAATTAAACCACATTTAAATAAAACTTAAATTTAAGGAAAAAAATTAACTAATTTCTTATTTAAAAAATCAAACATACATACCCAGCTAAAACTTGCTTTTCAAAGTAATTATTGACATGTAAGAAAGTATAGTCGGTCAAGTCCGACCATATAATACCCTACTCTCAGTATATGTGGACAAACAGTGTTTCAGAAGTGCGTCTTAAATGAAAGCTATGACCTAATTATTTTATTTATTACTTATTATTAGATAGTGTTGAAATATTTGTAATATGAACATTCAATTGACACACAGTTTTCATATGTCCCCTTTTACAGTTGAGAAATTGAAAGACAGACAGACGAAGTTTGTAGGCGATGTATTGAAGAGGAAGAGTGTGCGGTAGACCTCTACTGTACTGGACCAAGGCATATTTATTATAATCAATATGCCTTGGTCCAGTACAGTAGAGGTCTACCGCAAACTCTTCCTATCGCCTACAAACTTCGTCTGTCTGTCTTTCAATTTCTCAACTGTAAAAGGGGACTATGTTTGCTTTTGAATCCTGCTTTACAACATAATTTTTGACATTCCTTTTATTAATCCCTTCTTCAGTTTTCTTTCAATCTTATCACACACATTGTTCTACAACTTTTTATAATTAAATAATAATCTGAATTTATTCTGAAATTCAAACTCATGTAAACAGCACAATTTCTTCAAAATTTATTTATTTAATAACTATTAAATAAGAAATTTTGCTGTTGGAAGCATTTTGAAGAGCAATTTTGAAGAAAATTTTCTTTAGCTCATTTTTAACCTTGTTTGGGTTGTTTATGATTTGAATTTGATTAGGAAGATTGTTCCAAAGACTAGTGGCGTAAATACAAAATTGGCGTTGTGATAAAAGGCTTTTAAATCTCTTTTGGATTATATTTTTCCCACGATTTCATTTTGAAAATTTTAATTTGCTATATAGGTAGACGACAGGTTGCATTGATGTGATAATTTTATGATCTGATATGACGACATTATTGAAGACATATCTCGCAATATTGTTGTAAGCAACTTTTAGTTTACCGAAGTCAGTACTGTCACAGTTTGCATAAATATCGCAGCCATATAAGAGAACGGGAATAAGATACGTTTTGGCTAATAGCATACGTATATTGAAAGGGGTTGAATATTTGACAGCCCACAGATTTCGAAGCATTCCAAATATCCAAGTTAATTTGTTATTGAATATTACTGCCAGATTTTTCGAAGAATCTACGAATTCGATATTATCGTTGTTTATTGAAAGTTCGATATCATTAGTTAAAGTTCGATTACTTTTTGAAAGAAATATGCATTTGGATTTTGAAGGATTTATACTTAATCCGTTTGTAACAGCCCAGTTGTAGATGTTGGCATACATCATACAGCATACATTTGCACCTTGCTATGCGTAATTATATCAGGTAAGTCGTTAATATATAAACAGAATAAAAGAGGACCTAATATGGATCCTTTGCTCACGTTGAGATCATTCGAGTTGTTTCCATTCAAACTTACGAGTTGTGATCTGCATGTGAGGTATGATTTAATTAGTTTGCATGCTGAATTAGAGAAATAAAACATTTTTCATGTTTTTTTTTGTTATTATTGAATTGTCTACAGTGTCGAAGGCTTTACTGGTCGTTAACATCATCAAAAGTGTAAATCTGGTGCCAGAGGATGTTTTCTATATGAAGGTTTAACGAAGATTTAAGTCTTTATAGTTTGTAAGTCAATTGTATAAACTTTTCCATCCCAGTAAAGTTTTGATTTCCTATTAATCATGTTTTTCACTAATTTTTAAGGCACCTACATATCTATGCCGTTTCTATTTTGACAACAAATATTCAACCGTTTGCGTGTTTTTGAAATGGTCTTCGAATTTGGACATGCATATATAAATTATCACCATTAATACGGCAGAAAGACAGATTTAAAAATATAAACAAATGCAATTATTCGCACCTTCACTTTTATACTGATCTGCGTCTGCATGAATTTATATATTTTAATAAAAAAAATAATAAGTAAGAAAGTATAGTCGTTCAAACTCGAAGCTAAATGGGAGTTTGAGCGATCATCCAAAAATTTAGTGGCATCAATTCTAATCTTATACATACATATGAGCTATGACTAATTATGGAATACCCAAATTTAAGAGATTTATGGTCCTAAAGTGATTTTCAGAAGTGGGACATATATGGGAGCTATGACTAATTATTGAGCGATTATCATAAAATTGGACGAACGTTTTATGTACATATATACAGGGGGCGGCAAAATTATTTTGACGAGTGCAAATTTGGAGTATTTTTAATTTTTTTTTTTAACAGTCATAGAAATTAAAAAACTTTAAATGAGAAAAGTTAAGCTAATTAATAAATAAAAAAACAATATAGATTTCATTGGTTTATTTTATACTAATTCAGTGTATTGAGAACAAAATGCAAATTCTTCAAATGGCATAAGTATTTTGACAAAAGGTTTTAAATTAAAAATTAATTCAATTATTAAGAATAGAATTATAAATTATAAATTTTTAGTAAAATATATATCCTCCCTTGGAATCTATAAGATTTCGCAATCGTTTTGGTACAGAGTCGACGAGTTTGGAGAACATTTCTGGAGGGACTTCCTCCCAAAGCCCCTTTACTTCAGAAATGGTCTCTTCCCTAGTACGAGTCAATGACACACTTCTTTTTGCCTTTATATATGACCAGACATTTTCAATTACATTTAAGTCTGGACTTTGGGGTGGCCAATCCAATATTTCCACGCCAGAACCGATCAAAAACTGCATTACCATACGGCTTTTGTGACATGGGGCATTATCCTGCTGGAAAATAAATGACTCTCCGATTATTTTATCACCCGATTGGAATGCGTGATTGTTTAAAATATCCAAATATTTATGTTGATTCATTGTTCCATCGATCGGGACTAAATCGCCAGCTCCATTGGACGAAATACAAACCCAGAACATTACCGAGCCACCACCATGGCTCATTCTTTCGCTGACTGGAGCTAGTTTCTTACGAATCTCCTTCGGAAGTCGAACATATGATTTTTTCTGTGACCCGTGATACTCAAAACTACTCTCATCAGACCACAAAACCCGGTTCCAGAAACTTGGAGGCTTATCAACATGCTTTCTGGCAAATTCCAACCGCTTTACTTTGTTGCGAGCTGAGATATATGGTATATTTTGTATTACGTACGTACCAAAACTATGTTGAGTAAGGCGTCTACGTATTGTGCGTTCACTTACGGGATCGTCAGAATATTTCTGCAGCTGAGATGCTAAGTATTTTGGAGTTATAGTGGGATTTTTCTTAAATTGACAAATGATATGCCTGTCTTCTGTTGATGTAGTTTTCCTTTTTCTGCCCGTCCGGGCTAAATTTTGGACTGAATTTGTTTTCTTATGCTTATTGATTTGGTAATGCACTGTTTGTCTTGATAAATCATATTCTTCACAGATGTCTTTTACAGAAATACCACAATTATATTTGGTGACAATTTCAGCCCTAACCTCAATGCTTAACTCCGATTTTTTTACCATATTGAAATGAAAAATACCTGCAAGGTATCAATTTAACCAAATTAATTTTTTATTATAAAAAAAAAATTATTTTTACTTACCAAATTTTAAAAATAATGTCCGTCAAAATACTTTTGTCAAAATCAAAATTGCGCTAATTGCTGAAAATCATCTAATTTGACGAAAGAGATAATGCAACGGATTAAAATTTTTTGCTACGTAATAGCTTATGATCTCATCTAACGGGAATTGGCAAACAACAACAAAAACAATTGCAATGTTGGAATTTATTGATACTAAAGAGCGGGTAGCAGAGTCGTCAAAATAAATATGCCGCCCCCTGTATATAAGAAACATATTTATGCTGAACCCACCACCGAAAAGATGCGGGTATATTAAGTTTGTCATTCCGTTTGTAACACATAGAAATATTGGTCGTAGAATCAAAAAGTCAATATATTCTGGGTCCTTATAATATGATCTAGCCATGTCTGTCCGTCTGTTGAAGGCATGATAGAGTTTCAAAAAAAGACATAACACAAAGAAATTCGTACCAAATATTCTTTGATCCACCGAAATGTTTGGTATTGCAAATCGGCAAAACCGGTCAAGTAGAATCCGAATTATAAACCAAAGTTTCAGAGAACCTCGATATTTTTAAGATATTTTTTTCAATTTTCTTCAAATATTGAAAATGGAAATAATCGGTCCCGATACAAATGTTTTCCCGGAATATGGCTTTATGGTCATAAATGACTATAGAAGAGCAGAATCATGCAACGAGAAATCTCAGAACAATATTTTAAATAAATAATAATAATATACATCCCCATGTTGGTGGTGGTCGAATATAACACTCTTGTTAAGAAAGTTATCTCTTAAAGGGATTTTCGCAACTGGGCCTCTCTCATATGGTTAATTTTGGACTGATTTGCACATCATCTTATTTGTGGCGAAATTTGTTTGGATACGTGCATAAATTAAATATTTATGACCGACTAGGTGAAATAATGGACCGATATTAACCAATTTCAATTCCAACCTGTACTTTGCGCATAAGCTTTACATGGACAGTGATTCTAAATCTATCGGTATACTTTACGTCAGTGTTGGACTAATATGTATGGGTGTTACAAACAACAGCACAAATCCAATATATCCTTCCCACTATGGTGCTGGGGACTGGTGAACAGTGGTGCGTAAAAATGTGATATTGTAATATTGTGATTGGCTAAAAATATTAACAATATTTAATTTCGGTTAATATAAAAGATAACATTCCAAAAATAAGTAAGCGTATCATATGTATGCATAAATATAATGTATCCGAGGAACATTTACTGTGAGAAGTCGTAAATTTAGATACACCTTTGCTCCCTGCAAACATTTTTGATATTTTCTGGCGAGGGTATTTTTTGGCGATGATTAGGCGATTCTTACGAATCGCTAACTATCGTCTACGCCTTACAACTAAGCGATGAATACGCGAGCGCACACAAGTAACGGGAAATATCCTCACAACAATCAAAATATTTTTGTATTCGTTATCGTTTAGAGATGAGTCATCAATGTTTTCTCGGTGCATTTTTTCTTGTTGTTTTGTACAGGTAACGGTAGAATAAATATTTGGTTTCAAGAACAATTAGCAAAATTGTCAGTTTGTTAGAGAACGTGATACTCAGAGGTATGGATTTTATACGATTTTATTATTTAACATCTTTCAAAACTACTTCGCACAAATTTCTTGTTTTTCTTATTTTCATCCTATTACAGAGTCGCCCAACCATTCGTGAATCGCCTGACCATAGTTTAATGATGACACGCGATTCCCCTAATGATCGCCCGCGAATCGATCGCCGCGACTATACACAACTCAACGGCTGACTATGTGAAATGTCATGACTGACTGATACATGCCCCAATAGGGGTGGAATAGTGTTATATGGAAATCCTTAGTAACAAAATTTGAATACGCTAGAACCCTTAATTTTGTGGGGTTTGGCAAAAAAATGCATGAGCCAAAAAATTAGGGGGGTGGGATGGGGGTAAATGGCGCCTCATCGGGGTCAAAAGTAGGAGAAAACAAGACAAAATCCACGTAAAGCTTCATAACTGTCCCTGAGTCGCACTTACAGGGTTAAAATGTGAGACCGACCCACACTAATATTTCCTCTCCTACATTTTTTATGAACACACCTACCCCCTATCTGCCCTCCTTAAGGGTGCTCCCATACAAAATAATAATTTTTATAAAATTAGCCCTCACCGCCCTAACTAGCCCCAGATTGCTCCTAGAGGAGTAAAATGTATGACCGACTTTAATATTTTTGTTGTCTTAACATTTTCTAAGAACATACCTATCCTCCATCTTCAGTCATTAGGGTGGTCCCCATACAAAAATTTTAATAAAAAAAAATTTTTATATATTTTTGTAATTGATTAATATTTATTATAACGATAATTAAATTAATTCGTTTTTATTATGCGAAGGATATTTTGATCTATTTTCAGCGACAACTTGAAGCAAAAATATTTTTTCTTCCTCGTTACGGCACAATATGTTGTTATAATCTTCTATTAATTTTACTCCTCTTTCGGCAGCGTCATTGACAACATGTAATTTACGCAATATTTCTATAGCTTGCTGGTAATCTTTGCGTTCTTCCCAGATTTCTGGATCTGTAACTATAAAGTCCAATGATAGTCCAAAGCGTACGAAAAATTTGGCTGTTTCAGGTGTTATGTATTGGCTTAAATCATTATTAATAAGTTCTTCCTTTATTCGTTGTGAGTCCACGGTAATTCTTTTTACACCTTTAAATCCAAAAATATGGGCTGGACGATTTTGATTACTACTGCTGTCGTAATCGTCTAATTTACTAGCGCCCTCTTCTTCCAACGTATCCACGTCGTCTTCTTCCTCGCTGTCATCGCTTTTCTTAAACATATCATTCTTAAATGCACGAATTGCATTCGCCATTTTACGTTTGGTGTTGTAGGGGACATTTTTATCAAATAATGCTAGAGAAACAGCTTCTCCGCTGAGAAACCAAAGATGTCCAGAGAATCTTTTCCACAATCTTTGCGACACAACATCATCAATTAAAGCATAATCAGCAATCGCTTTTAAGAAATTTAAATCATTATTTGGAGCTGCGATTGCACTTGTGCTGTTAAACCAAGCTTTCACGTAAAGTATTACAATGAAAACTGTAATATCGCGAAGTCCACTTAGTTCTTCTTCGCACAAGCCGAGATATTTTCGAAATAAAAATATTTTTATGCAGTATATTATGCCTTTAGCCATCCATCGAGCATGGCTGACGGCTCCTGGTGGTCTAAAATGATAATATGGAATATTTTCACCAAGGAACAATAAAATTATTTCAAGAAACTCTTTATAATCGTCTCTAGGTTGCTTTTCCTTCAGTTGCGCTAAGGAAAAAGACTTGATCTCTAATTGAACTTCAATTGGTATTTTCTCTGCAACACTATTATCTTCTATGCCACAACTATAAGGTTTATCTTTAATTTTTTGCCATTGCCCTTTAAAACGAGAAAACATTGGCACTCCTGGCGCAGACATTTTACCGAATTAACCATCAAATACTTCTTTTAATAGCAATTCATAAATGTGATGTCTACATGGCAGATAGAAAAGATCTCGCTTTAGTATTTGCTCCAGCAAAAGAGACGCACCTTGAAATTGCCCAGTATTTGTGGATGTGGTATCAAATCGATTAAGCGATGTCCGTCTGTCTGTCTGTCACATTCAAGAGAAATTCAAACGTTTCTTACCTTGGCATGCATATACATGACCACTACACCTGAAACAGCCAAATTTTTCGTACGCTTTGGACTATCATTGGACTTTATAGTTACAGATCCAGAAATCTGGGAAGAACGCAAAGATTACCAGCAAGCTATAGAAATATTGCGTAAATTACATGTTGTCAATGACGCCGTCAAAACAAAATTCTACGAATGATAACTACCGCTCCTTGGTATATTAAAAACAACAACATACACAACGATCTTGATGTTCCACTTGTCAAATGGGAAATAACTAAACACGTGGCCCATTATTTGGGTAAG
This sequence comes from Bellardia pandia, assembly GCA_916048285.2. Lineage (NCBI taxonomy): Eukaryota > Metazoa > Arthropoda > Insecta > Diptera > Calliphoridae > Bellardia > Bellardia pandia. The sequence continues at coordinate 57,768,606 of OU696530.1, forward strand.
CTGGAAACTCATCCAAATCCCCTCGCTCGAGACATCTTACAACATCCCGGTCATAGCCGTTTGAGAAGGAGGGACACCACCGCTCTCAGATGAATAAATTCAAGTTGCTCATTATATCCTATCGAATTTGAAAACTAGATTTTGTCTAGCATTGGCTGGACTTATTTTAATTAACTTTAGTTTTAGGATTTGAATACCTATTGTTAATTCATTTAAAATGAAGATACAATAAAAAAGTATATGCAAAAAAAAAAAAAAAATATTGTGCCGTAACGAGGAAGAAAAAATATTTTTGCTTCAAGTTGTCGCTGAAAATAGATCAAAATATCCTTCGCATAATAAAAACGAATTAATTTAATTATCGTTATAATAAATATTAATCAATTACAAAAATATATAAAATTTTTTTTTTTTATTAAAATTTTTGTATGGGGACCACCCTAATGACTGAAGATGGAGGATAGGTATGTTCTTAGAAAATGTTAAGACAACAAAAATATTAAAGTCGGTCATACATTTTACTCCTCTAGGAGCAATCTGGGGCTAGTTAGGGCGGTGAGGGCTAATTTTATAAAAATTAATATTTTATATGGGAGCACCCTTAAGGAGGGCAGATAGGGGGTAGGTGTGTTCATAAAAAATGTAGGAGAGGAAATATTAGTGTGGGTCGGTCTCACATTTTAACCCTGTAAGTGCGACTCAGGGACAGTTATGAAGCTTTACGTGGATTTTGTCTCGTTTTCTCCTACTTTTGACCCCGATGAGGCGCCATTTACCCCCATCCCACCCCCCTAATTTTTTGGCTCATGCATTTTTTTGCCAAACCCCACAGAATAAGAGGTTCTAGCATATCGAAATCAAGAAGTCGATCACTATCCCACCCCTAATGCCCCAATAATATATTTAATTCTATACAGTGTGGTGTGTACAGGTGTATATTTGTGTATTTCAAAATATTGAATTCTTATTTATTTTCCTATGGTGTCTAAATATTAACGAATTATATTTTTGTACGTGCCAACAATAATTCTGCAATACTTTGTAAAACACAAAAAAATAAAATAAAAATATTGTGTGAATTTTATTATAACATTTTTGTTTATCATACACCCATACATTCATAGAAACATACATATGTACATATGTATGTACATTTCTCTTTTTATTTAAGAAAAATTAAATATGTACATTAGGGTAATAACTTTTTTTTGAGTGCAAAATACCACTCCAGTACCATTTGGTGAATGTTGTTCAGATAATAAAAAACTGTTTTTAAGTTGATTCGGTGAAAAAAGTTTCCGCACCGAAAGCGATTTCTGAAGTGCTTTAAATTTTTATTTTTTAAGATTTTTCATTATTGTACAAAAATACTAGGAATAATAAGATATAAACTTTAAGTTTAATGTGCGTATCAAGGTGAATTTAAATACAAGGTGACAGCATAGCGCCAGCTGATTATTCATGGTGAAATTGAAAATGTCAAAAAGTTGTTTACAAATAGTCAAAGTTTATATAAAAAAAAGATGTTTTTGACAGTAACGAAAGTTTTTACACAAACAAAAATGCACAAAAATGCCTGTTGTTCTTGCCTTGTTGTAATTGTTGTAGCAATGCTGTCACCTTGTATTTAAATTCACCTTGGTGCGTATGGTATTACACTGTGGATATATATCCTGCATCACTTTAATCGCACGCTCGGCGCATATTTGCTGCGCTGATGATCTTTAATTTTAGACGGTTCTATTACCCAATGCCTTAAGAAGCATTCGTTAGCTTTCGTCAAGTCTTTTAAAGATTTACTTAATGCTTCAAAATCATTCTCGTTGAAGCATGACCACAAAACCAAATTTCTTTTTATAAGATCCACGCGCATGGTTCTTATATTTAGCTTGGTCCACAACTTATGTAACTCCTTAGACATTTTAACATACATTTCCTCTTTATATTTATTTGTCTTGCATAAAGCGATAAATATTCCGATAATAATTTCTAGCGGGCGCCGCAGTGGTGCAGAGGGTGAAAACGTAAAGAATTCTGATGAGAGAAAGTGGTGTTTCTCGAAACATATGTAAATTCAACCAACAACACAGGTTCGAATCCTAAGCCAAGAAAAATTATCAATAAAAAATTTTTAATAATCATTTTCATGTAACAATTCCTACCTTCAGTAAAAATAATTTAATGAAAAATTAAATTTAATGAACTCGAGCCGAAATAAAAGTAATATCAATAATTTCTTCCTTTGGGATCTTGTTCAACTCACTTAAAGGTATTTCGACGTTTTGTATTTTTTTACATTTTTCAGTACCATCCTTATATTTTGTAAAATTCTTTGACCAGATTTTTCAGTTTTTTTATAACAGATATTTTACTTTTTTCACATTTGTAATAACAAGGACTTCACAACCTATTTAGATATATAAGACAAAAGCAAGAGTAACTGTTTTAATGGAAAAAAAATAAATATGTAAATAAGAACAAAACTTTAATCCGGTGCGGAAACTTTTTTCACGATAGAGGAAAAGTGACAGCATATTTTTTAATATTTTTTCATGCCCCACACGGCTATGCGGTGGTAATTTTGATATTTGCAAAAATTGCAAAAAGTTATAACCCTAATGTACATACGTACATACATACATACATACATATGTATGTATGTATATCTTTTTAAGCATTTTTAAAAATACGAAAAATATTAAATATTTATGTTAAAATTTTATGAATATAGCAATTTTGTTGCAAACGTACATTTTCTCGCACATTTTTTCTTAATTTAATTTTTACCAATAAATATTAGATTTCAAAAGATCCCAATTTTTCTAGAATGTCTAAGCCAACAACAAAAGAAATGCATATGTATGTATATATATATGTATATGCAATTGTTTCAAAAGTCTGAGAGTGTCAACAAAATGTTTTATTTGAATTAAAAACTGACCTAAAGTGCCTGCACGCCAATATAAAGAACATTTTCAAATATGGTCATTTTCAGTTGTTCAGATCAATTCCCTGGCGCTAGAATTATTTTTAATTTCAGAAATATGTACATTTTTGTTTGTTTTGAATTCATTCTGCATAAATATTGTCCAATCGTCTGTCTCAGATGTCATTCTGCAAGACTTGTAATGTGGTGCCTTTACCGATTGCCAATTGTTTTAATGGCTTGTATTTTTTTTTTTTTGAGATACATATTTAAAATTTTATTGTATATTGTTTAATTACCTGCACGATAAAATACCACTAATACTCGAAGATAGAAATTTAGAATTTAAATAAATAAAATTTATTGTTCATTGTAGAAATTGTAATTTTATTAATGAACAAATAGTGACCCAGCAAAAGCTTTTCAATGACTACTACTTACTGTCAGCATTACTCAGCAGCAGTCGTATAATGATTTATTTATTTAGTTTGCTATATAACTGCTTATTATCCAGTCAGTAGCATGATCAGAATATCGGTTTCTGTGAAATTATTAAAGTCAATACTAGTAACTAATTTTAGTGATATCGTAAAATAACATATTTATAAGCGACTAAGGTAAGCACTTGCCCCTCCAAAGACATTACCGCTTTAAACAAATTTGTTAAAATATTATGACTATTAAGTTTAGAGACTAATGCCCTTATTAATAAAAAATTAAAGTAGACTTCAAATGTACTTTAAGAAAATTTTGTATGAAAATTTTGTCTAAAAGCAGTATATACATATGTATTTATAGCAGAGTCTAGTCTTGTTGCACATACATATGCACATAAGAACACGTTGGATTCCAACTCTAAAAACATACATAGTATGTAGTTTCGAATAAAATTACTTTTATTTACATAAACTCGGTTCAAAAAACTAAATATTTATGATTTTGAGAATAAAATTTTGAAACAAAAATTTAATGTATGCCATAAAGCCATATTCCGGAAAGACATTTGTATGGGTGATATGCGAACTTGCACTTCTATAATAAAAAAAGTGTACAAAACTTCATGATATTATCTGCATTATATTTGAAGAAAGTAGCAAAAAATATCTTAAAAATGTCGAGGTTGTCTGAAACTTTGTCTCTAACTCGGATCCTACTGGAACGATTTCAATACCAAACAAATGTTTGGTAAAAATTTCATTGTTCTATGTCTCTTTTCGAAGCTCTATCGTACCGTCAACAGACGGACAGACGGACGGCCATGGCTAGATCGTCTTAGAATCTTATAAGAACCCAGAATATATAATTCTTACGACCAATATTTCGATGTGTTACAAACAGAATGACAAACTTAATATACCCGCATCTTTTTGGTGGTGAGTATAAAAACGTAAGTGATATTGCGAATAACATTGATTATGATAATGTTGAGAGAGACAAAAAATATATGTAAATATTTAAGTGTATATAAATGTTTAAATGACTTGATGAAGGGAAAATATTTCCCTGTTAATTTATTTGAAAATTTTAAATTAAATAAATAATTCGATTAATTTTAAATATGTGATCGAATTGTTTGAACAAGCTAGAATAACTTATTCGAATAATTCGTTTTATTCGAAAAAAAGAAAAATCAATAACAATAATAACAAAGCAAATAGGTAATTCTGCAACCAGTTGAGAGAAAATCACTAATTCAGGAAACTTTAACAACTGTTGGGCATGAAGTTATTTGCTCTTGTAAATCTTCTTTAATATTTTTTTTTATTTTTTCATATGAAAGCTATTTTTACAAAACTTCACAATATGCATAAATTTAAGAACAAAAATTACTCAATAAATGCCTTATTTAATGGACAATGACAAAATACTTAATTTTCGAATTAAATTCTGTGCATATCTCTTGCTCAGACTATTTCGTTTAGTACAACCCTTAAAACATTTGGGGGATTCACAAGGTGTCATAAAGTCATATGTCTTAAAATAATAACATGAAAAAATACGACTGCTGTAAACAACCCCTCATAATTCAGTGTGCTATTTTGAATTTAAATCAGCTGATTTAAAACAAATATAAAAATTAATATTGTTTTCCACAATGCCAAAAATAAGTAAAAAAACTAAAATAATAGCCAGTTTGTGCGAAAAATACATTTTAGATGTATTTGAGCTCAGCCGCTCAGCGCAGGTCTCTTCTGATTAATTACGACAGCACAATAAACATAGCAAGCAAAGTTCTATTAATTTAAGACACTTTTTGTTTACAAAGCAACAACAATATTTTTAAACCATTGTAAAATGTTAGAACATTATGACAATATAACATGATAGCACACCTTGTGAATACCCCAATTGTTTCGAAAAGGTTAGTGCATGGGTAAGATATTAATATATAATTTAATAATAATATGAAATTAAAACTTAATAAATTTAATAATACTACACAGCACATTCTCAAATTCAAAATAACGGACTGGCTGGCTTTAATGTAAATTCGGTGTCACAAAAACGTGTTTCTTGAAAAATACTGGATTTTCTGTTAAAGGAAAGGGTGTACTCGTAAATGATTTGGCATAGCCGAATATAGCACTGTAGCTTAATTTAAGTTTACAATTATTATTTTGCAACTAAAGAGCGATTTTTAAGAAGCTTTCAGATTTTATTTAAAAAAACACATAAAATTTGGAGCAAGGTTTCTACGCTGGGTCCAATTTTGGCACACTATCTCATGAATAAATTCTTCAATACATACATATTAGCTTCCAGTGCGTCAACCATTGCGGTGTTTTTCTTATAGATATGAGCCTCAGCATATCGTTACAAAAAATATTCTGTTCTTTACACCCAATACGACAAATTTGCTTATTTACGTATGTATCTATTCAACCAGAAATGAGTTTCGTCGCTGAACACAATTTTCTGACAAAACAAAAACGCACCAAATTCAATAGTCTGCAAGCGTTGTTCGTTTGTAGTAAGTCGATTCATGGTTAAATTATAGACCAAACTGAATATGTTTAACGTTAGCATGTTACACGAAAGCAGCTGAGCTGCCAAAAACAGTCTTGCTAAAAAACCACTCTTTATTTAAGTTCCGTTTTATAATTGTTTGCCATTAATGAACCAAATAGCAATTATAAATAATTGCCGGCGTTCACAGATTAATGCCTATTTGGAAGGCTTGGTTTGCAAGAAATACGATAAGGATAAGGTCAACGAATGATGAATGTAAATTGTATGTTTAAGAAAGATATGTACTCGTATAAGGTGGCGGTTAAAAAATCATAACGATACATATTTATCGTTTGATGTGAACATTTGCAAGAGATTAGGAACATCATGCAAAACGCCCGTTACACGAATGGTAGCTGAAGAAATTCATCGCGTTAGCAATCTTCGATATGATTGTTCATTTTAAGTGGTATTCGCATGTGTACTTGTTTTCGGGATTTTTGTCTCATATTAAAACAAATTGGGTTATTACTAATAAAAACTATTTATTTAAAAAAGTAACTTACATCCATATCACACCTTAAATACAAAAGGGTCACAACTCAAATCATTACAATTTTCAGGAGAGACAAATAAAGTTCATCGTGCACAAGCAACATACTTAACATAAAAAATAGACATAACTGTATTTTGCCAGTTAAAGAATATAGTGATGTGAAAGAAATGTTTGCAGTAGTTAGAGATGTGTACTCTGAATTAATTTATGGAACAAATCAGGGGCCAAATTACCGCATTCGTGATCGAATGAGCTATCGTATCGAAAAATAATTTTTATATCGAAATTATGATGAAATGTACTAAATTTATTGCTCGATATCGAACCCCATAATCTCAAATAAGAAAATTACGATAAATTTTACTCGATATCGAATGCGGTAATTTTGCCTCAGTTTTGAAAAATTTTGAGTCCCCTTTTGCCCCTTTTGCATTTAGGGTACGATATGTATGTACGAGTATACATATTAAATATAAATATGTTTGAAAACAACATTTTCTGTCCTCATAGCTATAATTTTTATATATGTACATATGCATGTATATTAAACGTTTGTAAACCAAATTTTGTATATATTTTGTAAACCATTACGTAATAACATTACATTGCAATTTTAGACTGACAAAAGTAATACATACATACATATGTACGAGTATGTATGTATGTCACTTCGTCTTTAATTTCTATATTAATTGAAAAGCAGTAAAATCTAAAGTATAAAGAATCTTCATTTAATTGTGTTACCAATCTATGTACATATAAATCCGTCGAAAAACATTGTTCACAATCAACGCTTATGGGCAAAATTGTTAGCAAATTGTTGTATGCTGATTGCATAAAAAATCCTTTCTGACCCTCCGAAATAAATAATTATATTTCTTATTCAATATGTGATTTCATATATGTAATTGCAGACATTATTAGGTGTTGTAAAGGGCTAAATGAAGCCAAATCACATCTACAAATTTTGTGCAGATCGGTCCATAATTAGTCGTAGCTCCCATATAAGGCCCACTTCAGAAAATCACTTTAAAGAGTATAACTCTCTCAAAAATGTTCGTAATCAATAAAATTCGACACAAATAATATACAGAAATGATGACACCTAATTTTATAATGGTCGGTCTGTAATTAGTCGAAACTCCCATATAAGACCCTTCCCGTAATCAACTTTAACCTCCATAAATCTTTTAAAAGTATTTATATCGAGATAAATTTTAACCTACACACTATTTATATTCACAGACATCATGACACTAAATTTTTGGATTATCGGTCCACAATAGGTTATATCTCCCATATAACGCACATTTCTGAAAAACTGTTTTATACATATATATACTGGGTGTAGGGTATTATATGGTCGGGCTTGACCGACTATACTTTCTTGGTTGTTTTTTTTTTGCGGTAAGTTTCTAGGAATTAGTAAGTTCTAAAAATATTTTGTGTACAAACTATTTAAAAGTCACAAAACACTATTTGGACATGACTAAAAAAAGTGTTGCGCATAGAACAGCGTAAGATTATTCAACAGATGAATAAAAGGAAAACCATTGAAGAAAACCACGCTCTAGGTCATTTTCGAACCTATGGGACTTATAAAAATGTTACACTGGCTCCAAGATCCATTAAGAGGACTCAGTGGTAGATCCATTTAAGAGCTCCACCGCAACTCGAAGAGATCGTTCAACAAAATTCGGTATTAACGTCTCCTCTAGAATTATAAGATGAAGATCCAATAAGAAACACTTGCGTGGAAGCATTGTTCAGTATAAGCCACATGGTTCAAAAAAGAAATTACAGTCCCGGATTTATTTTGCCCATGAGCAAAAAAAAAAACACTAATTTTGTGGAAGAATATTCTCTGGAGGAATGAATATAAATTTTGTAGGTTCGGATGGAAAATGATACGTATGGCGTCCTCCAGACATGCTGCTTAACCCAAAGTATACTTCTAAGACTATAAAACACGATGCACAGTGGGGAAATTTGAAAAAAAAAATAAATCTGTAATTTCTAAAGAAGTGTTGTCTAGAGAGGAAGTACTTTTGAGTTTTAGAATTTCGAGCTCATAAGCCCACCAGTGTAGGTGTTATAGACTCCCAAAGTGGGACACCTCGGGTATGTGAGAAATGAAAAACGATCCCAATTCTTCATTTGTGATCCGATTTCAAAAATTATACTATGTATTAAATCGACCAGTTGAGTACTAAAAAAAACGAAACTAAAACTAAATATATAGTAAAAAAACTTTATTAGTCATAAATGTATAATTTATATATTTATATAAGGATCTGAAAAAAATTCATATCCACATAAAATTCAATACAAATAAGTCTAATAAAAGATATATACTACATAGCGTCCATATACGGCTTATATGTACCTACTTACATATATGTTGATATCCAACTGAAATTCTCTTCAGAAACTGTTTGCTTATTTGCGCGGTGTAGGGTATCATATCGCATGACTGGAAATTCCATTTAATCAATTTATATTTTTAAAAATTTAACACATTTTTTTGCAATATTTTAATTATAAAACATTTATTTATTTATCTATTTATTCTGTAAATATTAAATTCTATTATATTGTATTTCTGATTTCAAGTAAGCATCTTATTCATATCCAATTTTGAATGTGTTTCATAAAGTATTTTATTTTGTTAAAATTTAGGGCATTCAAAGAGATCTCTATGCTGCAGGATATGGAGAAAAAACTGAATAAATTCAAATTGTTCCAAGTTCCAAAACATCAATAAATCCATTATTCGTTAGTATGTAATCAAGTCTATTACAAAGTTAATCATTTATTATGTGTATAGCCAGTTAACAATTCGAAATAATTGAAAAATTTATTAAATAACAAAATATTTGAGACTAATTTTTAAAACTCTGAAAAGAAAACACTAAATTGTTAACTGGTTACAATATCAAATTAGGAATATATTGCAGGATATTTGGTTAGAAAAAAGGACCTTATATGTCAACAAAATTAATGAAATATGTACATACATATGTATTTGATGTTTTCTTTTACAGTGCCTAATGGATGTGCATATCAGAGATCAGTTATGAGTACTGAAAAAGTGAGTATACTTGAATCATGACTTATAATTTGTTTTACTTATACGTACTCATACTTGTCTCAATATCATCAAACCAATATTCATCTTTAAAGTTTGAAGTACTCATTATATTCAGACTTAATCTCATGTATGATGTTGTTTATTTTGACTCTTGTAAAGGTTAAGCATGTAAACAAAAAAAAAAAAAAAAAAATAACGAATAAAAATGGTTATGACGAGAAAACTTTTCTCCCGGTGTAAAAACGATTTTGGCTACGCGAAATATTAGTGCATCTTAACGAATGCAACTATGCAAAAATCAATGCAAGTTACAACTGTGCAATTTTTGACAGATGAGATGTTGGCGGCACTGTGAAGTTTTTATAACTTGAAAAATAGAGGATTTTCGGCCCTTTCAAAATAAAAACGTGGTGGTGTGCAGACGTGGCAGCTAATAAGAAAATTAAGAAAAAAGCACAGTACAGCTGGAGGAGTTTGTTGATGTTATAATAGGCGACAACTAAGAAGGAGCTGTACCACACAACCACCAGCGTCCACAACCACGTCTGCTTGTTGTTTGCTTGGCTAAACAAGAGCAAAAACGCACTCGTGGCATCATTGCCCGCAACGATCCGTTACGCTGCGTGGACAAAAACGCACTCGTGGCAGTTACAACCACCACGTTATGTCGTACTGAGTTAACGATAACACTCGTGGCAACAACAGTTACCAATTGTGGAGGCGCGGCAGCCTAGCGAAGGTCTTCAAACAACAATAATTTACCTGCCAGAACGATTTACCAGCCAGAACACCCTACCGGCATCAACGAATCTACCGGCCTCAACAAGTTTACCGGCCTCAACAAGTCTACCGGACTCAATACTTTATCGGCCAGATCGCTCTACCAGCCAGAAAACATCACCAGCCAGAAAGCATTACCAGCCAGAACACCTCACCGGCCTCAACCAATCTACCGGCCTCAACAAGCTTACCGGCCAGATCGCTCTACCAGCAAAACAAAAAACATTACCAGCCAGAACACTTTACCGGACTCAACAAGTTTACCGGCCTCAACAAGTTTACCGGACTCAACACTCTACCGACCAGAACAATCTATCGGCCAGATCGCTCTACCAGCCAAAAAAAAACATTACCAGCCAGAACACCCTACCGAACTCAACAAACTACCAGCCAGAACACATTATCAGCAACCACAACATTCAACAGCAACATTCTTGGGTGCTATCAACCAATTTCACGGTTTCATCTGTGGTTCTCCAACGGCGCATCAGGGTCACATCTGTCGGCAGCGGTATTCTTGTCATCAGTAGCAGCGAGTCAAAGCAAGCGTCAAGAAAAAAAATAGATAAGTATCATGAAATATAAAAGTAGTGCTTAGTTTTACATTTTTGTACCCACTTAAATTAATAGGTTATAAGCAATTTTTTTAAATTCCCGAATTGAATAATCGTATTCGCAAACAATAATAAAGTTTGAACATTTATTATTCATTGCGATGTTGAGAACTTTGAAATAGATATTAATCAGTTTAATTTTGGTAAATTGTGATAGGGAATATCCCAGAACGATATTTAATATTTAGACAGCCTGACATATCATTAAATTTCTTTAATATAAGAGTACATTGTTTTTTTTTTTTTATTTTGATTTGACCTAAGAGACATAATTGTTGTCTAATGCCTTAAGTCGTTTTAGTTGATTAATTAGCCACACTATGAACAACAACAAAAAAATAGCGCTATTTTAGAGTTGAATTAAGTGTAGTGCACCCAAAAGTAGGGATATAATCAACTGGAAGGTCGGCAGGTTCAGATCAGGAAATAAAAGAAAAGAATTTATCTTGAGTTAGTTTTATACAAAATTATTTAAGCATTAGTTAAGAATAATTGTAAGAATGATTTTGAATATATGAATGGAATTGTAAAAAATTATTGTTTGTAATGAAGAGATAGAGAGTAAGAAAACAAAGGTAGGTATTTGGGAGTGAAATGTCGGATTAGGGGTGATACCGGTAGAAGGCAAACGCGTATACCAAATGGACGAACGTTGCTTGATAGTAATGCGTGGGAGGGACGCCAAGTAGATAACTAATACCTAATATCTACAGTGAGTGCGCTAAGAAACAAAATCGAGAGAATTCGAGCCCTGTCTTTTATATTTTTGTATTGTCGGTAGCACTGGCACAACTTAACAGTGCCCATAACCCATATGTATATGTGCAACGAACACCCGCCCAGGCCCACTGAGTCATAGCCGCACAAAACGACAAGTTGCCAGTGTAGCATATGACATATGGTGACAACCTTAAGGTTGGATCGGGACACTCTCCTTAACTCAATGTACGTAGACGATAAAAAAATAAGTATGACTCGCATACACTCATGCGAGAGTCGTTCATTTTTACAGTCCGCTTATAAAAATTATATAAAATAATAAATGTTATATTTTCCCCAATATGTTTTCCTATAAACTTACTTGTATGTTTTTATATTTCTTTTTTACTTATTTTGTATAAATACCTAACAGAATATGCTGAAATTTTTTTTCAATGACTTAACTGAGTTGAATACTTTATGAGTATGTGAGTATTTTTCTTAAGATGTAAATCTAAATACCGTTGTTTATGAATCAAACATATTGGGAATCGTATGAGCTCGATGTCGGCGTTGTAGTCATACTTATATCTACCCGCATTTATAAGTCAACGTTGTTGTGAGTTTGAGTAACTCAGAGTAGTTAAATTTCAATGATTTAAAACCACTTATAGCATAGTTCTGTATAGCGAGTGTATTCTCAGGCGAACGATTGGTACACGGGCGATTACGTAAACGAATGAGTTTCTATAATATACTCGTCTGACTTACGTTTGGTTACGTAATAATTTGAGTATTTTCAAGGTACATTGTTGTCATAGTATAAAATTTCATATTTTGTTTACTTGTTTCACAGTAAAATTCCATTTTGGTACTATAATACTTAAATGGCAACTCTAGTGTAGTGAAATAAAATATATTTTGTGTAAAAATTATAAAATTGTAATAAAAAAGAGAAATGTTTCCATCAATAGATATTTATTTTGATACTGAGAGTAGTGAGAGTGATAGTGAAGACGTCCGTTTAAGCCGTCGAAATATCCGGGATGGTTTAAATGTATTTGATCTACCGGTTTTTTAATTTTTAAATTCTTCATAGTTTTATTGCTACTTTCCGTATTAATAAAGAGATTTTTGCAATGTTACTTGAAGAAATAGCTCCGAAACTTAAAGTAGCATATGGGAGTACGCATATTCCAGCTCCTACTAAGCTTGGAACGTTTTTAGTATTTCTTGCTACTGGTGGCTATCAAATAATAATAGGAAATGCATATGTTTCATCTATGTCAAGGTCACAAGTTTCTAAAATAATTTCGGAGCTACTACACATTTTTGAGGAACATCTAGATCCAAAATGGATTAAGTTAGAAAGAACCATTGAAGAAGAAAATGTAACAAAAGAGTATTTTTATCAATATGGCGGTATTCCTGGAGTTGTTGGCTGTGTGGATGGAACACACGTTAGGATAAAGAGCCCTGGTAATGAAACCAATCATCTTTACTATAATAGAAAAGGCTACTATAGTATAAACGTAATGCTGGTGAGTATTAAAAGCATGTACATTAGATCTGTTCGATTACCAGGAAAATTATAAAAAACGTTTGGCTTGATAATCGAATCTTTTTCAACACAATTTTTTCTATAGAAAATCTTGGTTGCCACAAGTTTTTCTATATGATGTCCAAAACTCTTTCTATAAAAACTTTATTTCTACAACGTTTTCAATGCAAAAACTTGCGCAAAACTTTTTATAGAAATTGTGTGCCACAGTATTTGTAATTTTAAAATAAAATTTAATCAATTATATTTTACACATAAATCTTTAATTTCTTTAGATTTGCGACCAAAATATGGTTATTGCATACGTAGATGCAAGACATCCCGGGGCAAACCACGATGCTTTTGTGTGGAACGAGAGTGCTTCAAATCATTTTTATAAAACTAATTATTGAAATGGAAAACGAAATACGTGGATTCTTGGTAATACATACATTTCTTTTGTTGAGTTAATATTTATTTTATTTTTGTATTATCATTGTTTTTAAAAATAGGTGATTCTGGCTATAAATTGCAGCCATTCTTGATGACACCTATTAGAAACCCAACGAATGAACTTGAAAAAAAATATAATGAGAAGCATTGCAGAATTAGAAACGTCATTGAAAGATGTAATGGCGTACTAAAAAATCGTTTCAGGAGCATAATAGGGTCAAGAGGATTACATTATAGCCCAAAGAAAACAACAAATATTGTAAACGCTTGTTGTGTTTTGCACAACATCTGCATTTTCTACAAAAACAATTGGGAAAGTTGTATCAACGAAACCTGTGAGCCTACAGATATTGATGGTGATGTTCATGAATTCGCTGATACACTCACCGAAGAATCAATTGCTAGAGCAACAAGAGCTGAAATTATAAGAAGTTTGGCATAAATAAATGGTATACCCTATTAATGTTTACTTACTGTATATATTCAATATTAAATACAGATTTTTAGTAATTTTAGATATTAATTTATCTTTTAAAGAAAATAATTTATTATATACATATATACTAATTTAATTTAAGAAAACATAAAAAGAAAATATAATTCACATATAATAAAACAATAAATAAATAATATAAATAATATTCAGAAAAGTTAAATAAAAAATTTATTTCAATAAAACTATAAATACATATATAAAGCAGTGTTTTTTTCGACAGAAAAAATTTCATAAAAGGCAATATTTTGGTGCGTTTATCAATGTTGATAATATACGTACATATGTACATATGTATTTTGAAGAAGAAATCTGAAAAATAAAATACATAAATATAATTATGTTAAAACAATATAAACTAGATCTGAACTAAAACTAGTACAGAACTGTACTGAAGTGAGTGATTTGTATTATTTTTAGAATTAAAAAACTTACTCGTACCTGATAATATTAAGCAACCTAGTCATCATCTTTAAGGTGGTTTAATAAATGCACTAATGTGTTGGACATGACCCTACACGATTCCGCAATTTCTTGGAGGGCTTTAGTTTGGTGTAAAGATGATTGCGCTTGAATTTTTGCTGCTTCAGCTTGAGCCCTGGCTGCCTCAGCTTGAACCTTTGCTGCCTCAGCTTGAACCTTTGCTGCCTCAGCTTGAATTTGGGCAGCTTCGGCGTGCTTGTTCATAGCATCTAGCGTTTTGGTTTGTGCATCTGTTTGCTGGCGTAATAATTTCATCCTGTCTTTACCTATATCATTATCAATAGCCTTTCTCTTCCTATTCGGGTAAAATTGTTTTGTAGCTTCTTTTGGAGTCGATGTGTTTTTTTTGAATGGCGGTAGTGTTTCGCTTAAAATTTCAGATGAAAGTTGCAGGTCTTCATTTTCTATAATTATTATTTTTTCTGGTGTGTGTATGTGCTGTATTTGCTTGGAACTGGTGGGTGTCACAACTGCAACTTTCGACGAACCCCTGGGTGGCGTTATTGCAACCATTTTGTAGGCAGATGGTAAGCCCAAAACATTACCACTTGGTGCTGCAGCTGACGACAGATGACATATTCTGTCAATATGCAATTCTAATTGCGTCAAATTACTTACTGTGCATGGGCCGCCACCAGTTCCGTGAATACTTTTGTTGTTTTCACAAATTTTTTTTTTTTTGACTCTGCACTTTTGATCCTGCCATATCTAATGTTCATGGAAATTTGTTTACCATTATGCAAAATTTTTAAATTGAAAACCTTATACAATACCTTTTTCCAGTCTGAGGCTGCTCTTGTTGGAGGCCCCAAGGCATTTATTTGTTTGGCCACATTACACCACTTTTCCTCTACCACCATCTTGCTGCTCCCAAACGTTGGGCTGCATGTTGCGAGTTGGGGATTTTCTTCCATTAACTCCACCAGCTTTTGAAATTGAGTTACCGTAGTTTTCTTTATGCTGTGATTAGAAATTTTTAAATATATTCAATTCATACATACATACATACATAAGTACTTAAAATTTTTTAACGTTTGATTCCATTTCTTCAATTTATTTTTTCGTTTAAAAATTTTTATTTTGTTTTGCCGATTACTTTTTTTCAATTGTTTGAATTTGACATTAACGACATTTGGATTTGTAATACAGAACACACAAAAGAACACAAAAATACAACCATTACGTTTTTCACTCAATAAAATTTGACAACTGTTTTATAGAACCCAAAAACATAATAAAATACTCATTTGAACGATTTTTTTGAGTTACTCGTGTTGTGGAACGATGCCATTATACTTAAAATGTTATGAGTAGTTGTGAATAGTAAAAAAACGATTTATTGCCGATCTCTGGTGCATATGAAACTTATTGACGGAATGTAAACTTCAACTGCAATACATACTCGTATATGTATATCTATATATATAAAAGTGAATGTGTGTCGTTATGTTTATTATTATTAGTTTGAAGTCTATAGACGGCTAAACGGCTGAACCGATTTGCCTGAAATTTTCACAGTATATTTCTGTATGTCTGGAAGGAGCTATAGGCTAATTTTTTTTTTGGAAATTTTAAGTGGGCGTGGTACCTCCCATACAAAGTTAATTTTAAAAAATACGGGTAGCGAAGCACACCGGGTTTTAGCTAGTTACTAATAAATTATAAATTTCGAAAAAGACAGTTATTTGTTTTAAAAATAAAATACTATATTTTTGAGCGTAAAACATTCTAAATACATACATATACATAATTGTTTTAAATGTTTTGTAAAATTCTCATAATGAAAATATATTTGATATATTTTTTATATAAAAGAAAATTTAAAAAATATTATTGTTACTGAGTTGTTCTACAATAGAACACATTCTCTGTGAATGATGACAAGCCATATTGCCGTGGTAACGTAGGAATTCGTTGACGTTCTGTTGAGAATCTTGGAATACTTCTTCGTTGGTGTCGAATTGCAATGGGCTCTCGTCTATGTCGCTCTCATCATCTTCATCCGAGCGCTTACGTTTAAGTTCGTGACGTATCTTAGCTTTGACATTCTTTCGAGCCTTATCCAAATAATTACGGCGTATTTTTCTTATGCCATTCTGTCAATTTATTTTGATTATATTGAGGGTTGGAGCATTTACGTGGTGTCAGTTTGGTGTCTCGAAATAAACGGCGTTTGACTTTTTTCGTAGCAGCCTGTTCAACCGTAATTCTTGTTGGCCTCATTAAATTATTCACTCTGTGCCAGATGACAGTTTTATTGTATTCAGTAGGAAGAGAAATTAGTGGCACGGTTCTGCCATTCATAATATAGATTTGACGTATGCACTCGTTAAGGAATGATCTTTTCGATGGACTTTTATGTTTTGCCTCTTTTTGGCCAATGCTAATATATCCACGAGGATCTCTATTTTCCATAAATACTTTACGTAAATTATTGCTTCCATTTCTTAACAGCGAAACAGATAACAATTGTCACTTGTCTATGCGTTACGAATTCCAACTCAAGAATAACATTAATTTGCAATTCTACCGATCCTTTTATATGAGCGTTTCAAAATGTATATTGTAAATGTGCACAGTCCACAATGCAGGTAGTTTATGCCCCTGAACTACGTTTAATTATCTTTTTTAACACTCTTTTAGTGGGAAAGTCCTGTTAATTCGCAAATCTCTTTTTAATTATCTGCGTAGTAAGTGAGAGACATGTTATGAAATACGCATTTTTAAGTTTAACACACAATATACGAGTATATGAATTAATTTCATCAAACGCAACAAATCTTATTAAACAATTACACATTTGAAACATTTTTTGAAAGCCACAAGCATGGTGTAACTATGCAAGGTGAGTGCAGTAGCACAGCTGACTATGACTATGTTTACAATTTCGAAAATCGAATTTAGCTCATAATTGGCACCTATATTCTATTTCTTGCGATCTTAAAAAGTACCTGCTTTTGTTTTAATTAAATAATCTTTTTATTTTTATTTCTATCTTATTTTATTTTTTAGTTTAAAATATCGTGTCTTATTTTCAAAAAACAATTAGTAAAACTATATTTGGTTTCTAAAAGGAAATAGGTTCAAATTTACCTCACGTCAGTGACTATGCTAAAACATTTAGTGAAACATAGTGAAAGGTAAAAATTCCTTGATGAAAATCTTATGGATTTCTCTATATAAGGTATTTTGGAGTTTATAGTTTTTACCACAAAATGAGTTAATATCAACGCTTTAATCTACATATATATAAATGGAATTCAGATAAATACGATCCTTTTTATTCTTTATTTTTTAAATGCAAAATTAATAATAAAATAAATTTTGTGTTTAAGTTTTCTAACAAATCCATGTTGAACTTGTAAAATAATAAATGCACTTAACTAAATTTAAAATAAATCTAGAAGAAAAAGAAAAGCATTATAGATAAAAATAAACTCTGAAGTTAAATTTGTAAATGAAAACAATTAAAAATATCATTCATTGTATATATATATATATATATATATGTACATATGTATGTATTTTGTAATATTAAAAGAATACTTTAATTCTATTTATATTGAATATAAATACATCCCAGCAAAAAATTTACTTACAAATTAAGATAAAAAGTAATAGGAAATTGTCGCCTAGACTATTTACAAATCCACTAGAAAAATTACTTATTTTTGCCACTTTTAACCAAAAAATTAATAACTTATTGTTATACTTAAAAGTTTTATAAAAATGTGTAAATGTAGACTTATTAGTAGAAAATATTATAAAATAAGCAAACGAACTTAATAAATATTAGGGAAACTTATTGCAAATGATATAAATAAGGATCATATATTAATTGCTGTTTCACACCTTTCAGTTTTAGCTTCCCAGTTTTTGTTCAATTCTGTTTAGAAAATTTAAAAAATTAACTAGTAGCTTCAAGTATGTAACCTAGAGTGCCAATTAACTATATGGGAACATTTTTTTGAAGGAATTTGTTTCACGGCACCCCCCAGATTGGTTCGAATTGCTAAAAAAAAATACTCCCTTGAAAATTTGAGCTCAATCGGATAAGGGGAAAAGGTGCCCCTGAGCCGCCCAAAATTTGCAAAATACCTGATTTTTGACTTTAATTGTCAATAACTTCTTTAATATCTATTTGACAAAAAAAATTTGTTAGTAAAAGTTATAGACAAAACTCAGAGGAACAACCTTTGCTCACAAATTTTTTTCGTATCTCCAATATCTACTGAATTAAGAAAAAAAATAAACGAAAAACCATGGATTTATACATATGTTTATATGGGTGATTTTATTTACTTAAATGTAGGCATTACATGAAAAAAAACTTGTATCATTGATATTCAGCCCAATCATGAATAAAAAATTCGCGGGAGTTTTTTCCCTTTTTATTTTTTTAACATTGAATTTGAATAGGAAAAATGAGAAAAGGGAAAAAAACTCCCGCGGGATTTTTATTCATGATTGGGCTGATTTTAATTTTATTTGTAGCAAGTATTTTTTGTGGCTTTGTTTTTTGTTTTAATTTATATAGTTACAAAAGGTTTCCATATTGCAAAAACGTAAACGGTAATCCTTAACAATTTGTAAAATATATTGTTTTTGTTCTTCGCTTGTTGATAAAATATTATTATAATCCTGCATTAATTTGACTCCCCTTTCAGCGGTATCGTTCACTACTTTTAAACTTAAAATAGTTTTTTTTAGCTTCAATAAACTTTTTGTTACTCGGCCATTTTGTGGGAGTTGTTTTTAAAAACTCTTCAGATAATTCAAAACGCTTAAAAATGGCTATAGTGTTTATATTCACAAACTGTGCAATACCTTTTTTGATAACATCATTTACGTTCAAAGTGTTTATTAGGGACTTTTTGCTATTTACATCAGATTCATTCTTTAAAGCTTTTACCATTTTTTTTTTGGTTTCGACTGGTACATTTTCATCAAAAAATGCCAAAGCAACGCTTTGTGTCCCTAGATACCATAGGTGACTGCAAAATTTTGCAAAAGCGACGGTAGCAATTTCACTTTCAACACTTTGATATTGACTTAATACTGTAACAAGCATAAAATCGTGATACAGAGCTTTTATAGGTGATGTAGCGCAAAACCAAGCCTCAACGTACACTTTGACAATAAAAATGGAAACATCGCAAAGAGCATTTAGTTTAACCTCTGTTAAATCGAACTCGTCTCTAAACAAAAATATTTTTAAGGTATATATTGCCTTTGACACCCATCTTGCCTGATGCATAGCGCCTGGGTCTCGGAATTTTATACATGATCGGGTTGGTGTTTTTCCGAGAAATATTAGAGCAAGTTCTATAAATTCCCTATTGTCATCTCGCGGTTGTTTTTCCTGCAGAACATTATTAGGAAAATTTGTAATTCGCTCTACATCACATAAACTAATAGCGTTTTTAACTTTCTCATTTTCGATACCGCTCCTGCAATTATCAATGTATATTGATGGCCAGCACTTCTGAAATCGTTGAAATATTTGAACATTAGGAACTGTCTTGCAAAATTTAATATCAAAAACGCTTTTAAGAATAAGTTCAAAGATGTGATGCCTACAAGCCAAATATAGCAGATCCCTATCTAGTGTATTTTCAATTATGGAACAAGTTCCATTGAATCGTCCAGTAGTAACTGCTGTTGTATCGAAAACTAAAGCTTTTACATAATCTTGTAGACCCCATTCAAATAGCGATTTGCAAATAGCATGTGCTTGTGCTCTTCCAGTACCACTACCAAGAGAAACACATATTTTTTTCATACAGAAATGAAGAGCGGGTATTCCCCTTTTTTCTTATCGTTAAATCATGATTTTTAACTGTGGATCAATTGATGGAAATTCCCGAGATGACGAGAATCATTATCATTACGTACAACGTAGGTGTGGTTATAATAGCAACTCTAACTTCGAACAAAGAATAACACAAATTAGCTGTAGCAGCTAAAAAACTTGTTTGAATATTAGCGGGAATTCCCGTCATTAGTTTAATTAAAGACAAGTGAATAACAGGAAATCCCGCATAAAAGTCGAAAGGGTTAATATTAACCTGTGCGGCTTAAATTCGGCAACTCCCGTCATTTCTTTAATATAGTCCCAAAATCCTTACCTGAAAATCTTAATTCATCATATTCATATTGAAAAAACTTACTTTAAATCAAAGTAGATATCTTTTTAAACAATAAAACAATATAAAAACAACAAAAAAATACTTGCTACAAATAAAATTAAAATATCAATGCTTCAAGCTTTTTTTTCATGTAATGCCTACACTTAAGTAAATAAAATCACCCATATAAACATATAAACATGTATAAATCCATGGTTTTTCGTTTATTTTTTTCTTAATTCAGTAGATATTGGAGATACGAAAAAAAATTGTGAGCAAAGGTTGTTCCTCTGAGTTTTGTCTATAACTTTTACTAAAAATTTTTTTTTGTGAAATAGATATTAAAGAAGTTATTGACAATTAAAGTCAAAAATCAGGTATTTTACAAATTTTGGGCGGCTCAGGGGCACCTTTTCCCCTTATCCGATTGAGCTCAAATTTAAAGGGAGTATTTTTTTAGCAACTCGAACCAATCTGGGTGGTGCCGTGAAACAAATTCCAACTTTGAAAAATAACTGGCACCCTAATGTAACCCTTTTATTCTCCTTTTCCTTCTTAACCAAAAATACTTGCCTTGACGAGTCGAAATTGAAACATGCGAAAACGGACTAACTCCTCTAAATCTATTTATTCAAAGTAAAGTGTTTTGATTTTATAATTACATATGATCTTTTTAAGAATGTAAGTAAAGTTTTTGCTGGGATACTCGTGTTTTCTTTCATTGAATTGTTCAATAGTTTTTGTTAATTTATCGATAGATTTCATGATATTTTTAGAAGATTTTTTTATAAACTTGCAGTTTTGTAGTGTTAATGACCTTGAGTACATCAGTCACTCAGTAATTATAAGTTTATATAACAGCAGTAAGTATGTATGTACATTAGGGTGGCACTTATTTTGAAAAATGTAAAATTTTGAGAACTGCGCCCCCCTAATTTTTTACGTTTGGTCTAATATATATGTGGTGAAAATTTGAGTCAAATTGGATAATTCTAAACCGCGGCGCACAGAGGTTAAAGTTCAAATTTTGGGAAATTTGCGTTTTTTAAGCAAACGTGTATAGCTTTGGTTATTATTTTCACAAATATTGTAATGAAACACAGACAATTATTACACTATTACTTAATATGCATTAATATTTTTTTTTGCACAAAATCGTTAACCCATTTTAGCCTTGGGGTCATAAATGATCCATTTATTATAATACTCACTGTAAGTATATTTTGAGAATGTTTGTATAAGCAATTATATGAATGTAAATCGTTGCATTAATTAATGTAAAGCTTATGAATCAAATTTGATTGACAAATCCTTTAAAGTCGCGTCTTTGGGGTATTGCTCTATATAATGTTGAACAATTTTAAACAAAAAAATATATACATAGGTATTTAGAAGTATACATATGTTACGATATTAAATATATGTTCAATACCTTGAACAAATACTGTCTCTGAGCCTCATCTTTAGTAACTTTTTGATGGTAATCTTGCACTAGCTTTATTCCTCTTTCTGTACAGTCGTTGACAATTTTTATTTTTTCTACTATAAGCTCTCCGCTTCTGTTTTGGGGTCTTCTTTAAGGAAATCGGTACACATGTTAAAGCGGCTGAATAATTTAATTGTATTTCCGGAACACAATTCTGTCTAAATACTTGCATCGTATCTGCAAATAAAACGTTTTACTTCTCCTTGTCTTAACTGCAGCTTTTTGGGAGGTGGTTCAATTTCTTCCAATATGTCGTCGGAAATTTTATTTTTATTAATATTTTCAACAAGTTTAGCCTTAGTTTCCACAGATATTCTAGAATCAAATAAGGCGAATCCCACTTTTTCGCTTAAGTAGTATAAGTGATTTATAATTTTCGAAATAGCTTTTTCTGCAACATTTTCTTTTACTTGCCTGTATTCTTCCAATTTACGTATAAACATTATGTCATTTATAGGAGCCAATTGAGATTTTGCTGCATCAAACCAAAATGTCATGTAACATTTTATAATAAAGCCTGCCAGCTCTATTAAGCCTTTAGTCTCACCTTTAGACATTTCTTTAAATTGGTTTCTAAATAGTAAAATTTTAAGGCAGTATATACACTTTGTCATCCACCTAGCTAAATGAAATGCTCCAGGTAATAGAATGCTATACCGCGCGATGAAGTTCCTCCTAAAAATATAACAATTAACTCCAAAAATTCTTTGTAGTAATTTCTCGGATATTCTCGGATAGAATGTCAGGAATATTTAAAATTTGTTCAGTATTAGGAGCCGCGGCTAATATGGCTAGACGATCCTCCGATTTTCCCGTAATATTATTCAAAAGTTTTGTGTCCCAGGGCTGGTCTAAACATTTAAATCTTTGAGCAACGTTCTTGCTGATGTTTTTCCTCAAAATATCTTTTTGCTTGCGCACAGACGTACGGTTAATAACATAATTATTAGGATTTATTCCCAATGCTTCTAAAAATGCAACCAATATATGAACAGTATCTCTAATACTTAACTTTACCTATCAAATACTGCAGCAACCCTCGGTATATCTTTACGAGCTATTTTTGGTTCAGGCGGTGACAAGTTCTCAATTTTCTCTTCACTATTATTCGATTCGCATTCCGAATCAGAGACACAATGTAAAATATCACGACCTATAGAAATTTAACTTTAAATCTTTTTTTTTAGGAGTCTAAAATTATTTGCAACGTATTGCAGAGTATATTTCACAGCGAACACGAGAATAACTTAAATTACCTATTAAATCTAAGGAAGATTCCATATGTTTTTTCTTTTTGGCTTCTTCAGCCTCGATTCTTTTTTAATTCTCTCATTTTTCCTGCATAACTGTATATCTACTCCAAGCATGCATCCAGGCCGACCTTTTAACCTTTGGTTAATTAAAAACTGTTTGTCTTCTTCTACTTATGTAAGACGGAGAGGTTTATAATAGGCTTATAAAGCAAATATCCATACAAAATTTGCATTTTAAACCTGTTATAGACCTTTAACAAGTTTTATGAATAAGGAGGTTAAAATATGCATACATATATTTCAATACGATTATTTTACTTTTTTTGTAGATGTAGCAGTTCTCAAAATTTGACATTTTTCAAAATAAGTGCCACCCTAATGTACATATGTATATTCCAGCATATTTATTTATACATATAAAATCTATTTTCTTCGAAATTTATACTGAAAGAATATATTTTTCTAATTCTATTGCTTAAAACTAAAGAAATTTCGCCACATTATAATCAATCAAATTTATGATTATTTATAGCATAGTGCTGTATAACGAGTGTATTCTCAGGCGAACGAGTGGTACACGGACGAGTACGTAAACAAATGAGTTTCTATAATACACTCGTCTGACTTACGTTAGTTACCTTGGTAATATTGAGTTGTTATATTGCATTATTGCCAAATTATTTAATTAGATATTTTGTTTACTTTTTTCCATGTTATTATTCAATATTTTAATATTTTAGGAGCAACCCTAGAAACCAAAATAAAAACAGCTGTGTTTTATTTACAATAAAAAAATAATTTATGTGAATTGAAATTGCTATGAATTTTTTAATTTTGTAATAAATTGAATGAAAAATGTTTCATTCAGAAAAAGAGATACATATTGGAGAGTTTAAGAATACAACAACACATAAACAAAACAATGAATTTAAAAGAAGAAACAGCAAAAATCAACTAGAGCTACAGAGCGGTGCTAAATTAAATCTTTACTGTGATATTAATTTTAAGGCGTGTTTATATGTATTTTTACTGTAAACTTATATGTTTTATGTTATTTGGTTGTACGTTGATTAATTATAAATGTGATTAAAATACTATTTTATGTAAGTTGTTATGTTTTTGATTGTAACTAAATTAAGTTTTTATTTTATTTTTTAAATAGACGATCCCTTGAAAAAGTAAACAAAACATCTACGAAACGTCGGGGAAAAATGTAAATAAAAGTTTTTAATTGCATTGGAAAAGTTTAGGCCTGATTAGCTTAAAAAAAGGAACATTTAATAAATTAACATTGAAATTGAAAGTTAAGGTACTGGACAACAGTGAAATAAGTGCACACAAGCACTCGCTGGTTTTTGACAGTAGGTCAATTGGAATTTCAATGTAGAAACCATAAAAAAAGATAGTCTTACATTTTTACTCCAGAGAACCCTAAAACTAATTTTTGTACTCATTTGGGCGAAAGATTTTAGTCACTCTTTATTTAGAAACATGCCAGTACAAAAAAAAAAAGAAAAGGAAACAAGTAAATACAAGTGAGTGACTGTCGTGAGCAATTACATGTATAAAAATAGAAACAATTTAACTTCTCTTTTCTTTAAACTCCCTCTATCAAAATAATCGAAGACCAACCATTTTATTTGTTTGTGATTTACACGTGTAAATTTTCTTCTACTCATGTGTGTGTGTGTGTGTGTTTGTATGTATGTTTCTACTCTTTTACTCAGCAGGAAAAATTGCAAGTGCTTCCATTCGTAGGCCTTATAGAAGACCTGTTTACACATTCTAAAAGATTCGATACTCAGTCCGCTACGCTCTTCTAGAAGGCATTACATTTCAAAAGGATGTCAACCAATCATGATTTTCAATAGCAAACCCGAAAGGTTTTGCAATTATTCCTGCATATCGTCACTACAACAACAAACATTATTGTGTTCACGAGTTATTAAAATGAATAAAGAGAGCGTCTATTATTTTAGTCTTTGCTGAAAGTTTGTGGTGTAAAGTAAGCAATAGCTTATATACATATGTACATGTGATGTAAATTAATATAAATTAAATTCAAGCCTTCTTTTATTTTAAAACCCTTTCTTTTACTTTCCTCAATTACGCCTTCTAGGAGGCGACTTATTGAAACGATTTTGTAATGCAGCTGGAAGTACTTGTGACTGCAAAATAAGGCCTTCTGGAAGGCCTCTTTACAGCATCTTTTTCCCGCTGGGTACCGTCCATGAAAAAATAGCAACAAAAAACAAAAGTAAATACATACACATACACAAACACAAACAAAAAACTAAACTTACCCTGTAGGAAACGTCAATATTAAAAATGTACTGTGTCGTTATCGAATTTGTCAACAGTACTAGTGACGAATTATACCCCATACAATGCTTAGTTCTATAGACATTTAACATGAGCGTGTCATTGAAAATCCTCTAGTAACATTTTGCCTATTGACTTAGTATTGACTAGGTACTTCTCATGGATCCATATGGTGACATTAGGACCAGGAATTTGCTAGTACATTTCTATAACTTATGGAACTTTCCTGTAAGCAATATCAATAGTAAATAGGTGGTGTCATACTAGTATTTTGGCAATAGTATTTTTTGTATTTTTTTTTAATATTAGGGCTTTTAAGCCGATACCGAAGCAAATAAATTAAGTCGTACAATATGTTTAAATGTGAAGTTTATTTAACAAAAAATAGGGATAAAAACTAATAAAAAACATCATAGCTCAAACTACATATACATATTTATATATATTATAAATTAATTAACAAAAATTAAGCACATTTTTTCAGGTCAGGCTAAACCCTAATTCTAAATTACTTGGCAGCATCCGCATTTTGAATTAACTAAAAAAAAAACAGAAATACAAATCAGTAGAAATTATAGTACATATGTACAAAAAAGCTTTGTAAAACTTACCTTGAGGTGGAAAATATTTTAATTTTCCTTTGGATAAATGAGCATAATCGGTCATTTTTCTGTTATGAAATTTATGTTATATAAATTGAGATTATTAAAAAATTGGCTAGGCAAACAAATGTAAATTCAAATGCGCTTATTCATAAAACTTACAACAGGATTATAAGAGGTTTATAAAGCAAATTTTGTATGGAAATTTTATCTTTTATAGAAAACTTTTCTATTTCACCAGAAACAAAATTTGTTTTAATATTCCCAACTCCTGACGACGGGTCCTTCAAAAAAACTTTCCAAGTCTAATAATCTGCGAGCTCATCAATATTACCATTTTCTCCTTCCTCTGTAGCTTCACTAAACACGGTTTCACTTTTTTCACTTAAAACTATTTTATTATTTATAATTTTATTTTTATATAAAGTAATTTGTTCTTTAGTTTGTCTTTTATAATTTCTCCTACTCATATTTTTTACTCGCGTTATAACGTTTATATTTATTATTATTATATTTATTATATAAATATATTATTTTTATATTCCAAACAAAATAATACAATTTTTCAATCGTTAAACAAAATTGTTCAAATGTTAATTAATAAAACGACGCACACGATGTTTTCTAGTTAACCGGCTTTACTATAATAGAAAACATAAATGTCAACAGCAGAGACATTGTATGGTGTACAATTAGTCGTCAATACAGTTGACCAAGTCAAGCGCGAGTCAACACAGTTTAACTATAGACATTTTCTTAAGGAATATTGACATGTTTGTTGACAATGTCAGTAGAC
Organism: Bellardia pandia; assembly: GCA_916048285.2. Lineage (NCBI taxonomy): Eukaryota > Metazoa > Arthropoda > Insecta > Diptera > Calliphoridae > Bellardia > Bellardia pandia. Next base: position 57,795,777 of record OU696530.1, read on the forward strand.
ACACACCACATCTTTTGTCTCTGTATTTTTTATATTGACACAGATATGAAAGATTGGAGACATATGAACTAGTACTGTTGACAAAAAGACATATGGATACAGTCTGACTGCAGGGTACACACAAATGAAAAATAAAACAATAATACATACATATGTATGTATGTATGTTTGAGAAAATTATTTTCCCCAAAAACAAAATGCTGCAAAAGTTGTTTTGTTTAATACTGTTTTAAAAATAAACTTTGAAATATTTTAGCATTTATTCATAACAAAAGTATTTTTTTGAAATAAATAAAATTACATACAATTACAGACACACACTCACTCTTACTCCTGTACATATGTAGGTATGTAGATTTGTATATATATATATATGTATACTGGTACATAAGATGGTACATATGTATGTATGTATGTATGTACATATCAAAGGAAAGCAAATCAAGAAATGAAGACAAAATGAACATAAAACGAGCTAAATTATATTTTTCTTAAATGAATCGAATTTAAATTACATTTACTAAATTGTAAGAAACAAATAAAATTTGCAGCAAGAACAACAAATTTACAAATGTTGAAAAATAATTCAAAAATAAAAAGTTCTTGAAATATTTTCAGTATTTTATTATTATTTTAGTTATTGTAGAAGCAAAAGACGTCGAATTTCACAAACAGACATTTAAGTTTTTTTTTTAATGGTTCTGTTTCTACATATACAGTGTATCACAAAACTATTTTACCATTTAATTTTTATGAGAACTCTGTTTTTATAGAATTTAAAAAAAAACAGGTAAACCAATTTAATTTTTTTTGCAATTGACAATATTTATTGTGTAAAATAGGAAAACCACCAAAAAAAAAAATTATAAAAATATAAATTTTTGCCACTATAATTTGTATAAAACTCAAGTCCGGACATTGCTTAGGTGTTGTCAAGTGTTTGGTCCTGTACAAAAACTACATTTTCACATTTAATGCTGTGTATTAATGAAATATATTTCTTTGTAGACCCATTTTTCAGCACTGTAGTTGCGAGTTTCTTTAGAAATAAGCAAATATCCATGGTGTTCTATAATACCACCATTAAATAGAAGATTACCAACTTTATCGCCAATACCAATTGAACAGCCATCATGATAAACCCTTGGTTTTATATTTCTTATATGTATTTATTTAGACCATACGTCGCCCATCTGAAACACAAATTAGTCATTGTATATAACAGATTGCCAATACGCAAAAGTTTTATTTTCATGCAGCTCAGCGAATCCGTTGGATATTTGGAAAGATTACAAATCACAGTTTCCAAAGCTTTACAAGATCGCTTTTAAATACCTTACAATGATGGGAACATCGGTTCCGGTGGGAACATCGGACTCAACAAAGAAACAGATTGAGTGGTGAAAGACTTGGTAAACTTTTATTTCTAAACAGTATTGAAGAAAAGTATTGGGAGATGTAAAATAAATTTAAGATTTTTCGAAAATATAATAATAAATAATAAATAATTAAAAAAAACATTCGATGTATAAAAAACATCCATGTATTTTATGAAATATCGATGCAACATCAATGTATGTTTGTGATGCAACCGCATCGAAAAAAACATCGATGTTTTTTTACAGTGTCCATCCCTAGTTTAAACATTTGAATATTTCTTCCAGATTTTGCTGATTTCAATTCATGCAATAAACCTTGAATTTAGATTTATGTACATAATTAGCTTTTTTTACATACATACACACAAATATAGTTTACTTTGTAGTCAGTCAACCTTGTCCAATTATAGTTTATTTTTTTTTCTGAAATATATTTGTGTTTTAATCTTTAAATAAAACTCTTCACAAAACGTGCTGCAGAAAACAAAACAAAGACAACTTGTCAAAGACACTCACTCAGTTTAAAGTACAGCAGGTTGTATGATGAATATTAAACTATTTTAATTACTCATACGTACGGTTGGTATGCTGCTTTATAGTGCTGGCAAATTCTACTACTTTCCATTACTCAATAATATTCAATACCTTTCATTTGGGTACACAATACTACTCGATACTTTTAACGGATTTTTTGAAATTTTAACGCATAGTTTTTATCCTATTACTATTATTGGTTTTGTATGTATTTTATTATTAAATCAAAAGTAAATGTAAAGATAACTTTTAATTCAACGTTAACAACAACTTAAGAAATAATAGACAGCTTTATTTCGGCGGTTGGTTTTTACAGTGCTCTATTTTTATGCACTTTTTTGCCCACTCAACTTGATTAAAAATACAACTCAGAAAGTATCGAGTAATTACTTTTGAGTATTGAGTATCCAAAAAAAGGGCAAATACTCGATACTCGGTACCCATTACTCAATACTTTGCCAGCACTACTGCTTTAGTTGAAAAAACTTGTTAAATTGTTTGTGTAGAGATTTTTGTTTAGATTTTGTTAATAATAAAACAAGGCTAATTTAAAGAGTACAAAAATAAACAACATTTTAATATATTTTTTTAAAAAATATTGTTATTTTTTATTCTTTATAATAACAAACGAAATGTCCTTAAAGTAATTTCCGAAATAAGTGGATTTTTCTTTTCAGCATCCTACTGAATGTTATTTACACAATTCACAATCTTGTGCATTTGGTATTGCAAATACTCGCATATGCATTTGCAAATACCAACTGTGAATAATCGTTTTAATTTATTTTGCACAACTTATTGCAAAATACAAAAGTAGCAGACGATTTTATCAATCAAACAAATTCTCAAAACTAAATAAGAAGAAATATATCAAATAAAAACTTTAAGGGGCAGTTGGTGGACTTTTTAATAGAAAATGCTGCTGAAGAAATTATATTAAAATAAGGTATTAAACATTTAATACATACAAACATATGTACCTTTATTTAACACCAATATTTGCTAGATATAAAAAGTAATACGTAGTGGAAGAAATTTTATTTATTGTTCGTCAGCTGTTTATTCGCAATTAGGTGTTGCATACTCAGTGCAAATAAAAACTATTGGCTTTTAGTATTGCATATAAATTTAAGTTTAGCATGTGAATTGCGCTAGTGATTAATAAATTGTTTTAAAAAATAAATCACTCAATATAACTGTTATAAAATGATTTTCGTTTACATTGTTTGTTATGACTATTATAGGTTTTTGTTGTTTATTAATGCTGTAGTGATAGACAAAGTATTTCAATTGTGGTTGATCCTAAAGGCCTCGTTATGCGAACGTTGTTTTAAGAAAAACGCAACGTAATGTAACGTACGTACGTATTTGTAGTTATAGAAAAGTTAAAAACGTAACAGATGTCAATAAAATAAACAAAAACAAAACATTGTGCAGCATAATTGTTGCCACACACCTCTTTTTTCTACCATCTTGAAGCTTATGCACTCATTTGCCTGTACAAGTAAAATAAGTTTTTCATTATCCATATCGTTTATTAATTTTATAAAAAAAACTTTAATTGAAATTGAAAAAAAAATTGTTTTTCAACACAAAAACTAACACAATATTGGTGTCAGCTGTTTGGCATAGTGATGGGCAGTGTTAAATTATTTTCGTACATATGCAATTGAAAAAAGTACTAATTTGGCTTCGAGGGATATAAAGTCTTTACATTGTAATTTATACAATATCAATATTATTATTGTTGTTGTAGTTATTATTGTGTACATAGTATTAAAATTATTGTAATTATTTTCGTTATTATTAAAATTATTATTATCGTTGTTTTTTTGTTTTTGTGGTTGTTGTTGTTATTCTTTCTTTCTATTATTAATATTATTATTTTTGTTTTTGTTGTTGTTGTTATTATTATTATTATTGTTGTTATCATTATAATTATAATTATTATTATAATTTTTATCATTACTATTGTTATTATAATAATTATATTTATGTAAAAAAATGTATATTGTATTACAAATTAATAATTTTATTTTATTTTTATTATTAAAACCATTATTATTATCATTTTTATTTTTATTATTTGTTTTTGTCATTCTTATTGTTACTATTTTTCTGTTACTAAAATTATTATCATTGTTGTTATTATTATTATTTTTGTTATTAAAATCGTTATTATTTATCAATTATTATTATTTAATTTATTACAATTCGTACTTTTATAGACCAATATCATTCATTTCTAATGTACCGAAAATGGGTAAATGTGCCGCAATTGTATTTTATTAATATGAGTGCCAGCACTGGCTTACGACTGTCACTAAACGGCGTCGTAAAAATCTAATTTATACAGGTTGATACGTTCCGGCAACGTGACAGTTAATTTCAGTAAGCTTTTACATTGTTTTGGTATACTCAAAAACGTACGTTACGTTACATTACATTACGTTACGTTCGCATAATTCTACCTTAATAACTGTTAACGTAATGTGAGATTAATAAATTTTGCTTTTTTATATATATAATTTACGATTTGGATTGTTTTAATTTTGCAAGTGTTTGCAAATTTTACGTTTTCGTTTAATTATGTATTTGTAAAATATTCGATTTTTTGTGAAATGATAAATTTTATATACCTACTACTATTTTCGAAAATAAAAGCTATAGCCTGATCTTTACAAAAATAAATTATAAATAACAAATCTTGATTATGTCTGGTTTTTTTCTTTTCCGTTTCACTCTACCACTAAACTAAAATGTTTTCATATACAACACTCTGTAAGTGATATAAAATCACAAAAAAAAACGAGTTTTAATCGGTAAATGGTGACAATTCACAAATAAAATAAAAGTGAACCCCAAAATAAAATTGCGGATGTTCCCGACTAATATGCAAATTTGATTCATTTTAAGACTACGTTTCTCAATTTTTTTGTCCTGGGGTCAATATTTGGTGAGCTGGATAAAAGGATAAAAAGGTCCCTTTTAGAGGTTTTTTGATTTTTTTCACATTTCCCCCAAGGGAACTATATCTAATTTTAGTATCATATGAAAGGTCGTTGAGAGGCGCATTCAATGGGTTATCAAAAATTAAAAAACAATTTTTTTAATTAAAAAATTTTGAAAATTTTAGGCAAAATTTTAGTGTTTTTTATTTCTTTTTATTGAATTTACTTAAATAAATAGTTGAAATTTCGTGATTATAAACATCATGCAATTTAACCCTAAAGGTTTTTCCCATTTTTTAGCTTATAAAATTTACGTTATTTTAATACCCATTGAGAAACGTAGTCTTAAAATGAATCAAATTTTCATATTAGTCGGGAACATCGATACCTTATTTTTTCTCCATACAAACGGGGCCACCCTAATATACATATGTATATGTATGTATAGCTATGTATGTGTATATGTAATATGTTTACGTACATGAGTATGTGTCTACTCTGCAGACTACAATGCGTATGAGTGATTGCATGATTTTCCATTAAATTTTATAATTCTTTCTGCATGTATGCAAAATTTAAATTATGAGACAATCATAGCAACAACAACAACGAAAAGCGAAACCCAACAACAATAACAACATAAAATTGTCTCATAATTTCACTTCAACAAATAATTAATAAACAAATTGGCAACAAATTCTTCTAATGCATTTGAATGTGACACTAAAAAAAAGAAAAAATATTTATTACCCAAAATCTATTATACATACTTACATACATACATATTTACATTGGTAAGGCTCTCGAAACTAGACTGGTCCGACATACATGTGTAGAAAAAATATGTTGCTCATACGAACGACATGGCTGTCAGTCGATATTAATAAAGATTATCGAGAATGGTATGGTGTGTGTTTTTTTTTTCTTTTTCTATTCTTACTAAAAATATTCAAACCATAGAATTTATTTATTTTATTTGCATTCATATTACATTTGTTAGGAACGTGAATGATAAAGATGATCGACAAAGATTTGACCGGCCGGCAGTCACGATAATACAAAGAGAAGTGCAAATTTACATAAATAAATAAATATTTATGTTGTGTTTTGTTTTAAATCAACATTGAAATAAAAATTTAATAGATTATTTATGAGGGACGCAGAGCTACTCGTTTAATATGGTGGGACGTCACAGCTGCACTATTTAAACTATTAAAACATATACAGTGGGTGGCCAAATTATTAATTACACATGCAAAATTCTTTAGTTTGAAGCCGTATAACATTTTTAAATAGTGGAAATGTATCCTTTTATTTGTTCTTTTAGGTAAATTAAGTGTTTCTATATCAATTAAAAATAAATTCTTTTGTTTTAAAAATATATATTACCATGATTCCTCAGCCAGGGAAGGACCCCACTAAAGTAGAGTCATATAGGCCAATTAGTCTACTGCCGACAATTTCAAAACTGTTTGAAAAATTGTTATTGGCTAAGTTGATTCCAATTCTGAACGACACTCAATGTATCCCAAATCACTAATTCGGGTTCAGAGCTAAACACAGTACCATCGAACAAACACACAGATTGGTAAATGTGATAAGACAGTCGTTTGAAGAGAAAAAATACTGCTCCGCCCTTTTCATTGATGTGTCGCAAGCGTTCGACAAAGTCTGGCATGAAGGTTTAATGCATAAAATTAAATCAACTCTGCCTGCTAACACCCACAAACTTATGAAAAGTTATTTATATGGTCGCAAATTTACAATCAAAGAAGGCGATTTTTTAAGCCCCGCTCAGCCAATTGAAGCAGGAGTACCCCAGGGTAGCATACTGGGTCCAACTTTATATTTGATTTATGCATCCGATATGCCGTTAGACCCCATAATACATACTTCAACTTTTGCAGACGATACAGCCTTTATTAGCGTTCATAAGGACCATCAAATAGCATCACAGAACTTGCAGAAATATATTTATAAACTAGAGAATTGGCTTGAGCTTTGGAAAATCAGGGTTAACGAACAGAAATGTATTCATATAACTTTCACATTGCGAAAAGATACATGCTCGTTCATCAGAATAAATAATCAAATTATCCCGCAACACAATGAAGTCAAATACCTCGGAATCCACCTCGATCGTCGTTTAACTTGGAAGTCTCATATCGACGCAAAACTTACCCAGATGAGATTAAAAGCAGTGCAAATTAATTGGCTAATCGGCAGAAATTCTACATTAAAGTTGGATTGCAAACTTTTGTTGTACAATGCAATTCTAAAGCCAATCTGGTGTTATGGAATTCAATTATGGGGTACTGCCTCAGCATCAAACATTGAAAAAATTCAAAGGGGTCAAAATAAGATTCTACGTACAATTACTGCAGCTCCATGGTATGTTAAAAATTCTCGAATCCATAAAGATCTAGGCACTCCTTTGGTGAAAGTCGAATTTACAAAACACGCCTCAAAATATGTCAGCAAACTTGAACACCATCCAAACCCACTTGCACGAGACATCCTTAACTTTACTGGCCATGTTCGGTTGAGAAGGAGGGATACCCTTGCTTTAACTCAAGCACAAAACAGATGACTGGATCAGTGGATATAAATTTTTTGTAGTATCATAATATTTTGTCTAGCACTGGCTGGACTTATTATTTTCTTTTAGTATTAAGATTCGAAAACTTATTGTCATTTCATTTCTGAAGATACAATAAATAAATTAAATGTATTAAAAAAAAAAAAAAAAAAAAAAAATATATATTTGAGGAAAAGAAATATTACAAAATTTTTTGAAAAAAAAAATCTTAATATTTCGTAGAACCTTCTTTGGCATCAATTACAGCTTGCACCCTTTTTGGCATGCTCTGAATGCATTTTTGAACATTTTCTTTTAGTTCTTCATCGTGATGCCAGACTTTAATCAATTTAATCAAAATTGCATATTTCACAATTCAGAGCAGAATGACAGATAATGATCTACAACTGCACTCTAATGTCACCAATCATTGTTGACACTGCACAAAATATTTAACGAGAATTAAAATACGACAACATCTGGTACAAAAAATAAATTTATATACGTATTAAAAGCGGTTGAATCTTAATTAATAAGTGTAACTAGTAATTTGGCCACCAACTGTAGTCCCCAATATTATGGCAATTCTTTTATCATTATATAAATATTATATTTTATTATTATAATTTAAACCTTAAATGTATTATTTTCTTAATTACCCTCAAATTTAATTAATTAATTTAGTATTTAAAAATATTATTTTGTAAAAGAAAAACATTTAGTTGTACTGTCATGCACAGTGCGCAAGTTTCACCAATGTTTATAAGTAATTTTTAATTGCCCCTGTTACCGTTATGAACAGAAGTAAAATATAGTGACATTTTAACTTAAACATGTTTAAAAGTTTATTATACCATGCAAAATCGTGGAAAAAACTGCGCGAATAAAACAACAACTATAAGCAAATTTCTATACAACACTTTTATGATGGCATATACACGTAATTTTAAAATGGGGTTTATGTGCAAGTTTTTCTTTTATTTTTAAATTTTAAGTTTTCCAAAAAATGTTCTCGAGCAATAGATGTCTTTCTTTTACATATTTTAGTATGTAATATGTATGTTTTAATAAATAACCCTAAACTAATCCTATACAATTCAGACAATATCAGTATAATAAGAATGTAGTATCCGTCGATTTGTTGATTCAGTATAGGATAAGAAATTATTCAAACTTCAATTTAAACTTTACAAGGAATTACAATTGTTGTAGATTAGTTGCGTTGCCGAACATTTTTTGTTTCCTCATTAATATCATTAAACAGTAAACGAAAAATAACTGAGCCATTCTTTTTTCATCTTTTAGTTTCTTGGCCGGTTTAAAAAAATGTATTTTGTTGCATTTTTATAACAATTCAATTCTTATGTTCCATACTTAAAAAAATACTTCGTTTATTCAGGACAAGACACAACATACATACATATATTTAGTGTTATTTTATTTGATGTTGTTTAATCTTTGAAAACTCTTGTAAGAGTAAACAACGTCAAGCAAATTTATGCTAAAAAAAGTAAATATTTGCCATTCCGCTTCATAGAAAAAAAAAATGCAAATTAATGATGCGGTGCGCTTTTGTTTGACATTTTGATTTTGTTAATATTGTCCTTTATTCTTTATACTGACCTTGTTTCAAAATATGTATGTACATAAGTAATATCTTATTTTAGTATATAGTTCATATTATATATGAAATACTACATTTTTTTAAATTTACAAACGGTTTTAAATCGATTTACTGTACATACTTACATTTTTGTATTTTTGTATTTCTTAGAGTTATGTTATCTTCATCTTCTTCCTTGGCATTCACAAAAAGATATTAAAACTACGGTTTTTTGTTCGTAAAATACAATAAACGCAATGCCCCCTGGGCCACGATGTCGAACGATAACGTTCGCTTAGATAAGACTTAAGACCTAAACTTTTTATCGCATCTATTTTTTACTCAATCAAGTTTGTTTATTCTACAATCAAGTTCGTGTCTTAAGTCTTATCTAAGCGAACGTTATCGTTCGGCATCGTGGGCCAGGGGGTAAAACATTAAACACATTCACCACAGCAGGCTACCGATTACAACAAGGCGACAGCAGGGCGAAATAATCATTCACATATAAACGTGTGAATGTCGCGAATGCGAGAGAGAGTGAAAAGATGAGAGCTTTAGGGAAAACGCAAGGAAACTAAAATAGATTTTAATTTGGTGCGGCTTCCTTGTGCGATTTGAGTTGGTCTCAATTTACACGGATCAATTCTATTAACTTTTAGACATCAAGGTGGGGGGGGGGAAGATAAGACGAGTACACACTTGATTGTATTAGCAATTCGTGTTACTCTCTTATTTGTATTACAGATATGTATACAAATGTGTATAGTCTCAAATAAAAATACGAGTGATTTAAGCAATAAAACTGTGCTGTGTGAACACCGAAGAAATGCCAAAGAAAAAATTGTATCAATCTTTTCAATAAATTGATTCGTGTAAATTGGGACTTTTCAAAACTTCATATAAAAACTTAACCGCCAGCATGTGTTTTTACATGCATGTGTTAAAACTAAATGTGTTCATACAATCCCTGCAAAAAACGCGAGTAGTCCATACACGCTTGCATGGACTACGCCACAATGGACCAGAAGTACTCCAAACATAATCCATTTGTATGTAAAAAACTAGTCCATTTAACATTACGATGTTAGGACTGGACCATATAATCCAGCTTTGCATAACACGGGACTAGTCCCAAAACTACTCCTTGTAACTATTTCAAATGTTTTACAACAACGATTACAGTCGTTAAAGCACGAATAATTGTCGTGTAACAAGAAGTTCTGCTTTGAAAATTAAATGGTCCATGAGTGCATTACAAAGGACCATGATGTAGTCACTACATTTTAGCTACAATGGACCATGTACTCCACAGATTTTTACAGGTATATAATAATTAAGTTAAGTTACTCACTGTATACGTTGCAATTGAATACAAAGTCTTTGCTGCGTTTATCAGTCCTGGGGCCAAATTACAGCATTCGATATCGAGTAAAATTTATCGTAATTTTCTTATTGGAGATTATGGCATTAAATATCGAGCAAGAAATTTAGTACATTTTATCATAATTTCGACATCGAAATCATTTTTCGATACGATAGCTCATTCGATCACGAATGCGGTAATTTGGCCCCTGGTATTTTATTCATATCTATGCAATTTATTGATCGATTCTGTTGATTATTAGTTTTCAGAAACTTTAAATTGAATTTCAGAAACATCTTGCATTTTTCAATAGCATTTAAGAAATATCAAAGAGATTAAAAAATAGAATTTTCTAAAATACAAATGGGAATTTTTATAACATGAAATCTTATTAAAATTTATTGATAATTTTTCTTGGCTGAGCTGGGGATCGAACCTGGGTTGAATTTACATGTTTCAAGAATCACCACATTCTTTCATCAGAATTCTTTGAGTTCTAACCTTTGCACCACTGCGGTGCCTGCTAGCCAACAGTCAAATATCAATCTTTAACCAGTGGTACTGGTGGTTCGAAATTTGCTGTAATTATCATTTTTCAATTTTATTTACATGTTGTTTCCCTTTTTTCCTACAGTTTTTTTTAATTCTTTCTGTCAAGACTTTGTCTTGAAAACCTGAATACATTTGTTTATTATGTTTTTTGTCCACTTTCGTCGACATTTTTCATGTATAACACTTAAAGTACAAATGCAAACGTTATAGCTTGTGCCCTAGCTCCCTACAAAGAATATAGGGTTACATGGTGCCATGGATTAATTCATTGTTCACAAGCATTTTAAATTACAACTGTTTGGCAACACTAAAAAAGTTTGGCGTAAATCTACAACTCTGGCAACACTACTGTCATGTCTATTGAAGTAAAATAAAATTATTATTTTGTTTTTTTAATTTCTAAATTTAACTGCAAAATAAAACAAATGTACTGTAGAAATTCATTTATATACTAAAATTTATTTTAGTTTACTGTTAACATATTTTCAGTAAATCAAATTAAAAAGTCTTTCCAAAAACTCCCTTTGGGTACTCCATGGAGTAGTACAATAGTGTACTTTAAAAAGTAGTTTATGTATGTGCTCTATGGAGTACTTTCAACAAAGTGATCCATGGAGTAGTTTTGTGTGTACACAAATGTAATGTGGTCCAACCCTAGGACATTGCAATGTAAACTGGAGCATGTTTTTTTCATACACTTTGGCTACATTTAGAGTACTCCTACTCCATTGTGGAGTAGTGCATACACGCATGTATAGAGTAGACTCATTTTTTGTAGGGCCATTTTAAAAACAATTATTATTTTTATTTGAACTATTAATTTTCTAATTCCTACCTTCAGTAAAAATAATAATTTAATGAAAATTAAATTTAATAAACTCGAGCCTAACTAAAAATTATCAAAAATTATATAATTGGAAATTTTTAAAATATAATAAGAAACTTTTGAAATACAATTGGAAATGGTGTTATATTAATTATGGGGTATATACAAATATTATATTTTACTAAACTCTAAACAGAAAATAAATTTTAACTATAATAGATAACTTCTTTATCTAATGGAAAATTGTATAATACTAATGGCGTTTTCTTTTCTGGCAAAAATGTTACACGTTTTTCCCATTTCGCATCTTTTTTAATTTTTTTGTGTTCTTTTCTGAAAAAATATCAACACTGCTGAAGTGTAGTGTGTTCTTTTCTATAAATGTCACACTATAAATTAAAAAAATGGTGCACCTTTCACACTCTGTATCTTTAGAGGGGGAGAATCGCACGATAAAACAGCTGACCAGTGATGCCAACTTTTGAGACTCAAAACGCGTAAACATTTTTGAAAAAAGGGCTAAATGAAAAAAAATCCATATAAAATCACATCCAATTTTTTTTGCGTTTTGAGTGACTAAAATCCGGCTAAATCTAGCCCGAAAAGGGCTAAGTTGGCATCGCTGCAACTGACCTTTTTTTTGTTTATGAATGTGTATTTGTGTTAAGAAACAAAAAAAAATATACAAAATGGAAAATAATACTACTTTTTTATGTGCTTAAAAAATTTTTGATGACTTGTTGAATTCATCTTCATCATCTGATGATGATAAAATATTTTATGATTATGGAAAAGTGAAAGGCTTTGTAGAGAACATAATTAATGAATACTCTGAAGTTAATGTATGTCAAATTTAATAGGACAATATCTCCTACTTCTTATATATATAATATATGTCTATATATATAATTTTTATAGTTTAAGAAGAATTTGCGTATTAGTCGGGAAGGTGCCATTGGTCTTTTTGATAAATATTCATTGTCTTATTTCAAGCGATCTTATCTAGCTTCTTCTTTTAAAAAAAAAAAAAAACAAAAACAGCTGTACATGAAAAAAAGTGTTACACTGTTGTAATTTTATGTTCTATTCTGACCATTAAAAATGCGACATCTTTAAAATGTGGGGTAAACATTATAAAAATGTACATAATAACGGTGTAACATTTTATTTCAGAAAAGAAAACACCATAAGTTAAAATCACCAAAATCTCTCCTTAATAGCAAGTATTTAAAAGAAATTCATATTTATTTCCATTTAATGGATTTTCACACCAGGTGTTTTAAATTACATCAGATACAGACAAACCAAGTAAATGCCAATACTTATTATAAATATTGAATTATTGCCACTATCAAAAAAAAAAATAAGATGGTTTTAAAGAGATTTTAACATATCTCAATCCTAGAAAGAGAGAAAACTCTTGATAAATAAAAGTTTAATATTTCCTATATTTATCATTATTATTATTTCTTCTTGATTCACAGGTAAAAAGATCATTTACAATAGTTCGAATACAACTACATACATATATAAATATATAGAAAAATGTATATTTTTTATTTAAATTAAAATATTGACGCATTCTCTAATACAAACACGTAGCAGGTATCTTCTATCCATCTGTGTGTGCTTCTTTATGAGAGATATTAGGAAAATCGTTCGGTTTAACAAATTCGTGGCAATACTCGTACTAATACTAAGGCAATAAAATAATAATAAATAAAAATAAAACAAGACTATTTTATTTTATTTGTTAAAAATTTTAGGCAAAGCAGATTTTCTAAAAAAAAAAAAAGTTCACATTTGGCTGATGATAGATAGAAAAATGTTTAGAAAATAGATACTAACGTAGCACAGCATAGAATACAATATGATCATCATTCTCATTCACATCCAAATCATCATTGAATACCACGTACTAACTGTGTAAAAATAACACACAACAATCTACTCACTCCCATGCAGTCAATCAGCCTACCAGCCAGCCAGCCAGCCAGCCCGCCAGCCTGCCAGTGACTTTTTCACAATTCTAATCTAATCTACTCTAATCATTTTATTTCGTTGATTTCAATTTCAGTATTGTTTTGTATTCCATCCGAAACTGAAATGCAAACACTTCAAAAAGAAGCAGAAGGAAAGAATATTCAGATGAAGAAAATTTTTAGTTTTGAATAAAAATACATCTAATAAGAAAATATAAAAAGAAAAACATCATACACAATTTACTTGTGCTACTTTTATTTTTCCTCGATTCGTACATACGAGTACCAGTATGTGGGTTGAGACCTGAAAACTTTTTTTCTTCATAGTGTTATTTTTTTCGGTTGAGTTTCTAAATATTTTAAACAAAAATAATACAAACAAATATTTAGGTATTTGTTTTTCTTCAATACATTTAAGACCCAGAAAATAGTATAGTATTTGCATGTACATATATACTATGTATGTATGTAAACTTGTGTGTATGTATTTGCTAAAAAAAAATATAATAAATATCTATATTTATGTGTATACTATATATTCTTTATGATAAATATACTATACATATGTATGTATGTATATGTATGTATAAACTCAACAATATACTAGATATACCTTTTGTTTGCATTTTTAAACTTTTATGGAAATTCATTAAGATTTGGCTCTTGGTGGATTTTGAAAATTCACACACAATACAAATCATTATTGTCGCTGCCAAAAATAAACATTTCATAAACAAATTTAAAATAAATTGATTTTCGTATCATTAAATTAACTAATTTCTTGATTCATTTCTTGTCCACAATCACTACCTATAATTTATAGTTTATTTCAATAACCATTAGTTAATTACAAATTTATAAATCGGAATCCCCGTCGGTATTACCTTCCTAACGAGATATAAAAAAAACGAATCGATTGCAACAACAAATTATACTTGTTTTCAACAATTTTGTATCGCATGATTATGTTTACCTTTGATAGCTTTTATTGAACACTATTTGAGCAATAACTCTAAATAAATCTTAAATAAGTTTTGACTTTTCTATCTTTCTAGATAGGCAATTAAGGTATGTAATTATAATCACCCCTATTGTGAAAAAAAATTCCACATGAAATTTGTTCCCTTTCATTTTTTAACATTGAATTTTAATAGGAAAAATGTGAAAGCGAACAAATTTTTATTCACGATAGGGATGATTAGGTTTTAGTTATTACTTCCCAGAGAATAACAAGATTTTACTTAAAATTTCAGTGTTGCAGTCTCTATAACACCCTCTTTAAATATACGAGTAGATATTTGTAAAAACAGTGAATGTAATAAATCAATGTACAGACTTGAACATAGATCTCTGAAATTTCTATTTAACATACTTAAGCTGGAGGTCCACACCAAGCGTCTACGCGTTTCACGCGTTCTAAGCAACTGTCAAAGAAGTAGAATCAATGTAGTTGTATATTTTAAGTTACACACTTAAAAGCGTAGGACGCGTTGACACTTGAAACGCGAAAAGTTCGTTTACTTTCTACTTTTGAACGCGTCGCAAGCGGCGAACAGCTGACATTGAAAAATGCAAAGCAAATTTATTTTAAAGGAGATGCCACTAAATAAAATGACAGTTGAAAACACATTTTTTTATGTTATTGACAAACCAACCGATAAAAACTTCATATAATAACAAAATTAGCTAGGCTTACGGCATCACCTCTGAAAGTACATATGTATTTAAAACACAAATGATTGACGCATGTAACTTGAAA
Organism: Bellardia pandia; assembly: GCA_916048285.2. Taxonomy (NCBI): domain Eukaryota; kingdom Metazoa; phylum Arthropoda; class Insecta; order Diptera; family Calliphoridae; genus Bellardia; species Bellardia pandia. The sequence continues at coordinate 57,811,307 of OU696530.1, forward strand.
TACTTGACGCTTAAGACGTTTAGAAAGCTTAAAACGCGTTGACGCCAAAACGCGAGTTGTGGACCTCCTGCTTTAGATTAGCTTTTAGTAAATATTACACTAACCAACAAGAATTTAATTAAATAAACGGAAGCTTTTCAATGTTTAATTTATCTGCCTATGATCAATTAGAAATTAAATTAATACATAAAATTATTTATCAAAATTAAGAGCAAAAATTTCTTTTATACCATCTTTTGTTGCCAAATTGCCAAAATACATATTAATTTCAACTACAGTGTCGATTCGTATAAAACATATTTTATTTTAAATTCATATAAATGGTCCCAAGACAATTTTGTAAAGCTAGATTTTAATCATTAACAGCCACAACTAGTTGTCTATTGATTCTGCAGTTATTAAACACTCTTATACGTAATTTCATATGACAAATTAAACAGTTTTTTTCTCTTCCAAGAAGTTGTTCAAAGAAGTTGTTTCAAGTTATAATATGTAGGTACACAATTTTACCGTTTTTGGCACTATAGCGTTGCGTATGGCGCCAAGACCATTCGTTAATATTTTTCCTCCTTCTGAAGAATTGTTAATATTTGTTTTAATTATCCCCCGGTCTTAACATGCCATTTATTTGTTCAATTAGCAAACAATTTCTTGTCTTGTGTAGACAACTCTTGTCGATGTTATGTTATGTTATGTTGTACTATATATTATCTACTCATTACCAAGAAAAAATTGCTTTAGATTCTAACATTAAATTGTAAAAACAGTTAAAAACTATTTTTTTCTTTTTTGCAGGTTATAATTGGGCAAATCCAAAAAAAAAAATTGTAACAAAGTCCTTTTTTGTCTAGTCATTGTTACATTTTATTTATTTGCTTCCCAAATTGCAGATGAAATTCCACTGGAAATCCAAATTAGTTTCGTTGGTTTTTTTAATGTTTTTTGCTAATTAAAAGGATAAGTGCCATGTATTTTAAAATTTTTATTAGTAATAATTTTGTCATTATTGTTCACAGGCATGAAGATCTTTGCGTTCAAAAGGCTGGTGAAAAAATAATTTAATATTTTCGATGGAAAATTATTTAACTGCTATAAAACTAGGACAAATAAATTAAAAACATTTGTGATATATTTAGTGGATGTTGTCAAGCAGTTAACATTGATGAGGTTATCATTCGCTGAGATCTGAGATCAAAATGTAAATTTTGCTTGTCGGCAAAATGTGAAATTCTATGACGAAAGCAAATCCAACATTTTTGGTTCAGGTGATCGACGTATTATCTAGTGGAAGTCAAATAAAGCCTTAAATATAAGTAATACAAAATCCACGGTTCTATAGTGATATATGGGGGTTGCATTTACGCCAATAAAGTTTGTAATCTTGTATACACTGATGATATCATTATAGCTCGAATCAGAGCGCCATAGAAATCTTAGACACTGAGTGTAATAAGGAATAAATTATTAATAATAAAAATTGTAAAAAAATAACGTAATAACATGAAAAGTTTAAAGAAAATAGTAAAAAAGTCAAAAAATTAACAGGAATTAGAGGAGCTAAACGCTTTTTTGACTTTCTTATTATGACGCAAATAAATAAAATGCAACAGTAACTAAATAAAAATTAATATCTCTTAAAATTTTTTTGGGGTTTTCTATTCTACACAATATCTTTTATAAACTGCAAATAAAAATATTTTTTCACTTGATTTTTAAAATTTTATGTATGTTTGAAAAACAAATTTCTCCTAAAAATGAGTAGGCAAAATAATTTTGCGACACACTGTACATACAATTTAGAGAAATATATACATACATATGTATGCATTTATTTGTATACAAGTACCAAAAAAGTAAATGTTATTTTGTTATTTTCCTTTTTGGATCAAATACACTCAAATTACCAACTTCCTTGGCAGAAATGCAGCCCCATAGAACCGCCATCACAATTACCAGTGGATTTCTTATTACTTTTATATTTAAGACTTTATTTGGCTTCAACTACGTCAACCCTACGTCGACCATCTGAACCAAAAATATTGCATTTGCTTTCGTCATAGAATATAACATATTGCCGGTACTCAACATTTTAATTTTCATAAATCAAATGTGTTTAATTTATTTGCCCAAGCAGTAAAGCTGTGAAAAATTTTCTTCGTTGGAAAATGTTAAATTATTTTTCCTTCTTCCTTTTTAACGCAAATATCTTCTTAACTACGCACAATAAGACCAAAATAATTGCTAATATTAAACAAGAATAGTTAAGAAAAGACCATTAAAATAACTGGAATTTCCAAAATTCAATATACTTTTATGAAATGCAATTTGTTATGGAAATTAAAACAAAACACTACAACAACTAAACAAAAAAAGGACAATGTTACATTTTTTTCCAGATTTCCCCATTTGACAGAATGTCTATTATCAATTACAAAAAAGAAAACATGTATTTACCTCCAATTAAAAATGGAATGTGGGAACTAAAAACAAATTTCTCTTGAAAATGAATAGGCAATATAGTTTTGTGATACACTATCAGCCATGTCACAGAATTTAATTCCGTTCGGAAAATATCAAGTCCACACTTTATTTCAATTTTTACTTGTAAATATAAAAAATAATTCGTATTTGCACCATTATATGTATGTTTTCAGTTTAGATTTATTTTGATACTATTTTTATGATCTAGACAAGTTCTTTAGAGTATTAAAAGTTATTGTCGATGTTGGGTTATGCCCACAATGTTTATACTAGGGATGTCAAACGGGACTGGTTTTTCAAATCCAGGGATACGGGAGTTCATAAATGAATCCCAGGATCCCGGAATCGGGATTTTCGGGATTTTTGTTTCATATTAAAACAATTTATTTCAAAAAGTTACTTATGTTAAATATATTTATGTAGATACGAGTATGTTTGAAAACACAAAATTTTAAATTGATTAAAAGTTTATAAACCATTAATCAATAAAAAACATAATAACATGTATGAGTATATTGAAGTGTTAGTTAGATTGACAACACTAACATGTCATTTCGCCTTTAATAATATAGACATTATTATTTAATCGATCGATAAAACTTCTTCAAAATATTAAAGTATCTATAGTAAAGAGAATCTTGATTTAATTTAGTTACCAATATATGAAGCTGACGAACACCATTGTTTACATCATTTGTAGACAAAATTGTTAGCAAATTTCTGTAGTCTGATTACATAAACAATCCTTTCTCACCCTCCGAAACAAATAATTCTTATTACAGATATTATTAGGTGTTGTGGAGGCTTTTACATATTTAAATTACATTCATTATTTAATGCGTTTCGTAATCAACGTTTTTAATTCATTTCTAATACCAAACATTTCTATCTCATTATCAAATTCAATCTTCAATAGTGGGTTTTTTTGATACATTTAAAAGTGTTGAGTAAATCAACCTTATTTTTTGGTTTGATTTCAATAGAGAAAGTTCACCAGATCACTTTTTGATATCTCTTTGAGCATAAATAAAAGTGCAATATCGGAAGAGATTCATATGACTGCGATAAAGAGCAGAGCTTTTTCTGTTACTTTAACCGGATTTAAAATGACAATTATTTGTTTAAGTAAAACAAATTCTTCATCTCTTGAGGTTTTTTTGACAATGTAGTATTTTTCACAGCAAAATACACTGATTTTTAAGAACTAGCATATTATCGTCTTGCATGCAAAAAGGCCTACATACTATCTGTTTTGGAAAACAATTATTTCAATTTCATATTTTCGAATGAATATATTCCCAAATATCAATACTGCTTTCAAAGATCAATCCTGTAAATATTTAAATATTTCTTCGTGCTTATAAAATAGATATTATCTATATTTTTTATTAAAATATTTAATTGAACTTTTTGTTTGTTCTGTAACAAAAAAAAAAAACACTTTTTTATTTTGAAGAATTTTTTATTAGCTTTTTTTAATCCTTATTATATAATTTAAAATGATTTTTTTTAATACAAAGTTTTAGCAGTTTTGTTTTAGACGAAAACTTATTTAATCAAGATCAATGTCAACAAATACCACGATAATAGGACCATTTTTCACAAATTTAGCAACAAACATCAGCTGTTCAAACTTCAGGTATTCGAAAAACAAAATTAACAACAACCACTTTAGAAATATATAAATTATTTTTATTTTTATAGAAAATACTAGAACTATTTGTATGGAATCCCCAGAGCTATTGAGGCAAGCATTAACAAAAAAAAAAAAAAAATTAAAAACGGCGCCGTCAACACACAAACAACAAAGCAAAAAACAAACTAACTATTTAAACAAAAATGCATTACATATACATATGTATGTACATATGTACGAGTATGTACTCAGTATGTATGTATGTATTTATATAGAATATGTATTTAAAATGCTGCCAAGTTTTTGTTAAATAATTATTTACTGCTGACATTAGCATGGGAAATGAGATGAAATAGGATGAGTTGAGATGATTTAGATAATAATAAGAAAATGCGTTAAACAATAAACTACAGCAACACCACTCACTGAGTGCAACATTAAGAATAACAATAACAACACCACCAATTACAATAAAAATATAATATATACATACATATATATAAATGTACATATGTACATATGTATGTATGTAGATAAATCATATGTACCGACATATGTAAACACCTTGACGAAGAATTTTTCGGTTTTTGTTTTCTTTTCCTTTATCTATAGTACAATCGCTTAGTACGAGTATCTATGTATCTGCAATATTATTATTATATAGTATGTTTGTATATAATACATATTTACCTATATGTATAAAGTACGTTTGTATATAACGTATATATATACACGTCCAATTTTAATATGAACCCACCACGATCACCCACTACTATTTTTTACACATATTAATTTGATGTGCTTCTTCTTCTTATTATTATTATTCTTCTTCTTCTACTACAAATAATTCATCTGTGTTGGTAGTTGGTATTTTGTAGTGGTGTGGTGTTTCAACTTTTTATATCATTTATTGTTGTTGTTGTTATTATTGGTATTGTTGGTTATTTTATCAGAATGTTAATGTTATCAGTGTATGTATGGGTGATTCGACGATTATGGCTATAATGACTAGACCAATATAGTCAATGCCAACAAGATGGCAACATTTAAATAAACTTTAATTTTTCTTAATGTTTTATTTTGCCTTTTGTCATTTTTTGATGTATTTTCAAGAATATCAACAACAAGAACATCAACACTAGCTACCAATAATGTGTATATGAAGAAATTGTTCATGATCTTTCATAGTTATTGTTGTTCACTTGGTAACAACAGCAACAATAACACTTAGCAATTGATAACAATTTACTTTTTCATGAACATAATATGAAATCTGATTTAGTTATGATCATTTAATATCAAGAGAGTATGTTAAAGAGAGACAATAGTTGATAAATTTGCTCTCTTTATCTTTATATCTTTCATTTTAATTCTGTTTAGTTTTCTGAGAATCCTTGAAAGGAATTCCATTTATGCATAGTTTTTTAGATTATCTTTTTTTTTGTTATTGAAATACTATGTTCTTCTTAGAGAGATAAAGTGAGAGAGCTAGAGAGAGAAGTTGATTTTCACCCACATAATTGTGAGAGGGTATTACATATTACACAGTTTGCTAAATGCGTGATTGAGAGTAGGAAAATGCGCATAATGCAATGCGCAAAAGAGACTTTAGGGAGAGAGTACAAAAAGCTTTTCAATACGTACGTAGCAATGCTCTGGTAGCAATTTTTCGCTCAAATGTCCTTATTTTTTACTCTGTGCTAACTTTATACTAAACGCAATCGATTGCATCATAGTCACAGCTAATGGCTAACTATAACAAACACTCACACCTACTCACCTACTAACTGACTCATAAGCGAATGCGAGCATATACCAGCTAGGAAAGCGCAAACAACAAACACATGTACACACTATTACCAAATCAGCTATTACGTCTGCCTCCAAATGTGAGAGTAAACGTGTATTGTGTGGTGGTGTTTGAGTGTATTTGTGTAGATAGATGGAAGATCATCTATAGCGTTGAAGCAACCAACGACCAATGCTTTAACGCGATGTGGATGTGTGAACCGAAAAAGGGAGCGAAACCAATTTCGGCACCCCTTGAGGGGATCACAGTACCCCATAATAGAATACGGTGAGGCAGAGAGGGGACAGAAACGAGCGTACGATCGGTTTAGCAGAGATCGTGGCAAATAAACGGTATCAAATTGCCTCATATAAAAAGGAACATTACCGGCTGTGTGGGTCAGAACGGCTTTCGAACGCGTAAGTGCAACACCTGATGTTGATAAACTTTTTTTTTGTTCATTTAACTTGGATATTGGCTTTTTTCTATACTACTACTACACACTGATACTCTAAGTGTATCAAACATAAAGCTGCCAAACGAGAGGCCAAATTTTATTCTTGTGTGTGGAATAGTGTAAAAAATATTTTGAAATTATTTAGTGGTGTGTCCTGTATGAAAAAAGAAGGTCCTCAAAGTAACCTTCAGAATTGAAAACGAAAAAAAAATATCTATTTAATTAAAAAAGAGAAAAAAGTTACAAAAACTAAATAACTGAACTATAAAGATATGCAAAAACAAACAAAAATATAAAATATTTTAAAATGAGTGACTCTAATAATTAAAAAAAAACTCAATATAGCAGCCAGCAATAATTATGGATTACTCACCAATTTTGATAAATGGATTACCCAAACTGGATTAATTTCTAATAGAAAACCAATCAAAAACTCAAAAACACTATTACAAGGGGACATAACCTCAATTTTGTATATAATATGTGGCAACGCATAAAAACAAATGCTTGTGTAACAAGGCGTTAGTTAGTTATATTGTACAAATTAGGAAGAATTGAAAAATGCAACAGTTTTGAAACCATTTTGAAATATTAACTGAAATTCAAAAACGAATTTCCCATTTATTATTATAAAAATAAAAATAATTAACGATTATAAACAGATTGAAGAACAAAGTGACAAACTTAATTTACTCTTATTAACTTTCAAATTATTACATAATTTCAAATGTTAACTTCCAATGAAAGCTAGATTTGTTTTTAAACTTAGGATCCAAAACCAAACTATTACATAAGGTTTTGGAACTACATATTGACTTTAATCAATGAAATATTTGCAAATTAAAACAAAATTAACCTAAATTTTTTGAATAAATTCGAAAATTTTCTTTTTAATAATCAAAATTTATTCTAATCGTTTATAATTAAAGAATCATTGTAATTGAAAACAATAACATTTTAAAGAAATGTCATTAAGAAACAGTTTGAAAAGGAAATATCTCATTTATTTCAAAATATTAAAAAAAAAGAAACAAAAATTGGCTGAGTACCAAATCACTTGAAAAAAATAGCAAACAAATATTTCAATATTTCTAATACATATTTCAAATCTAAAAGAAAATTACAAAAAAAAACACTTTCATTATATTTTGATTAAAAAAATAAAACACAATTGTATTTTAGAAAATTTGATTTACGTTTGTTCAAAATATTATAAGATATTTCAAAACTTTGAATAGATCTCAAATCACAGACAGGCAACTAACGATTAGATCAGGTGAAGAGCAAGAAAAAGCTTTTTGCGTTGATTAGTTTTTTCTTTCTACATATGTATGTATATTTTCTATATCTGCAGATGTCTATATAAAAATTTGTACGTAGATACTTAGGTCAACCAAAAAAAAAATCCAATACAGAGAGTAATAACAAACGAGAGAGTGTTGCAAGGGAGCTCTATATGTATATCTATATATGTATATATATATCCATATATATATTTGTATGTATATAAATATTTGGTTATACTTAGACGTGTGTATATATCTGAAAGTTTCGAAATTATTTCGAACCAAAAATATATATATAACAACAACAAAAACAACATTAAACTATTTAAAAATAAACTCATAGACAATTTGTTGAAATTCTTAGATGTTTTCAAATCATTGCAATCTCGCACTTCGGTCGTTTTAGATCAAATCCTCTGGCGGATGTGTTAACGAATTCTAACGGATTTTCAAACGAATTTTTCTGATTTTAACTGAAAAAACGAAGCGATTAAAAAGGCTATTGTCCTTTTAAAATAAACGAAGCTTTTTTGTGTGTGAACAATACTGACAGTTGTGAATTAACTTTAACCAAAAAAAAAAAAAACTAGTAAGTGCAGTGACGGAGTTAGAAAACAAAGCAGACATTTTTTTAAATATTTTTTTTTTATAGAAGTGGAAATTATTTTGAATTGAAGTGAAATAATAAGCGAAATAAATATAAAAAATATATTCATTATGAATTAAATTATTATTTTTCAATTTAAATATTTTCAAAAAAAATATTTTCGAAAAACAATAAAATAATTTTAGTGATCTTAATTAAAATTGAAATTAACAATAATAATTAAAAAAAAAATTATTAAAGAAATATTTACAAATAATAATTAATTTAAAAAAGTTTAATGCAAAAATATCTGCAATAATTTTTAAATTAAAACCGAATTTTACATTATTTTTAAATAAAATAAAATTAAAAGTCTAAAATAAAATTTTATTTTACGCAAAAATTAAAAAAAAAATTAAATAAAATAAAATTAATAGTCTGAAATAATGTTTTATTTTACGTAATGTTTGAGTGACACAGTTATGTTGTATATAGATTTTGAATAAAAGACATTTCCGCTATTTTTCCTATTGACCAGTGATGGTGGTTTTTCATGAAGCTTTTTTTAATGCAACGCGTGCGCCTACAAATTCTTTAAATTTTTTGATGCTACATTCACTCACTCACTCACTGGCTCGCTCAGTCTTCTAGCCGATCTATAATTAGTAACAACCCACACCTTAAGTTTATATACAGATGTTAATGGTGGGTCGATCGGTGTGTCTGTCGGTCGTTCATGCAAATCGTTTCTAACACAAACAAAAAAAAAAAAAAACAAATACTATCAAAATACAAAATTTAGAAATGTGTTAGTGTGTTCACTTATGTTACGCACAGTAAAAGCAAAAGTCTTGTCACATAAAAAAAAAAAAACAAAAAACAAAAATTAATTTCGAAAATTAAAGAATTTTCTTATTATAAATTAAATGCTACTTAGTTAGTTTGTTTTTGTTTGTGCATGGGTATATGTATGAGTAATTCAGAGTAAATACTTGTAAATACCTACTCGCACAAACAAATATCCAATTACCACAGACAACGAAACGAAAACACAATAAAAGAGTAAAATACAGAAATAGGAAAATTTACTTATTTGGAATTTCGAAAATTATAATTGAGCAATTTCTTGAGGTATACACAAAAAACTGAGAGTAGGAAATCCAAGAGTAATCCATAGGAAATTAGGTCACCACTAAATAAGCAAAATATTTCAATAAAAAAAAAAAACAATAAATATTCATAAATATGTATATGTAATTTAAAAAAAAAACAAACAAACAAATTAATAACCACAGTGTTTTTTCTTTTTTCTATTACAGGGAAGCATTTGGGCTGAGACGACGAGATAAAAATTTATTAATTTTAAATTCTAAAACTATAAAAAAAGAAATTTTGCGTTTTTGCAAAAACTCTAAGCCCTATCTCAAACGAGTTTTTTTTTAATTAATTTTTTTTAAAAGCGAACACTAATTCAAAATGCCGCGTCCAATTGCTAGTCAGGAAGATGAGGATCCAGCCCCATACTTGTTTGTATCTTTGGAACAAAGGCGTATCGATCAATCGAAACCCTATGACTCTAAGAAGAACTGTTGGGTTCCCGATGAGAAAGAGGGTTATCTCCTTGGTGAAATTAAGGCCACCAAGGGTGATATCGTCAGCGTTGGCTTGCCCGGCGGTGAGGTAATACAAATCAAAACAATTCAACCATCCCGAGTGTTAAATTGCCACATAATTATCGAGTTTTGAAAATCAAACAATTTTATAATTTTCATTTTCTTAAATATTTCCTAAAATGGCAACAAAATGTTGGGATTTTTTGTCAGACTCTAAATTTATGAAACTAAATTTATGCACATGGAACAAAAATCCTATCACTTTTGTTGTGGGAGTGAAAATTTTAAAATTGTCCGCTTTTCTATAGGTAAAAGATTTCAAAGCCGATAAAGTGGATAAAACCAATCCACCTAAATACGAAAAAGTTGAAGATATGGCTGACATGACTGTCTTGAACACTCCTTGTGTCTTGCACAATTTGAGACAACGTTACTATTCCAAACTTATTTACGTAAGTGTCCCTTAACAAACCATACTAATCTTTATTTTCTTCCTTCTCTTTTTTCTATAACTCTATCTCTGAATAACAATAAAAATAAAAAAAAAAATCTCATAAATTGGGGTTTTGTCTTAAAAATGGGGTTAAAAACAAACAAACTAAATAATAATAAACGATAAAATAAAAGAGCAAAGATTTCAAGAAAGATCAGCTCCAACAAGTCAACCCTCCCAAATACGAAAAGGCTGAGGATATGTCCAACTTGACATACCTTAACGATGCCTCCGTACTTCATAACTTGAGACAACGTTATTACAACAAGCTTATCTACGTAAGTATGGCGGCAAAAGCTTTTAAATCAAGCTTTCAATGTTTTATGTTTTGTTGAATCATTCATTCCACTGTAACCCATTAAGTCCTTCAGTCTTATTAACATTTTCATAAAAATCTTCTGGAAATGGCCGCTTATTAAAAAATTTCTTGAAATTTCAAATTCGTTAACTTTAAAATATGTAAATCAAATTTAAATTAAACAAACAACAATTAATTGGCATTTATTTAGAAAAAAATATTAAAATTAGCTAACTCGAGCTTTAGAATTAAATTTTTTTTCTTTTTTGTTGTGTTTTGGTGCAACAATTTTATCTTATCTGGATGCGTAAAGGTTTAATTTGTGCACCCATTCATTAACAAATTATAAGGAAAATTTCTATTTATTCTATTTACTTCATTTTGTCAATATTTGTCAATAATATTACGCATAAATCCGCTTTAAACAATGCTCGCTATAATAAAACGCTAATAATTTGCTCTTATTACCACCAGTCTTGAGAATTTCAACTGGCCGATACTCCTGCACAAATACACAATGCGCCAATGAATCAGTATAAATGAACTCCAAACAAACTGGATACAAACTTATACCAATATGCGATGAATCATGCAAAAACACAATTCCCAAAATCACACAATAATTCGTTAAAATATGACAAAAACGAAGAATCCAAATTGAACATAAAAAAAACGAAAAAACTAGCATGTAACAGTTCAACTATGACTTAACTGAGCTGAGATTTTCATCATAATCCGAAATATTAGATATAAAAAACAAAAAAATCACCACCCCCCACTCCCAAAAAAAAAAAAATAAAAAAGATAAAATCATTTAAAACATGATCCCTTTTATTGTTTTATACCCTATAAAATTTTCCAATTTTAAACAAAATACATTGAGTGAAATCTAAAATCTGGCGACAATTTCCGTATATTTTTAATAGAAAATATACGAAATTTGAATTGCTGCTTAGATTTCGATCTATTATATATTTGTAACAGAAAAACTAACGTAATTTCTCTTTCAATTCCCTAAACTCCACAATGGCATTGCTAATTGTTAATAAAATATAGACCTACTCTGGTCTTTTCTGCGTTGCCATCAATCCTTACAAGCGTTATCCCGTATATACCAACCGTTGCGCTAAGATGTACCGTGGTAAGCGCCGTAATGAAGTGCCACCCCACATTTTCGCCATTTCTGATGGTGCCTACGTCGACATGTTGACCAACCACGTCAATCAATCTATGTTGATTACCGGTGAGTCTGGTGCTGGTAAGACTGAAAACACCAAGAAGGTAATTGCTTACTTCGCCACCGTTGGTGCCTCCACCAAGAAGGACGAGACCCAAAAGAACAAGGGTTCCTTGGAAGATCAAGTCGTACAAACCAATCCTGTTCTTGAAGCCTTCGGTAACGCCAAGACCGTCCGTAACGATAACTCTTCTCGTTTCGTAAGTATCAACTTGTCTTTTTTCTTGTTTACTATTAACAAATACTTAATGCACTCTCTTTCTCTCTCTCTTTCTCTTGGCACTTAGGGTAAATTCATCCGTATTCATTTCGGCCCCACTGGTAAATTGGCTGGTGCTGATATTGAAACTTGTAAGTATTAATCGTGTTAGAATTAAGCTGTGCAACGTTAAGTTTTTCTTTTACTTAACCCATTCGTTCACCTTCTCTCTTCTTACAGACTTGTTAGAAAAGGCTCGTGTCATCTCCCAACAATCTTTGGAACGTTCTTACCATATTTTCTACCAGATCATGTCTGGTTCCGTTGCCGGTGTTAAAGGTATACTTTCATGTTTCCATCTATATCACTATCACTCACTCTCTGTCATTCTCATTCTCAATTTCTCTTACGAGTATATATGTATTTGTCATTTTCATCTGTTGGTCTCCTCCATGTCTAGTTTTGAGTTCAATTGATGACCAATTGATCTTTACTCATACACATGTTCAAACACAATTTGAAATAACAATTGTCCTTTCTACACTTCTTTTTAGAATTCTTTTGTATTAGAAATCGAATTAAAATTTAACTCATTTTATTTTACACTCACTCACCCATAACATTTGCTATTATTTTATATAGATTATTGTTTGTTGTCCAACAACGTCTACGATTACCACATTGTCTCTCAGGGCAAGGTTACTGTTGCCAGTATCGATGATGCTGATGAATTCCACCTTACCGATGTAATTTCAATTTTTTTTTTTATTAATTATTCTTAATATTTTTTTAAATCTAACGCCTCTAATGCAATCTAAGCAGCAGCAACAATTATCAATTTTGTAGTTCAATCAACATTTTAACTCTTGTGTAGATTAAAATGTTAAAAGCCTCTAGAACAGAAAGTATTATAGAATGCTTTAACTTGCTAACAATTTAAATTAGAAAAAAGTATATAAAGAAAAAAGGTATATGAAGCAAGCGAAATGAATAGTTCCCCGATATATAATTCTAGGTTCTCTTTTGTTACTTTATCTCATCAACTTTTTGTTTCTTTCACTCACTTAACGAAACTCTTTCAAATGGTCTTACGATATTTGTATATACAAAGAATGATATTTCTGTTTGATTTTAATTGATATTTAACATACAACTCTGAATTGTTAAAATTATCTATATCTATATATGTATGTATGTATTTTATCGTATATAGAGATGACATTTTTAACACCACATATTGGTGATTATCCCGGAATATGTCAGGGTAAAACCAGGATACCCGGTGTCAACGATGGTGAAGAATTTGAATTAACCGATGTAAGTTGGGTTTGACTAAAAAGCAAAAAACAACAAATCAATCAAATCAGTTCAGCCCAAAACCCCTAGAGCCCTTTACTATCTACATATAAATAAACTTTAGAAAATATTTCTTGTTTAAATGTATAGAAATCTCAGACTTTCTCTCAACTTCTATTTCTCTTTCTCTCTCTCTCTCTCTATGTCTCTCTCTTGCTCACTCTCTCTCGTTTTATAAATATATTTTCTTTTTACTTTTCTCAAAACACCAGTTTGTATTTGATTATACAAAATATAAATATTATAAATTAGTAAATATTTATTATATAGTACATACTCGTACATACCTATACATACAATAAATAGTTTGTTTACTCCTTGTATATAGAAATAATTTTCATTAATTATTCCGGAATTTCTATCTCTTGAAATAAATATAAAAAACAATTCCGTTTGCCATATAAAAACACTCATTCTTTTATTGCTTACTCTTACTCTCACTCTTACTCTCAATCTTTGGTTCTTTCTCTATCTCTATAACCTATATCTCTCTGTATACACTGGCCCCAGCTTGTTTTTGAGAAATGTGTATGTAAATACACTTGTTGAAAATATTGACTTAAATCGAGTTAGGAGCAGGGCTCTGTTTTGGGTTTCCCAAGGGGAATGAAACAAACTTACAAAATTTAATTTAAAATTCTTCTTCCTAAAGGCACTGGGTTTTTTGATGTTTTACTGCAACTAATAAATGAACATGCCCGCTCCTAGCTTGGATTTATCGGATTGAATGGGATCCTGGTACGTTTCCTCTATGTAGATACACCTTGATGATGATCATAAAAACACACATATAACACCACCATTGTCCTTTGAAATAAATTCATAAAAATATGTTTCCATTAATAAGCGTTTTGAGTGTTAAAAACATGGACGTTTCGTATATACTACATGCATTGATTTTCCTCATCAATTAAAAGAGAAACTTAAAACTTAAATTTTTCATGACTTAGACTTGTGCTTCTTGTCGGACAACATTTACGATTACTATAACGTATCTCAGGGTAAAGTCACTGTACCCAACATGGATGACGGTGAAGAATTCCAGCTTGCCGATGTAAGTTCCACCAAAATGTCAGGGTATTAAACTCAAAAGAAAAACACAACTCCAAAACCAACTTCCCAAAATTACCAAAATTACTCGTAAAAAATTGTCACTCAGTCACTCTATCTGAGATGGCTACTTCCCACTCCTCATACAAACACCACAAACACACACATTTTTAATTTTAATTTTAATTTTCAGTTCGATTCTGTGTTTTCTTTTAAAACGTTTTTTATAATTATTTTGTACTGTGTATGGCCTCTCCTTGTTCTGAACTCTTGAAGTATTTCTGTCTTTCTGTCTCTTTCTGGATGAAGAAGAAGACGAAGAACAAGATTGAAAAAAGAAGAGTTCATTTTGATTTGGTATCCTTTCCCCTAATATTTGTGTTTGTAAGATTTGTAAGACTTGACGTGGTTTAGAGCTCCTATAAGATCTACAAATCGTTGACTAAAGTGGAATGAATGTTTTTGATTAAAAAAAGGCATGTGAAACGATAAAAATCCTCATTTGCTGTTGATTATTGAAGTACAAACCAACGACCAAACCATCAACAGAATACTTGATCGTGTCGTTAAAATTTACTGTTTTTACTATTTTTATATCAAGCTCATCATACATACTATACATTGATTTGAGTTTAGAATGCACGTTTTTATTGAATTTCATATTGTATATTTATAATTAGACATAAAAAAGTGTAAATTAAAATCCTCGCTCCGACTCCCCTCCGTAATTATCACTTTATTTTCCAAAATATCTTCATTGTTTTTAATTCCGGAATATTTTTACTCATTTCTTTTGTAATTAATGTAAAATTCCATACAGAAATTAAGGAATGTTTGTTAAATTTTATTAAAAATCCATTAAAACGGATTTAACTTGTTAAGAGAAAATAGTTCACAGGAATGATAAATTAAAATGTTTAGGTGTAATTTTGCTTACAAAAAAGAATAATAAACGAAAAATTATAAAACCTAACCAAAAGTAACTTATCTAATATCAAATCACTAAAAATAAAAAGCTTGAAATTTTACTAAAATTAAATTTAAGAAACAGTAACCACATAACAAATGAATTTTCAAATATAATATAGAAATTAGGCATGCAACTCACCCAATAGAAACAATTAAAACTCACCATAAACTCAACTTGAAAAACGCTTCCCAATTGGCTTTTTTATACCCACAAATATGTGAAACATAAACAGCAACAAATTAGGCAAAATTTTAATGTAACATTTTCTACTCGTTCCCTTTTATAAAAAAAAAAATATAGCAAGCCTTCGATATCTTGGGCTTCACCAAGCAAGAGAAGGAAGATGTCTACAAAATCACCGCCGCTGTCATGCACATGGGTGGTATGAAGTTCAAGCAACGTGGTCGCGAAGAACAGGCTGAACAAGATGGTGAAGAAGAAGGTGGCCGTGTTGCCAAGTTGTTCGGTTGCGATACCGCTGAATTGTACAAGAACTTGTTGAAACCCCGCATTAAGGTCGGTAACGAATTCGTCACCCAAGGTCGTAACGTACAACAAGTCACCAACTCCGTCGGTGCTCTCTGCAAGGGTGTCTTCGATCGTCTCTTCAAATGGTTGGTCAAGAAGTGTAACGAAACTTTGGATACCAAACAAAAACGTCAACACTTCATTGGTGTATTGGATATTGCTGGTTTTGAAATTTTCGACGTAAGTTTTCAGTATTCCACAAACACACACATACATACATATATACACATTCACACACACACACACCTAGACAACTACATTTATCACTTATGGCACTCTGTGAATAGATACATACCCTTATTAAGATTTAGTAACGCTCTTTATAGGGCTATTCACAGAAGAGCACAGGGATACATAAAGAAAAGTACGTACATTTCTGAAATGCTCATACTTTTCATTTATCCCCACAAACAAAACAAACATCAGAATTAACACATTCATACTCGAATGGGGATTATTTCAAGAAAAAAACAAAGAAAACAAAACTACTTACTTAATCTTATACTGCACGAGTGTGCTCCTTCACTGACTTGCTCACTTACTCTCTGTAGTACAACGGCTTCGAACAATTGTGTATCAACTTCACCAACGAGAAGTTGCAACAATTCTTCAACCATCACATGTTCGTATTGGAGCAAGAAGAATACAAGAAAGAAGGTATTAACTGGGACTTTATCGATTTCGGTATGGACTTGTTGGCTTGTATCGATTTGATTGAAAAGGTGCTTAAAAGACAATTATTCACGTAAATGTTAGTTAACTGTCCCATTGTGAAAACCCCCAGCCGTTTGTCTCTATTGAAATTGAACTGTTGTGAAAGCACAGTTGCGAAAGCACTGTAAAGTTAAATTATGCATACTTGCAAAAGCAGTATAGATTTGACTTTACAAAGCTTTTCCTTTCATTGCTTAAAAAGCACAATTTTTTTTTGTCTGCACCACCTCTTGTTATATTTTATTATTATTGTATTTAGTGGAAATGAAAAGCTATGGCTAATGGGTTCTTAGCAATTCAGAAATTTCAAATGCAAACAAATTTAACGGAAACAGGTAAATTTTGTATATACTCGTATGTATGTATATCTCTCTATGTATGCACTTATCGAAAAACATCAAAGCACAACCAAACATTGAAAAGCACTTATTTATTTGTATGTTCACAATGTCACACACTTTCTATTTACACAATGTATCCTCGCTATTGAATGTTACCCAATTTTAGTACAACGGCTTTGAACAATTGTGTATCAACTTCACCAACGAGAAGTTGCAACAATTCTTTAACCATCACATGTTTGTGTTGGAACAAGAAGAATACAAGAAAGAAGGCATTGACTGGGCCTTTATTGATTTCGGTATGGATTTGTTGGCCTGTATCGATTTAATTGAAAAGGTTTGTCTTAAAGCAACTGAAAAGTAAAAACTAAACTTTAACTAAAACCACGGGCCAAATCAAATGTTCCTTCTCTTATTTCTTACTTTAGCAGAATGTAATAAATGAGATTATTTACAGTTTTCGAACATCACTTGGAATTAAGACTCTAGTGATGGGACACACTTTTCTTCTTGCACGTTCTCAACTACATAAAAAACAATCATATGAACACAAGGACTTTACACCATCTGTTATCTATCCAAAATTATCTATAGCACTATCCTTTTTGTATTGTCATGTATTTGATTTGAATTTCTTAAAATTTTTCTTTTATCTTCGACTATCTATACTGTTACATACTATCTATCTAAAAAATCAAAAATTGTCTCGAAATCCTTGATTGATAAATAGTTCAATGGTTTCGAACAATTGTGTATCAACTTCACTAATGAGAAGTTGCAACAATTCTTTAACCATCACATGTTTGTGTTGGAACAAGAGGAATACAAGCGCGAAGGCATTGAATGGGCCTTTATTGATTTCGGTATGGATTTGTTGGCCTGTATCGATTTAATTGAAAAGGTTTGTCCTTAAAAAAGTAAAAAAAAAAACAAAAAAAAGATTGGCCTCAAATTAATCGAATGAAAACAAAACATGCTTTAAGTTTATATTTTTCCATTATCACTTCAACTTAAGACTTAAGTGATAAATAAATACGTTTATTTTGCTTCACCACAAATTCCTCCCAGAAACCCCCGAAACGAAAGATATAATGAGAATCAAATTTACCACACATCCGGTCAAAACATAAAAGTTTCCCAAATAAAAGTGCTCTAAAAGCACCTAAATCCCCATGAATCATTTACGAAAAAAAAAGAAAACAACAGATGTATGTATAATCACTAACCTCATTAATTGCATACCCATCACAACCACAAATATTTATTCATCTCTTATACCCCACCCCCAACTCCGTAACTAATCCATGTATCAAAAATTATTCTAATTCCTTCATACAGTTCAATGGTTTCGAACAATTGTGTATCAATTTCACAAACGAAAAATTGCAACAATTCTTCAATCATCACATGTTCGTTTTGGAACAAGAAGAATACAAGCGCGAAGGCATTGAATGGGCCTTCATCGATTTCGGTATGGATTTGTTGGCCTGTATTGAATTGATTGAGAAGGTATACACTTAAGAAAACCGACCACTGATCAGTGCTACAATTTCTCTTTTTTTAACTACTTAATTGTACTCTTAAAAGAAACTACTCTTCTAAACAAAACGTAGCGTTGAAACGTAAAACTAAAGCTTTTTACTAAAACAAAAGCAAAAAGGAAAGAAAAAATATCACACTATCACTATCAATAACTATATCTCCTTAACAATTTTCCCAGTCTTTCCCATGCTCTAACTATGCTAGATATGTTATTGTTGTCAAATAATCATAATTTTAAGAATTTTCTCATTTAGCCATTAAAACAAAGTCTGTCAAAACTATCTATGTATCTCTCTCTCTATGCTTTCTAAAAGAAAAACTAACAAATTTCTTTGGTATTGGTAAGTACCGTAAAAAAATCTGTACTAAAAGTGGCTCGTTAAAATATTGTAGAAAATCTAACCCAGTTATAGCAAAAATGCTAAGAAAAATAAACTAATGAATTTCTTTAATTTTTCTCTTCTTGTTATTTTGCAAATATAGCCTATGGGTATCTTGTCCATCCTTGAAGAAGAATCTATGTTCCCCAAGGCTACTGATCAAACATTCGCTGAAAAGTTGACCAACACTCACTTGGGCAAATCTGCTCCCTTCCAGAAGCCCAAACCACCAAAGCCTGGTCAACAAGCTGCTCATTTCGCCATTGGCCATTATGCTGGTGTTGTATCCTATAACATCACCGGTTGGTTGGAAAAGAACAAGGATCCTTTGAACGACACTGTTGTCGATCAATTCAAGAAGTCCCAAAACAAATTGCTGATAGAAATCTTTGCTGATCACCCTGGTCAATCCGGTGGTGCTGAGCAAGCTAAGGGTGGTCGTGGTAAGAAGGGTGGTGGCTTCGCTACTGTATCTTCAGCCTACAAAGAACAATTGAACAGCTTGATGACCACCTTGCGTTCAACCCAACCTCATTTCGTACGTTGCATCATTCCCAACGAAATGAAACAACCTGGTCTCGTAGATGCTCACTTGGTTATGCATCAATTGACCTGTAACGGTGTACTTGAAGGTATCCGTATTTGCCGTAAAGGTTTCCCCAACAGAATGGTATATGCTGATTTCAAGCAACGGTAAGTTAATCATCGAGCACGATCTCAAACAAAAACATCACTTAGGGTCAATATATTTTATTTGAGCATCGTTGTTGTCATCGTCTTCTACTTCCACAGGAACAGACTTTTAGGAGCCCATCTTTCACTTTTACTTTCTTAGCTTCAATAATTTTATTAAAAAGTCTTTAATTTCTTTACTCTCCAACATACAGTTATATGATTTTGGCTCCAGCTATTATGGTTGCTGAAAAACAACCCAAGAATGCCGCAGCCAAGTGTTTGGAATCTGTCGGTTTGGATGCCGATATGTACCGTATTGGTCACACCAAGGCACGCAAGCTATATATCAACAATATAACCCTTCACCCCAATATATGTAGTGAATCCCCCGTAGTAGTGTTATCCACTTATGTGTAGTATTTGTGATCCTTGGTGCTGTACCTTGTGTACTCTACTCTCGTTTCTTGTTTTTCACTTGTTTCTCTCAATATTGGGCATAGTTTGATATCGCTCTCCCTCTCTCTCTCTCTCATTTGCTGTCAATAATAGTAATATTACTAATCTGCAATTGGGGATAGAGAGAATGAGCGTGACCATTTTATGCTTTATGTAGACATTGTTTGATACACTTATGTAGATTATAGATTATTCCACAATCACAACTCCCATAGGTTCAAGTACGAAAAGGATTCGTACATACACATGTACATTGTGCATACATATATTAATTAGTTAATAACACACTTTTAATTTTAACTGTATACTTTAACATTTCAACTTCTGCACTATTCGTTTAGTTCCCAATAATATAAAAAATACTAAATATAATTTTATTTAAAAGTGGACTCAATGGTATCAATCTCTAGAATTGTTTACGTACTTTGTCGTCCAAAGAGTTCTTAACCATTGAAAAGGTTTTAAACCGGCGCGTTTATATGGTTTACTTGATTTATATTAATTACATTACTCGTACACTCTCACTCTCACCGAATGTTTGCAATATGTTACACACTCACTTTATGTTATCACACTATATTTGTGTTTGTGTTCCACAGGTATCAAATTATTAATCCAGGTGGCATTGTAGGCGTTGCTGATATCAAGAAGCAATCTCAACTTATTCTTGAATCAACTCCTCTAGATCCCGATATGTATCGTATCGGCCATACCAAGGCATGATATACATATATATTAATTTTTCTTTTATTAAAATGTTGCCAATTTAGAAATTTTCGAATTCCCCCTCTCCAACCAGTTCAGAAAAAAATCAACCGTTATATTAGAAATAAACGGTGTGGAATGATGATGATGTTGTATGATCAGAATCACAAGGAATGTTGCATAAATCATGTCTTGCATTTTTCTCTTACTCTCTTGTGCATGTGAGAAATGTTGATCGATTTATTACAGTCAACAGCCACAATCAGACACGAAATAATTACTTTACTATACGATACTATATATTTACATTAAAATCATAATTAAATAAAATTACCTTAATTACATACATACATCATTATACATACATATATATTATTCCTCACTTTTGTTTTTATTATACTTATTGTTTATTTATTATTTACCCCCTCCGACAAACAATTAGCTACCAAATTTTGAATCCTAAAGGTATTAAGGACCTTGAAGATCCCAAAAAATGTTCCAAGATTCTCATTGAATCCACGGAATTGGACTCAGATCTTTATCGTATTGGTAACACAAAGGCATGTTATCACAACAGTATCACTACTATTCACTTTTACATTATACAAAGCCGCGCAGCAAAAAAAAAAACACTATTTAAGAAATTGCAAACATTTAAATAGCTATTGATGGAAAGCTCTATTTGCACACTTGTTTTAGTACAATAGATGAAGAGCCTTTTAAAAGCACTTGAACAGTGTTGGTCTCTTTCGTAAAACATTAAGTTTCTTTAAACCCTCGAACAGTAGAAACTCTATATTAAAATTATTATCAATAAACACATCTATATGCCTAGAAAAGCGTTCAACTGACGTGGTCTTATAGAAACTAGGGTTGTATGCAATTCGTACTTCCCCATCCCCAATACACCGTTTACATAAACACTCATAAACTTGTAGTAGATTTGAAGTAGTTTGATTTATTTTGATTTATTTTTTATTCATACACTTTAATAACACATCATTATTACACTATTGCCATTATGTAGTTACCAGATCCTTAACCCCAAAGGTATCAAGGGCATGGATGATCCCAAGAAATGCACCAAGGTTTTGGTTGAATGCACTGAACTTAACGATGATCAATACCGTTTGGGTAACACTAAGGCATGCATCTCCAATTTTCATTCATTATTGCTACTTCCACAAACAATGAAAATTCTTCACAAAAAAAAAACACACCCACACACATGCAACCTTATTTAAAGATATATTTATTTTTTTCTTAACTGCCTGCCAACCTCTGCTGTCCGATCCTCTACACAACCTACTTAAAACAAATAAGAAAGCAGTTTGAAACAAGTCTGAAAACTTGCCAATACTGCTGGTCCTAAAACTTTATAATATTGAATGACCTTGTCCCCAGCACTTTTCCTTATTATTATTTTTTTTTTGGGTTTATTTTAGTACCGAGAACCCTAATGGGATAAAGCCTTAGCAACAGGTCAATTCTGCTCTAAGGGTTTGAGGTCTTTAGTTTGTTTTCATTTACATATACATAACTATTTATATTTTTTTAATATCCATTATTTATTTATTTAATTTATTTTTTTATTTTTAACTAAGTTTTTCTTTATTTATTTTATATAAAATCATTTTTTACACCTACACCTACGCCTACACCTACACCTACAAACGAAAAACGCTCACATGCCCATAAATTAAACGCATCCTTAATTTATCACATGTCCTTTGATAAATGAAACCATGATCGCAAAACCAAATACAGCTACCAGATCATGTGTCCCAAAGAGATTAAGGGTGTTGAGAAAGATATCAAGGCTACTCAAATTATTATTAATTATATTGGTTTGCCTGATGATCAATACCGTATCGGTCACACCAAGGTATATAATTGACAATATACTTGCCAACCATCAACCAACCAAACAAAAAAAATAAAAACAAAATCTAAATTCATATTCATACCATTTTGTACATACATACATATGTAAATCATTCGAAACTTCTAACCTCATTTTTTAAACTTTAGAACCACTAATTTATATTATTTGTAAATGTTGTCCTTTTATTTGTTGTGTTTTTTCTGTTTCTAAATTAACTTTCCTTAGTCTCCTTTAAAAGCGGAGAATTTTACTAATTTCTATACGAAAATGTGTTTTTGAAGAATTAAGCTTTGCAAAAAAAAAAAATATGTTTCAGCAAAGGATTAAAAACAAAAAACATTTGAATATTTGGCAAACATTCCAAACGTCATCAAACTTTGCTGGAACATTATAAATGTTGCTTTAAGAAAGTCAAGAAATGCCGCAGAATGTTAGATGTTAATATATTTATCTTTTCTTTTCCCTATAAACAATTGCGCTTCCCGAAATTGTTGTTGCGTTTGAAATGTTTAACAATATCTAGGTGTTCTTCCGTGCCGGTGTCTTGGGTCAAATGGAAGAATTCCGTGATGAACGTTTGGGCAAGATCATGTCCTGGATGCAAGCCTGGGCTCGCGGTTACTTGTCCCGCAAGGGCTTCAAGAAATTGCAAGAACAACGTGTTGCCCTCAAGGTCGTGCAACGCAACTTGCGCAAATATTTGCAATTGCGTACCTGGCCCTGGTACAAATTGTGGCAAAAGATCAAGCCTTTGCTCAATGTATCCCGTGTTGAAGATGAAATTGCTGTAAGTATACACCCAAATAAAAGCAATTATACTGCTGGCTGACGTGTTGGTTGCACATGGAGCTGGTTACGAATGACGCAGATGCTCTGCAGTGTTGCTCTTAGCTACAATAGCAACAAATCAAACCATTTGAATGCCATGTAGGCCGAATACAGTACCTCCTGCAAGCAAGAAAAGAACACAAATCATAAATTTATTAATATATTGAGGTGCTTGGTATTCAAAAACTATTTGATTTTATATATTACACTATAGTGCTCAATTCACTCAATACCCAACCAAAAAAGCACATACATACATACATACATACTCACAAGATGTACGAATACATACATATATTTTCGCTATTGTCAAAGGAATTCTTTGCGTGATTTCTTCTGCTGGCAACGCACTAACTAGCATATGCAATTTTTCGAGTGTATGAATATAAAATTGAAAACAAGACCCTCAAATATTTGAAATTTTCGCCTGGCAATGCAAGAACAAATCATACTTATTTAGCAGCTGTTGTTGCAAATAATATTCATCTCTACTTAATAATCAAATGCTTATTTCAATTACAATGTTTTTTCCGTTCCGTTCCGTTTTTAACAAATTCAAAATAATTGAAAAAATATTGAAATTTCTAGTTTATTTAAAACTTGCTCCACCTACGCATAAATGAATTTATCATGATGATGAGGATGATGACTAAATTATTATTGATTTGGTGGCTAGATTTTTAATAAAAATATTAAACTTAAATCTATTTTCAGAAGTACAACTCATTCATTATCGAATACCTAAATCCATTTCAAATTTAATTATAATAACAAATATGACCTACTTATACATGTGCACTCGTATATGCAAATACACACACATACCATGGCGATACAAAAACAGATTTTATCTGGAATATTTTCCCAACATATTTAGCTAATTAATGAGTTTAGGAAATGTTATTTTGGCCATAGATATTGGCTTATTAATTTACATTTCGTGAATTTTGCCATGAACATCAGCGCCACTCGAACCCATACAAACGAGAACAAACATTTATAACTAAATCTTAGCCACATCTGTATTGGTGTACAGAAATATTTATGGCTCTTTTCCGTTGGCCTAACCTCTGGTGATTTGTTGAAAAAATCAGTTTTTTATGAATTAATTAATTAACAAAGTGAACAAGTGTGATGTTGTTCTTGCCCCTTAACTACGAAACTATTGCCAACTCAAAGTTCTGTCTGTCTGTCTGTATACTATGTACACTGCTGCCTGCCACATTCAATTAACAAGGTACTCTTTCTAGCCACATTTTCTACTCAAAAATGGGTGCAAAAATAAACAAAAAACAGCAACAGCACCTATTTCTGATATGATACAATTTGTCTAAAAGATGAGTAATTAATAATTACCGCAATGATATCCACATAAGCACACACGCACACACTTTCACCATTGTATGTGAGTGTATTGAATTCTAATCATTTAAAATTTCCATTAATGTTGCAAGAGTAAGAGAGATGCCAAAAAACAGAAATTGCAAAAAAACACACCTGTGTCAAATCGATCGTTTAGCATGATCGTTAAAGAAAAATTCTGAAAATGATGAAGCATACCAAGTGTGCATAAATTATGAGTAAGTACTCAAAAGATACACACTCAAATAATTATAAAATATGTACATGATTCGATTTGATATTGTGGGGCGTTGCTAATTAGAATTAATTTTAATTTTGAAAATTCATCGAGCACTTTGCAATTGCAAGCATTCCAGTTGTTGACCAGTAGCTAAACGGATCTAATAGTTACCTGGGCTAAAGCGAACATAATTCATAATTCATCTAAACGATTTAAACGAACACCAAGCAACTATAGCTGCAGCAATATAAACGATTTAAATAACTTCATAAATAATAAATAATAAATTAATTTCAAAACTATTTAATTTGAAAACATAATAGTGGAGTTTTAAAGAAATTTATTAGAAAAAATAAAGAAATAAATAAATAATAATAATAATAATAATTTAAAATGGCTGAAGATAAAAAAGTCAAGAAATCTAAAAAATCTGATAAAAGCGAAAAATCTGACGAAGTTGGCTCAGCTACACCACCAGCTGAAGCAAAAGCTTCTACTGATACTCCCAATAACCAAGAGGATACATCAACAGAAGAGATATCTGCTGTGCAACAAGAGCCAGTCGCCTGTGAAACGACACCAGCTCCTGTACAAGAACCTGAACCAGCAGTGCAACCACCACAAGTCCCTGCTTCTGAGTCCATTAATAAATCTTCTAATTCTGATTTACAGCGTCTTGAAGAGAAGGCTAAGAAGGCTGAAGAAGCTCATGCTGCCGAAGTTAAGGTACGCAAGGAATTGGAAGCCCTTAACGCTAAATTGTTAGCTGAAAAGACTGCCTTGTTGGACTCCTTGTCCGGCGAAAAGGGTGCTTTGCAAGACTACCAAGAAAGATGCTCTAAACTCCAAGCTCAAAAGAACGACCTCGAAAATCAATTGCGCGTAAGTATTAAAAAAAAGAAAAAACCCACTAAAAATTCCCAATGAATTGTGGAAATCAGTGAAGCAAATTATTTCTTCTTCATTTAAATTGCGCCCCTCAAAAGTTAAAATAACGGAACAATTTTCGTAATTGAATTTAATTAAAAATGATTGGTGATATGCTTTGATTTCCTAAAAAATGGCAATTTTTGTGCTAAATATAGAGTTTATATAATTTGTATTAATCACACACGACATTATTATTTAATTTTTTGCAAATAGGACATTCAAGAGCGCTTGACCCAAGAGGAAGATGCCCGCAACCAATTGTTCCAACAGAAAAAGAAGGCTGATCAAGAAGTCTCTGGCCTCAAGAAGGACATTGAAGACTTGGAATTGAACGTCCAAAAGGCCGAACAAGATAAGGCCACCAAGGACCACCAAATCCGCAACTTGAACGATGAAATCGCCCACCAAGATGAACTCATCAACAAATTGAACAAGGAGAAGAAGATGCAAGGTGAATCCAACCAGAAGACTGGTGAGGAACTCCAAGCCGCTGAAGACAAGATCAACCACTTGAACAAGGTCAAGTCTAAGTTGGAACAAACCTTGGATGAATTGGAAGACTCCTTGGAACGCGAGAAGAAATTGCGTGGTGACATCGAGAAGTCTAAGCGCAAGGTTGAAGGTGACTTGAAACTTACCCAAGAAGCCGTCTCCGATTTGGAACGCAACAAAAAGGAATTGGAACAAACCATCCAACGCAAGGACAAGGAATTGTCTTCCATCACCGCTAAATTAGAAGATGAACAAGTTGTTGTCAGCAAGCACCAACGCCAAATCAAGGAATTGCAAGCCCGCATCGAAGAATTGGAAGAAGAAGTTGAAGCCGAACGCCAAGCTCGCGCCAAGGCTGAGAAACAACGTGCTGATTTGGCTCGCGAATTAGAGGAATTGGGTGAACGTCTTGAAGAAGCCGGTGGTGCTACTTCTGCCCAAATTGAACTCAACAAGAAGCGTGAAGCTGAACTCAGCAAATTGCGTCGTGACTTGGAAGAAGCCAACATCCAACATGAATCCACCTTGGCTAACTTGCGCAAGAAGCACAACGATTCTATCGCTGAAATGGCCGAACAAGTTGATCAACTCAACAAATTGAAGGCTAAGTAAGTATTCTAATATCTTGAAATATTTCTCTCCAATTTGTTTCTTTAAAAGTTGTAGCTGTGGAGAAAATGATTGTACTGTCAGCCGTCTTTGTACTGTAGTCCTGAACTCTGTGTTTACCATTATTTAAATGTGTTTCTAATGAAAGAAAATATTAAATTTTTTTATAAAATTTCTCCCTATTATAACAGGGCTGAACACGATCGCCAGACTTGCCACAATGAGTTGAACCAAACTCGTTCTGCCTGCGATCAAATGGCTCGTGATAAGGTAATGATTCCTTTTGAGGATCATCACACATCTTTCACAAATTACACAATAATACCCCTTTTTTGTACAAAACCTCCCCCCCAAAAAATACTCACGCACACATAGAAAGTAAAGGAATTTAAAAAGCGGCATTTCTCTCTTTATCTTTCAACGGCTACAATATGGATTTACAAGAAGCAACCACCGTCTTGTTTTGATTTAATATAATATTTCCCCACACACACATTTAACACAATCTAACTAAAACAAAAACTTACTTTATCACCAATCTAGGGCTGAAAAGGAGAAGAACGAATACTATGGTCAATTGAACGATCTCCGCGCTGGTGTTGACCACATTACCAACGAGAAGGTATAGATACTTTTGACTCCTTTAATTAGAATCGAAAAACGCCGCTGTACATTTTGCTGATTATTATTGTAGATTTGAGAGAGTCAGTTTGTGAATCTTATGGTCATGCCTGGGATTCTCGAATGAAGCTCGGATAGTTTTGCTTTGAAACTGATGAATCTCATGGTCTTGTCTTTAACAAGATTGTGATTTTAACATAGTAGACTATTTGTTAAAATACTTTACTGCCGCACTAATCCCTGCCAAAATATGTAGAATCCTTGCTAACAAATTACTAATTGTACATAGTATACACAACTGCCAAACACAAAATTACATTTCCCTGGTATTTCAGTGCATTACTAATTGTCAATTTTTGTTCTTTTACCAATTACTCGATAAATAGGCTGCCCAAGAGAAGATTGCCAAGCAATTGCAACACACCCTCAACGAAGTCCAATCCAAATTGGATGAAACCAACAGAACCCTCAACGACTTCGATGCCGCCAAGAAGAAGCTTTCCATTGAAAACTCCGACCTTTTGCGTCAATTGGAAGAAGCTGAATCCCAGGTTTCCCAATTGTCCAAGATCAAGATCTCCCTCACCACTCAATTGGAAGACACCAGACGTTTGGCTGATGAAGAAGGCCGCGAACGTGCTACCCTTTTGGGTAAATTCCGCAACTTGGAACACGACTTGGATAACCTCCGTGAACAAGTAGAAGAAGAAGCTGAAGGCAAGGCTGATTTGCAACGTCAACTCAGCAAGGCTAACGCTGAAGCTCAAATCTGGCGTAGCAAGTACGAATCTGATGGTGTTGCCCGCTCTGAAGAATTGGAAGAAGCCAAGAGGAAGTTGCAAGCTCGCTTGGCCGAAGCCGAGGAAACCATCGAATCCCTCAACCAAAAATGCATTGCCCTCGAGAAGACCAAGCAACGCTTGTCCACCGAAGTTGAAGATTTGCAATTGGAAGTCGACCGCGCCAACGCTATTGCCAACGCTGCTGAGAAGAAACAAAAGGCCTTCGACAAGATCATTGGCGAATGGAAACTCAAGGTTGACGACTTGGCTGCTGAACTTGATGCCTCCCAAAAGGAATGCCGCAACTACTCAACCGAATTGTTCCGTCTCAAGGGTGCCTACGAAGAAGGTCAAGAACAATTGGAAGCTGTCCGTCGTGAAAACAAGAACTTGGCTGATGAAGTCAAGGACTTGCTCGACCAAATCGGTGAAGGTGGCCGCAACATTCACGAAATCGAAAAGGCCCGCAAACGCTTGGAAGCCGAAAAGGATGAACTCCAAGCTGCCCTCGAAGAAGCTGAAGCTGCTTTGGAACAAGAAGAAAACAAGGTATTGCGTGCTCAATTGGAATTGTCCCAAGTTCGTCAAGAAATCGATCGCCGCATCCAAGAGAAGGAAGAAGAATTCGAAAACACCCGCAAAAACCACCAACGTGCTCTCGATTCCATGCAAGCCTCCCTCGAAGCCGAAGCCAAGGGTAAGGCTGAGGCCCTTCGCATGAAGAAGAAGTTGGAAGCTGACATCAACGAATTGGAAATTGCTTTGGATCACGCCAACAAGGTAAGTGTTTTCAACCACAGCTCTAATTTCACCCAAATAAAGAGTTGCACACATTGTGGAACTGTAGTACTAATTAATTTTATTTTTCACAATATTTAGGCTAACGCCGAGGCCCAAAAGAACATCAAACGCTACCAACAACAACTCAAGGATATCCAAACCGCCCTTGAAGAAGAACAAAGAGCCCGTGACGATGCCCGCGAACAATTGGGTATCTCCGAACGTCGTGCCAACGCTCTCCAAAACGAATTGGAAGAATCCCGCACCCTTCTCGAACAAGCCGATCGCGGTCGTCGTCAAGCCGAACAAGAATTGGCTGATGCCCACGAACAACTCAACGAAGTTTCTGCCCAAAACGCCTCCATCTCCGCTGCTAAGAGGAAGTTGGAATCTGAACTCCAAACACTCCACTCTGATTTGGATGAATTATTGAACGAAGCCAAGAACTCCGAAGAGAAGGCCAAGAAGGCTATGGTTGATGCTGCCCGTCTCGCCGATGAACTCCGCGCTGAACAAGATCACGCTCAAACCCAAGAGAAACTCAGAAAGGCCCTTGAACAACAAATCAAGGAATTGCAAGTCCGTTTGGATGAAGCTGAAGCCAACGCTCTCAAGGGTGGCAAGAAGGCTATCCAAAAATTGGAGCAACGTGTCCGTGAATTGGAGAACGAATTGGATGGTGAACAAAGAAGACACGCCGATGCCCAAAAGAACCTCCGCAAATCCGAACGTCGCGTTAAGGAATTGAGCTTCCAATCTGAAGAAGACCGCAAGAACCACGAACGTATGCAAGACTTGGTAGACAAACTCCAACAAAAGATCAAGACATACAAGAGGCAAATCGAAGAAGCCGAAGAAATCGCCGCCCTCAACTTGGCCAAATTCCGCAAAGCCCAACAAGAACTTGAAGAAGCCGAAGAACGTGCCGATTTGGCTGAACAAGCCATCAGCAAATTCCGTGCCAAGGGACGTGCCGGTTCCGTTGGTCGTGGTGCCAGCCCCGCGGTAAGTGTCCAAACAAAAATCATCCATCTCTAAATTCGAATGCTTTCTATCAACTGCCAACCATTTGCCAAATAATAACGAATCATTTTCTCTTTATTATTCTATTTCAAAACAAATCTCTTGCAATTACCACATGCAGATTTAAAAAACGCAAAATGGCACTGTAAATGATTCACACGGTCCACATAGAGATTCAATTAGCAAAAATAAAAAGAGAAACTAGATCATAAGTAAAAGCTTTATGCATCTCTTTTCAACAAAAGAAATGCAACATTCAACATTCAATTTATTACTTTAAACCAAATCGAAAAAATATATTTAAAAAACCAAAAAAATAAACAACCAGCTTACAAACCCAAACAAATTTCATCACCAAAAGCATCAATCTCATCGCAAATACTAAAAAACAAAAAAGAGTCATAGTCAAATAAAAACAGTAGAAATCGAGCTGAATTAGAAATATCTCTGCTTTTTTATAACGAAAATCAAATAAAATAATTTTATTATTATTAATACTACTTATACTACAACAACTTCAACTACTACTACTATTATAATTGTATATGTATGTGTGTGTGTACAACAACAGCCGGCAGCGTCTAAAGGTGGTCGCAAAAGTGTGCTGGACCAGTAAACTATCTTTCGTTACATTTGTAAGTGCCAAAGGGCCCAGAGCTCACATCTCTCTAATCCTGCACTCCCGAATCCAAATGAAAACAGTCAAATGTTTCGTTTTGTCAATCCTGTTAAACCATTGAATACACACATACTCGATACGTACATATACATATTTTGAACCTTATCACTACTTGCACTTGTAACGTGTGGAGTTGTTTGTTCTCCTTTCACCACATCTCTCTCTCTCACCACCACTATTTCTCTATATCTCTCATTATGCTGATATGAGCAGTGCAGAGAAAAAGAAACATAGGAAATCATTATCCTACAAAGATCATTTATTTCATTCGAGGAGAAACTTATTTCTCGCTTTCAACAATATTCCTCTCATTCTGAGTTTTGTATTGTATTGTAACGTATTCAGTAATATGTTGTTAATATTGTTCTCTTGGCGATAAATATGTCATATTTGTTGATTTATTGGTTTATTGAATCATGCATGCTTGTATTGTAAAACTTTTCTCTTCATCCTTGTGCTTACATCTATTTAATAAATTCGTTTTGTCTTTCTCTCTCCCTCTACAGCCCCGTGCTATGTCCGTGCGGCCACAATTGGACGGTATGGCTTTCCCACCAAGATTCGACCTTGCTCCCGAAGATTTCTAAATGCCATTAAAACATTTTAATTTATTTTATTAATGCTATTTCATAATTATTTTATTTTAATTTAATTTATAAATATTTTACAACACTTTTTGTTTTTCTAATTAAAAAAAAAAAAGAAATAAAAAACAATTTAAAAAATTTATCAAAAAAACAACTATAAACAATCGAACGACGGGAGGATAAGAATGCACTTAGGCATAAAAATCACAACAAAACAATACTAATACTAGAAATAGTATCTAACTAAATGTATTTTGTAAAATACCAACCAACATAAGAAAGAAGCCTTTTGAAGGACAAACAAAAAAATTATGAAAAGTGAAAAGAATAAATAAGAAAGAATGAAAGAATTAACTTTTTCTAGTGTAGTAACTTTCGCCATAAATGCTCTGACATCAGAACACACAACCTTTACTCATATTGTTGTAAACTGAAAACTACAAACACAAACAAGATAAATATTTTATTTTTTTATATATAAAATTATAATAATTTTTGTATTATGAAAAACATGACTTAAGCACCGTCATAAAAATTAATACTCATGCATATATATGTAGGTTTAGGTTTAAATCTAGTTGTCATCTGTGTCGAAAGTCGAATAAAGAGAAATTATAAAATCAAACCAAAAAAATACAAATAACACATTTACTACACATCTTCAAAAATAAATAAGAATAAAATACCAAAAAAAAAAAATATACCAAATCAAATGTTATTTATTTATGTATTTATTGTATAATGCACATTTTACACACTCTCATAAACATTGGTATTGGAGACTCACACATAGTACATAAACACATGCACACAAACAAAATCTCTCCAATAACATTCATTCAATCAACAACTACAACAAAAACTACTTCTACTGCACATTTTACTTCTCTGTCAACAACTCACTCAATCTCACTCTTTACACTTCGTACACCACAGACAACACAAATAACACACAGACACAACACCATCATCTTATGGCGCCTTATGTTTATGTTATTTTTTTAATTAATTAATCAAACATTTAAATTTAAATAATTTAAAAATATACATAATAATGATAATATTTAAAATAAAATAAATAAAAAAGGAACAAGTATACAAAAAAGGAACAAAATAAATGTAAATCAATTAAAAACAACAATTTTTAGTCTTTCAATTTACGCAATGAGTGTGAACAGGACATTTAAATGGGATGATAGGAAAGTTATGGATCACCAACTAGGCTAAGACCTTTGGGGGACTTTAATTTTGTATATCCAAAGGAATGTTAACTATTAATATCCTCTAAAATTTAAGGATGATTCCAAAGACGTGATTTTTGTAAGCAGGGTTCCCGCTCGGAGGCATGTTTAAATGTGATTCAAAATAGTTTAACAGAGTGTTCAAACAGTGACACTGCAATATTGTCCTTATAAGTAACGGCTTCAAAATATAACATATATGTATATACAACATATAGTAACCCATCCCATATTGGAACATTTCAATTAATTCACCAGCCCAAGTACTTCTAAAGTCGTGACAATCGTCGTATGTTTGACATTTTTTTAAGCCAATGAATACTTCACCACTCTAAAGAAGCTTCTGCTGCACTACTCCTCCGAATGGCTCAAAGAGGGGAGGAGTTTGTGGACTAAATTTGAGAGGATATAAGAATCTCCACACTAAATGTTCAGGTAAAATTAGATCCTGTATTCTGGCCAAAAGTTCTATGAATATCTTCATTTTATCTGATTACAGTGATGAAGATACAGTTACAGTCTCCTGGGAAACTAGGGATGGTGATGTTATCTGGCTGATTTCAAGCTACATGGCTCACGACCATGGGTATAATCCTCCTAATGGCAAGTTAAGAAGTGTGGTGCGGAAGGCGAATGAATCCAAAATACCGGTGATAATTTGCACGGGCTAACTCGCACCACATAATATGGGGTAGTAGTGATACCAACTGCAGAGGTGAGAATATTTTCAACTTTATACTTCAAAGTAGTCTATAAGTAGTTAATATTGTAGCCAATAGAAGAGAAGTTCTTGACTTGACACTTGTGAGTGCTTCGCATAGAAGCATGATCTCTAACTGGACTGTTTCTAAAGACTGCTCCTTATCGGATCATCAGTACATTGATTTCACTATTACTGATGTACAGATTCCAAGTGGGAATATAATTCAGAATCGTAGAAGGACTGATTGGGCATTACAACATAATATTCTTGCATAATCACTGTCCAATCCTACGACCATTGAAAGTGTTAATGATATTGAGAATGCTGTGAACGATCTGACTGAGTCATTTAGCTTTGCTACGAATCTGGCCTATAGGCCTACTATATCCAGAGGCAAAAACAAGCCTCCTTGGTGGAATCCTGATATAGCGCATGCAAGAGGTACATGTCGTAAACTGTTTAATGACACGAAACGTATGGGCACATGGGCAGCCTACAAAACCTCATTAAATCACTTTAAGAACCTAATAAGAGAATGCGAAAAGGAAATCTTGGCGGGACTTCTGTGATGGTGTGGAAGGCTCATCTGAGACAAATAGACAAGCTGCATTCAGCAACCGTGTGGTAACTGGACCCTGAATAGTAAAGAAACCCTGGATGTACTACTTGATACTTATTTCCCAGGCTGTGCTCCGGTCAATAACCTCAATCTGGAAGTTTTCAGTAACAATAATAGCCCTCAAAGTATCACCTGCTTAATTAGGCAGGTCACTGTACTTTTGGGACACACGTCAAAAGACTCGGTCTACAACATAACGACTTCTGTAGAAGTTGTCACAACGAGGAGGAAGAGGAAACAGTCATCCACTTCTTCTGCGAATGTCCGGCCCTATCGAACGGATACTCGCGGCACCCTTTCTTTCATGTTTGGGTGAACTATCAGGGATAAATCCAAGATGCATCAACACATTTGCCAGGGAATCTGGATGGTTCGATAGAGAAGCAACCAATGCGGAGTGAACCGACAGGTTGTCCACCAACGGGTAACACAAAGGGATCAACCCGATGGACCCAAGTAAGCTGTTTTCAAGAACGGCTGCCCATGGAACCTACCTACCTACCATACTGTGGAGAAACTTTGTTTTGTATGATTTTATTTAGAATCGACATATGTACATACATACATATGTAAGTTTTTTTTTATTTTTTATTTCAAATTTAAAGGTTTTTTTGGTTTTTTTTTTATAAAATTTAACAAAATAATTTGTAAACTCATTTCTTAAACCTGGTGACCCCGAAAAAAAGCACAAGCATCTCTTGATGAAAATGAACACAATATTGACGATAATGAAGAATTCATTGAAACACCTCAAACGTGAGTCAAATGTTCATTATAGGGATACATATTTCTTCTGGACCACGTCAAATTCGACAGTTGGACTTTATCGGTCAATTTTCCAAACAAATATAACACATTTCTGGTATTTCCAGTAGTATCAATTCTATTCTATAATAAGGAAATTACACCATCTCTTACGCCTTCATATAAGGTCGGTTATACATATGATTTTGAAATGTAGTAACAAACATTTGCAACGTTTGCAGTCGACTAGCTTAGAAATATATTGGTTGTCTGGAAAGGGAGTATATGTGGAAGAACTTTGTTTTACATAATTTAATTTAAAAGTTATTTTTGGTTTTTAAGTTTTTAATTTAATTTCAAATTTAATAGAAATAAATATTTTAGTTTGTTTTATAAAATTCAACAAAATAAGTTATAAACTTATTTCTAACAAATACTACAATAAGTCTGATAGAGAGATTTTTCAATTCAACCCATAAGTGAATGAAGCTCTGTTTCCCAATTCCCTCATTATTGAGATTTGGTATATTGGAATCGGAATAATTCAAATCATCCTCTAATCTGGCCTGTAAGCCGTAAAACTACAGCGTCAAGAAAATGTGATTAAAGGTTAATGGTGAAGAACGTTTAACAAGTGCTCATTGAATAGTATCGAGAATCCTAAGCAAAAGTAAAAACTTGGAGGAACTTCTCCCATATTGTACAGGGATTTTATGGGACCATGCGTTCTATATCTGCTGTTCTTCAAAGAAACTCTGACTTTACTTTATCTTGGTTGGTATATATACATTTCATTATGCTAGAACTAGTTTGAACTTGCATCCAACCCACTTTGGACTCTAGACATAGTCATTGATATACAACTAAGAATGGTTATTCCATTCAGAATTATCTTGTCATTGTGTATATGTAGGTGTACAAACGACTCTGCAAGATAATGGACCTTAATATTAAGACTAATTTAAATTCGCGTAATAAAATCCATTGGTCTTAATTCATTACAACGATAATACAACCAAAGGAAAGGGAAGTAGATGCAGATCTCTCCAGAAGGTACTTCTGATAACATCATTTTAACTTTCAAGTTACCCCGGACTTGGCTTCCAGTTGATTTCGAATCCATCGGAACCTATCCTCTCTGCAGAGTGCTGAGGCTATATACATCAAGCCCTATCCGTAGTAGACCTGCGCTACCTATTTTTACCGGCCGTGCTCAGGGTTTGGGGTGGTGTTCTTGTCGGCTATAGGATAAGTTAAGTACCGAACTTTAATTTAAAAAGATAGCTAACACCTGAATATCAACTTAATAAAAAAAAAATAAACAAAAAGAATAAAGTTTGAACCTACAGTCAAGAGAAGATGGTGACACTTCTTCTCTGCATATCTAACTTCACAATAACTTATGTAAGATACCCCTATAATGTTCCCTAACTATAATAGCATGTTTAACCTTTCGTGGAATGAAAGAAAATATAGTCATTATTAACAATTGACAAGTTATGATAGTTTAATATTAGAATTTGCAGTTAACATATTTTTACATAAAAACTATTTAACTATTTAACAAAATCAATGAAAGTGTATGCTAATTTATTGGCGGTACACCTTAAAGTATACCGATTGGCTGAGAATCACTTTCTGAGTCGTCCGTCCGTCCGTCCGTCTGGCTGGCTGTCCATGTAAAGCTTGTGCGCAGAGTACAGGTCGCAATTTTGAAGATATTTCGATAAAATTCGGTACGTGATACTTTTTCGGCCCAAGGACGGATGGAATTGAAACTGGTAGAAATCGGTATATTATTTCACCTGGCCCCCATACAAATGTCCTCCCGAAATTGGGGTTTACCCATCATAAATGTTTGAATTATTCAAATATCCAAAAAAATTTCACCACAAATGAGTAGTAAATGGAGCTAAGTCGCATCTAAAAATTTTGTGAAGATCGGTCTATAATTAGTCGTAGCTCCCTTATAAGGTCCACTTCCGAAAATCACTTTAAAGAGTGGTATGGATAAAATCAACAATAAAATGCTTGTGGAGTTACCTCGTGTAGCAAGAAGAATTATCCTCTTTATCTTCAACGCTATTTTACGCCTAGAATACTATCCTGCAGATTGGAAGGTGTCTATGATCACTATGATTCCTAAGCCAGGGAAGGACCATACCAAAGTGGAGTCATATAGGCCAATTAGTCTACTGCCGACAATTTCAAAACTGTTTGAAAAATTGTTAATGACTAAATTGACTCCAATTCTAAATGACACTGAATGTATTCCTAATCATCAATTCGGCTTCAGGGCTAAACACAGCACCATCGAGCAAACACACAGATTGGTAAATGTGATAAGAGGGTCGTTTGAAGACAAAAAATACTGCTCCGCCCTTTTCATTGATGTGTCGCAAGCGTTCGACAAAATTTGGCATGACGGTTTAATGCACAAAATAAAATTAACTCTGCCTGCTAACACCCATAAACTCATGGAAAGTTATTTATACGGTCGCAAATTTAAAATCAAAGAAGGTGATTTTTTAAGTACCGCTCAGCCAATTGAATCAGGTGTGCCACAGGGTAGCATTCTGGGCATATGCCTCCGACATGCCGTCAGACCCTAAAATCCATACGTCAACTTTTGCAGACGATACAGCCTTTATCAGCGTCCATCCGGACCATCAAGTTGCATCACAGAATTTGCAAAATTATGTTTATAAACTAGAGAATTGGCTAGAGCTTTGGAAAATCAGGGTTAACGAACAGAAATGTATTCATATAACTTTCACATTGCGAAAAGATACCTGCTCGTTCATCAGAATAAATAATGAAATTATCCCGCAACACAATGAAGTCAAATACCTCGGCATTCACCTCGACCGCCGTTTAACTTGGAAGTCTCATATTGAAGCGAAACTTACTCATATGAGATTAAAAGCAGTGCAACTTAATTGGCTAATCGGCAGAAACTCTACATTGAAATTGGATTGCAAACTTGTGTTGTACAATGCAATACTAAAGCCAATCTGGTGCTATGGAATTCAATTATGGGGTACTGCCTCAGCATCCAACATTGAAAAAATTCAAAGGGGTCAAAATAAAATTCTACGTATAATTACTGCAGCACCATGGTATGTTAAAAATTCTCGAATCCACAAAGATCTAGGCGTGCCATTAGTAAATTAGTAAACCCACTTGCACGAGACATCCTTAACTTTAGTGGCCACAGTCGGTCGAGAAGGAGGGATACCCTTGCTTTAACTCAAGCGCAAAATAGATGACTGGATCAGTTGATGTGAAATTTTTTTAGTATCATAAAAATTTTTGTCTAGCACTGGCTGGGCTTATTATTTTCTTTTTAGTATTAAGATTTGAATACTTATTGTAATTTCAAATATGAAGATTCAATAAATAATTAAATGCAAAAAAAAAAAAAAAAAAAAAAACTTTAAAGAGCACAACTCACTCAAACATTTTGGTATCAAAATAATATTTAACAAAAATATATTTCATATACTTATATACAAATAATAGGGTACAATTTTATTGTGTATTTATATCGAGATAAAGTCTAACACACATAATATTTATATTGACGGAAGCCATAGCACTAAATTTCTGGATGATCGGTCCACAATAGGTTATATCTCCCACATAACGTCCATTTCTGAAAAACTATTTTATACATATACTGGGTGTAGGGTATTATATGGTCGGGCTTGACCGACTATACTTTCTTACTTGTTTTTTAATATTTTATAAACGTGTCAAATATATCAAATTAAAATAAATAAATAAAATAAAATTTTGTAAATATTATTATGTAAGTCTTGTTTCACACTCTTCAGTTTTAGCTGACCAGTTTTTCTTCAATTCTCTTTGCAACTTACCATTTCATTCACACACGTCAATTAAATGTTCGTACTTTTTAATGCAAATCAAATCATGCATGAAAGAAAAAAACAAAAGGAAATAAGAAACTTGACTAGTACCTTCAAGTTTGTACCCCTTTTTCCCTTCTCAACAAAAAAAAAATACGATGACAACAGGCTTGATGAAACGCTGATTTTAAAGTTTCTAATTTTGGAAATTTTAATTTAAATTCTCATGATATCTTTTATTTTATAAGTTGTTAGTTGTGTATGTATGTATGTATGTTAGTGTATATGTGTGTGAATGTATAAGTGTATTAATGTAAACGTATTTTTTTAATTTACTTTAAATTATATTGAAAATAGGTAAAAAAAAAAAATAAAAAAAAAAATACAATTAAATTTAAAAAAATAGTAAATTTTTAAGAACATTAAAACTTTAAGATAATATGTTTGAGATTACGTTAAAAACAATCGATTAAATTTAAGGCAAGTGGGTTTTAAAGTAGAATTAAGTTATAGTTTAATGATTAAGTTAGATAAAATTAGTTCCCGAGAGTTTGGTTAGTTTAAGAATTAGATAGTGATTAAATCTGGATTTTAAGTTGTTTAGTTAGCTTTAAAAAGATTCACTGAATTATTTGATGAAAAATTTCAAATTTGAGATGAATATATGCAGGATGTAATTTGAATGTTTTCAAATCCTTCTCTTGACTTACTGATCCTGATCTTGAAATCTGGAATAATTGTACCTATTTAAAACCTACAATATTAAGTACAATTTGTCCTTAATTCAAATAGCTATGTACATATGTATGTATGTACTTTCAAAATTATTGCTTTTTATCACCTGAATTTGAAGCCACAAAATAAATAATTAAAATCTTAATTATCTTACGAAAACTAGTTTTGTGTATTATAACAGAAAAGCTCTATAATTAAAATTATATCTTATACATACATACATACATATGTATATATTTGACTAATTATGGAACGATCATCATAAAATTCTACCATATTATTTGTATGTATATATACGAAACATATTTGTGTTCAATATTATTTATATACCGACATTTTTAAAGGAGTTCTTTAAAATGATAGACCGATCTTCACAAAATTTGTAGATGTGATATGGCTTCATTTACTACTCATTTGTGATGAAATTTGTTTGGATACTTGCATAACTCAAACATTTATGATCGTTAAACTTCTATTTCGGGAGGAAATTTTTATGGTGGACAGGTGAAATAATAGACCGATTTCCACCAGTTTCAATTCCATCCGTCCTTGGGCCGAAAAATTATCACGTACCAAATTTTATTGAAATATCTTCAAAATTGCGACCTGTACTGTGCGCACAAGCTCAGGAAGTAAATCTGAATCGATCGGTATACTTTGAGGTGGGTGTTGGACCAATATTTATGGGCGTTACAAACATCAGCACAAATCCACTATTGTGGTGTAGGTTATAATGAACAATTTAAAATCACATAAGCCTCATACAGTTTAAGCTCGATGTCTAGGGTTTGTCTATGTTTTAATGTGAAGGTGATAATGAATCCTTTCAGATCGACTTACAATTATAATGTGTTTGAAGGCGGTAAACTGGCTAAAGTATTATCGTGCGATAGCGAGTCAATCATGAAATCCATAGTGGTTCTTTTTTATTCTACGGATTATCGATGTCTCTTAACGACATAACGAGATTATATGGGTAAGCAGAGGTCGTTGATGATGAATGTGATGAGCAAGAGATCGGCAACTTGTTTGGTATTTCGAAATATCAACTTGTAGTCAAACCACCACAGGATTAATATTGAACAAGTTATTGCCAAAAATTGTCTTTTTCACGAATTCCTTAAAGTTAAATTTTTGAATTTTATTCCATTCCTTTAAAATCTTAAAGAGAGAATCTCACATTTTCATTATTTTCTTTAATAAAATTTAAAAAAGTTTACGATTTAGCTGTATAGAAAAAAACCAGGTGGCTTCGGATTCGTTTCAGTTCTTAGCAATTGCTTGTGTTGACCAATAATATGTTGCAAATGATTACATTCTCTTAATTCACATTTAAATTCGTCCAAAGTCTCATAAAGTATGGGATACAATTGGGGCAATATGCCATGATCCAGTGTGGGGAATAAATGATGCAGTGCATGATCACCAAAGTGTGTTAAGACTAAGAACTGCGAGCCCTTAAGATCACCACGATCAATTACAGTGTCGACTTGATAGAGACCCCAATCACGATCTTCACGATTGGCGTCACCTTCATGATAGATTTCCGGATCATGGTGAGCCGCATTCAAGCCAATAACACAGAATGCAAAACTTGCCAGTGCCGTAATGTAGATCCATTGACGCATACACCAGATAATGGACCAATTCGAACACAAATACATAGATAATGGCAGAGTAAGACAGATTACATCGTGCCAGTACATGCAATTATTTTTGCGCAGTGAGTAAAAGATTCTAAAATCACAAAGAAATTGATTTGGATAAAGTAATTTGCAATTTAATTAGTTATGTTTAGTTACCTTGTTAGCATTTGTAGGAAAAATGCAATCGCATAGGAAATCGGTTCAGTTACCCAGGACACATAGCGCATAATTTTACTTTTTATGTATGGACTCGGAACCCAACATAAAAACGGTTCAAACATCGATAGTTCCAGATCGATATATGAATTTGGATAGATGTGATGCGACAAAGCGTGCGATATACGCCACGATGAAAAATTCAACATACTCAAATTGAAGGCATACATTTGCCAATTGTCTCGTTTATGAAAATAGTTGTGAGAGGAAATAGTAGTCCACACTAGAGCTGCACTGGCCAATGCCATGCATAGCAAACTGTCGAACTTGGCACTGGCCATGGAGAAAATAAACGTACTTAAGAGTAAACCTAAATGGATTGCCTGTGAATAAAGAAAATGATATGTACATATAAGGCCGGGTCGATTTGTGGGGAGGCGAAAAAATCGCCCATGGCTCAGTGAAAATCGTATTCTAGGGATCAAAATAAGAAACTTTGCTGAAGGAACCATACCTCTAAAACGAATTCTACTACCCCCCAACTGTTGACTTTTGTCCCGTACAAACATTTAAAAAAATCACCATTTTGGCACTTTATTTTATTATTTATTTTAAAAAATAGTATTTAAAAATAACATTTAAAAAAATCACCATTTTGGCACTTTATTTTATTATTTTTTATTTATTTTATTTATTTTTAAATATTATTTTTTAAAATAAATAAAAAATAATAAAATAAAGCGCCAAAATGGTGATTTTTTTAAATGTTATTTTTAAATACTATTTTTTAAAATAAATAAAAAATAATAAAATAAAGTGCCAATATGGTGATTTTTTTAAATGTTATTTTTAAATACTATTTTTTAAAATAAATAATAAAATAAAGTGCCAAAATGGTGATTTTTTTAAATGTTTGTACGGGACAAAAGTCAACAGTTGGGGGGTAGTAGAATTCGTTTTAGAGGTATGGTTCCTTCGGCAAAGTTTCTTATTTTGATCCCTAGAATACGATTTTCACTGAGCCATGGGCGATTATTAAATCGACCCGCCCTGGTACATATGTATGTATGTGATCCAAAATTAAATATATTATTAATTAAATTACATATGTATTTTCACCAGAAATTGTTCGGACTCTAGGAAATATAAATTTATTTTTTATAATTGATTAAACTTTAATAAAATATGTAACTAGGTTTATAATTTATATTGGAAACAAAAATTAAAGAATTTTACACAAAAGTAAAAAAGAGCCTTTTCAAAATGTTGAGAATTCATTTAAAAAAATCTTATACTCGTACTGCAGTTCTCAAAATTATATTAAAACAAGTTAGAAATAGAAAAACTACACTGGTTAAAGGACTAGAATATCCTTATTCTGTGTTTTCTATTCAGTCTTAGTGCAAATTTTTTTAGTATTTTATATATTGTTTGAAAGACAATTTTACGACCAACATAATTTATGTTAAATATTTCGAAATTTTATTTAATTTTGACCATTTATAATTGATGTAATTACCGATTCCTACTGTAATTATAATAATCATATAATCTTCATAATAATCTTGAGTGTAATTTAACAATCATAAAGTTAAAAAAACATTTTTTCTTATTTACCACAAGTTAAGAAACAGAGTATAAAAAAGGGTAAGATAACGGGTTTTCTAATAGCTACTTGACAACTCTGAATTTAAATTGTGAACGCACTATTTCACTGATCATCTAATTGTTGCTTTCTTTTTTTTCAGTAAACTTAACATTTTCGTTATGGTAAAGTACACGAAGGAACAACGTTTGGAAATTATAAAAATGTACTACCGAAATTCGGAGTCGGTGACCGCAACTTTAAGAGCGTTAACTCCAATTTTCGGTCGTAATTCTCGCCCTAGTAGATAAGCAATAACAAGTTTAGTGCAAAAATTTGAGTCTACATATTCATTGTGTGATGCTGTCGTGCCAGTGAGACAACGGCCTGGTCGAAGTTCCGAAAATATCGCTGACGTTCAGGCGTCCGTAGCAAACGATTCAAATCAGTCGATTCCGCGGCGTTCTCAAGAACTGGGCATCCCCAAGACCACTTTATGGCGAATTTTGCGTAAGGATCTGGGTTTACACCCATACAAGATTAAGCTGACTCAAGAATTGAAGCCGATGGACCATTTGAGTCGACGTACGTTCTCCGATTGGGCTCTGGAGAAGATGCACCAAGATGATGAATTTCATCGCAAAATCATCTTCAGTGACGAAGCTCATTTTTGGCTCAATGGGTTCGTCAATAAGCAAAATATGCGTTATTGGTCTGCTGAAAATCCACATGTGCTTCACGAATCACCACTTCATCCACAAAAAATTACTGTTTGGTGCGCTTTGCATGCCGGCGGCGTCATTGGGCCATATTTTTTCGTCGACAATAACGATCGTCACGTTACTGTGAATGGCGATCGTTATCGCGCAATGATTAGCGATTATTTTTGGCCCGAATTGGAACACATGGACTTGGATGACATGTGGTTTCAACAAGACGGTGCCACAAGCCACACAGCACACGTTACAAT
Source organism: Bellardia pandia (assembly GCA_916048285.2). Classification (NCBI taxonomy): domain Eukaryota; kingdom Metazoa; phylum Arthropoda; class Insecta; order Diptera; family Calliphoridae; genus Bellardia; species Bellardia pandia. The sequence continues at coordinate 57,855,165 of OU696530.1, forward strand.
CGATTTACTGAAGAGTAAGTTTGACGAGCGTGTTATCTCAAGAAATGGACCAGTCAATTGGCCGCCTCGTTCTTGCGATTTAACGCCTCTAGATTTTTTTCTTTGGGGCTACGTCAAATTATTGGTCTATGCCAACAAGCCGACAACGTTGGAAGAACTTAGAGCCAACATTGAACGCGAAATAGCGGCCGTTCCGGCCGAAATGTGTGACCGAGTCATCCAAAATTGGGTCCAACGAATCGACCACTGCCGACGTGGCCGCGGTGCCCATATGAACGAAGTCGAGTTCCATTCATAAATGTTTTGAATGTATTTCAAGTCGGTAATAAAGTTTTGGAAATATCTCAAACGGTTTGCGTTTTATTTAAAAAAAAAGTTGTCAAGTCCTTATTGGAAAACCCTGTATAAGTGAGGCTTTTTTGTCTGAATCTGATCTCAATAACATTATTTTGATTGAATTTCATCTCAATAGCGTTATTTACAAGAGTTGTATGGTTGGTTGTTATACTCGGAAGTGGACTTAATTCAGGAGCTATTATTGACTGACAGCTACAAAATCCAGTAGCATAATTGCCGTACAACCGATATTAGTATAATTTCTGGATTAAAATTTCTGATCCATATAAAAGTTGGTTCGATATCGATATTTATTAGACATTTTTGTGGGTTTATTTGTTCTTTGGAAATGGTTCTTATATGGCAGCTATGACAAATTATGGGCCGATCTTCTTAAATTTTGAAACAGTTATTTTCATGCATTTGAGGATATTTCACGTTGAATTTCAACATAATAACGGTATATTTAAGATATATATTAGTATTAACGTGGATTTCGGGAGTGGACCTTATGTTGGGGGATATTGTCAAATATGGACCGATATTCTCAAAATCCAGCAGTTTGATTTAGGCATGTATGGAAATGATCCGTGTAAAATTTTGGATTGGTACCCTTATTTATAAGCGATTTATGAGTAATAAAGTGATTTTCGGAAGAGGGTTAAAAATAACAACATTTTGTGGGATGATTTTTGTATATATGTAAATGATCTGTGCAAAGTTTTGAGTCGGTACCGATATTTATACAATATATATAGGGAAAAATGTCTTTTTCAGATGTGGTCCTTGTATGGTAGCTATGACCAATTCTTGGCCGAGCACCATAAAATTTGGTACAATAATTTATTTGCCTATAAAGAGTATTTATGTCAAATTTTAGCCGTTTAACATTATTTATATCTGTTTTATATGTATTTAAGTGAATTTTGTAAGTGGACTTTATATGGGGTCTATGGTCAAATATGGACCGAACTAAAAAAAAATTTCGGTTTGTGATTTCTTTTTGTATAAAACTTTTTTTTGCTGAATTTTGTCTTGATATTCCAATTTTATAGGCATTTATTTATCATTAAGCCATATTTCGGGAATATATATATTTGTATGGGGGGCTATGAGAAATCATGGACCGATTCTTACTATTTTCCGCACACTTTCTTCTTTTATAGTAAAAACAACGTATACAAAATTTCATGGTATTATCTGCAATATATTTCAAAATATTGCAATAAAATGGACAAAAAATATCAAATTTTTATGGAGCTTGTCTCACATATTGGTCCATAACTCTAGTTGGCCTAAACCGACTTTACTGGTTTTCAATAGCAAAGTTAGCCCGAAAATAAAAAATATTTTCTGGAAATTTCGTTTAGGTAAGTTGTATAGTTTGGACGTGAGAGTGTTTTACAGAGACGGACATGGCTAAATCGACCAAGAAAATATGTATATACTTTGTTGGGTCTCAGATGAATATTAAAAAAGGTTCACACGGAATGACAAACGTAATATACCCTCATTCACCACTCTTGGTGAATAATTTAACATTTTTGCAATTGCAATCGCACTCCTCGTAATTCGAAAAGGCAAAAAAAACTCTTTATGGGCAAACAATGGATCCCTGTCGGCAGACTGAACATTTGATATTAATGTAGTTTATAGCTTCCAAACCGACTGGCTATACATACATTGTATTGTTTATTATTTTGAATGTTAACCTATGGAAAACTGCGAAAGCTGGTGGTGTCTAATGACCAGTTAAAAACTGCCCCCCACCCTCCCCAAAAAAAATCGAATCAACTACATAGAAACTTACATCTGAAGTTATTTTTGGTTTTTGATCAATTGTTTTCAATTTCTGTGCAACTTTTTTCTTTAGCGTCTTATAGAAACCATCATCATGCAATGTGAGCGTGTATATTCTTGGTTTCGTGGCATCGCGTACTTTATACTTTTCAATAATTTTCGAAGGTGCCGTTGTCAAGTGATGCGCTTCGAATGCTTCGGTTATGTCTAGTCCTTTGGTTTCTCGTATCCAAAATGCGCCACCCGGATGTTTATCAATAAAGCCAGTAAAATCATATAAAGAGTCATAAATACGCCAAAGACCTTCGGCCTCATCATCCTGGCGTTTCCCGTCTACCCAACTGTAAAATATTGTTAAAAGTTTTATTTACTGTTTTAAGATGTGTCCTTCAGATTTAGAACCTTTTGGTAGTCACTAAACTTGAATTTCTATACGTTGGAAATTTTGTAGCTATGCTACATTTCTTCCACTCTTCAATCACCATTTTAATATTAATATTTGTTTTTGTTGTTTTTTCACACAATCAGGATTCGTTTTAATAAATTTGCATACATATATTTTTAAATTTCACTTCACTTGGCTAATTAAAGTACTGCTAAAAGTACTTTAATCGACAAAATATGAACTTCAACTAATTTATAATCATAGTTTTGTTTTGATATTTATTTCTAATTGCCCGTCAATCTCACAATTTTCAACATCTACATTCATTATCTCTATTAATTAACAAATGTTAATATAATTTTGTTTTGCTTTTCATCACTAAAATCTTATCAATTTTCTGTTGATCATTCAGGAAAATAATTACGTATTTATTTTTAGATGCACTGTAAAATACAATTAAAACTATTGAAATTGCATTTCATAAAAATATTAGAATATATTTAAGAGATTGAGACAATTAAAACCAGTTTTAATTTTTAGAAATTGAAAATATTTAGGAACTATTTTTTGCGTATTTATGAAAAACACTTTCTACTTTTCAATTTATAAAATACTCGTATTCATCTAAAATTTTTATGGTACAAGAAACATTTACTATACAATGAATTTGTTATAAAAATAGTTTATTTTACCGGTGATCGCATGTACTTTAGATGTTAATTTATAATTTTGAAATTGACACTTTGTTTTTTATAAATTTCTGGGATTCTTATCAATCGTAAATGTGATCCGAAACAAATAGAATCACTTGTTCTGTGAGTGTAATATAAATAGATTAAATTATGTTATATTAAGTAATTACATACTTACATCTTTATTAGGGTGAACCAGACAGATGACGATTTAACATTAAATTAAGTAAATTTAATGTTAATTTAATTAACGATAAATCATTTTGATTAGCGGTAATTTGACCTAAAATTTTGGTTTTCCTCTTATCAGCTTGGTTAAATTTAAAATATTCCACAAATTTTTATCAACAAATTTAAAAAATCTAAAAGTCATAGAACAGCTTTCTTTTAAGAAGCTCCGTGGACCTTTAAAGGTCTGATGGTTCGAACAATTAAATTTTGAAACACATATAATATTGGACAAATCCTAGCAGTTCAAATAAGAGGTAAGCATTTTGGAAATTAAGTGCAAATGTGGACCAATTCTAACCATTTTTAATAGAATTTTTTCTTCTATAATAAAAATAAAGTTTGCATTATACTTGAAGAAAATAGCAAAAAATATCTGAAAAATATCGAGGTAGTCTGAAACTTTGATCTATAACTCAGATCCTACTGAACCGATTTTGCCCATTTTCAATACAAAACATTTTAGTGGATAAAAAAATGTTTGATAAAATTATCATGGCTAGCTCGTCTTAGAACCTCATAAAGACCCAGAATATATAGACTTTATCGTTCTACGACCATTATTTCGATGTGTTACAAACGCAATAACAAACGCAATATACCCCCAACTTTTTGGTGGTGGGTATAAAAATACGCCGGAATTTAATGAAGTGTAAATACTTCTGTGACCAGTAATTCTGATATATAATACTGCAACAACAACTAAACTAAATAAAAATTATATTTATCGTTACAATTTTTGTTTTGGTTTTCCCATTTTACATAATGTCTATTATCAATTGCAAAATTACAATTTTGCCTAAATGGCATGTATTGGTTTTTCAATTGGTTTATGAAATAAATTTTAAATAAATTTTCTATTTTTTTCACTGTCTGAGTAGATTTCTGAAAATCACTCCAGCGACCTTAAATTTCTTTAAAATTAGTAGTATTTTTGTTGAACTATTAATATTTCAATTTTGATATTTTCTTTTAGTTAGGCTTAAGTTCATTTGAATTTAATTTTCATTAAATTGTTTTTACTGAATAAGGAATTATTTAACAACTTGAAAAAATTTTTTTATTTTTGATAATTTTTCTGACTAGGATTCGAACCTGGGTTGTTGGTTGAATTGACATATGTTTCGAGAAACACCACTTTCTCTCATCAGAATTCTTTACGTTCTGACCATTGCACCACTACGGTGCCTGCTAGTCAACAGACAACATCAATCCTTTAACCAGTGACTGGTGGTTCGAAGTTTTCTGTAAATTATCATTTTTATTAATTTCTATTTAAGTTGTTGTTCGAATCCTAGTCAGAAAAATTATCAAAAATAAAATTTTTTCAAGTTGTTAAATAATTCCTTATTCAGTAAAAACAATTTAATGAAAATTAAATTCAAATTTCTTTAAAATGTTTATATCCACATACAATTGAACACAAATAAGCTTCATATATACAAATTTCATTTCCCCAATTTCATAACGATCGGTGAATAATTGGTCATACCTCCCATATAAGAACCGCTTCTGAAAATTACTTTAAAATCACTATGTTAATTAATATAACTATGCATAAATCGTTTACAAGTGTTGATATCGAAATAAAATGCAAATAATTTTCATACGCACAAAAGTAATGCTAATAAATTGTATAATAATCGGTTCAAAATAGGTCATAGCCTCGCACTCTTGAAAAACTGTTTTAGCTTATACATATGTATATGTTTGTATGTATACTCGGTGTAGGGTATTAAATTGTATTATATTATTATCTTACTAACTTCATTATTTGTATATTTGTTATATATTTGTTATATTTGATATTTGTTTCTTTATTCGCTATTAATATTTTTAGTCTCCTAATAAAACGAAGCTTTATCAAAAGAAATAAATGAATACGAATTATTTGTGTGAGTAGACAGACACATACGCTCGTATGTATGTATGTTTCGAGTGCTTAATTCTCCTCAGAACTCTGGTTTTTCGATGGAGCAAAACAATCAGTACTAGTTTGTTTAGAAACACTGCTTTCTGACTACTCGAACGAAGAGTTAACGCTCCCGACCGGCAACCACCAAACAAACAAAACAACAAATTAAAACAATCATTTATTTTTATTTAGATGAATGACTGACCTCTCCGGCCAATGAATTTATATTATTTAGTGCTGTGTTTTAGAAAACATCGACGACAACAATAAAACAAAATACACAAATAAATACAAACATATGAAGTTGTCAAATTTGCTTAAAATTTTCAAAAGAAAAAAAAATAAAATGGCTTTATTAAATAAACAAAAATCGGGCAATAATATGACGGATGTTTGGAAAAGGTCGAACATTTCTAAAACAATTCCATCGTATAGAAACCACCTGTTTATAACCACAGAAAGGTAACACAAAAAATTATTTAATTTACTCTTTTTCTGATGGCTTAAATACAAAGCTTAAGTGTATTTGATGTGATTCTACAACTTATAAAACTGACAGTGCAAAATATATAATACGAGTTATACGAGTATTCTTACTTAAGTGCACCAACATTAGTTTTAAATGTGAATTTAAAAATGTATGCATTAAAATTCAAGAATTCGAGAAATATTTTGTTCTGTTTTTAATTTCCGGTATTCCGAAGGTCTAAAATGTTTCACTTTCATCTAAAAATTCTGCAAACTTGAACAGAATCAGATAAAGTTTAGAGGTTTAACATTTTACATATACGACATATTTGAAGTTTCGTGTTTCTGGGTCAAAGTACATATATTTTACAACTAATATTTTAATGTGTAATTATATCGAAACCAAAATAGTTATTGTATTATTTAATTTATCCATAAATGTTTAAATATGTACATACTGTTCACAAAATTAAATTTATCGAGACCTTACTCAATTTTTTTTTTCTTTTATACGTTTATTACGTTTAACTAAATTCAATACATTATTTATTCTTAAAACAAAAGCGAAAAAACTTCAAATAAAACAAAAAACGTTGTGATTTAAAATATACTTGAATAAGAATCCAAGTGCTAATAATTATACTCGTATATAATTTTAAATGGATTATTTTAGCTTACTATATTTTTTATAAAATTTCTTATTATAGTTTATTTGACCTTTTCCATTATTATCAATATTGTAAGTAATTGTTCAAGCTTAAGGTCTTTTTTTAAAAAAATTAAAATTTTCATTTTCAATATTTCGCTACGTATTTTTTTAGCTTCTTCAGGAAATTTTTTTTTTAATTTTATAAATTTCAAATTGTTTGTCATATGAAAATTTTTAATATAACAAAATATTAAAATAATTTATAATAAGCAGAGAATATTACTGATTATACTATATAATATTTATAAGTTGTGTTATTTTTTATGTATTAAATGTCTGTAAATCTGTGCTACATTTTCAGTGTCTGCTTTGTAGTTAATTATTTTAGTGGTGGGTACATTCAGTGCTGATATTCAGCCGGTTCGGACCGGTTCCCTCGAACCGGTTGTTAAAATTTTAAAAATTTTCCGTACCGGTTGTTGCATATTCACCCTTATCGTGAAAAAAAATTCCACATGAAATTTGTTCCCTTTTATTTTTTAACATTGAATTTTAATAGGAAAAATGTGAAAAGGGAACAAATTTCATGTGAAATTTTTATTCACGATAGGGATGATTATGTTTTTTGCTTTAACGGTTTTATATAATGTGTATTTATCAAGGTGATATAGTCTCGGCAACAAACACAATATTGTTCAGTTGTTCATTGTCCAAACAATTTTTTTTACTTTTATTTTGCAAAATCAAAACTATTTTTTGTTTAAAACGTAACTTTTTTTATTAAACGAAAGTTTATATCATTTCCTTCAAGAGGCTTGTGGTCTGTTTCTGGGATGTGACTTTAAAATTTTCGCTATTTTTATCAAAATTTGTACCACTGGGTACATTCATTATCTGTAACAGCTCTAACATATAACGACGTTTGTAGTTATTTTCAGTGTTTAATACCGACACATTTTCAAGGTTTGGATTGTGATTTAGGCCCTAATTTTATAAAACGCAACGCCACAATTTTCTAAGTGTTGCGTTAAATTACATTTTGCAAATCACGGCGTTCAAGCAAGTGATTGTTTGCGTTGTAACAGCTGATTCTTACGTTGTTGTTAATACAACTGTTTGAAATTGTGTATATTGTAAAACACAACGCTGAATTTTTTATCACTTGCGTTGTCAAATTTAATGCCTTCATTTTCTTGGCGTTAGTTTTAAAAGTTGATTTTAAATATTATTAAAAAGCAAAATTATTCAATTAATTTAATATTTATTAGGAATACGTACCAGAAGAAAAGTGGGTAGAGACACGCCCCTTTTTAGGAAAATTAAAAATCGTAATATAGTATTAACTACTGGACCGATCGTCATTAAATTTTCACAATAGGATATTCTTACGAAATAATAAATTTTTGACTATGTAAGGGGCATGGCTTCGCCCACTAAAATGCATCGCTCATATGACGCGCTTCAGTATCCTATTATTTTTCCATATGGAGAAGATGGATATCACTTTGAATTGCGTCAAATCAATCAAGCAATGATTTGACGGTATTGTAACAACGTAATATTTCTGCGTTCGCTAAACGCAATGACGCAGTGATTTACAAAATTTCATATTTTTGGTGATGCGTTTGCAAAAGCGTAGGTGAAGGCAAGTGATTTACAAAATTAGGTCCTTAATTTACTACAATGAGAAGATAACACAGTTATTTGTAAAGTAATATTGCCTCTTTGTCTTTGGTCTGATTTATGTCCAGCAATTCTGGTTTTAGTTTATTTTTCGTTGTACCTATATATACTTTATTACAATTTTCTTTATCATTTCCGTCACATTTCCATTTTTCCATTTTATCTTTTGTTTTACTAAATAATTTATCTAATGTGTTGTAAGTCTTGTAAGCCATTTTATATTTATCATTATTTAAAAAAAAATTCTGGTCTCCTCAATCGTTGTGATATTTTCGGAATATAAGTTATTGATTTGTAAATTTTCGGTTCTATTGTATTTCTGTATTGTTTTTATTTTTGTTCTTTTTTTTTATAATTAACAAACACAAACTGGGAAGCTTTTTGGCTTATCTGCAGAAAACACCCAGAGTCTTTGGCAGGAATCGAACCCGCAACCCTCTGACTGATAGTCCGGCAAACTTTCCTTTTTCTCCTTCTGGATAGTTGGATTCCATAACACCATATAGGTGATTATGATTGAGTTGTAAAGCAAGAGTTTGCAATCTAAACCTAGCTTAGAGTTTCTGCCAATGAGCCAATTAATTTGGCTTAATTTCAATTTAATTTGAGTCAATTTTGCATCTATATAGGATTTCCATGTAAGGTGACAATCGAGGTACATATTTAACTTCGGATTGTTGTTATTGTTTGAATTTTGATATAATTAGGACAGCATGATTCTCTACGCAATTTAAAGGTTATGTGTGTGCATTTCTGCTCATTAACTTTTATCCTCCATTGTTTTAACCAGTTTTCTAATTCAGATATATGATATTGTAGGTAGCGAGATGCTTCTTGAGGGTTTTCATGAATGCAGTATCATCAGCAAATATAAATGTATAAGTACGATTGTTTTAAGAAGGGTCCCAGGATGCTTCTTTGAGGTACTCCTGCTTTAATAGGTTGTGCGGAGCTTAAGAAATCTCTTTCTCTAAGCTTAAATGTTTGACTAGTGAAGTAGCTTTCCAATAGCTTATGTGTGTTTACGGGTAAATTTAGTTTCAATTTTTATATTAGACCCTCATGCCACACTTTATCAAAAGCTTGAGAAATGTCAATAAAAAGAGCGGAACAATATTTTCTTCAAATGTTTTGATGTTGATGATATTGACAAGTCTAGAGGTTTGTTCGATAGTACTTTGTTTTCTTCTAAATTAAATTGATGATTCGGAATACAATTGTTTTCACATAAAATCGGGCATAACTTGTTCATGAGCATTTTCTCGAATAGCTTCGATATATTTGACAAGATGCTGATGGGTCTATATGATTCTACTTTAGTGATATTTTCCCGGATAATAATGGAAGGCGTAATATAGCGTTGAAAATAAAAAGTATTATTTTTATTGCTTTCACTTTGTAAATAATTTTGAAATGTTTCAGACTTTTTTAATTAGTGTTATAATGTGTAGTCTGTCAGTAGATCTCTTTCATTTACTTTCCTCTTATTAACAAGTAAGAAAGTATAGTCGGTCAAGCCCGACCATATAACACCTAGTATATCAATAAAACAGTTTTTCAGATATGGACGCTATATGGGAGATATAACATATTGTGGACCGATCATGCAAAAATTTACTGCTATGACTTCCGTGCATATAAATATTAAGTGTCTGGCTGGTTGGCTGGCTGTCCATGTAAAGCTTGTGCGCAGAGTACAGGTCGCAATTTTGAAAATATTTCGAAAACATTTGGTACATAATACTTTTTTGGCCCAAGGACGGATGGGATTGAAACTGGTGGAAATCGGTCCATTATTTTACCTGGCCCCCATAGAAATGTCCTCCCGATATTGAGGTTTACCGATCATAAATCTTTGAAGTATGCAAACAACTTTCACCACAAATGAGTAATAAATAAATCACATCTACAAATTTTGTCAAGATCGGTCCATAATTAGTCGTAGCCTCCACGTAGCCCACTAGCCCACGTAGCCCACTTCCGAAAATCACTTTAATGATTTCGTATAATAGCAATACTAATTTTAACTTCATGTATCGCAAACAAAACAAGTAAAACTAAATACAAACCAGGAATGATAAAATTTTATCATTTTTGATACAAACAATATTTCGTTTGTATTTTTACAATGTTACCAGATTTTAATAAAAACTCAAATCCCTGAAGAAGTTGGAAAGAATACCAACGAAACGTCGGATTTAATTGAAAATGAAATAAATAATCTTTTATTTACATTAAATTACTGACATTGAAAGCGTGCATATAGGAAACTATATAAACTATTAATAGTAAACAAAAAAAAAGGTCGATCAACACTTATAATTATAAAACAAGTTTTAGTTTTTACATCCAGATCAAGATTAAGCACAAGTTGAATATTTGATATGTACTACACATAAATATGTGCATACATATATACATATATGTAAGTATGTATCTATGATCATTTAAGAAAACAAGTTAACTCGAGTTAACAACATTTTCCATTACAATGATTTATGCTCCAACAAATTGAAATTGGTTTAATATTCTCCAAGGTTTATTTTTTCATAAATTTAAAAAAAAGACTCGAAAAGTATTGTGTTTAGGATCAAACCATAAACGTAAACAGAATACATTATTTTAGGAATAAAATTAATGTTATAACATTGTCTTTTCAGCTGGTTAGAGGGCAAACACCTCGATGATGAGGCTGAGGGACTGTGGCGTATTTACGATACCTTGTACGATTTCACACCCTTCATTTCCAATCACCCTGGTGGTTCATTTTGGTTAGAAAAAACCAGAGGTACCGACATTACAGAACCATTTGAAATACATCACATTAAGGGTATTCCTCCATTGCTGCTGCAAAAATATAAAGTACGTGAGGCTTTGAAACCAAGAAATTACACATTCACCATGCAAGAGAATGGTTTTTATAAAACACTCAAAAGCCGTGTCTCTGAAACGCTTCATAATTTAGATTATAGTCCCGTAAAAAAATCGAATGTAAGTATAGGAATTTGGAAATATTATATACTTCTATAAAAATACACTTTTGTTTTTAGTTATTCCATTTGTGTCTTTTGACTTCAACACTGTTGTGCTCCGTACTGTCAGCACTTAATGCTGGCGTAATATTTGAACTAATTGCCGGTCTGTCTCTATGTTGGCTCAGCATTTCAGCCCACAATTATTTCCATCAAAGGGATAATTGGCAGATGTATACATTCAATTTCACACTGATGAATTTCGCTGAATGGCGTATATCCCATGCGATCTCTCATCACGTCTATACCAATTCTCTATATGACTTGGAAATGTCGCTATTTGAACCCTTCTTATGTTGGATTCCCAATGAACACATTTCCTCCAAACTGAAGCGTATTTTGTCAGTGATAATACAACCGATTTTTTATGTTGCCATATATCCATTTCACTTCATACAAAGGTAAATATTAAATAAATGAAATGAAATTGTTTCTTAAATACGTATAGGTAATATTTAAATCTTTTAGATTTTTGCGTTCTGTTTTTGTAAAAAATGAACTATTGTGGCATGATGTTATTGGATTCTCTTTGCCTGCCCTCATGTTTACTTTGTCCAACACCTCTCTAGCGAATGTTTTACTGCAATGGTTTCGTATTATTGGTATTGGCAGTTTTCTATTCGGTTTAATTGGCCTTAATGCTGCCCATCATATACCCACTATTTATCATGACGGTGATGCCATTCGCAATGATCGTGACTGGGGTCTTTATCAATTGGATGCTGTTATTGATCGTGGTGATATCAAGGGATCTGCATTTATGGTTCTCACTCATTTTGGCGATCATGCTCTGCACCATTTATTCCCCACACTGGATCATGGCGTTCTGCCACAGTTATATCCAGTTTTTAAAAAAACACTTGAAGAATTCAAAGAAGAGTTGAGAGAGTGTACATTTTTGGAACACATAGTTGGACAAAATAAGCAGTTGCTTAGAACAAAACCGAATCTAGTGTCACCATGCCAAAGACTTAAAATAGCAAATTGAAAAGTATACGGGTATATTAAGAAGGTTCAGGTGTGATAAATAAATGAATATTGTATTAAGCAAATGATAAAAATATTTTTAATTCGTATTACGTTAGGTAGACTCCATTAAAGTTTGAAATTAAAGAATTGGTAAAAAAAAATAATTTTGAGACATAATAAATAATCACTTGTGATACATTAATTGATATTTCTAATTATACCCTCCACCACCATGAGTGGTGAATGAGGGTATATACAAGTTTGTAAAATACGTATAAAATTGGTATAAATAATGTTGAAAAATTAAAATGTGACATAAATAATACTTATCTATCTATCTTCTATATATATAAAAATGAATGTATGTATGTATGTAACGTATGGACTCCAAAACGGCTGAGCCGATGTTGATGAAATTTCCGCAGCATGTTACTGTGACTCTGGAAGGAATAATAGGCTATATGAAGTTTTGATTTTACAAACGGGGGTGGCACCGCCCATATAACCCAAAAATTTAAATCGCAATATTTTGGGCATTTTTTGGCCTACATCAATGATATGTGGTACATATGGTATTGCCATAATTAGGAACACGTACCAGGAGAAAAGTGGGTGGACCACGCCCCTTTTTAGGAAAATTAAAAATCGTAATATAGTCTTAACTACTGGACCGATCGTCATTAAATTTTCACAATAGGATATTCTTACGAAATAATAAATTATTGACTATGTAACCCCCCCGTTGCCACATACAAGTAATTACTTGCAAGTAGATTATACATAAAGGGTGTCCCAACTAGAACGCAATTTTTAAATCGTGAAACTTTATTATATCGTAAAGTAGAATGAGGTTATGTATGGAACAAGATATCGTGCATATGGCCGCCGCGGCTTTGCTGGCACATACGCGATCTTTTAATGAAATTTTCAATGACCTTTTTGCATAAATGCTACAGTATTTCATAAATGCAGCGTTCAATTTCCTCTTTTAAGGCTTGAGTCGTCGTCGGCTTATTCGCGTAAACCATCGACTTCAAAAAATCTCAAAGAAGAAAATCTAAAGGTGTTAAATCGCACGATCTAGGCGGCCAATTCTGGTCTCCAAAACGCGAAATAACACGACCGGGAAATGACTGATGCATTTTCTCTGGCTGTATGACATGTGGCGCCGTCTTGTTGTAACCACATGCCCACCACATTCATTTCTTCAATTCTAGGCAAGAAAAAACTGGTTATCATTGCACGATACCGAACACCATTGACACCATTGCGTTCTAGTTGGGATACTCTTTATTATATACGAAAAATACCGAAAAACAACAATATTTGCTTGAGTGGCTACACTAGCAAGTGCAAGTTCATTTTTTAAATGTCGTCAACAAAGAAACTTCAAACAAAATTTTTTCATAAAATTCTGTTAATTTTCAGACACATATGGATCCAGTATTGCCGTATTGTCAAAAGAAAAAAAAATAGGGAACAAAAATTTGTAATTTACAATTTTTTTTAATAAATGCATGAAATTTATATTTAAAAATTGTATTAAGATGTGTTGTGTAATAGTTTTGTTCTTTTTTCTTTATAATTTTTTGTAAAACCCCGTTATGTTATGTTATAAACATAATTTTTATATTAACACTGGTAGCACTCTTTATTCATTTGTCATTTTACTTACGGCAAGTGCCAAAAATATACTTACAAGCAAATTCTCTTGCAAGTTGAGCTGTAAGTGCGAAAAATGTGATTGTGTTTATAAAAAACTGTAAGTGTACTGAGTTTTTCGAACTTGCACTTGCATGTGGCAACGGGGGGTAAGTGGACAAAGGGGCATGGCCTCGCCCACTGAAATGCATCGCTCATATGACGAACTTCAGTATCCTATTATTTTTCCATATGGAGAAGATGGATATCACTCAATGCGTCAAATCAATCAATGCGTCAAATCAATCAAGCAACCCGTAAGGCCGTTAATTATCCTGTTGAGTTCTTAAATTCACTCGATGTGCCAGGCTTTCCACCACATTTGCTACAACTTAAAATTGGAGTGCCAATTATTTTACTGTGTAATATCGATCAGCAGATACAGATGTACTTTACCTACGCATTCCAATGCTACCAACAGATTTACCATTCGATTTTAAACAATTTTTTCCTGTTCGGTTAACGTTGACTGTTAACAAAGCTTAATATTAAAAGGTTAATATGCCGTGTATGTGTGTATGCTCCTGATGGGCAAACGAAACCAAAAATATTGCAATAAATACATTAAAATTAAATAAATTAATGTTTGTTAATACACGCAACTCTTTTTTTACACGGTAAAAAAACCTATTGTAAAATGGGGGATACGTTCCATGTCATCTGAAAACCGTGTAAGATGAAATAAAGAACTATACTTACTTCGAAAAACCGTGTAAAAAATTTTGACAACTATAAAATTTCAGATATGCATACAAATTGTATGTTCATATGGCATTTTATTGAGCATTAAAACTTAAAATAATTCTGTTAATCCAGAATTAAGAACAGAAAAATTAGAATAGAATAAAACATGCGAACAAAATGTGTAGGTAAGAGTTATCGGATTTCCCAGTTACTACTATGGGGGTAGCGAAGCACACCGGGTTTAGCTAGTTAGTAAATAATTTTTTTTTAGTTCGGTCCATTTTTGATCATAGACCCAATATAAAGTCCACTTCCAAAACTCACTAAAATACGTATAAAACTGGTATAAATAAAGTTAAAAGGTTAAAATGTGACATAAATAATACTTATTAGTAAATAAATTGTTGTACTAAATTTTATGGTGGTCGGCCCATAACTGGTCATAGCTCCCATATAAAGACCACCTCCGAAAAAGCCATTTATCTTTATATATGTATATTGTATAAATTTCGGTACGGACTCAAAACTTTGCAAAGATCATTTATACATATATCAAAATTATCCCACAAAATTTTGTTAATTTCGGTCCATTTTTAACCGTATCCCCCATACAAACCCCTCTTCCGGAAATTAAATTCAACACTCTAGATCTCTTATAAATAACGGTACAGATCCAAAATTTTACACCGATCATTTACGTCCATTCCAAAATCAAACTGCTGGATTTTGAGAATATCGGCCCATATTTGACTATATCCCCCATATAAGGTCCATTTACGAAATTCACTGTAATACTAATACATATATATATCTTAAATATACCGTTATTACGTTGAAATTCGACCTGAGATGTCCTCACATGCATAAAATTAATTTTTCCAAAATTTAAGAAGATCGGCCCACTATTTGTCATAGCTGCCATATAAGGACCATTACCGAAAAACAATTAAACCCACAAAATGTCTAATAAATATCGATATCGAACTAATTTTTATACACATAAGAAATTTTAATATAGAAATCATAGTAATATCGGTTATACGGCAAATATGCTACTGGATTTTGTAGCTCAATAATATATCCTGAATTAAGTCCACTTCCGAGCATAACAACTCTTGTAAATAACGTTATTGAGATGAAATTCAACCAAAATAAGCCTAGAATACATACATACATACATATAAAGAAAACTTGTGTTTCAAAATACTATTTCAATAATTTTTAAAACAGAATTTTAACATTATTTTATACGAGAAATTTAGAGAAAAAGTCCAAATTAGAACCATTTGGAATCAACAAAGTAAAGCTCGTAGTATATACCCTAATATGTTCTGAGTTACCGAAAAGTTAAGCCTTTTGAACCCTTTAAAAAAAATTAAGTTTTTTTGATATTTATAATTAATTAGTATGCAAGTAAATTATAACGTACACGCCTTTCTTATTAGTCATACGATCAGTGATGTTAACTGTACGGTAATTACCGTATTGTACGGTAATTTAGACCTACGTACGGTAGGCAGGTAATTTCTACTTTTGTACGGTAATTTTAAAAAGCTTAAATTTTTAAGCGTTAGTTTTATTTTCATAATCGCCCCTATCGTGAATAAAAATTCCACATGAAATTTGTTCCCTTTTATTTTTTTAACATTGAATTTTAATAGAAAAAATGTGAAAAGGGAACAAATTTAATGTGGAATTTTTATTCACGATAGGGGTGAATGTGTCTAAACATGATATTCAATATACAAAATGATACAAAATATACCTCGGCGGTAAAGTAATAACAAGTCTTATAAGTATGGATATTTAAACACACAAATTAGCTGTATTTAAAACTGATTGCAAGAAATTTTATATACAAGGTGCTCAAGAAATTAAAAAAAGATTTCCTTTTGAATCAAATCAAATGCAATCTTTAAAAAAATCCCGAACTGTTCGATCCCAATAAATCCATAATTCCATTAGCTTTGCATTTCCCAGAAGCTATGTAAATGGACGAATTTAACGAAATTGATAAGGAATTTAGGCTAATATAATAAGGTAAATAGATATTCTTCAGTTTTACAAAATCGCCTTTAATATGAAGAAAGGGTACGACTCCATAATGTTTCCAGTTTTAAAAAAATTGTTGGTTTATATATTTTCTTTGCCGCATAGTTCGGCTTCTGTAGAACGAATCTTTTCAGAAATAAATCTAAACAAAACTAAAATAAGAAACATGCTAAATACTAATACACTTGAAGGAATTCTACACTCAAAAATGTTTGTTAATTCTAGGGATAATTTAAATATTAAATTCAATGACAAACATTTTCTATATTTTAACCAAAATGCCTATAATCGTAAAAAATTAATATAATCAAAAACTCATATAGACAGCCACGAGCTATTTTTGTTATAAAACCAATCCAAATTATTAGCTAAGCTTTAAATATTACAAAAATCTATAAATAGATTTTACTGAAAATACACATTTTAATTGCTTTATTTTATTATTACTACCTGTTTCCTTATGTTTTTGTGTATTTTTAAATTAATATAAAACCATTTTAATAAGAAAATATAATTATTTTTGCACAAGACAAAAGCATACGGTAATTTTATCTAAAAAAAACGGTAATTTTTTTAGGGCTGTACGGTAATCGAAATAAAAAAGTTAACATCACTGCATACGATCATTTTGAATAAACCAACTCATTCTGAATTGTAGATTCAAGTTACTAAAAATACTTATTTTGAAAACAATGACAATGAAATTTTCGTTATACATACTTACATATGTATGTATGTACATATGTGATGTAAACTACCATGATAAGATTATTAAACTTACAATTCAATTCGTACACGGAAACATACAGTGGGGAGCACAAATGAGAACATTTTTGTGCCTTGTGAACTTTTTATTGCATACAAATAATACTAATAATGAAACTTGAAAACGTTTTTTTGTCATTTATGTATTTTGGGTTTAATGCTAAACGAAATAATTCACAATACAAAATTGAAAATAATAATTTTTGGCAAATAAACAATTAGTAAAAAACAAATGTCATGTACTCAATTTTGCATAATTGTATCTTTTGAAATATTTTGCACAAAAGTATCAAAACAAAAATATTCACGTTAGATTTGCATGTGTTTCATGATAACGCAAATGAAAATTAAAAAATTTTAGGGCACGATTAAAGTTCGCTAGAGTGCATGTAATCTGGCTAGACGAATCCAAGTTTAATCGTTTTCAATCCGAAGGTGAACAATCAAAGCCCACCCCAGAGAATTCAAGGATGCCATGTAAAAGAAACAATGATATAGTGTTACTTTACATGGGTGGCACCTCGACTACTGCAACGATTTGAAGGAATAATGAGGACAGAAGACTATCTGCATATTTTGCTAACTTCCGTGTTTGTAGATAAGAGCTTCTTATATGTGGGTGAAGAAATTATTTCTCAGCTGGATGCTGATCCAAGCCACACTTCCAAAATGGTGAAAGAATGTCTTAGTGAGCAGAATTTTCTTTTCTTTTTCAGTATCTAGCAGAACGTCCCGATTTTAATGCGATGAAGAATTTGTGGTAAATCGTGAAGGAACAATACCGATTAACTGCAACCCATTTGGATGGGCTTTCAAATGAATTAATTGAAAATTTGGTGAAGAGTATAAAAATACAAAATAACGGGTTTGGACTAAATATTTAAAATGCCATCACTTTCCTAAAGATTTTGTATGGTGCAAAAGTGAGTACATGCGGGTAGTTTTTGTTTCGTTTCATTTGTATTTTTTCTTAGAACTTAATCGTTAAGTTTTAATTTATAAATTTTTTGTTAAATAGTAAACATAAAATAAAAGACAAAAATCATTTTCTAATTATCTTTTTTAGTTTTATTTTCATGCAATAACTAGTGCACAAAGTACTATCATGTAACACTCACTTGTGCTCCCCACTGTATGTGCACGAGTGAGAGTGTAATAGTTTATAACAAATTGTAATGCTATTTAAAACAATAGCAATAACAACTTGTTATTGTACTAATAGTAAATAAAGAGTAATTAAAATCAATGAAACCATTTTCCAAAGAGTCAAAATGAGAGTAAAGTACCGAGAGTCTTAATAGTACAGATTAGATAATTTATTTTGTAATTATCTCCCTAATAAATAGTACTTAGTATCTGCTCAGTTCGACATACGGCTTGACATGTCATCTTTTTGTTGGCACATGAACAAAACGTTCATAATTTTTTTTTTTTTTTTTTTCAATTTATAAAAAATGTAAGTCCAATAATGTGTGATAATTGCATTTGAAGCAATTTGTTGTTTGAACAAGAATCGTTCACATAAGACAAAATCATGTGCGGACAAGTTGGATAAGCGAACAAATTAATGGCATGTCAAGACCGGTTGTAACAAGTTCATTAGGTAATTTGTCAAGATCAAAGTTAAAGAAATTACCACTATATTAATTATTTACTAAATATGAAGATTTTAACAAATTATAGCTAAGACTTTAAGTTGACTTCAATACCCAGTTAATTTTATCATATTATGCAAAAGCATTTAAGAACCCACAATACCACCTCAAATAGTACGTGAGAATAATTATAAAAGTATTTAATATTTGCCATGCAAGACTGCAATCAGCATACGAGTGCATATGTATGACTAATTTCTTAAAATATACAAATTTCAGTTTATTCAAATAATTCGTAAACACAACAACCACGGACTACAATGAATCGAGAGAAAATATCAATTTTAAGTGTTCTTGTGATCTTGTGTGTAACATGTCAAATAAGTCAAGTAAATTCGGCCAATATATTGGGCGTTTTTACCAGTCACAGCCCCTCGCATTTAATTGTTCACATGTCAGTGGCGAAAGTTTTGGCGGAAAATGGGCACAATGTAACCGTAGTAGTGTCTCAAGTTCCCAAAGTTAAACATGATAATATTCACTTTATCATCATACCACTTACCGACGAACAGGAACAAATACTCAGTAAAGAAGTTTCTGGAATGGCTTTAAAGAAAAACAACATTTTCACAACAATTGGCAATTTCTTCGGCTCCCTTAAAATGTTGACCGATTTACAGGCGGGCATGTTAAAGGATCCCCGCTTTACAGCTCTTTACGACAATCCAGATACAAAATTTGATTTAGTTATAGTGGGATTTTTTATGAACAGTTTTCAATATGGCGTAGCTGCTAAATTTCATGCACCTCTTGTAATCAGCTGGAGTGCCTCTCCCATGCTATTCAGTGACATTATGGTGGGTAATCCCAGCGAAATATCTTATGTGCCGGCCATGAACATGGCCGTTCAAATTGGTGAGAAAATGAAATTTGTGCAAAGACTTCAGAATTTCTTCTCGCACTTATTCTTTAATCTGGTAAAAGAATTGCTCGATTTTCGCATGCGCTCATTTTACAAGTAAGTTTTATCACTTTTCTTGTGATCAAAAGAATTTCATTGGATAAAGTGTTTTTATTTTAGCGATCTCTTTCCCAATGATGGCTCCTTTCCCAGTTTGAGTGATATGGAGAAGAATATATCATTGGTATTTTGCAATAGCCACTTTAGTGAGGGACCCATTAGACCCAACGTACCAGCTGTTGTAGAAGTTGGTGGTATACAAGTTAAGGATACACCAGATCCATTACCTGAGGTAAGGGAGTTAAAACTGTAGATACCATAGATCATGAGATAGGTTAAAATTTATTTTTTAGGACATTGCTAAATTCCTTGATAGCGCCAATGAAACCGGAGCCATACTGTTTAGTTTAGGATCCAATCTTAAGGGATCTAGTATTAAACCCGAAACTGCAACCTACATTTTCAACGTCTTATCGAAACTAAAACAAAACGTTATTTGGAAATGGGAAGATTTAAAAAATACTCCTGGCAAGTCTCGCAATATACTCTACAAAAAATGGATGCCGCAAGATGATATTTTAGCTCATGCGAACGTCAAGTTATTTATTACACACGCTGGCAAAGGAGGCGTAGCAGAGGCTCAATATCATGGGGTTCCCATGGTGGCCTTACCCGTTTTTGCCGATCAGCATACGAATGCTAAGAAAATAGTTCACTCTGGTTATGGTCAATATTTGGAATTGTTGACAGTCACGGAAGAAATATTTAGAGACACCATCTTAGAAGTCCTTAATAATCCACAGTACAAAGAAAATGTGCTACGTTTTTCCAAACTTTATCGTGACCGCCCTTTAACAGCCCGAAAAAGTGTTGCATTTTGGACTGACTATGTGATCCGTCACCATGGTGCTGCTCATATGCAAAGTCCTTTGGTGCACATGAATTTCATAGAGAGCTTAAATTTAGATGTATACTTCTTTATTATGATTGTATTCTATGTGATTTTCAGAATTTTCAAATTCGCTTTTTTGTTTGTTTCTTCCAAAGTTTGCAAGAAGGGTTCTGCGGCAAACGTAAATGTTAAAAAAGCTAAAAAAGTTAAATCACAATAAATTTAAATAAAGTATTTGTAAACGTACATTAACTCTCTAATATAGATTGCACAAGTCCAGTATATTGTTACGTTTTTATCTTTTGAATTTATTTATTTTATTTCTTTTTTAATAAACCAGATTCATTTTATTCAAAATTAAAACATTAATAATAGCTACTTTTTGTTATTACTAAAATATTGTCATCAATGACTTTTGACAGTTTATTCTTTATATATTATAACTCGATTCGTCTTGGATAATTTTCAAAAAGTGTTTACCACATGCAATTAAAGTAATATTAAACTAATGTTTTTTTTTTAATCATAAAATGTTGTGCAAATATTTTAAAGACACACTTGTGCTAAATTGTTTTTTGTGCTAATTTTTTATATGCCGAAAATTATTAATATCTATTTTGTATTGTAAATTACTAAAATTAGTTTTTGTTTTATTTGTATGCAATAAAAAGTATATAAGGCGCAAACATGTACTCATTTGGGCTCCCCACTGTATATTACAACGTTTTTCTTTTATAAAGCAATTTTATTAAGAATATCAACAAGACAAACTTTGAGATTTTCAAAAAGTCTTAATTTTTAAAATATATCGAAATACTTTTGTCATTAGAAAAAGGCAATAAATTGTTAGAATTACAAAAACCCACCAACCATTTTACTCAATTTCCAATTTTCACTTTCAATTGAAATTAATAAAACACAAAAACTTACTTACGAAACTTACCCCTACACCAGTAATAACCATGCGTTCAGGTGTATGATGATACATATTTCAAATAATTCAGCAACACATTACGATTGATGCTATCCAGGTTTTATAAGGGGCACAGTTTAGGCAAGCCCAACGTGTTTTCTCTATAGGCAGCGGTATGAATCCTATCCATCAGAATAGGTTCCTGTTCGGGACGCATGCCCAAGGTTTCCAATTCGAATTGTATAGCCAAAAATACTTCCTCTTCATGCAGAGTGGGTCGCAAGGTTACATCGGCCAAAAGTCTAGTAACCGATTCAATGGCACGACTATCTATGCTGGCGGCATAAATCAGAGTATCACGAGAACTTTGGCAATCACATATGCCACCATTTTTCTCAAGTTCTTTTAAAATAGCATCTTTGTTGGGGAAGTTGGTGGTAGACTTAAGAAAAGGATAATATTCGTAATTTAATTCAAAAGCAATTTAATTAATTTAAATAATAACAATAAAGAAACTCACATTAAAAGCTAATTTTTCCAGAAAATGGGAAACACCACCGGGATAGGTAACCTCATAACGTGGTCCTGAATCAATCACCAAACCAACTGTACAAAACTGACCGAAGCGGGGCTCGGAAGCCACTCTCAAGCCATCTGCCAGTGTTGTTACTTTTGTGGTATTACTTTCCAGCAGCGGTTTGGCATATTCAACTTCAGCCAAATCGGGTATGGGCTGTGTTAAGGGTGGCAATTTGGTGACCACATTGGTAGAAGGGTGATTGACGGTATAAAGTCCATCAACATTATTACGCAAACCACCAGTAATGTTACCAATACCGGTACCACTGCCTATTTCATCTATGTTGGGCGAAGAGGTTTTTGTTGCAAATCGCCGCAAATTTTTACGAAAACAACATCACGTTTTAAGTTATTCAATAAGTATTTATTGTTTTTAAATGTCGTACTGAACAAAACTGTCAGAGTGAAAGTATCTCACTCTCTACTTACCTTTGCCACTAGTTTCTTAAATGATTTAAAGCACGCAGTTGCATTTTAAACTTAAACAGCTATGTTTATGACAGGGTGTTATCAACAATGTTTATAAATAGAAACTTTTACAAATGCAAATGTTGCTAAACAAGTTGTATATTGATAAACATGCCGTAGGTTGATAAACATGTTGTAAATTGATAAAGCCGTTAATTTTAAATTGAAATACAATTTCGTAACAATTAGCCAATTCACAATGTGTCTGTCCTATTTGTTCTATTGTCTAAAAATTTATGAGTGTCATAAAAATGTTGTTGGTATTTCATATTTAAAAATATAATATGACAATACAACATTGAAACTCTTGTTTTTTTTGCTATGCTATTTAATTCATTGATGACAGACTCACATTTGAACTTTGTTTGTTGATTCTGCCATAATTGTATCCATTGCATATTTTTCACACAATTCCTCCATAATTTTTTCTTTTTCTGTTTTGCTGATCATTTTTTTTTTAATAATTGCGCCCTTAAAATATTTTTGTTTATATTTGACGTTTGATGTTTATTGAATGTGTGTATTCAGTAATGCCGTTTATGAAAATAAATAATATACAACAGACCGTTCACAACAGTGCTATTTGGCCTTAAATAGTATTTTATGACTTAGGACTTCAGAACACATTGTGAATTGGCTAAATATGTATGTAGTCCTAATTGAGAGAAATTATTTAACAAACCCATTTATTTATAAACTAAACCCTAACCTTCCCTAAAGGGCAAAATTACTTTTTCACAAGTCACGATTATTTTTAATAATATAAAATAAAAATTGTTTATTAAATAACGATAACAAGTGATTAAATTTGTGCAGGAAAGCAGGTTTCTTTTATCAGTATTTTTGGGAACAAAAATAAGCTTTTTGTAGCAAAATAAATTGTTTTGTTGGTGGAATTTTAATCAAATGATTAAAATTTGATTACATATAACTAGGGTTTTTTCCCCGGACTTTTTCAATTCCCGGGACAGCGGGATTTTTTTTTAAATTTCCAGGGATCCCGGGATTTCCCGTTCAATATTAGAAAATAATAAAAACCATTAAAATGTTTTTTAAACATTTTATTTTTTGAAATGAAAATAAATTAATCCATGAGATAGATCATGCTTTTAAAAGCATAGACATAACAAAAACGTATATAATACGTTTATATTAACACAAAGGTACATAAGAAATAATAATAATTCAGTTCTTTCTTATCTGTAAATTAAAAGTAATGATAAGCAAAATATCTTAAAATAAATAATACAAAAAAATTAAATCGTTAATCTTGGTTTTGAAAATAAATTTTTAAAACTGAAAAAGCCTTTATCCTCCTAAACAGCTGGACCGATTTGCATAAATTTTTTTGTATTGCGTTTGGGTGGCGCCCTGGGTGGTTTAGATTTACAATTCGGTCCAATTGGACAAAGGGGCGTGGTACTTGCCATACAAACCACAAATTAAAAATCTATTATTTCTGTTCAATTTGAATGCAAAGCAACGTTTGCCGGATCAGCTAGTAGACTATAAATTCACTTCTTGTTATGGGTCGAATTGACAACAGATCAATCGTAACAAGTTTTGACACTATTATACACAAATCTTCGTTTTTATTGGAGAATCTCTCTAAAGTGGTCTGCGTTTTTTTAATCTCCTCTGGTGGCACTTCTTGTATTTCATGCTTTTCTAATGGTTTGTTATGGATATTCTTTAAATGCCGTATGAGGCCGCTTGTGCTTTTCCCTTTACAAGAAATCAATTTGAAGCATAAGACACATGCTGCTGAATCAATGGATTTCTTTTCTTATTAAAGTATTCCCACACGTGAGAGCTTTCCATCTAATAAAAAGGCAATAATCATTAATAGTTTATAATAACACAAGTTACATTATAATTACCTTGCCGAAAAATATTTTTATCAATTAAATCTTAGAACAACAAAAAAAAAATCCCGGGATTGCGGGAATGAAAAATTACCGGGATTCCCGGGAATCCTACATATAACCTTTAAAATATCTATTATTTTATTTTTTTTTTTTTTTTTTTTTTTTTTTTTTTTTTTTTTTTTTTTTTTTTTTATGATACTAAAAAAATTTCACATCAACTGATCCAGTCATCTATTTTGCGCTTGAGTTAAAGCAAGGGTATCCCTCCTTCTCAACCGATTGTGGCCACTAAAGTTAAGGATGTCTCGTGCAAGTGGGTTTGGATGGTGTTCAAGTTTGCTGACATACTTTGACGCATATTTTGTAAATTCGACTTTTACTAATGGCACGCCTAGATCTTTGTGGATTCGAGAATTTTTAACATACCATGGTGCTGCAGTAATTATACGTAGAATTTTATTTTGACCCCTTTGAATTTTTTCAATGTTGGATGCTGAGGCAGTACCCCATAATTGAATTCCATAGCACCAGATTGGCTTTAGTATTGCATTGTACAACAAAAGTTTGCAATCCAATTTCAATGTAGAGTTTCTGCCGATTAGCCAATTAAGTTGCACTGCTTTTAATCTCATTTGAGTAAGTTTCGCTTCAATATGAGACTTCCAAGTTAAACGGCGGTCGAGGTGAATGCCGAGGTATTTGACTTCATTGTGTTGCGGGATAATTTGATTATTTATTCTGATGAACGAGCAGGTATCTTTTCGCAATGTGAAAGTTATATGAATACATTTCTGTTCGTTAACCCTGATTTTCCAAAGCTCTAGCCAATTCTCTAGTTTATAAACATAATTCTGCAAATTCTGTGATGCAACTTGGTGGTCCTGATGAACGCTGATAAAGGCTGTATCGTCTGCAAAAGTTGACGTATAGATTTTAGGGTCTGACGGCATGTCGGAGGCATATATCAAATATAAAGTAGGACCCAGTATGCTACCCTGTGGCACACCTGATTCAATTGGCTGAGCGGTACTTAAAAAATCACCTTCTTTGATTTTAAATTTGCGACCGTATAAATAACTTTCCATGAGTTTATGGGTGTTAGCAGGCAGAGTTAATTTTATTTTGTGCATTAAACCGTCATGCCAAACTTTGTCGAACGCTTGCGACACATCAATGAAAAGGGCGGAGCAGTATTTTTTGTCTTCAAACGACCCTCTTATCACATTTACCAATCTGTGTGTTTGCTCGATGGTGCTGTGTTTAGCCCTGAAGCCGAATTGATGATTAGGAATACATTCAGTGTCATTCAGAATTGGAGTCAATTTAGTCATTAACAATTTTTCAAACAGTTTTGAAATTGTCGGCAGTAGACTAATTGGCCTATATGACTCCACTTTGGTATGGTCCTTCCCTGGCTTAGGAATCATAGTGATCATAGACACCTTCCAATCTGCAGGATAGTATTCTAGGCGTAAAATAGCGTTGAAGATAAAGAGGATAATTCTTCTTGCTACACGAGGTAACTCCACAAGCATTTTATTGTTGATTTTATCCATACCTGGAGCCTTTCTAAGGTTTAGAGTACCAATAGCGTTTTGGACATCACGAAAGTTTAGTCTTAGAGGTACAGGAGGCCTTATAACAAGTGGTGGCAAATCAGATTCGTTATTATTTGAGTTGTTTATAGTAAACACATTTCTCAAATGGTTAACAAATAAAGTCCCCTTCTCGGAATCATTTCTAGCCCAGTCACCAGTCGGATTTCGCAAAGGAGGTTTTCCTCTTACTGGTCTTTTTAAACCTCTTGCCGCCCTCCATAACGAGTAGTCAGATTGTGGGGTACTATCAAGACCTTCCAAGTAAGATTTAAGTGAGGCCGTTCTTTGGGTTTCTAAGAAATGTCTTAGTATATCTCTGCATTCCCGTAGTCTAGCTTTCAGTTCAGGAGACCTGTGAATTTGCCACTCTCTTCTCATTCTTCTTTTTTCTGATAGGAGATGCTCGAGTTCAGAGAAATAAGTTTTGTTTGTCCTATTTCTACATTCAACGTGATAAGTGGAAGCGTGATGCACAGCTCGTTGAAGGTCCTCGGTAAAGTTGCCAATCGACTCATCAATATCGTCGGTAGTTCTCAACACAACATTTTCCGTGCAATGAGAACTTAAATACTTTTTGTATTTTATCCAACTTACTCGGGTCTTAGTCATGTTCATAAATGGAGAACCACACACTTGAGGGAAATGCATTGAAATGATAGTAGGAGAGTGATCTGAGGACAAGTCCAGTGAAGGATCCACTTGCATCCATTCTACAGGGATATTTTTCATTACCCCAAAGTCAATAACATCGGGAATCTTCCGTCGGTCCGTCGGCCAATAGGTGGGATGTCCACTTGAGAGTACATCTAAGCCCATTTTAGCAATGGTGTTGAAGAGTACGCGACCCTTTGGGGTTACCAGACGTGAACCCCAAAATGTGTGTTTGGCGTTAAAGTCACCAGCAACTAAAAATCTAGCTCCAAGGGATTTAAAGAAGTTATGGTATTGGTGTTCTTTTATTGAAAATCGAGGCGGAGAATAAATCGATGATAAAACAAATTTGTATTGACAGAATTCAATGCAAATGTTTGTTGCTTGGAGGTAATCCTCACTTATGTTATTCATTAGATAATGCTTTATTCTGTTCTTTATAAGAATTGCCGAACCTCCACAAGCTCTTCCGCGGGGGTCTTTAGTATCGTAGAACTCGTAGCCATTAATTTTGAAGTACCCTGTCGACGTCAAGTGAGTTTCAGCAATCATCATAACATCAATCTGCTTATCCATCAGGAAGTATTCCAGTTCATTTTTATGTTGGCGGAGGCCGTTCGCGTTCCAGAAACAAATTTTTAAATAAATCATTTCTTTAAAATGGCTTGCAAGATAGTGGATTGCATTTTCAGCATTTCCTGCATCATGGATGTCATGGTGGTCGTGAAAGTGTTCATAGTTTGGACAAGTGTCTGCAATGTTGCCTCTAGATTGTTGATATGCGGCTCAGAATATTGGGGTTTAGGTTCCTGCTCCAGACCTGGCATATTAGATTTAACGACGTTTGCGTAAGAAACTTGTCTAGAACTAGGCGCGTTTACATGACTAGTGGACCGTAATAATTGAGGGAAATTGTCACTCGATGATAAATTTGGCTGTTGAGGGCGATTAGGCAATACTGACGTCTTGTTGGTTCTTATGCCTTTCAAATGAGTGTAAATTGGACAACCTCTATAATTTGCGGTATGATTACCTCCACAGTTACTGCATTTTTTGATTTTTGAGTCAGTTCTCGACTTATCGCATTGAGCAGTTGCATGTAGCTCCCCACACGCAACACAAACTGTCGGCAATTTACAATACGCCTTGGTGTGACCAAATTCTTGACAGTTGAGACACTGTACAGGTCCCTGACGCTTATGTGGTTCTTCCACGGTGATTCTACGATGCAGAAGATACATCAGATTGTAGATGGGATGGGACTCATTTTTCTTTAAGATAACATCTCCAGGTTCCAATTCTACCCTGAACATGGGCTGAGGGATCTTTTCACGGTTTCTAATATTCACTACGCTCTTGATTTTGAACCCTTTGTCCATTAAACCGGTTTTTATCTCCGCGGGATCAACACATGGGTCTATACCCTTTAGAACGACTTGGAGTCCTTTTGCGCTTTTGAGCTGGTAGGTATAGAAATCCCTAGTCTCCCTTTCCAGCTGGTTGGACAATTTTCGAAAATCATCTTCCCTATTCACTTGTATCTTTGTCTCGCAGATATTTCCATGTTTCATTGAGGTTACGCTAAACATGTTTTCACCTATTACAGCAACAATTCCTTGTACCAATTTACTGGAAGTCGGCTCTCTCAGATAAATTGGTGGGGGCTTAAACGTCTTCTTCGGAAGTTCTGGCTCATTCGTCTGGAGGAGAGCAAACCTATTTTGATCATTACTCACGGTCTTAGGAGCTTTTGCATTTGATGACACTTGAGCAGACTTCGGGCTCCTCTGTCGCTTGAGAACGGTTATGTACTTATCCATACCTACTTGTTTTTTGGGTTTGACTGCACTATTTGATGAAGATGATGTTTTTTCATCTGTTGAAATCACAATATTGGGCGAACAGGAACGACGCCGTTCCACGGCTCTTGTAGTGAGAAAATTCTCCAAAGATTTTTTTATGGATTCTTCCTCAGAGATGCATCTAGTTTTTCTAGTCGAGCTAAGCTCTTTCTCAGAATTACATCTGAGAGGAACACTCATACAGTTTTTATACGATTTTTAATGTTTTTTTTTTTTTTTTTATATATTTTAACCTATTACGATTTTTTTTTTCACTTTTTTGTTTAATTTCAACTTTTTACACTTTTTCACCTATTACGATTTTTTCACCGAAAATTCAGCCGCACTAAAAGTAACACGTCCGAACAGTTCGATGAGACGAGACTGACTTATTATTTTATCAAAACAATTAATGTTTTGTCATAACGTTTGTAACATTTACATACATTAAACATTAAATTTTGCTTGTACTGTTTTATAATTGGACCGTGTTTTTTAACAACGATTTTAACGAGAGTGTTTTAAAAATATTTTATTTTGGGAATAATATACAAAGTTGTGGTAACATGTGGAACATATGTATGTGCATATGTATATTATTATCTTTTGACCAACACACCTTATCTTTAACTGATATCACCCTCTTACTAAACTAAACAATGTATAGAGTATATTATTTCTATTTCACTGATAACTTGCCCAAATATATAAAACCCACGTAACCGATGCAAATTTTTGCAGTCGTACGTACGTCAACATCCACCATGAACCGAAGAAGTTTAGCGGTATTTAGCTTTTTATTTACAGTGTGCTTAACATGGCAAGTACCACAAGTGAATGCAGCCAATATTTTGGGTATCTTCACCAGCCATAGTACCTCACATTTGATTGTGCACATGTCGTTGGCTAAAGTTCTGGCTGAAAAGGGACACAATGTGACTATAGTAGCTTCTCAAGTACCCAAAGTAAAACATGATAAAATAAACATGATAATCATACCACCCACTGCAGAAGTAGAGGAACTAATTGGTAAGGCACTGAAAGGAATGGCTACACAGAAAACCACGTTTTTCACCACCGTGGGTAACTTTTTTGGTTCTTTGAAGCCAATGATCGATATGCAGGCTGAGATGCTGAAGGATCCCCGCTTTACAGTGCTCTACGAGAATCCTGACACGAAATTTGATTTGGTAATAATGGGATATTTCATGAACTCCTTTGCGCTTGGCATGGGAGCTAGACTTAAGGCCCCGCTTGCCATCAGTTGGATGGGACCACCAATGGTATTGAGTGATATTTTTGTAGGCAATCCAAGCGAAATCGCTTATGTGCCTGATATGAACATGGCGATTAAAGTCGGTGAAAAAATGACGTTTCTACAACGTCTTCAGAATTTATTTATGAATATGTTCTTTAGATTAATTAAACAGATGCTGGATATTCGTATGCGTCATTTTTACGAGTAAGTGAGAGGTTTATTTAAGTGCTTTTTAAACAATTTATTTATAATTATTGCATTTTATAAAATTTACAGGGAACTCTACCCAACCGATGGATCTTTTCCCACTTTGAAAGATATGGAAAGGAACGTTTCGTTGATATTCTGCAATAGTCATTTTACCGAAGGCCCGGTCAGACCCAATGTGCCAGCCGTTATTGAAATTGGTGGCATTCAGGTTAAGGATACACCCGAACCCTTGCCAGAGGTAGGTCAATTATTTTCATCTAAATGGATTTTGACAAACTTACCATTGTTAGCAATTACTTTTGATATTCCTAAATATACTCATAGTGTATCTAAAATATAATCCCATCCGATATCAGAACTACAGTGAGAAAACAAGAAAGTGTGCGGAATCTTATATACCGTGAAACTTAGAAGAAAATTTAGAAACTTAGAAGGATACTTGTAAAACAATAATTTTCAATCCATTTTATGAGAAATCCAGACAGTTTATCGAACATAAATTTTTCAGATTCAAATTATACTTTAAATTAAAGCCTAATATTTTGATTACATTCTATAACTTTATCACGATATTTACTCATACAGATTTTTGTTAAGATTATTCAGATTTTATTCTGGATTCTGAAATATTTTTCCCAATATTGGCCAATTAACATTTAACATTTTGATATGTGTCAGTGTAATATCGGTATTCACACAACACAAACAATTCATGTTGCTTAAATCGCTCATATTTTTATTTGAGAGTATACACACATATTTGTGTACACATGTATGTAATACGAATAAGAGATTAACACGAATTGCTAGTAAAATCAAGTGTGTACTCGTCTTATCTTCCCCTCACCGCGATGTCTAAAAGATAATCAGCTTAACTTAAAGAATTGCTTCGTGTAAATTGGGGCATACGTATTAGCAAATTTAAACCCAGGCTAATGGAGGTACACTTTTAAATGCGATCTGAAATGTTTCAATAGAAACGAAACCCCTATTTTTTATATCTAATTTATGAAGAGATTCGATGATTTCAATTCAGAAGTATTTCTAAAAGATTTTAGAGTTGTTATCTGGAAGCTTCCAAATGTTAATGATTGTGTATAAATTTTGGGTAAAAAATTGTGTAAGTCGTGTGTTTTTACTTATTTCTCAAACATTTTTGAGCCGATTTTTCTCGATATCGATATCACAGATGGATTCGTAGGATAACTAAGGCTTCGAAAAACGTAACTTAAACCTACGGACATTAGTTTCTTGAGATCCCTACATACGATATACTGATCCAGAAATAGAAGTCCTTCGATATCTAGTATTTATGTAAATTAAATATTTTACTCTTCCATTTAGGACATTACTAAATTCCTTGATACTGCCAATGAAACCGGAGCTATACTGTTCAGTTTGGGTTCCAATTTAAAAGGATCTAGCATTAAATCTGAAACGGCCACACATATATTTAATGTCCTGTCAAAACTAAAACAAAAAGTTGTTTGGAAATGGGAAGATTTAGATAATACTCCTGGAGAGTCTCGCAATATTCTTTACAAAAAATGGATGCCACAAGATGACATTTTGGCACATCGCAACATTAAATTGTTCATAACGCACGCCGGTAAAGGAGGAGTAGCTGAGGCTCAATATCATGGTGTTCCAATGGTGGCTTTACCTGTTTTTGCCGATCAACATGGTAATGCCAAGAAAATGGTTGCCGCTGGTTATGGCCGAGATGTGGAATTGATGACACTGACCGAGGAAAGTTTTAATGCCGCCGTCTTTGAAGTTCTTAATAATTCACGCTACAAAGAAAATGTACAAACCTTTTCTAAACTTTATCGTGATCGCCCTCTAACTGCCCGAGAGAGTGTTGCCTTTTGGACAGAGTATGTGATACGTAATCATGGTGCAGCCCATATGCAAAGTCCCCTGGTACACTTGAACACCATAGAGAGTTTAAATTTAGATGTTTATTTGCTTATATTTATGGCCCTTTATATTATTTATAGACTAATTAAGTTGCTAGTGTTGTTTATAGTTTGTAAAGTATGTAAAAAGTGTTCAAAGTCTAGTACGAAGAACGCCAAGAAAAACAAAAAGGTTAAGAAGACTCAATAAAATATTAATTCCATATATTTTTGAGACTAGAACGTCCTTATTTAGTGCTTCTTATTCAGTTTCAAATTGTATTAGTTTTGTTACGTTTTTTGTTTTTACCTTTAAAAAACGGTGGTTTAACGGCTGTTCGATCACGTGTGGCTTTTTCACCCTGTCGCACGCTCTATGAGTTCGTGCGGAGACATGTAGATGAAGAGCTCGCTTAGGTCACCCACCTAGGATCACCAGGTAGCCTGAGCTTAGTTCCAAAGACGACCTTTGCAGGCATTCGACAGGTGGGGTCGTGAACAGTTGTTATTTGTTCCAACTTTTGCTCACAATTGAATACCGCCTCTGCTGAAACATATTCACCTATTTCGGAATTCGACCTGACAACTTTTTCGTAGCTGGACAGGTAAAGAAATCTTACAGGAATTTTTTGCCATTGCAGGGTGTAACGACGAGAGATCAAAAAGTTTACCTGGGGCCAAATTACCGCATTCGATATCGAGTAAAATTGATCGTAATTTTCTTATTTGAGATTATGGCATTCGATATCGAGCAAGAAATTTAGTACATTTTATCATAATTTCAATATCGAAAACATTTTACGATACGATAGCTCATTCGATCACGAATGCGGTAATTTGGCCCCTGCCTTTCTTAACACATGCAAGTACTTGCATGCGAGTGCTGTGTACGTATTATATACGTAAACTTATTCGAAAAACTCGACTAGCTCTGCAAATGAAAAAAATTGAGTGTATAGTAAAAAATGTGAGTGTATTGAGTTTTTCGAACTGTTACTTGCTGTGTAACCCCGGGTAAAAAATAAATTAATTACATCTGGTACAAAAAACAAATTTGTTTAGTTTATTTTTTATTTTTGTTAAGTTTTTTATTTTTTATAAAAACACTGAATGAACTGTTGAAGACTGTTATTAATATTATATTTTTTATGTGAATTTTTTCAATAAACTTTTACTGCCGTATTCATAAAAAATAAAGTAGGTTTGAAGTGTGCATTTAGACAAAATTTTCATACAAATTTTTCTTAAAGTACATTTGAAGTCTACTTTAATTTTTTTTTTTTGCATAAGGCTGTTATTAAATAAGAAAGAAAATCTAAATTTGGTGCGATTTTTTTCAAATGGCGTGTTTTTATCTCCATGTTGGTGCGTTTTGAAATTTCAAAGTTTACAACGCTGTACATATATCATTCGAAAGACCTTTTACGAGCGCTTTAAAACGGTTGACCAGATACATTATCTGGTAGTTTTTGCATTTTTAGGTATAGAAATTAATAGGATATATGTAATCTGTAAAAAAATCCAAGCCAGTGTCACGATCTTGATTTAAGCCAAATAAAATACTTAAAATAGAATTTTGGAGAGAAACAAAACCAAGTGCATGTACAATATGATTTTCCCTAAAGGATTTATAAAAAGATAAATAACGAATGAAGTTTTGTCAAATGTTTACTATTTTTTATTCTTTATTATATTAGCAAAAAAATATAACATTGTAAGTATGTACGTGTAACAAAAACAATAAAAAAAGAAAAGGTATTAATTTAACTCAGTTTCAGAATCATTAAAAAGTATTTTTCTTAGTATGGTATCAACCAGGGCGCCAGAAATTTTCAGCAAAAATCTTAATTTCGCCAAAAAAAAAAGTCTCATTTTTGAGGAAAAAATCTTATTTTTGGAGATAGTGTGGCGGACTATCAGTCAGAGGGTTGCGGGTTCGATTCCCGCCAAAGACTCTGGGTGTTTTCTGCAGACAAGCCAAAAAGCTTCGCAGTTTGTGTTTGTTTAAAAAAAAAAAAATTTATTTAACACTAACAAAAAAACTAACAACAAAAATTCATTTTCTTATACTAATTGTACATTTTTTGAAATCAAAGTTTAAAATTTTTCAAATGGGAACAAAGAAGATTTTTTTAATTGAACCTAACCGTCTAGAAAAACAAAAAATCGTTTTTTCGGTTAAAAATCTTAATAAAATAAGGTATCAGCCATATTAGCCAACTAGCAACCACCCATTAAAACTGTAAAAAAGTACAATTTGCATACTTTTAGGATGAAAAATATTCAATGACCTTCACAAATTTGAAATAACGATGTTGGTGGTGAATTTCTAGAACTCATCACGATTTTTATACTCACCATGATTTTATTCACCACACAAAATACAACACTGTTCCTTATTTTCGGAGTAAAACGTTTTAGCATTGGCGACTCTGTCATCATTTGACATGCCGCTAATATCATCTGTATAGAAGAAAAAAACATCGCCGTAGTATAAACAAAGCGTTTTAGATTATTTGCAAACAAAAAATCTTTATTTTATAAAACGAGTGGTTAGAACTCATAATAATACTTTTTACAAAATGTCCGAAAATAAACAAAAGGTAAATAATATTTACCTGATGCAAACATTAAATATAAACTAAACAGTATGTTTTTAATACACAGGGTGCCGGTGGTAATAACGATGGCAAAGAGAAACGCCGCAAGGAATCAATTTTGGACTTGTCCAAATATTTGGAAAAACAAATACGCGTTAAATTTGCCGGTGGTCGTGAAGCTTCGGGTATACTCAAAGGATATGATGCCTTGCTCAACTTAGTATTGGACAATACTGTTGAGTATTTGCGAGATCCTGATGAACCATTCAAACCCTCAGAGGATACACGAAATTTGGGTCTTGTAGTGTGTCGAGGTACAGCCTTAGTGCTGATATGTCCACAGGATGGTGTTGAGGCTATACCAAATCCTTTTATAACGCAATAATTGCGTATTTCGTTAAGATCAAACACTTCTGGCATTTTTTTTTATTAAATATTTTACTTAAAATTAATAAAAATGTTAAATAATTTAATTATTTTGATAATAAAAAAGTAGCATGTAAATTATTCTAAATACGAAAACTTAAAATATGTACATACATTATAATTAATAATGGAATGTAAAATATATAAGTATGATTATTTAAATGAAGATTAACAAAAATGTATGTATTCAATGAATGGTTTGTTTAATCTAAACCAAATTCATTGCGAATCCATGGATATTGCGACGGACACTCTTTGCAGGTGTACAAATAACGATCCTGTTGTAGCACTCTACTTCTCAGTTTACATGTATTCGATGAGGTACAGACCATTTCATGTTTTTCCAATTGTTTTGGTCTACAACCCCAAGCACTAAACTGATGTATTTCACTATTCGAAGTTGGTTGCCGCATCCATTGTATGGCCTGCTGATTTGTAACAAAATAAACATCAGGTAGTTTTTGTAAATCATCCATAAATTTCTGTAAAGTATGAAAATTTAAATAGCTAGTAAAATGCTTATTTAAATGCAATATAAAAAAACATTTATTGACATTTTTCTTTAAACTATGTACATCAATTATAAGTTATTTTTATCATCAGTAGAAATTCATTCTTCTACAAAATTT
Organism: Bellardia pandia; assembly: GCA_916048285.2. Taxonomy (NCBI): domain Eukaryota; kingdom Metazoa; phylum Arthropoda; class Insecta; order Diptera; family Calliphoridae; genus Bellardia; species Bellardia pandia. Next base: position 57,890,911 of record OU696530.1, read on the forward strand.
GACTCTTCGTGTGAATACAAACAAAATTAACAGTTGTCGGCTCTGCTGACCATAATTGAAAAAACAGCACTTGTAAAATACCTATAAAAACGTTTTTTGTGTGAACCCGACTTTGAATAAAAATAGCAAATGTCTTCCTAAATTTTATTATACCTACACTAGCTAAAACCCGATGTGCTTCGCTACCCGTATCGTAATGAAATAAAAAAGTTTAGAGTTAAATAAAATATAATTATTAAGTTATTAAAATCTACAGTTTTCCTTTTAAATTAATTCTTATTACATTATCTTATTATGATTTACAATACACAAACACACATTCACTTTTATATATGTAGATAAGGGTTTCAAATGTATACAAATTTTAACATTTACTTAATATTGTTGCTAGTCGTGTTGCATTGGTGTCCTAAATATTAATATTGATAGCTGATATAGCTTTCCCTATATATAATTTGTCATCATATCTATGGGAGGTGCCACGCCCACTATTGATAGTCCGCCCATTATTGTCCTAAATATAAATATTGATGGTAGAATAACCGTGTATACCATATATTTGATTTTTTTTTAATATCATTATATGAGAGGTGCCACGCCCCCTGTCGCTACTACTCCCATTTTTCCGCAAATATTTAAACAAACAATGGCATTGCTCATGCAAAATTTAAGTACTATAGCTATTAAAGTTCCATATGTATTTGATTTTTAAAATTAACTTTGTATGGGAGGTACCACGCCCACTTAAAATTTCAGAAAAAAGTAGCCTATAGCTCCTTCCAGACATACAGAATTATACTGTGAAAATTTTAAGCAAATCGGTTCAGCCGGCTAAACGTCTATAGATCCCAAACTAATAATAATAAACATACATACATACAGACACACAATCACTTTTATATATATAGATAGATACATCCATAGGTACATATGTAGGTTAGTTAACACTTTCATTTATTTTTTTGATGTTTACTAGTATTGTATTTTGTTAAGATTTTACGCAAAAAGTCGGTTTTAAAAATATTTATTGTGAAATTTTTCGATCAAAATTTGTGTTTTATAAAATTTAAAAAAACTGGTAAAAATATTTTTATTGATAAATGGGAAAATCCGAAAAAAATTTAAGAATATCCTTTTTTGTTTAGATTTTACATATTATTAATTTGCATCACAAATTGTAGGTCCTAAAATTATGTATATTCGTTTTTGGAAATTCCAGTCATTTTTGTTTGCATTTTTCTTAATTGTTATGTGTTTTGTTAAAAGGATACGTGTTATGTACATATGATTTTTCAAATAAGCAATAATTTTCCCTTATTATGAACAAGTATCTATGAAGATCTTTGCGTTAAAAAGGCCAAAGGGAAAATAATTTAACGTCTCTGAAGGAAAAATTATTTTACAGCTTTACTACTATTTAAAATTTACCACGGAATGGTCGTCCAAAATCGTTGAATGCAGGGGACTGCTTAAATCTACATTTATCCAGACCGAAGGTTACGAGCAACTAAGAAGAATGAACCCTATATAGCAAAATAAATACCGAAAAAATCCATAGGTTGCTGAGAGCCATTTGTTGCTATCATTTGCTGAGATCCATAAAAATAAAAATTTTCCGTGTCGGCAATTTGTTACATACATACATACATATGTATATTCTATGACGAAAGAAAATGCAAAAGTTTTGGGTTATATGGTCGACATAGAATAAGTAATATAAAATCCTCGTTTATTATGATGTCACTTGCCCAACACCTTCTCAATGACCGGAACTGAAAAGTAATTTTTTTCTCAGAAATGTTTAATTCTTTTCCTTTCCGTATGTTTGACACAAAGATTTTCACAAACGCGAGCAATAAAAAAAAATATTACTAATAACGATTCGAAAAAGTTATAAAAAGTTCTTTTTAACAAAATAAATAAAAAAAATCAATGAAAAATTAAAAAAAAACTCGAAAAATTATTAGGGATTAAAAAAAGCTTGATTCTTTTGTGATCTTCAAACTATGAAGCAAATTAATAAAAGGCAACAATAACTAATAATAGAAATTAATATATTTTTAAAATTTTAGGTATGAATGAAAAACAAATTTTTTCTAAAAATGAGTAGGCAAAATAGTTTTGTGATACACTGCATATACAATATATGCAAATAAATATTTGTAAGTTTAAACTTTAAAGCCACTCGTCAGATTTATAGAATTTATTAGAGATACAAATTGAAATGCGATATAAACATTTTCACTACAACTGGAAGCGCGTTTATACTACGCCATTTATAAATCGATTTAAATGATCATTACACTGCTTTACAAATTTTTAATTTGGAAAAATACCAAGAACGCCACTTGCCTAGATAAGTTAATTTGGACCTCCTGAACACGAAAAACGCTGTAATTTTTTTTCTAAGTACCGTTTTTTAGATAACGTTACTTTTGTGTTTTTCGGTGTATGGTCCCATTCAAAGCCTTGTGGAGCCCAACCGAAGAGCCCGATCGAGATAAGTGGCATATCGTTTGAAAGGTAATCGAATGCCTTTTCCGCCGATATGCTGCAAATTTTTATCTGATAAGAAATAGCTGAGTTATGGCACCTCAAAGTTCGAAATTTGTCTATTTTTTACGTTTTTTTTCAAAATTTTTCTTTTTTATTTCGTTTTTTTTCTACGTTACAGTTAATATCTGGAATGTTTTATTTTTTATCCAAATAGTTTATTTAATTACCAACATTTTAAGCGTAATTTGAAAAAAATCGGATAAAAAATAAAGTTTTTATTAAGAATTTTGTGGAACGACAATATATTCATCTTCATTGCTTACACACTATATTCGGCGTAAATTCAAAAACTTTAAATTAAAATGACGAGCGACTTGAACTCTTGCTAGTGTGTAAGCAATGAATATTTTCATCTTCATTGCTTCTTCGTTCCACAAAATCCTTAATAAAAACTTTATTTTTTATCCGATTTTTTTCAAATTACGCTTAAAATGTTGGTAATTAAATAAACTATTTGGATAAAAAATAAAACATTCCAGATATTAACTGTAACGTAGAAAAAAAAACGAAATAAAAAAGAAAAATTTTGAAAAAAACGTAAAAAATAGACAAATTTCGAACTTTGAGGTGCCATAACTCAGCTATTTCTTATCAGATAAAAATTTGCGGCATATCGGCGGAAAAGGCATTCGATTACCTTTGAAACGATATGCCATTCATCTCGATCGGGCTCTTCGGTTGGGCTCCACAAGGGTTTGAATGGGACCATACACCGAAAAACACAAAAGTACCGTTATCTAAAAAACGGTACTTAGAAAAAAAATTACAGCGTTTTTCGTGTTCAGGAGGTCCCAATTAACTTATCTAGGCATGTGGCGTTCTTGGTATTTTTTGGCTGTAAACCAGTGTTATCTAGGAACTCCCAAATTTAATGATTGCACATCCCGACAAAATGAAAACTTTTTTTGGTACCTTAGATTTTTTAATCAGTTTGTATGCATCTAGTATTGGGCTTCAATGCCTTTAATTCACTTTTTTATCAGCTCTAGTTTTCGATATATTATTTTTTAAGAAAACTACGTAGTTACGCGAATAATAGTAACGTAACTAATAAACGGTTCATTCTATTCAGTAAAAATAAAAAATCTAAACTCGGCTACAATATTATATTTATGTTGCATTAACATTATTTTGATTCCATGAAGTATTTTCAGAGAAATTTTTTTATACATTTTTTTAATTTTTAAAAATTTACAAATAATAGAGAAGATAACAAATTTTTCATTATTTTCCTTTTGTCATATAGGAAAATATTTTACGCAAGCTATATCTTGCTTTTCAACCACAATGGACTACAGGGTCTCCGAGTGGAAGTGCACTTAGTGCACTACCCTTCCTATCATATCTATATCTTGCTTAAATCTATTCACAACTCTGAGTTTTATTCGAAATAAAGTAACTCTGTACGTTATACATACAACAGTACACAGAGGTGTAGTACTTTTGATTGATTGTTTTTAAGTTTAGGTAAAAAAACAAGCAAAACCCACGTTGTAGTTTCACAAAATTAATAATAAAATCAAAACTATTGCGTCCATATTAACTAAAATATGGACGCAAATTGTCTATAGCCTATATGGCTATAGAAAAATATTGGAACTTTTGTTATTATCTCTATTTTGTATGAATTTTTGAAAAACTAAAAAATTTTTTTAATAAGGCAGTATTTTTTTCAATAGGGCAGCATTAAGGTAATATTGTAAAGTGTTCTTCAGTTGTGTTACTCAAAATCGTGTAACTACGTAATTTAAAAAAAGTATGTATATATATCTCGAAAACTAGAGCTGATCCAAAAAAAGCGTTAAAGGAATTGAAGCCCTATATAAGATATATACAAATTGACTAAAAAATTGAAGGCACCATTTGTAGTGTTGGGCTGTGTTATCTATCTATGTTGGTTTTCAATATCAAAATTTTCAATACTAAATTTGTAATATATAAAGCTCTATTATGGAGCTATTATTAGACTTTATGGCGTCGCCATTAAAAATTATAGAAATGCAAACTTATACATTCACTTATACTCACGGCGAAAGTTATACAAACATACATAAGTTTTCAATTGCAAAGAATACAATATTTGCATTACATATGTTTGTATGTATGTAAGAACAAAAATGGACTGATCTCACCAAAATTTGATAAATTATTTTTTTGTTAATTCCAAGAATTCCAAAATATTTTTTCCTTGGATCCATGGTTATTATTGGTGGACATATAAATAGAAACAATGCTTTGATATAATAAAGTCGCTGTGTAGCTTCTTTAAAGACCTACACTGTAAATTGTTTTTAGTTTTAAGTTAAATTAAAAAAATATAAAAATAATTTTTTTACAATTGTTTTTTTTTTTTGCTGGCCACGTAATTAAAAACGCGCATTTTTTTATCAACTTCTAGGCTTTTCTAAATATTAGTGACAAAGTAAGTATAGTTAGTTTGTTAAACAATAGATTAACTTGTAATAATTTTGATACGGTTTAGTTTCGAAAATGGGCAAAAACGAGTCATGTACTCCAGAAATGAGACGGTTAATTGTGCAGTGTTACCAAAATGAAAAACTTTCAATGTCGGCTATTGCACAAAAGTTTTCTTGCTCAAAAAAATGGTATTTGGTGCAATTTACTTGTTCAACAATACAAAGGAGTTTGCCACCCCAGCTAGGAAACCTAGGACACGAAAAACCACTTCAGCAGAAGATAGAGTTATCAGGGGTGTCATAGAAACCAATATTGTCAGAATTGGTTTTAAAACTGACAAGAAAAAATGCTTTGATGTCATAGGGCAATGTTACACGTTCAATAAATATCGAGATATTTCTATTATCACGATAATAAACTTTAGGTTTGAATGTTTTTTTTTCAAACTTGTCACGCCGTAGAAAAAATTAGATCTGGACACCCTATCAAAATAAAGCCTTAGGCGCCAGGTACACTGTTAAAGTAGTGAAACATGGTGGCGGGTCTATTATGATCTGGTTTGCCTTTTCTTGGCGTGGTGTGTGTCCAATTGCACAAGTTCAGGGAATAATGGATCAGCATCAATATAAAAACATTTTGGAAAATGTAATCGAACCGTATAGCTTTGAGAATATGCCCGTCCAATAAATTTTCCTGCATGAAAATGACCCAAAGCACATATCACGGTTAGTGAAGTGTTGGCTTTTGGATCAAAATATTGATGTTCTTGACTGGCCACCCCAAAGTCAACTTTCGCCATTGGAAACTTATGAGCAATTGTAAGAAGAGACCTAAAGGATAAAAATCCACGAAATAATGAATAATGATGAATTGTTCCAGTTGGTGCAACAAAGCTGGAAAAATATATTTTTGCAAAGATGCCAGCGTTTAATTAAGAGTTTACCAAAAAGACTGGCGAAAGTTGTCAAAAACAAGGGTATCCAACAAAATATTACATATTTTGTTAAACTCAGTAAGGTTATTGGCACATATTATTTTATGATGTTTTCTTTTCTGAAATAAAATGTTACACCTTTATTATGTACATTTTTATAATGTTTACCCCACATTTTAAATATGTCGCATTTTTAATGGTCAGAATAGAACATAAAATCAGAACAGTGTAACACTTTTTTTCATCTACAGCTGTTTTTGTTTTTTTTTTTTTATTAAAAGAGAAGAAGCAGACCAATGGCACCTTCCCGACTAATACGCAAATTCTTCTTAAATAATAAAAATTATATATATATAAACATACATTACATATACATATAAGAAGTAGGAGATATTGTCCTATGAAATTTGACATACATCAACTTCAGAGTATTCATTAATTACGTTCTCTACAAAGCCTTTCACTCGCGGTTGTGGATTTCTTTCCATAATCATATCAAATATTTCATCATCATCAGATGATAGAGATGAATCCAACAAGTCATCCAAAATTTTTTCAGCACATAAAAAAGTAGTACTATTTTCCATTTTGTATATATATTTTTTTCTTAACACAAATACACATTCATAAACAAAACAAATGTTAACTGTTTTATCGTGCGATTCTGACCCTCTAAAAATACAGAGTATGAAAGGTGGAATATTTTTTAAATTTATAGTGTGACATTTATAGAAAAGAACACACTACACTTTAGCAGTGTTGACATTTTTTCAGAAAAGAACACAAAAAAATTAAAAAAGGTGCGAAATCCGAAAACCGTGTAACATTTTTGCCAGAAAAGAAAACGCCATTAATTTTTAATTATGTGACCAATTTGATTTTGAGTTTTTTGGTGTTTAAGTTAATTTTCCTTAATATATAGGGTGTTTTTTTGAGAGGTATAGAACTTAGAATTGAAATAAAACACAAGAAAATCGTTTTAATGACCATCAATTTGGCTTTATTGGAAGGATAATTTTATGCCATTAATGTTTAAATATGATTTCAGGCATGTGGCCGCCGCGGCTGGCTCGAATAAAGCCAATTCTACAGGTCCAATTTTCAACCACTTTTTCGAGCATATGGGGTCGTATGTCGGCAATAACGCCACGAATGTTGGCTTCCAATTCCCCTAACGTTTCTGGTTTGTTGGCGTAGACGAGCGACTTCACATATCCCCAAAGAAAATAATCCAATGGTGTCAAATCACACGATCTTGGTGGCCAATTGACAGGTCCATTCCGCGAAATTATGCGCTCATCGAATGTTTCCTTCAATAAATCGATTGTGGCGTGCGCTGTGTGGAACCACAACTCATCCACATTCATGCCATCCAATTCGGGAACAAAATAGTCGGTTATCATGACTCTATACCGGTCTCCATTAATTCGGGTCCTCTTCAACACTTTGCTCTACAGCGGCAATTGTTTCTTCGGTGCGCACTGTTCGACGTCTCTGCGGATGCGTATTATCACATAGAGTAAACGTAGTGCGAAAACGATCCATGGTTAACCGAATTAATTGCTCTGATGGACGATTATGTCGACCATAAAATTGACGGAGCTTGCGGTAAACTATGCGAACTGAACCCTTATTTTCGAAATAAATTTGCACGATTTGCAAGCGTTGTTCTTTTGTCAACCTGTTCATGATGAAATGGCAAACCAAACTGAACATAAATGACATTAGAGTTGCCAGATTTGACCACAAAATGCCAGTTTTATCTCTTTTCGAAAAACAAACCTCTAAAAAAAAACACCCTATAGCATTGATGCTGTGATTTTTTTTTTTATTTTAAACTTAATGTTGAACTAATTTTTGAAAATATATGAATAAATATATATGCTTAAAATTCGTTTATAATTATAAGTTCACCACGGTATGTATGTATATGAAAAATCACTGCCACATACGTTTCTACTCACCAAAAATGCATTGAGATAATCAGGCTTTTTAAACCAAGTTGCATGGAAATAGAGACCCAATGGAGCTCGATTCGAAAGATAATGGCGTTTAAAGTTATGTGTCAACATGCGATAGATATCATCGCCAGTTAGATGAGGTGGACAGCTGTCGATCATTGTGCAGGTAAAGTCGCCAGCCTCTAATTGATTGATAACCATTTCCCAAATACCGGGGTAACTACGCGATGGACAATTTTGTTGACTGCCCGTGCAAGCGTGAGGCATTTTATAGTCCAGCGTATAAGGCCATAAGGGGGGATTAGAAAATGGCGCAACCATAGAAGCATCATATACAAATCCAAATTCTTTCATCATTAAAAATTGACGATTCCAGCCAATTCGTAAGAATGGAACACGCATTCCTCTTATTTCTTCCATGCGCACACTGGCAAAGCGATTTAAAATATTGGCTTGACCCACCATTTCATCAAACCAATCTTCAATGGTAGCATTATGGGACCACCACATCTCAGGACCGCGATGTCTTTAATTAAATGCCATTAAAGAAATAAAAAATTATGCTCACTCCACTTTTGATACTTACGTTACTGAATGTACCGCCATTTCATGGCCATCATTCCACAACTTTTGCACATATTGATAATTTGTAAAGGGATGTGAAACAAAGAATGTTGCCTTTATGGGGCAGCCATTGGGATTACGTCGGTGACCTTTAAATAAGACTTGCGAAAACAATTCCCAATTTTCAAAGTTAATTGCATCATCAAAACTTAACAAAATCATTTGTGGCACAGACTGTGGTTCCAGGCGTGCTGGTATTTGCGTGCCATCCTTAGAACAATAGCAGTCAGGTAATTTACATTGATGCGGAACACATGAAGCAGCTGCATTTGGATCATTGTCAGCATCACACCATCCCTCATCCGATTCATCGGGACAGTCGACTGAACCATCACAAAAGTATTCATTCGGCAAACAAGTTCCATCTGCACAGCCCCAATGATTATCTTCTTCACACACGGCCTCATCTAATAGTGGTTTAGGCACTGGCGTCTCTGTGGTGAAACAATAACAAAACTGAATTAACAAATGTTCTTGTAAAAACGTACATACATTACATACATATGTGTATGTACATTTTTATATTCAAACATACCAGCCGTTATATCGCAGTTATCCACATTTTGTTTAAAATCGCATATTTGTCTTACCACGTCGAAGAGTAGACCCTCGGAGCATTTAAAATTGAATACTTCGCCTTCCAAACACAAATAGTATTTCGAACATTCAGAACTGGTCCATATCTTGTGAATGGGTCTATTAGGATCTCTATAGAAGCGCAAATCTTCCAGACACTCTATGCTATTCGGCAAACTTCTTTGTGTATGATTTTGACCACCTAAATATTGAGAAAATTATACAGATAATGAGTACTACTAATTGAAAATAAAGTCGTTAACGTCATTTCAAAAATGGTTTAACCACAGTTTTTCGCATCGTTTAACGAAATACAAATGCACATAAATATGTTCATATGTATGTATATAGGAGCACTACAATAAAAGGTGCTGCAATCAAGCACCAAAAGTGAAATAATGCATATAGTTATTGTAATTAGCATAGGCACAGTGAAGCAACTCTATAAAAATAAAAAAACTTCTTTGTATGGTAAAAAAAGTAAGTAACATTTTGAAACTTAAAACTAGAATGGCGTTCAAAAACAGATACTGGATAATATTCTATATATGTAAATAAGTAGTATGTGCCTACATACATACTCGTATATATGTATGTATATGTAATTGTCATCATAATTTAAACGAATGAGATGCCAAATATTTTAAACTTCTTTTAATTATGAACAGTAATAAACAAAACCATTGTAGTTCACATACGAACTCGTAAAATATGTTTTGAACTCCACCTTTATGACAACAATTCCGCTCAAACTAATGAACATGTCTATCGGAGCGTAATTACCAAAAATATAACAGCAAGCCTGACTGTTAAAAGTTTACGCTCGCACACTGACTGTTACACTCAAAATATTTCATAGGTAAAATAAACGAAAATCGTGGTTCATTTTACTAAATTTTTCGTTATTTTGACAAAACGAAATATTTCGTATAATATACAAATGTTTTTCGTTCTTGTTGGGAGTTTTTATTTTTTTGCATTTCACGAAATATTTGTGTATTTACCAAGATAATTTTGTTAAATTACAAAATAAATGGTTATTTAATGAAAAAAATTCGTAAAAATTATGATAAATTTTGAAAAACACAAAATTATTTTGTTAATTTTAGAAATATTGCCTCCTGTTTTACGAAATTTTCTAAACTTACGAAAAACATTTTGTAGGTATAAGAAAAATTTCATATTTTTTTCGTTTATTTTATAAAATTTTGTAAGAAACAAAGAAATATATTTTGTAAAATCACGAAAATTTTTCCTAAATACACGAAAAGTTTCGTTAATACAAGAAAAGTCTGCTGAAAATTGTTAAATTTAGAAAATTTTCTAAAATTATTTGTAAAGTTACTAAAAATTGTGTAAAAAAAAAAAATTTTGTTTATTTTAGAAAAAGTTTCGTTAATATTTTTTTATTACAGGAAAAGTTTTGTTTATTTTACAAATAATAGTAAAGGAAAAAATAATAGAATTTCTGCTTATTATAGGCTCTTTTTTGAACTTCGTTGACATCTTTTTTTCAAAAAATGGATTTGTTATGACACCACAATGAAAACATTACACCATTTTTGTTTGTTAACATATCCAAATGTTGTTCTGAATTTGACGTAGTTTGATGAACATTTAAAATAGATTAAGAATTATATGTTTCATAGTTTGTAGCATTGGAAGCAAGTCAATGGAAGTTCGGTGAGATGCTCTGCAAAATGTTGAATTTTTATAATGTATTTTTCACAATTTTTACATTTGCATTTATATGTACTTATGAAATTATTTTTAACAAGGCTCGTGGTCGACTAACGCTTCCATCTCTTTAATTGTCAGTAAAAGCATGACTTGTTTTGTTATTTTTAAGTTGCATTTAAAACGGTATATTTCATTTTACGAAATTATATTTGTGAAATGAACGAAACTTCTAAATTTACGAAATTTGTCTCTGCATTTAATACTAAAGTTTCGTATTTTTCGAGAAATTTTTGTAAAATAAACAAAAAAAAACATTAACGAAATTTAATTTGTAAAATTCAAAAAATTTCTAAATTTACAAAATTTTCTACAAGATCTAAACACGAAAGTTTTGTATTATAAACAAAATTTTTGTACAATATACAAAAATAATTGTACGAAAAAAATTTTGTAAATTAATGAATTTTGTAAGTTTACGAAATAAAGAAATTATTAAAATATCGTATTATGTACAAAACTTTAGTAAAATGTACGAAAATAGTTTTACGAAAAACCATTTCGTATTTTTATGCATGAAATATTTTGAGTGTAGTGATAACTTTCTGTTGCCTGTTGCCACTCCAACCATACCTGCAAAAATAACACCTCGCAGTGTAGTACAGACACCCCCGCGTTTATCTTAACAACAATAAGGATTATCTTCAAGTCTATCCACTTAGAGCTAGTTTTTTACTTGTCAGTTAAACTCAGCTTAACACACTGTTATATTAAACCTCAAATATATTTTGCCGGGATTTAACTACTGATTGTGTTTCTCAGTAGTGGATTACCTCCTGTCAATTTTGTTAGCATTGCCGTACTGTTCAGTCAAAATACATATGGCATTCCTCCTAATTTTTTATATAAATATGGCAATATCTTAAATTTTCGCAAAAAAGCAACCGCGTCAATAACAGTATTTGAAAACTTTAACTTAAAAAAAAAAATAAAAAAGAAACTGGATTTAATGTGTGGTCCAATTAGTTCTAAAGCATTATATCTGTGCATTATATGCGGATTGTTTTGTTAAGCGAAATCTTTGAAAGAATTCGGCGTCGGTATAAATGCAGAAATGATTTGGACGTGTCCTTATTGTTCGTATATTTCTAACAATTGCCATATTTAAGTTATTATATGTGTTTGAATCACTTAAATCCTCATAATCACTAGAATAATTCATTTTTTTTTTAAATTTTTGTTAAAATGTCGTAAATTTCTTTTCAATTGTTGAATTGTTTATTTTATTTGCCAGCTGTTTGTATTTTGACATTTTATATCTAGGTTCAACTCACCAATGATGCTCAGTTAAACCTAGATTATATATCAAGTAAATAATAACTGAGAAACACAATTTTTAGTTTAATCTAGATTTAAGCGAAAAATGTAGATCATCTTTATCCCAGAAACTAGCTCTTAAACATCTAAATTATAAGCATGACTGCTTTTATTTGCGCTCCTCAAAACGGGATCATAAATCTATGAAAGTAATGGGTTTGGACATATAATTAAAACATTCACCACTGTTTTATTATTCCGAATAATTTTGCAATTTCCGTCGAATAATTATAAATTCGCATTTAATATTGTGTCGGATAGCCCTTATTTCTTATCACATGAAGACATCTGTTTGACATACTTTCAATCAAATACCTGCAAACTGAAATGGGTATGGTTTTCCAAGCCGCCTCAATGATGTCCTACAATCCATCTAAATTTAGCTGTTTTTCCCTTTCAAACTTTTCTCAACTTTGTTCCACAGGTTCTCAATTATATTGAGATCCCCACATGCAACACAAACAGACGGCAATTTACAATACTCCTTGGTGTGGCCAAATTCTTGACAATTAAGACACTGGACGGGTTCAATACGCTTATGCGGTTCCTCCACGGTAATTCTACGATGCAGAAGATAAATGAGATTGTAGATTGGATAGGACTCGTTTTTCTTTAAGACAACATCTCCAGGTTCCAATTCTACCCTGAACATGGGCTGAGGGATCTTTTCACGGTTTCTAATATTTACTACGCTCTTGAGTTTGAACCCTTTGTTCATTAAACCGGTCTTTATCTCCGCAGGATCAACACATGGGTCTATACCCTTTAGAACGACTTGGAGTCCTTTTGCGCTTGGGGCAAATGTGAAAACAAATCAAAAAACCTCTAAAAAGGACCATTTTTTCCTTCTTGTGTAGAATAATTTGCTTAAATCTGGTCTTAGATATATAAAATGGTATGTATGTAGGTGAGTAACAAATCGGGCGGATGGGACTTTTTGGACATCCACGGTACCATTTCCGATATAGTCACTTAAGGCAAAATTTTTAACATTGTCTTATATAACGAATGGTTAAACAATTTTATACTCGAACGACCAAATTTTTAAAATTGACATTTATAACAAGAATGTCTCAAAAAATTGTTGATACCTAATGGAACTGAAGCTTTAGTATTGATTTGGTGACAAAAAGGAATAAAAAGAATCCAATCTAACTCTATTAGAAAATGCTGCCAGATAAAACATTTGTTCACGATATACAACTCGTGTTCCAGGAAGAAAGTTATCAAAGGATAGAGTAACAATTTTATATTAATACGTTTGAAACAAAGATAAATTTGAGACAAAGAAATAGAGCTCGTTTCGTAATAAAATGTTTCCTGTAAATTATCTTTATTCTGAATTTGCCTGAATCATTAAGAATATTATTTTCGATTATTATCATGATTATCTATAACAGCGTTCGGCAACAGGCGGACCGCGGTCCGATTACGGAAAATTGACTGGGATTTTCCACTTATGATACATTATGGTTGTCAGTCATTCGTTTGATCTTGTGCGGTGCATTGTTAATTTGTGTTCTAATTTGTCGTGTGCTTAAATTCGTACCTACATCAATATGGATCCTAAGAAGCGAAAAGTTGACAGTGAAAATAGGAAGTTTCTGCCTGAGTGGACAGAACAATATTGTTTTACGTTGCCTGATAGGCCTAAATCAGTTCCAGTTTGCCTTTTGTGCAACAAAACTGTAGCTATTGTTAAAAGTGGCAATTTAAAGCGGCACTACGAAACAACTCATCAGCAGTTCCACAAAAACTTTCCGCTTGGCAGTATAGCTCGTAAAGAAAAACTACAGGCATACCTAACTTCTTACAAAAAAAGCACGGCCTTACTAGTTCGCTCCCTGAGCGAGCAAGAAAAATCCACAGAAGCTGCGTTACGTGTGTGTTGGACGCTTAATAAACACGAGAAGCCATTTTCAGACTCTGAGATAGTAAAAGAATGTATGTTGGAAGTGGCCACGGCACTTTTTGCAGAGAAAAAGGATCTTGTTACTGCAATTCAAGGTATTCCATTGTCCTCGAGAAGTAATACAAGAAGAACCGAAATTTTAGCTACTGACAACAAAAGCAGCTTGCTCGAACTACTGCAGAAGGCACCGTGCTATGCTATAGCACTTGATGAATCATGTGACATTGTTGATGATGAACAAATGTCTATTTTCGTGAGATTTTTTGACATTGAAAGTAAAACGTTCAGGGAAGAATTGCTAGCATTATTGACGTTTAAAGGTAAGACTCGCGGAGAAGATTTATTCAAGACTTTTGATGAATTTATTACGAAATCGAACATTAGTTATGATAAAATTGTATCCCTTTCAACTGACGGCGCCCCAGCGATGATTGGCAAAGAAAACGGATTAGTAAAGAGAATCAGGGATAAGAATGCAGGTCTAATATCTTATCAGTGCATAATTCATCAGGCAGCACTTTGTGGAAAACTTAGTGCTACTCTGAAAGATGTAATGGGCAGCTTGGTGACGTTGATAAATTTTATGAGGTCTCGTTCTGCTCTTCAGCACCGACAGTTCAAGGATTTTCTCTCTGAATGTGATTCGGCGTATTCTGACTTACTGCAACATAACAATATACGTTGGCTAAGTAAAGGTCAAGTTGTTGAACGTTTCTGGCAAATAAAAGAACAAGTAACCTCCTTTTTGCAAAACTTGGACACACAGGAAGCAAGGAAGCATCTGGACTTCCTAACAAACAAGCGTAATATGCTAGCTGTGGCTTTTCTGAAAGACATACTGAAATATTTGAATGCGCTCAACACCGAGTTACAAGGAAATGGAAAATTAATATGTGATCTGATACAAAGTGTGTCTGCTTTCCGTCGCAAGCTGGATATCTTTGAAAAAGATATTGCAAGTAAACCATTTATTCATTTCCCAACAATGCTTGAGTATAAACAGATTTCCGAAGAAGACATTGCAGTGTTTGTAAGGTTTGTATCTGATCTTGAGAAGGATTTTGCTGCAAGATTCCAAGACTTTGCAGAGATAGGGAAGCTGTCTCAATTTCTTAAATTTCCTTATGAAGTTGCTGCGGTGGCAGAATGGACTGACGTGGCTGCGAAGTTATTCAGTCTATCAAAGCCTTTACTGCAAATAGAGGTAATTGACTTGCAAGAAGATATTTCCTTGCAAATGTATAAAACTGCATCCACTGAAGAATTTTGGGGTAAACATGTTACAGAAAAATATGAAAATTGCAAAAAACTAGCTATCAACTTGGCTACTATGTATTGCTCTACATTTGTATGTGAATCATCTTTCTCAAAAATGAATTTTTTGAAAAACAAATATCGTTCGAGATTGACAGACGCCCACCTTGAAGACACTCTTCGCATAAGCTGTTCTCCGCGTGAACCAAACTTTAAAAAACTGGCTCAAGACCACAGATGTAATTTTTCGCATTAGTTTTAAAGAATACCTACATACATATTGTATTGCATATATAAGTCAAAATAAAAATTTTAAACTAAATAGTATGTATTATGAGTTTTTTTTTCTGGACCTCGACAAAAAATTTCAACATAATCCGGACTCTACTTAAAATTACTTGCCGACCCCTGATCTATAACATTCTTATACATATATGAAGTATGTATATATTTCTAAAATTACTAATTTTTTTAATTCAAGAATATATTAAAGAAATAGAAGGGTTAACTTCTAACGTTTTTGAAATCCTGATTAACTAAATATTAAGCTTTAGTTTCTGAATTAAGCCTCAAATCATTTAATGTGAATTAATATTTTAGAAGTTTCCATTGTTTGATAATTCAACCAACAATTTCTTGTCGTGTTAACCGTCTTATAAATGCATATTTAAAGATCGTATGAATATCAGTTCCAAAATGTTCATGAAATTTAATAAAATCATCCTTTCGCCTTGCATTACTACAGAAATGGTAAATTTACATATTTCTATATACATACTAGTATTTCATTTGGAATACCAAATTTTGATGCAAAAGTATTTTGAAATTGTATCAAATGACTGGGTCTAAAAAGTATCAAAAAAGTACAATTGTACCATGTTTGCCGACACTGATCAGCAACAAAACCGACGTACTCGTATGTATTTTGCTGAGAGTCAATAATGTGAAAAAGAAAAACTCCTTAAGCTGGAGGTCCACAACTCGCGTTTTGGCTTCAACGCGTTTTAAGCTTTCTAAACGTTATAAGCGTCAAGTTTTTTCTCGGTTTGTCAATTTCACATAAAAAATGTTTTTTCAACTATCATTTTTTTTAGTGGCATCACCTTTAAAATAAATTTGCTTTGCATTTGTCAATGTCAGCTGTTCGCCGCTTGCGACGAGTTCAGAAGTAGAAAGTAAACGAACTTTTCGCGTTTCAAGCGTCAACGCGTCCTACGCTTTTGAGTGTGTAACTTAAAACATACAACTACATTGATTCTACTTTTTTGACAGTTATTAGAACGCGTAGACGCTTGGTGTGGACCTCCAGCTTTATATCGGGAATCAACAGACAGAATTCTCTCATTCGCTGAGTTTCTAAAAATAAAAATTACGAGTTTTGACTATTTTTTTATATCGGGAATCAACAGACAGAATTCTCTCATTCGCTGAGTTTCTAAAAATAAAAATTTCGAGTTTTGACTATTTTTTTTATAATCATAATATGATGTATGCAAATACAACATTTTTGATTCATTGAGTCGGTAATCTGGTATTTAGTGATGGCATTATGAACGAACATGTTTATTTATCCATATCCACTAAAAGAAAATATTATGTAACTCCAATAATTAGAAAAATAATCTCACAAATAATTAATTTTTCGATACCCTTTCGATATGTTAAAAAAGCACCATTTTAAAGCATAAAAAGCAAAACGATTTTGTGACCACTAAAATTATTATGTAGAAGCTTCTATAAAGCAAAATTAAAGATCCCTTAATTTTTTTGCACTATCTTATTTTTATTTTTTTAATCGTTTGTTTTCTTTAAATTCTATTAAGTTTCATACATAAGATTCGTAAAATGGTTCATTCATCATTGAATAAAATGCATAAAAAATTATTATCAATGACTCGAATAAAGTTTATACTAAATTAAATTGTACCTCATAATTCTTTTTATAATAAGTATAAAAATTAACAATAAAATATATCGTTACTATTGTTTTGTTTGATAAAATTTTCTATTAAAATAAAAAAAATATCTTTAACATAATTTTATTGAATTTAATATAGTAAATTCCACTGTAGTTATTTGTGGTTCATTCATACGATTTTATGAATGTAAGTACATACATACAAACTATGTATGTATGTATTTTTGTTTGGATGAATATACAGGGTGGCGCAAAAGTAATCCTCCTATCAGAAAATGTTATAAATTTTTCGAGGCCCCTAAAAAAATCTTACACATCCCTTACCATACCAACCTGAACTCAAAAAAACATGACTGCCGTGAGTACATTTTAATATTGCAGACCAAAAGAAATACAACCAATCATGTTTAAAGCTACGAATTTTCAATAATTGAGCATTTTGTTTCATAACAACGCGCCCACGCTTTTCTTTAAGGGATGTGTTTGATTTTTTCCATTTTGATTTAAAAATTTATGTTGTTTGAAATGTTCTTATTTTTTACTTTTAGTCGATTTTTTTAGTATTCATATTTATTTTGTGTTCACAACTGATCAATATATTAGAGTAAAGAAAAGCGTTTCTTAAATTTTTTTTTATTTATTTTTTTTACTTTTTAGTAACGAATAGTTTAATTAATACATCACAATTTCCATGCTAAATTTTTTTTTTTTTTTTTTTTTGCATATACTTTTTTATTGTATCTTCATTTTAAATGAACTAACAATAGGTATTCAAATCCTAAAACTAAAGTTAATTAAGATAAGTCCAGCCAATGCTAGACAAAATCTAGTTTTCAAATTCGATAGGATATAATGAGCAACTTGTATTTATTCATCTGAGAGCGGTGGTGTCCCTCCTTTTCAAACGGCTATGACCGGGATGTTGTAAGATGTCTCGAGCGAGGGGATTTGGATGAGTTTCCAGCTTACCCAAATAATGGGCCACGTGTTTAGTTATTTCCCATTTGACAAGTGGAACATCAAGATCGTTGTGTATGTTGTTGTTTTTAATATACCAAGGAGCGGTAGTTATCATTCGTAGAATTTTGTTTTGACGGCGTTGAATTTTCTCAATATTGGAGTTGGAGCCAGTGCCCCATAACTGGATACCATAGCACCAAATTGGCTTTAAGATTGAGTTATAGAGTAGAAGCTTACAATCGAGCCGAAGGACGGAGTTTCTGCCGATGAGCCAATGAATTTGGGCTGCTTTCAGTTTCATTTGAGTCAGCTTAGCATCTATATGTGGTTTCCATGTGAGGCGACGGTCCAGATGAATACCAAGATATTTCACGTGTGAGTTTTGAGGCACTATATGGTCATTAATACGAATAGGGGGACATGATTCCCTACGTAGAGTAAATGTTACGTGGGTGCATTTCTGTTCATTTATTTTTATTCCCCATTGTCTTGCCCATTTCTCTACTTGCGTTACGTGGTGCTGTAATTGAATCGAGGCATCTTTTGGATCTTTGTGAGTACTGAAAAATGCCGTATCATCAGCAAATGTTGACGTGTGAATTTCATTGTTTGTTGGCATGTCTGCTGTGTACAGCAAGTATAGAATTGGTCCTAAGATACTACCTTGAGGGACGCCTGACGGTCGATTAAGTATTTCCATAGTAGGTGTTGAAGATTCACCGGCAAGTTCTGCTTTAATTTAGATATCAGGCCTTCATGCCATACTTTGTCGAAAGCTTGAGAGACGTCAATAAAGAGTGCCGAACAGTATCTCTTTTCCTCAAAGGTTTTTCTTATGACTTGTACCAATCTATGTGTTTGTTCTATTGTACTGTGTTGACGTCTGAAGCCAAACTGGTGATTGGGAATGCAGTTGTTTTCATTCAAAATCGGAGTCAGCTTGGTTATAAGCAATTTCTCGAATAATTTGGACATAGTTGGTAATAGACTTATTGGCCTATACGACTCAACTTTGCAAGGATCTTTTCCCGGCTTAGGAATCATCTTTACTAATGCAATTTTCCAAACCGGAGGGTAGTACTCAAGCCGTAAGATGGCATTAAAAAGAAAGAGGATTAATCTTTTTGCAATGCGAGGCAGCTCAAAAATCATTTTATTGCTGATTTTATCAAACCCAGGTGCTTTTTTAACATTTAAATTATCAATAGCCTCAACAACCTCCAGATATTGAAATCTTATTTGTACAGGTGGTCTGGCAACAACAGGCGGTAGTTGGCTAATGTCAGTATCCATATTGGGAGTGAATACATTTTTTAAATGACTTACGAAAAGGTTGCGTTTTTCTTCGTTATTTCGTGCCCAAGATCCGTTTAAAGTACGCAGTGGAGGTTTTGCGATTACGGGTTTTCTTAGATTTCGGACTGCACGCCATAATGAATAATTTGACTGGGAAGTTGCGTCTAGACCTTCCAGATGTTGTTTGAGAGACTCTGCTTTTTGCGCTTCTAGCAAGATCCTAAGATTTTTGGTACATTCTCTCAACCTATTTTTAAGTTGTGGCGATCTGTGTTGTTGCCACTCTCTTCGGACTCTCCTTTTTTTCAGACAATAGTTGCTCAACATCTGCAGAAAAAACTCTGTTGTACCTATTCGGGCGGTAAGTGGAAGAAGCATGTTCTGCGGCTTTCTCGACATGATCATTAAGACTTTTTATACAGGCATCGATGTCTTCAGCAGTTTTTAACGGGAGTTTCTCTGTGCAGTGAGTGCTGATGTATTTTTTGTATTTTAACCAATTCAGACGTTTGACAAGAAGTAAGGCATCAGTTACGATTTGTTGAGGACTTCTGATGATGATTACAGTGGGTGAGTGATCTGAAGAAAGATCCAGTGAAGCCTCGACTTCAATGAGTTCCGGGGATACCCCTTTCGCCACGCCGAAATCGATAACGTCAGGAATTTTTTGCTGGTCAGTTGGCCAATAAGTTGGTTGACCAGTTGAAATCACATTCAATCCCATTTCAGACAGGGAGTCGTACAAGATACGACCTTTAGGGCTAACGAGTCGTGAGCCCCAGAATGTATGCTTAGCATTGTAGTCGCCAGCCGCTATGAAACGGCTACCTAGTGATTTGTAAAAATCTCTATACTGATCTTTTGTTATTGAAAATCTGGGCGGACAGTAAACTGACGAAATCACGAGGTTTTGACAAAAGTTCTCAATACAGATGTTTGTTGCTTGAATATAACACTCTGAAAGACCACCCAATGAATGGTGTTTGATTCGCGATTTGACCAATATTGCCGAGCCACCACATGATCTATCTCTGGGGTCCTTGGTGTCGTAGAATGTATAACCACTTATTTTAAAAATGCTTCTCGACGTCATATGAGTCTCGGAAATCAGCATTACATCAATTTTCTTATCAAAAAGAAAATATTCAAGTTCATTTTTGTGTTGGCGTATGCCGTTTGCGTTTCAGAAACATATTTTGAGACAGTTCATGGTCTATTAAGTATGGCCTGCAGTAGCGTGGACTGCATTTTTTGCATCTCCTGCATCATACTTGTCATGCTTGTCATGAAATGGTTCATGGATTGCACCAGATTCTCCATTATACCTTCAAGACGGCTCAAATTGTGGCTGTTTGTATCATTTATTGGTGATTCATTTTGCACTGTTGGTTGGTTAGATCTTAGCACGTTGGCATATGAAAATTGGCTAGTGGATGCTTGTGCAACGGGGGGAATAATTGTAATAGGTACTTTTGTCGTCTGAGTAGGGGTAGAAGCGGATTTGTTGATCAAGGAGCGTTTAACGACCTCGAAAACAGGGCAACCCCTGTAGTTGGCAGTGTGGTTTCCACCGCAATTGCTGCATCTTTTTACCCTGGAATCATCCTTAGGTGTATCGCACTTTGAGGTGTCATGAAGATCCCCACAAATAACACAAACAGTAGGCAACTTACAATAAGATTTAGTGTGACTATATTCTTGGCAGTTCGAACACTGTACTGGGCCAGATCGCTTATGAGGTTCTTCCACTGTAACTCTTCGGTGCATTATGAATTTCAAGTCATATATAGGATGTGTTTCATTTTTCTTCAGCTTAACATCACCAGGTTCTAACTCCACTCTAAATAATGGTTGAGGGATCCTATCTCTGTTTCTTATATTTGATACGGCCTTGATTTTAAAGCCTTTGTCGGCCAAACTGCTCTTGATCTCCTCAGGATCAACAAAATAATCTATTCCCTTAATTACGACTTGTAGACCTTTTGCGCTTTTAAGTTGATACGTGTAAAAATTCTTTTTGCGTTTTTCAAATTCCGAAACTATTCTCCGATAGTCGTTTTCATTATTAACCTGAATCTTTGTTTCATTAATATTGCCACGCTTAATTGGAGTCACATAAAAAGAATTTTCACCAATTAATGAAACTAATATTTTTATAAGTTCGTTTGAGTTTTTTTCTCTTAAATATATTGGACGTGGTTTTACTGGCTTATTCACAGCGTTAGGGACATCATTTTTCTCTTGGAGGATGGCAAAACGATTTTGCGAGCGTGGCTCTTCAGCATTCTTTGATAATTTTGCGGCTGGTGTAATTTCGGCAGATTTTGGGCTTCTGCCTCTCTTCGATACTGTTATATAACGGTCCATTCCTACCTGTGTTTTTTGTTTTTCTTCAACAGCAACTATAGGAGCGGCCTTATTTGTAGGAATTAATGTGCCTTTTGCAGATGTTGACGTCTCTCCAATATTTGATAACGAGGACCGTGAAGAAGGCGGTCCTTCAGTGATTTTTCTATTTAAATTAAATATGCTTTGGGCTAAGTTTGTGCCCTGTTCAACACATTTATTCAAGTTTGGTGCACTTGCACTTAAATTCAGATTTGTGCTTATTTTTGGTTTCACAGTTAAGTAGTTTTTATTAAATTCGGGATTTTTAATGTTCTCATTACTAACACTTGCCGAGCTCAACACGAAATAAGCATTTCGGCTCTGAGGCCCACTCGCACTGTTAGAATTGTTACTCATTCACTGTCTCACTGTATTTAATTTTCTAGTTTTCAAATAATTAAAAATAAATTATTACAATTTATTAATTTTTTATTGCACCTAGTGCAATTATTTGACTTTGTAAAGTTTTTCACCTATTACGAGTTATTTTTTTCACTTTTTTGTTTAATTTAACTTTTTATACTTTTTCACCTATTACGATTTTTTTACCGAAAATTCAGCCGCACTAAAAGTAACACGTCCGAACAGTTCGGTGTATCAACAGTATATGCTAAATAAGAAAATTTTTTTACATGTTTTGTATTTTATATTCATATAATAAAAAAAATTATATTCATATAATAAAACTTTACACTTGTGGATTAGTATTTAATGTTATGATAAATTTCGCATTCTCTCCATCTCTGCCAATGCTTTAATATTCACGGTTTAGACCCTGTTAATTTTTCGCATTGTAGTGATTCGATTCGTAAGCCGTCCAATGATCGTACACGGCTCAATGTAACTATGGAAATATAAATACACTTACCTTTATGCATGATTTCACGACTGCACGATGTAACTCAGTAATCAATCAACAAATTTGGATCAAAATTTAAATTTCACTTGAAATTTTTGCACCAATTATAAATTTGATTTTTATATTGTAAAACGATGAACACTTAACAAACGTCACAGCACAATTCAAATTGCATTTTATTTGTTAACGTTACAATTCGTAGTTTTTCAAAGACTACTCGAAAATATTAAAATTTGATAAATTCTATTCCAGGTCTATTGTTTTCCTTAGTAAAGTAGGAAGAAAATATGATTAAGCGTATAAATCGGAATAGAAGGATGTTTATTAAACCGGGTCGACCTCATATGTCCAAAAAAATGTCCCAAAGTCTAACGCAAATATTAAAGATCACCTTCACACATTAAGAAAACATTTTTTTTGCGTTCGGAACCCGTTAAAAACAGCCAAAATCGTTGTTTTTAAATGCTTTTATTTAGCTTCACTTCGGAAAATCAAATCTTTATCCTGCAAAGTTTTAACCATTTGCATTGAGTAGAAGGCAGTCAAAAAAGCATTTTATCAAAAAAAAATGTTCCCCCTCCCTAGATTTTATCCTGGCTACGCCCATATATTCGTGTATTGTCATCGGGAATATGTATGCCTGCAAAGTTTCATCCATTTACATTGAGTAAAAGGTGGTTAAATTAACGTTACAAGATTTGATTTTCCGAAGTGAAAGTAAAGAAAAGGTTTTAAAAATGTATTTAATCCAACCAATTGCAATTACTAATAAATTATAATTTTGAATAACTAAAAATAATAATTTTATAAAATTAAATTAAATCTCGATATAATCAAATAAAAATCCATAATAGTTTCTACATGATACTATTACATATAAAGTAGGATCACTAGGAACTATGTACTCAACTTTACTTTCCCCAAAATGTCACCCACATACGAGTACATATAAAAACAGGAAAAAGAAATACTAAATCTAAACTTTCAAATAAACATTTTTGTGAAAAATTAATCAATCAATATGCGTGTGCAAATGTTCAAAATGTGCAATTTATAAAAATAATAAAGAAATATATGTATGTACAACTATAAACAAAATATCTTTATAGTTTTTCATTCCATTGTTTTTTTAATTTGGTTTTCCGTATTACTGTTGTTTGACCTAACAAGTTATAAAATTGACAAATCTCTCTAATGATTCGATTTTGTTTCTTGAATTTCGTAAAATTTTGCATAGGAAAAATAATTTTGTGATACACTATACCTATATTTACATCTACATGCATATGTATGTACAGTGGCTCACAGCTTAATTTATACAGTGCATTTTTTGTTTTCAAAGCTCCATTAAAAGAGAAAACTAACAGGAAATAAATAAGAAATTGGTATCATTTAAAAGAAAAAATCTTACATCTAACAAACAAAAATAATTTACTGCAAAAATGTGCATTTTAATATATACATACATACATACTCGTACATACATATATATAAAACTACTGACTCAGTTAGTAGCGCTTTTTTTAAATTGTTTTTGTTAGAAATTTTGGTAGGGGTGTCATCAAGTGTGGGCAGTTGTGCTTTGGATCGTTATACTGGTAAAATAGAAAATCTGATATTCTACCCAGGTTCACTGCGCTTTCCAACAGTTGTCCTTTAGAATCTGAAGGTACTTAAACATTTCCATGGTTCTTTCAACAAATGTTAAATTTTCAGTACCAGCAGCTGACATACGGGCCCAAATCATGGCACTGCCACCACCATGCTTCACTGTTGCCTTTAGGTTTTCTTTGTTGAGTTCTGTATTTGGATTCCGCCAAACATTTAGAATATGTTAAACTTAAATTTATTAGTGAAGATGACCGAATTCCAAAATGCAGTTTCCTTGCAAATATGTTTTTCGTAGCGAAATTTAGCCTTCACAGTCTGTTTTTCATGTTTATAAACGGTTTCTGGTGTGGAAGTCGGCCTTTAAAATCATGTTGGCGCAAAACACGACGAACAGTTTCAAGAGAAACATCGTTTGCCCAGGTCAGCTTCAACTTCGTAGGCCAGTTGTGAAGCTGACAGCATTGGATTTGCCCTTATTTTTTTTTTTTAAATGTGTCGCTCATCATGCTCCATGAAAATTTTATTTAGTGCCTTTGCTATTAACCCGATTTTATAGTTTTTCATTTTATAGTTTTAATATGTACAGCTACATGCAACTATTTAAGGACACGATACTAACATGTGAACTTAAAGCAAGTAATACGAAAGGTTTTATAATACATATTCTCAAAATGTGTCGTAGTTTAGTCAATTTAAATCTTACTCCTAGAAAATAACTGCATATTGTATCAAATTAATGTACTTTGGAGCAAATGTTTTTAACTTTGGCCGGTGAACAAATTTCGTTCATCTAGAGATACCCTACTAATTTTTGTTTCGTCCGAAAATAATACTTTAAATTATGCAAAGTTATAAAAACCAAAGTAAGCTCTGTAAAAATAAGCAATTTTATTGATATCTTTGCCGAAACAAAGAAGCTTGGGAAGCCTTTCCAAGTAGTGTATTACAAAATTTGGTTATCGCAATAACAATGGATTTGCAACAAAATTTTGAATTATTTTTAAATAAATAAAACTTTTTTTTGTAAACTTTTTGCTATGTCTTTAATTATATGCAGATTCATAATTAATTTGACACAATATGCAGTTATTTTCTAGGAGTAAGAGTTAAATTGACTAAACTACGACTAATTTTGGGAATATCATAAAACATCATAAAATTATTATTAATATAGTACAATTTGCTTTAAGCTTATATGTTAGTATTGTTAGTGTCCTTAATTAGCTGTATATTAAAATGTACATTTTTGCAATAAAAGTTTTTTGTTTGTTAGACTATAATTTTTTTTTCGTTTAAATGACACCAATTTTTTTTAAGTTCCTGTTAGTTGTTTTTTTATGAATCTTTGAAAACAAAAAAATGCACTACATAAAATAAGTTGTGAGCCACAGTACATTTACATACATATATGCATTTATCCATAATCAGTTGCAATGCAGTCAACTATGCAATGAAAACCAAAGAAAATATTTTTTTTACGTCACTACTAGTACTGTTTCATACAAGCAAATCGATATGAGGCAACAAGTACGAGTACAGAGACAATGAATGAAGCAACCAGATACCAATGATTGTGCGTAAATACACTGACTACATTAAACAAAATCTCAAATGTAATTGGTACATAAAACAAAATTATGATTAAATAAATATGACCGTAGTGCGTATATGCATCGTATACATAGTATGTACATCTCTTTGTGTAAGTTTACAATGTTAAATACTTTTAACTTTACGCACCTGTGGTATACTTTAAGAAAAATAACTATCAATAACTTTACTTTAAACAACACGAGTGCCACTTTATTATTTAAATTGATTTATATTTCGCTATTAATAGACGAACTGTTTATTTGACCACAGCTATAATTAATATGACAGACCTAAATCCTAAACCTAAAACATAAGTTTCCTTTATATATGTATAATAATTAAATTAATTTGTCATCATCAGCTAAATCGGAAGATTTATAAATTAATAATTAAAATACCAAAAAATAAAAAATATACTCTAAAAACTTTTTTTTTAAATTTTCATAAAATAAAGTTAGGTTTTAATTTTTATTATTTGTTATTTTCAAACATTCAATAATTTATTGTTCTGTTATTATTTACTATGTATAGTGTTGAGAAACAAAGCGACTATTAAATATCCATATCTACATACATACATATGTATGTACATACATATATACATACGTACTTATGTGTGTTAAAGAATATATGTGACTCAATTTTTGTAATTATCACGGTAATGTACCAGGACTTGTTTTTCATACGAATCTCTAATAAGTTCACTTAACCAACTATGGATAGTACGTGTTTGGTTTAAATAAATGATACGGTAACTTATATCCAATATTTCTAAAGGAGTCATTATAAATATAAAACGAAATTCCTTAAATGGAGTTAATCTATCATCCAAAATAGATACTCGTACATATTTTTTGTGACTTCTTAGTACATACAAGAACGATATATGTACATATGTCATTTTAGATCAATAATATCAATTGTAGGACAACCTGACCCCATCTATCTGAAAATTCATTTATATTCACAGAAGTACAAGCTACCACACACACTCCATTATCCCGCATTACGCAATAATGATGATCAATTTTGAAAACCAAAACTTTCACACAAAAAATTTTATTCATCGATTTTAAGCGTGCCAAGAGAACGTTAAAATTATTTCAAAGTGTTCAATCAACACCTACATATATTTAATAACAAAATAAAAATAAAACCTAACCGTTTAAATACAGTTCATTAAAACAAAACAGGCACCCATGCTTGCATTCATTTACTCATTCATCCATTCATTTCGACCAACACATTTTTATTTACATATAAAAACAAAAACACCATTAAACAAAATCCAACAAAATAAAAACAATTTTAAAATGTTTGGAGAAATTACCGATTCCCATGGCAGTGGTGATCATTAATGAAAGAAGTAACAGCTCAATATATATTGAACTCAACAAACAACTTTGTTGTTTTTGTGAACATGTTGGAGAAGTTGTCGTGA
This sequence comes from Bellardia pandia, assembly GCA_916048285.2. Taxonomy (NCBI): domain Eukaryota; kingdom Metazoa; phylum Arthropoda; class Insecta; order Diptera; family Calliphoridae; genus Bellardia; species Bellardia pandia. Next base: position 57,918,266 of record OU696530.1, read on the forward strand.
TTGTTGATGTTTGTAAATGCGCGCATGCTCTTTTCGTTGACTTTTTAAGGTGACCGGAAAAAATGCAACGGTAACAAATGTCATTTACATCACGCAATTGACGATAATCATGACCGACCTTGACTGTAAAACACCAACTTGCCGCATTTTCCATTTTGCAATCATTATACGAATACATTTTCTTTATTACAAAAATATGTTTTTCCTGTTTTTAAATATTTGTTGTAATAAATACAGATAAACACTCTTAAGTAGTTGTGTTTGGTTACTTATTTTTCCAGGCAAGTCACCATACACTTATTAGGAAAAACTAAAATTTAAAAAAAAAATTAAACTGTTACACTTTTCAGACACTACTTTCTATTATTTCGTTTTCACTGAATTTTTCTTCTTAAGACAACCACGCGATTTAAGACACGAACTATAACTGAAACCATTTGTTGTAGCCACAATACTTTTATATCTGCTGATTTAGTTGTTCATTCATTTATTATTTTGGCGTTTTCTTGTTCAGATAAAGAGTAAAAACAAATGCACTTTACGATTTTTTCAAGTTGGAAACAAATATTAAGAGAATTACATACTAGTATTGTACATATTTGAAATTGTATCACAATGAATGTAAATCACACTCACAAGACACTACAATTTTTAAAGAAAAAACAATGTGATGCGATAAATTCAAAACCATTTGCCGAAATTTTGTTTACATTTTCAAATATAAGGTCGACAGACTTAAGGCCCAACTATAATATGCATAAGCAAGCTTAAGCAAATTGCAAAAGTTAACGAAAAGGCTGTCAAATGCATAACCAGTTCAGAGTTAACTTTCAGGTGGCTACAATGACTTTGAAACTTTTTGTCCACAGTTGCTCATTTATGTTAAAAAAAATGTTTTTATTTTAACAAAAAGCCATTAAATGACTATATTTTATAAATATTATTATATTATTTTATAATTAAAAGAAAACTTCGTACCCGAAACGCATAAATTTTCCTTTTTTTTAATTTATCGGCAAAAGTACTAAAATGTACAGCTGTGGCAGCACTACATTGTAAATAATAATAAACGTTTACATATGTTTTGTTAATTTTCGTATTGTGTTTGCAAAAATGGAGAAAAAACTTAAAAATTTAAATAATATAAAAATATTAAAGTTAGCGCTTTAAGGCCTGTGCACATTAAAAGAAATAAGTGAACTACACTGTAAAAGAAGAAGACGCTCTTGTTCTGTCAGAGAAATAACCGCGACAGAAAGACATTTTTGTTAAAATAAAAAGGGTCCCTTTTATTGTAAAGGCACTTATTTTTTCCGCATTTTCTATTAAATTTAAAATAAATATATTTTCTTCCATTTTGTTCAAAACACAAACAAACAGCTGATTCCGTACAGAATGTGCGATCAGTTTCGCTTTTTGCTTAAGCAAATGACAGTTGAAAAACTTAACGAAAAGTTTCGTTAAGTACATTATAGTTTGCCACATACAATTTATATGTGTTCGCACGTTTGCTTAAGCAAATTGCAAAAGTTAACGAAAAGGCTGTCAAATGCATAACCAGATCAGAGTTAACTTTTAGGTGGCTGCAATGACTTTGAAACTTTTTGTCCACAGTTGCTCATTTATGTTTAAAAAAAATGTTTTTATTTTAACAAAAACCCATTAAATGAATATATTTTATAAATATTATTATACCTATTATTTTATAATTAAAAGAAAACTTCGTACCAGAAACGCATAATTTTTCCTTTTTTTAATTTATCGGCAAAAGTACTAAAATGTACAGCTGTGGCAGCACTACATTGTAAATAATAATAAACGTTTACATATGTTTTGTTAATTTTCGTATTGTGTTTGTAAAAATGGAGAAAAAACTTAAAAATTTAAATAATATAAAAATATTAAAGTTAGCGCTTGAAGGCCTGTGCACATTAAAAGAAATAAGTGAACTACACTGTAAAAGAAGAAGACACTCTTGTTCTGTCAGAGAAATAAACCACGACAGAGACATTTTTGTTAAAATAACAAGTAAGAGTGCTATATTCGGCTGTGCCGAATCTTAAATACCCTTCACCTAAGCGTAATAAGAAATACAGAAACTACACTAGACTAGAATATCCTAATTCTGTGTTTTCTATGCAGTCTTAGTGCAAATTTTATTAGTATTTGATATATTGTTTAAAAGACAATTTTACGACCAACATAATTGATGTAAAATATTTTCAAATGTTGTCTAATTTTTACCATTTTTAATTGATTTAATTACCAATTCTTACCATAATTTACAGAGTCTGTCTGATGTTCATAATAATCTTGAGTGTAACTTAACAAACAGAGTATAAAAAGGGGTACATTTCGGTTTTAGTGATTTTGTTAAAAAAAAAAAAAAACAAATAGGAATTTTAGAAGAGATACCAGCAAAAAAAAAAAATTTTGGCGGCCACGCCTATTTTCGAGGGGGCGGGCCCTTAAAGTTGAAAATACATAGGCCTATATCTCGGGAACTACTGGGTGTCTGATAATTTGTAATACATTAAATAAAAGGTATTAAAAATACCTTTCCAACGATATATATCATGATTATAAAATATGGACCGAATATGGGCTAAATCCGAAAAGAATATTTTTTGATCCGAATTTATTTGTTTTTGGAAATGCTTCTATATGGCAGGTATGACAAATTATGGGCCGATCTTCTTAAATTTTGGAACAGTTATTTTCATGCATATGGGGATATTTCACGTAGAATTTCAACGTAATAACGGTATATTTAAGATATATATTAGTATTACCGTGGATTTCGGTAGTGGACCTTATGTGGGGGATATAGTCAACTATGGACCGATATTCTCAAAATCCAGCAGTTAGATTTAGGCATGTATGTAAATGATCCGTGTAAAATTTTGGATTGGTACCCTTATTTATAAGCGATTTATGAGTATTAAAGGGATTTTCCGAAGAGGGCTTTATATGGGGCATACGGTTAAAAATAGACCGAAATTAACAAAATTGCGTGGAATGATTTTTGTATATATGTACATGATCTGTACAAAGTTTGAAAAATGTCTTTTTCAGATGTGGTCCTTGTATGGGAGCTATGACCAATTGTGGGCCGACCACCATAAAATTTAGTACCACAATTTATTTGCCTATAAAGAGTATTTATGTCAAATTTTAGCCGTTTAACATTATTTATATCTGTTTTATGCGTATTTAAGTGAATTTCGGAAGTGGACTTTATATGGGGTCTATGGTCAAACATGGACCGAACTAAAAAAAATTTCGTTTTGCGATTTATTTTTGCACAGAACTTAGTTTTGCTGAATTTTGTCTTGATATTCCAATTTTATAGGCATTTATGTATAATTGAGCAATATTTCGGGAAGATTTTTGTATGGGGGCTATGACCATTTCTGGGCCGACCACCATAAAATTTGGTACAATAATTTATTTGTCTATAAAGAGTATTTATGTCAAATTTTAGCCGTTTAACATTATGTATATCTGTTTTATGCGTATTTAAGTGAATTTTGTAAGTGGACTTTATATGGAGTCTATGGTCAAATATGGACCGAACTAAAAAAAATTTCGGTTTGTGATTTCTTTTTGTATAAAACTTATTTTTGCTGAATTTTGTCTTGATATTCCAATTTTATAGGCATTTATTTATCATTAAGCCATATTTCGGGAATATATATATTTGTATGGGGGCTATGAGAAATCATGGACCGATTTTTACTATTTTCCGCACACTTTCTTCTTTTATAGTACAAACAACGTATACAAAATTTCATGGTATTATCTGCAATATATTTCAAAATATTGCAATAAAATGGACGAAAAATATTAAATTTGTAAAGAGGTGGTCTCACATATTGGTTCATAACTCTGGTTAACCTAAACCGATTTTGCTGATTTTAAATAGCAAACTTCTCGAAATCACTTCTGACAGAATTATTGAAGGTTTGGATCCCGAACATATCTTGGGACTTCACAAAACTGATTTCAACATCCAGACAGACAGACAGACAGACAGACGGACATGGCCTAATCGACTTCGCTATCTATAAGGATCCAGAATATATATACTTTATAGGGTCGGAAAATTATATTGTGGAAATTTCACACGGAATGACAAACTTATATATACCCTTCTCACGATGGTGAAGGGTATAAAAAGGGCCCTTTTATTATAAAGGCACTTATTTTTTCCACATTTTCTATTAAATTTAAAATAAATGTATTTTCTTCTTTCTCCATTTTGTTAAAAACACAAACAAACAACAACAAACAGCTGATTCCGTACAGTACAGAATGTGCGATCAGTTTCGCTTTTTGCTTAAGCAAATGACAGTTGAAAAACTTAACGAAAAGTTTCGTTAAGTACATTATAGTTTGCCACATACAATTTATATGTGTTCGCACGTTTGCTTAAGCTAGCATATGCATATTATAGTTGGGCCTTTATATTAGTAAATACTATGTAGGTCGATTATATAATTCTACAACAATCTAAATATTCTTTATATTTTAATATAGGTACACACATGTATGGCAACGCCGAATGTTAAGAAGTGTAAAAAATTAAAGCTATATAAAATTAATAAAAATAAAATAACAATTGGTTTAAAAAAATAGACAGGACTATTGGAAACCATAGAAAAATACTAATTATAATTAGTGGAAAATAAAGTATTTTTTCTTTTTCATTAAACATTTAAAAAAATAAACAATAAAAGCACTCAGTCATGGCTGAGTGCAGTAAATGCAAATCATCAATTTGTGGGTGAAACGGGAATTCAATGTGAGGGGGCGTGTAAAAAAACGTATCACGGTTCAATAAAGTGTTCTGGTCTTGATCAGTATTCCCAAAAAGCTTTGCAGGAAAATAATTTCCTACGTTTCGTATGTGAGGATTGTATGCAATACATACACAATGTTGATATGATCCTAAGGGATATACCTACAAGAAGTATTCATAAAAATAAACAAAACTTAGTAAAGGGGACTATACACTACGTGTTTTTTACATTGTATATGTCAAATTTTACATATGGAATAAAAACATATAGTTGGTGACCTCATAAACTTTGCTTGTGTAAAATACATGTGGAAATACATATGTAATTTTTTTCGATTAGAACACGCTCTATTTTCTTATGTTCCAACACATGTTTTCAAATGTATGTATATGCCATGCGAAAAGATTTGTCGACGGTTAAATATCTGCGCTATCATTAGCTGGTCGTATGAAGAATTTGCATAAGTGATAAATTAAATATTTTTTATCTCATTTTGCTAATTTAATAACAATGATATAAATTATTTAAAAATTTTTGATACAAGCTCCACATATTGTATATTAAAAGACGAAAAACCGTAAATCAATATTTTTGACGCCGGCATTTTAGTAATGCCACCAACAATTTTTGTAGCGGCTTTAACGCATTTTTTAAAGAAACGACATGGTAATTTATAAAATAATCATGGCGATGTCACGTGTAATTGTACATACAAGTTGGTGACCAAAAATTAAAACCCTTATAAAATAACCAATTTTGACAGACATAAAGAAAAACATGTGGGTTGTAAACTTAAAAATACACAAGCAAATACACGTAGTGTATAGCCACCTTAAACTATAAACATGAATTTTCATCATCACTAAAACAAAACGAAAATGAAATCAAACGATTGTTGGAAGCGATAGAAAAACGGTACGAAGAAAGGTTGAAAAAATGGATATTGTTCAAAAATCATGTGAAAAAAATGTTGAAGAAGTTAAAAAATTATATCTTAATGTTAATGATTTTGAAAACAACAACAAAGAAATGTGCAAGTCGTTAGAAGAAAAAAACCTAAATATGTGTAACGAAATAAAGAAGGTAATTAAAGAAACCAACAAAAAACAAACAAAAATGTCATGCAGAGTCGGTAAAAAAAAACAGCGCTACCAGATGTGAACAAACAGGTGCAGGTGAAAATAGCGAAGAAAGAGAGAAAATAAAAAATGCAATAGAAAACGAATTAACTGAAGGATATGAAATTAAGGTGCCGAACCCAATTGAACTAAGAGTTAAAATAACGGATATGACTTTTAAACATGAAGAGAATGAAATGATTGAGAAAATAAAAAAGCAGAATTCAAATATTTCTAACGCAGAACTCAAAATAATAGAAAAATACGAAATTAAAAGAAGTAAAAAAAATAAAAATGGCAGTCGATAACGAAACATATACTAAAATGATAGAAGCAAGAAAAGTAAATATATATCATATCGCAAAAGAATGTAAAAATCAAGAAGTATGCTTAAGATGTCATGGACAACACAAAATAAGAGAATGCAAAAAAACGGAAATGATAATGAAATGTATTAACTGCATAGAAATGAACAGTAATCTTAATATGGATTTAGATGAAAATCATTTTCAAATAGTAGAGAATGTCCCGTATATCAAAATATATTGAACTTAAAAATGAGAAGAATTGGCTTATCGGTTTAACAATCAAAGAATATACGTGCTCTATACACAAATGTGCAAGGATTATTAAATAATTATAATCAAGTGGAAGTCATTGCATCAACGGAGAGCCCAGACTTATTTATACTCTCGGAAGCACATATAACAAAAGACGTAGAAGAAAATAAAATTATATTACAAGGATTTGATCATATTGTGTCGCTATCTGTATCTAATAGAACTGGAGGAGTCGTTATTTATTTTAAAAAGATATGGAAATTTACTAAAATTATTGAAAAGATAGAAGACGGTGTTAAATTCTGGATCTTAGTATGTAAAGCCACATGTCAAGATAACCAAATGATGATTGGAGCAATATACAGGTCACCTAGTTATGGAGAATCGGAGTTTTGTAAAATTTTTGAGGAAGTATTAGAACAAATATGTAATTATAACTGTGATATCTTAATAACAGGAGATTTTAATATTGACTGGTCTAAACATTCAACATATAAAAATCAAATGGAATGCATACTAAATGATAATGGTCTCAGGCAACTTGTTAGAGAATATACAAGAGTAACAAAAAGTTCCAGTACCATAATTGACTTTGTAATAACAAATAAATATAATATATCGGTAAACAACAGTACTACAAATAAAATAGCAGATCATGAAATGATAAACATTTTAATTAAGAGTGAAAATAATGATCATACCAACATAGACAATAAAAAAGTGGACATTTTTAAATACAACAAAGAAACGTTTAACACAGAGTTAAGTAAAAATATGGTATATAATGAAAATAAAACCATTAATGAAAATGTAATTTTATTTGATAATTATTTTAAAGAGGCTATACAAAAATTTACTAATAGGAGAATTATACAAGAAAAAACCCATGTAAATCGGTGGTTTAATAATGAATTACGTTTAATGAAAAATGATAAAATAATAAAATATCAAACAGCGAAATTGACAAATACGAATCAGGCATGGACCAATTACAAAATAATAAGAAATTTATATAAAGTAAAAATCGAAAACGAAAGAAGTAAATGCATTAATAACAAAATTAACAATGCAAGCGATCAGAAACAAATGTGGAGAGAGATAAAAGATCTAGTAATTAAAAAAAACCACAACGAGATAAAAAATGTAATATTTAACCAAGTAGAATATAAAGATAATAAAGAAATCGCCAGTCAATTCAATAATTATTTTGCAATATGAAAACCAAATAACTGTGATAAACCATAGATTTAAATTCCGTGCAATAAACATTTTAGAACTTAAGAATATAATTATACAAATGAAAAATAAAACAGACTGTGATAAAATATCCAATAAAATAATTCTTAATAACTGGAACGTAACAGGGGAAACAATATTAAAAATTATTAATAAATCTATAGAGACAGGTGGTTTTCCTGAAAACTGGAAAAAAACAACGATAACTCCAATTGAAAAAGTGATAAAAACCAATAAATGCGTAGAATATCGGCCAATAAATTAATTGAAAAAATGTGAAAAAAATTTGGGAAAAGTTGTGAAAGAACAATTAGAAAAATATATTGAAAATAATTCCTTACTGTCAAAATATCAATCGGGATTTCGTAAAAAATACTCATGTGAAACGACTGTAAAGTATGTAATAAGTAAATGGAAAAATATAGAAAAACCTAAAAAAAAATTATGGCAATATTCTTAGATTTTAAACGAGCCTTTGAAATAATAGACAGACAAATAATGTTAAAAAAAAAAACTGTATATGTATGGAATACAAGATACGGAATTAAATTGGTTTGAGTCATATTTAAAAAATAGAAAACAAATAACAAAAGTTAATAAGGTTTTATCAAAGGAAGTTGAACATGAATTCGGGGTACCACAAGGTTCAATTTTGGGAGCTCTTTTATTTATTATATATGTATATAAATGATATGCCAAAGGTATTAGAAAGAAGTGAAATGGTGCTGTATGCGGATGATAAGTTAATATACACGGAAGCATGACATCAATAAAATCAATACTTGGTTAAAAATTAATAAATTAAAACTTAACGAAAATAAAACAAAAATAATTGAAATAAATATGAGTACTGAAGCAATATTTAAAATTAATGATAAAATAATAGAAAAAGTTGAACATATTAAATATCTCGGATTTATAATAGATAAAGAGTTAAAATTTAAAGAACATATAAACTATACATGTAAAAAAATCGGTAAAAAAATTGGATTTTTTAAAAGAATTAGAAATAAAATATCTAAAACAACTGCAATAAATATCTTTAACACTATAATTAAACCACATTTTGAATATGGATCAACAATAATATATATGTACATGCTGTAATGATAGCCAGATAGAGAGAATGCAAAAACTGCAAAACAAAGCAATGAGGGTTATACTTAATCGCAATCGATATACACACATAAACGAAATGTTTGGAGAACTTAAATGGATGAATATAAATCAGCGGCTGAAATTCAACACTTTAATTTTTATTAAAAAAATTAAACAAGGTGATGCCCCACAATATCTGTGCGATCAAATTAAGTTTGTTGGAGAAGTACAACCATATGGGCTAAGGAATGCAGAGGATTTTCGAATCCAAAGAGTCACGACAATGCACATGCAAAGATTTCTTTTTTATAAGGGTTTTAAACTATTTAATAAATTACCACGTAATATTAAAATTGAAACAAATTACAATGTATTTAAAAAAAAATTACAAATTTTATAAGATTCAATTTATTTATATAGAACTTACAGAAAAAGTAATTGGCATTAATATAATAATTTTTTTTTTTTTGAATATTAAAAGTATTTTAATACTAATTAATAAATTTATAAAAAAAATTATACACTGGTACAGAATGATTTTTTTTAATAATTCGGTATCTCGGGAAGAAATTGTAGACATAATGGGAGTCAGTGGGGAGGTGGCCCCTAAAAGTTGATCACCTCGTCAAAAATCCATTTATGATCCGAAAGAGTTGAAATTTAAATTAAAATATAAATAGTCCTTAAGAAAATTTACAAAAAATACGCTTACATATGTAGGTTATCTCTTTTAGTTCAAGAGATATTTATATTTATTTCTTATTTTTATTCGACCTTTTTTGGGTTTTTATACCCTCTACCACCATAATTGGTGAATGAGGGTATACATATGTATATAAGTTTGTCATTCCGTGTGTAACACTGAGAAATATTCATGTGGGACTTAACAAAGTATAATATATTCTTGATCCTTATGGAATTCTAAGTCGATTGAGCTATGCCCGTCTCTCTGTCCGTCTGTCTGTGTAAAACATTCTCACGTCCAAAAGACTCAACCAAATTCAACAAAGACAACCTCCATAAACATTTTATATTTTTAAACATTTTTCTTCCAATTTTTTTTAAATGTATGCCATGAAATTTTGTACACGTTATTTTTATGATAAAATACATAGTAAAAATCGGTTCATGTTTTCTCATAACCCCCACAAATATCTTCCCGAAATATGGCTTAATGATAAATAAATGCCTGTAAAATTGGTATATTAATACAAAATTCATATACAAAGAAATTTTGTTTGGTTTGGTCCATGTTTGACCATAGTCCATCTCTAAAATTCACTTAAATACGTATAAATCTGGTACAAATATAGTTACCATGTTAAAATTCGAACAAATAATTCTTATAGATATATAAATTGTTGTACTAAATTTTATGATGGTCGATCCATAATTGGTCATATCTCCCATATAAGGACCACATCCGAAAAAAATATTAATCTTTATATAATCTTATAAATATATTTGAGTCGGTAATATTTAAATATACACAAAAATCATTCCATATTTGACCGTATTCCCCATATAAAGTCCTCTTCCGAAAATCCCTTCAGTACTCATAAATCTCTTATAAATAATGGTACCGATCCAAATTTTACACGGATCATTTACATACATGCCAAAATCAAACTGCTGGATTTTGAGAATATCGATCCATATATGACTATATCCTCCTTATAAGGCCCACTTCCGAAATTCACTTTAATACTAATATGTATATTAAATATACCGTTATTACGTTGAAATTCGACGTGAGATATGCATAAAATTTACTGTTCCAATATTTAAGAAGTTCGGCCAATGATTTTTTTCAGAGGGAACATTATGATTTCATCAATGGGCTTTCAGCAGAGATTTAATAAGCGATGAACTACATTTTCGCCTTACAGACTTTGATAATCATCAAATTCGCCGTAGTTGTGGACAGCACTACCTGTTATTGTCGAAAAACAATTGCACCCATTTGTCACTGTTTGAACCGATTTTTACCATTTTCAAAATAGTTGGTTTCTTTATAATAAGAATAAAGTGTGCAATATATTTAAGCGAAATTAGTGAAAGTGTTTTGCATAGACAAATAGACGTAGTTGAATCCACTAAGAATTTTATAAGGATCAATAATATACATATTAAAGGTTTTTACTCAAAAAAGCGTAACCACTTGATTTAGCAAAAATTTGTTTGAGGTTGTTTACTCTTAAGCTGTGTTCACATTATGTGTATTTGTCATGTGGAATGTCACTTTTCTACCCATATGTAATTTCATGTGTGTGTCAAAATTTGAGTTTTACATACGGTTTATAATTTACATGTTCATATGTTGGTTTGTCAAATACATTTGATATAACCTATAAAAAAAATCTTAAAACAGCTAATTGCTGAATGTATGTACATATATAAAAATTAAATTTGTAATTAAATAAAATTTTATTTAAAAATGAAACGAGAGGTTGATAAAATAGTTGCATATAGATTACATGCACCTTTTTTAATTTTAATAAATTCATCCAGGAAACCCATTTCGATGAACCAAAACACACATGGCACATGCACATCATCTGCACCGGTCCCGCTTCTTTATTCTTTTGCTTTTGCAATTTCCCGGCTATATTGACCGCGCAAGTATGTTATTTTATTCTGAAAATATATTTCGTTACATTTATTACAAATAACAATTGCCAAATACTTTAAATTAACTGCTTTAATTGAATTAAATGCTTTCAGCCATATCATTAATGGTAAAACTTGTTCCGCGGGTTATACAAGCATTCCTTCTCTTGCCACATTTCGATCAACTGTAGAATCGCTTCTTTGCACCAGTCAAACTGGAACAACATAAAAATAACTATAAAAATTGCAATAAAAAAATATATATGTATGTACTTACTTCTGTTTGTTAACTCCTTTTCAATTTTTCCCTACATTTTCAATAATAAATTTGTGTAGTTTTTTTTTGTATTTTTGTTTTGTATAAATTATATTTATTAAAATTTTAATTAATTTTTGCCGCCACAAAATTTTGGTTATCAAAAACAACTGATGTCAGATGGTTTGTCACTTGAAAATAGAACTCGTTCTAATACTATGTTTCCACGGTACATGCTTCGCTCTCTATTCATGCTTCACACCCCAAACATGTGCGAAACAACTTTCTTCACCATAAAAAATTGCACTCTTCTCTAATTTTTATCGCAAGTTTATCTGCACTAGCTGTAAAAATTTAATATTATTGTAAACAAAGCAAATTATTTTCTTGTTGCTGGAAGTAAATACGTACGAATGTATGTTTTTTTTTCAAATAAGCTAACTAATATCCACTCACTTTTGTTTGTCCATTAAAAAAAATTATTTTCCACAAATTATAAATTCTGTTTTTATACCCTTCACCATCGTGAGAAGAATATATATAAGTTTGTCATTCCGTGTGTAATTTCCACAAAAAAATTTTCCGACCCTATAAAGTATATATATTCTGGATCCTTATAGATAGCGAAGTCGATTAAGCCATGTCCGTCTGTCTGTCGGTCTGTCTGTCTGTTGAAATCAGTTTTTTGAAGTCCCCAGCTATACTCGGGATCCAAACCTTCAATAATTCTGTCAGAAGTGCTTTCGAGAAGTTTGCTATTTAAAATCAGCAAAATCGGTTTAGGTCAACCAGAGTTATGAACCAATATGTGAGACCACCTCCATAAAAATTTGATATTTTTCGTCCATTTTATTGCAATATTTTGAAATATATTGCAGATAATACCATGAAATTTTGTATACGTTGTTTTTATGATAAAAGAGGAAAGTGTGCGGAAAATAGTAAGAATCGGTACATGATTTCTTATAAGCCCCATACAAATATATATATTCCCGAAATATGGCTTAATGATAAATAAATGCCTATAAAATTGGAATATCAAGACAAAATTCAGCAAAAATAAGTTTTATCCAAAAAGAAATCGCAAAACGAAATTTTTTTTAGTTCGGTCCATGTTTCACCATATAAAGTCCACTTCCAAAATTCACTTAAATACGTATAAAAGAGATATAAATAATGTTAAACGGCTAAAATTTGACATAAATACTCTTTATAGGCAAATAAATTGTTGTACTAAATTTTATGGTAGTCGGCCCAAAACTGGTCATAGCTCCCATACAAGGACCACATCTGAAAAATACATTTTTCCCCATATATATTGTATAAATATCGGTGCCGACTCAAAACTTTGCACAGATCATTTTAATATATACAAAAATCATCCCACAACATTTTGTGAATTTCGGTCTATTTTTAACCGTATGCCCCATATAAAGCCCTCTTCCGAAAATCACTTTAATACTCATAAATCGCTTATAAATAAGGGTAACAATCCAAAATTTTACAAGGATCATTTACATACATGCCTAAATCTAACTGCTGGATTTTGAGAATATCGGTCCATATTTGACTATATCCCCCATTCGACGTGAAGTATCCTCATATGCATGAAAATAACTGTTCCAAAATTTAAGAAGATCGGCCCATAATTTGTCATAGCTGCCATATAAGAACCATTTCCAAAAAACAAATAAATTCGGGTCAAAAAATATTCTTTTCGGATTTAACCCGTATTCGGTCCACATTTTATAATCATGATATATGTCGTTGGAAAGGTATTTTTAATACCTTTTATTTAGTGTATTACAAATTATCAAGCACCCAGTAGTTCCCGAGATATAGGCCTATATATTTTCAACTTTACGGGCCCGCCCCCTCGAAAATAGGCGTGACCGCCAACAAATTTTTTTTCCTGGTATCTCCTCTAAAAGCCCTATTTAATTTTGTTTTTTTTTTTTTTGAGCAAAATCACTAAAACCGAATTGTACCCCTTTTTTATACTCTATTTGTTAAATTACACTGAAGATTATTATGAACATCAGACAGACTCTGTAAATTATGGTAAGAATTGGTAATTAAATCAATTAAAATGGTAAAAATTAGACAACATTTCAAAATATTTAACATAAATTATGTTGGTCGTAAAATTGTCTTTCAAACAATATATCAAATACTAATAAAATTTGCACTAAGACTGAATAGAAAACACAGAATTAGGATATTCTAGTCTAGTGTAGTTTCTGTATTTCTTATTACGTTTAGGTGGAGGGTATTTAAGATTCGGCGCAGCCGAATATAGCACTCTTACTTTTTTATACTCTGTTTGTTAAGTTACACTCAAGATTATTATGAACATCAGACAGACTCTGTAAATTATGGTAAGAATTGGTAATTAAATCAATTAAAATGGTAAAAATTAGACAACATTTCAAAATATTTAACATAAATTATGTTGGTCGTAAAATTGTCTTTCAAACAATATATCAAATACTAATAAAATTTGCACTAAGACTGAATAGAAAACACAGAATTAGGATATTCTAGTCTAGTGTAGTTTCTGTATTTCTTATTACGCTTAGGTGAAGGGTATTTAAGATTCGGCACAGCCGAATATAGCACTCTCACTTGTTTTTTATTCTGTTTGTTTATTAAAGACAACTGTCAAATCGAATCAAGTTTATTAGTCATGTAAACAGCATGATTCATAAACATGATTCAGAAGGGGAAGCAGGTGATTCAAGTCGTCGTGGAAACACAGTATAATACTATGTGATTCCGCGTACAAAAAATATACAATCTGAAAATTAAATAGCTAATTTCCACCCATAGTGGGGCAATTTCAAAAATGTTGAAATAAATGTATAATTCTGTTATTCATATACATATGTACATATTTTATCATATCTACAAGAGCTATATTGTGAAAAGGAATATTTGCAAGTAATGTTTTAGAGTTCTCATAAAAAAACTAATTGAAAGTACTTTTTAATTTGTATGGAAAAACTCATAACCGAATAAAGTCAAAAACTACTAATTTTTTATTGTTTTTTTTAATCAAACAATATAAACACAACAAAATAATATTAGTGAACCAAACTATATCACTGAAGTTTATTTATGACTTAAAAATTCAATGTTTTCATAAAATTCATATGATTTTTTTTATTATGTAATTTAAAATATATTTTTCATAAAAAACGCTTAAAAATGGAATCATCTTTTTACTCTGTTTAAAATTGTGAAGTGTTATAATATTAATTCAAATGCGTATTTCCCTTATTTAAAAGATAAATGTAAGTCCCAATTTACACGAAGCAATTCTTTAAGCAAAGCTGGTTGCTTTTTACACATCGGGTGAGGAGAAGATACGACGAGTACACACTTGATTATACTTGCAATTCGCTTTACTCTTATTCGTATTACATATGTGTATACAAATATGTATGTGTATACTAAAAATACGAGCGATTTAAGCAATAAGAATTGTGCTGTATGAACACCGAAGAAATTTCAAGAAAAAGATTGTATCAATCTTTTCAATAAAAATTCCTTCATGTAAATTGGGACTTAATCGCAGTTTATCAAGTTTTGAATAAAATAGTTACCAACACTAATTCTCAACTATGTAGAATTTATCCATTCATCTCAATTATACAACCCTGTATGAGAACATCTCATTTTCGGAGTATTAAAATTGGCAACTCTAGCCGACATTTCAAAGTAGTCACTACACATGTAACGAGTACGTTTTAGTACGGCCGACGGCTGCTGGAAAACAAAAATCGCATAATTTTTTTAGTTTTACGGCAATTGTTACTAATACTGCTTAATTTTATATATACAAATCGATGACTACAATGGGAGTATAAATCTGAAGACCATAGACAACCCCATTAAACAAATTTGGCTGCGGTAAGCAAACTGGAATAGTGACAAGTTTTATTTTTGCAGCTATAAAACATGGCTGGGTTTTTTCTCTGCATGTCAAGGGGTTTCTTGAGTAGATAAAAAATGTTTACGAGTGAAATTAAAGAAAATTGAGTAATTAGAAACCATAAAGGAAAACGAGTGTTGCAAAGTGATTTAGACATTAAACAGTACCACAGAATATAATTTGTTTAAAAACTCGAAGAAATCACATATGTATTGCAATTTTTTTTGTACGTGGGCACAATCAATATTTCGTACCTTTCGTGGTGTTGAAAAGTGAGTACTTATTAACAACTGCGCATTGTCAGCGAAAAACATAGGTATTTAAACACAAAGAATTAGTAAAATAGCCGAATGAATACGAAACAATTTATTCATCACAAATGGTAAGTATATTCCAGTGCTAAACAGCTGTTGAGTGTGCTTAAACAGCTGGTTTGTTTATATTTGGTAAAAATGTTGCCAATAACACGATTGTCTATAAAAAGTTGGTAACTCCACATACCTCGAAAAAAAACTTTCGTTCAGATTAAGGGTTATCGAGTATACTTTAAAATTAGGGTTTGTTTTTAGATGTATAGAACTTTGAAATTGGATAAAGTAGATTTTTTTTTTAAATTTACATATCGCTTGAAATAAGACAGAATATCTCTCAAAAAGACCAATGGCACCTTCCCGACTAATACGCAAATTCTTAAACTATTAAAATTATATATATATTACATACATATGTATATAAGAAGCAGGAGATAGTGTCCTATGAAATTTGACATACATCAATTTCAGAGTATTCATTAATTACGTACTCTACAAAGCCTTTCACTCGCTGTTTTGGATTTCTTTCCATAGTCATATCAAATATTTCATCATCATCAGATGATGAAGATGAATCCAACAAGTCATTCAAAATTTTTTCAGCACATAAAGTAGTAATATTTTCCATTTTGTATAATTTTTTTTTTTTTTCGTAACACAAATACACATTCATAAACAAAACAAAATACAGAGTGTGAAAGGTGCACCATTTTTTAAATTTATAGTGTGACATTTATAGAAAAGAACACTACACTTTAGCAGTGTTGACATTTTTTCAGAAAAGAACACGAAAAAATTAAAAAAAGGTGCAAAATGGGAAAAACGTGTAACATTTTTGCCAGAAAAGAAAACGCCATAAGAATAGAGATGATAAGCAAAAAGATAAGAAAACAATATTACAATTGCAAAAATAATTCAGATAGCGCTAAAAAGCGCCAAAAATATTACTTAAAAAGGTGATTTTTTTTTTATTAAAAGAAACAGTGATGCCAACTCTAGCGCTAGATCAACGGTTCCAAAATGGTGGTCCGCGGATCCCCAGGGGTCGTTACGGGTATTCAAGGGGGTCCGCGAAGAATTTAAAAAAATTAAAGCAAAGGCTTTTAATGTAATTTTTGGGATAACTCAAACTCTGTAACGTGCGTCAGAAATTAATACGGTACATTTTTTTTTTTTTTTAATTTTAAAATTTTAATTTTTTATTTAATTAAAAGCAGCACATGAACTTGATTTAAAATTATAGACGACTAGCAAAAAAAAAAATTCATTCTACTCACAATATAAAAAAAAACTTTATTTTCCGTGACGCACGTGACAACGCATGGACTTGTCATTTCATACCTAATTTCAATATTTTCAAAATAGTAAATAAATGTTTTTTTTACTAAAACTCAAGAGAATATAATTAAAAATATGGCTTTCAATTGGGTCATCTATATTAACACTAAAGTAATGATATGAACACCTAAAATTTTAAATTTTTTGTATAACATTAAGAGATCTGAGGTAGGGTAGGATTTGGCAAGCGTTTTTGTATTAATGATCTTGATAACAAGTTTTTTGTGTATACATATTTACAAAATTAGATATCTCGTCTAATGTTCCATTAAAAAATACAGTTGGATCAACTTCAAAAATTTTTGATTGGTGGACTGTTTCTGGGATTTGCCCATATACCCTTTTCATGAAGGTGAAGGGTATAATAAGTATGATATTCTAGGGTTAAGTAAGTCTACAGTTAAGACAATAGTCAATGGCCCATAATCATAGTCATAGAAAAAGCAAACTTTAAGCAAAAGCATGCTTTTGTTTTAAATTCAGAACAAAATTTATGTGTTTGTTGTTTAAAAGTCTACTTTTACTTAAAGTATGCTTTTTCTATGACTATGATTATGGGCCAATAACTTTAAAAAGGCTGGTACAATTGAAAACAAACCACGTGGAGGTCGCCCAAGAACTATACAAAGAACTTTAAATAATAATGGTTACCATAGCAGATCTACTCGCAAAAAACCTCTCATAAGCGAAAAAAATCGCAAACTTCGTTTGGAATTTGCACAAAAGCATATTCCGAAGGACATGGATTTCTGGAAGAGAGTTTTGTTCACTGGTGAATCTATATATAACATATTTGGAAGTGATGGGAGAAATAAAGTTTGGCGAAAATACAGCGATGGAAGAACTTAATTGCTTCTGTTAAGCATGGTGGAGGCAGCGTGATGGTTTGGGGTGCTGTCGCTGCTTCTGAAGTAGGAAAGTTAGTGTTTTGGAACAAAATTTGAAACCCTCGGTTGATATTTTAAATCTTAGTCAGAGTTGGATTTTTCAGCAAGATAACAATCCGAAGTACACGGCTCAGATTGTCAAAGATTGGCTGCTCTACCATGCCCCACGACAGTTGTACACACTACCTCAAAGCCCGGATTTAAAATGTTATTGAGCACGTGTGGAAGATTCTACAACGAAAAATCCGCAAAACTCCTATTACTAGTGCCCCAATACTAAAAGAGAAGCTTCAAGAAGAATGGCTAAACATAACATCCGCAGAACTCGACAATTTAGTTGCTTCGATGCCCAGACGCTTACAGGCAGTTATAGATGCCCATGGTGGCCCAATGAAATATTAATTTTAATAAAAAGTAATCAGTTTTAATACCCAAAGTTTTTTATGTTAATTTACAGCACGTATGTAGACTTTTGTCATTAATTTTTTTTTTTTTTAGTTTTTTGTGAATGAAAGTTTAATTTATAATAAAATAAGATTTTTTTTGTGTTATATTATTAAAAATACAGCTGCAACAAAACTGTATTATTACTTTTCTTCATTATGGTTTCAAAATGCCCAAATTACTAAAATGTGGGTCGTACGTAGACTTTTGTCGGCCACTGTATATTAAAATTTCAACTAAACGTGTGTAAATAAACAAACCAAACATATTTGATAAAAAATAACTTTTATTAATTTTTATTGACACTTTTTTTCAAGAATAATTGTGTTTAAAAAAAAAATACATATTAAAGTAACATTTAAGATTATAATGTAATGTCTTAAAATAATTGTGAAAGTGAATATACAGTACCAAACTTGACAATAAATGCATAAACTCTTTTGTGAAAAATTTAATGTAAATGCTCTTGCTCCCGAGGCTAACAGTGTCGTGAGAGTATATTTCATAGTATAATAAACTTAAAACTAATACTTACATACTAGAGAAAATAACAAAAAAAGAAAAAAAAAAATAATAAAAAAAATTAACTTTAAATATAATTTTTAACCCCTGTGAGATCCAGGAAGATTTTTTTTAAAAAAATCCGGTGAAGAATAGCCATATTGATAACATTATTTTAATTTTGTAATCCAAGAGGAGACATATAAGGAGTATTAGTCCAATTGTATCCCCTTTGAGAATCAATTACATCCTTTATAATGTCATTATCATGAAAATGTAATCTATTAATATATTTTCTAATTATATCAATTACATAACAGCTTAATGGTATTACCCCTGACTCCTTGTAAATTACAACATTTGAGAATCTTTTAATTCTTGAAACAAAATTCTTACCAATACATGATCGTAAGACTTTTCTTTCAAAAATTTCAAATTTATTTATTAGGGTGGGAGAAATATGGAACCAAACTGGAAATCCTTATAACAATACAGGCTTTAAACATGTTTTATAAATTAATAATTTTGTCCTAATTGGTAATGATCTATGAGTCAAAATTCTTCCAAAACATCCCTTTATTTTATAGACTTTATTTAACATTAATTTACCATGGTCATTGAATTTAAATAGCTTATTAAAATAAATACCAAGGTATTTAAATTTATCTTTGAAAGGTATTTCAACACCATTTAAACTAATTTTTAATTTTTTACTCTCTGGGACAACATAGTATGCACATCTACCAGAAGCATTTCTTAAACAAATTACCTCACTTTTAGAAGCATTTATTTTTATTCCCCAAAAATCATAAAATTCTTTAACTTTACTTAAATGTCTCGACACTATTTTAAGTGCTTCTTTTGGAGATTCATGATGAGCATAGAGTAGTGAATCATCTGCATAGAGAACACCAGTTAAGTTTGAGAAATTGTGAGAAAAATCGTAAATGAAAATATTGTACAAATGAGGTGCCACAATTGAATCTTGAGGTACTCCACATAAAACTTGACCAAAATCAGACAAATAATCATTTAATTGTACACAAAAACGTCTGTTAAAAAAAAACTTTTCAAAAGTTTAATTATATGAAGATCAATTCCTATATTTTTCATTTTGAAAATAATTCCATTGTGAAACGCTCTATCAAAAGCATTTTCTACGTCAAGTGAAAGAGCAACTGTACAACTCTTTTTTCGTAAATTGCAAATAACGTCATTTGGAAACTTTGTAAGAGCGTCCACAGTAGAGTGACATTTTTTGAAACCGAATTGCAAGTCTGGTATAGCTTTCATTTAAACCAAAATTCATTTTTTCACGAATAAATTTCTCAAATAGTTTTCCTAAATTTGATAATAAAGAAATAGGTCTTAGATTATTAATGTCACAAGAGTTAGTTTTCTTTTTAATTGGAACAATTATTGAAATTTTCATATCAGGAAAATAGGCTTATTCAAGCAATTATTGAAAATTATAACTAAAAATTCAAAAGCTTCAACAGGAAATTTTTTTATTATAAAATTCGAAATTTTATCGATTCCAGCTGATTTCTTATTGTTTAACCCCCTTATTCAAAAACTATTATTAAATTTAACAAACGTTTATAATGACAGATTTGCATATAAAAATTTGCTTAATAAACGTTTGTTAAATTTAATAATCGTTTTTGAATAAGGAGGTAATTCTTTAGATTGAGACACAATGTCATTTAAATTTAAAAGTCGAGTGCAATTTTGATATTCAGAGCCGAAAAACTGTTATCAAAATCAAATAAAACATTATTATTTAAAGAAGCTAAAAAGTTATCAATTTCCGAAATGTCTCTTTCTAATACACTGCCACTATATACATCCGAAAAATGATTTTTTAGTGCAGTCAATTTATCATTCTCATTATCAATAAATAAACCATTAACTGATAAATTTCCAATTGTTTTTCTACGTTTATAGCCTAAAATATTATAAATTTGTTTATGTGCGAGGGGACCTGGTTTAATTTTTTTCAAGCTTCTCATTAAAATTTTGGATATGCTCCTTACTAACTTGTTCCTTTATTAAAATATTTAAAAGTTGAATTTGTTTAGAAATAAGTTTATATTGCTCATTATGTCTATTTAAAGTCCTGTTATAAATTTTCATCAATTCTTTTTGCCAACTGTATTTAATTTTAAATAATTTTTTAACAAATTCAGAAGATTCAAACGTTCTTGATTTTAATTCAATTTTCTTGGAATGGCTATCAGTGCATACATTTACAGCCGTAGTAAATTTATTAATATAAAAATCAATTTCATTGTCCGTCAAATTTCTGGAAGAAGGGGGGGAATGTTGGATTATTTTCGTGGTCAAATCGTTTCTAAAAGTATCCCAGTTGGTATTTTTAAACGACAAATATGAAATTGGTGGTTTTAAAATAAAATCAAACTCAAACAATTTTAAATTTAAGACTGGTTTAAAGTGATCTGAAAATGTAGGCAAACTTTCAATATTGTAATTTGGATCAATAAGATATACAATGTTGGAGCTCAAAAGAAAATGATCTAAAAACGAACACCCATTCGGAAAAGAAGGAATGTTGTTGCAAAGTCTTATAAATGAATGTGAGTGAAGATTTAACCAATCGGAAAACGTGTTACCATTAAGGTTGTTCAAATTATCTCCCCATGACATATTTTTGGAGTTAAAGTCACCACCAATTATTAATCCATCGAAATTTACAGAAAAGTTTGCTATTTTTGATAAACCATTTTCCAGTTAAATGGTATTAAAGTTACAAGGGATATAGATTGATCCAATCAAGAATTTTTAATTAAATTGTTTACTGAGATGCGAATCTCGATAAAAATATTTGGAAAGGATAAACCAGTAATTTCGATTTTAGAAAATTAATAATTTTTTCTGATGGCAATACCTACACCTTGTGATGATAAGTCTCTTACTAGATGAAAGTTATCTAAACAAACTTTATGATTTGAATTTAAATGTGTTTCCTGGATAAAAGCAAAATCAATATTATTACAATTGAGCAAATTTAAAAATATATTCTACTTCTTTCCACAAGAGATCTAACATTAAAAGTACACATTTTGAATAGCTTACGGACCGGACCATAAGTTGATAAAACTTCTTGTAACAAACTTTTACATTCGACTATTGCCTGAGATTTAGAAATTGATTTAAAATTTTTCATAAAATTCATTATTCTGACTTCTAATGAATCAGGTTCACATAAAACTTTAGCAATTTTTAGAAATTCATTTACAATATTAGGCTTATTTTGAGAGTCATTACTAAAATGACTTGCAAAAGATCGACTGGGATCTATAAAACTCGAATTTATAGCTACAGAAACATTATTGGAAACTTGATTTCTTTTTTCTTTATCTGAGATTTTCTTCTTTAGATCTAAATATTTTTTAAAAGAAGGACAACCACGCCAACTAGCCGGATGACCATAACTTTGGCAATTGGAACAAAATGGTTGACTATTAGAATCAGGGGTAAACAAACATTTTCCAGGTTCATGATTTGAAGAGGACTTTACACATGCAAAAGATCGACTACAATTTTTTGACATGTGACCCCAATTCTGGCATCGATAACATTGTATAACCTTTTGATTCTTTTTAGGTTTTCCCATGATATTACCTGATTTAAAATAAAGCGAATACTAGTCAAATCATTTACCCTCCGTTTACCCTTATTAAGAGTAATGAAAAAAAGTCCTGTTTCTAAATTATTTTTTTTTTTTTTTTGAAAAAGCTGTGAATTTAGAGACAGATTGAACTGTATCAGGTACCAATTTGTTTAAATCAGTTTCAATATCTGAAATATTTGTATCATAATAAAGACCTCGTAGTACTAAGGATTGACGTCTTAATTCCGAAGCAGTAAACGAATATGACTCAATATTTTTTTCCCTAAGTAATAGCATCATCTCAGAATATGCTGAAACATCTTTTAAGTAAAGTTTACTTTTTAAATTACTTTTATTAATTATTTTAAATTCAAGTTCCTTTGCTTTTAATTGTTCAACTAACGATTTAATGTTCACTCCATAGAGAAAAATAGGTGGACAAAATTTGTTGTTAATACGTTGCTTTTTCGTCACCGGATTTTTTTCTACATTATTAATTTCATTTGCCTCAAGAGTCAAATTTTCTAAAATTGAAAACCTATTTTGACTAGAGCAAGGTGTACTAATAATATCAACAGAACGTAATTCAGATAAATCTATTTTTAAATTTCCTTTGGAATTCCTTTTGTATTTTTTTATTTTTAACTACTTTATAATCAATTTCATCACCTGAGGATTTCGCCATATCAAAATCTTTATCTTGAGAAACATAGTTTGATTGAATATCATCGTTGCAATGAGATTGTTGACTAAAAATGTCTGATTGTAAACCTTCATCCAAGTTTGTGACCATTTTCTTATTGTTATCCTTTTGTAGTAGTTGAATTGAGCTAGATCCATTGACAGTATATTGATGTGTATTAGAGGCTTTTGAATTTTGAACATCTGAGAAAGATCCAGGCTCATTATTATGATATTGAATTTTATTGGGTGGCTTTGAAAATCCATCATTTTGAGCCGAATTACAGCTAGTAACAGTTGATGAATAATTCCAACCTTTATCCGGTGGTTTTTTAATTTGATTACCAATTGGTACAAGATTTTTATCCATATTCAAGGACAAAATTATTAATTTGAAAACTTTTTTTTTTATGTTTTTAAGTTTCAAAAAGAAATTTTTTCTTTTTTTTATAATTATTTTTTATTATTTGAGCAAAACACGTCTGCCTACTACGAAAATTCGATTCGTTCTCTTGATAAAAAATAAATCTATCTATATATATAAAATTGAATGTATGTATGTATGTATATATGTATGTATGTAACGTATGGACTCCAAAACGGCTGAGCCGATTTTGATGAAATTTTCACAGCATGTCACTGTGGCTCTGGAAGGAATAATAGGCTATATGAAGTTTTGATTGTACAAACGGGGGTGGCACCGCCCATATAACCCAAAAATTTAAATCGCCATATTATGGGCATTTTTTGACCTACGTCAATGATATGTGGTACATATGGTATTGGCATAATTAGGAATATGTACCAGGAGAAGAGTGGGTGGGACCACGCCCCTTTTTAGGAAAATTAAAAATTGTAATATAGTCTTAACTACTGGGCCGATCGTCATTAAATGTTCACAATAGGATATTCTTAATAAATAATAAATTCTTGACTACGTAAGTGAACAAAAGGGCATGGTCTCGCCCACTAAACTAAAGCATTGCAATAACTACATTAAAATTAAATATATTAATGTTTGTAAATATAGAAATACGTTTTATTTTATTTTATAACGACGGGGGAGAGGGTAGCGAAGCACACCGGGTTTAGCTAGTTTTATATAAATATGAAATTTACATACATAATAATAAAATATGTTCATAATAAAAAATATTTCAATTCTTTAATTTAATAATTGAACTAAAGACAAAATATATTTTTTCTTACATTAGGAATATTACTGTAATTGACTAAATATTTTCTTTACATTAAAAAAAATTACAAATTTAACAGGGGTTTAACTATATGCTTTTAACCTGCTGGTCCATCAACGTAATCACCACATTTATCTATTTACGTCTGCTGAAACCATTGAAAGGTGTGAATAGCTATTCAGAAATATGCCGAAATCAAGTTCCGTTACGTCTGCTTCAAATGCAGTAAATTCGAATAAACAAAACAACAACCATTCAAATGTCGATAACCAGGATTCAACATCATCGGGTAATTCCTCAGCCTTAGTGCACAGCCATGCATTGTCAAAATATCAGGGTCAAAAATGGCAGCAGATGTTTGATGTCGAAAAAGTACTCAAACAAATTCGCATGGCTGAGAAAATACACATTAAAGGCAAAGGTGGCTGCTTGAGTGGAAACGACAATTCACACAAAAGTTTCAATAACAATAATCCGCCCAACAAATCAAGAAAAAATCAAATAAGACAGGTTCAAAGACTGAATGGCATCGACATGCATTACTATGGCATTGTACCGAAACAAACGGCTTTAGATGTAGTGGTGTGTAGTGTTTGTATGGGCATATACACAAAAGTGGGCTTTAACAATCACATGATGTTACAACACCCTTCGGTTTGGACCAGCGTTTCGGCCAAAGTTACACTACCGGTAAACGACACAACTTTGGGTACAAATGACAACAGCCAAGACAGTTTAAAAGGCAGTGAATCGGCACCAAACGCGGCAACGGTCACCGCTCAAAGCGAGGTAATGGAATCACCAACGGATTTGTCTGGGACAATGTCGACATGCTCAAATGCCTCGTCCAGTTCAACATCCACAGTATCATCGGCTGCGCCTGCTGTCAGCTATGTTGCACCCATGACGACATCTTCTAGCTCCCGCCAGAAAAGTAGCTCAAAAGCTGGGAGTAGCAGCAGCAGTCGTTCCCGCAGCAAAAGCAAACATCATAGCTCTTCCACCGCCACAATATCCGCGTCGTCTAATACCAATGCGGAAGTGTCGCATTCTTCAGCAACAGCAGGAACGGCTTCAGCCTCTACAACGTTCAGTAAAAAGAGCTCCTCTAAAAAGAGCTCTTCCAGTTTATCGACTTCAAACGCAAACAGTTCCTCAACAGCAACAACAACAAATGGCAGTGGAGTTGCCAGTAACAACACCAGTACTAACACATCAATGGCCACAAAGGAAACAACGGAAGCAAAATTGGTAGCTGACGGAACAAAAACTGCTGCATCCGCTACCGCAACCATAACACCATTGACATCGTCTTTAATAACCACGGCAGTGCCATCATCGGCAACAGCTTTGACGATAACAACCACGAACAACGTATTGGATGGCTCAAAAACTTCTATTTCGACCGCAACCAATGCCAATCTATTCGGTTCATCGTCATCATCATCATCATCTTCCTCTTCGTCGTCATCGTCTTCATCATCTTCGTCCTCATCCAACTCATCGTACTCCTTACCCCCTACACCGAAAATGGTTGTCAACAACACTCCCCAGGATTCGCATCAAATCGCCAACCTAAATACAATTACGGAATCCAAATATTCTCCGACAGTTCTCGATAACAAAGAAAAATTAAATTTATCCACAAGTGGAGAGGGTATGACTTCAAGCAAGAAAAAGGTAAGATTTTATAAGTAAGTAATCGAGCATTTTTAATAAGCTTTTCATTTCTGAACTCAGACTTATTAGATACTACTTGCGTTTAATTCGATAACTGAGTATTTTTGATAGGGTTTGAGATATTATCCAAAGTACAGTATTTAGTCTACTATAAAGTTTAAAGCAAATATTATTTCCAAGCTTCAGCACAAATCATATTATAAATTTAATCTTTAAAGTCGAAAAACATACCCTGATATGTGCCGAAATAAATGCATTTTCAATAAATATTTTTTTAATAACGATAAATTTTTAAAGGTGTTATATACATACATATTTGATGAATAGCTTTTTAAAGTATAACTTATTCTTTTATAACTGAATAAGGCCCAGAAGAAAATAACAAATAATTTAGACAAGAGATTTAGAGATATAAATTAATTCAATATCATTATAATGAAATTTTAAAGTTGAATGATTTATATCACTATAACTATATATTAATTATCAATTAAATCTGTAGATCAAAAGTTTATTATTATTTATATTTTTCCCTATATATCATACTGCAGTGTTCAAATGTGCAGTGATCTATTCTCCTTAATTTTATTTAGGTTCAATATTTACATTATTTTATTTGTAGATTAAAAGTCCCGCTGCAACTTTTTGCATACCGGACAATATTGATGGTGTAAAAACGGAAACAATGGAAATGCTGCCATTAAGAATGGTGACACAACAACCGCTAAATCAGTACGATGCTCAAATAAGTGAACTTGATCAAGCAGTTTCTTCAATCACCGGTGGTCCTTCCAATAACAATGAAAACAAACATGCTGTCAATACCAATATAACATCATCTATGGGTATTAAAATGGAACAATCTGAGTGTCCAATTCTCACTGGGACCCAACCAAATATTCAGCAGCAACATCAACTCCATGCCGAAGATGGACAAATGGTGCATAATACATCTGATGACAGTGCTATGTTGAATCATGTTTTGGATGTTATGCTCGATAGCAAATTGATAAATGAGATCCTTAATGCTGAAACAGAATTAAATTTTGATGAAAATGTGCTAAATGAAAACTCGTCAACAGGTCAACACAATACAAATCAACAGCATCAGCATCAACAACAAGCGATATACTTGGAACAGCCATTAGCTAAACGTATGCGTTTTGACGAATCTGCAAACATGGGACGTCTTCAACAACAACTTTCTGCTGGGAATCATGAAATAACTGGAGAATTTACGGTTTTTCCGCAACAGCAGCAAACTCAACAACAACTGACCAACCACCAACCACAAGCCCAGTACGCCCAATATGATGGCTCAACGATGTCTGGTACTTTAAATATGGATGGGCAATATCAAACTTCCATCGATGCTATGCAATTACAACAACTAATATATCAACAACAACAGCAGCAACAACAGCAAACCATTGATGCTTCTGCTTTTGTAGGTGGAAATTTAAATCTAAGCAATCATCACCAGCAGCAGCAACCGCAACATCAACAGATTTATGATTCGAATGGTGCCACAATCGTGGACACAAAACAGATTTTAGAATTATGTGGCGGGGCTGTTGGAGTCCAGCCAAACAGAAATGAGTTGATAAAAGCAGAAGAATTCGTAACATTACCTGAGGATGTCTCACATCAATTTCAAATTTTCAATGTTCCCTCTTTGACTGATGACATTGAACCTGAGCCCCAGCCTCATCAGCAACAAGTAACACACCACATTGTGGAGCGTCAGTATGTAATGCCGGGTCATGAAGAAACCGAAGAACAATTAATTTACGAAATCACTACCAATAATTCCTCTATGACCACAATGAGTCAACAACATCAGCAACAGGTTTTAGCAGAGTTTCTAAATCAGGCTGCGTCATCGTACGAACAGCATCAACAATTACAACCGGTTTCACATCATCAACAGCAGCAGTCAGAACAACAGCATTTTGTAGGGGATAATACACATAAGTTAGAGAACTTTTATGATGAACTATTAGATTTCGACTACAGCATGATAGAGACTGTGAAATCGCTTAGTTCATCAAGCAGTGGTGGCAGTAGCAGCAGCAGTAGTAGCAGCACCAGTTCAAATAGTGGTAACAACTCCAATGTCCTAGTTAAAAGTGAGCGTGATCATTCGTTAAATGCCTCGAACACCTCATCATCGACGTTTAAATACCATGAAGACTTTTATTTCAATGTGTTCTTTTATGCAGTCATTCCTCGTCCGCTTGCCATTAATTGTTTTGGTCTGATAAAACTACCTCAAGGGGTGGCCACCACTTTTCGCAAACATTTACTCACTACACGTAAAGCCAACAATAGTTTGATGTCTTTGGGTGGTGGCTCCCTAAATGGTGTGGTGGGACAAAGTTCCTCATCATCTGCAACTGGATCTGTAAGCAGTCGTTTTGGTAATTCCAAACAATTGCCCAGTTATTTTACTAACTTAGCCAACAACGGTGGCAACAACAACTCGAGTATGGGTAATGAGTTCTCCATAGGCAGTATAACCATAACCAACACACCTTCTAATGTACAGCAACAGCAAGGATACAATAATGGATCGCAGCAGCAAAACAAACAAAACAGTAGCGGTAGTGGTACTGGTACAACGAATCCTCTAGAAATCAATCTAAACCATATAAATGGTGGAATCTCGGCCACGTCGCCAGTGTCAACTCAACCTAGGGGTCGCACCAAGTCAGGAGGATCAAACCATAGTACTGGGTCATATAACAGCACATCATCGAACAATCTTAAACATAAATCATTAGGCGGCATAGGTAATTCGACAAATGCTGCTCGTGTTGCAGTAGGTACCATAGGTCCCTATAATGCTAAAACCATATATGTTAGTAGTACTGCGGCTTTAAGTGCAGAAAGAAATAAATTTATTAAACGTAGTCTTATAGCCAAGGTACATCACGATCCAACACGAGTATGTCAATCTACTCAGGCTCAGCAGCAGTTTACAAGTAAAAAGTTAAGTGATTTACTAAGTGGCAAAGTACCAAAGCCAAGTACCCCTGCAAACAACAGCGATGTCGGCAATTCCTCTGGCCAAGAGATCAGTACAGAAATGGCTGCAGAAAAACAAGCAAAACTGAATCGTGTGAATCGTTTTTACGAAAAACGTCGCAAATTGTTGAGTATGACTCAACAGCACCAAAACCACAGACATACACCGTATCAAAATACCCAAGTATTAAAACGGCAAAAATTAGAACAGCAGTTGCAGCCTCAACAGCAGCAAAAATTATTGAAACAGCACTTAATGCGCAGCTTTTCAGATTGCGGCATTAATTCAGCATCGAATACCAGTGTTGCATCTGCAGATTCAAATGTTATGCGTGTTTTTGTCTGAACTCTCTTATACTCTCTCTTATTAGCTCTTATTGGCTATTGTTTCTCGATATTTCCAAAGATGAAATAACAATTGAGGTGTAATGATTCCAAATCTATCACATCCTCCTCGTTACATCGCTACTACAACAAAAGAAAAACAACCTTATTATATTTCCTCTATACTCTACACACATATTCTGAACTATCCTTTCTTTCCTTTCCCTCCGTCTTTAACTGTTTACATTTGCAATTTAAAAATAAAATCTTTTATTTTGCTTTTACAATCTTTATTCCAAAACCTCTAGAAATTTAGTTTGTAATTGTAATTTTTAAACACATTGAAATATTTAAGTTAGATTTTGTTTAAAACATATTATCTCTCCTCTATCTGCTACAATAATAGTTCATATAGTGATAAAACAAAAAAATGTATTAGTTTAAGTTTTTTTTTCACACTTTTTTTTTAATATTGAATACAATGTATACTATAATATTATGATTATTCTTATTCAAATTAATGATATCTAATATGATTTTCATCTAGTAGGTAACAATTAACCAACCATTCACATTATTCAATAACATTTGTATTATATAATTCATTTTCATATATCTATATGGCATATGCTTTTTTATATTAAATCATTAATCGTGTATTTTACTTTAAGTTCTCCTCCTATTTTATTATTTCAATAATGTCATTAATACATACAACATACATATTACAATTATTATTTTGTGAGTATCAATGATTATTTTATGATCAAAGATCTACTACATGCTATATTAATTTATATTTTATATATTTAAACAGAAAAACGAAAAATAATAATAAAAATAAAACGAACAATTTTATTATTTTACCATTACTTGTTGGGATTTACTTTAGAATATTTGTTTATAACTGGCTTCTCCCGGGAATAGTTCTATTGAACATTTTTATTTGTTGCGAAATGTGCAAGCTGTTTTTATAAAAGTTGAAGCCCATTCGATTCCTTTAAGTATTGTTTTCGACTTTTATAATTAGCAAACAACATTTGTTATGGATTTAGTTTTTTTTATTTATTTCGATAACATTAATTATATATACAATTGGCTTAGTTCGCTTTCACACTCTTCAATTCTGACTCGGCATGGCAAGTATTTTTGGATGATAAGGGAAAAGAGAATAAAAGGAGTACAAACTTGTACCGTCAAGTCAATTTTCTTGTTTCCCTTCATGAGAAGGGTATATATAAGTTTGTCATTCCGTGTGAAATTTCCACAATATAATTTTCCGACCCTATAAAGTATATATATTCTGAATCCTTATAGATAGCGGAGTCGATTAAGCCATGTCCGTCTGTCTGTCTGGATGTTGAAAGCAGTTTTTTGAAGTCCCAAGATATATTCGGGATCCAAATCTTCAATAATTCTGTCAGAAGTGCTTTCGAGAAGTTTGCTATTTAAAATCAGCAAAATCTATTTAGGTCAACCAGAGTTATGAACCAATATGTGAGACCACCTCCATAAAAATTTGATATTTTTCGTCCATTTTATTGCAATATTTTGAAATATATTGCAGATAATACCATGAAATTTTGTATACGTTGTTTGTACTATAAAAGAAGAAAGTGTGCGGAAAATAGTAAGAATCGGTCCATGATTTCTCATAGCCCCCATACAAATATATATATTCCCGAAATATGGCTTAATGATAAATAAATGCCTATAAAATTGGAATATCTAGACAAAATTCAGCAAAAATAAGTCTTATACAAAAAGAAATCGCAAACCGAAATTTTTTTTAGTTCGGTCTATATTTGACCATAAACCCCATATAAAGTCCACTTACAAAATTCACTTAAATACATATAAAACAGATATAAATAATGTTAAACGGCTAAAATTTGACATAAATACTCTTTATAGGCAAATAAATTATTGTACCAAATTTTATGGTAGTCGGCCCAGAACTGGTCATAGCTCCCATACAAAAATCTTCCCGAAATATAGCTCAATTATACATAAATGCCTATAAAATTGGAATATCAAGACAAAATTTAGCAAAACTAAGTTTTATGCAAAAATAAAAAAAAAACGAAATTTTTTTTAGTTCGGTCCATGTTTGACCGTAGACCCCATATAAAGTCCACTTCCAAAATTCACTTAAATACGTATAAAACAGATATAAATAATGTTAAACGGCTAAAATTTGACATAAACACTCTCTATAGGCAAATAAATTGCTGTACTAAATTTTATGGTGGTCGGCCCAGAATTGGTCATAGCTCCCATACAAGGACCACATCTGAAAAAGACATTTTTCCCTATATATATTGTATAAATATCGTTACCGACTCAAAACTTTGTACAGATCATTTACATATATACAAAAATCATTCCACAAAATTTTGTTAATTTCGGTCTATTTTTTACCGTATGCCCCATATAAAGCCCTCTTCCGAAAATCACTTTAATACTCATAAATCTTTTATAAATAAGGGTACCTATCCAAAATTTTACACGGATCATTTACATACATGCCTAAATCAAACTGCTGGATTTTGAGAATATCGGTCCATATTTGACTATATCCCCCACATAAGGTCCACTACCGAAATCCACGTTAATACTAATATACCGTTATTATGTTGAAATTCGACGTGAAATATCCTCATATGCATGAAAATAACTGTTGCAAAATTTAAGAAGATCGGCCCATAATTTGTCATAGCTGCCATATAGAACCATTTCCAAAAAACAAATAAATTCGGGTCAAAAAATATTCTTTTCGGATTTAACCCATATTCGGTCCATATTTTATAATCATGATATATATCGTTGGAAAGGTATACCTTTTATTTAATGTATTAGAAATTATCAGACAACCAGTAGTTTCCGAGATATAGGCCTATATATTTTCAACTTTAAGGGTCCGCCCCCTCGAAAATAGGCGTGCCCGCCAACAAACTTTTTTTTTGCTGGTATCTTCTCTAAAAGCCCTATTTGATTTTGTTTTTTTTTTTTTTGAGCAAAATCACTAAAACCGAATTGTACCTCTTTTTTATACTCTGTTTGTTAAATTAAACTGAAGATTATTATGAACATCAGACAGACTCTGTAAATTATGGTAAGAATTGGTAATTAAATCAATTAAAATGGTAAAAATTAGACAACATTTCAAAATATTTGACATAAAATATATCAAATACTAATAAAATTTGCACTAAGACTGAATAGAAAACACAGAATTAGGATATTCTAGTCCTATAACCAGTGTAGTTTTTGTATTTCTTATTACGTTTAGGTGGAGGGTATTTAAGATTCGGCACAGCCGAATATATCACTCTTACTTGTTTTTTTCCTTTCATGCATGTTGATTTGCATTATAAGGTACGAAAATTGATTTGACGTGTGTGAATGAAATGGCAAGTTCAAAAGATAATTGAACTTAAACTGGTCAGCTAAAACTGAAGTGTATGAAATAGGACTTAGAATGTAAAGAGTTTAGAAGCAACGCTTCTTTTCTACAATGTATAATTATTTACAAGTTTGTTTTATTATTTAATATGAAGGAAATTTGTTTGCAAAAACCTATTTAAAGCAGATTAAGTAAAAAATAAATTTGAAATTCGTGGTCGTGGTCTTGTGATACAAAATACTTGTATTTTGTCTGGCTTTATCATAATCTTCCATTTATCGAAATATTTCTTCAAATCATCGAAACCAAACTGCAAATTAAAAAATATCCCTAGAATTAGGGATGTCAAACGGGACTAGTTTTTCAATTCCCGGAATTCGGGATTTCATAAATGAATCCCGGGATCGGAATTTTTGTTTCATATTAAAACAAATATATATATGTATGTACAGGATGTGTGTATGTATGTAACGTATGATCCCAAAACGGCTGGGCCGCTTTTGATGAAATTTTCAGGGAATCTTCAGAATATTCAGGCGGGTGACACTGTGAAGTCTGATTTTTGATTATCGGTCTGCGGGCTGAGAGGCGTTGCATAATCCAATTTTCATATTGCACCATCAATGACATACATACATATATTTTTTTTTTTTTGCTCATTTTATTTTTTTTTATAAAGCCGTTGTCATGTTTTTTAAAACGAGATTTCAAACTCTTAAATCGGTTATGTAGTTCCGAAGATATTTACAAAAAACCTATGTTAATAATGATCCAATATCAAAATTTTAAAACTTTCAAAATGTTGCATTCAAAAATCCGAGTTTTCGAGTTTTCAAACGCTGACAAAAAACAACGGCACATTCAAACCAGCGTTGAATTTGCTGAGTATGAATTAGCCAAAACACACAAATTTCCAAGGTGAATTTAAATACTAGGTGATAGCGTAGCGCCAGCTGATTATTCATGGTGAATTTGAAAATGCCAAAAAGTTATATAAAAAAAAACTTTTTGACAGTGACGAAAGTTTTTCATATAGAAAAATGCCTGTTGTTCTTGCCTTGTTGTAATTGTTGTAGCAATGCGGTCACCTGGTATTTAATTTCACCATGCAAATTTCTGCTTACACTAAAAACTTTGTTAGTGAGCAAACAACAGCGCAGCGCAAGCCAAACAAAAAAAAATAAACTATTGGCTGTAGCTTAACTATGTGATTTTATTTGCTGACACAGTCAGCCACAGCAATTCACTTTAAAAAATTTGCTGCTGCTTAAAACTTACAGTTTTTGAATTTTTCTTTAATGCTTTTGCTGAGCTAAAAACTGTGAACGTTTGTAGTGCTGAAGTTAAGCAAGTCTTATTTTCGTTGTAGTGCTTGCTTGTGTTACAGTTCTCTTTGTTCCCAATAGACCAAAACCCTTTAGAAAAATATTATAATAAAGCTTGCGAGCATCAGCCTTAAGCTTTAAAAAGACTTGAGAAACTATAGAACAACACTTTTAAATTATTGTAGAATAATTAAAAAGGAACCCTCGTGATAATAGTACTGAAATAATTATTTAATAAGCTTATATTCTCAATTTTAGAAAAAGCTTCTCCAAATAATATATATACCTACAATTGTAGAATAAGCTTATTCCAATAATTGTAGAATTTGGTTATGCTTGCAAATAAGAAAACTAGGAGCTTTGGCTACCGACGACAAGTCTTTCTCCTTAAAAAATACATAAACAAAAACCTTTAATGGTTTTCATAGTTAAAAAAGGAAAAAGTTACCCACCCCCTAGCCCACGATTTCGAACGATAACGTTTGCTTAGATAAGACTTAAGACACAAACTTTTTATCGCATCTATTTTTTACTCAATCAAGTTTGTGTCTTAAGTCTTATCTAAGCGAACGTTATCGTTCGACATCGTGGGCCAGGGGGTAACTTTTTCCGAAAAAAAAATCAAAACTTTTCGGATAAACAAAACATTTTTACAACTATAATTTTTTATTTTAAATCAAAATTAACAATGACAAAATATGACAAGCATGTTTAATATATATATATTTATTGTATACTATTTAAAAACATATTGTGAAGGATAATAGTTTATCAAACATGATTAAAAAAAACTTTAGTATTTTTTTTAAAAAGCTTCTTCTAAAGTACTATTATACTTTACTTATTTTTTGGTCTGTTGGGTTGTGGCGTATATATGTATGTATGTATGTGTTTTTTGATATTGTGCACACTTTGTACACTATAACAAAACACAAGCACTACAACGAAAATAAGTCTTGCTTAACTTCAGCACTACAAACGTTCACAGTTTTTAGCTCAGCAAAAGCATTAAAGAAAAATTCAAAAACTGTAAGTTTTAAGCTCTGTTTTTGCTTGTGTATTTTCTTCTAGTTAAAGTTAAGCACATACTACGTAGTGCTTGAAAATAGTTAAGCATTTTTAAACCCTTCATATAGCAACCTTTAAATATACTAATATTCTAAAAACGTAGTTTTCTGTTATCGATAAATAAATTTTATTCCAAAATGTACTACGTTTTTAATAGAAATTTATTATTCTGCTCAAAATATATACTTATAATTTTATCTTATTTAAAGTAAAAAGTTAGCTTTTTAAATAATAGTGACATTCATTATGTATAGTATTTGTTCTGGCAAATTTTAACTACTTTTTTACTTCTTAAGCTACATTTACACGATTGAAATTTTCTTCAAAATTGCTCTTCAAAATGCGTCAAACTCGTGTAAACAGCAAAATTTCTTCAAAATGTATTTATTTAATAACTACTAATAACTATTAAATAAATAAATTTTGAAGAATTTTTGCTGTTTGCATGAGTTTGAAGAGCATTTTTGAAGAAAATTTCCATCGTGTAAATCTAGCTTTACACTTTTGCTTTTTAAAATAAATGAACTAGTTTTTTGTTTGAAATTTTTTTGTTGCGAGAATTGAAAAACAAATATAACTTTTAAATCAAAAAATTGGAAAGTTCAACAAAAAATCGAGAAAGTGTATTACAACTGCAGAAAATTTTTCGTATTTTATCTTATCGATAACAAACCAGAAATGTACCTTCACAATTTTTAAAATTTAATGCCATACATACATACATACTTCTTTACTAGTCCAAGATTAATCCTGCTAATAAATAGTCTGGCAACAATGCATGGTACACATATTATAAGAAGAAAGAAAACAATAAAAACATAAAGCATAGATAAGATAAAAAGCATATACTTAATAAAAAGCACATAGAAATATAAATAATGTTTATATTTACGAACATGAATAACAAAGAGTAAAAGTAAATTTTCGGTCGTTATTTACGTGGCCTCAATGAAGCAGACCAACAAAGAGTTAACACAATTTATAACATTTCAATAACTTACTGATTAAATTACTTCAAATAGAAAAATGTTTAAAAACGAAAGAAAACTACTTATTTTAAAATGGTTTATTTGTGCTTACTTTTTAATCAGTGTGGTGGAATCGACCATATCGCCGGGAGATAAATCACAGAAGAAACCCAAGCCATTGAAAATTAAAACCGGCCCAAGGGATGAAAGCGTTTTTCATTTAGACTTAATTGATATAGAACCATCTGCCAAAGAAATTCTTATTAATAGTGGTTCATATTACAAAGATACATCTGCTCGACGTTTCAATGGCACTGTTTTGGGTTTTGTGACACCGGTATGTTATAAGAAAAAATGTTTTTTTTTTTTATTCATGTATTGATTATTTGTATGAAATATAGTGGAATTCACACGGTTACGAAATAGCTACAACATTTGCAAAGAAATTAGATATTTTATCCCCGGTATGGTTTCAAATTGTCAAGCAAGATGGTAAATATAAAGTAAATGGACTACATGATATTGACGCCAAATGGATGAAAAATGTTCGTACAAAAGGAAAAAACGATCAAAGATCAATGCAATGTAAGTTTCTCTTTTAAAATGACTCAAAAATTTTTCACTTACTATTTCGGCTAAAAAAAAAAATTTTTCACAGAATACGTTCTAGCAAAGACTATAAATATATAAAGATGTTGCACGCAGTGTATTTAAAATTTACAAAATTGTGTGCTTCTTTTTTATGCGGGAGGGAAGACAAAAGGGACAGAAGCACAAAGAAATAGCGTAACAATCTGTCGTTCTTTTAATTCTCATTTATCATTTTTTGCATTAAAAATGTAAAAATAAAATAAAAACCTAACAAAAGAATTTTTGTTTCTTGCAATTTTTATGCAAATAACTTTTGTCAATAATGTGACCGATTGTGTAATTGTAGGGTAAAAGTATGTGTTTTATTGTTGTACAGACAAAACTATATCGATTCGCACCGAGTTATAATGCTATTTTTAAGACTATTCAATTATGTATGTATGTATGTACTTACCATATATAATTTTATAGACAGTTCAATTATGAACTTCTGTCTCTATTTTTGTATAGAATGAAGTTGTAATAACTCGAATGTTTTTTTTGTTTAGTATTTATTAAATTTATTTATCAGTGTTTTAAAATTTTAACTTTTTCTATATGGGCATATCCGAAAAAATGTCAACCAAGAAAAAAATTTCAAAGTTGATCAAAAATGTTTCTTGATTATATAGAATAATAGACTATATTTGTACTCTTACAAATATACTCATAAAATATTTTTCTGGCAATCCATATTACGAAAATCAGGAGTTAAACTTCAGCCACCTTACATCTTTAATATTTTACCAAAATATGCATGTTTTTTTGCCTGCTGTTAAACAAGCTTTATCCAAAACACGGCTGCTCTATCTTCGAAAAAGTCTTTTTCTATTAATTTCCTGCAACTTTATGAAAGAAACGCTTTAAATGCTCTATTCAAACATACCAAATAAAACTGAGTAAAGTTACGTCCATGCTTTGTAACGTCCGCAACGGAAAATAAAGGTTTTCATATATAACAAAGAAACTAAAATTTTTTTTGACACCACATTAACATTCCAAATAAAACTAAAACTGTTCTTTAAAGTAGGAAAAAAAAAATTCTAAAATATACAAAAGTATGTTTAATTTTTTAATGTCAAATTTTGTAACGTCCGCAACGGGATCGATCTGTCCTAAAATGAAGTTCTTCTAAAAGTTGTTTTGTTTACACAAATCAATAATTATAAACACATAAGGATGGCCTTGATGAGGTTACTAAATGAAAGCAATGGAGAATAATAGAGAATCGTATGGTATTAAGTGTACCGAAGCCCCAGTGGCAGATTTAATTTTTGAATTGGAATCCCAACTGCCGTCGTTCAAACTACATACTTTTGTTAAATGATCTCAACAAAAATACTTTGAGGAAAAACGAAAAGCATTGGAGCCAAATGACCTGATTCTGCAAATTGACTTTGCCGAAAATTACAGACTTATTTCTCAAAATGAGATTCAGTCTGCTCATTTCAGCTATGCTCAAGTAACTATTTTCACTTGTGTAGCATGGCTACATGGCTGCATTAAATCATTTGTCATTTAAGTGATCAGCTAACACACAATAAATACGATGTTTATTGCTTCTTATCAACACTTATTCAAAAGCATCTTTCAATATCTAAAATCAGTGTGTTTTCCGATGGATGCGGTAATCAGTTTAAAAACATATTTATTTTATGTAGCATTCCACATTTTAAGAATAAATTTGGTGTTAACCATTTTGAGTGGAATTTCTTCGCTACTTCTCATGGCAAAGGTGCAGTAGACGGAGTAGGCGCTATCGTGAAACGTAAAGTTTGGCAGTTAGTAAGAGCTCAAAATCTTATCTTGAAGGATGCACACGATTTTTACAGACTGGCCAAAAGTAATATCGATGGGGTTAAACTATTATACGTTACAGCAAACGATATAAAAACCACAACTCAATATCGTGGTGAGAAATGGCTAAATATAAAAAATATTACTGGCGTAAAATCTCATCATTACTTTTCTTCGCATAATGAAAATTATATCTAAATGGCACGCACTGCAGTATCTCCTAAACATAAACTACAAATTTAAAAAGGAAAATAAAATTTATATTTTTTGAAAATAAACCCGAAAATATTTTTTTATTTATATGAGTAGGACAGTGGTCAAAAATGTAACGTCCGCAACAAATGTAAGACAAAATTTTGAATAAACTAACAATTATTTTTTTGCCTCGAAAGTGGGTTTGATATGCTTAAACATTCCTCTTTCTTTAATGTATTTGGAATTTTTTTGTTTATACTGTAAAATTCGCTAAAATTTATTAAAATGTGCATTGAGTTCCACAACGACTTCTGTATTGTGTAACGTCCGCAACGGCAATTTAAGTACAATTATATCGTAACTGACAAAATTCATAAAATTTTTGTATGTGCCATTTGAAAGTACTCTGAAAGACCAGCGTACCACCGTAGGTTACTTAAGAATATAACGCTCAGAGCGCCAACAGTATTCAAAAATATGCGTACGAACGTAACGTCCGCAACGCAGGATTAGCCCATATGTACTTGATAATTTGTATGTTTCCCATGTGGAATGCTTCCGTAGTAAAATAAGAACTAGTAATTAAGAATCTTCATTCTGTGTTTATAACATTCGTTATTCTCATCAAACCGTAAGGCATAAATTGTATTTTTGGTGCAACTGACGCATTGCTCGGAATAATTTGTATAATTTTTTGCATAAACAAACATTTCTGAAGGATATGACAAAATTTGCGCTGGTTTATTAAATCTAGACGACATTTAACGCAAGATATTCGTTGAGCTATATATGTACAGTGGGGGGCAGAGGTGAGTATATGTTCTTATTTTCTGCATTTGCAGGTGCATAAAAATGGTAATAAAGCGATTTAAATTATTACTTTTTTATTTTATTTATTAATTAGTGGATTACAATAATGATCTTAAAACAAAACAAAAAAACTACGTATTCAGGGAACAAACTAAATTAAATAAAATTAAATCGTATGTACTCAGTTTTGCACTTTCAGGAAACAAACAAAAACTTTTAAATTTTAGTACTTAGTCCACAGCCCTTTATTTTTTAATGCACTATTTATGCGATTGGGCATACTTTCAACCAACTTTTGGATAATTTCATTTGGAATTCTCTGCCACTTCAACTCCACACGTTGCCACAACTCAGCGAAGTTCGACGGAGCTGTTCGATACTGTCCCAACCGTCTTTTTACAATTTACCACAAATTTTCAATTGGATTGAGGTCGGGACTTTGCGGAGGCCCTGCATCAATTGAAATGTTTGCCCATTCAACCATTCCTTAACGATTTTCGAGGTGTGTTTTGGGTCTCCATCCTGTTGAAACACAACTTCTTACTCAGGGTATGCGCTTAGATCTACAAAATCGGGAAGTTGAATCTGCAATATTTTTAAATAGTCTTCTTTTCTCATGATTTCATAAATTTTTTGTAATCTACCAACATGCCACAATGTAAAGTAACCCCAAACCATGATGATGCTTTACTATCTGTTTAACATGGTGTCGTTGTATACTCTCCCGCTGTCGACGCCAATAATACTTTTTACCGTCAGATTGATATCGGTTAAACTTGGATTTATCTGACCATATTACGCGTTTCCAGTCATCAACAGTCCAATCTTTGTGTAGTCTGTCGAATTTTAAACGTACTGAAACATTTTTATCTGACAGTGCAGGTTTAGGTTTTTTACAGCTGAGATGTATCCAATATTGTGTAGCGCTCTTCTTGCTGTACATCGGCTAACATTTTTATTTATTACTAAGGAAGCTTCTTTTAGGACTAAAGACGTGTCTGCTCTCATTTTTCTCATTATAGGGCGTGCGTCTCCATCAGATAATAATCGTTGGCGACTGAAAAGCTGTCTTTAGGATCTACATTTCGCCGTTTTAACACTCTAACAACTACTGATTGGCTTATATTAAGCTCTTTTGCTATCATACGTGACGAGGAGTCATCCTTTGTTTTATTTATTATCAAATTTTCCACAGCTATCGATAGCTTCTTCATTTTTCAAACAATATTAACTTTTACTTTTTTAAATTAAAAAAACGATGTTTTTGGAACACGAAGTTATTCAATTATTATTTAAAACTAAAAGTCATACTGACAAAATTAAAGATTGCAGCAACAAATTTAAAAACTTAATTTCAAATAACGGTAACTTAAAAAATGATTCAATAATTTGGTTGATAACAAGTGTGAGCAAAGCTGAGTACATACAAGTTGTTTTGTTGTTATTTAAATTACAATATTGTTTTATTGGGCCTTTATTTCTCTTATTAAGAATTATGTAAAGAACTAAATAAGAATTAAAATAGAAAAAGAAATTTAAAAATCGCTCCATTATTACCATTTTTATGATCTTTACAATGCAGAAGATACAAACATGTACTCACCTCTGCTCCCCACTGTATGTACATATGTAACCAACAAAATATCGACTTGATATTAATTCTATTGGCACATTGTTGGATGTAAAACAATCGGCGTCTTCATTAAAATATTTATTTATTTATTTTTATTTATTTATTTATTTATTTGAATTTCTAATACAACAAGATACAATATCTTATAAATTACAGTATTAGAATCAGATAAGTTAAACAGTATATTGCAAATCAATAACTTAATTCTACTTAAAACTAAATTAGATTAAATTACAAATTTGAGAATCAAAAGGTTTTGAACAATATTAAAATCAAAGAAAACAAAATAAGCATTTAGTAATAATTAAGAAAAAAAAATAACAAAAAATGTTTAAACAACAATTTTCTGAAATGTATTGCGTTGCTTGTGCGTTAAGTATCCCTATGTAGTCGGTTCCAGAGACGAATGGTAAAAATAAAAAATTGACGCTCAGAAGCATGGTCGCGGTGACGGATTTGTATAATGTAGTTTCCTCTATTCGACATTGCAAACTGTAAACGTTCAAAGAGATAATTTGGTTCTTTCGTCATAACAATCTTGTGAAAAAATATAAGATTTTTGAATTTAAGGTAATTACTAAAGGGAATTTTTAATACGCGACAAGAGAACTGGGATACACGATCAAATTTTCCAAGGCTAAAAATGTAACGTATAATGTTATTGAAAGTCGTGCAGAGTTTTCTGTTATCCTTCGTGTCACATCCAGTAAAGAGCTCAGAAGCGTATAATAGAGTCGGTAATAAATACGTTTTTGCCAGAAGTAATCTTACTCTTGGCGGAGTGAAATATTGTGTGGCCCAAAGACTTCGTATCATACCATAAATTCTGCCACAAGATTGGTTAATATGATTGGTCCAGGTAAGATTTCTGTTAAATGTAACACCAAGGTTTTTTACTGTATCAACTACATCAATTATTTCGCCGCCAAGAAAAATATTTATATCATCCTCTATTACCACCGACTTTTTCGATATAATTATGCACTTCGATTTCTTCGGATTCAGCCTCAAACCATTTGCGAAGGCCCAAGTAAATATTTTATCTAGGTCATAGTTTAATTTTTGAACCTTAGAA
Source organism: Bellardia pandia (assembly GCA_916048285.2). Taxonomy (NCBI): domain Eukaryota; kingdom Metazoa; phylum Arthropoda; class Insecta; order Diptera; family Calliphoridae; genus Bellardia; species Bellardia pandia. The sequence continues at coordinate 57,960,810 of OU696530.1, forward strand.
GCAATAGTATCCTTAGAACTACTGAGATACAACTGTACATCATCAGCATACATATGAATCTTAGAAAAGTTTATCTGTAGTGGAAGATCATTTGCATATAAGGAGTATAGCAGTGGACCAAGAATGGAGCCCTGTGGGACACCCCTTGAGACCAATAATGGTGCCGAAACAGATCCATCATTGACAACAGATTGAAATCTATTAGATAAGTAGGACGACAATAATTTAACAGAGGGCGAAGAAAAGTTAAAAAATTTAGCTAGTTTAAGGCAAAGAACTGAATGGTGCACTGTGTCAAAAGCCTTTGTGTGGTCTAGTAAGACCAGAAACGATATCTTTCCACTATCCAGTTTGCCTCGAATATCTTCTATTACGTCTGCTAAGGCTGTGACACAGCTACGTTGGGGCCTAAATCCAGATTGACGATCAGTCAGAAGGTTGTTGTCATTAACAAACTGATAGATTTGTTTATGTACCAAATGTTCAAATACTTTGGATAAGTAAGGCAGAATTGCAATTGGTCGGTATTCTTTATCCGATTTTGGTACGGGAACAATTTTGGCATATTTCCATTTGATGGGATAAGTGCTAGTAGTAATGATTGAATTGAAAAGATACGTAATAGTTTGAATAATCCAAGGCAAGACTATTTTCACGAACCTTGGATTAATGTCATCCAAGCCAACTGCATTAGACTTGACCGCAACAAAACCTGCGGCAACGTCCGAGGCATTAAAGCATTGGAAATTAAATTGTTCATTCATTGAATCCGAAGGTAGGTATCGATCATAGAAGTCCAATTGTACATTTGGAAGAGGAATATTTACAAAGTTATTATTTAGTAAATCAACGTCAGCATCTACTGTATGCTGATTTGATCTACCAATACCAATGTCATGGATCAGTTTCCATGTCTTCTTACTGTCAGCTGCCGCGTTTAATTTATCAGTATAATAAGTAGACTTGTCCCGCCTTATTTTGGAGACAACAGCTCTTCTAGCCACACGATATTCCTGTTTGAGCTCTGAAGTCTTGTAACGCTTCCACCTATTGTAAAGACAATCACGACGATTAATTAATAATTTTATTTCTTCCGTGAACCATGGTCGTACCCTGCCGCTGATAACTTTGTTCCTGACGGGAACATGTTTGTTGTAAAGCTGTAAAATTGTCAATTGTTCATCCACCGATGGCAAAAATAAAATGTTATCCCAAGCGATATTATCAAGGTCATATTTTAGGGCTAAAAAATCAATATTCTTAAAGTCCCGAAAAGTCAACTTTTTGGGTCAATCTTTATTAGCAAAGTCATAGGAAATAAAAATAAGATCATGATGTGAAAAAGCAGGTGCTGCCAGTTGTTCATAACTTAAGACCTTTCTCAAATTGCTAACGAAAAATAAGTCCAGCAAGCTACTATTTGTGGTTGTGAAATGTGTGGGTCTAGTTGTATTAACTGGATACAAATCAAATATTGACAAAGCATTAGTATTATCCGTTATGTTGTCAATCAAATTGCTATTAAAATCGTCAGCTATTACAATTTCAGAAAACGAAACCGAAAGGAGTTCTAATTCAGTGATGAAAGTGTCAATCTTCATATACTTATCCGGTCTATATACGCAACCAAGCATCATCCTCTCACCATGATAATTAACATCAATAAACACGTATTCAACTTCATCAGTTACATTATACGAGCTAATAAGTTTGCTTGAAATGTTATCTCTAATATAGATTGCAACACTTCCGGCATGAGAACATCTATCAGATCGAAAGATACGGTATCCCTTTAATTCATATATATATCGTCATTTTATATACTATACTTATATGATATACTTCAAGTAATTATAGTATCTTCTAAAATTGTTTGAAACTCTATAGGTAAAAACATTGCATCATCGTTTGCACAATTTGATGAGGTGCTAAACTGAGTCATTTTTAAGGATAATAACTTAGCTACTGCCAAATTAAATTCATGAACCGATGGATTTTTTCAATGCCCACCTTTGCCACGTATATATGAAAACAACTTTTTTAAAGGATCTTGGTTAAAATGGCTCGTTAAAATGCAAAGTAAATTTGAATTTAATTATGGTATTTAATTAATGTATGTAATAATTAAGTGATTATTTTCATAATTTGCTAGTTTTATTTCTCTCTAAATATGTAATTCTAAATATTTATATAATAAAGGTTTTTTATTTCGGTGCGAATCGATATAGTTTCATTTCTACAACAATAAAACACGTATTCTCACCCTACAATAACACAAACGGTAACATTTACTTTTCCACAGGTTATTTGCACATACATTTTGTGAAAACAAGACTTCTTTTAGTTTGTATGTATTTTGATTCGGCAATATATGTATGTACATACCCTGCAAATAACGCGACTAGTCCATACATGCATGCAAAGACTAGTCCAAAGAGGAGTAGGAGTACTCCAAAAACTACTCCAAATATATGAAAAAAAGGTGGTCCATTTAACATTGCGATGTCCTAGGACTGGACCATATAACCCATCGGAGTAGTCCCAAAACTACTCCATGGAGTACTCACGAGGGTTAGTTTTAAACAACAACAACAACTCAATATGCAATCGTGTTAACACGAAACCATGTCGTTTAACTACAAACTCTTGTTTAACTATGACATGGTCCATGACTGCATTACATTGGACCATGTTGTGTGTAGTCCATATCATCTAAAATGGATCACGTAGTCCAATATTATTTGCAGGGTACATATATGTATGTATATCAGTGGTACTCAAAAATGAAGATGTATTGGTGAGAGAATTTTTTTTTTTTTTTATTTATTTCAAAAATATGCCGCAAGCCCATGGGGCCAAAATTAGCAGTCCCAGCAAACATATTGTCAAACGCTTAAAATAAGAAAAAAAGAAAAAGAAAGAGTTTTTGCCAGATATAAACACCTTAAGAAAAAATATCAGGGACCATAAATAACAATTATCAATATCAAAAAACAATTTTAGAACAGTTATTTTCAGAAAAAACAAAAATTAGTCCATCTAAAACAGTTTTTTATTTTTTCTGTTTAATTGTAACGGGTTTTCCAATAGCTACTTGACAACTCTGAATTTAAATTGTGAACGCACTATTTCACTGATCATCTAATTGTTGCTTTCTTTTTTTTCAGTAAACTTAACATTTTCGTTATGGTAAAGTACACGAAGGACAACGTTTGGAAATTATAAAAATGTACTACCGAAATTCGGAGTCGGTGACCGCAACTTTAAGAGCGTTAACTCCAATTTTCGGTCGTAATTCTCGCCCTAGTAGACAAGCAATAACAAGTTTAGTGCAAAAATTTGAGTCTACATATTCATTGTGTGATGCTGTCGTGCCAGTGAGACAACGGCCTGGTCGAAGTTCCGAAAATATCGCTGCCGTTCAGGCGTCCGTAGCAAACGATTCAAATCAGTCGATTCCGCGGCGTTCTCAAGAACTGGGCATCCCCAAGACCACTTTATGGCGAATTTTGCATAAGGATCTGGGTTTACACCCATACAAGATTAAGCTGACTCAAGAATTGAAGCCGATGGACCATTTGAGTCGACGTACGTTTTCCGATTGGGCTCTGGAGAAGATGCACCAAGATGATGAATTTCATCGCAAAATCATCTTCAGTGACGAAGCTCATTTTTGGCTCAATGGGTTCGTCAATAAGCAAAATATGCGTTATTGGTCTGCTGAAAATCCACATGTGCTTCACGAATCACCACTTCATCCACAAAAAATTACTGTTTGGTGCGCTTTGCATGCCGGCGGCGTCATTGGGCCATATTTTTTCGTCGACAATAACGATCGTCACGTTACTGTGAATGGCGATCGTTATCGCGCAATGATTAGCGATTATTTTTGGCCCGAATTGGAACACATGGACTTGGATGACATGTGGTTTCAACAAGACGGTGCCACAAGCCACACAGCACACGTTACAATCGATTTACTGAAGAGTAAGTTTGACGAGCGTGTTATCTCAAGAAATGGACCAGTCAATTGGCCGCCTCGTTCTTGCGATTTAACGCCTCTAGATTTTTTTCTTTGGGGCTACGTCAAATCATTGGTCTATGCCAACAAGCCGACAACGTTGGAAGAACTTAGAGCCAACATTGAACGCGAAATAGCGGCCGTTCCGGCCGAAATGTGTGACCGAGTCATCCAAAATTGGGTCCAACGAATCGACCACTGCCGACGTGGCCGCGGTGCCCATATGAACGAAGTCGAGTTCCATTCATAAATGTTTTGAATGTATTTCAAGTCGGTAATAAAGTTTTGGAAATATCTCAAACGGTTTGCGTTTTATTTAAAAAAAAAGTTGTCAAGTCCTTATTGGAAAACCCTGTAATTGAATCGCGTGTGTTTGCTGTGCTTCGTCCAACAAGAAGCAACAATCACCATCCGCATGTGTTCACATCGCTTGCTCAACGACGACTGAATGGCAAATAATACGTTCTCTGAGTATAATAAGTTCTCTGAGTACAATAAGTGGCAGTAGCCGTACTGCCATCGACAAATTTGGCACTGGCAGTACAATGTATGGCAGTGCAACATCTTTATATATTTATAGTCTTTGATAATACGTTCTCTGAGTATGATAAGTTCTCTGAGTACAATAAGTGGCAGTAGCCGTACTGCCATCGACAAATTTGGCACTGGCAGTACAATGTATGGCAGTGCAACATCTTTATATATTTATAGTCTTTGGTTCTAGGCAGATTTTAATATATAAGTTTACAGTAAAAATACATATAACCACGTCTTAAAATTAATATCAAATCTATTGAAATTTTCAATTTGGGCTCTTCTATAAATTGTAATTCCGTAAACATTAATATTACTCCTTTTACATATTTCTTTCTAGTCTTTCCTCGTTTTCTATTTGAAAATTTCAGTGATAATGACTTTACATTATTATTATCATCCGATCAAGAAATTACTAAGGTGTCTCAACTGTTAAGAAAAACATGTACAGAACACAAATTCGAAGGTATTGTTCTTGAATACTGGCTACAGCTTGGTGGTCGAGTAGCAAATAAGTTCTTACAAAAACTTGCCATTTCGATAAGCAAGGCATTAGCGAAAGATAATTTAAAACTTATTTTAGTTATACCGCCTTATCGTCCCCAACTGGTTAATATGTTCAACGACTACCACATGGATAAATTATATCAGCATGTCTATGCCTTTTCATTAATGACATACGACTACTCAACAGTCCAACGACCAGGCGCTAATTCTCCACTGCATTGGATTAAGCAGTCTATTGAACATATTGCCCCAGAAAATACAAATGATTTTATTGAAAAACGTAAAAAGATTCTGATGGGTCTGAACATGTACGGCAACGATTATACGCCAGATGGTGGTGGCCCAATAGTTGCCGGTCAATATTTGGATTTGTTGCGCAACGTTAAAAAACGTTTAACTTATGATGAAAATGACGTGGAACACTTTTTGGAAATAAGGTATGCACGGTTAAAATAACTTGTTTGCTTATCAATTTATAATCTTCTTTAAATTCTTTACAGAACAAATACTGGACGACATTATGTTTTTTATCCAACTCTTTACTCCCTACATGAGCGTATTAAACTTGCACAAGAGATGGGTGTTGGTATATCAGTTTGGGAATTGGGACAAGGATTAGATTACTTTTATGATCTTTTTTAAGTAGCTTAAGCAATAACTATTAAATTGCCTGCAAAACAAACACATACTAATAATTCCGTAAATAAACATGCATACCTACTTGTATGTAAGTATGTAAGTAAATTGCTTTTGCAATTTAATAAATGAAAATTGCTAGTTCCGTAATTGAATTGAACGAAATAAATAGAGTAACAATCTTTTACCACCTTATTTTTTAATTTAACACTTGAATCGATTGTGCGATCTGCCTCTTTCGCCATCAAATTACATTTAAAAATTAATTTTCGTCTAATAAGCGGCAAGCAATGATCATGCGATCTTCTTTTTATTGTAAAAAATAAGAATAAAAAACAAACACACAACAAATAAAAAGCAATAGCCTTAAGCTAGATTACACGATTAAAAATGTTCTTCTGTGGTGGCACTAGAATGATTCTCCGGCTAACCTACGTTCGGCTTCTCTTTGTGGGGTGTGTCCCTCCCTCAATCTAGTCCAGGAACTGTAAACAATAAAAAGAAAAGGAAACAGAAACGACAAACAAAAAAATCTATAACTAACACACAACACATAAGGAAAGGGAAATAGGTGTTGACCTCCGACCGGCCAACCCATCCTTGGTCACCAACACATCCGAGTAGATTCAGCTGATGACCCCTATGAACCGCACTTCAACTGCACTTACCTTTCTTCAACAACCCATATTATTTATTTTAGCCAATCATATTTTTTTCATATCTACTTCAACACATATTTTATTGATTTAAATATACTTAAAACTAACTTTAATATTTTTAATCTTATCTGTACTGACTTCTTTTTTTTTTTAATTAAATTCACTTAACAAACAAATACATATAACAAAAAAAAAAACAACACAATATAAATATATAAAACACTTGTTTTCTTTTTAGAAACAAATCTGAAACTTTAAATCGTAACCGACAAAAATATTTTTACTAATTGTTGGTGGCAAACTCACAATATCCACTATTTCCGGTTTCAATCAGGAATTTTTTTTAACTGTTATAAAAATTTTCCTACACTTAAATGTACGCTTGGTACCAATTGCCCAACCTCACAAACATGTATGTATTTTCTTTATTCTATTGTGAATTTCCCTAAACAATGGGTTAAACTTAACTCCATTTCCAAAAACAAATCTTATAACAAAAAAATTACAAAAAGTTACTGAAAATCTATATATATAAAAGTGAATGTGTGTCGTTATGTTTATTATTATTAGTTTGAAGTCTATAGACGGCTAAACGGCTGAACCGATTTGCTTGAAATTTTCACAGTATATTTCTGTATGTCTGGAAGGAGATATAGGCTACTTTCTTTTTTGGAAATTTTAAGTGGGCGTGGTACCTCCCATACAAAGTTAATTTTAAAATTCACCGATTTGCTTGAAATTTTCACAGTATATTTCTGTATGTCTGGAAGGAGCTATAGGCTACTTTTTTTTTGGAAATTTTAAGTGGGCGTGGTACCTCCCATACAAAGTTAATTTTAAAAATCACCGATTTGCTTGAAATTTTCACAGTATATTTCTGTATGTCTGGAAGGAGCTATAGGCTACTTTTTTTTTGAAATTTTAAGTGGGCGTGGTACCTCCCATACAAAGTTAATTTTAAAAATCACCGATTTGCTTGAAATTTTCACAGTATATTTCTGTATGTCTGGAAGGAGCTATAGGCTACTTTTTTTTTGGAAATTTTAAGTGGGCGTGGTACCTCCCATACAAAGTTAATTTTAAAAATCATCGATTTGCTTGAAAAATTCACAGTATATTTCTGTATGTCTGGAAGGAGCTATAGGCTACTTTTTTTTGGAAATTTTAAGTGGGCGTGGTACCTCCCATACAAAGTTAATTTTAAAAATCACCGATTTGCTTGAAATTTTCACAGTATATTTCTGTATGTCTGGAAGGAGCTATAGGCTACTTTTTTTTGGAAATTTTAAGTGGGCGTGGTACCTCCCATACAAAGTTAATTTTAAAAAATACGGGTAGCGAAGCACACCGGGTTTTAGCTAGTAAATAAATATACTTAAACTTAATAAAATAAACAATAAAAATAATATCACTAAAATATATAAAATTTTCACACAATCTGTGTGATATAAACCTCTGATCGCTTTAATTTGAGACACTTTGGACTTTGGGAACTAATTTCCAGGATTTTAAAGTGGTTGTTTACGGACATATATATGGTTACCTGATTTCATCGTAATTCCAATGGCAATGGACGATTAAAAAAAATGCTTCCCGGTGAAGAAATTTATCAGGTACCGCTTATTATTTCCACTGGCCAGTCTAATAAAAATGGAACGACACTATTCCTGCTTCCTCACTTCTTCTTAATATTTATAGAGAATGTTCCTATCGTCTACAGGTAACCTTATAATCAACTACAAAATGAAACATATACGTTATAGGTTTTATTCATAAAGTTTTTCATCGCTTAATCTTTTCTTACCCACAATCCTTTATTTCTTGTTTAAAATTTTAAAACTATTTTACGGCTCTTCTCTTTTTGTTTTAAGTTTGTATTGCACCATATAACTCTTTCACTATGAAAATAATTGTTTACAAAAAGTCGTTTGCCTCTATCGGCGGCCTTTTTGCGAATGCTCCAGAAAAGATGGCTTCTTAACATTTGATGTATATACCTGAACCTTTATGAGATAAATATATCTATTTTCTTTCCATTTTCCTTTTTTCACTAGCTATCACAAGTAAAAATTCTATTATTCTCTTTCTTTTTATATGAACTGTTATCTTGCCCCTTATTCGACTTGGTGTCCAACTAATGTTCTAACCTAATGATCATTAAATAGTCTCCTTTTTAATTTGTATTCAAACATTTTATAATAGTCAATTTTTCATTCATAAAATTATTCTATTCTATTATTTTTTTCAGTACACTATTATTTGACAATTTCTACAATGATATGGTAACACTACATTTGTCTCAGCTGTAGTATAACACTCCACACACACTTAACATCATGGTGCAAATATACAAGGTGAGTGCAAATCGACAACAAATACAACACAAAACAGAAACAACAGGCATTTTGTTTGTGTAAAATAATGTACTACTGTCAAAAATTATTGAAAAAGTATTACTTTTGACATAAGTAAATTGTAAAGAATGCAACCTAGATGTGCTTAAAACTACAATTCCACATAGCAAACTAAAAGTGGTTTCATTCCGAAAAAAATTTCGTTTTAATTTTTCTATAGAAGCAATAAACGGAACTAATTCCACTTCCGAACGGAATTAAATTCTGTGACATGGCTGATAGATTTATTTTTGTTCTTAATTTAAAATTGTCTTTAATTTTTCGAACGTCATTTTACAGGTTATAACCTGAATAGCACAATTGTGCGATGTCCTGATTTTGAAAAAGGACATTACAGTTACATTTATCGACTTTAATTATCAACTAATCAAAAAAAAAATTTTAATTCCATTGATTTTGAGGTTTTTATTGGCTTAATAAACTCATTAGGGGCCTCGCAAAATTTATAGCATTTTCCTGATAGGAGGATTACTTTTGCGCCACTCTGTATTAATTTTTCGGTAGAGAGTATGAAATTCCATCATCAGACCGGACATATGTCAAAACATAAATAACCATGTCTCACTAAAAATGCAACTCTATGATTTACACGAACAATGTATCGCAATCAAAATTGGCGCATTTATTTTCTGTTCAACTATATTTTTGCAGTTTTCATTTTGTTGTTGTTCTGTTAACAAAGTCGGCATATAAACAAAAACTAATACCGATTATCAAAATAGAAAAACATAGAATTTGAGGAAAAAAATAGTATAACTGCGAATTTGTTTAAACAGTTATTTTCTGTGGATTTATTTTGCACATATTGTAAAAAACACAAATTTCACTTCAAAAAAAGGCAAACTCAAAATTTACAACAATTAGCTTGAAATTAGAATTATAATTTCGTAGTTGTTAAATAAGCAAAGCAATGGCGCACGATCGAGAGCCTTCAGAACAGGCACAAACTCAAGGTGCTACACAAAGTCAGGCTTCGAATCTGTGGAGTCAAGTGGAGAGTCAGCCTATGGACAATATAATTTGGGGCAGATTGTATGGCAAGAATATTAAAGTAAAATCATTGGGTACGAGCATCAGACCGTATAAAATCCTCTATCTGAATACGTCTTTTTCTGTCGGTAACAATTATGTTGTGTGTTTTCTTTTGCAGTAGTATTCTAAAGAATAATAAAAATATATGTATGTATGTACATACATACATAAATATGTATGTATTACTATATCTATTCTGCAGTCCCATGCGTATTTTTTGCTTAATTTTGTCCTTGATAGAAATTTTTATTATTTCTGTAATAATTTGGTAATAAATATATTTCACAGATTTAAATGTTGAAACTTTTACGGCCGGACGTGGCGAAAACAACGATTTAATATTGACGCTTAACGATTTACCAGAAAAGATTTTATGCCGCATCTCAAAAGTACACTTTACCATTACACGTTCAGGTTGTAATCTTTTAAATCCAGTTTATATCGAGGTAAGTGTTAAACATTTAGTATGGATACTCTTTAGGTGTTAACTAAATATATACCAGTAAACCAGATGATGAGTATCCAAGTATTGCAAAATTCATAAATTTTTGTATTTATGTCCTATATAATTCAAATTTACGTCAGTCACAATGAAAGAATTAAAAACTACTAAGTTAATGCGGGTTTCCTTATACCTACATACGTACATACTTCAAAAAATCGGCGAATACTAAGAAAAATTACACTGAGTGAAGCAGGTTTGGTAGAATATGTAGTTCAAATCGTTTACCCTTTGAGTCCATAACAACCGGTGACAAAGTAAAAAATCGGTTATGATCTAAAGGGGTGTCCATAGACCAGATTTGTACTATTTATAATTTTAAAAGGCTATATATGTAATAGTTTTTTTTTTATCAATATTCTTAAATTATTTCAGGACATGTCTAGAAATGGTACATTTGTAAACAGTGAAAGAATTGGAACCAACCGACGACGCATTTTACAAAATGATGATATTATCTCTCTTTCACATCCCACATATAAAGGTAAATTTTATATATAAGTTAAATTCATACGAAAGTATTCTCATATGCATATATACATCAAAATTTTTAAGCTTTCGTTTTCAAAGACCTTAGTCCAAATGAAGCAATGGGCTTGCCAACAGATATTACAACCAATTATTATGTAAGCAGAAAATTGGGTTCTGGTGCCTGTGGTTTAGTTCGTCTTGTCTACGATCGTCGAACGTGCCAGCAGTATGCCATGAAAATTGTTAAGAAAAACATGTTGGCGACTAGTGCAAATCCAAATCATTTAAATGATCCAAACCGGGTAATGAATGAAGCTAAAATAATGAAGAGCTTGGAACATGTAAGAAACAAACATTTGTTACTGTTCTAAATTCCGAAAAAGTCCACTTAAATCCAAAGTTTTACACAAAATTTGATTAAAATGTGGAAGAGACTGTAATATACTTTTCTCAAGTAAGAAAAATACTTTAATAAAGTCTCCGTGGATTCGGAAAGTAGAAACGAAAATAATTATCAATCTTTATAAATTGTGATTAAAATAATGATAACTATTAATTTACATAATAACTAGCCTTGTGTTATTAAAATGCATGATATTGTTGACAAGCCCGATTCGGTGTATATGATTTTGGAATTCATGAAAGGCGGAGATTTACTCCATCGCATTGTGAGCAATAAACGATTATCGGAAAAAGTTTCAAAATTATATTTCTATCAAATGTGTCATGCCGTTAAATATTTACATGATAAAGGTTGGTTTCATTTAAAAATTACACATTAAAAACAAGATATTTATTCAATAAATTTAGGCATAACTCATCGAGATTTGAAACCAGATAATGTATTACTTGAGACTTTGGACGAAGATACTTTGTTGAAAGTTTCTGATTTTGGTTTGAGTAAGTTTGTACAGAAAGATTCTGTAATGCGTACCCTATGTGGCACACCTCTGTATGTTGCACCAGAAGTGTTGCTAACTGGTGGTCGTGGAGCATATACTAAAAAGGTTGATATTTGGAGTTTGGGTGTTGTTCTATTTACTTGGTATGTATATGTCACAAAGATGCGTAAATAAAATTAATACAATACTTCACATATTTCTAGTTTAAGTGGCACTCTACCATTTTCTGATGATTATGGTTCGCCAGCCTGTGACCAAATTAAAAAAGGTCAATTTCGTTTCAATCATCCCTCTTGGAAACAGGTGTCTCAACGCGCAACTTCGCTTATTAAAAACATGCTTAATGTTGATCCTAAACGCAGACCAACTATAGATGATGTTTTGCAAAGTAGCTGGATTAAAGATACAGTCATGTTGCGCACAGCAAACAAACTGATGAATATTGAACCAATGGAAACGGAAAATCAAGAAAACTTTATAGAACCACCCTCTAAGCGTTCCAGACGATAAACAATTCCACAATTTATTATTTTATTTGTTTGGTGTTAAACCAATGTTAATGCTTCTTGTCTATCTCATGTGGCCAAATTTAGTAGTTATTAGTTGTAATTTTAGCTTAGTCGTACATCTGCATTTATTTACGTTTTTTTGTTTTGTTTTAATTGTATCATTATAATTCATTTGATATGAAGTTGCCATGAAATTTATACTCACGCAATAAGTAGTTAGTAACATTTTACTTTTATGTCATTCAATTGATTTTCATCAATATGGAAACCATTTTATGTCCTTAAAAACGACTTGTGCCCAAATTATTTTTATGTTGTTCATAATGTTTACTTAATGTCCCAAGAAATGTAAAACTGTTTAGTATTATTGTTTTACATTATTATAACTTTTGTATTATTTTCTGTACTTATTATAAATAACTATATTAGTATTAATTTACTACTTTACATTCATTTAAAATAAAAATAAAATAAGTTGAGCTTATGTGGCTTTCTTTTTGTACAAAACTAAATAAGAGGATGTGATTTGGCCTTGATTTGAATAATAAATCGAAATAGTTTTATAATTTTATTTGTTTTAATTATTTAATAATATGTAGGTATGTACCTATCTATGTATGTAAACTTTCTTCATACAGAAAATTACACGCATAAAATAGTTGTAATTTCTAAATGAAAAATCGATTTTTAACAATATTTGCGTTGTAATAATGCATCGTTGTGTTAAAAAGACATTTTAAAGTTACGAAATTGTATATAAATTTTACGGCATGTTTATAAACAAACGTACGGCATGTTTATCAACATACAATATGTTCCTAAAACATGCATTAGCGTTAGCAATTAAACAATTGACAAACACTTTTTATTGTCATATGTGCAAAGTTTATGCATCTGCCAATGGCAGCATTGTCATAGAAATTATTTCTAAATGCAACTCTGTATATACATAAATAATAAACAAACAAGTGCGCATTGATAAAATTTTTAAAAAAAGTGGAAGAAAATTAAAGAATTAAATTAAAGTGTGCATTAATAAAATTTTTAAACACACACACAGAGCTGCAAAACGAATTTGACAATGCCACAAACAATCTGACAACCGTGAAAACTGACAAATTCGGTTGACAGATAAATTCATTGTGTGACAATTGTGTGCAAATGAAATTGTTAGTTTTCTTACAGTCGTTTACCTTTTTTACCTTTACCTTTTGCTAAAAATTTTTCAATCACCCCTATCGTGAATAAAAATTCCACGTGAAATTTGTTCACTTTTCACATTTTCCTATTTAAATTCAATGTTAAAAAAATAAAAGTGAACAAAGTGCACGTGGAATTTTTATTCACGATAGGGGTGAATGTCAGTACATTGATAGCACATTGGTAGATATGACAACGTTGTAATATCTGACCATCATGGACACATAGCTCATTTTTATTATTGCGTGGTCCAGAGCCTTCGGAAGTAGACCTATTTTTTATGAAAATTTCAACTTTAGACAACATATTCTAAAATCGCATACCTGCTTTCAAAAAACTAAGACCTGTTTTGTATGTCCCAATCCGTTCTTCAATATTATGCAAAGGGATTTCATAGCCCCGAGCTTGGTGCCTTCAATAGATCTCAATAACAAATCTAAATCCAAATTTTCACTTTTGCATTTCGACAAAAAATGTCTATATAATTGTAAAATTTAATTAAAAAATATTCATAAATCAAAAAGCTATAGCAGTTTAAAAATTGAAATTTTCAAAAAAAATTATCTTTTTTTGCAAAAAGTCTTTTATGAAGTTTTTAATTTTTAATATATTTAAGCATTTTTGACAAGAAACAATTTCCAAAATATTGATGTATAATATGTCTACCTTATTTTGTACACGTGCCACAGTAATGAACGAATGATTAACATCTCTAGTGAAATTTCTTCACCAAGTTATTTTCTTCCATAACAAGTTCAATGTTAGGTACCTATATAATACATAAGTACAAACATAAACCGATTGCAACTCTTTTTTAACAATGAATCCCAGGTACAATATGAAATACCTGGGATATCGCTAAAACATATTTCATACCTAATACTATTTTTTACTACCTGTTATGTAGATTTCATAACATACCTTTACCTATATAAACGTTGACTACAGGTAACCTATTACATGAAACTCATGAAGAATAATTAATATATAATCATACTCAATCCACAATTGGCATTATTTATAATTAGATAAAGATCACACTAAAAAAAAACTTTGTCCTCCATTTTACTTAAACATAAAACTGATCAATTTCAATATAAAGTCAACCTCATATTGAAATTTATCGAAAGTACGCATAATAATAAAGTGGATAAAACGGAATTATGTAAAATCGAAAAGTTTGTTAAATCCTTTGACATAAAATGGAAAACCGTAAAATTTTCTGCTACGAAATTTGAATCCAAATATTGTGATTGGTTGGATGAAAATATAGAATTTTATGTGTCCACGTCTGCTTTTGGTGCTCCCCGTAAGCAATACTTGGAATTGTGCCCAAAATCCAAGAAAAAACGGTTATCGGATTCACTATTAACCCTGTCTACTGAGGAAGTTTCGGATACATTTAAAGCTATGTTAAAGTAAGAAAACAGCCTTTGGAAGCTCTTAAAATCGCTGATATTCTTCCAAATGCATCGCCTAGACGATTAAAACGAATTGTGAAGAGCATACCTACACCATCATCTAATACTGCTTTTACCGAAGAAGAGGCTAAGCCGTGATAATTATATAACTTTAAGAAAGGCATTGTTGGGAAAAGGAGTTGAAGTGTTACCATCATATGGCTCAATTCAGGAAAAGAAAAAGAGTATTATACCATCACCTATTGAAGTTACTGATCGGAAAGCTAGAATTGGACTCTTCACTCTACTCGAAAATACAGCATTAAGGATTGCTTGCGACTTTTCTACAGAACAGCTAAACAAAATAAATACTTATGATCTGCAACTAATCTGTAAGTGGGGATGTGATGGCTTATCATCACTTTCGGAATATAAGCAAACTACATCGAGTCAAACATCATCAGAATATAAAAGTGTATTTATGTCATCATTGGTTCCATTAAGAATTCGGAAGTATTCTGCCAGTGATTCTCCATCAACTAGTTTTGAGGATATATGGATTAATTCAACTCCTGGATCGAAAGCCTTTTGTAGGCATATGTAAATGTTTCGAATATACAAAAGAAACAAAGATTACGACACAAGATTTTATCAACTTAATTGAATCTGAAATTAAAGACTTGGTACCGGTTACAATCCAAATAGCTCAATATTCCTTCAACATTTCTTTTAATATGAAACTAACGATGATCGATGGAAAAGTCAGCAACGCCATAACAGGAACATCATCTACTTGGAACTGTTCCATATGTGGAGAAAAAAAATCGGAATTTTCGAATACATCCAAGGAGAGAACAATTAACGAGGAAGTGCTCAAATTCGGAATATCTCCTCTACATGCCCGTATAAGATTTCTTGGAACATTTTCTACATCTGGCATATGATTTAAAATATAGAAGCATACCAGAAAATATCAATAAATCAGTAACTAAAAATGAAGAACTGATGGAAATGAGAGCCACGGAGAAAAGAAGAATTCAAAAAGCAGATTGGATAAAACATTGATAAACCACTCGTAGGATATGGAAGCACAAATGATGGAAACACAGCTAGACGATTTTTCAAAGATTTGGAAACAACCTCAGATACATATATTAATATGGGAATTAATATGGAATTACTGAAAAAAGTCAATATTATTTTAATGACAATAAATAGTAAGCACAAAGTGAATGCAACAAAATTTGGCGAGTATTCCACAGAAATTTGAAAACTTCTATTATCGTTGTACCCTTGAAAAGAAATGACACCAACAGTACATAAAGTATTATGTCATGGAAAAATCATAATTGAACATAATATTCTGCCCTTAGAAGAACTTACAGAAGAACCCCAAGAATCGAGAAATAGGGACTTTAAGTATGTTCAGCAGTTCAGCTCCAGAAAGTGTTCTCGACAATCTTAAAATGAAGACATTTTGAATAATCTAATTTTATCATCAGAACCAGTCTTATCATCTATTAGGAAACGTTGGATTTGCTACAGAAGTTTGACGTTTGAAAATAGTCATGACTTTAAAGATTTGCCTTATCTTTTAGATATGGCTTGCTCTGTTTCTGATTATTTTACTAAATTAACCTAATTATAATTTTTTTTGAGCTTTTATTTATTTATTGAATCTTCATATCTTGAAATAACAATAAGTTTTCAAATCTTAATACTAAAAAGAAAATAATAAGCCCAGCCAGTGCTAGACAAAAATTTTTATGATACTAAAAAAATTTCACATCAACTGATCCAGTCATCTATTTTGCGCTTGAGTTAAAGTAAGGGTATCCCTCCTTCTCAACCGATTGTGGCCACTAAAGTTAAGGATGTCTCGTGCAAGTGGGTTTGGATGGTGTTCAAGTTTGCTGACGTACTTTGACGCATATTTTGTAAATTCGACTTTTACTAATGGCACGCCTAGATCTTTGTGGATTCGAGAATTTTTAACATACCATGTAGCTGCAGTAATTATACGTAGAATTTTATTTTGACCCCTTTGAATTTTTTCAATGTTTGATGCTGAGGCAGTACCCCATAATTTAATTCCATAACACCAGATTGGCTTTAGAATTGCATTGTACAACAAAAGTTTGCAATCCAACTTTAATGTAGAATTTCTGCCGATTAGCCAATTAAGTTGAACTGCTTTTAATCTCATCTGAGTACGTTTTGCGTCGATATGAGACTTCCAAGTTAAACAACGATCGAGGTGGATTCCGAGGTATTTGACTTCATTGTGTTGCGGGATAATTTGATTATTTTTCTGATGAACGAGCAGGTACCTTTTCGCAATGTGAAAGTTATATGAATACATTTCTGTTCGTTAACCCTGATTTTCCAAAGCTCAAGCCAATTCTCTAGTTTATAAATATATTTCTGCAAATTCTGTGATGCTATTTGATGGTCCTTATGAACGCTAACAAAGGCTGTATCGTATGCAAAAGTTGAAGTATGTATTATAGGGTCTGACGGCATATCGGATGGATAAATCAAATATAAAGTTGGACCCAATATGCTACCCTGGGGTACTCCTGCTTCAATTGGCTGAGCGGGGCTTAAAAAATCGCCTTCTTTGATTGTAAATTTGCGACCATATAAATAACTTTTCATAAGTTTGTGGGTGTTAGCAGGCAGAGCTAATTTTATTTTATGCCTTAAACCTTCATGCCAGACTTTGTCGAACGCTTGGGAAACATCAATGAAAAGCACGGAACAGTATTTTTTCTCTTCAAACGACCGTCTTATCACATTTACCAATCTGTGTGTTTGTTCGATGGTACTGTGTTTAGCTCTGAACCCGAATTGGTTATTTGGGATACATTGAGTGTTGTTCAGAATTGGAATCAACTTAGCCATTAACAATTTTTCAAACAGTTTTGAAATTGTCGGCAGTAGACTAATTGGCCTATATGACTCTACTTTAGTGGGATCATGGTAATCATAGATACCTTCCAATCTGCAGGATAGTATTCTAGGCGTAAAATAGCATTGAAAATAAAGAGAATAATTCTTCTAGCTACACGAGTTAACTCCACAAGCATTTTGTTGCTGATTTTATCCATACCATAAAAATAAAAAACATTACTTGCTTCCCAGCATACCATTTTAGGAGCGCTCTGAAAAAGGAGTCAGAAAAGAGTCCAACAAAAGAGCATTTTCGGAGCGCTCCGAAAAAAGGAGTCAGAAAAGAGTCCAACTAAAGAGCATTTTCGGAGCGAAAGAAAAATTTGCTTGTTACTGTCCTGAGTCACAGTATGACTAAGAAATTCCACTTAATTATGTGTGTAGCAAAGCGTTGTTGTCTTGTTATTTGTGCTTTGAACAAAAAAAACATAGCTGTACCACACAAGAATGATAAAAACAAGATTACACAGAGCCCAAGAAAAACCTCATAAAAGACTCTTTTCTGGCATTATCTAAGAGCTCTTTAAGAGCCCAAAAAAACCCTCATAAAAGACTCTTTACTGACATTATCTAAGAGCTCTTTCTGACGGACCATTTTCGAATGTAATGACCCTCTTTTCTGAAGGTTTTCGGAGCAATTGTGATTGTTTTTTGGGCTCATAAAAAGCGTTAACGCTCCGAAAAAGGTGTCAGAAAAGACTCTTTTCGGACTCATATGGCTTGCTGGGTTGTAACGTCACTAATTACACTGTGCTAGAATTTGACACTTTTTTTGTGACAAACGGGGCACCTGGCGGGATAACCTAATTCGGGTACGCTGAATCCAGTGGTGCTAACCGTTTTTTTAGGTTAGCTCGTTTTTTCGAAATATACCGTTATTTCGAAAATGGAGGAGGTTGCACAACATATATTCGCGTAACTCAAAAACGGTTTAGTTTATTGAATAAACTAAAAAAACCGAAATTCCGCAATGAGATTTTCTTTAAGTAAAGTTAAACTTTTTTCCAATATGCGCAGTCGTTGTAGAAACATAATTTTTTTTTACCAAAAAAAAATAGTTTTTTTTTAGCAAAATTTCAAAAATTTTGTTTTTTAAAACGGCATAAAAAAATTGGAAAACGCAGCTGTGCTGATAATTTCTGCAGATATAGCAAACGAAGTTCCAAACAAAACAAGACATAAATAATTAAAATCTGGCTACAACTTTTGATTTTATTCACAAAAGATGAAATATATAATAACCAGACGAAACTTCAAAAATTAAAACATTTATTTTTGTTGTTAATTAAAGTTTAAGTTTTTATTTACAAATTTATTCTTCTTCCTCCTGCAGATTCCAACAAATATCCCCTAATAGCGAATCAAGTTGTTTGCCACTATACCAGTGTTCGAGTCTGGCTGTTACTTGGTTAAATCTCTCGCCATGTTCATCAGACTCGGCTGGTGATTGCTCATTAAATTTTTCTGCATGCCAATGCAAAAAATGTATTTTCAATGACATTTTGACGTTTAAGTTTTTAAATGCGGTTAGCATATCTCCAATTAAAATACGCCAATTTTCAGACCGATGATTTCCTAATACATTTTCTACTACTGATTTCACAGAATTCTAGCCCAATAGCTCCATATCATTCAATGCAAGTTCAAATTGTTGATCCTTCATTAGACGACGAATGTCCGGTCCATTAAGAATTCCTGTAAAATAAAAACATTATTTTTTTTATAATTCATTTATTTACAATCTATCCATTTAAGGATAATAAGTAAATTGTATAGCAATCATATAACATTTAGTGTTGAACTCCACTGAGAACAACAGCATAATATAATTCTTGGGATAATATAAAATTTAGACAGTTTAAACAGTATTTACAAATTTATTACATATGTACATTGTAGTAGAAATTTTTGATTTAGAATCGAAAAGGCAGATCCAGAATGTGGTATTTTTTAAGTCTTCTTACTTCTTCTGAGTCATCAAGTAGAGAAATAGCTAATGGGTTAGTATGATTACTTAATCTTTCAAGATAGTTCTCTCTGATTTCATCTTTAACTGTTGGGATATGAAGATCATCGTGAATCGATTTATTGGTTACAAACCATGGAGCTGTTACAATAGACCTTAGAGTTTTGGACTGATATCTTTGCAAGATTTCAATGTTGGAATTGCTGGCTGTTCCCCATAGTTGTATTCCGTACGTCCAAACAGGTTTTAGAATTGATTTATAAATTAATATTTTGTTTTCTAACCGTAGTTGTGATTTGTGACCCAAAAGCCAATAAAGTCGTTTTGTTTTAATACTTAGTTGTTGTTTTTTATATTTAATATGTGTTTTCCATGTCAGCCTTCTATCTATGTGTATTCCTAAGTATTTTACGCAATCACTTTGTGGAATTTGAATGCCATTCATGTATACATTATTGCAATTTCCTCGTCGTAAGGAGAAAGTTATATTTAAAGATTTTTCGGAGTTAACTTTTATATTCCATTTGTTTAACCAAGTTTCAATTTCGTTGAGTTCTCGTTGCGCTAAGTTTGATGCATTGTTTGGGCATATGTCAGAGGCTAATACCGCAGTGTCATCTGCATACGTTGCAACCAGTACGTTTTCAATGATTGGCATATCTGATGTGAATATGGTAAATAGAACTGGTCCTAAAACGCTACCTTGTGGTACGCCAGCATTGATGTCATAAATTTTAGATGACGCATCGTGAACTTTTACATAAAAGTTTCTGTTAGTTAGATATGATTTTAACAGTAGATAAAAAGGAGTTGGAAGTAGTTTTTTTAATTTATAAAATAGCCCGGTGTGCCAAACTTTGTCAAATGCCTGTTGAACATCTAAAAATACACCTGAGCAATATTTTTTGGTTTCCAGTGCATCTCTTATATAAGCAATGATACGATGACATTGCTCGGGGGTACCATGCTTATGTCTGAAACCAAATTGGTGTTCAGGTATGATATTAAATTTTTCCAGAACTGGTAGTAATCTTTTCAAGAATATTCTTTCGAATATTTTGGAGAATACAACCAGAAGGCTTATTGGTCTATAGGATGTTACATGATTCTCTGGTTTGTTCGGTTTGTTTACCATTACGATCTCTGCACATTTCCATTGTGAGGGGAAGTAATTTAATCTCAATACCGAGTTGTATAACAATGTGAGAAAGAGAACACCTTTCTTCGGCAGGGCTTTCACTATTTTAGCATCAATGCTGTCGTAGCCTGGGGACTTTTTACAATTGAGAATTTTGATCTCCTCTCTAACTTCATGAGGAGTTATGTGTTTTATTGGCCAATCCATAGGGCAAGGACTACATATATATTGTAACATTTCTTCAGCACAAGGGTTGTTTTGTGAATGAGGTTGGAACGTAGTTTGGAGATGTAGAGCAAACGCTTCAGCTTTAGATTTATTTGATTTACACCAATTACCGTTTAAATCTTTAACTGGTATATTTCTTTTGGTGGGTCTTTTTATATATCTTGTTGCCTTCCATAAGCTAAACTCATCGTTTCTTTTATTCACTGGGTTAAGATTTCTAAGAAAGTTACCAATCTGCTCATTTTTAAGATTTTGTAGAGTTATTTTTAAATCTTTAGCAGATCTATTAAAGGCTCGTTTGTCATTTGGATTCCTACTGTTTTGCCAAACGTTTCTCTTTCAAAATGCGTAAACCGCTCAATTTTAAATATTTACAGAGCAACAACCTTTTTGCAAAATTTAAAAAAAAATTTATTTTGATATGGAATGCCCCATAATCGGCTAATTTCTCGAAAGTGACATTCCTAAATTTTAATAGTCCTAGTTGGGGGCTATTGGCATTCCTGGATTTTAATAGCCCTAGATGGGGGCTATTGAACTCCGCTTTCAAAATGCGTAAACCGCTCAATTTGAAAGAGTTATTCAACAACAACTTTTTTGCGTAAACCGCTCAATTTGAAAGAGTTATTCAACAACAACTTTTTTGAATTTTTTTACTTTGATATGGAATGCCCCATAATCGGCTAATTTCTCGAAAGTGACATTCCTGGATTTTAATAGCCCTAGATGGGGACTATTGAAATCCGCTTTCAAAATGCGTAAACCGCTCAATTTGAAATATTTACAGAGCAACAACCTTTTTTACATTTTTTTTACTCTAAAATGGAATACCCTATAAACGCCGAATTTTTCGAAAGTGATAGTTGTGAACTACAATAGCCCTAGTTACAGGCTATTGAAATCCGTTTTCAAAATTCAAAAACCGCTAAAATAACTGGAAATATTTAAATGAAACTTGATATTTTAGGTTTGATTTGAAACCTTATTTTTTTAAAAAATACTAAAAATTTATAACGTGGGCACCAATTTTACTAAAAATTTTAAAATTCGTTAAAAATTGACTTGTTGGTAATAAGCGAAACTTTGCTATATTTTTGTCTTTGTTTTGTTTACATTTTTTGTTTGTTTTTATTGTGCACATGGTAAACACGTGCGTAAAAGAACAAAAGTTGTTGCTGTGAGGTATATAATAGTTGTTTTCTTCATGTCGATCAAAATTTGATAAGTAATTGTAAGTGACAACACAAAAGAGCTGACATCTGCACAGCAAAAAAATGTTTGGTTTATTACAAAAATTTTCAATTCCTTTGAATGTAATTAAGTTTTTGTATAAAAGTTATAAAAATATAAAAAATAAACCATGGATGACGAAAAACTCATTACTTTAATCGAAAGTAATGACATATTGTACAATAAAAAAACTTTAGATTTGTATTTTTTGATTTATTTTCGCGGTGTGTTGTCTGTTTACCTAAAACAGTTGAGAGGTTTATACGGAAAAACTAACTACAAAAATTTAACAACAGAACGAAACGGAACAGCAACAGAAAGTAAAGACTAATGAAGCCATAAATCTTGTGATTAAAAATCTTTAGCATGTGACTAATACATAGCTTCGAAGAACCGTAACGCGAAGCAGTTAGACAACGCCAAGCATTAACTAATGGAATAGTGAGACGCAACTCTCTCGAAGACAGGTAAATAAGGACGGCCTGATTGCCCTTGAGCGATAATGACAATGACGCGTAATTCAAAGAAATTTAAAATTTTTGTAATTAACCTCTTGGTGGATTAAGAAAATTACGCGTGATTGTCATTACCGCTCAAGGGCAATCAGGCCTTCCTTTTTTACCTGCCTTCGAAAGTAATGACATATTGTACAATAAAAAAAACTTTGATTTGTATTTTTTGATTTATTTTCGCGGTGTGTTGTCTGTTTACCTAAAATAGCTGATACGTTTATACGGAAAAACTAACTACAAAAATTTAACAACAGAACGACACGGAACAGAAACAGAAAGTAAAGACTAATGAAGCCATAATCTTGTAATTAAAAATCTTTAGCATGTGACTAATACACAGCTTCGAAGAACCGTAACTCGGTACAGGTAGACAACGCCAAGCATTAAGTAATGGAATAGTGAGACGCAACTCTCTCGAAGGCAGGTAAAAAAGGACGGCCTGATTGCCCTTGAGCGATAATGACAATGACGAGTAATTCAAAGAAATTTAAAATTTTTGTAATTAACCTCTTGGTGGATTAAGAAAATTACGCGTCATAGTCATTATCGCTCAAGGGCAATCAGGCCTTCCTTTTTTACCTGCCTTCGAAAGTAATGACATATTGTACAATAAAAAAAACTTTGATTTGTATTTTTTGATTTATTTTCGCGGTGTGTTGTCTGTTTACCTAAAATAGCTGATACGTTTATACGGAAAAACTAACTACAAAAATTTAAGAACAGAACGACACGGAACAGAACAGCAACAGAAAGTAAAGACTAATGAAGCCATAATCTTGTAATTAAAAATCTTTAGCATGTGACTAATACACAGCTTCGAAGAACCGTAACTCGGTACAGGTAGACAACGCCAAGCATTAAGTAATGGAATAGTGAGACGCAACTCTCTCGAAGGCAGGTAAAAAAGGACAGCCTGACTGCCCTTGAGCGATAATGACACCATGGTTGTTGATAGATTTTTGAGTTTTCTTTTTGTCATCAGCACAAAGTGGTTATCAGTTTGTTGAGTAAAGTCAAAGAAACAAGAACTACAGATTATACTCTGTGACAAGAACTATTTTGTTAAACGGAAAAAACAAGAAAGGAAATTTGTATAAATATTAAATTTATATTCTTAATAAAGAAATTAAAAAATACTGACTATATATTGTTAAAAAAAAAAACTAAAGCATTATTAATCTGCAGTGTGAAATTTTTTAAAAAATTACCCAAAAAGAAGAAAATCTTGAGTGAAAAACGAAATTGAAAACAAAGAAAACCGAATTTAGTAGGTAAGTACAATTAGTTTCATAATTTCATTCACTAAAAGGAATTGTGTAAAAAAAAAAAAAAAAAAAACAAAAGCGGCCCTTTGTTCCTACTAGGAACCACAGGACATAATATATATATATATATATATATGCAATATGTGGTGTGTTCTTTTCTATAAATGTCACACTATAAATTTAAAAAATGGTGCACCTTTCACACTCTGAATTTTTAGAGGGGGAGAATCGCACGATAAAACAGCTGACATTTGTTTTGTTTAGAATGTGTATGTGTTAAGAAACAAAAAAATAAAAAAATATACAAAATTGAAAATGTGCTGAACAAATTTTGGATGTTGTTAGATTCATCTTCATCATCTGATGATGATAAAATATTTTAAAAGAAAATCCACAACCGCAAGTGAAAAGCTTTTTAGAGAACGTAATTAATGAATACTCTGAAGTTGATGTACATATGTATGTCAAATTTCATAGGACAATATCTCGTACTTCTTATATATGTAATGTAAATGTAATCTTATATATCAAACCGTAACAGCTGTTTTATCAAAACAAACTTTTTTTCTAGAGTGGTGAAAATTGTTTGTTGTTGTTCATGCATCATCTTGTAGATTTGTTATTGTAAATGCGGTTTGATAAATCACATAGAACAAATCATGTGCTTTTTTTTAAACAATAATAATTTTAATGTAAATCAATTAATAAATAATGATGCAAATAAATTTATAAATAATGATGCAAATAAAAAATTAAAATACATCTAATCAAAATTTAATAAAGAATTGTGTGCATTATAATTTATAAGCAATAAGTATAGGTATGAAAAATTCCAGAAATTGCAAATAAAAAATTAAAATACATCTAATCAAAATAAAATTTAATAAAGAATTGTGTGCATTATAATTTATAAGCAATAAGTATAGGTATGAAAAATTCCAGTGCAATAATCTATAAATCCTGAACAGCATCTTGTGCATCATATTGGAATGCGAAAACTATTAGCTTGTAAATGTACAATCGGGTGACGTACCTAACAAACTTAAATGTTTTAAGTAGAGAAATTACTAAAGTGCTGTTTTTTAACATGTTACTTAAAGCATGAAAGTTTTTTAAGGCATACCCCCTATGTTACATTTTTTGTGATAAAATTTATACGTAATATGATTCCTACACTTATTAGCTACTAACTCCTGTTTTCGAATATGATGCACAAGCTCCCGTTTAGAATTTATAGGAAAATTTAAATTACAATTATTGCCTATAATGCACAAAAATTCTATTAATCCACAAAATTCTAATAAATAATCCACAAAATTTAAAAATTTATTTTATTTTGATTAAATGTGTTTTAGTTATTATTGATTTCTAAAAAAATTTTATCATTTACTTATTTGCATCGACATTAGCAATTATTGTTTGGGTTTGTTAGTTTACAAATTAGAAACGAATGGAATGGACTTTTTATCAAACCGCATTTACACTAACAAATCTACACAATTATACACAAACAACAACAAACAATTTTCACCACTCAAGAAAAAATGTTTGTTTTGATAAATCAGCTGTTACGGTATGTTATAAGGGTAGCGTTCAGTTTGATTTGTTCACGCGCGTATCTTTCCAGGAAGCTATCTGCTTCTTCTTTTTTAACAAAACAAAAACAGCTGTACATAATAAACAGTGTTACACTGTTGTGATTTTATGTTATATTCTGACCATTAAAAATACATATTTAAAATGTGGGGTTAACATGTACATAATAAAGGTGGAACATTTTATTTCAGAAAAGAAAACAAACACCATTAATTAAATCAGCAATTGATCTGCATCTGTGATTATTATTATTTTTGAATATAAACTAGGTTGGCGGAGAATTAATCCCTGAAATTGCTAGGTTATCCCACGTTCGATTTAAGTAAGTCCCAAGACGACCAATATCTTCATATAGAAATCTGGAACGCTTGAAGGCAGAATTAGTCTCTATATTCTGTTCCGTTCCGAATCAGCTGACTTGATTCTGTTAAATAGAAAATATGTAGAAGTCTTTAGTTGTTTTGTTACTTTCCGTGCCGTTGCGGACGAACCTGTTGAAAACAAAAATTTTCTAAGTAATTGTAAGTGACAACACAAAACAGCTGCCATCTGCACAGCAAAAAAATGTTTGGTTTATTACAAACATTTTCAATTCCTTTGAATGTAATTAAGTTTTTGTATAAAAGTTATAAAAATATAAAAAATAAACCATGGATGACGAAAAACTCATTACTTTAATCGAAAGTAATGACATATTGTACAATAAAAAAACTTTAGATTTGTATTTTTTGATTTATTTTCGCGGTGTGTTGTCTGTTTACCTAAAACAGTTGAGAGGTTTATACGGAAAAACTAACTACAAAAATTTAACAACAGAACGAAACGGAACAGCAACAGAAAGTAAAGACTAATGAAGCCATAAATCTTGTAATTAAAAATCTTTAGCATGTGACTAATACATAGCTTCGAAGAACCGTAACGCGAAGCAGTTAGACAACGCCAAGCATTAACTAATGGAATAGTGAGACGCAACTCTCTCGAAGACAGGTAAATAAGGACGGCCTGATTGCCCTTGAGCGATAATGACAATGACGAGTAATTCAAAGAAATTTAAAATTTTTGTAATTAACCTCTTGGTGGATTAAGAAAATTACGCGTCATAGTCATTATCGCTCAAGGGCAATCAGGCCTTCCTTTTTTACCTGCCTTCGAAAGTAATGACATATTGTACAATAAAAAAAACTTTGATTTGTATTTTTTGATTTATTTTCGCGGTGTGTTGTCTGTTTACCTAAAATAGCTGATACGTTTATACGGAAAAACTAACTACAAAAATTTAAGAACAGAACGACACGGAACAGAACAGCAACAGAAAGTAAAGACTAATGAAGCCATAATCTTGTAATTAAAAATCTTTAGCATGTGACTAATACACAGCTTCGAAGAACCGTAACTCGGTACAGGTAGACAACGCCAAGCATTAAGTAATGGAATAGTGAGACGCAACTCTCTCGAAGGCAGGTAAAAAAGGACAGCCTGACTGCCCTTGAGCGATAATGACACCATGGTTGTTGATAGATTTTTGAGTTTTCTTTTTGTCATCAGCACAAAGTGGTTATCAGTTTGTTGAGTAAAGTCAAAGAAACAAGAACTACAGATTATACTCTGTGACAAGAACTATTTTGTTAAACGGAAAAAACAAGAAAGGAAATTTGTATAAATATTAAATTTATATTCTTAATAAAGAAATTAAAAAATACTGACTATATATTGTTAAAAAAAAAAACTAAAGCATTATTAATCTGCAGTGTGAAATTTTTTAAAAAATTACCCAAAAAGAAGAAAATCTTGAGTGAAAAACGAAATTGAAAACAAAGAAAACCCAATTTAGTAAGTACAATTAGTTTCATAATTTCATTCACTAAAAGGAATTGTGTAAAAAAAAAAAAAAAAAAAAAACAAAAGCGGCCCTTTGTTCCTACTAGGAACCACAGGACATAATATATATATATATATGCAATATGTGGTGTGTTCTTTTCTATAAATGTCACACTATAAATTTAAAAAATGGTGCACCTTTCACACTCTGAATTTTTAGAGGGGGAGAATCGCACGATAAAACAGCTGACATTTGTTTTGTTTAGAATGTGTATGTGTTAAGAAACAAAAAAATAAAAAAAATATACAAAATTGAAAATGTGCTGAACAAATTTTGGATGTTGTTAGATTCATCTTCATCATCTGATGATGATAAAATATTTTAAAAGAAAATCCACAACCGCAAGTGAAAAGCTTTTTAGAGAACGTAATTAATGAATACTCTGAAGTTGATGTACATATGTATGTCAAATTTCATAGGACAATATCTCGTACTTCTTATATATGTAATGTAAATGTAATCTTATATATCAAACCGT
Organism: Bellardia pandia; assembly: GCA_916048285.2. Lineage (NCBI taxonomy): Eukaryota > Metazoa > Arthropoda > Insecta > Diptera > Calliphoridae > Bellardia > Bellardia pandia. The sequence continues at coordinate 57,988,841 of OU696530.1, forward strand.
AACAGCTGTTTTATCAAAACAAACTTTTTTTCTAGAGTGGTGAAAATTGTTTGTTGTTGTTCATGCATCATCTTGTAGATTTGTTATTGTAAATGCGGTTTGATAAATCACATAGAACAAATCATGTGCTTTTTTTTAAACAATAATAATTTTAATGTAAATCAATTAATAAATAATGATGCAAATAAATTTATAAATAATGATGCAAATAAAAAATTAAAATACATCTAATCAAAATTTAATAAAGAATTGTGTGCATTATAATTTATAAGCAATAAGTATAGGTATGAAAAATTCCAGAAATTGCAAATAAAAAATTAAAATACATCTAATCAAAATAAAATTTAATAAAGAATTGTGTGCATTATAATTTATAAGCAATAAGTATAGGTATGAAAAATTCCAGTGCAATAATCTATAAATCCTGAACAGCATCTTGTGCATCATATTGGAATGCGAAAACTATTAGCTTGTAAATGTACAATCGGGTGACGTACCTAACAAACTTAAATGTTTTAAGTAGAGAAATTACTAAAGTGCTGTTTTTTAACATGTTACTTAAAGCATGAAAGTTTTTTAAGGCATACCCCCTATGTTCCATTTTTTGTGATAAAATTTATACGTAATATGATGCCTACACTGATTAGCTACTAACTCCTGTTTTTGAATATGATGCACAAGCTCCCGTTTAGAATTTATAGGAAATTTTATAATACAATTATTGCTTATAATGCACAAAAATTCTATTAATCCACAAAATTCTAATAAATAATCCACAAAATTTAAAAATTTATTTTATTTTGATTAAATGTGTTTTAGTTATTATTGATTTCTAAAAAAATTTCATCATTTACTTATTTGCATCGACATTAGCAAAAACAAACAAAACACAAAAAATACAACTTGTGTAATATTTTTATTTCTTAAAAAGAAAATTGTACAAAAACTGCTTACTAAAACTGAAGAGTGTGAAATAGGACTTACAATATTTTAAAAATAAATATCTGAATTTAGCACATTTTATTAATTCAGGTTAAATTACAATGTCAAAACAATTAAGTTTTAAATAACATTTTGTGTATTTATTTTCAAAGAATTCCGTAGTTTTGTTATTTAAATTTATTTGGCTGAATATTTTTTCGACGTTTTGTTAACATAGGAGAAGTTTTTGTAGAATTTTCCCGTAGAAATTCTGAAATTGTTGCCTCTAAAAATTTTAATTCACGGAATTCAGCATTTAAAATTGCTTTTCATGCTTACAGATAAATAAGTAAACTCAATATTATTTGGAATTATTATACTTAAATTTAACAATTGTCAATAATTAAGAAAACACTACTATTACTTAGTTTTGTTTTTGAAATATGTCATGTTCTTCTTAATATTTATGATATTAAATGAGAAAAATAGTTGTTGTCTCAAAAAAAGAGAGAATTTGGTAATAAAAACATTAATAAAACTAACAAATGATAGAAATTTTTAATAATTCAGAAAATCGTTACTTTCAATGAAAAAATCGTCAAATCGTCACTTTGCTATTTTTGAAACAAAAAATCGTCAAAATTATAAATCGTCAAATCTGGCAGCTATGTTGGCAACGCTGAATACAGCACACTATATTTACTAAGTACTTAGCAGCACTGGCTTTATAAAAAAGGCAACCATGCATTAGACTTTATTCGCTATTTTTACTTTTTCAACGAGTTGAAATTCAGCGCGTTTGCAAAGACAAAGCAAAAAAGTTATCAAGCCGACAACACACAACACGCTGAAATTGCTGTGCTTGCGTAGTTATTAACAAAAAAAAAAAAAGATTGTGGAATAAGTTTAAAATAACTATAAAATTATTGACAAAGCATTAATTACAAGGTAAATATTCATAAATTGAACGTGACATTTTGACGATGGAATAAGTTAATTGTAAAATAATGTCATCGGTTTAATGCCGCTGACATTTTTCCTAACCTCATGTGTTTTAAAAATGGCGTCTACCGGTGCTACCACCAAAAAACTAATTATGTTTTAATGCTGCAATAAAACATCAAAAATGTTTGTATTTTTAGCACAAATAGCGGCTTTACACAATTCAATACAACAGTTGACGCAATTTAAAGAAAAATGGCCGATAATGATGATCTTTTAGACTACGAGGATGAGGAACAAACCGAGACAACCGTAGCCGAAACACAAGAGGCACCTAAAAAAGATGTAAAAGGTACTTATGTATCTATTCACAGTTCTGGTTTTCGTGATTTCCTCTTGAAGCCCGAAATTTTAAGAGCCATTGTTGATTGTGGTTTTGAACATCCCTCTGAAGGTAAATAAAGCATTAATTAATTACAACAATGTACATGGCATTTTAGAATGTATATTAATAATGATGGAATTTATTTTTAGTACAACATGAATGTATTCCCCAGGCTGTGTTAGGCATGGATATTCTCTGCCAGGCTAAATCTGGTATGGGTAAAACTGCGGTATTTGTGCTCGCTACATTGCAACAGCTGGAACCCACTGAGAATGTGGTTTATGTGCTAGTTATGTGTCACACTCGCGAACTTGCATTCCAAATTAGTAAGGAATACGAACGTTTTTCCAAATATATGCCAACTGTTAAGGTAAGTTTATAACAAAGATTGAAAAATATTAAAGTTTCAATTTAGATATGTATATGGATTTTATTTCAACACACTTCCTTTGTTGTAATTTATTGTAGGTCGGAGTTTTCTTTGGTGGATTGTCCATACAAAAAGATGAAGAGACTTTGAAAAATGTTACACCTCATATTGTAGTCGGCACACCTGGTCGTATATTGGCCCTGATTCGCAATAAGAAGTTGAACTTGAAGCATTTAAAACATTTTATTCTTGATGAATGCGATAAAATGTTGGAACAACTTGGTAAGTTTTTTAAATACATAATGGTAAATTTTAAAATACAAATTTTATAAAAAAAAACAGTTGTGAATATGGTTGAAGAAAAAATGTAGTCACTCAAAATCTGACCGGTTTTTAGCAGTTGGAATTTCATCAATGTTATTGTTACCACGACGGATTTGGTTGATGTGTCTTTTTACGATTCTTCCTTCAAAACGAATTTCATAATGAATTCGATTTAATATTATACCTCTTACCCAAGGTGTGTTACTTTTATTGTTGGGTAGAAAATATACACTATCTCTGGTATTGAATACTCTGTACTTGGCCGAACTTTTTAGAAACTGTTTAGTTATTACTTTGGTAGATATGTGTTCAGGGTGTATTAAATCGAGTCTCGTGCGCAGATGTCGTCCTAAAAACAATTAAGCTGGTGGTACATTTGTTGTGCTATGTGGTGCATTCTTGTACTGCTGTAGGAATTCATTCACATTTTGCTTTAAAGTTTGCGCCGTGGCCCCCATGGCTTTTAAGGCGTTCTTTACAGTTTGCACGCTGCGTTCAGCCTGACCATTTGTGGCTGGATGGTATGGTGCGGTATATTTATGGTATTTATTTAACACCAACTTTGGTTAGGTAACCATTAAACTCATTTGACGAAAAATTTGTACCGTTATCTGATACCACCATTGTGGGTACACAAATTATGCTGCGAACACTTCATCGACCAGTCCAATTGTCGTTGCAGCCGTTACTGATTTTGTTACTTTAATATCCAACCATTTACTGTATGCGTCCGTGATAATGAGCAACATCATTCCTTCGACTGGACCGGCGTAGTCTATATGTACCCTCTCCCATGGCGCTCTCGGATATTCCCAGTGATGTTCCCCATATGCTTTTGGTTTTTTGGCTATTCTTAAGCACCTATTGCATTCTTTGGCCATGCGTTCGATATCGGTATCTATTTTTGGCCAGTATACAAATGAGCGTGCCATTCCTTTCATTTTCACTATTCCTAGGTGGGCCGCGTGTAGACTCTTTAAAATGTCATCTCGACATTTTGTAGGTATTACAACCCTATGCTCAAATGTTAAACAGCCTCCTGACAACTTGTAATTTGCCTCTGGCGCCTTATATCCATATTTAAGGAGGCATGATCCCTTCTCTAATAGTTGTACTATTTTTCCCAGCTCCATATCCTTTCTTGTTTCTTTTTCTATTTTGTCCGCGGTGATAGGTAACTGATCTATTTGGCGTATTATAAAGTTATCGAATTCATCGTACTGGGAGTTTATGGAGCTATCGCATTTCAGTTGCCGAATTTGTGAGCAATGTGGCATTATCCGGGATAAGTAGTCGGCATTAGCATTTTGTTTTGAGGTTTTATAAACTACATTAAAGTTGAAATTGCTTAAAAAATCAGCATAATTTGCCATGCGCGAAATACATAAAACTGGAAGTGACTTGTCGGGTTGCAAAATCTGTGTCAGGAGTTTGTGGTCTGTAATTAAAGTCCATCGCCTAGCGTATAGATATTTAAAAAATTTCTGTACGGCCCACACTATGGCCAATGCCTCCTTGTCGATCTGAGAATAACGTTGTTCTGTATGGCTCATTGCTCGGCTGGCATAGGCAATGGGACGTTCCTGACCGTTATCTAATCGGTGGGACAGCACGGCACCTAGGCCTGTATTGCTTGCATCTGTTGCCATTAACAATGGCAGTTTCGGGTAATATGGCATTAAAACTTGAGGTGACACTAAAATCCTTCTGATGTCATTATACGCCTTATCAGCTTCTGTGGACCACGTCATCTCTTTTGTCTTCAACATTTCACGGAGGGGCCTCTCTCTCGTTGATAGGTCGGGAATAAATGCGCCGTAATACGAGGCTTTGCCCAAAAAGAGTTGTAACTGTTCCAGAGTGGACGGCTTAGGCGCTTTTGAAATAGCTTCGATGTGTTTGGTGGACTTGTGTACACCTCTTCCATCAATTAAATACCCCAAAAATTCAACTGATGACGCAGCAAATATGCACTTCTTTCTGTTGAGCTTTAAACCACATGTCTTCATTCTATGCAGTGTAGTTTCCAAAATACTAATTAGTTTCCTAAAATCCTTGGCAAAAATCAGAAAATCATCAAAAAAGTTAAGGACGTTCAGCATACCCTGTATTACCGATTCCATTTTCCTCTGCCATATTGCAGGAATATTTGCTGCTCCGTATACTGCCCGTCTTGGTCTTATAAGTCCGTGCGTAGGTGTGTTAAGAGTCAGAACGTGTGCGAATTCGTCATCAATGGTTAAGTGAGTGTATGCATCCGTTATGTCCAAGTGGGCGAAAATCGTAGCTCCCTGCATTTTATTAAACAAATCTTCCGCCTTTGGTATTGGGTGCTCATCGATAATTATCTGATGGTTTACAGTGGGTTTATAAAATCCCGTAATGTGTATCATGCCATTTTTCTTCGTGACTACGTGAGTTGTAGATGCCCATTCCGAAAACTCGACTCTTTCAAAAACTCCCGCTGCAATCTTTGCGTCAATTTCATAAGCGCACGCCTTCCTTAGTGCTAATGGTACTTCTCTTGCACGAGCAAAGATAGGTGTTGCATCTGGCTTCAAGTGTACAGGTAGCCCTGTAAGTTTACCCGCTGACTCACCGAAAACTTCTTCAAAGCGTTCTATAGTTTGTTGAAGTTGAATTTTCTCGTTAGCACTAAGAATACAGACACTAGACACGATATTATTTATTCTATTGAAGGAAAAATGCATGTCGTTATCCAAACAACTCTCGCTTTTATGTAACGCAAAAAGGTCTGCAAAGTTAATATCGTGTGCAAAATGTGTGATCCATTCGCGACCGCAAAGCGTGTCTAGATCTTCCAATACAGTTTATTGTATGTCCAGTATAGCTCACAAATTTTCTATCCGCCTTGATCAGATTCCATTTGTTATTGATGGCACATAAATTTTTTCTACTAATGATGCTACAAGGTGCTCCAGTATCTAGCTCCATTTGTACAAACTCACCATTAATTAGGACGTTCAAGAGTTTACGGTCCACCGATCTAGGCTTGTCTGCTCTGTTAATTTGGTTTAATTGTTCCATTATCTCATTGCCCTCATCTTCAACTGATACCTGGTTGGTCTTATTCCGACACATTTTAGCTATGTGACCCATTTTACCACATGCAAAACATTTTGAGTTTTTAAACCTACATTCTGCTTTAACCCAATCGCTGCGAAGGTATTTTTTATCGAATTTTTTTAATCACTTTGTGCGTGCTTTTAGAACGGCATATGTAACTCGAATGACCAAAACAAAAGACACACATTTTTTGTGGCATTCATTTACCGTTAGAAAATTAATATCAGAATGTTACAGTGTTGCATTTTAATCGATCAAAGCGCAAAAGGCTAAGGGTGGTTCCATATGAAACCGTCGCAGCAAGTGGGTTAATGTGACTGCCACCACCCCCATAAGACTGCATACTTTTCCTCTGGGGTGCATATGGCTTATTACTCTTTGTCTTAATGGGCGCAAATCCGAGCTTGCACGTTTGTTCCGTGTCCGAGGCGACACTTAAGTTCACCTCCTTTGTTGCGTTTTGTATCAGCTCCCTGCTATATGCGAGTTCATACGCTTCCGAAAATGTTGACGGCTTTTTTGCAACTAACTCGTCGCAGATTGATGCGGACTCTAGCCCCAACAACAACTGTTCAGTGAGCATACGATCCAAGAAAGTTCCATACTCACAAAAAACTGCTCCCTGTTTTAACCTCAATGTAAAATTTGCAATGGATTCACCCTGCTGCTGTTTTAGCGATCTGATCTTCACACTTTCAGCATATTTATTTCGCTTGCCATCGAAATGATTTATTAGCGTATTCTTAATTTCCATGTAGGTTAGTTCAGCCGGCCGCCTCGGGCTTACTAAAATTTCACAGCGGCATTTAACTGGCTTCCCATATGAACACGGGCATAATTTGTATAATCAGCCTCCGATACCTTTGCCAATTCTAATGCCCAGTCGAACCTAGTAAAGTAATCCGCTACCATTGTACCATCAGCCTCTTTATACTCCGCAATAGAAAAATGTGGAGTTTTTGTAACGACCTCCGGCACTGTCGCCGGCGAAGGCGCCGAGCTAGCCATTGCACTTCGCATTGCATCCGCTAGCATGACCGCAATAGTGTTCATCTGATCTGGTGAGATAATCATCTTATCCCACTTCTGACACCAATGTTATGTTTGTATTTTAGTTTATAAATTCATTTATTGTAATTTCTCTTAAAAATTAAATGTGCTTCAGATTACAATTTATATCAGAGTGATAAAATGTGGTTTATTACATATGTTGTAAATAGAGATGTACAGTTATAAAATACTGACTTAAATAAGTAATCATATATGGGTATTCGGTAGATTAGCTGATTTGTAAGTCACAGCTGACTAGACGCGAGAACTCAGTGTTTGGCCCGGCCGAACTTGAAGATGTTTTCACCTGCTTTGTATGTGTTGGCGTGTAATTTTGCCAATTCATCGTAAAGAGCTTTATTTACAACAATGGTGTCTTTGGCGACCCCCACTGAAATTTTCCGCCAAACATTTTTGTAGAATATTTTAATCCTTAAATGTCCTTTTTTAAATGATATTTTTTGATTTTATCGAAAAAAGGGTCAAATTGACCCATAAAGAGATCAGTTAGAGGGTTAAGATCTTCCACAAAAATAATCCTCATACAATTCCACAATACAACTCTGACCATAAGAATTCTCTCAGACATTAACTTACAACATTTTATTCATATAGTATAATGCTCCCTTCGACCAAAAAATGAAAACTTTGACCCACTGTAAAAAAAAACTCAGACGTGCTGGACCATAAGTTTGTTCTACAAAAATGATCTACTCAACATACCCTTTCAGAATTATGGGGTCGCTATTCTGTTCCATTCAAAAACTCTTAATTTGTTAGACAGTGTTATTTAAGCTTGAGGTCTTTATATTAATAAAATATTATATTTATTATTTTCGATATTTCGCTAACCTTTGGTTAGCATCGTCAGGAAATTAATTAACAAATTTTATTAAAAATAACAAAAACGATAACAAATTTATGAAAAAATATTTTTCTTTTTTGTCATAAATTAAATTCAAAAAACTATTTGTCATAAAATTTTTTTAACCTAGTAATAATACCTATATATCTTACATACTTATAAATAAATACATTTCTAATTAAACTTATTTTATTCTAACATATACATATCGTGACCTAAGAACAAGAAAATCTTAATTTTTATGTAATTTAATTTGCAAATTTAACCTTCCTGTTCCAAGGTCACGATATGTATATTTATATTATTATATCTAAACTTCTATCTCTTAATAACTAAATTTCTATAATTATTAGCTATATGTTCTGTGTCTGCTTTAAAATTTATTCTCTGTGTAATTGGTGTATTAATTATTTGTAACATTTCTAATATATATCTGCGTTTGTAGTTAGTTTCAGTGTTTAAAACCGACGCTTCTTCAAAATTTGGATAGTGATTAAATTGATGACAATGATGACCTGTCTTTTTTGAATTAATGTCCCTATATTTTTGATCAGATCTATGTCCTGCAATTCTAGTCTTTAATTTGTTCTTCGTAGTACCTATGTAAACCTGGTTGCATCTTTCATTATCATTTCCTTTACAAGGAATTTTGTATACAATGTTGGACATATCCCATTTACTAGTTTTATCCTTTGTCTTGCTAAATAAACTATTCAATGTATTATAAGCTTTGTATGTTATCTTATATTTATCATTGTTAAAGATTTTTGATTCTTTTATCCTTTCTGAAAAATTTGATATATACGATAATGATTTGTATATCATAGGTTCTGTTGGTCTAATAATTCTATCATTCTGATTACTCCTATCTTTGTATTGATTAATTAATCCATAACTCAAACTATTTGGAAAATTGTTATCCCTTAATATATTTCTAATTTTAATTATGTTTTTTATGTGATAAACCTTGTCACTAATTGTTAGTACCCTATTAATTAAATTTTTAGCAGTATTTATAATAATCCGTCTACTGTGTCCAGAATAATAATTTAAAATTCTGCCTGATGCTGTTGGTTTTTGATACCAATCTATTAATAAATTATTTCCATTTCTTATTATTAAAGTATCTAAGAAAGGTAATTTTGAGTTACTTTCCATTTCTAAAGTAAATTTAATATTACTATTAAACTCATTAAATGTGTCTAACAAGTTATTTACCCCACCTTCATTAATAATGCAGAAAAGGTCATCAACATATTTTATCATTATCTTAGGTTTAATATTCAGTTTTCCAATGGATGTGTCAAGTAACCTTTCCATTACAATATCCGCTACAATTGGAGAAGCAGGAGATCCCATTGGAAGTCCTTTCAGTCAGGAAGTCCTATCTGTTGTCTTCTATACAAAATTTTAAAATTCTAAAAAACAATCCCTTGTCAATTTTCGTATATTGCTCTACTGTGCTCCATTTTTCTTCTATTATTTCAAGTGCCAAATCTACTGGTACACTTGGAAATAGAAATTAATTTTTCATTTGTTTGTATACAATGATTACTTAACTTCTCTTTGAATTGCACTGAATCTTTAACATTATATATAGAATGTTCAGTTATTCTTTTTAAAATATTCGTCAAATATCTACACAATTCATAAGATGGTGAGTTGATAAAAGAACATATTGGTCTCAAAGGAAAATCGACCTTGTGAATTTTTGGTAAACCATAAAGTTTAGGAGAAGTAGCAATATTTGTTTTTAGTTTATATCTTTTGGATATGGATATAATTTTCTGCTTAAAAAGATCTTCTACAATTTCATTATTAGCTTTTTCCAATTTACTCGTAGGATCCTTATTGATTACCTTATATTTTGTATCATCTTCTATAATATTATTAATTCTTATATCATAATATCCCTTATACATAGCTACGGTTGTGTTACCCTTATCTGCCTTTAATATTAATATATTCCTATTTTTCTTTAAAAAACTTTTTGTCTTATTAAATTTATCCAATATAAACTTATCCCTGTTATCTAATCTCATTTTGTTCAATTGATTGTCCAAAATAGTTGACAATTTATTTCTAGCTATTTCCTGATCTTCTTTCCCCTCTATTGTTTGAACTAAATCTTCTCCTTTTGTTATAATTTTTAGCTTAGGGATATTTTCCTTTTTAACTGGTAAAATATATTTTGGTCCTAATGATAACATCCACTTAACATCCCTTGGAAAATCCTCTTTAGTTTTATTTACAAAAATGATTTCATACAAAACTTCATTGATGATTCGTCTCTAATAAATAAAATAGAAATTTCCCTAAAGAATCTAACATTGTAAAAATGGAAAAATATTGAAAGAACTGATGAATTTTAGATTGAAGTCTACAATTTTAAAAATTATTTGGGAGAAAATCCTTTTCATGAACTAGCTGACTTTGTTATTCGTATACTTTCTTTTCCTTACTCAAATGCCGAAGTCGAAAGAACGTTTAGTTTAATGAATTTTTTAAACCAAAGATCAGAAACCGACTTTCTTTAAATTCAGCCAAAAGTTTGTTGTTGCAATTACAAATTACCTTCAAGTGTTTACTTAAAAATTAATTCAAATCAAACTTATAAAAGGTCTGAATATATCATTAAATCTGTTTTGCGGCCCGATGATGATGATTATGAAACATGTATTTGAAAATTAAATTTTTTTTCTATAAAACTTTATATTTTGTTTTTTATGAATTGTTATTTTATTTCAATTTTTTGTTTACTCCTGGTAACTGAATTGATAATAAAATTAATTATTTATTTAAAAATTTTAACATGCTTTTTGATATTCTAAGTTTCTTGTTTTTTACCCTTTGTTTTATTGCCAATTTTAATAATTTTATTTTTTTAGGTGTTATTTGCAAAGCAAAACAACACGATACCAAAATTTTTGTTAAATTTTTTTTGGCGCTTTTTACCCTTTTTTATGTAATTTTTTTTACTTACACTTGACACTTTTCTTTATTTCTAAAATGGCAACACTGATACATACAGTTGTAACTTCTTTTCTACTCTACTTATAAGGGGAATCCCCAATTTCTGAAATTATTTTATAAAATAAATGTGTGTACAAATGAGTGTATTTTAACTGCTGCTAAATTAAAAACTTTGTTTTATTCAGAGTTGACGTTTTAGAGCAGGATTGCCCAAAAGTTGCTTATGTAAGAGCAAACACCAATACATTTAAATAAAAACTAATTTGTATTCAGTATTTTTTGTTGTAAAAGCCAATACATACAAAGAAACAACACACTTTTTTAAACGGTATCATACGTTAAACAAAAACAAAATCTACATTGACGATCGCAGTCACCATGGTGGCCATGGTAAAATCACTACAAGGTGACATCAAGATTACAACAATACAGAAACAACATGGTATTTTTGTTTTTGTGTTCACTTTGTAATGTCAAAAACAGCTGACTATTGTTTACAAACATTCATATAGAAAAAATTAATACATACAATTTTTAATTTCAAGATGACACATGTGTTTTTTTTATACAGTGGCGAACACACATGGAAGATGTTTTATAACTATGATTTAAAAACCGAATAAACTCTAAAATTTTTAAAAATAATAATGGTTTTTATTTAAAATGTTAAATAAAACAAAAATGAAAATAAATTGAAATTCATTAATTATTAAAGCTAATATGAAGTTTAGGGTAAATTTATATGAAATGGCAATGTATCCACTTTTGCACGTTAAAGTTCATTCAATCTGGCAGCAAGAATAAATGGAAAGTTGCAGCGAATTTATGTACATAAGCAGCACCGTTATTTAATATTTATAAAATATCAAAGCTAAGAAGTGGAGAATCTATACAATATACAAACAAAATAAAAATTGACATAACGAACATGACTAAAAAAAACAGCTGGCGTTTCAACACCACCTTGTAGAGTGATTTCACCATGGCTATAGCTGAATGCTGTAATGAGTATACAAAACACGCCTATAGCTAAGAGTTTTTGCAAATACAAAAGAGCACCAAGAGTATAGGGCTTGGGCACTCCTGTTTTAGAGCTTTGTGGTTGGGTTGACGTTTTAGAGTAGGCAATGTAAAAGAAATGGGTTGACGTTTTGGGATGTTGACGTAAACGAGCGTTGACGTTTTCCCGAGTGCACTGTACTAAGATTTTTTTTAAAAATTTTTCCTTTTATTTTGAGCATGAATTATATCACCATGATTTATTTCACCGATAAAGGAAAAATCATGCAAAGAAAGGTTGAATCAATTAAAGCCTTTTATATAGGTATTTCCAAATTCCAAAAACTGTAGACACTTCAAATAGTGCGTTAGAGTTTGGCAATCCAAAATTAATTATAATTCTTTCACATTTATTTCTTCGACAAACGTTTTAAAATTTAAATATTTGTTGATGACTTTTTAAACAAATACTAGTTTTTTTTAACACATCCCGAAAATCCTGGGATTGGGACTGGCATCCCTAATGTGTGATTCATAGTAAGAATTTATTTAAAGTATAACTTAATTGTCAACAATCTATGATTTTAACTACTATGTAATTTATTTCGAATAATTACAATATGTATTCAAATTATGTTTTATTTTTAATTTCAGATATGCGTCGCGATGTTCAGGAGATATTCCGCAGTACACCACATGGAAAACAAGTTATGATGTTTTCCGCTACTTTAAGCAAAGAAATACGACCGGTTTGCAAAAAATTCATGCAAGATGTAAATATCAACGAGTTTATAATTCTATCAATACTTCTACCACTACTACTCCAATTAGTTGTTCTACAAAATACTAATCGTTATGCGCCACTACTAAGCAAAATTTCAAATCGCATCTCCTGACTTGCAATTTTACAAATGCAAAAATAGAGCGACGGTTTAAACGTAACTAAATCAGTTCAACAATTTTATACTTTTCGCACTTATAACGAAATATAAAGCGGGTATAACCAAAGAAATTGAGATATGTTTCTAAACGGGGCCTTTCTCAACAATCCTTAACAGCATTTTGATGCTTATAAAGACGTTCATTAATGACCGGTTGAACTTTGTCATATGCTGGCCTGCATGAACCTTTATGACAAAGTTATAAATTGTTCTAAAAATTAAACGTGGCAATTTAAACGATTAAAATTATTGCATATAAATAAAATAACTACGGTTTATAACTCAATAAAACATAAAAAAAATCCATATGATCCTGAATGAAATTGTTTATATTTTAAACATATGTAATAAATAAAAATACGACGAATATAATAATAAAATAAAGTATCACTTCGCTTTCTCAAGCGATATTAAAACTTCGGTTTGGTGAATAAAGAATTGATTCTATCTATGTTGGAGTCCATCCAATGAGGAAGTTTCGTGCAATCCCAATCACACACAAACAAACAAACACATTAACATCTTTTGCTCAGTCAATACTACTACTTACTGTCTGTTTCCGTAGGCTTTTGTGTCTGTGGCAGCATTTGCTAACGAGTGCTTAACGATCGATTCGAATCCCCATTCTCGAATGCGAATGACTTGTTTTGAGAACGTTTTGGTGGTAGTGTGGCCGTATGTAGAGTAAAATTAAGTTAAAACATTTGTAAAGATAATAATAGCTTAGCCTAAAAAGAATTATTAAGTAAAACACATATGTTTAATTGCGTAAAAAAAACTAATTCATTTTAATGGTTTTGATTTCTAATCCCTTTTATAGCCCATGGAAGTATATGTCGATGATGAAGCCAAGTTGACGTTGCATGGTCTGCAACAGCATTACGTCAAATTGAAGGAAAATGAAAAGAACAAAAAACTCTTTGAACTTTTGGATGTATTGGAATTCAACCAAGTGGGTTTTAAACGCAATATGTAGTAGTAATAATTTAATTAAATTGCATGTGAAATTAATATTTTTTTTAAGGTCGTTATTTTTGTGAAGTCTGTGCAACGTTGTATGGCTTTGGCACAATTGCTAACAGAACAAAATTTCCCTGCTATTGGCATTCATCGTGGCATGACACAGGAGGAGCGTTTAAATCGTTATCAACAATTTAAGGATTTCCAGAAACGCATATTGGTAGCTACCAATTTGTTTGGTCGCGGTATGGATATTGAACGTGTCAATATTGTCTTTAACTATGATATGCCTGAGGATTCCGACACATATTTGCATCGTGTGGCTCGTGCTGGTCGTTTTGGTACTAAAGGTTTAGCCATTACCTTTGTTTCGGATGAAGCTGACGCCAAAATTTTGAACGAAGTCCAAGACAGATTTGATGTTAATATTACCGAATTACCCGACGAAATTGATCTGTCTTCTTACAGTACGTTCATATTTTCTAACGTTGAAATTAACTAATTTCTAACTTTTATTTTACTTTCCTTATTTTTACAGTTGAGGGACGATAAATTTTGCAAGTTAAGTTGTAGCTGCTAATCTTACTTACTCTTTTAATAACAATTAATAGAAAATATAATAATTTTCAATGAATCACGCTCTGGATAATTGGCAGTATAATATTAACACTAATTTGATTTGCAGCATTCTGAAGAAATTTCCAATAAAATAATATTCAACAACAAGAAAACCAACAACAGTAATAACACACTCACCTAACAAGAAGAGTTTTACTTATTTATTTTAATTCTTTTGTATGAAAGTTTTACATTGCTTAGTTTTTAAGCAAGTGATCATTAGAAAAAAAATTACATATTTTTTATTGTATGCTTAAAAAATTAAATACATTACTACTGTATTGTTATTATTTTTAATGGCGATAACGGTAAAAAAAATAAAAAATTAAACTTGTTTTTATTTGCGTAGTTGTTGTAAAGGTGATTTCAGTATTTTTTTTTTTCTTATCTGATATACAATTGGGGTATTCACAAGGTGTGCTATCATGTTATATTGTCATAATGTTCTAACATTTTACAATGGTTTAAAAATATTGTTGTTGCTTTGTAAACAAAAAGTGTCTTAAATTAATAGAACTTTGCTTGCTATGTTTATTGTGCTGTCGTAATTAATCAGAAGAGAAAATTTTTTGTTTATTTACTTGAGTTTGCCATCGCAACATCTAAAATGTATTTTTCGCACAAACTGGCTATTATTTTAGTTTTTTCACTTATTGTGGAAAACAATATTAATTTTTATATTTGTTTTAAATCAGCTGATTTAAATTCAAAATAGCACACTGAATTATGAGGGGTTGTTCACAGCAGTCGTATTTTTTCATGTTATTATTTTTGCCCCTATTGCCGTTCTCAACTCAACTAAGTTTGGTCGTCTGTCAGTCAACCCGACTTTAACTCTACTACATATAAGTTGTGAATGGCAATACCGATTTATGAAAGACGACCAAATTATTAAAAAAGTTGTGAACCGTAATAGGGGCATTTAAGACATGACTTTATGACACCTTGTGAATCCCCCAAATAGCTTTTTCTGTAATTGTATGGGGATTGTATGGCGCTGTATGCCTGCTGATGGAGTTGATAATCTGGCGTTTATTGATGGTATCCAGCGCCGAAAAATGGGGTACACAAAGAAAAATTTTTAACATTATAATGACAAGTTTCAAAATGTAGCTTCTGTACATTTTGTAACTCGTTTCGAATAAAATCCCGAATTTAAATACTTTTTACCTTATATTTGAAAACGGTTGTTCTCGTATCGAAATACACAATAACCTCCGGACAATTGCCAACACCTTTTCAATGCTCGGACCTAAGCCCATAGAAATTGTAGAGGTATAAAATAATTGTTTACTCGGAAATGTTTAATTCTATTCCTTTCGGCATTTGTAATGTAAAGATCTTCACAACCGAGGACAATAAGCAAAAAATTATTACTTTTAAAAATTGGAAATTGCATAAAGCGTATCCTTTTAATAGAGAAACAAAAAATTTTGAAAAATACCAAAACTCTAAAAATTAACAGGAAATGACAAATATTTTTGTGATCTTCAAATTAATAAAATGCAACAATAACTCAATAAATATTATATTTTTTTATGTTTTATAGGTTGAAATCAGTCTATTATTTTAACTAGCCCTCATACAAATGACTATCGGCCATAAATGTTTAATTTATATATATAAACAAAAAAGTTGTTAGTAGGAATTTTGTGCAGATCGGTCCATAATAGACCATTGCTTTAAAAAACAACTCTCTTAAAAGATGTTGGCATTTAACACAAATATGTATGTTTTATATATGGTGAATTTCACGTCAAGTGACCCAATGTTAAAAATCGATTTCGATGAAATTTGCACCAAGGTTAGTACTATTGGATAGTAGGCAAGGGGGTTACTCTCTATTGCGATGCGAAAGCACATGCGATGCGATAACCGTACAATTTGTATGATTATCGCAATATGGAGACACAAATTTTTAGCTCTATCAGTCCAGAAGTGCCGGAGTTATAGGGGGTCAAATTTGGTCATACAGGGTTTTTTTAAAATGAGTGTAACTTTTCACCTATTGGTCCTAGCGAAAGTTGTCCAAAGGACTTTAGATAGCTATTTCTTCAATCATTTCAAAAATATTTTTTTTTAATTTAAAAATACCTTTTATTTAGTGTATTACAAATTATCAAGCACCCAGTAGTTCCCGAGATATAGGCCTATATATTTTCAACTTTACGGGCCCGCCCCCTCGAAAATAGGCGTGACCGCCAACAACATTTTTTTTCCTGGTATCTCCTCTAAAAGCCCTATTTAATTTTGTTTTTTTTTTTTTTGAGCAAAATCACTAAAATTACACTGAAGATTATTATGAACATCAGACAGACTCTGTAAATTATGGTAAGAATTGGTAATTAAATCAATTAAAATGGTAAAAATTAGACAACATTTCAAAATATTTAACATAAATTATGTTGGTCGTAAAATTGTCTTTCAAACAATATATCAAATACTAATAAAATTTGCACTAAGACAATAGAAAACACAGAATAAGGATATTCTAGTCTAGTTTCTGTATTTCTTATTACGCTTAGGTGAAGGGTATTTAAGATTCGGCACAGCCGAATATAGCACTCTTACTTGTTTTTTTTTTTCAAAATGGAGTTTTTTTTTATTTTTCCTCAAAAGAAACTATAGACCATTTCCTTTAAGAGCTTTGTGGTCACTTAGTGGGATGCAAGTGGGGTATCTATAAAAAAAATTTCCAACTCAAAGAAGAAAGTGTTTAAATTTTTACCATATGCACTATTTAAATTTTTTTTCCTATTTATTACTTATAATACTAAATAAGAATAATAATAATACTCTCAAGTGGACATCCCACCTATTGGCCGACGGAAGATTCACGATGTTATTGACTTTGGAGTAGTGAAAAATATCCCTGTAGAATGGATGCAAGTGGATCCTTCACTAGACTTGTCATCAGATCACTCTCCTATAGGGTAACCAGATTTGAAATACGGAAAAACAGTACATCTTATACAAAAAAACAGTACATTTTATTTTTTAACGAAAACATAACTCTTTATTCATGTAATAACATTTTTGTAATATTAATTTAATAAGCAACAAAAAAAATTTTAAAAATACGTAAAAATATGAGATCATAACATATATTATGAACGTTTTTGAAGAAGGTACATAGAAAATACAATTTAAATATTTTTGCTTTGCTTGTAATACAAAGTTTTAAATTTATTAGTGAACTTTAAATTTAATGTCAACTCAATTTTACTCCTTTTTAAATATTTTTTAGTTAGAATAATGCTGTTCCAATTTACATGGTGTAGAAATTTATTATATAAAAATCAAGAAGTATCATTTATTGAAAAAAATCCAAGTAACATTTTATCTTAACCCCCTATAACATGACTACTTAAATGTGCCATTAGCTTTTCGAAAAATGTATTTAAATACGTTGTATAAACAACGATATATTTATGAAATCCATTTTGTTTTTCTAATATTCTTCATGTTAATCTACAATGTTTAATGGTTAGAAATGCCTTTAGAGCAATGATGTCCATTTCATGAAACAATTGTTGTTGTATTCATTTCATATGGACAAACAAATTTTTTTGGACACCAATGCTTTAGAGCCATTAACACTGATCTCATAATCAACTTTAAAGTAGATTAAACCCCGATAAATAAATCCTTTTTTTAATAAAGCAATACAATGAACATAAATTTGTTTTTATCAATATTTTTTTCAATTTTAATATAAATAAGCTTTTAACGAAAAAACAGTACAACGTGTAAAAAACAGTACATTTGCGTACTGTTTTTGGTCTTGTGCATAAAACAGTACATTTGAAAATAAACTGTACGCGTACTGCTAAAATCAGTACGTCTGGCACCCCTACTCTCCTACTATTATTTCAATGCATTTCCCTCAAGTGTGTGGTTCTCCATTTATGAACATGACTAAGACCCGAGTAAGTTGGATAAAATACAAAAAGTATTTAAGTTCTCATTGCACGGAAAATGTTGTGTTGAGAACTACCGACGATATTGATGAGTCGATTGGCAACTTTACCGAGGACCTTCGACGAGCTGTGCATTACGCTTCCACTTATCACGTTGAATGTAGAAATAGGACAAACAGAACTTATTTATCTGAACTCGAACATCTCCTATCAGAAAAAAGAAGAACGAGAAGAGAGTGGCAAATTCACAGGTCTCCTGAACTGAAAGCTAGGCTACGGGTATGCAGAGATATACTAAGACATTTCTTAGAAACCCAAAGAACGGCCTCACTTAGATCTTACTTGGAGGGTCTTGATAGTACCCCACAATCTGACTACTCGTTATGGAGGGCGGCAAGAGGTTTAAAAAGACCAGTGAGAGGAAAACCTCCTTTGCGAAATCCGACTGATGACTGGGCTAGAAATGATTCCGAGAAAGGGACATTATTTGTTAACCATTTGAGAAATGTGTTTACTATAAGCAACTCAAATAACGTATCTGATTTGCCACCACTTGTTATAAGACCTCCTGTACCTCTAAGATTAAACTTTCGTGATGTCCAAAACGCTATTGGTACTCTGAACCTTAGAAAGGCTCCAGGTATGGATAAAATCAGCAATAAAATGCTTGTGGAGTTACCTCGTGTAGCAAGAAAGATTATCCCTTTATCTTCAACGCTATTTTACGCCTAGAATACTATCCTGCAGATTGGAAGGTGTCTATGATCACTATGATTCCTAAGTCAGGGAAGGACCACACCAAAGTGGAGTCATATAGGCCAATTAGCCTACTGCCGACAATTTCTAAACTGTTCGAAAAATTGTTAATGACTAAGTTGACTCCAATTCTGAATGACACTGAATGTATTCCAAATCATAAATTCGGATTCAGAGCTAAACACAGTACCATCGAACAAACTCACAGATTGGTAAATGTGATAAGAGGGTCGTTTGAAGATAAAAAATACTGCTCCGCCCTTTTCATTGATGTGTCCCAAGCGTTCGACAAAGTTTGGCATGACGGTTTAATGCACAAAATTAAATTAACTCTGCCTGCTAACGCCCATAAACTCATGGAAAGTTATTTATACGGTCGCAAATTTAAAATCAAAGAAGGCAATTTTTTAAGTACCGCTCAGCCAATTGAATCAGGTGTTCCACAGGGTAGCATACTGGGTTCTACTTTATATTTGATTTATGCCGTCAGACACCAAAATCCACACGTCAACTTTTGCAGACGATACAGCCTTTATCAGCGTCCATAAGGACCACCAAGTTGCATCACAGAATTTGCAGAATTATGTTTATAAACTAGAGAATTGGCTATAGCTTTGGAAAATCAGGGTAAATGAACAAAAATGTATTCATATCACTTTCACATTGTGAAAAGAAACTTGCTCGTTCATCAAAATAAATAATCAAATTATTCCTCAACATAATGAAGCCAAATACCTCGGCATTCACTCGACCGCAGCGTTACCGTTGGCAAATTTAAGAAAGTCGCACAAAAAGGGGATTTCTTAAAAATAAGTCGCTCAAAAAGGTTTTAAAATGGGGCACCACTTTTAAAAAGATGGAAAATAAACAAAACAAAAATAAAAATCGTATATTTTTTATTTAAATGTTGTATATGATGTATGTTTTCATATATGTACATATATTCAACAATTTATTAATTTTTAAACATAAGTTTCATATAATAAAAAACTAATATGTATCAAGTAAAACAAAAAAAGTACACAAAAAGTGGCAAGGCATCTGTAAAAGGGTAAAATTGCGACTTTAGTCGCAACAACGGTAACGCTGCTCGACCGCCGTTTAACTTGGAAGTCTCATATTGAAGCGAAACTTGCACAGATGAGAGCAGTGCAACTTAATTGGCTAATTGGCAGAAATTCTTCACTAAAGTTGGATTGCAAACTATTGTTGTAAAGCCAATCTGGTGCTATGGAATTCAATTATGGGGCACTGCCTCAGCATCAAACATTGAAAAAATTGAAAGGGGTCAAAATAAAATTCTACGTATAATTACTGCAGTTCCATGGTATGTTAAAAATTCTCGAATATACAAAGATCTAGGCGTGCCATTAGTAAAAGTCGAATTTACAAAATATGCGTCAAAGTACGTCAGCAAACTTGAACACCATCTAGGGGTGCCAGACGTACTGTTTTTAGCAGTACACGTACTGTTTTTCTTCAAATGTACTGTTTTATGCACAAGACTCAAAACAGTACGCAAATGTACTGTTTTTTAAACCTTGTACTGTTTTTTGTACTGTCTTTTCGTTAAAAGCTTATTTATATTAAAAAAATATTGATAAAAAAATGTTCTATACACTGATTGCTTTATTAAAAAAAGGATTTATTTATCGGGGTTTAATCTACTTTAAAATTGATTAGGAGATCAGTGTTAATGGCTCTAAAGCATTGGTGTCTAAAAAACTTTGTTTATATGAAATGAATACAACAACAATTGTTCCATGAAATGGAAATCATTGCTGTATAGACATTTCAGACCATTAAACGTTGTAGATTAACATGAAGAATATTAAAAAAACAAATTGGATTTCAGAAATATATCGTTGTTTATACAACGTATTAAATACATTTTTCGAAAAGCTAATGGCACATTTAAGTAGTCATGTTATAGGGGGTTAAGATAAAATGTTACTTGGATTTTTTTCAATAAATGATACTTCTTGATTTTTAAATAACAAATTTCTACACCATGTAAAATGGAACAGCATTATTCTTACTAAAAAATATTGAAAAAGGAGTAAAATTTAGTTGACATTAAATTTAAAGTTCACTTTTGTAAACTAATAAATTTAAAACTTTGTATTACAAGCAAAGCAAAAATATTGTAATCTAAAAGGACTTTGATGATATAAAAGATACAATTTGTCATTTAAATTTTATTTTCTATGTACATACCTTCTTCAAAAACGTTCATAATATATGTTATGATATCATATTTGTTTTTTTGCTTATTAAATTAATATTACAAAAATGTTATTACATGAATAAAGACTTATGTTTTAAAATGTACTGTTTTTTTTAATTGTACTGTTTTTTTGTGTAAGATGTTTTTTCCGTATTTCAAATCTGGCTACCCTAACACCATCCAACCCCACTTGCACGAGACATCCTTACTTTAGTGGCCACAATCGGTTGAGAAGGAGGGATACCCTTGCTTTAACTCAAGCGCAAAACAGATGACTGGATCAGTTGATGTGAAATTTTTTTTAGTATCATAAAAATTTTTGTCTAGCACTGGCTGGGCTTATTATTTTCTTTTTAGTATTAAGATTTGAATACTTATTGTCATTTCAATATATGAAGATTCAATAAAAAAAAAATAATAAATAATTTAACAAAATTGATATATAAATGAAAATGATACATGTGCCAATATTGAAAAATCCTATTCTTGAGTTAAAAAATAATGTTTTTGATATCCCACTCGCATCCCACTAAGTAATTAAAATTGCCTTAAAGTAAATTGTATAAGCTTTCTTAAAAAAAAGGGCCCAAATTGAAAAAAAATTTAAAAAAAAAAATATTTAAAAAAAAACAGAACACCGACTTCGTATAGTACAGATCCCTGTATTGCCGGCCTACGGCCGGACGGAAGAATTTTCTCCTCCATGGTATACAGAACACCGGCTTCGCATAGTACAGAATTCCTGTATTGCCGGCCTACGGCCGGGCTGAAGAATTTTTTTCTCCATAGTATACAGAACACCGGCTTCGCATAGTACAGATTTCCTGTATTGCCGGCCTAGGCAGAAGGATTTTCTCCTCCATGATATACAGAACACCGGCTTCCTTGTATTGCCGGTAGGGTAGCCAGATTTGAAATACGGAAAAACAGTACATCTTATACAAAAAAACAGTACAATTCAAAAAAAAAAAAACAGTACATTTTATTTTTTAACAAAAACATAACTCTTTATTCATGTAATAACATTTTTGTAATATTAATTTAATAAGCAACAAAAAAATTGTTAAAAATACTTAAAAATATGAGATCATAACATATATTATGAACGTTTTTGAATAAGGTACATAGAAAATACAATTTAAATGACATATTGTATCTTTTATATCATCAAAGTTCTTTTAGATTACAATATTTTTGCTTTGCTTGTAATACAAAGTTTTAAATTTATTAGTTTTTGTAAATCAATCTGTATATGTATTAATTTACATTACGAAAGTGAACTTTAAATTTAATGTCAACTCAATTTTACTCCGTTTTCAATCTTTTTTAGTAAGAATAATGCTGTTCCATTTTATATGGTGTAGAAATTTATTATTTAAAAATCAAGAAGTATCATTTATTGAAAAATGTCCAAGTAACATTTTATCTTAACCCCCTATAACATGACTACTTTAAAATTAAATGTGCCATCAGTTTTTCGAAAAATGTATTTAAATACGTTGTATAAACAACGATATTTTTATGAAATCCAATTTGTTTTTTTATTAATCGTCATGTTAATCTACAATGTTTAATGGTTAGAAATGCCTTTAGAGCAATGATGTCTATTTCATGAAACAATTGCTGTTGTATTTTGGACAAACAAATTTTTTTGGACACCAATGCTTTAGAGCCATTAACACTGATCTCCTAATCAACTTTAAAGTGGATTAAACCCCGATAAATAAATCCTTTTTTTAATAAAGCAATACACGGAATAAAAATTTTTTCTTATCAATATTTTTTAAATTTTAAAATAAATAAGCTTTTAACGAAAAAACAGTACAAAAAAACAGTACAAGGTGTAAAAACAGTACATTTGCGTACTGTTTTGAGTCTTGTGCATAAAACAGTACATTTGAAAAAAAACAGTACGCGTACTGCTAAAAACAGTACGTCTGGCACCCCTAAATTGCCGGCCTATGGCCGTGTGAAAGGATTTTCTCCTCTATGGTATATAGAACATCGGCTTCGCATAGTACAGATTGCATTTTTTTATGGTGAAATGTCATAATATTTCTTTAATATCTTCGGATTTATATTACCTACATGGTCATGTTATACCTTAAATTTAATTATTATTACTATAATGTACATATATGCTTACATATAATTGTGAAATAAAAAGCGTTCTGTAAAAGGAAACCAAAAAAATTGGGAGTTAATTCATTTTTGTTGGGACTTATTTCATTGGGAGTAAATTTATTTTTATTGGGATTTATTTTTACTTTTTGAAATAAGTCCCAAAAAACTGGGACTTCTTTCATTTTGCCTTTGGAAGTTATTTAATTTTTTTCAGTTGGGCGTTATATCATTTTTCATGGGACTTATTTCATTGGAACTTATTTCATTTGGGAGTTATTGCACTGTACCGTATAATTCTTTTAATCTATCCCCCTTATTCATAAAACTTGTCAAAGGTTTACAACAGGCTTATAAAGCAAACTTTGTATGGATATTTGCTTTATAAGCCTGTTATAAACCCTTGAAAAGTTTAAACCCGGTGTGCTTTGCTACCCCCCCCCCCCCCCCCCCCTCGTCATAAAATAAAGTAAAACGTATTTATATATTTACAAACATTTACTTATTTAATTTTAATGTATTTATTGCAATGCTTTAGGCTAGACCATGCCTCTTTGTCCACTTACGTAGTCAAGAATTTATTATTTCGTAAGAATATCCTGTTGTGAAAATTTAATGACGATCGGTCCAGTAGTTAAGACTATATTACGATGTTTAATTTTCCTAAAAAGGGGCGTGGTCCCACTCACTTTTCTTCTGGTACGTATTCCTAATTATGCCAATACCATATGTACCAAATATCACCGACGAATGTCAAAAAATGCCCAAAATATGGCGGGTTAAAATTGTGGGTTATATAGGCGGTGCCACCCTCGTTTGTACAATCAAAACTTCATATAGCCTATTTTTCCTTCCAGAGTCACAGTAACATGCTGTAAAAATTTCAGGCAGATTGGTCCAAGGGTTTGGCCTCCTATTAAGCACAAACATACAGACACACATTCATTTATATATATATATAGATTAAAAGCAATATAATTTAAGGTGAAATGGGGCGAAAAATTGGGATTTGGTAATAAAAAATGTATGTAGTTAAAAAGTATATAAAACTTTAGGTAAATACATATTACAAAAAAAGTATTTTGTATAGCAAACATTGTTAGTGGTATAAGTAAGTATCTGAATTAAAAAAAGGGGGCGATGAAGTAGGCGTAGTTCATAGTTATATGGCGACGTTAACAGTATTAAGAGCAATATACTACCAAATAAAAAAAATACGTTGGAATGGACAAATTTGTATAGAGAATAAAACTTTAAAAAATTTGGCGTGAAAAGGGGCGTGAAAGGGGCGTGGCTTAAGAAATCTTTATTTTTACCTCGCCTGGAGCATATAATGTGTATACAATTTGAAGTAAATCTGTTAAAAACTATATGGGAGCAATTACATAATTTTTAAAAAGTGGGCGTAAAAATGGGCGTGATCAAAAAAAGTACCCTATTAATCATACCAAAGTCCCAAAAATATCGGTCCAGAGGTTTGGTCTCCAATTACAATATTTTAAAAAAATGGGCGTAAAAGTGGGCGTGGTAAAAAAAAAGTACCCTATTATTCCTTCCAGAGTCATAGTAACATGCTGTGAAAATTTCATCAAAATCGGCTCAGCCGTTTTGGAGTCTATACGTTACATACATACATACATATATACATACATTGAATTTTATATATATAGATTAAATTTTTTTTGAAAGCCGTTGTCATGGTTTTCAAAACGAGATATCGAACTCTTAAATGGGTTGTGTAGCTCCGAAGATATTTACAGAAAACTTATGTTATTAACGATCCAATATCAAAATTTTAAAACTTTCGAAATGTTGCGTTCAAAAATCAGAGTTTTCGGTTTATTTACAAAATATTTACATCATTCGATAACACAAGATATTTCGCGCTTACTAAGGTCCAACAATGTACAATAAGTTAAAAATAATATTATATTATCAATCGATGATAAAAAAACTTTATGTACTCTAGCATTTAAGATATCTACATTTTGTGCACATTTTTGAGTTTTTTTCAAACGCCGATAAAAAATAACAGTACATTAAAACAAATTGCTCGAAGCGCTTGAC
This sequence comes from Bellardia pandia, assembly GCA_916048285.2. Lineage (NCBI taxonomy): Eukaryota > Metazoa > Arthropoda > Insecta > Diptera > Calliphoridae > Bellardia > Bellardia pandia. Next base: position 58,014,367 of record OU696530.1, read on the forward strand.
CGGACTCTACGTGATTTTCGAGGAAACTAAAAACCGATGGGAGGCGCTCTTATTCTTTTTGTTGGTGATTTCCGTCAAACTTTGCCCGTTATTCCAAGATCAATGCCCGTAGATAAGCTGAACGCATGCTTGAAAGCTTCATATTTATGGAACCGAGTAGAGAAAATCACGCTATCGAACAACATGCGTGTGTATTTGTTTCAAGACCCGTCTGCCCAAACATTCTCAAAACAACTTTTTGACATCGGAAATGGAAAAATTACAATTAATCGCTCCATGAACGAGATTTCGTTCCCGCCTTACTTCTGTCAAATGCAAATAAATATTCAAACCGTTATCGACAAGATATTCCCAAGTCTAACAATCTTCTACAAAATTTGGGATTGGCTCTGGGAACGTGCCATTTTGGCAGCAAAAAATTATGATGTCAACAAGCTCAATAAGCAAATTCAATTGAAACTGCCTGGCAAATTTTATTTATTTATTTATTTATTAATCAAATAAAAATCGATCGACACAGTAATGGATGAAGAACAAGCCGTCAATTATCCCACTGAATTTTTGAATTCATTGGAACCACCCGGAATGCCACCGCATCTGCTAACATTAAAGGTTGAATCACCGGTAATTCTTATTCGCAACTTTAACGCACCAAAGTTATGCAACGGAAACAGATTGACCATAAAAAACTGCTCACCAAATTTAATCGAAGCAACAACCATCGGTGGTAGATTTAAAGGCGAAGACGTACTTATTCCACGAATTCCGATGATTTCCACCACTTCTCTTTGCGTCTTGCCTTTGCTATTATCATCAATAAAGCACAAGTCCAATCATTGACTATTGGTGGCTTAATTTTGGAAAATTCATGTTTTTCACACGGCCAGTTGTATGTGGCTTGCTCAGTTGGCACGCCAAAAAAAACAAAAAACATTGTCTATCCGCTGGCCTTAAATAGATGATTAAGCCCATATCTGCACCACATGTAAGTTATTTTGTAACAAAACTTTATGATAGGTATTCCATAAATTTTAATATAAAGGCGGTAAATTTCGTGAAAAGCTCAATTTAAATCGTGTGGAAATACAACACTCATGTTTGCTTAAGGCCAGCAACGCGGACCAGATCAGCTAGTACATATATAAAATTGAATGTATGTATGTAATGTATGGACTCCAAAACGGCTGAGCCGATTTTGATGAAATTTTCACAGCATGTTACTGTGACTCTGGAAGAATAATAGGCTATATGAAGTTTTGATTGTACAAACGGGGGTGGCACCGCCCATATAACCCAAAAATTTTAATCGCCATATTTTGGGAATTTTTTGACCTACGTCAATGATATGTGGTACATATGGTATTGGCATAATTAGGAATACGTACCAGGACAAAGTGGATGGGGACACGCCCCTTTTTAGGAAAATTTTAAATCGTAATATAGTCTTAACTACTGGACCGATCGTTATTAAATTTTCACAATAGGATATTCTTAAAAAATAATAAATTCTTGACTACGTAAGTGGACAAAGGGGCATGTCCTCGCCCACTAAACTAAAGCATTGCAATAAATACATTAAAATTAAATAAATAAATGTTTGTAAATATATATGTATGTATATATACGTTTTATTTTATTTATTTAAACACGTGCGAGACTGTTGAAAACCGTCTATATCTTGGATATCTTATATGGATATATTTTGGAATTAATTTGCGGAATATTCCAGCCGTAGAATCGAAATTTTTCACCAATACGTATATTTTGGTTCTTTTCTCCGTTTATTAAAGTACCCCTCGTTATATTCCTGTACCTTTTTCTGCCTATTCCGTCGTAATCGTCTCTAGTGAATGTATTAACGTCATTAAGACAGTCTTTCAAAGGATCAACAAATTTTCCCTTCTGATCTGTACCAAACAACATAACAATCGGATGCTCCCCAATAGATCTATGAACCGTATTGTTTAAGGTGTACTCGACTTGTTCAATTACATGATCCCAAAATACTGACTTTTCAACATTAACTAGTTTCGCCCACATTGGCCCTATCGAACCTCTCGACCTTACCGTTCGCTTGGAGTGAACCCGTAGCTATTAAAGTGTGAACAATATTATTTTCCCTTAAAAACTCTGCAAAGTCTTTCGAAGTAAAACAAGTTCTCCGATCACTAATTATGCACCTCAGTCGATTATATGACCTAAAGTAATATTTCAATGCTAGATTGACCTCTTTCGTATTAGTTGTTTTCGCCGGATATAAACGTATAAATTTTGTGCTAGAATCTATAACAACTAAAATGTGCTTAAGCGGTCTACCATTATCCACAGGCCCATAATGGTCAATATGGATAACATCAAAGGGTTTATCGAACTTTGGTACACTATTCACATAACCTTCCTCTTTTCCATGTTTCGATGAATACACTATACAATTCATGCAATTTTGTATATGTTTAGTTGCCTTTATCTTCGGAAACCAATAACTTTTTAAAATAAGATCAGTCATCTTATCAGTGCCAATATGTCCCATTTCATCATGATACTTATATAAAATGTGTTCTTCCATTTCCTCGGGAACATAAAATAGTAAATTACCGTCCCTCGTTTTTCTATACAGAACACCATTTCTCATTTCGTACAGACTATGTTCGTTTATTTGAAGCTTCTCCTTTAAGTCTTTCATCTTGGCATCTCTATTTTGGCAAATTATTAAGTTCTCCTCGAAGATCCCACTACTATCATCCACTATCATAATGTTTGTGCACCTACTAAGTGCGTCCACATGTTGCATTCTTTTTCCCGACCTATGTTCTAACTCGTAGTCATAATTCTGGAGCTCCAAAGCCCATCGTGCTATCCTTGGATTCAGTTCCTTCCTGTTCAATGTCATAGCGAGAGAGTTGCAGTCAGTCACGATCTTAAGTTTCTTACCCTGGAGGTAAATGCGAAATCGTTTCAATGCATAAATTATGGCTAATGTCTTCAATTAAAAACTGTGATATTTTGACTCTGCGTCGGTCGTGGAACTTGCCATCCCCCTTCTTCTGGAGCAACACTGCCCCAAAGCCTAGTGTACTAGCATCGCAATGAAATTCAGTATCACTGTTTGGGTCGTACAATGCAAGCACTGGTGAATCCGTTAACTTCCTTTTAAGCTGCTCAAAAGCCTCCAATTCTTTTTCCCCAAAGAAAAATGTTCCATCCTTTTTTGTCAAATCATTAAAGGCTTTGCCAACATTGAAAAATCCTTCACAAAGCGTCGAAAATAAGAACAAAGTCCCAAAAAACTTTGTACTGAATGCTGTTTATCTGGAACCGGAAAGTCCTCTATAGCCTTTAGGCCCTTATCGTCAGCTCTTATACCTCAACCATCTATTGTATATCCTTAGTATTTGACCGAAGTTTGCAAAAATTCGCACTTATCGTTTCTTAACTCTAAATTCTTATCAACAAGTCTTATGAAAACTTCCCTCAAAACCTGAAGATGTTCCTCAAGATTATCCGTTGCTACCATAATATCGTCCAAATAAATTATTACATTATCATTTCTAACCATATCAGCGGAAATCCTATTTACGAATCTTTGAAAAACAGACGGAGCATTTTTCAGTCCGAATGGCGGCTGAATTTCAGTTTATGGGGGACACCCCTAGAGAAAAAATCTAAATATGCCATCCCCTTCAGAATGTTCCCAGGAGTACGAAAATCATAATGAAAAAGGGGGCTCACGCCCCCTATGGGCGTGGCAGTCGAAAAACGACCCGGCCCACCTACGTAGACAATATGGGTATCAAATGAAAGCTAATGTCTTCACGATTCCAAAAATAGCCATAGTTGCCAGATCGGGCGGTTTTTGCAGCCGATACGTTAAATAGGGGCGGGGGTGAAAAACGACCCATGCCACCTACTTAGGCAATATTGGTATCAAATGAAAGGAAATGTCTTCACGATTCCAAAAATACCCGTAGTTGCCAGATCGTCCAGAATTTGAGGAAGATATGTTAATTTTTATAAAATGGGGGAAGGACTTTTTTTGTTTATTTCTTTTTAGCTCGGCCAGAGGCCGAGCACTCGAGATCCCTGCCGTCTAGAATTAAGACATACTGGAGTTAAAAACCCCTAAGCCCGGCCGTAGGCCGGTCACGCACCCCAAATTTTGCCAAAATGGCCATATCGGCTACAAAAACCGCCCGATCTGGCAACTATGGCTATTTTTGGAATCGTGAAGACATTAGCTTTCATTTGATACCCATATTGTCTACGTAGGTGCGCCGGGTCGTTTTTCGACTGCCACGCCCATAGGGGGCGTGAGCCCCCTTATTCATTATGATTTTCGCACTCCTGGGGTCATTTAAGGGGGCGTGGCATTTTTTTTCCCCCGGGGGTGTCCCCCATAAACTGAAATTTTGCCCGAATGGCATTCTCAAGAACTTATATTGTCCCAACGGCGTTACAAAAAATGTAAACTTAATAGAATCGGGATGAACAAACACATGAAAGAAACCATTCTTCAAATCCAATTTTGTAAAATATCTCTTTTCAGAAAGTCTATCCAAAAGGTCATCGATTAAAGGGATCGGATAACTGTTCTTAGCTGTCACCTTGTTCAAAACTCGGTAATCTACACACATTCTCAGTTCCCCTGTCTTTTTTCTAACTAAAACGATAGGTGAAACAAATTCCGATTCGCTCGGCCTTATAAATCCTTTTCGCAAATACTCATCTAACAATTTCTGTAATTCAGATCGTTCAGTATATGATATCCTTCTAGGATTGCAATTCAAAAGTTTATCATCATTCAAATTTAATTTAATTTCGCTATATACATTGGGTTTAGAAGGACGTTCGAGTCGTACATAATAATCGTTATATAAATTCAATAATTTTTCATGCTACTATAATCGATTCCGTCTCCTACAATTAATGTAAAATTATTCTCTTCATCCAAATTAATTGATAGAATTACCTTCTCTAAACTGTCAATTTCATCAACGTCAGGACAAATATCCCCGTTACCTAATCCCAGATTTCCTTTTTTCAAGAAATCCTTTCCTAAAACACATTCAAATACCATTGATTCATCAGAAACTACTAAAAATTCCATTTCTATAACTTGTTCATTCAGAACCAGAAAACATTTGAATTTTCCATAAGCATTCAATTTTGATTTATTAATTCCAAACAATGCATAAGTACAACATAAAAGTTCATTCATATTAATTCTATTCAATATACTTGACTTCTTCACAAAACTCACTGGACTACCGGAATTGATCAGGCATTCTAGGAAAAAATTATCATTAATTCTAGAATTGCCAAAATGGGCTTAGATGTACTCTCAAGCGGGCATCCCACTTACTGGCCGACGGACCGACGGAAGATTCCCGATGTTATTGACTTCGTAGTGAAAAATATCCCTGTAGAATCGATACAAGTGGAGCCTTCATTAGACTTGTCTTCAGATCAATGCGTTTCCTTCAAGGGAATGGCTCTCCATTTCGGGACATATCTAAAACCAGAGTAAGTTGGATAAAGTATAAAAAGTATTTAAGTTCCCACTGCACGGAAAATGTAGTGTTGAGAACTACCGAGGATATTGATGGGTCGATTGGCAAGTTTACTGAGGACATACGAAGAGCTGTACATCACGCCTCCACATATGACGTTAAGTGCAGAAGTGGGACAAACAGAACTTATTTCGCTGAACTCGATCATCTCCTGTCAGAAAAAAGAAGAGTTAGAAGAGAGTGGCAAATTCACAGGTCTCCTCAACTGAAAGCTAGGCTATGAGAATGCAGAGATATACTAAGAAATTTCTTAGAAATCCAAAGAACGGCCTCACTTAGATCTTACTTGGAGGGTCTTGATAGTACCCCACAAACTGACTATTCGTTATGGAAGGCGACACGAGGTTTAAAAAGACCAGTTAGAGGAAAGCCTCCTCTGCGAAATCCGACTGGTGACTGGGCTAGAAATGATTCCGAGAAGGGGACTTTATTTGTTAATCATTTGAGAAAAGTGTTTACTATAAACAACTCAAATAATGCATCTGATTTGCCTCCACTCGTTATTAGACCTCCTGTACCTCTAAGACTTAGCTTTAATGATGTTCAAAGCGCTATTGGTACTCTGAATCTTAAAAAAGCTCCAGGTATGGATAAAATCAGCAACAAAATGCTTGTGGAGTTACCTCTTGTAGCTAGAAGAATTATCCTCTTTATTTTCAATGCTATTTTACGCCTAGAATACTATCCTGCAGATTGGAAGGTATCTATGATTACCATGATTCCTAAGCCAGGGAAGGACCCCACTAAAGTAGAGTCATATAGGCTAATTAGTCTACTGCCGACAATTTCAAAACTGTTTGAAAAATTGTTAATGGCTAAGTTGATTCCAATTCTGAACGACACTCAATGGATCCCAAATCACCAATTCGGGTTCAGAGCTAAACACAGTACCATCGAACAAACACACAGATTGGTAAATGTGATAAGACGGTCGTTTGAAGATTAAAAATACTGTTTCGCGCTTTTCATTGATGTTTCCTAAGCGTTCAACAAAGTCTGGCATGAAGGTTTAATGCATAAAATAAAATTTTCTCTGCCTGGTAACACCCACAAACTTATGAAAAGTTATTTATATGGTCGCAAATTTACAATCAAAGAAGGCGATTTTTAAACCCCGCTCAGCCAATTGAAGCAGGAGTACACCAGGGTAGCATACTGGGTCCAACTTTATATTTGATTTATGCATCCGATATGCCGTCAGACCCCATAATACATACTTCAACTTTTGCAGATGATACAGCCTTTATTAGCGTTCATAAGGACCATCAAATAGCATCACAGAATTTGCAGAAATATGTTTATAAACTCGAGAATTGGCTTGAGCTTTGGAAAATCAGGGTTAACGAACAGAAATGTATTCATATAACTTTCACATTGCGAAAAGCTACCTGCTCGTTCATCAGAATAAATAATTAAATTATCCCGCAACACAATGAAGTCAAATACCTCGGAATCCACCTCGATCGTCGTTTAACTTGGAAGTCGCATATCGACGCAAAACTTACTCAGATGAGATTAAAAGCAGTGCAACTTAATTGGCTAATCGGCAGAAATTCTACATTAAAGTTGGATTGCAAACTTTTGTTGTACAATGCAATTCTAAAGCCAATCTGGTGTTATGGAATTCAATTATGGGGTACTGCCTCAGCATCAAACATTGAAAAAATTCAAAGGGGTCAAAATAAAATCCTACGTATAATTACTGCAGCTCCATGGTATGTTAAAAATTCTCGAATCCACAAAGATCTAGGCGTGCCATTAGTAAAAGTCGAATTTACAAAATATGCGTCAAAGTACGTCAGCAAACTTGAACACCATCCAAACCCACTTGCACGAGACATCATTAACTTTAGTGGATACAATCGGTTGAGAAGGAGGGATACCCTTGCTTTAACTCAAGCGCAAAACAGATGACTGGATCAGTTGATGTGAAATTTTTTTAGTATCATAAAAATTTTTGTCTAGCACTGGCTGGGCTTATTATTTTCTTTTTAGTATTAAGATTTGAAAACTTATTGTCATTTCATGATATGAAGATTCAATAAATAAATAAAAGCTAAAAAAAAAAAAAATTGAACAGCTGCTTTTCGTTCAGGACAGGCTGCTACGCGGTGCTCAAGGCTTCCACATCCAATGCAGGAACCCATCTGGCGTTTCGGCTTTTACATTCGGCTGCATAGTGCCCAAAAGAGTTGCAATTATAACATCTCAGCTTTTTCACTTTCTCTTCACCAAGCTGTTGCTTTAAATTAATTTTTGAAAAAGCCTGCAGAAGTTGGGCTTTGTTAGTATAACACTGCAAACTAGCCTAAGCTCTAAGCTGCTCATCAGCTATGTCCTTGATGGTGTTATCGATCAACTCGTCATCGGCAAGACAATTTTATCATTGTAGTGATACGTGATTCAAACTTTCGTCGCATTATTAATTTATTTTCCTTTGTGCAAAAAATTTCCTTCATTTCAACCAGTATTTCTTCCGAGCTCTCGTATACGAAATTTGGTTTCGAGTGCAAGCATGTCTGAGCTCTTCCTTTCAACTTGCACATTAATAATGCCTTCGCTGTATTTTCATCCACACAATATACATACATATGTACGTCAACTATACTTTTGAAGTAAGTAATCCATTATTCTGGCACTAACCCACCATCGTAATCTGGTAACATTTTTAATATGCTAAAAGATGCACTCAGCTTATTTCTGGTCGTATTTGAGCAGATTCCTTCATCATTTGATGCACACACACTCAATGTATCTTTGTCCCTATCATTTTCAACAGCATTTTCCACAGTTTTATTTTCACGTGTTTTACTATATGAAATAACGCGATCTTTTTTAACAAATCATTTTCTTTTCCTAACAACTCTTTTTCACGCTTCCAAGAAGCTCAAAATCGTTTTTTTCTTTCATTTGTGGTAGATTTCGATCATTTGTCTCTCGTTCTATTTCGCACTCATTTGTCTGACGTCTATCAGCAACACAATTTCCAGCATTTTCATTCATATCGTCACTTTGTTCAATCATATCGTCTCCTGGGTATTCCCCTCTTTTTTCCATGGCAAGACAAACAAAAATGTTCACAAATTTCTTAAGTTTTTTGTTTAAAATTTTTATTTTCAATCAGTTTTGTTTTTCAATTTAATTTATTTAATTTTCTTTATAATAGGTAGCTTTCTATCGCCCATGTTCTGAAAAACGCAAAACGCTTAAAATTGCCGTTTTCAATATGAATCTGTATTTGAAAACGCCAATTTTAAGCGTTTTGCGTTTTTTAGAACATGACCGTATATTTTTTCACTTCACCGTATTTGATTAAAAAAAATAATTATTTCGGTATCCCACTTCTGAGATTTTAGGCGCTTTGAAAATAAAACAAGTGTCTTTTGACAACAAGTTTATTAATGAATGCTCTTTCAAGTTGGTTGATCTAGGCTAGATGCCAACTTATCCCTTTTCGGGCTAGATTTAACCCGATTTTAGTCACTCAAAACGCGAAAAAAGAAAATTGGCCCTAAACTAAAAAACGCGGAAATCTAGCACGTTTTACTTTTATCTTTTAGCCCGTTATTACTTTTAGCTTGATAGCCATATTATAGCCATTTTAGTTTTTTCGTACTTTTTCTTCCTTTTCTTCTATGTACATATATATGATTGAATGTATGTATGTACATATGTATGTATGTATGTATGTATGTATGTAACGTATAGACTCCAAAACGGCTGAGCCGATTTTGATGAAATTTTCACAGCATGTTACTGTGACTCTGGAAGGAATAATAGGGTACTTTTTTACCACGCCCACTTTGACGCCCACTTTTTTAAAATATTGTAATTGGAGACCAAACCTCTGGACCGATATTTTTGAAATTTTCACAGCATTTAACTGGGACTCTGTTATGATTAATAGGGTACTTTTTTTTACCACGCCCATTTTTACGCCCACTTTTTAAAAATTATGTAATTGCTCCCATATAGTTTTTAACAGATTTACTTCAAATTGTATACACATTATATACTCCAGGAGAGGTAAAAATAAAGATTTCTTAAGCCACGCCTCTTTCACGCCCCTTTTCACGTCAAATTTTTGAAAGTTTTATACTTTTTGTTCTCTATACAAATTTCTTCATTCCAACGTATTTTTTTATTTGGTAGTATATTGCTCTTAATACTGTTAACGTCGCCATATAACTATCGCCCCCTTTTTTTAATTTAGATACTTATACCACTAACAATGTTTGCTATACAAAATACTTTTTTTGTAATATGTATTTACCTAAAGTTTTATATACTTTTTAACTACATACATTTTTTTATTACCTAATCCCCATTTTTCGCCCCATTTCACCTTAAATTATATTGCTTTTAATCTATATATATATATAAATGAATGTGTGTCTGTATGTTTGTGCTTAATAGGAGGCCAAACCCTTGGACCAATCTGCCTGAAATTTTTACAGCATGTTACTGTGACTCTGGAAGGAATAATAGGCTATATGAAGTTTTGATTGTACAAACGGGGGTGGCACCGCCCATATAACCCGCCATATTTTGGGCATTTTTTGACGTACGTCGGTGATATTTGGTACATATGGTATTGGCATAATTAGGAATACATACCAGGAGAAAAGTGAGTGGGACCACGCCCCTTTTTAGGAAAATTAAACATCGTAATATAGTCTTAACTACTGGACCGATCGTCATTAAATTTTCACAACAGGATTTTCTTACGAAATAATAAATTCTTGACTATGTAAGTGGACAAAGGGGCATGGTCTCGCCTAAAGCATTGCAATAAATACATTAAAATTAAATAAATAAATGTTTGTAAATATATAAATACGTTTTATTTTATTCTATGACGAGGGGGGGGTAGCAAAGCACACCGGGTTTAGCTAGTATAATAATATAGAAATAATGCTATTGGTAATAACCCATTTCTTAAACTGTCCGGTTTTGCCATACACATATTGACATATCCGTACTCAAACGCAGAAGTTGAGAGGAGTTTTAGTGTCATGAATTTATTCAAAAATAAAATTAGAAACAAAATGTCATAAAATACGTGTAACAGTTTAATACACATTAAATGTAGCCTAAAAAGAGATAATGTATGTATGTTGTTCAAACTACAAAATACCTGAGGAAGCGTGCGCAAAAATTAATTGGAATGAAACATATAAAAAATCTAAATATTTTATTGAAAATTATGATGAACAAGAAATCGAAATTTTGTTCAGTAACGACCAATTTTAAATGTATACTATTTAATACCACATATGTATTTAATCTACGTACATATGTACCTTATTTATTAAAATGTAATATAAAATGTAATTGAAATATGTATCTCATGGTAGTAATTTTTTTCTAATAAATTATTTTATAAAAATGTGTTTGTTGTTTTGATTTTTAAAAGAAACATTTTATAATTTAGCCCCTTTTCGCAAATTATCGAAAAATTTGACAAGATGTGGCTTTAAACTGATTTTTTACAATTTAGCCCTTTTTTCAAAAATGTTTATGCGTTTTGAGTCTCAAAAGTTGGCATCACTGGATCTAGCTTATTTTCTAAATATGTATGTATGTAACTTATTAGCTACGTTTGTATTACATAAGATGAAAAGAGACAGATATATACAAAATGAAAATTCTAGAACCAATTTATATGTAAATAAAGACCGTTATCCTTAAATACATAATACATTGAGAGAAAAAATATAAATATAAAGAAAAATCAATTAGTGGTACACTGTAAATAAAAGTAATGGGGCTATGCCTATACTACTGCAACTAATAGCGTTTTCTTTTCTGGCAAAAATGTTACACGTTTTTCCCATTTCGCACCTTTTTTTAATTTTTTGTGTTCTTTTCTGAAAAAATATCAACACTGCTATAGTGTAGTGTGTTGTTTTCTATAAATATCACACTATAAATTTAAAAAATGTTGCAACTTTCAGACTCTGTATTTTTAGAGGGGGAGAATCGCACGATAAAGCAGCTGACATTTGTTTTGTTTATGAATGTATATTTGTGTTAAGAAACAAAAAAAAATGGAAAATATTACTACTTTTTATGTGCTGAAAAATGTTTGGATGACTTGTTGGATTCATCTTCATCATCTGATGATGATGAAATATTTGATATGATTATGGAAATAAATCCACAACCGCGATTGAAAGGCTTTGTAGAGAACGTAATTAATGAATACTCTGAAGTTGATGTATGCCAAATTTCATAGGACAATATATCCTACTTCTTATATATGTAATGCATGTTTATATTATAATTTTTATAGTTTAAGAAGAATTTGCGTATTAGTCGGGAAGGTGCCATTGTATTATTTCAAGCAATCTGAGTCCCCTTTTCCACAGGCAAATTTTTATTTGGCAAATTTTTTTTTTTCCCTTTTAAAATTTTCGCTTGCTTTTCCACTAGCAAATTTTTCTTTGCCAAATTTGCGAATCAAAATACAAAAGAAAGAAAGAAACGTCAAAAGTGTTTACATTAAAGAATTTTTCGAAGAAGTGTATACATAATTTAAAATCGGTGCAATAATGGACAAGGAGTGTAAACATAATTTAATAAAAGAGATTTTGGATTGTACGAAATCCGCGTTTGATATGGAGTCAGACGATAGTGATAAAGACGAATTCATAAATGGTTTGTTACACTAAACTAAAAAAATTGATTGTGAATTAATATAAATTTCATATTGTAGGCATGTTGCTGCACCAAAAGAATCACTTTTTCTACCTCCTCATGGGTCCACTTGAAAGACATTTTATTTTATTATATAAATTGCAAAAATTAAAAATTAAATTTCACTTGCACAAATTAAAGCAAAAGGTTTGTAAACAAAAGCCGGCTGTGTGTCAGTAAAACGAATAGGTTAAAAAGGAAATGTCAACAAAATTGTTTTCAACGAACAGAGCAAAGCAGAATTTGCGTGTACCGCAAATTCTGAACAGGCAAAGTTTTGTTTCTCTTCCTCGCACCCCTCTCGCCTACAAACTCAGAATTTGCCAAATAAAAATTTGCCTGTGGAAAAGGGGACTTACCAAGGAGCTATTTGCTTCTTCTTTTTTAACAAAAAAAAAAAAACAAAAAACAGCTGTACATGAAAAAAAGTGTTACACTGTTGTGATTTTATGTTCTATTCTGACCATTAAAAATGCCACATCTTTAAAATGTGGGGTACACATTATAAAAATGTACATAATAAAGGTGTAACATTTTATTTCAGAAAAGAAAACACCATAAAATAACAAAACTACACCTAACTACTACAGACGTTATATCACCTACAAGCTAATGGGATGATAGAACGCTTCCATCGTACTTAAAAAATGCTATTCTTGCCAAAATAATATACAATGGACAAAAGTTTTGCTTTCTGTTTTACTTGGAATTCGAGCTTCCTATAAAGAAGACATTAAAGCTTCTGCTGCAGAAATGCTATATGAAGAATCTCTTCATCTGCCCGGTAATTTTTTTAAACATCGCCTCACAAAGAAACCTGTAAAAGCTTCAAATCATAATCTTCAAAAACAATTTATTCTTAAGAATTTGTTCACATCCGATTATGTTAAGATAAGGAATGATGCAACTCATCCGCCACTTTCATGCAAATATAACGGACTTTTTAAAGTGTTTGATCGAAAAGAAAAATATTCTAAAATATTTCTCAACAACAAAGAAGACACATTTACTATTGATTGTCTAAAGCCAACAGCTATGCGTTTTCGCAATACATATATTGAAAATGAAAACCTAAATAATAAAGACTAGCTTTTATTTGCGTCCCTTAAAACTATAAAAATATAAAAAATTAAGAAAATCGTTAACGGGTTTGGACAAATAATGAAAATATTCACCAGTGTTTTATTATTTACTTTCGATCAAATGTCTGCGAAGTAAAATGGGTATAGCTTTCCCGGCCGTCTCAATATTTTCCTACAATTCATCTAAATTTTTGCTGTTTTCCCTACCAAACTTTTCTCAACTTCGTTCCACAAGTTCTCAATTGGATTGAGATCTGGGGACTGTGCTGGCCATTTTAAAACATTTACATACATACATATACATACATATATGTTTTGTTCTTCTTCACGCTTCATAAGGTGTGAAATGTGTTTGGGATAATTGTCGTAAAATTCCATAGTAGCGGCAAATTTTCTTAAAAGAATTTCATCGTATTTTTTAAAATATTTTTATATAAATATTGTTTCATTTTTGAAGAAAATCTGGCTATTGGCCCAATCCCGTGCCAAGAAAACGCATTCTAAACCATTACATAAATTGTTTTCATAGTATAATTTGGATAATGCTGCTGATTAATCGGATGTCATACATACCGTTTTCCATCAGATCCCCAGTGACAAAACTTTGATTCATCACTCCAAACTACGTTTTTCCAAAAACTATTGTTTTTCTAAACAAAAGGTTTGCGTTGTGCAATGCAGCAACGAAGAGAAACTTCATTAAACTTCAAAATAAAGATTTTATAAAAAAAGACCGTAAGCAATTATTGGAATAGTAAACAATTATAAAAATATAAAGTGCTAGAAGGATCTTAATTTGTTCTGTGTTTTATTTTTTAGGAAAACGGTTTTGTCGAAATCACTAGACAACAAATAAATCCTAACAATTATTGGAATAGTAAACAATTATAAAAATATAAAGTGCTAGAAGGATCTTAATTTGTTCTGTGTTTTATTTTTTAGGAAAACGGTTTTGTCGAAATCACTAGACAACAAATAAATCCTAACAACAAATATGCTTACATTAGAAAGTGCTCCAATAATTTAGCGATTTTTGAAAATAAAATTTGGCAGCTCTTATATTAGAAAGATAAATAATGTTGCCAATAGAAATTAATTAATGGAGAAGTAAAAATTAACGGAACTTTGTGCAGATAAATTGAAGTTTTTTTTTTGAAACATTCGATTAGAGGTTGAAAGAATTTTTCATTGCTATTCGTTCTACTTAACTAAAAGGAAATATTATACAGACCAACAATTAAAGCAAGTATAAAAAAATGGAATATACTAAAGAACAAATGCTTATGATGCACACCATCTGTCGGGATGAATTGAATTCATTAAAAATGAATATGGAAAAATTCATCCAAGAAAGTGAACGTTGTCAAAAATTACTCAAGGACTTAAATACCACGGGAGGAGTTACTAACATATTTGGCCTTATCGTTTTTGATCGGTACATGACACAATTGGTGACCGTCTTAAATATGGCGCGTAAATTTAACATAAAGCTTGAAATTAATAATTTGGATCAGACCGTGATCAATGCATCGTCCAATGGTTGTTTAGACGATGCCAATTTTTCGCAGACACGACTATTAAAAGATTTTCTTGAATGGAGAGGTCCTCATTTGGAAGACAGAGTGGAATTTGATGACGAAAAAATAACATGTAGTGGTAGAATTAAAATGGAAGAAAAATGTGCTAACATTAAAGAAAATATAGTTTATAGTTATGAAAAAGCCAAACAACTAGAATATCTTGAGTTAAATAATAATAATTGTTTGATTAAATGTCAAAATGAATCAAAGGATAATTGTGCTGCAAATAAATTGTATGATATATCGAAGAAAATCAAAAATTTGTTAGAAGTTTTGTTGCCATCAAAAAGGCTTGATCTCTTCAAAAGTGGTTATGAGTTTAACGCATATATAGTTTATGTTCAGGACTACAAAAAACTTGAATTTTTTATTTGCCAAATGGAAGATTACAAGACATTATACGATTTAAGCAGCAATATAAATTTCAAACCAGTTTCACGAGAGTCATTGTCGCCGGACGATGTTTTTTGTGTGTTAGAAAAAAAAGATAGTACTATGAGAGAATGTCTATGGAGAGCTGTAATTGTTCCAGACGAAAAATCTGCAGAATCTCAAAAGTTTGTGTATTTAGTCGATTTTGGAGAAATAATACCATTGACAAACCATTGTACTACATTTGAAACGCCTCTACGTTACAAAGAAATACCTCCCCTTGCAATAAAGTGTAAATTGGAAGGTATTGAAGACTGCTTTTCGAAGTGCACCATTAAAAATCATGAGAAATGTGAACGGACCTTGCATAAAAATGAATTTGAAAAACTATCTTTTCGTATGCTACATCAAGATGATAAGGTGCTACATGTAGTAATCTTAGAAAAACAAACAAACAAAGAAAATACTTCAACATTTACAAACAATAGGACATCGAATCCATTTTTAGACTATGAAGATTTGGAAAATGAAGACGAAAACGTAAGTGCAAACTCGGCTGAATTGCAATTACCACGGTCATCAGTGTATGCCTCTCCTACAAAACAACCTGCTTTAAATATTTTCGCTGAAATTGGCGATAATATACAAATTATTGTAACACATATTGTTAGTCCCATATCATTTTATGGTATCATCCAAAATGATGACAGTAGTAATTACAAAACATTCTCTTGGCATGATCATCAAATATCAACTTTACAAAAACAAATGTCCCCTCCCCCACAATTAAATGATATTGTATTATCGCAATACATTAAAGATGATTATTGGTATCGGGCTAGAATTGTGGAAATTGACACGGAAAAGGATTTATATAAGGTAACATTCCAACATATTTAAATGAGTATGCAAAATATTATACATAGTGTTTAATAGGTACATTTTACACTTTTTATTAAAACTATAATCATATAAATGTTGTTCAGGACCCATGTTTTGTTTGTGAAATTATCTTTACAGGACAAAATATTGCATTCACCGATTTAAAACTGTATTCATAATTTGAATAGTTTCAGCAATGGTCTTTTGGATTATTTCGGTAACAGTGTTTTAATGAATAAGGTAACACCTTCTTGACTTTTGTAGATATTTATTTATTTACAAAATAAATATAAGAAAAAGCGCAGGGTAACTAGACCATACTGCGCTCAAAATATAACAAAAACAAGATCAGTTATGTTAAGAAAATAAAATTATAACAAGTTAGAGTACTGTGCCGAATCTTAATTTATTAGTATTTTATATGTATATTGTTTGAAAGACAATTTAGGAACAACATTTTAAATGTTTAGAAATTGGATCTAATTTTGACTACTCTTAATGCAAACAATCTTTGCTGTGGCTTAAGGGGTGCTCTTGTGAGCAGTAAGATCACCCTTCAGATCAACCTTTGTTCTGCCCTCTGCGGTAAATTCTACATCTAGGTATGTCCACTCTTCGGATCGCTTTAAAGCTCGAATGACACGACCCTCAATTGTGAAGTCTTGTTAAACAACTACTGATATTTTCTGTTTAGATTGCCCTTTGATGGACACAGAAAAGCATTTAGCGCTGTTCAATTTCAGGCCACACGAGGAGAGGAATGCGGCAATATTAGAATTTGAATTACCAATCCTGCATCCAATCTCAGACGGGAGTTTTCGGATCAGTCTGTCCACAACTAGATTGAACAGTACGGGAGATAATGGATCTCCTTGCTTTACTCCTCTACCGGGTAATATCATTTGTTCCGAAACCCACGTATCGCCCGAGAACCGAATGCAGGCAGTTGAATATACTATATGTTTTATGTAATCAATCGACTCACGTGGTAATCCATATGATTCAAGTGTCCCATAAATTGCATTATGAGATACTGAATCAAAGGCCTTACTGACATCAAGTACCGCTATATGGCAGGATGTAATTATTATTATTATATTTGTGATTCGGCACAGCCGAATATTGCTCTCTAACTTGTTTTCTTTTTTGTCTTCTAAAAATTTAATAATTTCACTTTCTGGGATATCTATTATTTTCTGTAGAAAGTTCTGCCTTAAATGTAGTTGAGGGTTTTATGCATTTCAAGTTTTTACTGGAATAGTATCAATGTATTTAACCTTGAGAAATTTCTGAGCTTATTATTATTATTTATTTATTAGTATTCAAAATACTCTTGACTTCATATTGATACATAATTTCAAAACATAATAGTTTAGATTGGTTTAGTTCTAAGAGTTTACATTAATCCATTTAAAATGTATATTTCATTTCTAACAAAATTCACACATATTTTTTTAAAGACATTATTATTGGTTTCATTCTTGATTTCATTTGGCAAAGAATTGAAAAGTTTAAGGCCCTTGTAGAAAAGAGATCTCTTCATTAAAGATGTTTTTACTCATTGTAGTCTGAAGTTATCAGCATTCCGTAGTGTGTATGGTTGTACATCGCCAACATATCTCACTTGTTCGCATAAATAATCTGGTGCATTTCCCTGTCGTATTTTTTGAATCAGTTTTATAGTGTTGAGTGCCAGTTGTTGTTTTATATTCATCCATAGCTCTATTTTGTAGTTTTTGTAATCTTTCAATATGAGTATCAGTGCAGCATGTAAATATTATTGTGGAACCAAATTCAAAATGTGGTTTAATTATTGTATTAAACGCTTTATATATCATCAGGGGGGTTACTGTGTATTTCGATTCGAAAGCAAAAGCTTTCGAAATACAATGTAAAAAGTATACAAATTCGAATGATTCTTACGATTTCCGTCAATGGTACAAAATCATCTACTCGTATTCTTTTGTTCTTTTTGTATGCTGTTTTTATATTTGAAACTTTTTTTATATGCGCCCATGTTCTGAAAAACGAAAAACGCTTAAAATTAGCGTTTTCAATTTGAATTTGTATTTGAAAACACCAATTTTAAGCGTTTTTCAGAACATGGGCGATAATTAACAAATACAAACTGCGAAGCTTTTTGGCTTACCTGCAGAAAACACCCAGAGTATTTGGCGGGAATCGAACCCGTAACCCTCTGACTGATTGTCCGGCACACTATCGGGACAGCCTAAGTATGCTAAACATGTTATATTTGGCAGGGTTTGTCCCAGTGAATTTGAAACTTTAAATCAATTTTTTTGTATTTAAGAGTCTTAAATGTTCCCGTTAAAAAAAAGAAACAAAATAATTCAAACTTCCAAGAAACAAGTAAAGCTAGATTTACACGATTGAAATTTTCTTCAAAATTGGTCTTCAAAATGCTTCAAACTCGTGTAAACAGCAAAATTTCTTCAAAATTTGTTTATTTAATAACTATTAAATAACGGAGATATGAGGTTGTGTTGGATTTTTGCTCATATCTCCGTTATTTATTGACGGATTTTGCTGATTTTAAGTAGCAAACTTCTCGAAAGCATGTCGTTATTATATTGTGGAAATTTCACACGGAATGACAAACTTATATATACCCTTCTCATAAAGGTGAAGGGTATAAAAATAAAAAATAAAGTAATCTATCTCTTGAACTAAAACACATGTAAGCATATACATATGTATCAGAGAACGGATTGATTGGTTAATTTTAGATTTTGAATACAATCACAATAAACGAACCTCATGTTGACAACATAAATCAATTCCGTAAAGCAATGCATGCCAATATTCACAAAACGGAGTGTAACGAAAAGTGATGCTTGCATTGCATGTCTTGTACAAATGTAAACGTATAATCCCAAAAGCAACGAATACTTAACGATTGGTACGAATGGTTAACGATTGGTATGAATGGTTTCAATGCTGATTGTATAAGTTGTACATACTAACAAAAAATATCAAACTTTACTAGTTTACTGTCAACAAATCGCACATAAAGCAACAACCAAAAAATATTTATTTTCTCATTAGGTTTTGTATTGTTTTTGCTCTTTCTTTATGTTTTCATTCACTGAAAGCAACGAATGGTGTGAATGTTTTTTCATGTGGCATTGAATTATTTCGTTGCTTGATGTATAACGGCATAACAAAAAGGGAATGTAAAATAGCAATCAGTAATAAGGAATGAGTAAACAAACAGCAATGCCCATTTTTATTATTGTCGAGTAAAAGCAATGCAAAAGCAATGAATTTGCGAATGGTTAGCAAATGTGAATGGTCTCTTTCTGTTCTCTGATATGTATCTCAAGGACTGTTTCAGCTTATTTGGATCATAAATGGATTTTTATCATTTTTTTTTTTAACGTTAGAAACGAGGTAACGAAATTTCTGTTGCCACTGGTCCCTCAATCACTTACAATGTCAAAAAGCTTTAAATCAAGTCGAAAACACCTCACCTCCGACCATGTGAAATTTCGTTATGATATCTGTAATAGTTCCCGATGTACCAATTATTTCCAAAACAAAGGATTTTTAAATCACTGTGCTTTGACAGGAGGCGGTTTTTTTTTTGGTTTTGTTGCTATGTAAAAGATAAAAAATTTAATTTAACATTTCAAAGGAAACTGTGACCATCGGAACTGAAATATTTTCTAGACTTGACCCAACTTTAAAATCAAACCCTTTGTATAAGCTAACATCAATTCTATTTTTAAAATCTGAGTCTGTATGTCTATTCATTGTGGCCTTTTGTTCCACAAAGAAATGACCTTGCTGGAGTATCATATATAAATTGCCTAACTTGAAACGAATCAGAGCTCTTCAACAAAATCATGAAAAAACGTTTACGTTCAGTGGTTTTCCCTTACCTATATAAGTTTCTAAAAAATTCAACGTGTGGCTAATCTACTATTTTAGCAATTGCAGAGCTTTTGTGGCTCATCTACAATTTTAGCCAAAATATACCACACACAAATTGCAGAGGTAAACCATTAACTCCAATATCTAACAACAGTTAGAACAATAATTATGTAATTTTTCGATTTTAAAATTCGATTAAACATACTAACAAAATTGTTCCCATTTAAGCTACAGAATGAAAACATATTTAGCAACAATCATTGTCAAAAACCCATTTCAGCACAAAAATCTAAGTAGGTATACAGTAGTAGGGTGGACCGAAAATGTAGCGTTTTGAACTTTTTTCAAAACTTGATAAAACTCGGGTGCTCAAAAGTTGTTATACCGTATACTGATTGTGCCCTTAGAATTTGCAGTAAATCGAATTATATCTTCAGGTGCCACGGTGACCTTAAAAATTGTAAAAAAATTAAATTACGCAAAAAACAATGCTTATGCAATTTGTGTTTTGTTCAAAATATGATTTAACTTGAGCCAAAAATTAAATATTTATGCTATCAGTAACGCCCTGAAAAAATCTAATAATTTCAAACAGATTTCTTGAGGTGCCACAATATTACTGAATTTCGAAGATTTACCACCAAAATCACACATATTTTCCAGTTTTTCGTTTTCTTAATTATATAATTATATTCCTTTTATTATATAATTACAGTAGTAACTCGAATCTTGCACATACTTGATACTTGCACATCTCGATTCTTGCAACGTAGAAATATTTTTCATTACGCACTCAGTACTTGCGACATCCGAAAACTTTTAACTCGATACTTGCAACATTTTTGTATTACTCTTACGTGCTGCTTTGTTTACGTTTTCTTAGACTGAATGCATTTCGGGAAATCCCCGTTTGAATCAGATTTAAGCTGACTTTTGAGAGGTGCGGTGTCATAAACAGATGTATGTATGTGCCTTTTAGTTTGTATGGGAAATTGTTGTTGTTGTTGTTGTTGTTGTAACAGCAGTAATTGCTGAGTTTACAGCCCTTGGCCGAGTGATATCGGGTCATTCCGGTGCGTAGAACCGGCTGTCGTGGGGAAATTAATACTCGGTGCTTGCGACAATTTTGAGACTTGCACCGAGCCCGGTTTTCATTACAAGCAAGAATCGAGCCTAAGTTTTTAGAAGTAGTCAAAATTATCGTCCCTTCTCTTGAAACTCTTTGGAAGAAAGCGTTAGGTATGGACGCTACTTAACGCATTGTTGAAAGAATCCGTGCCTACCACTGTAAATACAGAAATCTTATGAAACATTTCAAACAACGATCCAATATTCCCAGTTTTATAAAGAAAACCGAAGAATTTAAAGATAAATCGAAAGTTTTGTTCGACATTGCTTCATGCAAATGTAAAAATTGCGAAAAGTGCATTTGCAAAAAGAACAAAAAAGTTCCTGTGAAGGAAAGACTGTTTATACTAGACTAAAGACAAAACAGCTCCAAAAACGGAAAGAAATAAAAAAGAAACAAGAACAATCCCTACAAGAAGCCAACTGTTCTAAAATGTAGAAATTTGACAAACCCGATAAAGACACATCCATGGAGTTAGGTGATAGTCTGTTAGATGATCTAACTATGAATTCAGACTTGCCTTTATTTGAAGATATTACCACCCCTCTACTGTATCTGGTATTTCCACGTATGGCCTAATGCGTAAAACTCTGCCAATATTAGCTGTTTAGATCTATCATGCCACGATAAAATAAAAAATCGGAATACAAACTTATGTAGTAGTCTAAATTTATATTTTATATGTTAAATGAAAAAAAAATGCGTTTTTTGAACTCTTTTGTTTCTCATTAATTTAGTTTATATATGTATTTTATGTATGTACGCCACTGTCGTTAAATATGACTATGTTTAGTTTAATAGATCTATGTATATAAAAACTATAAGAGTTAGGCTAGAGCTTATCTTCCGTAAAAGAAATATAAACTTCATTTTAATTAAGTGTGATTTTCCTCATTTTTTACCGAATTTGGATCCCTTTGTGGCATCTCAAAAGACCACGACACTGTCCCAATTATTTTCTGTGATCCTTTTCATAGCTTTGAGTACTTATTTTTGGCTCAAGTTAAACTATATGTGATATCGGCAAGTAATTAAAACAATTAATACAATATATCAATTAACCTCATTTTATGAAACAATCAAGATCGTTGTGGCACCTTTAAAAATCGGCAAAATTAAAAAAAATTCACAATCTACAGTTTTCCGAAAAAGATAATTAATAATTTAATACAGAAAGCCACAAATAAAAACACTGGGGAAATTAGCAATACCCAAAACAATAACACATCTGGCAGCACGAAATTCTACAGCTTAGCATTTATCCCCAAACTTACAGAAAATATACAAATGAGAGAGATAATAAAAGACAACAATATAATATTGGCACACAGAGCAAACAAAACAACGAATTCACTGTTCACGCAAACAAAAACAAAAATAGAAACAAGGGATAAAAGCAACGTAGTATATGAAATAAAATGTATTGGAAACGACCAAGAAAAGTGTGGAAAAATTTACATAGGCACAACAAAGAGAAGTTTAGGTACGAGAATAGACGAACATGAAGCTGACATTAAAAAGAAAAAACTAACAACAGGTCTCTCTCAACATTGTTTTGATAAAAAACATACGGTCGACCTTAAAAATGTGAGGATCTTAGAAGTAGAAAAGAAAGTTGGGAAAAGGTATACATTGGAAAGTTTAAGAATCCAGCAAAAAGCAGATCAAGTGATGAATAAGAAGGAAGATATAGACGGCGCTAACTCTAACTACATAATAGCAATAATTTAATTTAGTTTAACTTCAACTGTGATATTAGCGATAGGATAATTACTGTAATATTTTATTTTAATTAATTTGCATTAATTTTTTATTAATTGACTCTGTGTTTGTATCGTATGTTAAATGTTGTACAAAAAAGGTGCAATATATTTAAAAATAATGTATAATTGACGAAAAGACTATATGTAAGTGTAATTATTTTATTGTTAAATTTATGGTTGTTTGTTATTAATATTGTTATTTTCCTTTATATATTTATATGGTTGCCAGATTCAATAAAATTAATCCCTGAAGAGGTCGGAAAAATACCGACGAAACGTAGGATTGGAGAAAATGAATTAAACTAGTCTTTTATTTATTTTATAATAATAAAAAATACCTGACCTTGAAAGCCCAATTTAGAAATTTCTAATAAAACATTTAACAAAATTAAATTATAAAAAGGTCGATAAAAATTAAACATTTCAAAATAACTTAATCGGAGGGCCCGCCGAAAAGAAAAGAAGATAATTTAATCAAACACCAAAATGACTAACTTTTTTGCAAATATTAAACTTGAATATGGTACCGAAACCTGCTTATTACTAAAGAAATACTGCAGGGAGACAAAAAGATCAGCCAAACACACAGAAAGACTTAAATTTTTATTAGCCTGCAGAAAAAAGGGCTTAATACCGACACATATAGAAAACGCAACAGGAAATATAGATCAATTATTCACATCGTTTAAAATATCGCAAGAATTACAGAAAGTTAAACACAAATTACAGACTAAAATAATTAACCTAGAAATTAAAGAAACGGATATTATTATCAGAGATATGAAAAGGGAAATCAATAATATTAGATACAAACTTAAATCAAATATAAGTGATAAAGAATACAGAGATTTCATGCAAAAACAGAAATCTAGATATAAGATCATGGTATCTAATGACAGGAAAACACATTTGCACAAAATACAAGACCTTTGGAAAAAGCAAATGAACAAATACAATTTAAAATATAACCCTGATTGGTTTATTAACAAAACGAATGTACAATTCCCAGAAGACAGTAAATGGCTTCTCTCTCTAGGATCGAAATTCGCACTCCCCATAAACGAGAAAAACTTCTCAACCATTAATCTGATAGCCGATTTAGAACAATGGGTCCAGACTTTGACAGATGATAAAGAAAAAGACGTAATACGATCAAAAATAGCAAACAGAATATTAACGCATAAAAGGACTATGAAAATCAATCAAAAGGACAAATTAATACTAAACATTTATGAAAATACGAAGAGTTTTCTCAGGAAATATAAAGACGAGATTGTTATTACAAAGTCAGACAAGGGTAACAAATCTGTCATTATATATAGAGCAGATTACATGAGACAAATGAACAAATTATTAGAAGATAAATCTACATACAAAACCATACGAGTAGACCCAACACTAAAACTACAAAGGACAAACAACAAACTAATAGCGGATCTATTTAAGGGAGAATATATCACAAAGTACGAGAAAATTAAGCTTACATCAAATTCAGCGACAGCTCCCAGATTATATGGACTACCCAAGATTCACAAGCCAGATGTACCATTACGGCCAATATCATCATCAGTAGAAGTACCATGCTACAACCTATCAAAGTATATTGGCAACATTTTGAAAAATATTATATTGGATAAATACAATATAAAAAATTCACCGGAACTAAAGGAAAAATTAAGTGCAATATCTTTGGACAAAGACGAAATATTAATATCTCTAGACGTGGTATCGTTATTTACAAACATACCGATACATTTAGCAATAAGTAATATTATGGCTCAATGGAACGTTCTTAAAAACCACACGAAAATTCCGAGAACACAATTTCTTAATTTACTGAAATTTTGTCTAAACGACAACAATTATTTTATGTTTGGTGACACATGTTATAGCCAAACATACGGCATGCCAATGGGGAATCCATTATCCCCAACAATAGCAGACATTGTCCTGGATACCCTATTGGAACGAACAACTGAGGATTTGCGGAAAAACCAGAACATACAAATAAAACTAATTACTAAATATGTGGACGATCTTTTTGCAATTATCAAAAAACAAGACGAAGAGAAGATTTTAAGAACATTTAACAGTTATCACACAAAATTAAAATTTACCATGGAAAAGGAGGAAAATAATTCAATACCATATCTCGATATGAGGCTACACAGGGAAAATGACAAAATTTTAACAGACTGGTACACTAAATCGATTGCGTCTGGCCGCATTATCAATTTTCACTCTACTCAACCAATGACACAAAAGATAAACACAGCATTAAATATGATTAACAAAGTTTTCCAATTAAGTGATAATAAATTTCTATCAAAAAACATAAACAAAATTAAAGAAATGTTAGTAAAAAACAGTTTTCCGAAAAAGATAATTAATAATTTAATACAGAAAGCCACAAATAAAAACACTGGGGAAATTAGCAATACCCAAAACAATAACACATCTGGCAGCACGAAATTCTACAGCTTAGCATTTATCCCCAAACTTACAGAAAATATACAAATGAGAGAGATAATAAAAGACAACAATATAATATTGGCACACAGAGCAAACAAAACAACGAATTCACTGTTCACGCAAACAAAAACAAAAATAGAAACAAGGGATAAAAGCAACGTAGTATATGAAATAAAATGTATTGGAAACGACCAAGAAAAGTGTGGAAAAATTTACATAGGCACAACAAAGAGAAGTTTAGGTACGAGAATAGACGAACATGAAGCTGACATTAAAAAGAAAAAACTAACAACAGGTCTCTCTCAACATTGTTTTGATAAAAAACATACGGTCGACCTTAAAAATGTGAGGATCTTAGAAGTAGAAAAGAAAGTTGGGAAAAGGTATACATTGGAAAGTTTAAGAATCCAGCAAAAAGCAGATCAAGTGATGAATAAGAAGGAAGATATAGACGGCGCTAACTCTAACTACATAATAGCAATAATTTAATTTAGTTTAACTTCAACTGTGATATTAGCGATAGGATAATTACTGTAATATTTTATTTTAATTAATTTGCATTAATTTTTTATTAATTGACTCTGTGTTTGTATCGTATGTTAAATGTTGTACAAAAAAGGTGCAATATATTTAAAAATAATGTATAATTGACGAAAAGACTATATGTAAGTGTAATTATTTTATTGTTAAATTTATGGTTGTTTGTTATTAATATTGTTATTTTCCTTTATATATTTATATGGTTGCCAGATTCAATAAAATTAATCCCTGAAGAGGTCGGAAAAATACCGACGAAACGTAGGATTGGAGAAAATGAATTAAACTAGTCTTTTATTTATTTTATAATAATAAAAAATACCTGACCTTGAAAGCCCAATTTAGAAATTTCTAATAAAACATTTAACAAAATTAAATTATAAAAAGGTCGATAAAAATTAAACATTTCAAAATACTGGTATACAGTTTGAGCTCCCAAGCTCATTTAAAAATCAAAGAAAATTTTTTTTCGCTCCACCCTAGTATACAGTCGATTATATAAAAATCGGTTTTTACAAATGTTGTATAAAAAATTAAAGTTTTATATTTGGATATACCATATATTATATACATTTCACATTAGTCGGTCGGGGTATATATTTATTTTATAACTTCATTAACAGCATTTAATTTTATAATTCGTACTTTCATATTCGGCCCTGTTCTGTAAATCGAATCGTTTTTAAATACGAGAAATTTCTAAAACCGAATAAATCGCTTTTTGGTGTTCTTTGACAGCTACATATTCACATACAGTGGTGACTCTACTTTTTCTAAAATAAGATAAAATGGTGATCGCCATGTTAAAAATAAATTGTGTTTTTGCAAAATACTTGTGATTTACGCAATTATTTTATTTTAAATAAGTTTTTTGAATTACAATTTAATTTAGTTATAAAGTGTTTGTCATAAAAATTTAATTTATAGAGAATATTATGTCAAACTTTTTTTTATATTTATATATTAGAGAAAATTTTTAATTAGGCTTGAGTTCATTTTTAATTAATAACTCGAAGAATACCATTGTGAAAACTATATTTTTCTAGAAAAATGGCACACTGAGTCATTAATTTAAAATTAACTCAAGCCTAATTAAAAATTTTCTCTAATATACAAGGTGACGCAAAAGTAATTCTCCTATCAGAAAATGCTATAAATTTTGCGAGGCCCCTAATGTCAGTTCTGTTTTGACATTTGTATAGTAAACACATGCGAAATGCACGTTAATAAACAATGTTACGCTACACTGCTCCAGAACGCGGAATGTTGCTGACTATTTATTTGACTTAAACTTTTTTGTCACTCTTAAAGCAAAAATATGCTTTTAAAATATATTTTTTTAAATTCAAATATATTAAAATGCATGTAATTTTAATAGAATAAATAAAACAGACACTTGTTTTTTTGTTATTTTTATATTCATTTATTTGCTTTCGACTAGATTTATTTACTCGGTTTTAAAACGAAAAAAATTATGTGAATTCGGTTTACAGAACACCGAAAAATGTGAATTCGTTTTAAAACGAGAAATTTACTCGGATTCGGTTTACAGAACAGGGCCGATTGTTTCTATTAAATTATCATTAATTCTATTAACCGTGTAACAACAACATTTATTGATTTTTTTTTTTTTTTTTTTTTTTTTTTTAAATATAATGTCTTTATTTACAAGTCTTACAGGCTAAAAGGTACAGAGTTATGAGAATTTACTTACATAAGTATTACAACAATTTAAATATATTAATTGAAAAAATAAGCTATTAATAAAACAGTCTTGAGGAAAAATTTGTTCAAAAACCTCTTACAAACTTTGAGAACGTTATAATGAAATTTCATAAAAACTGCCACTAATAAGATTCTTTCTGCAAAAGATTCTTAGTGATGGTTTGCTAAATTTCTTATTGTTTCATAATTAGACAATCTGCATTTATTATTAAATGACAGCGTCAGATCATTGACAAACTTGAGTATCTTTTTATAATTGAATCTATTGTGCAGTAAGTCGGTGGGGTATCTAGGAGGTAGACTATGTATTATTTTTAAATTTTTGTTCTGAATAATTTGAAGCTTCTTCGTATGGGATTTGGCAGCTTTGTGAAACCAGACTTGACAACAATAGGTTAGTATCGGCCGAATGCACATATTATAAAGCAATAATTTATTTTTCTGGTTGAGTTTAGACCTCCTGTTAAGTATGGGGAACAGAGCGCGACCACACTTTATAGCTTTACCACAGATGTAATTAACGTGTTGTTTAAACAAAAGTTTTTTATCTAAGACTAAACCTAGGTATTTAATATCATCCTTAATAGGAATGACATTACCACGAGCGTACAATATTTTTGTAGGAATACGTTTGGGCGATTTATTGTATGGAAATATAATAGCTTGCGTTTTATTATCATTAACTTTAATTTTCCATTTGTCAAAATATTTTTGGCTTGTGGTAAGGTTCTCCTGCATCCTCTTGAACATTTATTGATTTAATTTTCCCATTAACGTACAAATAATAAATTCAAATTCGTCTCACATATCATTTAAGGTGGATTCACCCATTCATTCTGAACAAAATATTTGTTCGGACAAAGATTTTTTCATATGAAGTTTGACGTCTCTCTTTTTAATATTTATATAAATAAAAACTGTCCGAACAAATCATCCAATCCAATTTACACGATCGGTTTATACGGTTTTTGTGGAATAGCTTTTAAAAAACATTTAATGGAGAGAGCATTTGGATCTCAAATAAACATTACACGTTACACTTTTTTTTTTGTAATAACTAACTTGAATTAATGAATTAATTATTTTTGATAATTTAGGAATTATTATGCTGTTCAATTAAAAGCGGCCATAAAATGTGATCGTGTGTAACTACTTTACTCTACTAAAGGTGTCACACAACTGAAAAGTATTTTGATAATTGACGGAGGTAGAATAAAATAAATAAATTCTGGAAATACAGATCTGTCAAAAATATTTTGTAGAATAAGACTCATAAAATAATCAAATCAAATATACATAATTTCTGCACAAATATCGTGATCTTAAAACAAAAATCAGGGTTTTAGCATGTTTTTGTTAAAATTATTGTTAAACAGTTTTAATTGTAAGTTAAAAGCTGTCTATATACTTGCTAGCTAAAACCCGGTGTGCTTCGCTACCCGTATCGTAGTGAAAAAAAGTTTAGAGTTAAATAAATATAATTATTAAGTTATTAAAATCTACAGTTTTCTTTTAAATTAATTATTATTATATTATCTTATTATGATTTACAATATACAAACAAACAAACACACATTCACTTTTCTATATAGATAAGGGTTTCAAATGTATACAAATTTTAACATTTACTTAATATTGTTGCTAGTCAGAGCATTGGTGTTCTAAATATTAATATTGATAGCTGATATAGTTTTCCCTATATATAATTTGTCATCATATCTATGGGAGGTGCCACGCCCACTATTGATAGTCCGCCCATTCTTGTACTAAATATTAATATTTATGGTAAAATAACCGTACCATATATCTTATTGTATACCATATATATGATTTTTTTAATTATCATCATATGGGAGGTGCCACGCCCCCTGTCGCTACTACTCCCAGTTTTTCCGCAAATATTTAAACAAACAATGAAATTGCTCATGCAAAATTTGAGTACTATAGATATTATAAGTTCCTAAGTATTTGATTTTTAAAATTAACTTTGTATGGGAGGTATCACGCCCACTTAACATTTCAGAAAAAAAGTAGCCTATAGCTCCCTCCAGACATACAGAAATATACTGTGCAAATTTCAAGCAAATCGGTTCAGCCGTTTAGCCGTCAATAGATCCCAAACTAATAATAAACATACAGACACACAATCACTTTTATATACAGGGTGGCCCAAAAGTAATCCTACTATCAGGAAAATGTTATAAATTTTGCGATTGGCAATATTCCGCGTTCTGGAGCAGTGTAGCGTAACATTGTTTGTTAACGTATATTTCGCATGTGTTTACTACACAAATGTCAAAACAGAACTGACATTAGGGGCTTCAAAAAATGTATAGCATTTTCTGATAGGAGGATTACTTTTGCGCCACCATATACATAACTATATGTTGTTATAAATAAATTAATCCAAATTAATTAAATTTTGCATACAACTTACACGTTTCATTATTTTATTGCAGGTTTTCTATGTTGACTTTGGAAATGCCGAAGTTGTGCCATTAAGCAGTTTGGCTAAATGTTCTAAGGATCAACTGAAAGATCCTTTACGTGCTGTTCTTTTTCATTTGTCTAATCTGTCAATAGTTCCGCTATCGGATGAACAAAATGTAGCAAAAACATATTGTATGAAAACACGTTTAAAAAATGCTATAGAAAACATTGTGGTTATTATTCTGGATCAAATCATTAATGTTGAAGTTGTTGAGCGACTTAATAATGACCTGGTTGTACGTTTAATTGATGCCCAGTACGCCGTTATAACAAAGATGCTTGTAGACATGGGTGTTGTTAAGGAAATATAAATGTACTTTTGATTTATTATACTTTATATCCTAGATTTGACAGGCGGCCTTACTAAACACACAGTTTACTTCGGTCCATTCAGATGTTCCTTTTGTTTACATCCTAAATTATTATATTTTTCTTTACTAGTTTTAAAAGTAATATTTTAACATTGTTTGTAGTAAGAGACAAACAACATAAATAACACATACGGGTTTTACAATTACAAAATATGCTTTCTTACAGACACATACATAATCAGGTATGTGATGGAAATCGAAAACGAAAACAAGTGAGTTTTTGAAGTCCATTTTAAAGTATTTCTAATCAAATTTTTGTTTTAAGATTCTCTTTAATAGAAAAATTATCTTTATATTTTGTGGGATAAAACTGTTTCAATACAGAAATATTACGAAAAAATTAACTTCTAAAACACACTCGTTTTCGATTTTCATCACATACCTTGAATTTTAGGTTTCCAAATCGAACCTTTGCATTATAAATGGAAACCAATCCATTCTAAATAATTTCTTAGTTTTTGTTATTCTCGTATTAGACTGAGAATTTATATATATTTCTTTTAATAGATAAAGTTATCGAAATTTGATTAATTTCATACCATTTTTTAGCAGTATACTAAATTAATGCAATAACATGATTTAGACAAACATTTTAAAATTTTATTCGACATTAGTTGCGAATTTAAGTTAAATCCACTATTTTAAAAAGCAGAATTCAATAACCCCGTGCGCGTATTTAATGAGATTTCCAAGCCAATGTCGGGAAAGGATTTGACTTCGTTATGTGCTAAGGAAATTTAAACTTTCGAATGCTTACGTTGGCCAGCTTTGAGAATTCAATACGATAGTAAACGTACATAGGATTATGTATGGAACAATTAAAATGAAAAGATTATTGAAATTATTGTTAATTAATCACCCCTATCGTGAATAAAAATTCCACATGAAATTTGTTCCCTTTTATTTTTTTAACATTCACACCTATCGTGAATAAAAATTCCACATGAAATTTGTTCCCTTTTATTTTTTTAACGTTGAATTTTAATAGGAAAAAATGTGGAAAGGGAACAAATTTCATGTAGAATTTTTATTCACGATAGGGGTGATTGAATTTTAATAGGAAAAGTATGTATTAAGTGTTTCTGAAAACTAATTTTCCAGTTGTATTATTATTCTAAAATATGAAACTGATAAAAATAAGTTTCGGTAAATCACTAAAATAGGATGGAATTATTTGAATTCGCACACTGTATAAATTCCCTGTAATTGTGGGAATATGTCCTTGTTTTAGTAAATTATGAATTATTTTATAATTTTTTTAATTTTCTAGATATTAATATTTTTATTTCGTATTTTTTCCTTTAATAAATTGCTATTAATTACAAAACCAATTTTTTTGTTTTATATAAAAGAGATACAAATAATACTTAAAGGTCGTCAACTCTATCAAGAAGAGGAAATCAGTTTCCTCATCGGACCAATTTAAAAAAAACACTATTGAACAAACTAGGGGTCATGGTCGGGGGTGATTCATATCCATTGCAATTTAAAAGCACTGTAATTCCTTAAGAGATAGCACGATTTAAAAAACAATAGTTTCGATATTTTCCGAAAAGATCTCACCAGAGGAAACGGTGGTGGCAACGCTATTATTATTATTAACAAAATACAGCATTGAGTTCATCTTCAGATTCTCCAGTTAACAAAATTGCTATCGCATGTCTGATAAACTGTACATATTTGCAAGTCTTAGTTTCACTCGAATCACACCACCTTTTCGTAATCATGTCCTTGGATCGACAATTTTACCGAACACCGCACATACATAAACTAAAAGAAATCAGAACGGAGGGGATTCAGAAACTCCATCAACCGTATTTTCCATGATCTTCCTGTTTTCAACGAAGACAAACGAAAACATTGGATTGTTTACTACAACTTGAGCATCTTATGTTCCATAGTCAGAAATCTCAGCGACACCACCATTTCTGATCCTAAACTTCTAATGTCATTTGTTAACATGGAATTTTCATATTGATGATAAGCCAGTAGATGCTAAACCTCTCCGTAAAGAGCCTTATTTAACCCGATGTCTAAAAAATCGACCTACTGAGACCTGGGGCCAAATTACCGCATTCGTGATCGAATGAGCTATCGTATCGAAAAATGATTTAGAGATCGAAATTATGATAAAATGTATTAAATTTCTTGCTCGATATCGTATGCCATAATCTCAAATAAGAAAATTTTGATAAATTTTACTCGATATCGAATGCGGTAATTTGGCCCCTGGGAAAAATCAAAGCATAAAAATGAACAGAACGGTTCTGGATTTATCGAAATCCTCTTTGATGACATATTCCAGTCTTCTGGACTGGAAGAAATGGATAGTGAACTACTTGGGTAATGTAATCGTTCATCGAGTTTAGTAACAACAGAACAATACATGGTTTCCGCAATGAGGTATCCCGTCAAATCTATTTCAAATTCTATCCCTCCAAACAACCCGAACTTTCACATAGTGTAGAAGTGATTCCGTACGTGGACAACTGTAATCTTTTCCACCAGAATTCTTTAACTTTGAATTCCCTCATACAATTTTGAGTGTAGCGTCCGACATCCCCTTCACTGCCTTCGCAATAGTACTGGAATACCGCATAAATTACGAAGTTAAATCAAGGTACACAATGCACATGCCGGTACGGACAAGAAACGTTGTTGGTACTATTGCGGTTCTTGTTTGATCAACACCAGAGGTTCTCGGAACAGTTTTTTTGGATGTCATCAGAGCATGCCATAAAAACCTGAATATTTGAGAGTATGATATTTGTCACATGGTATAACACGGTATATCTATATATATAAAAATAAGTGTACATTTTGATTGTCACTCCATAACTCGAGAACGGCTCGACCGATTGCCATAAAATTTTTAGGGAAGGTACAGGGAGGAGTGATGATGGTTAGTTGATTTTGAAATCCAAAATCGGTCTAGCCATTCTCCAGTTATGATTTTTTTCCTGAAAAAATTCAACATTTGAAAAAAAAGTCCCCTAAAGTATGCTGTACAAATTTGCAAATAAATAAGAGCAGGCAGGTTGTGAATACATCTTATTCTATGAAATACAAATCAATAGTAAATACCGAGCGAAGCCGGGGCTCAGCTAGTTTTCTTATAAAAATAACAATCGTATCAACATTCTCATGTCTGGTGCTGATGTTTGTGTAACGCCCTAAGAAATGTAAGTTTGCAATTACTATAGTTAATTTATATAAAAAATTTTGTCCGTTACAAATATTTTTTTAAAATACAAATACATTTTAATGACATTTTAAAATGAATCATTCGTTCTCTTTTCCTCTAATTTAAATGATACATATTTTATAGTACACTTAGTACGATGAATAGAAAGTCAAAGCTTTTCCTTATCATATCCACTAGCAAGTAGACCGCAGGGAGCTTTTATTTTGTACTACATACATACATGCTACATACATACGTACGTTATGGAAAGAAACAAACTCATTCATTTGGCTGCAACATACAAAACGAATCTACGAACAATATTTTTCATTGGTCGACGCTTTGATCAGTGCAATTTTAAATGTTTAACCGAGAGGTTCTTGGTAAACGGAAAACGATAAAAATTGTGAGTGTGCTTCATTAAAAAAAAATATTGTAATAAAAATAAAAATCAAGAGTGAATACGAATGAGTAACGGTATAAAAAAACAAATTTCCTACTACATACTCACTACCACCGTCAGTCAGCGAATACCTCCCGCATATTCTTTAATTTTGGCAAAGTGTACGAGAATATAAAATACAAAATGTAAATGTTTAATAACAAAAAAGTGTTTGTTCGTTCGTTTGTTTTATTTGATCTCATTTAATTTTATTAAAATATTAATTTATGTTAACTTATGCATAACTTACTCGGGTAACAATAAATACAATGTAAATATACATCCATATGTATGTATATACATTCATAATGTATGTATGTATATATGTATGTAAAATATCATTGTCATTTAATCTAAATATTTATTATTTTCTGTTTTAACATAAGTATGTACATACACATAGCGATTGATAACGAAAATTGTGTTGAAAAAAGAAACGCGTAAAAATGCCAATTTTATTGTTTTTCTTAATACAAGCAATTTTCAAAAATATACGTATGAAGTTTTCTTAAAAAAAAACAAACGTTAGAAATGCAAAACTACATATGTAGAGCGGACGGAACGGAAAAATACTACTCAATAGAAGACCAAAAAGTGTCAATTGTGTGTTTTGCAATCACTTTGTTTTATTTCATTTATATATGTAGTATGTATTTCTATTCTTTTGTATGTACATATGTACATATATGTAACTGTAATAAATTTTCCACAACACAAAATAATCAAATTTATGCAAATATTGTTCAATACCTATGTACCTACATATGTACATAAAACGTTAATTAATTTTTTCCCAATTCAAAATTCATTTAAGTTGTAGTGGTTGATATTTTAAAAATTTTGAAAAAGGCAGTTGTTTTATAATTGTCTCATGTAAATAAAAACCGCAACAAGAGAAATTTCCGCTCCTCTCCTATAGTTTGATGTTTATGTGTGTGTAATATTCTCATAAAGCCGGTCAAAAAATTTAATAGTGAAGTACCCAGCCAGCATTTACATATAAAACTAAGCGTTTTGTAAGCGTTCAAATGTAAGCAAAACAAATGTAAGCCTTTGCAAAAGACATCAAAGCAAGGGTTTTATAATCGAAAAGCACCCAACATGTTTTTTAAGTAATTTAATTACACGTTTTGAAAATGCTTAAAAAACACGTATTTTTAATAAAATTAGTATGCGTTTTAAACATTTACTTTGTTTTGGATATGTTTTTTATTGAAACATTTAAATAATCATTTAAATATTAAATTAAAATATAAAAATAGGAACTTAATTTAAAAAATCATTATTTTACTTTACTTTTCTTGTTTTAATACGATTTTTTGCGTACTGGAAATTTGACTTAGAGGCAAACACAAAGTCCTCCTCCTTGGCTCCATTTTCAGCGAAAGTTTCTGCAATAGAATTTAAATATGAATATAAATATTTAACTATAAAAATTTAAACCTATTAAACTTATTTTACTTACGACGAATAGCAGTGGTGACAGCGAAGGCCCTAATGCATTTCTTATCTGCAGTTCCTCGCCAGGAAAAGCTCTCAACAACGTTGTCAGTCATTCAGGTCTATTCGGGAATACGCGCTTCACTTCTTCGTCGTCGAACGTTCACTTTCGACATTTCGTCTTCGACATATTCTAAAATACGAGTGAAGAATTATCGTTTGCAGTAATCGATTTTTTGTAATCTCTTATGTAAAACATAAACATAAAAATTTAAAAACAAAAATATAATTTAAAAACAAAAATATAATTTAAAAATAAAAATTGAGATAGATTCGATTACATTTTTAATTAATGCACAACCTGAAAATCTTAGAGGAGTAATTAAAAATTTAAGAAATAACACGCCGGATATATTTAAAATGAAAGATACCAGTTATGTTTGTATGTTTATAACGAATTTAAAATCACCTCTTCTAATACCCAAGAAGTTTTAGGAAAAATTTTAGAATCAACAAAGAGGCATTTAAATATATTTTATCTGAATTGGAAGCCAAAATCAAACAAATGCAATCACGGCTTGGATACTTAAGGCCCGTTGACAAGCTGGCAGCAGCCCTTCGTTTCTTCGCTGAAGGAAATTACCAACATGGAGTTGGCAAGGCTTGACATCTTAATATTTCCCAGTCAACTTTTTCAAAACTTCTGTCTGAAGTATTAGTTGCAATCGAAGATAAATTATGCCATAAATGGATAAGTATCAAAATGGATGAACAGGCTCTGAACTGTTGCGGTTACATTTAAAGCATATGCTTGTTATTTATTTTTCAGTTATGCAGGTATTTTATTTTTACGCGCTAAATCAAGCGTCGAACGAAAATCATGTAGATGTGTGGTGAACAAGTATTTTAGAATGCATACAAAGTGAACAAAAACATATGATTTTCTGTTTGTTTTCTGGTACTCACATCGCTAACGTATTTTAGAATAACAAAAAGTGAATGGCACGCGTATTTGTGGTGAAAGTGACTTCCCGAATAGACCTGATTATCTTCTGCCACGCTTTCGTAACAAATTTTCTTGAATTGGAAGTTGACAATCTTTTTAGATCTGGCTTCTAAAAATAGAAATAAAATTGATATCAGTAACAAGGAATCTAAACTATTTTGTGCTTCAGGCACAACCTCCTGTTCCACAAATTCACTCTGGGTACTTACAAAACTTGCAGCCGCACTGTTCCATAGATGCTCAAAAATTTCGGTGCTTGTACTCATAACACGTTTCTTCCTTTTTGCTGCAGACATTAAATAAGTAGATAATTACCTTGTTTAATAAAAAAAATGATAATTAAAAGTATTTAACTTTTAACACTATTTATGAACACAACTTATTAGCACAATTTTTAACACCGAGAATGACACGTTTTGCTTAAATTTATAAAACACTTGCATTTGCAAGCAAATTGTCAACGATGTTCGCAAAACACTTGCATTTGCAAGCAAATTACCAAAAACATTCGCAAAACACTTGCATTTGCAAGCAAATTGTCAACGACATTCGCAAAACACTTGCATTAGCAAGCCAATTGTCACCGACATTCTCAAAACTCTTATTTATGCAAGCTTGCTGCAATCTTAATTTACAAAACGCTTGCCAATATGTTTATTGGGTTGTGTTACCTACATACATACATATGTATGTATGCATACAATTGTTGATATTTGAAATTATCGTACATAAATAAAAATAACAAATATACAATGTATGGCAAAACTATTTTGCCTAAAGAAAATTTTATAAAATATAAAGAAACGCTTTTATAACAAACGATTTTTTCAAAAAGGAATTAAATTTTTATTAAATAGGTATATACCAGAGAGATCTTCAATAGGTATTAATTTTGCGTTAAAAAAATCATATCACAATACAATATCATATAGGTATAGGTGTATCACTACATACATACATACATATACCTGTTTAGGGTCATAAAAGTAAATTGCTTTTTATGTTATAAAATTATATAAAAAATTGGCTTAAATTTATGTTGGGTACCAATAAGTCACCGATCGTTAAAATTTTTTTACCATTTCTACGGCTTTGAAATCTAAAATTAGTGATATATGCATTTTGGGCAAGAAGCTTTCAGTTAGGGAGTTATATAGCTTTAAATCTCAGATATATATATTACTATATTTCTGCGATTTCTGAACTGATCCGGGCAATATACATATCCTATAACCTTGCCTATAAAAGCTTTTTGAAATGAACATGTTTTAAAAGCTCATTTAAAACGAAAAAAGTCGGTCACTTTCAGCCAATGGTGTTGAGTTCCAAAAAATTAATATTTTATGTGATAATCATTGTTTGCAAGAAAAGCTTGCAAGTGTTTTGGCATTGATTCCACTACGACCGTTTTCGTTTTTTAGTTTGTCGCTGGAGCAGATATATGTGGGTTTACTCGGTTTTCCTTGAAGCATTTCCTCTCGCATTCAAGGGCGACCACTCCGTGGTAAATTTTCAATGTATTCTCGTACTCGTATGCTTTTAACGAAAATTAATTAAAAAATTCCAAGAACTATTAAGAAAACTGGGATTTCCAAATGCAAATTACTTTTATGAAATGCCACAACAAGAACCTTGTTACAATTTTTTAAGATTTTCCCTATTTTTTATTTACCTATTTTTTACAATTTTATGTTTGAATGAAAACCAAATTTCTTTTAAAAATGCGCAAACAATAAGAAGACGCTTAAATGAGTCAGGACTTCATAGGGGCCCTGCACCAGTGATGTTAACTTTACGATAATTAAAAGATTTCCTTTTGAATCAAATCAAATGCAATCTTTAAAAAAATGGATATAATAAACCCCGAACTGTTCGATACCAATAAATCCATAATTCCATTAGTTTTGCATTTCCCAGAAGCTTTGCAAATGGACGAATTTAACGAAATTGATAAGGAATTTAGGCTAATAAGACAAATAGAAGATGTTGATATATGTGACATTCTTCAGTTTTACAAAATCGCCTTCAATATGAAGAAAGGGTACGACTCCATAATGTTGCCAGTTTTAAAAAAATTTTTTGGTTTATATATTTTCTTTGCCACATAGTTTGGCTACTGTAGAACGAATCTTTTCAGTAATAAATCTAAACAAAACTAAAATAACCCAGCCAGCATTTACATATAAAATTAAGCGTTTTGTAAGCAAAAAACTTATAAAACGCTGCTGTGGCATTTACAAAAGACATCAAAGCAAGTGTTTTATAATCGAAAAGCACCAAACTTTATAATACTATGTTTCCACGACGACTTGAATCACCTGCTTCGCTCTCTGAATCATGTTTATGAATCATGCTGTTTATACTATGTTTCCACGACGACTTGAATCACCTGCTTCGCTCTCTGAATCTTGTTAATGAATCATTCTGTTTACATGACCAAAAAACTTGATTCGATTTGACAGTTGTTTTTAATAAACAAACAGAATAAAAAAAACAGAATTTACAATTTGTGGAAAATATTTTTTTTAATGGGCAAAAAAACTGAGTGAAAATTAGTTAGCTTATTTGAAAAAAACATACATTCGTACGTATTTACTTTCTTTACTTCCAGCAACAAGAAAATAATTTGCTTTGTTTACAATAATATTATACTAAAATAATCTTCTTTCTAAGTTTATATATATTGTTCATTTAATGAACAAAAAAAACACAATGTTTAAAAGATAAACCACTTTGTTTTAATAACTTCAAAAAACTTTCTATTCGTCCGGCAACTAGTGCTGGACAGAATGATACTTGTCTGTTGAAGGTAAGAATCAAAGTCACTTTAGTCCCCTTTTACAGTTGAGAAATTGAAAGGCAGACATTTTTCTCATTCCGCTTTGAACTTGCACAGAACTTGAACAGAATTTACAATTTGTGCAAAATAATTTTTTTTAATGGACAAACAAAAGTGAGTGGAAATTAGTTAGCTTATTTGAAAAAAAAACATACATTCGTACGTATTTACTTTCTTTACTTCCAGCAACAAGAAAATAATTTGCTTTGTTTACAATAATATTAAATTTTTACAGCTAGTGCAGATAAACTTGCGATACAAATTAGAGAAGAGTGCAATTTTTCGTGCTTCGCAAGTAGATTCATATTGAATCTACTTGATTCGCTCTTAAAATTTTGTATGGTGAAGCAAGTTGTTTCGCACATGATTGGGGTGTGAAGCATGAATAGAGAGCGAAGCATGTGCCGTGGAAACATAGTATACATGACCAAAAAACTTGATTCGATTTGACAGTTGTTTTTAATAAACAAACAGAATAAAAAAAAACAGAATTTACAATTTGTGGAAAATATTTTTTTAATGGACAAAAAAACTGAGTGGAAATTAGTTAGCTTATTTGAAAAAAAAACACATTCGTACGTATTTATTTTTTTTACTTCCAGCAACAAGAAAATAATTTGCTTTGTTTACAATAATATTAAATTTTTACAGCTAGTGCAAATAAACTTGCGATCAAAATTAGAGAAGAGTGCAATTTTTCGTGCTTCGCAAGTTGATT
Organism: Bellardia pandia; assembly: GCA_916048285.2. Classification (NCBI taxonomy): domain Eukaryota; kingdom Metazoa; phylum Arthropoda; class Insecta; order Diptera; family Calliphoridae; genus Bellardia; species Bellardia pandia. Next base: position 58,054,559 of record OU696530.1, read on the forward strand.
CAATATGAATCTAGTTAATTCGCTCTTAAAATTTTGTATGGTGAAGCAAGTTGTTTCACTCATGATTGGGGTGTGAAGCATGAATAGAGAGCGAAGCATGTACCGTGGAAACGTAGTATAAGCGTTAAAAAAACGATTGCAAAACACGTTTTTCAAGTAATTTAATTACACGTTTTCTACACTCAGAATATTATTACAGTAACGGACTGTAGTTTATTTAGGAAGTATTCCGTGCAGTTGTTTTTAACTAAATAAACATTTAAAATTCTAAGAAAATTTATTTTTAACTGAATCTAACATTTATTCAAAAAACTAAGTGCACATTAATACGGATTTTCAGTTGCATTTAATATTGACAGTTGTTTACATCAAAGTATTTTGTATGTAAAATTAAACGAAAATGTAATTTAAAATAACTGAAAATTTACTTAAAACCCGATCTACTTATCAGTTAATTTTTTAACATAGAAAATTAAATGAACCTTTCATGTAATTTAAATGAAAATTGAGTTGACCGGTTTTTAAATGAATGTTCATTTATTTTAAATTACATTTTCAGTTAATTTTACCTACAAAATATTTTGAGTGTAAATGCTTAAAAAACACGTTTTGAAAATGCTTAAAAAACACGTATTTTTAATAAGTGTTTTAAACATTTACTTTGTTTTGGATATGTTTTTTATTGATACATTTAAAAATAATTTTTCATATAAATTTTTTTTTTATTAATAGAAAAATATTAAATTAAAATATAAAAAAAGGAACTTCATTGTTGTTTCATTTAAAAAATCATTACTTTAGTTTACTTCTCGTACTGGAAATATGACTTAGAGGCAAACACAAAGTTGTCTTCCTTGCCTCCATTTGCAGCAAAAGTTTCTGCAATAGAATTCAAATATAAAAATGTAACTAGAAACCTATTCGCAAAACACTTGCATTAGCAAGGAAATTGTCAACGACATTCGCAAAACTCTTATTTATGCAAGCTTGCTGCAATCTTAATTTACAAAACGCTTGTCAATATGTTTATTGGGAAGAAACAGGCTTACTAATACACTTGAAGGAAGTCTACACTCAAAAATGTTTGTAAATTCCAGTGATAATTTAAATATTAAATTCAATGACAAACATTTTCTATATTTTAACTAAAATGCCTATGATCATAAAAAATTAATATATGTAATCAAAAACTCATATAGACAGCCACGAGCTATTTTTGTTATAAAACTAATCCAAATTATTAGCTAAGCTTTAAATATTACAAAAATAGATTTTACTGAAAGTACACATTTTAATTACTTTATTTTATTATTACTACCTATTTTCTTATGTTTTTATTGATTTTTAAATAAATACAGTGGCTCCATCGCATAATCGGACAAGTGTTTGTATGATATTTACGTTCTCTGAACTAAAACAAATCGTAATAATTTTTATTTATTTTTTGTTTTTATTTGCACTCTACACTCTAATCTTTCCAAATATAAAAAAAATATCAATATTCTCGATGATAACTGTAAATTTACATAGAAAAACAAAATTAACTAAATTTTTTGCGCTCAACGCATAATCGGACAAAGTAAAACATCAATAATAAAAATACCGTTACTTTAGAAATATGCACTTCAAAACTTTTTTTGTCACATTTAGTCATAACTTGCATTTATTGGCAGACATTTCTAGTTCTAACAATAGGTAAAAATCTATTAGAAATGGCCCCTAAGGGAAAGCAATCTACTGTCGAAATAAGACAATAGTGAAATTGAATCTTGAAGGTAAAACAGTGAGAGAAATTTCTGAATTAGTTGGAAGAAGCAAGTCTACTGTCCACGACGTTATTAAGAGATTCCGTGATGAGTTTAGGATAGCTAATAAAAGTAGAGAAGGTCAGGGCAGAATATTAACTGATCGTGAAGAGCGTTCTTTGTTAAAGGAAATCAAACAAGATCCGTTTACAATTGCAAAAGAACTAAAAATATCTTTAAAAAACAGTAGTGGAAAAGATGTTTGCTTAAATACTATTCGTAATACATTGCACAAATATAACTACCATGGTAAAGTTGCCAGAAAAAAGCCATTAAAAAAAAAGCCCTAAGAATAAAAACAAGAGAATAAAATTTGCTAAAGAGTATTTGCTTAAAACAGAAGATTTTTGGAATAGGGTAATTTGGTGTAAAGATTTCTTAAAATACATTTTTGCTGATAGTTTTTATTCGTAACAAGGTTCTGTTCACTGACGAGAGCAAATTCAATTTGCATGGTTCAGATGGCAAGATGTTTGTGTGGCGTAAACCAAATGCTGAATTTAATGCTCAAAATACAAAAGCTACTGTTAAGCATGGAGGAGGCTCTGTTATGGTTTGGAGCTGCATGTCGAGTGCTGGGGTGGGCAATTTGCATTTTATTGATAGTAAAATGGACAAATTTGGCTACCTCAACATTTTGAAGGCAAATGTAAAGCAAAGTGCCGAGAAATTAGGCATTGCGAATGATTTTGCTTTTTACCAGGACAATGATCCCAAGCACACTTCGGGTGTGGCAAAGCTTTGGTTGATCCATAACTGCCCAAACTCCTGCACAGAGCCCAGATCTCAACGTAATTGATTAATGACCTTGAAAGCCTGCATATAGGAAACTATATAAATTATTACGATTTGTTTTAGTTCAGAGAACGTAAATATCATACAAACACTTGTCCGATTATGCGATGGAGCCACTGTATATTGAACTAGTAAACCCGGTGTGCTTCGCTACCCCCCCCCCCCCTCGTTAAAAAATAAAATAAAACGTATTTATATATTTACAAACATTTATTTATTTAATTTAATGTATTTATTGCAATGCTTTAGGTTTAGTTTGCCCATCAGGAGCATACCAATATACACGGCATATTAACCTTGAGCTTTGTTAACAGTCATCGCAAACGCTAACCGAACAGGAAAAAATTGTTTAAAATCGAATGGTAAATCTGTTGGTAGCATTGGAATGCGTAGCAAAAGTGCATCTGTACCTTTATATTTTCCTGTTATAATTGTCGCTTCTACTAAATTATTTCTCAGTTTTTTTTACTGCAAGTCGAGTGCCATTGCAAAACCGTGGTGATCGATATTACGCAGTAAAAAAAATTACCACGCCAATTTAAGGTTGTAGCACATGTGGTGGAAAGCCTGGCACATCGAGTGAATTTAAGAACTCAACAGGATAATTAACGGCCTTACGGGTTGCTTGATTGATTTCATGCATTTCAAAGTGATATCTATCTTCTCCATATGGAAAAATAATAGGATACTGAAGCGCGTCATATATGACTGATGTATTTCAGTGGGCGAGGCCATGCCCCTTTGTCCACTTACATAGTCAAGAATTTATTATTTCCTAAGAATATCCTATTATGAAAATTTAATGACGATCGGTCCAGTAGTTAAGACTATATTACGATTTTAAATTTTCCCAAAAAGGGGCGTGGTCCCACCCACTTTTCTCCTGGTACGTATTCCTAATTATGCCAATACCATATGTACCACATATCATTGACGTAGGTGAAAAAATGCCCAAAATATGGCGATTTAAATTTTTGGGTTATATGGACGGTGCCACCCCCGTTTGTACAATTAAAACTTCATATAGCCTATTATTCCCTCCAGAGTCACAGTAACATTCTGTGAAAACTTCATCAAAATCGGCTCGGTTCAGTCTCGTCTCATCGAACTGTTCGGACGTGTTACTTTTAGTGCGGCTGCATTTTCGGTGAAAAAATCGTAATAGGTGATAAAGTGTAAAAAGTTGAAATTAAACAAAAAAGTGAAAAAAAAATCGTAATAGGTTAAAATATATAAAAAAATAAAAACATTAAAAATCGTATAAAAACTGTATGAGTGTTCCTCTCAGATGTAATTCTGAGAAAGAGCTTAGCTCAACTAGAAAAACTAACTGGGTCTCTGAGGAAGAATCCATAAAAAAATCTGTGGAGAATCTTCTCACTGCAAGAGCCGTGGAACGGCGTCGTTCCTGTTCGCCCAATATAGTAATTTCAATAGATGAAGGAACATCAACACCTTCTACATCAAATAGTGCAATCAAACCTAGAAAACAAGTAGGTATGGATAAATACGTCACAGTTCTTAAGCGACAGAGGAGCCCAACATCTGCTCAAGTATCATCAAATTCAAAAGCTCCTAAGACCGTGAGTAATGATCAAAATAGGTTTGCTCTCCTCCAGACGGATGAGCCAGAACTTCCGAAGAAGACGTTTAAGCCCCCACCAATTTATCTGAGAGAGCCGACTTCCAGTAAATTGGTACAAGGAATTGTTGCTGTAATAGGTGAAAACATGTTTAGCGTAACCTCAATGAAACATGGAAATATCGGCGAGACAAAGATACAAGTGAATAGGGAAGATGATTTTCGAAAATTGTCCAACCAGCTGGAAAGGGAGACTAGGGATTTCTATACCTACCAGCTCAAAAGCGCAAAAGGACTCCAAGTCGTTCTAAAGGGTATAGACCCATGTGTTGATCCCGCGGAGATAAAAACTGGTTTAATGGACAAAGGGTTCAAAATCAAGAGCGTAGTGAATATTAGAAACCGTGAAAAGATCCCTCAGCCCATGTTCAGGGTAGAATTGGAACCTGGAGATGTTGTCTTAAAGAAAAACGAGTCCCATCCCATCTACAATCTGATGTACCTTCTGCATCGTAGAATCACCGTGGAAGAACCACATAAGCGTCAGGGACCCGTCCAGTGTCTCAACTGTCAAGAATTTGGTCACACCAAGGCGTATTGTAAATTGCCGACAGTTTGTGTTGCGTGTGGGGAGCTACATGCAAATGCTCAATGCGATAAGTCGAGAACTGACTCAAAAATCAAAAAATGCAGTAACTGCGGAGGTAATCATACCGCAAATTATAGAGGTTGTCCAATTTACACTCATTTGAAAGGCATAAGAACCAACAAGACGTCAGTATTGCCTAAACATCCTCAACAGCCAAATTTAGCATCGAGTGACAATTTCCCTCAATTATTACGGTCCACTAGTCATGTAAAGGCGCCTAGTTCTAGACAAGTTTCTTACGCAAACGTCGTTAAATCTAATATGCCAGGTCTGGAGCTGGAACCTAAAACCCAATATTCTGAGCCGCATATCAACAATCTAGAGACAACATTGCAGACACTTGTTCAAACTATGAACACTTTCACGACCACCATGACATCCATGATGCAGGAAATGCTGAAAATGCAATCCACTATCTTGCAAGCCATTTTAAAGAAATGATTTATTTAAAAATTTGTTTCTGGAACGCGAACGGCCTCCGTCAACATAAAAATGAACTGGAATACTTCCTGATGGATAAGCAGATTGATGTTATGATGATTGCTGAAACTCACTTGACGTCGACAGGGTACTTCAAAATTAATGGCTACGAGTTCTACGATACTAAAGACCCCCGCGGAAGAGCTTGTGGAGGTTCGGCAACTCTTATAAAGAACAGAATAAAGCATTATCTAATGAATAACATAAGTGAGGATTACCTCCAAGCAACAAACATTTGCATTGAATTCTGTCAATACAAATTTGTTTTATCATCGATTTATTCTCCGCCTCGATTTTCAATAAAAGAACACCAATACCATAACTTCTTTAAATCCCTTGGAGCTAGATTTTTAGTTGCTGGCGACTTTAACGCCAAACACACATTTTGGGGTTCACGTCTGGTAACCCCAAAGGGTCGCGTACTCTTCAACACCATTGCTAAAATGGGCTTAGATGTACTCTCAAGTGGACATCCCACCTATTGGCCGACGGACCGGCGGAAGATTCCCGATGTTATTGACTTTGGGGTAGTGAAAAATATCCCTGTAGAATGGATGCAAGTGGATCCTTCACTGGACTTGTCCTCAGATCACTCTCCTACTATCATTTCAATGCATTTCCCTCAAGTGTGTGGTTCTCCATTTATGAACATGACTAAGACCCGAGTAAGTTGGATAAAATACAAAAAGTATTTAAGTTCTCATTGCACGGAAAATGTTGTGTTGAGAACAACCGACGATATTGATGAGTCGATTGGCAACTTTACCGAGGACCTTCGACGAGCTGTGCATCACGCTTCCACTTATCACGTTGAATGTAGAAATAGGGCAAACAGAACTTATTTCTCTGAACTCGAACATCTCCTATCAGAAAAAAGAAGAATGAGAAGAGAGTGGCAAATTCACAGGTCTCCTGAACTGAAAGCTAGGCTACGGGAATGCAGAGATATACTAAGACATTTCTTAGAAACCCAAAGAACGGCCTCACTTAGATCTTACTTGGAAGGTCTTGATAGTACCCCACAATCTGACTACTCGTTATGGAGGGCGGCAAGAGGTTTAAAAAGACCAGTAAGAGGAAAACCTCCTTTGCGAAATCCGACTGGTGACTGGGCTAGAAATGATTCCGAGAAAGGGACATTATTTGTTAACCATTTGAGAAATGTGTTTACTATAAACAACTCAAATAATAACGAATCTGATTTGCCACCACTTGTTATAAGGCCTCCTGTACCTCTAAGACTAAACTTTCGTGATGTCCAAAACGCTATTGGTACTCTGAACCTTAGAAAGGCTCCAGGTATGGATAAAATCAGCAATAAAATGCTTGTGGAGTTACCTCGTGTAGCAAGAAGAATTATCCTCTTTATCTTCAACGCTATTTTACGCCTAGAATACTATCCTGCAGATTGGAAGGTGTCTATGATCACTATGATTCCTAAGCCAGGGAAGGACCACACCAAAGTGGAGTCATATAGGCCAATTAGTCTACTGCCGACAATTTCAAAACTGTTTGAAAAATTGTTAATGACTAAGTTGACTCCAATTCTGAATGGCACTGAATGTATTCCTAATCATCAATTCGGCTTCAGGGCTAAACACAGCACCATCGAACAAACACACAGATTGGTAAATGTGATAAGAGGGTCGTTTGAAGACAAAAAATACTGCTCCGCCCTTTTCATTGATGTGTCGCAAGCGTTCGACAAAGTTTGGCATGACGGTTTAATGCACAAAATAAAATTAACTCTGCCTGCTAACACCCATAAACTCATGGAAAGTTATTTATACGGTCGCAAATTTAAAATCAAAGAAGGTGATTTTTTAAGTACCGCTCAGCCAATTGAATCAGGTGTGCCACAGGGTAGCATACTGGGCCCTACTTTATATTTGATATATGCCTCCGACATGCCGTCAGACCCCAAAATCCATACGTCAACTTTTGCAGACGATACAGCCTTTATCAGCGTCCTTAAGGACCACCAAGTTGCATCACAGAATTTGCAGAATTAAGTTTATAAACTAGAGAATTGGCTTGAGCTTTGGAAAATCAGGGTTAACGAACAGAAATGTATTCATATAACTTTCACATTGCGAAAAGATACATGCTCGTTCATCAGAATAAATAATCAAATTATCCCGCAACACAATGAAGTCAAATACCTCGGAATCCACCTCGATCGTCGTTTAACTTGGAAGTCTCATATCGACGCAAAACTTACCCAGATGAGATTAAAAGCAGTGCAAATTAATTGGCTAATCGGCAGAAATTCTACATTAAAGTTGGATTGCAAACTTTTGTTGTACAATGCAATTCTAAAGCCAATCTGGTGTTATGGAATTCAATTATGGGGTACTGCCTCAGCATCCAACATTGAAAAAATTCAAAGGGGTCAAAATAAGATTCTACGTACAATTACTGCAGCTCCATGGTATGTTAAAAATTCTCGAATCCACAAAGATCTAGGCATTCCTTTGGTGAAAGTCGAATTTACAAAACACGCCTCAAAATATGTCGGCAAACTTGAACACCATCCAAACCCACTTGCACGAGACATCCTTAACTTTACTGGCCATGTTCGGTTGAGAAGGAGGGATACCCTTGCTTTAACTCAAGCGCAAAACAGATGACTGGATCAGTGGATATAAATTTTTTGTAGTATCATAATATTTTGTCTAGCACTGGCTGGACTTATTATTTTCTTTTAGTATTAAGATTCGAAAACTTATTGTCATTTCGTTTCTGAAGATCCAATAAATAAATTAAATGTATTAAAAAAAAAAAAAAAAAAAAAATCGGCTCGGCTGTTTTGGAGTCCATACGTTACATACATACTATTGGAATATTATTATCAATCGAGTAATTATTGAAAATATTGTTTGAATATTTTGTCATTCTGAAAAAAATTGTAAAAGAGAAAACTACAATTTAATAAACTATTTTTAAACTATCTTTTAATATTAAATAATTGCTGGTCTATTTGTTTTTCCAATAAGAGGTTATGTGATAGCTGTGCAAGACCACCCGAAGATGTATCCATATGTGAATTACTTACTAGTGAAGAAGAAGATGAAACGGAAAATGAAAATTTAAGGAAAAGTTCAAGAATAAGTCGTTTACCTAGTAAATTTTTTGATTACATTACTGGCCACCAAGCTGACGTCCGACACAAAAATATTCCCGAAACATATGCTGAGATATTTAACAGAGATGATTCCGATAAATGGCAAGCAGCAGTTAATGATGAATTGAATTCAATGACGAAAAATCATGTTTGGGACATAGTTAAACCTCCACCAGAAGCAAAATTATTAAAGTCAAAGTGGGTTTTTAAAATTAAGGAAGATAGCGAAGGAAATCCAACAAAGTTCAAGGCCCGGTTAGTTGTTAAGGGGTTTCTTCAAAAATATGGTATCGACTATTCAGAAATTTATGCTCCAGTAGCTAAGTTGACAACAATTAGAATTGTTCTTGCGGTTGGTGTATACAGAGGTTACCATTTTCATCAACTTGATGTAAAAACGGCATTTTTACATGGCGACTTGAAAGAGACAATATATATGACAATTCCTGAAGGTGTAAAAGTTGATAAAAATTTATCCTGCAAGTTAATAAAATCACTATATGGGCTTAAACAAGCACCGAAATGCTGGAACGAAAAGTTCAACAATTTTTTACTTTCCCTTGGGTTCATAAGGTCTAAACATGATTATTGCCTTTATGTTAAGAAGAATGATCGTGAATCGAATATTTTAATCCTTATTTTATATGTGGATGATTTATTGATTGCGGGTAATAATCTAAAAAGCATCAATAAACTTAAAGAAGATCTCTTCAAGCAGTTTGAAATGACGGATTGTGGATCACTTAAGTTTTTCCTAGGTATGAATTTGAATTTTGAAAGTGGAAATCTGCAAATATCCCAACAACCAAGTATAGCAAAAATATTAAAGAAATGCGGAATGGAAGAATGTAATGTGGTTAAGTCCCCAATGGAAAAAGGTTTACAGTTAAAAAATAATGATTTGAAATCAAGTACTGCTCATCCATATCGAGAATTATTAGGGAGTTTAATGTATTTAATGCTTTGTTCAAGACCTGATATATGTTTTCAAGTTGGATACTTAAGTCGTTTCCAACAGGATCCATCTGAAACACACTGGCAACATCTAAAGCGCGTTGTAAGATATTTAAAAGGAACAATGGAAGCAAAACTACATTTTAAGAAGTCCTCAAACCAGCCAATTATGGGGTTTGCTGATGCAGATTGGGCATCAGATAAAGTTGATCGGAAATCTGTTAGCGGATATATATTCCAAGTTTATGGTTGCACTGTATCATGGTGTAGTAAGAAACAGCAAACAGTGGCCACATCTTCTTCAGAAGCCGAATACGTAGCTTTGAGCCTTGCAACAACTGAAGCAATTTGGATTTATGGTGTTATGAAAGATTTGAGAGAAGTTGAAAAATATACTATAAAAATATTTGAAGACAATAGAGGCTGTATTGGGATGGCTAATAACCTTGAGAGCAAAAGGGCAAAACATATAGATATTAAACATCATTTCGTGAGAGAAAATATTATAAATGGCAATATAACTCTTGAGCATGTTAGTACTGAGTTCCAGTTAGCAGATTTGTTTACGAAATCATTAGATGCCAATCGATTTGCAAAATTACGAAAAGATATTGGATTATTCGATTGAGAGGGGATATTGGAATATTATTATCAATCGAGTAATTATTGAAAATATTGTTTGAATATTTTGTCATTCTGAAAAAAATTGTAAAAGAGAAAACTACAATTTAATAAACTATTTTTAAACTTTCTTTTAATATTAAATAATTGCTGGTCTATTTGTTTTTCCAATAAGACATACATACATTCATTTTTATATACATATGTATGTATGTATATATGTATATAGATTATTAATAAACTCATTTTAATAAGAAAATATAATTATTTTTGTACAAGGCAAAAGCATACGGTAATTTATCACTGCACTGCACAAAAAACCTCGTGTCTCAAAAAAATTTCATGAAGCGGTTGCGGTTTGCAAGATAAATGCTCAGAGAAGATCTACGTTACTGGAACAGAGTCCTCTGGAGCGACGAATCTAAGTTTAGCTTGTTTTGGATCAAAATATTGAAAATCTTGATAACACAATTGAAAACTTATGGGCAATTGTAAAAAAGGAAAAAATCCACGAAATAATGGTGAATTGTTTTAGTTGGTGCACCAAGAAAAACATATCTCTGCAAAGATACCAGCGTTTAATTAATAGTTTACCAAAAATACTGGCGAATGTTGTAAAAAACAAGGGTTATCCAACAAAATATTAAAGGATAAGTCCGTTTTATTAAACCTCACTAAGGTTTTTTGCATATATTTTTTTAGTTTCTAATTATTTGACCAATTTGATATTACATTTTTTTGGTGTTTAAGTTAATTTTCCTTAAAATAGTATTGATGCTGTGAATTTTTTTTATTTTAAAATGTACACATCGCTACAGTGGCTTAAAGTACGACATTTGAAGGAAATTGTTGGAATGTTATTCTTAATTAATTGCATTAGTGTTTTATTGGAAAATAAGTTTTTAAAGTTATATGGTTTGATATACATATTTCGTAAAATTGTTAATACCCCCTGTATGGTTACTGCGTATTTCGATTCGAAAAGAAAATCATTCGAATTTGTATACTTTTTACATTGCATTTTGAAAGCAACTGCTTTCGAATCGAAATACGCAGTAACCCCCCAGAATTTAAAGCGTTGCAACGTTTAATTGATATCACCAATTAAAAAATACTTTAACTGGTATACGAACCACCCTAATGTACAAAATTATTATTATTAAATGTATTACACAAAAAACAAAGAAACTTAAAAAATCTTTAATAATATGTAGTTATTTTTTTTTAGTATTTTTTCCCCTGCGTCGCTATTTTAGTCCAATCATAACATTTTGTATACCGGTATTCATGGCTCTGTAAAGGCTACATTTCTGTCCTTAATAATTTTTTACTACCATGCCAAATTCTAGTCATGACTTTTAAAAATGCGTACAAAAATATTTAGCATTAGCGAACCGAGTTTTTAAAAGTATCCCTGTCGGCAACGCAGTTAGCTTTAAATATATTTTAAACTAACTTTTTCGGAATTAGTTGTGGTTGATGCCTGGATTACTTTTAATGTATTTAACTGACTATTTTAACATGGTGATGTCCTAGGAAGTAGTCATTTGACCGACTCTGCATTACTTTACAACTTAAAGTTAGTTACATAAAAGTCAACTAGAAATCATCTAAAAATCAGCTAACTTAAAGTTAGGTTAATATTTACTATTGTATAGGTAACTATAAATTAACTACTTTTTAACTAGCTATAGGCTGTCTTTATTAAGGTAACTATGATTTAACTTGTTTTCAGTTGACTATAAGTTACCTTGTTCATAGCTAGCTATGAACGCCCAGTTAACTTTTGTTTAGTTAAATTTTCATTATATAAAGTAATGAGTCACTTATCATCATTATGGCACAACGCTTGACCTGATATACAATTAATAAAGTTATATATTAGGGTCAATATAATTTTTAGTGAATTACTTAGTTTCATCATTCAAAATTCAGCTTCTCTTTCCAACATATATACAGACAGGAAATATTGGGAAAATTTACAATTTTCATTAATATAGGCCATAATTGAGTCCTTGAACTCTTAAATAAAGGCAGCCCGTCAACATTTATGTCAATCACTAGTTTTTTGCAGTCGGTTAATACTCTGGACAGTCTTAAATGTTGGGTTTGCACGCCAAAATGATAATATATGCCAAGAGAAATGCTTTTTAAGCATATTTTATCGCGCTTTTGAATTTTCTTGGGATAAAACATGAAGCAACGCTTCAAAACTTTCGTGGGATGGCCTGTATTTAAAAAACCAATCTCTAAAGATTTCTTTTAATGTTTTTTTAGCTGCAAATTCTTCATTAGAGTTATAAGCACTAGCAAATTCCACATCAGCTTCACTTGATCAGAAGAACAGGTGGATTTAGATGTACCATCTACTTCATTTTTGGCAAAAAGTTTTTTGGAAAATATTTCTCTTTCTTTTTTAAATAACCTTCTTAAGTGTCTTTTACTTGAGTCTCTCATTTCTTTGTCTATTTGATTTTGAGCTTGAGGTCTCTTCTTATATTTTAAGTCTGGTGATTCTGTTGATTTCAAAAAAGTTAAATCAAATTTTTCTGAAGAAGATGCGCAACGGAGTATCGAAATTAACAAACTTAAAATATAACAAGTAAGAGTGCTATATTCGGCTGTGTCGAATCTTAATACCCTCCACCTAAACGTAATAAGAAATACAGAAACTACACTAGACTAGAATATCCTAATTCTGTGTTTTCTATTCAGTCTTAGTGCAAATTTTATTGGTATTTGATATATTGTTTGAAAGACAATTTTACGACCAACATAATTTATGTTAAATATTTTGAAATTTTGTCTAATTTTCACCATTTTTAATTGATTTAATTACCAATTCTTACCATAATTTACAGAGTTTGTCCGATGTTCATAATAATCTTGAGTATAAAAGAAGGGGAACCATTCGGTTTTAGTGACTTTGCTAAAAAAAAATAGGGCTTTTAGAGGAGATGCCAGTAAAAAAAATTTGTTGCCGGTCACGCCTATTTTCGAGGGGGCGGACCCGTAAAGTTGAAAATATATGGGCCTATATCTTGGGAACTACTGGGTGTCTGATAATTTGTAATAAATTAAATAAAAGGTATTAAAAATACCTTTCCAACGATACAAATTATGGACCGAAGGGGTTAAATCCGAAAATAATATTTTTTGACCCGAATTTATTTGTTTTTTGGAAATGGTTCTTATATGGCAGCTATGACAAATTATGGGTCGATCTTCTTAAATTTTGGAACAGTTATTTTCATGCAATAACGGTATATATAAGATATATATTAGTATTAATATGAACCGATATTCTCAAAATCCAGCAGTTTGATTTAGGCATGTATGTAAATGATCCGTGTAAAATTTTGGATTGGTACCCTTATTTATAAGAGATTTATGAGTACAGTAGACGCTTGTAAATTAGAACCACTTTGTTCCTGGGGTAATTCTAATTTTCGAAAAATTCTAATTTCCAAAGGTTTTTTTTAGTAAAAAGCGACATAAAAGTGCAGCTTCGTTTAGAAAATAAAAAAAAAAACACTCCTGCAGAGATTTTTTAATTTTATTTATATATAAAACGAACACGAAAGATACAATATTATTAAAATTCATCACAGATTAAAGAAAAAAAAGTATTTTCAAAATTCGTATAGTGGTAGGGGGCACCTTAGAACACTTTTTTCTTTTAAGCCACATAAAAATTTATATTTTTGAATTATTGACTTTTTACATAATTTAACTAATATATATGGAAATAAACTTTAGCTTAAGTCTACAAGTAACTTATTTTTAGTTCGATTTATTTTTTTTTTATTTTTTTAATGGATGAAGTCATTATGTTCAAATGTGCCTCCCATACGGGGCAGCTTTGAACTAGGCTGGGGCAATTTTGAACGGCAATTTTTTCTTGTAGCGCTTATGCACAAAAATAACATAAACAGTTATATTTATATATATATATATATATATATATATATAATAAATTCAATTTATTTATTAAGAAAAACATAAACATTAACAATTAAAAAATAAAAAAATTCAGATCAAAAATAAGTTTTATATTATTAAGACGGAAAAGGCCTTGCAATTTCAGGTGACATTACATTTTCATTTAAAGCATCATGATCAGCATTGGATTCGTCATTTTCAGAAAATAAGAGAGAATCAACAATGTTTGGTACTTCGGTTGATAAATTAACATGTTCAAAGGTGCCCCCTTTTTCTTTGTTCAAACCTGAACTGGCATGCCATTTCACGGAAATTTATAATAAATATTTTTTTTTACATAAATATCAAATAACTTAACTTAATTTTGTTTGAAATGAATTTTGGACTTTCACGAAAGAAAACGATCACTGAATACTTCTTACACTCTTAAAAAAAATTTACAATGGCACTGCGAAAACTTGTTCACCCAACTACATTCGGTCGCAAACTGAAAAAACTAGCAAAAGTTATTAACGTTGCTAAAAAACAAGGTTGCCATGTGAAAAACTCGGTTAGGGGTCGGAATAAATGTTAAACTGAGATTTTATCAACATAGTTCTCCCCTACTACACATATAAAAATTGGTATAAAATAAAAGTATTTAAACTTTTTAAAAAGCTTATAACGACTAATTGTTGATCATATAATCAGTAATATTTGTTTGTTTTTTGGCTTTATTAAATATTTTTGTTTTACTATTTATAAATTATATTTATTAAAATTTCAATTAATTTTTGCCGCCACAAAATTTTTGTTATAAAAACAGCTGATGTCAGATGGTTTGTCACTTGAAAATAGAACTCGTTCTAAATAAAAAATGTCATGTGTATTGCACACACAGAAATAACACATGATATTGTTTGAAGGTGTTCAGACTATATGTACAAATTTGACACGCGAAAAAGTGACAGTCCACATGACAAATACACATAATGTGAACACACCTTAATGAAGCCTTCAGTTATCATTTTATTATTAAACTAACAAAAAATCCCATTTTTTTACCGAACATTCAGAAAATATATAAAAATTAATACACTTTGTAGATATTAAATAAAAATAATATTTATTTATGAAGAATCGATGGTATCTGCTTGTACAGAATTATCTTAGTAAAATTAGAGCCATTGATTCGAGATTTTCATAGTTTTGGTTAAGGTTTATTGAATTTTGGGCCAGATGCATGATGCACACGGAAATGTTGAAAAAAAGAAAAATTAGAAATTGTGCTCGATCTACTCCCTATAGGGTGGAAAGTCATAATTTCAGAACTGTATAGCTTATATTTAGAATGTTTATCAGATAGGAGATACATATAGTAAGGGACAAAACTGTTCACGAAATTAAATTTATTGACAACTAATTCAAAATTATTTTACTAATTCAATTTAAAAAAAACTTTTGAACTATATTAAAAACATTTGTTTTTAATACAAAATCGAAAAAAAAATTCAAGTAAATCAAAAAACGTTGTGATTTAAAATATCTTTGTATAAAAATTCAAGTGTGAACAATTATGTCCACTGAGGAAAAATTCTCTTTTTTACGACCACTATTACTTTGTATATCCTCCGTGTACCTTTTGTATCCTTTTTGGCATATTTTTCACAAGGTTATTAAGAATTTCTGGATCGATGCTTTCCAGGCTTCAATACAACGATTCCAAAGATTATCTACCGTTTTAGGCGGTATGATTTTGAGACTTAACATTTCGCCAAAAGTTTTGAAAAAACTACCAAAATTAGAGATGCAGCTCTGTTAACTTAACAGTCGATGAGTAGTAAGTATGTTAATAAATACATTAACATAGGTAATTAAAAACGGAGCTAACTTTGCACGCATTGTTGTGTTAATTTAATTTAAAAGAAACATTATTAAATTATTTTCAAATTAAAAACCAAATCTGCTAAATGTAATGTGATTGTATGTACAAATGTAATGTTCAGTTATTATTATTGTATTTTTATGTTATATTGTAATATTCTTTTTTAGTTATATATTTATATTCTCTCAATTTTTGGTCTATATGATTTATTTTGTGAAAATTAAATTCAGTTAAATAAGGCAATATTTTTTATGATGTGTTTAACAAATCATCAGTTCTGTACTGGAATATAAGACTTCTAAGTCTTTTGTATAGAACAACAAACTAATAAATAAATAAATAAAATAAATAAATAAATAATGTTATGTCAAGTATTTCAACAATGTGAAAGTGTATTTAAGGATGTACGATTAATCAGACATTAATTCAAACATCGTGATTATAAATTAATATTAGTTTTAATTATTCGAAATTATTGAGAAATTGATTATTAGGGATTATTAGAATATAAATAATTTAATCATATATTGTGTACATATGTATTTCTAAGTACATGGTATGTACTAATGAACTATGAATTGCGTAGTAAATGGAATATAATTCAAGGTAACTAATTTAAAGTATGTAAACCTATTACGAACCTCATATAAATAATATAAACAAAATTGTAAAAACCATTCAAATGTAATTGTTGCATTTTGATCCAGGTACTGATCAAATACTGACGCCAGGACAAACAATTTTACACAAAGGCTGCTTAGAATGAAATCTTTCTTTTTAGTTGGAAACATCCAAAACTTAATTTAAATGTCAGCCTAATAAGCATACAGCATTTGATTTTTTTGACAACATTTTATGGGAATTCCGAGAAGATGTATGTTAATTAATTGTTTTGTCAGTTAATAGATAAAAATTTTAAAAAATTATATTATATTTAATAATTGCCAAAATTATTCACGCTATTTGTCATTCAATACATTAAATATTATTTGCGTGGGTTACCAGCGAAAAGACGTCACGTTTAAATAATATTTTCGTACGAATACATATTTAAAATTGTTTTTACCATATTTTTTTCAAATATTTTAATCGCAATTATAATAAAAGTACAAATGTACAATTGAATTGTAATTAATCAATTTATATATAAATACATACATATGTATCATGTAAAATCAGGGGGGTTACTCACTATTGCGATGCGAAAGCGTACAAATGCTTTCCCCCAGTTTTCGAAAGTTAAAAATGTTTATGATGTAATATATTTTTAATTGGAATTTGAGCTTTATATCCATCATCCTAACATTGTACTGTAATTATCAAATCAAAAATTTTTAAATATAATTTATTAGAATTAACGTTGATGAGAAAAAAACACTTAAATTAAATTAAAATAAAATAATTTATTAGTATTAACGTCTGTAATACGTTTATGAAAGGCATATTTATTATTAGGTAAATGTACAAAATATATCGTTTAAATTACCAGTGCATGAGATACATTCTTAATTTAATACATATAATTAATATGTATGTAAGTATGTAACTGAAACGTTATTTATGACTCAATTACAGTTTACTTATTTTCTATTGAAAACATGTTATTTAAAATTTTATATTGAATTATACCTATAAATTATTGAATATTAGTTTTACTTATTATATATTTGTTACATTTTCTTTATTTGTTTAACATGCATATGTATATATTTTTTATTTTTCCAGATGAAGGAATACCAACAGTTTGAAAAGTTCCATTTTCATTGGGCAGATTATTTAGTATTTGTACTTATGATTATTTTATCAACCAGCACTGGCATTTATTATGGATATTTCAGGTATGTATGTATGTATACGAGTATGTACGAGTATATATGTAAAACGTTTTTTGTAATGTAATAACTTCACTCGATTTTTATCGAGCGATTTGTTTTAGATGTGATGGAATCTAAATCAAATGAGTCCAAGATAAATTCAGGGTTAAGTGTCACTTTTATTCGCACTTTATGTATACTTTTGCAGATGACGGTAACATTTGCATTCATATTAATTTAATTAATATAATTCGCTTAATCAGAAGCTTGTAACAATAGAGTCGCTTTCAAAATTCGGAAGATGCCCCAATGTTTTATGTATACACACAAACACACAACAGATCATGTCTCTTCATTCGTAATTATGGGCGGTGTAAGTAAATATTTTGGAATCAGACGCTCGCGATGTTCTATGCATGGGTATGCATACTTTTTTCAAGTGTCTAAAGATAAGGAATTCAAGTGCCGGGATTTTCTCCCATTTACACCACCTGTAACCGACCGGAAGGGGATGGACTGTGTTTAACTTTTCTATCGGTACTACAATGGAATGTAGTAGCGGATTTTTGCGTAATTCACGGTTTTCATCAAAAACAATTCCCTTTGTGTTCGATCAACTTTATGCCTGTCGTATTGTCCGTATGTGGATCAAACTTCCTTCTTTCCATTTAAAGATTTAAGAAATAGGAGGATTTCGAGACAAATTTAATTTATGGCCTTTATTTGGTCAATAATATGCCATTTATACTGTTGCTCAAATTTAGTTTAACACAATTTTAGAACACAATTCATATCCGAGCTTAAATGGATCTTGGAAACGTATTTTTTAAGATTGTATATCAATTTGTTTCGATCAAGGTTGTTTCGATGACGGAAATTGCCAAAAATTAAAAATATTTTTATAAAGGCGTTAAATACATACATATTTTATTTTATTATATTTTTTTAGATTTCAATAAACTCAATTATTGAAAATAATAAAAAAAAAATTTTCATGAGTTTAATTAAGTTTAGATGCAAAATCTAATATTTTATGATAAAATTAAACGTTTGCACTTGCAAACGCAATTTCCAACTCCAGAGCTAACGGGGTAAGAACACTATTTGACCACAATCTGTTCAAGAAATAGCAATAAGTTTAGTTTATAATTTTTTATCTTATCAAACTTTAATATCTATCATTAAAACGATTTTGTTTTTTTTTTTTTGGTTTTATTTCAGAAAAGAAAAAATAGTGAAAAAATTACAAGATGATGTCGAGAGTAAAGATAAGACTAAAACCGATTTCGGTTCATCGAAAATGAGTGAATATCTATTGGGTTCTAGAAAATTAAAAATATTTCCGGTTGCAATGAGTTTGGTTGGTAGGTAAGTGCTAAATTTATAATTGAGCTCCCATACAATAAAACTGTGTTTCTTATAACCCTTTAAAAGCTATGTTTCTGGAGTTACAGTTCTGGGAACCGTATCTGAGATATATAATTTCGGCACTCAATATTGGCTAATTATTGTATCAATATTTCTGATGTCAATTGTTGTTTCGAAAGTGTATTTACCTGTTTTTGCAGCACTGCGTGTGGGATCTTCCTATGAGGTAAGAAAGAAAAGTTTGACAAGTTTTTTTAGTACGTATGAAGTTAAAAGAAAGTTTTGTAATATGAAGCATTTTACAACAACGAGCGTATTTATAAGTTTATGATGTTATTCTAATGTCGCCAAATATTTAAATAATGTGTGTTCTTTTAAATAGTTAAATGTTAATTAAATGTTTATTACAAACGTTAGAGAAATAAATATTTATTTCCAGAAAATATATTTGACCAAAAACACTTTTTGCTTCATGTAATATAAAGTCTGATGAGAGGTCTACAATTTCACTTACACCAAATTAATATTGTTGTTCAAATTTGTCAGTATTTAGGTTCCATTATATTAAACCTCTTTTCTTTATTTGGTGCGAATTATTAATAAAATAATCAACAAGTCGTTAAAATTGACATGTGGGGTAGTTAGAACAAAAATCTATGTATATAATGTAGTCATAATTGGTAGATTTACTTGACAAATTCTATTTAATTGTATGTACATACAATATAATAAACAAATTGAAACAACAAACACACAATTCAAGCGGTTACAATCACTAAATGGACTTTGCTCGATTGATGTTAAAGATTTTGTGCCTACACTAAAGCTTCCAGCGACGTCTCGCCATTCTTTAAGTTTACCGTTTGTAGTGTGTACTCGTATTTAATTTAACTCAATATTTTTCATATATAAAACTAATTTACTCACATGTTTCAGCATGGACTTTTTTTGCAAAACGATCAATCAACAAAAACAAATTTATTTGAAATTATTCAGACAATTTCTAATGAACTTATTTTCTATTTCTGATAAATTTTGTAGGTCAACTTTGCAGCATGAAAATGAGAATTGTCACAGCAAATAAGAGAGTAAAATTTTATCAGTTGAAAACATTTACGATTAAAAATGAATTTCAAACAAACTTTCATTATCAGACTCAACTCGTAGACTCTAAGATGTATTGCTATATGTATGTATGTATGTACATTAGGCTGGCACTTATTTTGAAAA
Organism: Bellardia pandia; assembly: GCA_916048285.2. Lineage (NCBI taxonomy): Eukaryota > Metazoa > Arthropoda > Insecta > Diptera > Calliphoridae > Bellardia > Bellardia pandia. The sequence goes on from OU696530.1 coordinate 58,074,787, forward strand.
ATGTCAAATTTTGAGAACTGCGCCCCCCTAATTTTTTACGTTTGGTCTAATATATATGTGGTGAAAATTTTAGTCAAATTGGATAATTCTAAACCGCGGCGCACAGAGGTAAAAGTTAAAATTTTGTGAAATTTGCGTTTTTTAAGCAAACGTGTATAGCTTTGGTTATTATTTTCACAAATATTGTAATGAAACACAGACAATTAATACACTATTACTTAATATTCATTAATATTTTTTTTGCACAAAATCGTTAACCCATTTTAGCCTTGGGGTCATAAATGATCCATTTATTATAATACTCACTGTATGTATATTTTAAGAATGTTTATATAAGCAAATATATGAATGTAAATCGTTGCATTAATTAATGTAAAGCTTATGAATCAAATTTGATTGACAAATCCTTTAAATTCGCGTCTTTGGGGTATTGCTGTCTATAATGTTGAACAATCTTAAACAAAAAGATATATACATAGGTATTAAGAAGTATACATATGTTACGATATTAAATATATGTTCAATACCTTGAACAAATATTGTCTCTGAGCCTCATCTTTAGTAACTTTTTATGGTAATCTTGCACTAGCTTTATTCCTCTTTCTGCACAGTCGTTGAAAATTTTTATTTTTTCTACTATAAGCTCTCCACTTCTGTTTTGGGGTCTTCTTTAAGGAAATCGGTAAAAATGTTAAAGCGGCTGAATAATTTGGCAAAATTTCAGTTTATGGGGGACACCCCTGGGAAAAAAAAAAATGCCACGCCCCCTTAAATGACCCCAGGAGTGCGAAAATCATAATGAATAAGGGGGATCACGCCCCCTATGGGCGTGGCAGTCGAAAAACGACCCGGCGCACCTACGTAGACAATATGGGTATCAAATGAAAGCTAATGTCTTCACGATTCCAAAAATAGCCGTAGTAGCCAGATCGGGCGATTTTTGTAGCCGATATGGCCATTTTGGCAAAATTTGGGGTGGGGGAAATTTTTTTTTTTTTTTTTTTTGCTTATATTTTGTTAAAAACAAACAAAAATGAGCATTTTGTGCGAAAAAATTACTATTGTTAGCGTTACCCAGGGATTACTGGCTTCGCTTAGTAAAGTTTTTCTGCGTGACCGGCCTACGGCCGGGCTTAGGGGTTTTTAACTCCAGTATGTCTTAATTCTAGACGGCGGGGATCTCGAGTGCTTGGCCTCTGGCCGAGCTAAAAAGAAATAAACAAAAAAAGTCCTTCCCCCATTTTATAAAAATTAACATATCTTCCTCAAATTCTGGACGATCTGGCAACTACGGGTATTTTTGGAATTGTGAAGACATTTCCTTTCATTTGATACCAATATTGCCTAAGTAGGTGGCATGGGTCGTTTTTCACCCCCGCCCCTATTTAACAAAAATGGCCGTATCGGCTGCAAAAACCGCCCGATCTGGCAACTATGGCTATTTTTGGAATCGTGAAGACATTAGCTTTCATTTGATACCCATATTGTCTACGTAGGTGGGCCGGGTCGTTTTTCGACTGCCACGCCCATAGGGGGCGTGAGCCCCCTTTTTCATTATGATTTTCGTACTCCTGGGAACATTCTGAAGGGGATGGCATATTTAGATTTTTTCTCTAGGGGTGTCCCCCATAAACTGAAATTCAGCCAATAATTTAATTGTATTTTCGGAACACAATTCTGTCAAAATACTTGCATCGTCTCTGCAAATAAAACGTTTTACTTCTCCTTGTCTTAACTGCAGCTTATTGGGAGGTGGTTCAATTTCTTCCAATATGTCGTCGGAAATTTTATTTTTATTAATATTTTCAACAAGTTTAGCCTTAGTTTCCACAGATATTCTAGGATCAAATAAGGCGAATCCCACTTTTTCACTTAAGTAGTATAAGTGATTTATAATTTTCGAAATAGCTTTTTCTGCAACATTTTCGTGTATTTGCCTGTATTCTTCCAATTTACTTATAAGCATTATGTCATTTATAGGAGCCAATTGAGATTTTGCTGCATCAAACCAAAATGTCATGTAACATTTTATAATAAAGCCTGCCAGCTCTATTAAGCCTTTAGTCTCACCTTTAGACATTTCTTTAAATTGGTTTCTAAATAGTAAAATTTTAAGGTAGTATATACACTTTGACATCCACCTAGCTAAATGAAATGCTCTAGGTAATAGAATGCAATTAACTCCAAAAATTCTTTGTAGTCATTTCTCGGATATTCTTTTATTACTTTTTGTTTGCAAAGGCTATAATTTTGTCGCACTCATCACCTATTATTTCTTTGAATCGAGGATCCAGGCTTGTAGTTTTCTTGGCGAATTTCAAGCCAAACTGCGGTATGTATTCCGTTATTGGTCTCAGAAAATACTGCGGCCAATACTATTTCCTATATATGATGTCGGCAACCTATACATAGTATATCATGTCCAATCCTTTTTTCCAATAGAGCAGAGGCACCTTTAAACCTTCCGGTATTTGACGCTCTTGTGTCGAAAACGAATGCTTGTGTTCTGTCTAAAATGTCAAACTTCTCCAAAGTATCATATACAGTATAAGATATTTCAAGGCCTGTTCCGGATAATATGTCAGGAATATTTAAAATTTGTTCAGTATTAGGAGCCGTGGCTAATATGGCTAGATGATCCTCCGATTTTCCCGTAATATTATTCAAAAGTTTTGTGTCCCAGTGTATTGTTAAGGGCTGGTCTAAACATTTAAATCTTTGAACAACGCTCTTGCTGATGTTTTTCCCCAAAATATCTTTTTGCTTGCGCACAGACGTATGGTTAATAACATAATTATTAGGATTTATTCCCAATGCTTCTAAAAATGCAACCAATATATGAACAGCATCTCTATTACTTAACTTTACCTATCAAATACTGCAGCAACCCTCGGTGTTAATATATCTTTACGAGCTATTTTTGGTTCAGGCGGTGACAAGTTCTCAATTTTATCTTCACTATTATTCGATTCGCATTCCGAATCAGAGACACAATGTAAAATATCACGACCTATAGAAATTTAACTTTAAATCTTTTTTTTAGGAGTTTAAAATTATTTGCAACGTATTGCAGAGTATATTTCACAGCGAAACGAGAATAACTTAAATTACCAGTTAAATCTAAGGAAGATTCCATATGTTTTTTCTTTATGGCTTCTTCAGCCTCGATTTTTTTTTTAATTCTCTCATTTTTCCTGCATAACTGTAGATCTACTCCAAGCATGCATCCATGCCGGCCTTTTAACCTTTGGTTAATTAAAAACTGTTTGTCTTCTTCTACTTTTATAAGACTGAGAGGTTTATAACAGGCTTATGAAGCAAATATCCATACAAAATTTGCTTTATAAGCCTGTTATAGACCTTTAACAAGTTTTATGAATAAGGGGGTTAATATATACATACATATATTTCAATACGATTATTTGACTTTTTTTTAGATGTTTTTAAAACAAATTTTAATAACGCACGTAGCAAAATATTATAATTAATATTATGTTGACAATTCATATAAAAATTTAAAATTTTTATGAAATGGATCATTTATGACCCCAAGGCTAAAATGGGTTAACAATTTTGTGCAAAAAAAATATTAATGAATATTAAGTAATTGTGTATTAATTGTCTGTGTTTTTGTGAAAATAATAACCAAAGCTATACACGTTTGCTTAAAAAACGTAAATTTCACAAAATTTGAACTTTAACCTCTGTGCGCCGCGGTTTAGAATTTTCCAATTTGACTCAAATTTTCACCACCTATATATTAGACCAAACGTAAAAAATTAGGGGGGCGCAGTTCTCAAAATTTGACATTTTTCAAAATAAGTGCCACCCTAATGTACATACATACGCGTATGTACATTTTATTGACTAAGTTATCTACTTTTTTAATAATGTTTATTATTTTATAACAGATAATTATTTTTATGAATTTATTAATGCCCTGCTAATTTGCTATGAATTTAGGTTTTATTTGTGTGGGGTTTTTGACTTTTAAAATAAATTTGGCCAAGACTGTCTTTTATTTATTTGGTTTTTATTTATTTTGGACAACACGCGCTTTTGTATTTTATTACTTTAAATAAGTCTGTGGTGGATAATCATAAAGAAAAGGTTATTTATTATTCGTTAAGACATTAAAAATCTAAAATGTAAATATAACAAAGTGTAATAACCTGAATTGATTTTAAATTTTAATTTGAATCAAATGTCTGCAAAAACAATAAATTATACATTCCGCTTTTTGCAACGACCTATGGTACAAAATTTTTCTTAAAACAATTACTTAATGTATTGCATTTTTTACTTAAAAGGTCAAGATTAGTTATGGTTCAGAATGTGTGCAAAAAATGCACACATACACCCGGAGACGCAAAAAGTCTATTGTGATTCCTAGTTTGCAACCAGTTATACCACAGAAGTATTACATTATTAAATTCCACTAGTTTGTTTAAGGCTGCAACTGACCAATTGAAGATTATTCGTTTGTAAAAAGTTATATGTAATTACATTTATCCTGTCGCATAGTGCAAGATCTTATTCAGGGGTGTCATAGAAACCAATATTGTTAGAATTGGTTTTAAAACCGACAAGAAAAAATAGAGATATTTCTAGTATCACGATATTTATTGAACGTGTAGCAGTGCCCTATGACAACAAAGCATTTTTTCTTGTCGGTTTTAAAACCAATTCTGACAATATTTGTTTCTATGACACCCCCGATTATTATGAGTTTAGTTCGGAATCTCCATTATAAAGATAAAGTTGCATTGATCCATTTAATTACTACATAGAGTCATACTTATACCTAACACAACTTACTCCAGATTGACATCCCTAGTATATATAGTGGTGGCCGTATAATTAGAAACGATGCTGTGATATAATAAAGTCGCTGTGTTGCTTCTTTAAAGATTTACACTGTAAATTGTTTTTACCGTTATTCAATGAGTAAACAATCAACATTGTTGCTGATGCACAATACGTTGAGTTCTAAGTTAAATTAAAAAAATATTTTCACAATTGTTTTCTTTTTGCTGGCGCATTATTTTCTTCAACTTTTAAACTTTTCTAAATATTAGTGACAAAGTGAGTATAATTTGTTAAACAATAGATTAACTTGTAATAATTTTGATACGGTTTAGTTTCGGGCAAAAACAAGTCATGTACTCCAAGGGGGTTACTCTCTATTGCGATGCGAAAGCAAATAAGCAGCGTTGTCAACTTTGAAATTTCAAAACGCACCAAGTTAAGAATTTCGTTTTTTTTTTCAAATATTTATTGAATTATGTAATTTGAAATTTTTTAATATAATAAATTCTATAAAAACTTTTTATCAACGATTATTAGTAAAAGCCTTTTTTTTAATAAATGAGCTAATAAAGATAAAATAAGAATTTAACCACTCAAAATTTAACTCACAATATGATATTCGAAACTAAAGTACTAATTGGTAAAAAAAAGCTAATTTCAGTACATATTTGGTACTTTTTTATATACTTTTGTTTTCTAGTTAAAGTACTTATACATATTTGATTTTTTCCAATAAAATTTGTTAGGATTCCACTGGTACTCTAACCCTAGTTGTTCGTCTACAGTTCAGTAGACCAAACCATCAGGTTATACAAGAATTTTTATTTACATGTTTAAAATGTTAATTTGATTTTCAAACAAAGATTTTTGTAGAATTTGATTTCATTTATCATACATTCGTATTTAAAATACATTTTTTCATCGTATAAATTTCACGAGTTATGAATTATTAAAAAACTGCAATTAAAAATTAGTAAAAATAAAGATTTCATCACATTTTCGAAAAAATTAAAAAACGCACCGAAATATACAAAAACTATTTTGCACTGTTGAATGAAATGGTACTCAAACAGGGGCCAAATTACCGCATTCGTGATCGAATGAGCTATCGTATCGAAAAATGATTTCGATATCGAAATTATGATAAAATGTACTAAATTTCTTGCTCGATATCGAATGCCATAATCTCAAATAAGAAAATTACGATCAATTTTACTCGATATCGAATGCGGTAATTTGGCCCCAGGTGTATTTTATTGTAGAATAATTTTTTCTCACACTGAAATAAAAAGTTGTGTTGCATTTGCTTTGGTGCCACCAAAAATTAAAAAGCGCACCGCGCACCAACTAAAGAATTTTTCGCACCAAAAACTTAAAAAAGCACCAAAAATGGTGCGAAACGCACCAAGCTGACAACGCTGCAAATAAGCATACAAATTGTACGCTTATCGCATCGCAATAGAAAGTAACCCCCCAGAAATGAGACGGTTAATTGTGCAGTGCACAAAATTTTTCTTGCTCAAAAATAATGTTATTTGGTGCAATTCACTTGTACAAAAATACAAAGGAGTTTGCAACCCCAGCTAGGAAACCTATGACACATTAGCAGTAGATAGAATTATTTGTAGAGCCAATAAATAAAAATCATTTTTATCTTTGCGCGAAAAAAGGCTGAAATTGGACAGCACATAAGCGTAGAAATATCCATACAGACAATACGAGTAAGAAGGACTTCGTGGGCGCATTGCACAAAAAAACTCATGTCTCAAAAAAATATCATGAAGCGGTTTGCAAGAGAAATGGTCAGAAAAGATCCACGTTACTGGAATACAGTTCTCTGGATCTAAGTTTAACTTGTTCCAATCTGATGAAAAATCGTATGTTAGACGTCCTCCAAATAAAGCCTTTTCTTGGCGTGTTGTGAGTCCAATTGCACAAGTAATGCATCAACATTAATATAAAAACATTTTAGAAAATGTAATTGGACCGTATTGCTTTCAGAATATGCCCATCCAATACATTTTCCAGCATGATAATGACCCAAAGCACACCTCACGGTTAGTGAAGTGTTGGCCTTTGAATCAAAATATTGATGTTCTTGACTAGCCACCCCAAAGTCCTCATCTTAACCCAATTGAAAACTTATGGGCAATTGTAAAAATAGACCTAAAGGATAAAATTCCACGGAATAACGGTGAATTGTTTTAGTTGGTGCACCAAGAAAAACATATCTCTGCAAAGATACCAGCGTTTAATTAATAGTTTACCAAAAATACTGGCGAATGTTGTCAAAAACAAGGGTTATGCAACAAAATATTAAAGGATAAGCCGTTTTATTAAACCTTACTAAGGTTTTTTGCATATACATATGTACATATATTTTTTTTAGTTTCCAATTATGTGACCAATTTGATATTGCGTTTTTTGGTGTTAAAGTTAATTTTCCTTAAAATGCCAATTTTTGTTTATTTTAAACTTAATAATAATTTGTTACTTTACTATTTCTAGTTATTAGTTTTAATTATATGGCCACCACCGTATGTAGCTAGAAAATATCTTACGCTAGGAAGGAAAATTTCTAATATTTTCATATTAAAAATTTTCCCGTAGTTATCGATGTTCCGTTACACTATACTCGTATACTATTTATTAAGCTGGATTATTAGTATTAAGTTAAAATTAAATATGAATATGAAATAAAAGCGTACTTAATACAATATTTTTGTTATTTTTTCCTTCAGTACTTAGAAATACGCTTCAGTTCATCAGTGCGGAGTATTGCGTCTATAATGTTTGTGATGGATGAGGTAGGTCACACATTTAATGAAAATAATACATTATTTTAACCTTTTGTTTTTTGTTAAGATATTTTTCTTGCCAATAATTTTATATGTACCTGCGATAGCATTTAATCAAGGTAAGTTGTTCATTAGATAACCATTTGTCATAATTGTTAAAATTATAATCAATTGTGTAGTTATAGATAATTCAACATTCTAAACATCGTTTAATTTTCAAATTCTAAAAAAAAACAAATTTATAATTTATTTAAACTTTTATTCTTAAAATATTTAGTAACCGGTATTAACATTCACATTATAAGTAGTGCGATCTGTGTAATTTGCGTATTTTATACACTAATTGTAAGTATATTGTAACTATGTAAATAAATTTGGAAAGTTCTTAAAATGTTTAATTAAAATATTCAATTTTGTTTATTACAGGGAGGTATAAAAGCTGTTGTTCATACAGATGCTTGGCAGATTTTGGTCATGTTTTTTTCAGTATTGGTTGTTGTTATATTGGGCACTATATATGCTCATGGCTTTAGTAATGTTTTTGAAACTGCATCCGAAGGTGGTCGGCTAATACTTGGCAAGTAAGTTATTTTAAGATACATACATAAATGTATATTTCCAAATTGTAAATATTTTCTTATTTTGTTTAAAGTATTAATCCATCGCCATATGATCGCCAGACAGTGTGGGGAGTTTTGATTGGTGGATTTTTCTATTGGACTTCTTTTAATTCGGTGAATCAAACAATGGTCCAACGTTACATGTCCTTGCCATCACTGAGAAAGGCACAACAATCTGTTGCCATTTTTACAGTCGGCATTGTGCTTTTCATATCCGTATGTTGTTTTGCCGGTTTGCTTGTGTATAATTTCTATAAAGACTGTGACCCTTTATCTTCTGGCTTAATAACGGTATAAAGTTTTATTTTAATTATAAATTAGTTACATATATATTTTTTTAATTTTCTAATTAATAACATGTGTATGTATGTATCGAGAGAATTCTCGAAAACCTGCATTGCGATTTTATTTTTTAATAGTTTCTTTTTACAAGCAATAAGGTCACTTAAATTTTATATAAAAATATTTAATTTAAATATATATATTTATTTCCAATATTTCGCTATCACAATGGATAGCTTCTTCAAAACTTGTATTTTCCCTGAAGAAGCTATCCATTGTGATAGCGAAATATTGGAAATAAATATATATAAATAAATTAAATATTTTTATATAAAATTTAAGTGACCTTATTGCTTGTAAAAAGAAACTATTAAATATTGAAAAAGGTCAAATAAACGAACTAAATGATTTTATTTTTTTGTATATGCAATTTCACCATTATATTCTTCTTTCAGCATGATGACCAACTTTTACCTATTTATGTAATGCAAACTGTGGGAAATTTGCACGGTATACCTGGACTCTTCATTGCTGGTGTCTTTGGTGCTGCACTCAGTTCGCTGTCAGTAGTTTTAAATTCAACGGCTTTAGTAATTTTGGAAGATATAGTTAAAGGTTGCTTTCACTTAAAGTTGTCCGAAAGGGCTTCCTCTATACTGGTAAAGAGCTGTATTATTGTACTTGGAGGTGCGGCTGTATCTCTTGTTTTTGTCTTAGAACAATTAAGCGGTATATTAAGTGTGGCCACTTCGGTAACTGCTATTGCTGCTGGAACAACTTGTGGTATATTTACGTTGGGCATGTTAGTGCCATGGAGTAATTATAAAGGAGCTTTGGCCGGGGCATTGGCTGGGGCTTTAATGTCTGGTTGGATCTCATTTGGCTCACAAATAGCCTTTGCCCAGGGCCAGGTGGTACCAGTAAAACTTCCAGTTTCTGTGTCAGATTGTCCTATAGGTGATATGTATCTGTTTAGCAACATCACTTCCTATCCCGTTGATGAATCGGATGTCTTTCCATTATATCGCTTGTCATTCCATTGGATTAATCCTATTGGTGTAATCTCTACCGTTCTAGTGGGCACAATAGTTTCATTCTTAACAGGTCCAACAATAGTTAAGAAATTGGATGCTGATGTCATATCGCCGGTTATTCACAGGTAAGCGTTTTTAAATGTTATTGCCTAAAATACTAATTTTAAATATTTTAATATTAAATCATTTAACAATGCACAACAAAGAATATTTGAAGAAGCTTCACATGCTTAACTAGTTCTAAATATTTATACCCTACACCACCATAGTGGGGAGGGTATATTGGATTTTTGTTGATGTTTGTAACGCCCAGAAATATTGGTCCAACACCTACCTTAAAGTATACCGATCGACTCAGAATCACTTCCTGAGTCGATTTAACGATACCCGTCTGTCCGTGCGTCGGGCTGTCCATGTAAAGCTTGTGCGCAGAGTACAGGTCGCAATTTCGAAGCTATTTCGATAAAATTTGGTACGTAATACTTTTTCGGCCCAAGGATGGATGGGATTGAAACTGGTGAAAATCGGTCCATTATTTCACCTGGCCCCCATACAAATGCCCACCCGAAATTGAGATTTACCGGTCATAAATGTTTGAATTATGCAAGTATTCAAACAAATTTCATCACAAATGATTAGTAAATGAAGCCAAATCACATCTACAAATTTTGTGCAGATCGGTCAATAATTATTCGCAGCTCCCATATAAGGCCCACTTCCGAAAATCACTTTAAAGAGCATAACTCTCGCAAAAATGTTGGTATCCAGATAATATTTAACGCAAATAAGTTTCTTATATACAGAAATAATGACACCTAATTTTATAATGGTCGGTCCATAATTAGTCGAAACTCCCATATAAGACCCTCTCCGTAGTTCAAGTATTTCTATCGAGATAAAGTTTAACATACATAATATTTATATTCACAGACATCATGACACTAAATTTGTGAATGATCGGTCCACAATAGGTTATATATCCCATATAACGCCCATTTCTGAAAAACTGTTTTATACATATACATAGATACTGGGTGTAGGGTATTATATGGTTAGGCTTGACCGACTATACTTTCTTACTTGTTTTTATAGTCTATTTATTTATGTGAGTAATATTGGATGTTGGCATATCAGATGTACGAGTATATATCAAGTATAAAAATGGTCTCAGCAGTCTATGGGTTTGTTCGGTAGTAGTGTGTTTTTTTCTAAATCCAAATTGGTGATTCGGAATACAATTGCTTTCAATTAAAATCGGGTATAGCTTTTTCATGAGATCTTCTTGAATAGCATCGATATATTCGTTCTAAAGTTGAGTTGGAGAATAAACACCCCTAGACCATTTACTTTCTTCTGGGTTTCATATTAAAAATTTGACTCGATTTGACTTTCTTTGTGTTATTCTATTTCTAAACTTTCTTTAAAAAATAATTACCAAAATTCGCAAATCTGAAGAGGTTTGATTTCTAAAAAAAAACTTTAGTTCGTAAACACTTTTATATAATTACAATCTAGTTCTTATAAAAATGTTTAAAATTATATAAATTTTCTATTTATATCTACAGATTCTTACCAACAGAATGTTTTACACAATCTAGCACAGATGGTGATATAACAAGAGAAAATACAGCTCAAACATTAACACATCTTTTAAACGATGCCAGCAGGACAACTGATTTGGACGGAAGTACAGACAATAGTGAAAAATATTAAATATAAAAAAACACAATATTTGAATAAATGCCTTGCCAAATGTAGTTAGTACGAGTACGGATAAAATGTATTTTAAAATTGTGTGAATATAATCAAGATGTTATTAATATTGGGCGGTCCTAAGATGTAATTTAGAAGTTAATTTTAGCAAGTCTTATAATGATTATATTTCTAAGTAATAATAATTCGTATTTATATATATACAGTGGTTTCCCGGTTTAACGTATACTCAATTTAACGAATTCGCGATTTAACGAACAGTCATATTCTTTCATTGAATTACGAACAAATGAAAATGTCATGTACTCGGTTAAACGAATTTTTGCAAAAAAGTTAAAAAAATAAATGAAATCAAAAGAGAGTCATTGCAATTACATTTGTACAATGTTATAAGAGACGCTTTACGAAAAAAATGGATTAAGAGAAAAAATTATTTATATGTAAAGAAATTTTTCGCTTACCAAAATCAAAATTTAAGTCATTTTTTAGTTTTGTTTACCAAAAATATTTTGTCTTCTATTTTGATTTTCGCTCACCAAAATTAAAATTTATACGTTACAAAGTCATTTTTTAGTTTTGTTTAAACTAATTATTTGACTAAATATTATTTTTTTGTTTTTGTTATGAATTAGAATAAATAAACATGATTTTTTATTTAATAAAACATATTAAAAAAACTGCCGGATTTAACGAATTTTTCGATATAACGAATGTGCCTGACAATATATAATTTGTTAAACCGGGAAACCACTGTACTTACATACATATTGACAAGTTTACTATTTTAAATTTTTAACAACAGGAACAATCAAACAATCATGTTATATTAATAATTAGTTTATATCTTAATGCTTTTATTTTAAAATACGAACCTAATATATGTATTTTTTTAGTTATTTGTTGAATAATTTAAGTAAAATATGAGTTTTTTTTATGTTGTGTTAAATATTATTTAAGGTTTGACTGTATTTGAAAATAGCTGAGAAACTAATTGGCGTTTACCTAAAAATATTTTAATTTAATTGTAAAACCTGTTTCTTGACTTTATTAACAAGAGATCACATATTAAATTGCGTAATACTTGAAACAATTAAATGCTACTCAGTAACTTGTTCACCAGACCGAAAGATATTAAAATTTTATAAAACTGTTTTTTAGCACTTGATGAAAAAAGCGTGAATTCAACGTAGTATAACTTGTTTTTTGCAAAATTAGCAAGTGCAAGAGAATACAAATTTATGATGAATTTCAATCGATCAATCTTAAAAATTCTAGTAAAATACAGTTTTCTTGACAACAGTGGAACTGTTGCAAATTCAAAATTCTAATAAAACACAGGTTTTTAAAAAGCATTTAGTAGGGTAATACAGGGATTCGTCTTGAGACTAATCATTGTGTATCGTTGTCTAAATAAATAATATTAAACTAATTTTTTTAATAACATATAATATAAAAATTTATAGATTTGATTTTGCTTAGTAAACTTTCGGGTTTATTGAATTATTAATTGTTTGATTCACTTTTAAAGTACCCAGCTTTTAGTAGTTTTACCTTATTTGCCATGTACTAAATTATGACTGAAGTTCTTTTTCACAGCTTGCAAAAATGTTAAAATAATCTGCTTATGTATTTCTAATACTTGTGTTAATTTTTCGCTACTTGAATTCAATTCAGCAGTTTGGGTCATTTCCCTCCTTTGACAACAATGTGTTAAATTTAACTACTTTGGGTTATGTTTCAGCAGCAATGCTAGTAATGATTGCTTGGTTATTTTGTTAAAAAGCAATTGCATGTACATATTTCTAAATTTTTTGATCTTGTACTTATTAATAGAATTGTAGTTACATTTAAGTTAGTTTAGTCAATTATAATTAATATTTTCTTTAAAGGACGTAAAAACATACACTTTATAATAAATAAGAAAACTAAAAAACTGGACAATATGTTTTGAAACATATTTAAAGACCTAATTAGCCTTATTACGAGTGTCGTTGTCTTTGTCATTTTTATTTGCTATTTTTCATTTTTTGACAACGACAACATAAAACAGATATAAATTTTGTTTTATTCGACAATTGTAACAAAAATATATTAAAACGCCTCGTTTTCGACATTATATCGGCAATCGTGATAAACGCTAGATATGAAATTATACATTATTATCTGCAATTAATAGGCAATTAACTTGGTAATATATCACGAATTATAAAGACAATACCCTTTCTGTATTAAATTTTTTTTTTTTTTTTTTTTTTTTTTTTTTTTTTTTTGCAGTTAATTATTTATTGAATCTTCATATTTGAAATGACAATAAGTATTCAAATCTTAATACTAAAAAGAAAATAATAAGCCCAGCCAGTGCTAGACAAAAATTTTTATGATACTAAAAAAATTTCACATCAGCTGATCCAGTCATCTATTTTGCGCTTGAGTTAAAGCAAGGGTATCCCTCCTTCTCAACCGATTGTGGCCACTAAAGTTAAGGATGTCTCGTGCAAGTGGGTTTGGATGGTGTTCGAGTTTGCTGACATACTTTGACGCATATTTTGTAAATTCGACTTTTACTAATGGCACGCCTAGATCTTTGTGGATTCGAGAATTTTTAACATACCATGGTGCTGCAGTAATTATACGTAGAATTTTATTTTGACCCCTTTGAATTTTTTCAATGTTTGATGCTGAGGCAGTACCCCATAATTGAATTCCATAACACCAGATTGGCTTTAGAATTGCATTGTACAACAAAAGTTTGCAATCCAATTTCAATGTAGAGTTTCTGCCGATTAACCAATTAAGTTGCACTGCTTTTAATCTCATTTGTGTAAGTTTCGCTTCAATATGAGACTTCCAAGTTAAACGGCGGTTGAGGTGAATGCCGAGGTATTTGACTTCATTATGTTGAGGAATAATTTGATTATTTATTCTGATGGACGAGCAGGTATCTTTTCGCAATGTGAAAGTGATATGAATACATTTTTGTTCATTTACCCTGATTTTCCAAAGCTCTAGCCAATTCTCTAGTTTATAAACATAATTCTGCAAATTCCGTGATGCAACTTGGTGGTCCTTATGGACGCTGACAAAGGCTGTATCGTCTGCAAAAGTTGACGTGTGGATTTTGGGGTCTGACGGCATGTCGGAGGCATAAATCAAATATAAAGTAGGGCCCAGTATGCTACCCTGTGGCACACCTGATTCAATTGGCTGAGCGGTACTTAAAAAATCACCTTCTTTGATTTTAAATTTGCGACCGTATAAATAACTTTCCATGAGTTTATGGGTGTTAGCAGGCAGAGTTGATTTTATTTTGTGCATTAAACCGTCATGCCAAACTTTGTCAAACGCTTGGGACACATCAATGAAAAGGGCGGAGCAGTATTTTTTATCTTCAAACGACCCTCTTATCACATTTACCAATCTGTGAGTTTGTTCGATGGTACTGTGTTTAGCTCTGAATCCGAATTGATGATTTGGAATACATTCAGTGTCATTCAGAATTGGAGTCAATTTAGTCATTAACAATTTTTCGAACAGTTTAGAAATTGTCGGCAGTAGGCTAATTGGCCTATATGACTCCACTTTGGTGTGGTCCTTCCCTGACTTAGGAATCATAGTGATCATAGACACCTTCCAATCTGCAGGATAGTATTCTAGGCGTAAAATAGCGTTGAAGATAAAGAGGATAATCTTTCTTGCTACACGAGGTAACTCCACAAGCATTTTATTGCTGATTTCATCCATACCTGGAGCCTTTCTAAGGTTCAGAGTACCAATAGCGTTTTGGACATCACGAAAGTTTAGTCTTAGAGGTACAGGAGGTCTAATAACGAGTGGAGGCAAATCAGATGCATTATTTGAGTTGTTTATAGTAAACACTTTTCTCAAATGATTAACAAATAAAGTCCCCTTCTCGGAATCATTTCTAGCCCAGTCACCAGTCGGATTTCGCAGAGGAGGCTTTCCTCTAACTGGTCTTTTTAAACCTCGTGCCGCCTTCCATAACGAATAGTCAGATTGTGGGGTACTATCAAGACCCTCCAAGTAAGATTTAAGTGAAGCCATTCTTTGGGTTTCTAAGAAATTTCTTAGTATATCTCTGCATACCCGTAGCCTAGCTTTTAGTTCAGGAGACCTGTGGATTTGCCACTCTCTTCTAACTCTTCTTTTTTCTGACAGGAGATGATCGAGTTCAGCGAAATAAGTTCTATTTGTCCCACTTCTGCACTCAACGTCGTATGTGGAGGCGTGATGTACAGCTCTTCGTATGTCCTCAGTAAACTTGCCAATCGACCCATCAATATCCTCGGTAGTTCTCAACACTACATTTTCCGTGCAGTGGGAACTTAAATACTTTTTATACTTTATCCAACTTACTCTGGTTTTAGATATGTCCCGAAATGGAGAGCCATTCCCTTGAAGGAAACGCATTGAAATAATAGAAGGAGAGTGATCTGAAGACAAGTCTAATGAAGGCTCCACTTGTATCGATTCTACAGGGATATTTTTCACTACTCCGAAGTCAATAACATCGGGAATCTTCCGTCGGTCCGTCGGCCAGTAGGTGGGATGCCCGCTTGAGAGTACATCTAATCCCATTTTGGCAATGGTGTTGAAGAGTTCACGACCCTTCGGGGTCACCAGACGTGAACCCCAAAAAGTGTGTTTGGCGTTAAAGTCACCAGCAACTAAAAATCTAGCTCCAAGGGAATTGAAGAAGCTGTAGTATTGGTGTTCTTTTATTGAAAATCGAGGCGGCGAATAAATTGATGATAAAACAAAATTGTATTGACAGAATTCAATACAAATGTTTGTTGCTTGTAGGTAATCCTCACATATGTTGTTCATTAAATAATGTTTTATTCTGTTCTTTATAAGAATTGCCGATCCTCCACATGCTCTTCCGCGGGGATCTTTAGTATCATACAACACGTAGCCATTAATTTTGAAGTACGCTGTCGCCGTCAAGTGAGTTTCAGCAATCATCATGACATCAATCTGCTTATCCATCAGGAAGTGTTCCAGTTCGTTTTTATGTTGGCGGAGGCCGTTCGCATTTCAAAAACAAATTTTTAAACAAATCATTTTTTTAAAATGGCTTGTAAGATAGTGGATTGCATTTTCAGCATTTCCTGCATCATGGATGTCATAGTGGTCGTAAAAGTGTTCATGGTTTGGACAAGTGTCTGCAATGTAGTCTCTAGAGTGTTAATATTAGGCTCGTAATATTGTGATTTAGGTGCCTGCTCCAAACCTGGCATATTAGATTTAACCACGTTAGCGTAAGAAACTTGTCTAGAACTAGGCGCGTTTACATGACTAGTGGACCGTAACAATTGCGGGAAATTGTCACTCGATGCCAAAATAGGCTGTTGATGATGATCAGGTAATACTGACGTCTTGTTGGTACTTATGGCTTTCAAATGCGTGTAAATTGGACAACCTCTATAATTTGCGGTATGATTACCTCCGCAGTTACTGCATTTTTTTATTTTTACGTCAGTTTTGGACTTATTACATAGAGCAGTTGGATGTAGTTCCCCACACGCAACACAAACAGACGGCAATTTACAGTACGCTTTGGTGTGGCCAAATTCTTGACAATTAACACACTGGACGGGTCCAATGCGCTTATGCGGTTCCTCCACGGTAATTCTACGATGCAGAAGATAAATGAGATTGTAGATTGGATGGGACTCGTTTTTCTTTAATACAACATCTCCAGGTTCCAATTCTACCCTGAACATGGGCTGAGGGATCTTTTCACGGTTTCTGATATTCACTACGCTCTTGATTTTGAACCCTTTGTCCATTAAACCGGTTTTTATCTCCGCGGGATCAACACATGGGTCTATACCCTTTAGAACGACTTGGAGTCCTTTTGCGCTTTTGAGCTGGTAGGTATAGAAGTCCCTAGTCTCCCTCTCCAACTGGTTGGACAATTTTCGAAAATCATCTTCTCTATTCACTTGGATCTTTGTCTCGCAGATATTTCCATGTTTAATTGAGGTTACGCTAAACATGTTTTCACCTATTACCGAAATAATTCCTTGTACCAATTTACTGGAAGTCGGCTCTCTCAGATAAATTGGTGGGGGCTTAAACGTCTTCTTAGTAAGTTCTGGCTCATCCGTCTGGAGGAGAGCAAACCTATTTTGATTATTACTCACGGTCTTAGGAGCTTTTGAATTTGATGACACTTGAGCAGACGTCGGGCTCCTCTGTCGCTTGAGAACGGTGATGTACTTATCCATACCTACTTGTTTTTTTGGTTTGACTGCACTATTTGTTGAAGATGATGTTTTTTCATCTGTTGAAATCACTATATTGGGCGAACAGGAACGACGCCGTTCTGCGGCTCTTGTAGTGAGAAAATTCTCCGTAGATTTTTTTATGGATTCTTCCTCAGATACCCATTTAGTTTTTCTAGACGAGCTAAGCTCTTTCTCAGAATTACATCTGAGAGGAACGCTCATACAATTTTTATGCGATTTTTAGTGTTTTTTTTAATTACTGATATTACCGTAGATTTTTTTTTAACCTATTACGAGTTATTTTTTCACTTTTTGTGTTATTTCAACCTATTACACTTTTTCACCTATTACGATTTTTTCACCGAAAATTCAGCCGCACTAAAAGTAACACGTCCGAACAGTTCGATGAGACGAGACTGAATGTTAATAATTTTTGTATTAAAAAAATTAAGATCTGTAAAAACACAAAAAGTTTAATACCAAGAGTGGGTTCTTCTGATAGTGATATGCACTCAAAGCTGCATATCACTATTTGAGAATTTTTTAAAATTATCTCTGTTACTGCAAATATAGTTTGTTTCAAACTTATCCTGTAATAAAAAAGGTGTATTCTTCATATATCATTTACATACATTTATATGTATGTATGTACATTTATATGTATGTTTATGAAGATGAGAAATGAATTTAAAACACCTGTCAACAAATTTTTGCAGTTTTATAAATACAAATTAAAATTTAAAAAAATTAACGTGCATTTTAAAATATGTATAAGCGTTTTTCATTATGAACAATTCAAATCAAAATTTAAGATGATACAGGCATGTTCTGAAAATCACTTTTTCGAAAAGTGATTTGAAATCACTGAAATGGTGTTCTGTGCACATAAATTATTGAAATCTCGTAATTTAAAACCGGTCACCTAACAGCCTAATGATTTCAAATCACTTAGAGTTTTTCAAGCATTTTTCATTGAACTCTTGAATTAAAATTATCACAAACACTAAGAATCAGTTGTTCTTTATTTGTTTTTGAAATAAAACTAACTATTTTACACAGAAAAAACTTAAAATTTACAAATTTAGTAAGACGTTGTATTTTTTGCGGACCATTTTTTAGATTTGTTTACATTTTTCGTGATTTACTTTTACTTTTTAATAGTCAACACAAAGAAAATTAGCTGTTAGCTCGTGATTTAGAACAATCCAAATCACTACTAAAAATTAAAAATCTCGTGATTTTCAGAACACCAAAATATTCCTCCCGTGATTTCAAAATCGTTCGTGATTTAAAATCACCGTGATTTCAGAACATGCCTGATAATGTAATAAATAAATTTTTTAACAATGTTGGGTGAAGTTTTTTAAAATTTAAGCTGGCGGAAAATTTTGTTAAATTAATAATCTTTTTTTATTAAGCGTAATGTTTGGAAACGTAAGAATTTTGTATGACGAAGCGGGTCAATTTTTAAGCAAAATTCTATGCATAGAAAGTAATCTGTTGTTGAATAGTTTCACAAATTATTAATAATATTTACAACTTTACAAGGCACACAATGAACTTATTTAAACAAATGGTTATGTCTGTGATATAAATTCTGATATTTTTATATTTTTCAAATCAAGGATTATTTATATTCACCATTTTATCAAAATTTTTTTAAAAATAAATTAACAAAAAACAAACAAATATTGAAAAATTTAAAACTTGTTTTTTTTTAATTTAATACCTTAATTAAATGACAATATATGGTTAGTTTGTAATTATTTAGTTTGTTTATTTGACCTTTTTTAATATTTTATAATTTCTTTCTTTAAGCAATAAGGTCGCTTTTAAATTTGATATAAAAAATGTTTTATATATTTATATATGTATATTTAAATCCGATATATCTCAATGGATAGATTCTTCAGGGATATTATAATTTTTAAATTATAATAAAATAACAATTGAAATATAAACAATAAAAATAAAAATTTTTAACAGAAAATTAAAAGATTACAATTATGATATATATGTATATAAAAAAATTATTTGGAATAATAAATGAAAAATTAAATATGTAAAATATTCTTAGTTTCTAAACTTATACTTATAAATAAAATGTCTGTACTTTTGAGCTACATTGTCTGTAAATGTTTTAAAATTAATTCTCTTAGTTAGTTGTAATGTCAACTAATCTTTCAAAATATTTTCTGTACAAAACTAGAATTTCATTATTTTTGCTGCCATTACAATGTAGTAAAATTTAAGCATGCTTTTACTATGGTTACATTCTTGTCTGGTAATTTTTTTAAATCATACATAATACGTGTTCGAAAGTCCACAAATTTGCCAGAGTGTTAATTGCGAAAGAGGAATACATTTTTACAATAATCCTATATCAAGTGATAGAAGTACAGTATGTATGTACTCGTATACTATATATTTACGATTTTAAAAACTATTTTTTTTTATTCTTAGTTTTTGATTTAAAACAAAGATTTTGTAAGATTTGTATGCAATCCCAAATAAATAAAAACGCAAAAATGATTAAGGAAAATATATAAGTATTGTAAACTAATTGCTGCTCTAGCATATCGCATTTCAAAACTGCATGTGTTGTTGGAGTAAAAGAAGCCTGCAAAGTGTATAAAATTAAATAATGTAATAAAATATAGGGACATTATATTGTAATTACCAATAAAAAACTAGGATTGATTTTATGGCGCCAACTAAATGAAGCCACTGTATACTCTTCTATACCCCAGCGGTTGATGGAATAGCAATAATGATGAGTATGACCAGTAAATGATAAACGAGGATGCAGTAACTTTCCTAAGTCCATAAATTATTACAAATTTATCATATTATAAATAAAGAAAATATTTAATGCCCCTATTGCGGTTCACAACTTTTTTAATAATTTGGTCGTCTTTCATAAATCGGTATTGCCATTCACAACTTAAATGTAGTTGACTTTTTGGTTGTGCTGCTGATTTTTTGGTTGTGTTTAATAGTATTGCGGTTCACCATTTTGGATGAGTTTGGTTGACAAAAACGATAAATATACACAACTGCTTATTAGCAGTTGAGTCTTTGTCGGTTATAGATTTAAATAAAATTTTTAATACATTTCCTTTAAAAAAATAATACAAAAAGATAAAAAAAATGGAAAAATCGTAAGTATAGGTGTTTTTTGATCTTAATATAATTAATTAAATGATTAATACACATACGCAGGACAGTCAAAATAACAACCAAAGCCCAATTTGAGCGACTTGTGCAGCTGATGGAAAAAAATCCAGAACTTGCTAAAGGAAAGCAAAATTTTGAGATGACTAAAACTCAGTGTAAGGAAGCGTGGGAAGGATTTACAATAGAATTGAATATCTTGGGCCCACCTACAAGAACATCCTTCGAATGGCAACGTGTAAGTATATGCCATCTTAATTATTGTAAACAGACATTTTATTAGAATTTTTACTTCATATAGGTTTGGATTCATTACAAAGCAATTATTAAAAAAAACTTGCTAATAATAAATAAAACTAACAAACAGCAGGTGGTGGTCCTTCACAAGAAATTCCGCTTAATATACTTGAGGATTGCGTGTCCCAGCTGTTATCACTAAATGACCAAGTAGCACCATCTGGACACACTTTCGGCGTTGAAAACGTTGGTCCGTCAACAAGTCAGGCTTTAGAAACTCCTCAAAATCTCGACATGGAACAAATCGTTACAAATGAACCTGAGATAATAAACACACCAGCCAAGAAAAGAAAAAAATCACCAGAACAAGAGCGTCTGGAACTTCTGAGAAAACAATGCGAGACACAAGCTAAACTTTAAAAAAGTATTAAGGATTTGGAGAAAAACAGTTATAAAAATTATGAAATAAACAAATTAAGCAAAAGAAAATTGCCTCTATGAAAAATAATACTTATTATACTAACATATTTGTTACTTATTTTGGAAATTTCTTACTTCGCACTGGGTAGTTCAAGAGGATTGGAATCATCGCGTATTTTTCTACGTATACGTAGAACATTTGTATTAGCGTCATGATTTTCGTCTTCAAAAAATAAATCCACACTTAAATCCATTCTTTTTATTTTATAAAAACTTGATTTTTTTGCGTTTTTTTCTTCACTTTACAAATAAAATGCATGGTGTTGCCAACATGAAATCGATATTTCATGTCGGCAACGCCATAACAATTACAACTAAAAATCGTTGTGCTACACAATACCAAAAAATAATTTGGTTGAGTTAAAGTCGGGTTGACTGACAGACGACCAAACTTAGTTGAGTTGAGAACGGCAATAGGGGCATAAATGTGATATATATTTTACTTCATTTACTTACCTAACCAATCTGTAGAATTTTTAGATAAAACCTCCCATTTCTCACGGTATTCTTCGATATGTGGAGCATCATGTTGTCTACAGGATTTGTCGGATGCTCGATACGTGGGAAAATGTTGTAAAACAATAGGACGACTATAATGTTGGTGAATCTCAAGAGTTTTTGTATCGGTACAGTCCTTAGGACTTTTAAGACAATTTAACTTATCTGAATTTAAAAATGTTTATTTTTAGATGTTAAAAATTTTCAGCAATTGCTTCACTTTTGTTTTTAATAATAGTTGGGATGAAATTTTGTTTAAATTTTTTAATTGGTTTAGAATTTTGGGTGTTATTTTTTATGAGTCTTTTTTTGTGGCTTTTACTTGGATCGTCCCTCGCCTGGGTAACGATCTTGACGCAATGCGAGGGCTTATATACTCTCTGTGGTCTGAAGCTTCACTGTGATTGTGAATGCGTTGACACTTTCGCAGGGGAGTCATGACTTTGAGGGTGTATTAACTAAAGGTTACTCATCTTGTCAAGATATCGGGGCGATAGTGGAATACTTTAGCTGTTGCGTCGTATATTAAGACATATATTTTCTCTCGTGACATACACACTTGTGGTTGTCACGGAATAGAATAGATACACTTTTAAGGTCAAGGTGAGTGGTAGCAGTGCCGAGAACCTGAATGGCTGGTTAGTGTTTTTTTTTTTTAATAAACCAGCAGATAACAGCTCCCCTCAGTGTCAGGGCAATACACTGTTGTAAGTAGTTGCCTAGTCCGCGTACGCCGTCCCTGCGCGGATGGTCCGGTTCTTACGAGCATACTCGTGGGAACAAAATATTAAAAACAAAAATGATGTGAAGGAGACTTCCGTTTTCAGGGATACTGTGGATACAAAAGGGAAGTTTTCGGATGATACCCTAATGGGGGAACTAACCCTGACGGATATTCATGCCAGGATTCTGGAGCATGAACAACAGATCCCACAATTGGATGGTCTTCTGGAAAAGTCGAGAGACTCTTCTGGTGAAACTTGCGTCACTCAGGAGTTGGAGGAGCTGACTCTGCTATCTGATGATGAACATGAAATCACTATGATTTCTGCTCAAAATCAAATGGGGGAGACATCCCCTCCCGCCGCAGGGGACAGGACCAACCAGGGGGGTCACTTGACAGAAGACGGTCCACATGGTAAGGCCAAATGTGTTAGGCAGGTAGACGTGGAGGAGCCGCTTAATGCCACTTCACGTGTTGTTGACATACCAAGCCGAACGAAGGCACCAGGAAATCGCTAACCTTTCTGAGAAAGATGGGACAAAGAGACCCTGGGTCGTTAACCGCAAAGGAGAAGTACCTTCTCAAGAAACACATGCAGGACGTCGCTAGATTTGAAAGAATCTACGGTCCCGTGAGTGTTCTCTTGGGAGAGTCCTATCCTAGCGAGCGAAAAGTGGGAGGGGCTGTGGAGCTGGACAAACCCCATAAGGGTAATAGGTCACTTGACAGAAGACGGTCCACATGGTAAGGCCAAATGTGTTAGGCAGGTAGACGTGGAGGAGCCGCTTAATGCCACTTCACGTGTTGTTGACATACCAAGCCGAACGAAGGCACCAGGAAATCGCTAACCTTTCTGAGAAAGATGGGACAAAGAGACCCTGGGTCGTTAACCGCAAAGGAGAAGTACCTTCTCAAGAAACACATGCAGGACGTCGCTAGATTTGAAAGAATCTACGGTCCCGTGAGTGTTCTCTTGGGAGAGTCCTATCCTAGCGAGCGAAAAGTGGGAGGGGCTGTGGAGCTGGACAAACCCCATAAGGGTAATAGGTCGACAGTTCCTACCACTAGCGGCAAGACAAAATTATTGCTATCCTTACGTCGATTATACACTTTTTGTTTTTACCAATTTACAATTTGCTTATGCGAATTATCCTTTACTTCGACATCGGCTCAGACACATATTTTTTTTTTAATTTGTTTAATAATGCAGATTTTTATAAATAGCGTGTTTTTCTACTGCGTACTACATATTTTTTTCTACTTATTTACAATTTAAGAAAGAATTACATATTTTATTAAGTTTCTTACATGGTATTTTAGCTGGCAATATATTGAAGACTATAATTATGTGTTCCACATATTGGAAGTGTTTAAATATGCTATATATTAAAGACCCCAATAAATTATATCGCATATATGTAAAGGGTGTTTTTTTAGATGTATGTATATAATTTTGAAATGGAATAAAACAAAGATGATTTTTTTTTTAATTGACATGAAATTTATATTATTCGAAAAATAATCTTCTAATTATAATATGACTTCTAGCATTTAAACACCACGGCTTCGACGACTTTTTCTAAAATTTTTGGTCGGTCTCTATTGGCTCTATAGCGGTCACCATTGACTGTAACGTTCTGACCAGCTTTGTTTTTAAAGAACTACGGACCAGTTATTTCCCCCAGCCCATAAAGCATACCAGTCAGTTTTTCTGGATGCATCGGTGTTTCAACATACTTAAAAACATGTTCATTTCAAAATGCTTTTATGTCCAAGAAACTTTCGTATTTGATATGTTATAGAGCTTTAAAGATCAGATATATATTACTATATCTCTACGAATTGTAAACCGATCCGGCAACTGTCTAACTGAAAGCTTCTTTCCCAAATTTATACATACATATCACCAGTGGTGATATTCGAAACAATTAACAACCGGTTCGCTTAAAAAAATTATATTTTTGCCAAATTTTGATAAAAAAAAAATAGCGAAAATTTTAAAGTCGCATCCCAGTAACAGACCACAAGCCTCTTGAAGGAAATGATATAAACTTTCGTTTAATAAAAAAAGTTACGTTTTTAACAAAAAATAGTTTTGATTTTGCAAAATAAAAGTCAAAAAAATTTGTTTTAGTTTTTTCTCAAAAGATTGAGGAAAACGCTATCGAAAACATCATCAAAGAATCCAATGTATGACCAAAATAAAATCATTTGTTTGTATGTTTCGACAATAACCAACTGAACAATATTGTGTTTGTTGACGAGACTATATCACTTTGATAAATACACATTATATAAAACCGTTAAAGCAAAAAACATAATCACCCCTATCGTAAATAAAAATTTCACATGAAATTTGTTCCCTTTTCACATTTTTCCTATTAAAATTCAATGTTAAAAAATAAAAGGGAACAAATTTCATGTGGAATTTTTTTTCACGATAAGGGTGAATATTCAACAACCGGTACGGAAAATTTTTAAAATTTTAACAACCGGTTCGAGGGAACCGGTCCGAACCGGCTGAATATCAGCACTGCATACCACTAATCTTAGATTTAAAAGCCGTACAAATTGTAAAAAAAAATTAAACGATCGGTGACATGTATGTATAGCCAACATACATTTAAGCCGTCAATCGAATTAATCTAAACATAATCACTTGACAGCTGACAAAAATTATATAGGTATGTATATACATATGTACAATATTTTTAAATAATTACCTGCTGTCTTTTTCAATTCATTTATAGCATCTTCACAAAATTCGCAACCATCATTTTCCATAGCCATTGAATTGATAAATACGAAGTGATTACCGCTCATTGTGTATAGTTGAACTCCAGTATTGTTGAAATTTCTCTCAAAACGATCAATAAAGTAAGAATGCATTCTATGACATAAATTGCAAAAAGTACAGAACATAAAACACATACTCGATATAGAACAAAAGTCTTACTTATAATGGAAACCAACGTCGTGATTACCCACCGCACTAATGACAGGTATAGAGGGTGGTGCATGAAAATGGCTGTGGAATCTTCTGACATATTCTTTGAACTCATCATGATCTACCATGTCACCTTCGTCAAATAGATCACCCAAGACAAAAATCACATTGGGTTTTTGTATGAGCATAGCTGCTTGGAAAGCCCGCTTCATATGCCATTCACGATATAGTTTATCCAACCAATGTCCTTTTATAGGACCCAGTAAATGGGTGTCAGCTATTATCATTGCATGTAAAGTATTTGCTTCGACATCATTTTGCTCTGATGTTTCTAAGGTGACTGTTGGCCATTGACACTTCGAAAGTTTAATAAAATCCCCAAGAAACTCACAAAAACCCACCGATAATACAATTAAAAAGACGTAACGCCGCCACTGCATATTGTTTTACTTTTACTGTATTTTCACAGAATTGCTGCCAGATTGAGGATTACAGTTTTGCTTTTTACCCCAGTTGTATTTTATAATGCTATAAAATATCCAAATGTAAGCGGGAAATCAAATATGTTCTAGATAATTGCAAACTGACCTTTGTTGCCTTTGTTAATTAAAAAAATATTTCTTAAATTATTTTTATTCCATTAGCTCCATGGTGTAAATATACAAAGTGAATGCAAATAGGCAAGAAATACAACACAACAGGCATTTTGTTTGTGTAAAATAATATACCACTGTCAAAAACACTTGAAAAAGTATATTGACATAAGTAAATTGTAAACAAGGAGTAAGTAAGCTGTGCTACGCACTTACCTTGTATGATTAGCTCTTTGCATCAAGCATATAAACACATTCGCCACAGCAGGCTACTAACTACACAATATGTCAAATATTTTGCTGTTGCAATTCAGTCCGTAGCAAAAAAAATTTTCTTCCGACTAAGTGGCAGTAACTGTACCAGTTGGAAACAAAAAAACTCGTTTAAGTGAGGGAGAAAAAAAACCACACGTTTTTTCGCAACAGAGTTGCATTTATTGAAAAATAAACACCAGAGGGGAAAACGTTGAAGTACTATTGTTGGTTGTAGTCTGAGGTTATGTTGATAGTGCTGCCAAGTTTTGTAGGTTAACAATGATGCCATATGTTTGTCGTGTTTTTTACGAATTTTTTTGTCATTAGATCAATCAAAAATTCCCATATTCTTTTTTCTAAAAAAGTTCGCATAAATAGAACATCCGGTGTTGTTTTTAAAACACGACAAAACACACACCACACACGCACACATGCAAAGACACCGCACTGAGGTCGTGTGCGGAGCGGACCGGCGACGGGTGACCGACCAACACACACACGCTCTAGAGACGACAGGAGACAGAGAAGTTGTGGAAAAAAGAGCGCTGACTGACTACTGACTGACGAAATGGAGAGAAGAAAGAAGGAGACGGACGGTTGACCGACGGAAAATTTTTTTTTCTGTCATGTGGTGAAAAAATCGTGGTGAGTTTAAAAAATCGTGGTGAGTTTAAAAAATCGTGGTGAGTATAAAAAATCGTGGTGAGTATAAAAAATGGTGGTGAGTATAAAAAATCGTGGTGAGTTTTTAGAAATTCACCACAAATTCCGTTATTCCAAATTTTTCAAGGTCATTGAAAATTTGTCATCCTAAAAGCAGGCAATGGATTTGCGGTTTACAGTTTTACGGGTGGTTGCTGAATTAGCTAACAAATAAGAAATTCACCACAAATACCGTTTTTCGAAAATTTTCATATTAGAAGAAATTTGTCATCCAAAAAAATGTGTTCTTTTTTAAGAATTTCTACACCATAACTTAAGGATGCCAAAAAAATATCAAACAAGGTGATCCAAGTAAGATTATGCTTGTTACCAGTGTTCTTCTGTCGCAACAATATCTATTACTTGTTGTGCTGCTGCGCATGCGACCAGTAATATTTGTTTATTAATTTTTATTTAACGATTTCGATTCAACACAGATTTTTAAATATTTTTAACTTTTATTTATTTTCGATTCAAATTCACAAAAAAGCAAAACATAATATGTGTTTTGTTTACAAAAGTACATTAGCTACACGTCAAATTTTCCGTATGAAATCATTAATGTGCTCAACATTTTCCCAAATTTTTTAAAAAGTTAAACTTTCTTTACACATGCAAGTACTTGCATGCGAGTGCTGTGTACGTATTATATACGTTACCCTGCCTTTACACATGCAAGTACTTGCATGCAAGTGCCGTGTATGTATTATATACGAAAACTTATTCGAAAAACTCGACTAGCTCTGCAAGTGAAAAAATGTGAGTGTATTAGTAAAAAAGTGTGAATGTATTGACTTTTTCGAACTTGCACTTGCATGTGTAAATGCCGGGTAAACTTATTCGAAAATCTCGACTAGCTCTGCAAGTGAAAAAATTTAAGTGTATTAGTAAAAAATGTGAGTGTATTGAGTTTTTCGGGGTGTAACCCCGGGTAAAAAATAAATTAATTACATCTGGTACAAATTTGTTTAGTTATTTTTTAGTTTTGTTAAGTTTTTATTTTTTATAAAAACACTGAATGAACTGTTAAAGATTTTTTATGTGAAATTTTTCAATAAACTTTTATTAAATAAGAAAGAAAATCTAAATTTGGTGCGATTTGGTTCAAATGGCGCGTTTTCTTCTCCATGTTGGTGCGTTTTGAACTGGTTCTATAACACTAATGTCAATTCTCTTGACTAAAAACGTAAGACCATCTTTTTTTATGGTTTCTACATTGAAATTTCAATTGTCCTACTGTCAAAAACAGACGAGTAGAAATAAGTGCTTGTGTGCATCACAAAACAATATTTTATATATTATTTCGTATATTTCTACATAAACTATTGTCCACTACCTTAACTTTCAATTTCAATGTTAATTGTGATAAATTGAAATATTTTTCATTCAATTTATTACAAAATTAAAAAATTCATAACAATTTCAATTCACATAAATTATTTTTGTATCGTAAATAAAACATAGCTGTTTTTAATTTGGTTTCTAGGGTTGCCCCTAAAAAATTAAAATATTGAATATTAACATGGAAAAAAGTAAACAAAAATCGAATTAAATAATTTGGCAATAATGCAATTTAACAACTCAATATTACCAAGGTAACTAACGTATGTCAGACGAGTGTATTATAGAAACCAAGGCATATTGATTATAAGGTAGCGTTGAAGACACAGCTGATTTTTTT
The DNA here is from genome assembly GCA_916048285.2 of Bellardia pandia. Lineage (NCBI taxonomy): Eukaryota > Metazoa > Arthropoda > Insecta > Diptera > Calliphoridae > Bellardia > Bellardia pandia. The sequence goes on from OU696530.1 coordinate 58,103,585, forward strand.
TTTGTACTTTTGTTATGTCAAACGTTGTTTATATTTACACTCAAAACATTCTCCATGTAAAATTAACTGAAATTGTAATATAAAATAAATTGATATTCAGTTAAAAACCGGTCTACTTATTATTCATTTAATTTTAACGAAAAGTTCATTTAATTTTAAATGTCAAAAATTCAACTCCGAATTCCGTAAAATCAAAAGAATTTTCGTTATTTTATGTATTTTAACTTCCAAACTGCAATTTCCTTCAATTGTTAAAAATAATACACAATTTTAGAAAAATCTCATTGTTATAATCTTACATATCTTATATTAAAATTCAAATTGACTGTTTAGAATTATAACATAGAATAGGGAATTATTATTATTATGTGAATTTTAATATAGGAACTCTTTGTTTTTGTAACTACACGCAACAATTTTTGGTAGTTAAATTACATATATAAAATAACTGAAAATTCTTTTGTTTTTACGGAATTCACAGTAGAATTTTTGATAGTGAAAATATAAACAAAGAAAAAATCTTTTATTTTCACGGAAGTCGTGACTTGTTCTTTTGATAGTTAAGTCAGCTATTTTGACATTTAAAATTAAATGAACTTTTTGTTAAAATGAAATGAAAAATAAGTATATTGGTTTTAAGTAAATTTTCAGTTATTTTAAATTACAGTTTCATTTAAATTTACATACAAAATACTTTAACGTAAACAACTGTCAATATCAAATGCAACTGAAAATCTGTATTAATGTGCACTTTTAGTTTTTAGAATGAATGTTAGATTCAAATAAAAAAAATTTTCTTAGAATTTTAAATGTTTATTTAGTTAAAAACAACTGCACGGAATACTTCCTGAATAAACTACATTCCGTTACTGTAATAATATTGTGAGTGTACCAATTTATAATTGTCAAAATGTTTATAAATGTCAAAATTTGTTTATTATTATTGTTTTCGTTTTTTATTTCCATCACATAACTGAATCAGTGATGGAAAATGGGTTTTTGTTTTTCGTACCAACTATATAAATAAAATGTACTTTTTAGACCTCCATGGTACCATTTTTAATATTTGTTAAATAATCATAAAACTTTACCACAAATTTACTTTATCGAAAATTCGATATATCTTATTGCAGCATTATTGCGTTAATTGTCGCGATTATTTAAAAAGATTCTTATTTATGAAATATCGAGTCATGCGAAAAGTTAACCTTGGTAAATATATATATTTCCAAATAACTAGAATTATTATTGTAAGAATAAAAGAAATAGAAGAGTTAACTTCTAACGATTTTGAAATCCTGATTTAGTTTTTAGCTTTAGTTTTTGAATTTAGCCTCAAAATCATTTAATGTAAATGAATATGTCAAAGACTCATATTGTTCGATAATTCAACCAAAAATTTATTGTAATAATCATCTTATAGATGCATATTTAAAGATCAAAGTGATATCAGTTCCAAAATGTTCATGAAATTTAATATAGGAAAAGCAAAACGAAAAATTTGTTCGGAATGAAACCAATTAATTGTTCATTTTACTTTAGAAGCAACATGGCTGATATTTATCTGTTTCATCTGAAATACCATAATAAATATGCCTTGATAGAAACTCATTTGTTTACGTACTCGCCCGTGTACCACTCGTTCGCCTGAGAATACACTCGTTAAGAACCATGCTATACTTTTAAGCACGAAATCGTTTTACAGTGATGTTGACAGACAGGAGAAAAAAGAGAAGAAAAAAAAACGTGGAAAGCGACGTAAGCCGAAAGAAGAAGGAAAAATAAAAGAAAACAAAAGCGTAACGGACGAACGGAAAATGAAAGGGGGCGGAGGAGAGGGGAAAAAGTCCCCCGTTGTGCCGCTAGATTTTTTTTCTCTTGTGGTAAATTTAAAAGGGTGGTGAAAATCGTGGTTAGTATAAAAAAGATCGTGATGCGTATAAAAAATCCTGGCGAGTTTTTTAGAAATTCAATGCAAATACCGTTATTGGAAGTTTTTCAAGGCCATTGAAAATTTTGTCATCCTAAAAGTGTGCTTTTACAGTTTTACGTGTGGTTGCTGAATAAGCTAAAGAAAGAAAGAAGAAACAGGACTTTTTCGTTATTTTTTTGTATGTGTTAAAAATAATTAATTTACATCAGTGATGTTCAAAAATAAAATGTAGATGTATTTGTGAGAGATTTTGCACAGCAAACATATTGTCAAACGCTTAAAATCAGAAAAAAGTAAAGAATTTTTTCCAAATGTAAACACCTTATGAAACAATATCAGGGACCGTAAATAACAATTATCAATATCGAAAACCAATTTTAGAATAGTTATTTTGATAAAAAACAAAAATAAGTCTATCTAAACCAGTTTTTAATTTTTCGTTTTCAATTGTAATTGAATAGCGTGTGTTTGCTGTGCTTCGATCAACAAGAAGCAACAACAATGCTTAACAAATTTCTGAAAAAAATGACGATAGTCCGCCGCATGTGTTCTCATCGCTTGCTGAACGACGAGTGAATGAATGTTTTTAAAAGAGCATAACAAATGTGTGTAAATTTTTCAAACAATTGTTGTATGGGCTGAACATCACTGATTTACATACATTGTCGATTGAGAAAATTTTGAATTGTCACTTTCAAAGAAAAAATCGAGAATATCGCCATTGAACAAAAAAAAACGTCAAAATGAAGAAAAATCGTCAAATCTGGCAGTTATGTATCAGACATTTACCATTGCCAGATGCATATACAATTGTTATAAAATTTCCATTGCTAAGGGAATTTTTCAATAGCAAAGAAATAGAAAGGGAATTTTTGTCAAATTTTTTGCATATTTTTAGGATAAGAAATAAATATTTTTTTAGTCCCCTTTTCCACAGGCAAATTTTTATTTGGCAAATTTTTTGTTTTCTCTTTTGAAATTTTCGCTTGCTTTTCCACTAGCAAATTTTTCTTTGCCAAATTTGCGAATCAAAATACAAAAGAAAAGAAACGTCAAAAGTGTTTACATTTTAAAGAATTTTTCGAAGAAGTGTATACATAATTTAAAATCGGTGCAATAATGGACAAGGACTGTAAACATAATTTAATAAAAGAGATTTTGGATTGTACAAAATCCGCGTTTGATATGGCTGTGTGTCAGTAAAACGAATAGGCTAAAAAGGAAATGTCAACAAAATTGTTTTCAACGAACAGAGCAAAGCAGAATTTGCGTGTACCGCAAATTCTGAACAGGCAAAGTTTTGTTTCGCTTCCTCGCACCCCTCTCGCCGACAAACTCAGAATTTGCCAAATAAAAATTTGCCTGTGGAAAAGGGGACTTATGAATTCTTCGCAGCGTTGTCAACTTTGAAATTTCAAAACGCACCAAAATGGAGAAAAAAGCGCACCATTTACAAAAAACGCAAGTTAAGAATTTCGTTTTTGTTTCAAATTTAATTAATTTGAACTTTTTTAATATCATAATTCTATAAAAAATTTTTTATCAACGATTATTAGTAAAAGTAATAATAGTAAAAGCCTTTTTTTTAATAAATCCAATTCCATCCCCCCCCATTGGAGTATTTTTAGAAAATAATTTTTTTCAAAACAAAATTTTACCAAATTTTAACTTTTTAATTATTTCTAATGTCAACAAAAAAATAAACTAAGTTTGACATACATATATATGTATGTATGTAAGTACATATATAAAAAAAAAATATAAAACTCACACACGAACAAACAAATAATAATTAGCTGTGTTCGTAACTTTAACTTATTGAATAATACACCTTGGTAAAAAATTGTTTGGAGAATACATGACATTTTTAGAAACGATTGTCGTTACTTTGTACAAAATAAGAACCATACATAATCAATGTTTCATAGAATATTTTGATAGATTTCCAAGGGTTGTTATTTTAGTTGCTTAGTAACTACTTTTGCTTATTTCTAAATACATAATGAAATAAACAATATGTGTTCTATATAGGAGGGCATAAATAATAAAACATGGACTTAATTAAAGAAATAAATGAAAAATATTTATCTCTGGAAGCTGAAGTCGATAATAAATTAGAAAAGATGTACGTAACATATATGTAAAATTAAAATAATTATTGACAATTTTTCTTTCCCAATGACAGCAATCGTGAGGAAATAAAATTTGAAAAATGCAATGCTGTGTCAATTGAAAAATCACAAAAAAATCAAACTGACAAAATGCTAACTTTCGAAGAGGCCATGATAAGGAATTCAAATTTATTAAAGGTAATGTTAAACTTTTTTAATACAGTATATCATGGTGTAACTATACAAGGTGAGTGCAGTAGCACAGCTGACTATGTTTACAATTTACTTATGTCAAAAGTAATACTTATTCAAGTGTTTTTGACAGTAGTACATTATTTTACACGAACAAAATGCCTATTGATTGTATTGTATTTATTGCCGATATGCACTCGTCTTGTTTAATTATACCATAATACAATAATTTTCCAAATTTATTTATACATTTTTATTAAATTTCTCAATAGTCTTTGGAAATGACTAAAGCACGTTTACGTTCACGCTCCACTTTTTCACCAGTTGAGCAGATTTTGGATAATGTATTGAAAAACTATAAAATGGATTTGGAATTATCACAAAGTGACGGAAACTTCAGACACCATCATCACTCTTCTACAGAAAATATTTATGACACAGTGCCTTAAATTTAATTAATAGTTTTTCATAATTAACAATAGCAGCGTTAATATTTAGGAATACAAATTCCATGCATGTATTATTTTAATTATTTAAATTTAAAATAATTCAATTTATTAATTTAAAACACAGCCATGTCGCTGCCTTTTGTGACGTACTTGCACAAATATTTGATTGATTTGGCCGAATGACCATGTATTTCGAAAATTTGTGATAGCAGCGGGCAATATGGTACATTTCCGATCTCAATCTCTTGATTTTTAATTACATAATTTGATGGTTTCCAATTGAAATGTTAGGAAACGAATAACTTATTTTTTTTACTTTTTTTCACAATTTCACAGTGAACACAATACCGGTTTGTCACATGAAATTAACTGAGCAGAGAACAATGAGTAAAGGTGGATTCACCCAAGGTGAATTTAAATACTAGGTGATAGCGTAGCGCCAGCTGATTATTCATGGTGAATTTGAAAATGCCAAAAAGTTATATAAAAAAAAAAACTTTTTGACAGTGACGAAAGTTTTTCATATAGAAAAATGCCTGTTGTTCTTGCCTTGTTGTAATTGTTGTAGCAATGCGGTCACCTGGTATTTAATTTCACCATGGGTGAATCCAAAATTCACCATGAATAATCAGCTGGCGCTACGCTATCACCTAGTATTTAAATTCACCTTGGATTCACCCATTCGTTCTTAACAAAAAATTTGTTCGAACAATATTTTTTTTATATGAAGTTTGACGTCTCTCTTTTTGAGAGAGAGAAAATAATTTTTACGAACTTGAATTGGTTTAATTTTATATTTTTTCCGGACAAAAGTGAATTGAGTTGCCAATAGGTTTCATTTTTTCATACAAATAACAATGCCTTATGTATTTCCATGACCATCAGCAAAATCAAGGTTCTTTTTTCATTCATTTCGAATTTATATCTGTGATTTTGAATACACAATACTTTAAAATAATCTAATATTTGTATTTTGACACTTAAAACCCAAAGCAAAATAAATCAATGGCCGCACTTGTAAAACTAATAGATTTTGTTTACCTATGGCAGCTTTGATTTTTCAGAAAAATCGTTCGAAATGGGTGAATCGTGCTGCAAAAAACTCTCAGTAAAAAAACTGTTCTCTGGAAAAAATTTTGTTAAGAACAAATGGGTGAATCCAAGGTGAATTTAAATACTAGGTGATAGCGTAGCGCCAGCTGATTATTCATGGTGAATTTGAAAATGCCAAAAAGTTATATAAAAAAAAAACTTTTTGACAGTGACGAAAGTTTTTCATATAGAAAAATGCCTGTTATTTAATTTCACCATGGGTGAATCCACCTTAACTGTCAAACAATGTATCACGCACCGGCGCCATCTACTTAAAATATTTGTTTGTAGTACATGGTATGTATAAGAGATGGCGCTGTATGTGAAAAAAGATTTTCCCGCTTTTCTGTTGAAATTTTTCCTGAATTTTCTTTGCTATAAACCTCACGGAGCCAGATACCTTTCCAACGAATACAAAACCGTGGAAATCGGTTCGTGCGTTCTGGAGTTATAACGTCAGGAAGGAAAACCCGACTTATTTTTAGTAGAGATCTTGAAATATACTTTAGTCTCCTAATTACTCAATACTATTGGGATATGATCGAGTTAACATTAAATGAAACAGCAACTCAACTAGAATCAAAGCTTTGGAAAATTAGAGATCAAAAAGCACTAGCAACAATTACATTACCGGTGAGAACTTCTGAGTTAATACGTATTAAAGATTGTAAAACAGCAAAGGATGCTTGGTATAAATTAGAAAATATTTATAGAGCAAAAAATCCGTCAAGGAAAGTAAATATTTTTAAACAATTCGTAAGATTTATATTTACATCTGATGAAAAGTATGTACCACAAATAAATAAATTTTATTCCATAGTTGAAGATTTAAAAAACCTAGACATAAATTTTCCGGAAGAATTATTATCAATATTTTTGTTATGCAGTTTACCTCAAGAGTTAGAAAATTTTGTAATGGCGATTGAGAGCAGAGATGCAATGTCAAGTCTGGATCAACTGAAAACTAAAATATTGGAAGAAGAGCATCTTAAAAATGAAAATGTAAGTGCTGGTAAGGAACAAGTGTTTGCAATTAAAAACAAGAAAACAAACTTCAACAAAAATAAATCAAATACAAATAATAAAAATAAATGGATAATGTTATTCCAAGAACAAAGCTAACAACGTAAATAGTGCAATGTTAGTCCTCAATACATGTATCAATGAAGAAAATCAAGATGAATGGATCCTAGATAGTGGTGCGTCGTCTCATGTTTGTGGAAATAAAAATGAATTTTCAGTCTTAAATGAGTATGATACCAGTGTAACACTAGCTTCTGGGGATAAATAAATCTAAAGTAAGTGGAATTGGTGAAATAGAGGTAAAATTTTAGAATAAATGTTATACATTAAAAGAAGTTTTATACATACCAAATATGAAGTCTAATTTTCTTTCGATATGTACCCAACAGACCAAAAAATAAGTAAAGCATAATAGTACTTTATAAGAAGCTTTTTTTTTAAAAATACTAAAGTTTTTTTAAATCATGTTTAGTTTCTCAAACATTATCCTTCACAATATGTTTTTAAACATAGTATATAATAAATATATATTAAACATGCTTGTCATATTTTGTCATTGTTAATATTGATTTAAAATAAAAAATTATATTTGTAAAAATGTTTTGTTTATTCAAAAAGTTTTGATTTTTTGGAAAAAGTTACCCCCTGGCCCACGATGTCGAACGATAACGTTCGCTTAAATAAGACTTAAGACACAAACTTAATTGTGGAATAAACAAGCTTAATTGTGTAAAAAAAATAAATACGATAAAAAGTTTGTGTCTTAAGTCTTATCTAAGCGAACGTTATTGTGGGCAAAGGGGTAACTTTTTCCTTTTTTAACTATGAATGTCATTAAAGGTTTTTTTAATTTATTTTTTTAAGGAGAAAGACTTGTCGTCGGTAGCCAAAGCTCCGAGTTTTCTTATTTGCACGCATAACCAAATTCTACAATTGTTGAAATAAGCTTATTCTACAATTTTAGGCTAATTCTACAATTATTGGAATAAGCTTATCTTTATTTAGTTTAATAAAATATTATTTGGAAAAGCTTTTTCTAAAATTGAGAATATAAGCTTATTATAATTATTTCAGTAATAATATCACGAGGGTTTCTTTTTGATTATTCTACAATAATTTAAAAGTGTTTTTCTATAGTTTCTCAAGTTTTTTTAAAACTTAAGGCTTATGATCGCAAGCATTATTATAATATTTTTCTAAAGGGTTTTGGTCTATTGGGTAATAGCGTAGACAGACGACACGTTAATTTGCATTAAAATCTCAGTAATGTGAATTAAGATTTTACCGTGACAGACGACAGTTTCTGCATTTAAAACAGCATTTAAACAGCTTTTTGTGTTTTAAATAACTGTTTAATTATGAAAAAATAATTGTTTGGCATTTGGTCAAAAATCAGTATTTATTTGAAAAAAAAAAAAATAACTGAAATTACTTTTACTGAAACTGCTCTATAATGCAAAAATTGTTCATGCACTAGCAACCATCAACCTGAACGTGTTGCATATGGGGACCGCAGTGGGACACTCTGAAATAAGAGAAAAGCAATTGTGGAAATCTATTTTTATTATTTAAATTTTACAATTGTCTTCTTTTAGAATAGAAAACAATTTGATAACATATTATTGATTTTCGACGATGTTGCCATATTGAAATAGCTAAATGCAGTAGAAATTCAGTTTGATTTTGTGCATTTACGTCTTACTTAATGCGCATTAAGGCCCATTATTACAACTTGGCAATAGTTAAAGGTATGATGTTATCGGACAGATAAGAAGTATTTGGTTATTATAAGTTTACTTTAATCTAAAACCGACCGATAAGCTAAAGGGAAGATCATCTTGCCTTTAAATTTTATAGTGAGGTATGTATTTGAAGTTGCCATATGTTCTGGAAAAAATGTCAACTTCATGAAAAATAAAATAATTTTAATTTTGTTTTGCCAATAAATACTTTAATAAACAAAAATGGAAAGCAGACGTTTGATTTATATTTTTTCACACACAAATGTTTTCACAAACACAAACAATTTACTGTTTCTTGTCAGTAGTTTATCAAAAGTAATCGGTTTCTCACTGGTATTGCCATATTTTAGAAAAAAAAATAATTTTATTTTACAAGGAAGTTGTAATAACGAAAAATTTTAAAGGTCACTTTATTCCTCACTTTAATTAAAGTTACCTTTTACTATAGGGTGTTTTTTTGAGAGGTATAGAACTTCGAATTGAAATAAAACACAAGAAAATCGTTTTAATGATCATCAATTTGGCTTTATTGGAAGGATAATTTTATGCCATTAATGTTTAAATATGATTTCAGGCATGTGGCCGCCGCGGCTGGCTCGAATAAAGCCAATTCTACAGGTCTAATTTTTAACCACTTTTTCGAGCATATGGGGACGTATGTCGGCAATAACGCCACGAATGTTGGCTTCCAATTCCCCTAACGTTTCTGGTTTGTTGGCGTAGACGAGCGACTTCACATATCCCCAAAGAAAATAATCCAATGGTGTCAAATCACACGATCTTGGTGGCCAATTGACAGGTCCATTCCGCGAAATTATGCGCTCATCGAATGTTTCCGATTGTGGCGTGCGCTGTGTGGCATGTAGCGCCGTCTTGTTGGAACCACAACTCATCCACATTCATGCCATCCAATTCGGGAACAAAATAGTCGGTTATCATGGCTCTATACCGGTCTCCATTAATTCGGGTCCTCTTCAACACTTTGCTCTACAGCGGTAATTGTTTCTTCGGTGCGCACTGTGCGACGTCTCTGCGGATGCGTATTATCACATAGAGTAAACGTAGTGCGAAAACGATCCATGGTTAACCGAATTAATTGCTCTGATGGACGATTATGTCGACCATAAAATGGACGGAGCTTGCGGTAAACTTCGCGAACTGAACCGTTATTTTCGAAATAAATTTGCACGATTTGCAAGCGTTGTTCTTTTGTCAACCTGTTCATGATGAAATGGCAAACCAAACTGAACATAAATGACATTAGAGTTGCCAGATTTGACCACAAAATGCCAGTTTTATCTCTTTTCGAAAAACAAACCTGTAAAAAAACACCCTATATTAAGAACATTAGAGGCAAGTTGTAATAATGGCCCTAAGATGGGATAATTCACGAGTTAATTTGAATTAAGACTATTAATGCAAATTAACTGTGTCGTCTGTCTACGCTATAAGACTGTTAATGTCTAAAAAAAACAATAACATTTTCGAAAAATAAGGTGGAAATTTTTAAGAATGAGAAATTTCAATTTAAAGCATTTGCAACGAATAACATTTATAAATTAAAATCAAATTTAGTGAACCATTTAATGTTAAATGAAGAGAATTCCAAAAATAATTTGTAGCACAAGCATTATGGTCATCTAAATATTGCAGATCTTAAAAAAACTGGAAAGAAATAAAATGGTTCGAGGATTACAAGGTAATTACCAAATGAGTATAATTGTGTTACGTGTTCAATGTGCAAAATGACAGCCAAACTATTTAAGACAATTGGAACCACAGTATCAAATAATTTATTAGAACTGGTACATACAGATATTTGTGGAGCAGCATACTTTATAACATTCATAGACGATTACTCACAGTACATCACAGTTTATGTTTTGAAGAACAAATCTGATGTTTTCGAGGCAGTTAAGGAATATCTTGCATTGGCAGAAAATCAAACTGGATGTAAATTGCAACGTTTGAGTAGTGATAATGGTCGTGAATATGTTAATCAAAATTTTAATAATTTGTTGAAGTAAAATGGTATTGTACACGAAACAACTGTATGTTATTGTACACCACAACAGAATAGAGTATCTGAAAGAGCAAATAGGACATTAGTTGAAGTGACTCGTTGTATGCTGGAAGATTCCAAATTGCCAAAATATCTATGGGCTGAAGCTATAAATACAAGTGTCCACATCAAAAATCGATCAACAACAAAAGTATTGGAAAATTTTACGCCTTATGAAAGATGGACTGGAAGAAACCCTTGCGTTTCTTATTTCAAAATCTTTGGATGCAAAGCTGTTGCATTAAATAAAATACCAGGTAGATCGAAACTCGATGCAAAAGGTAACATGTATTCATTTGTTGGGTATCAATCTAACACAAATGGATATCGTTTATACAATACAAAAACTAAAGCATTAAGCTAGATTTACACGATTGAAATTTTCTTCAAAATTGCTCTTCAAAATGCTTCAAACTTGTGTAAACAGCAAAATTTCTTCAAAATTTATTTATTTAATAACTATTAATAACTAAATTTAAATAAATTTTGAAGAAATTTTGCTGTTTACACAAGTTTGAAGCATTTTGAAGATCAATTTTGAAGAAAATTTCAGTCGTGTACAACACTAATGTTTGCTTAAGGCCAGCAACGCGGACCGGGTCAGCTAGTCTATATATATAAAATACAATGTTTGTCCTTTATAGACTCAAACTATCCAATCGATTTGGCCCAAACCGGTTTCATTTCAAAGGTTATAGTCCCAATTAGGTTTACGGCTATATATATTTCAGGTGGGCGTGGCCACATAAATTGAATAACATCATATATCTTGACTATTGTGATAGCAAGAGTTTTGAAACATTGCAGTATCCCATATGTTACGGATTTGAATAATCAGGAAAAAATGGGCGGGATCGGACCAGTGGGAGTGGCAGCTCCCATATTGATTATTTGTTAATGTGAATAGTCATGATAAAAATGGGCGTAATCGGACCAGTGGGCGTGTCATCTCCCATACAAAGTAAATATTTAATATCATATATCTACAGTTCTATAATAGCCAGAGTCTTAGAAATTTGTGCACGTTGATTATATTATGAATAGTCATGGGATAATTGGGCGGGATCATACCAGTGGGCGTGACAGCTCCCATGCAAAGTGAATATTTAGTTCATATAAAAAATTAGTATTAATATTAAATATCTAGGGTTCTATATCTATATATAAAAAAATGAATGTTTGTATGTATGTCATATATAGACTCATAAACTATGGATCTGACCATGTGATGATCTTCGGCAGAGTTGTTGTGCATGAGACCGGGAAGATTTCTGAGTTGGTACGACCACGCCTACTCGAACGCCCAATTTTTTTAATTGAGAAATCGCTTCGGCATGGGTTTTTACAGATTTACTTCATACAAATTGTATCCACATCTTACTGAAAGGGAGGTAAAAATAAACATTTTATGTGCCACGCCCACTTTCACGCCCCATCTCAAAAAATGTATGTTTGTATGTATGTCCTTTATAGAATCGTAAACTATGCATCTGATCATATGATGATCTTCGGCAAAGTTAGTGTGCATGAGTCCGGGAAGATTTCTCAGTTGGTACGACCACGCCTACTCTAACACCCACTTTTTTAAATTGATTAATTTCTTCTGCATGGGTTTTTACAGATATACTTCAAACAATTTGTATACACATCTTACTGAAGGCGAGGTCAAAATAAAAATTGTATGTACCAAAGCTTCTTATTTCTTTCGACCACTCCTACTTTTTTTTAATGTGTAATTGATTCTACTCGGATTTTGACATATTTACTTCAAATCGAATACACATGTTATTCTAGGTGAGGTAAAAATTAAGATTTATACTCCATGCCCCCTTTTACGCTCCATCTCTTGCAGGACAACGCCTGCCGGGAAGGCCAGACCACTGGACCGATCTTACTAAAAATTTGACGGAATATAACTAAGACTCCGGCATGACTAAGAATACTTCTTTCGACCGCCTACTTTTTTTCAAAATGAGCAAAATCAATAAAATTACTCAAAATGAATTGAATATTTATGTAATGTCTTTATTTTAAATTGATTTTAATTGGTGTAGCAACGCGCGCATGGTACATACATACGCCATACCAAAATTGCTTTCAAACAATATTATACATTTTGAATTTAAAATTATTATGAAAATTGAAGAACTTTTTTGCTCATCACTTTCTAAAAACCAAAATTAATACCTAATTTTGCAAATTCTTGCCATTCGCATTCAAACGTTAGCAGTTCCCAGTGCCACTTGCTTTCGCAATTACTATCAACAAAGCGGAAGGACAATCGTTGCAAGTGTGTGAATTAAATTTGGAGAATCCATGCTTCTCACATGGGCAGCTTCATGTGGCCTCTTCACGCGTCGGAAAACCTTCTGATTTATTCGTTTACGCACCGGAAGGAAATACAAAAAATATTGTGTAACAAACAGCACTTCAATAAAAGACGAATTAAAATGAAACACTGCAATTTCACAATTTATCAAAATGAGCAAAACCAATAAAATTATTTAAAATGAATTGAATATTTGTGTAATGTCTTTCTTTCAAATTTATTTTAATTGGTACAGCTAGTATCTTAAAATACGTATTTTGAAAATCAGACTAACTCTGTAAATTACAGTAAGCATCGGTAATTACATCAATTATTAATGGTTAAAATTAGATAAAATTTCAAAATATTTAACATGAATTATGTTGGTCGTAAAATTGTCTTTCAAACAATATATAAAATACTAATAAAATTTGCACTAAGACTGAATACAAAACACAGAATGGGGATATACTAGTCCTATAACCAGTGTAGTTTCTGTGTTTCTCATTACGTTTAGGTGGAGGGTATTAAAGATTCGGCACAGCCGAATATAGCACTCTAACTTGTTTTTTAATGCTTTGGTGAGAGACACCTTAAATCTTAATTGATCTTAATAATGACGTTTTCTTTTCTGGCAAAAATGTTACACGTTTTTCCCATTTCGCATCTTTTTTATTTTTTTGTGTTCTTTTCTGAAAAAATGTCAACACTGCTAAAGTGTAGTGTGTTCTTTTCTATAAATGTCACACTATAAATTTAAAAAATGATGCACCTTTCACACTCTGTATTTTTAGAGGGGGAGAATCAAGGTGAATTTAAATACTAGGTGACAGCGTAGCGCCAGCTGATTATTCATGGTGAATTTGAAAATGTCAAAAAGTTATATAAAAAAAAAACTTTTTGACAGTGATGAAAGTTTTTCATATAGAAAAATGCCTGTTGTTCTTGCCTTGTTGTAATTGTTGTAGCAAAGCTGTCACCTGGTATTTAATTTCACCATGGGGAGAATCGCACGATAAAACAGCTGACCAGTGATGCCAACTTTTGAGACTCAAAACGCGTAAACATTTTTGAAAAAATGGCTAAATGGAAAAAAATCCATATAAAACCACACCCAAATTTCTTTCTTTCGCGTTTTGAGTGACTAAAATCCGGCTACATCTAGCCCGAAAAGGGCTAAGTTGGCATCGCTGCAGCTGACATTTGTTTTGTTTATGAATGTGTATTTGTGTTAAGAAACAAAACAGATATATACAAAATGGAAAATATTACTACATTTTTATGTACTGAAAAAATTTTGGATGACTTGTTGGATTCATGTTCATCATCTGATGATGATAAAATATTTTATATGATTATGGAAAGAAATCTACAACCGCGAGTGAAAGGCTTTGTAGAGAACGTAATTAATGAATACTCTGAAGTTAATTTATGTCAAATTTCATAGGACAATATCTCCTACTTCTTATATATGTAATGTATGTTTATATATATAATTTTTATAGTTTAAGAAGAATTTGCGTATTGGTCGGGAAGGTGCCATTGGCCTTATTTCAAGCGATCTTACCAGGGAGCTGTCTGCTTCTTCTATTTTAACAAAAAAAAAAAAAAAACAAAAACAGCTGTACATAAAAAAAAGTGTTACACTGTTGTAATTTTATGTTCTATTCTGACCATTAAAAATGCGACATCTTTAAAATGTGGGGTAAACATTATAAAAATGTACATAATAAAAGTGTAGCATTTTATTTCAGAAAAGAAAACACCATAAGTGTTAACATTCTTTCTCTCTTATTTACATACCATAGCCTATGTTAACCAATTATAAATTAAATATGTTAAATATGAAATAAAGCAGTGCCGATATTGGGCAAGAAGTAACAAAAAAGCAAATTATATATTCAAGCTTTATTGATTTGCATTTAATGAACTTTTGACATTTATTTTAAAAGTTCGTAAATAAGTTATAAACTGACCTTTACGAAAAACAATTTAATTATAAATCACACATCTTGATCAGTGATGCCAACTTTTGAGACTCAAAACGAGTAAACATTTTTGAAAAAGGGCTAAATGGAAAAAAATCCATATAAAGCCACATCCAATTTCTTTTTTTTCCGCGTTTTTTCGCGTTTTGGGTGACTAAAATCGGGTTAAATCTAGCCCGAAAAGGGCTAAGTTGGCATCGCTATATTTTATTGTAGAAAGATTTTTTCTCACACTGAAACAAAAAGTTGTGTTGAATTTGCTTTGGTGCCACCAAAAATTAAAAAGCGCACCAAACTTTAAAAAAAAAAATAATAGAATAATTAGTATTTAGTTGAACTGTTAATATTTTAATTTTGATATTTCAATTCCTTCTTCAGTAAAAATAATTTAATGAAAAATTAAATTTAATGAACTTAAGCCTAACTAAAAGAAATATCAAAATTAAAAAAAAATAATAATAAAATGTGATGAAATCTTTATTTTACTAATTTTTAATTGCAGTTTTTTAATACTTCATAACTCATGAAATCTATACGATGAAAAAATGTATTTTAAATACGAATGTATGATAAATGAAATAAAATTCTTCAAAAATCTTTATTTCAAAATCAAATTAACATTTTAAACATCTAAATAAAAATTCTTGTATAACCTGATGGTTTGGTCTACTGAACTGTATACGAACAACCAGGGTTAGAGTGCCAGTGGAATCCTAACAAATTCTATTGGAAAAAATCAAATAAAAGTACTTTAACTGGAAAACAAAAATATATAAAACAAGTACCAAATATGTACTAAAATTAGCTTTTTTACCAATTAGTACTTTAGTTCCGAATATCATATTGTGAGTTAAATTTTTTATTTTATCTTTATTAGCTTATTTATTAAAAAAAGGCTTTTACTATTATTACTTTTACTAACAATCGTTGATAAAAAGTTGTTTATAGAATTTATGATATTAAAAAATTTCAAATTAATTTAATAAATATTTGAAACAAAAACGAAATTGTTAACTTGGTGCGTTTTTTTTGTAAATGGTGCGCTTTTTTCTCCATTTTGGTGCGTTTTAAAATTTCAAAGTTGACAACGCTGCAATTTATGTACATACCCAAGAATGATGATGATTATTTTATCATTCTAGCTTATTCGTATTTAATAAGCAAACATTCTCTTCACTTCCCTACTTGTTCTCTGAGTAAGAGTACAAATATATACTACTAATTTAGAATAACAATTAAATAATTAATTTTATTATTTCACTGGATATTGGAATATGACAGAAGCGTCCCTTAATATGGAAAGACTAAGAATGCTTGAAAGAAAATGTCTAAGGAGCTGCACCTCCCTTTATAGATCAGCAAATAGCGATTATAAAAAGTATATATCAAACGGAAGCCAAAGTAAGCAGGATTGATAATTTTATAATACATTTAATAAGAAACCATATTCTAAACAGTACAGAATACTTTGTTAACAATCTAATTATGGCCCCATACTACGCTAATGATGAGTATATATCTAAAACATTACAAACAGGCTACGTTCCACCGGAAGCCTTCCTCTTCCTGGATAAAAATGGATATATCCAGAATTAAAACGGCATACCTATAATCTACCACATTTATAGAAGAGCCAATATTAAATCCATAACCTGTAATCAACCTACAAATGAAAATATTAGATTCGACACTAGTGTTTATCTGGCTGATAAACACATGAAACCAAACCTTAATATCAAAAAATTTTGGTGGCTTGTTAACTAATTTTTACCCTTTAATTTTAACTCTAGACCATTCTTTTTACTTTCTATTATATAAAAGTGAGCTTTTTAAACAAATTTTTTCTTGCATTTAAACTTATATAAAAATATAATTGTTGTATATTAAATTATAAATATAACTAAAAGTTAAGTCTTATATTATATAGTATACTTGAGAGCCCGATTAAAGGGTATGTGTATTAAAAATTATAATTATACTGTTTTTTTATTTATAGTAACTAATATAAATTTTGGAGTGAAATAAACGATTTAAAAAAAACCCTTAAATTTCTTCTTCGTAGCTTTTTAACTGCGTTTTAAAGTCTTTCTTCATTTAAAACAGTAACAATTGAATAAACCGATTATTATGAAATGTATTACGACGATTTATATGTATACGGATATGTGTTGAATTTCGACTTCTTAGTCATTTTGATAAAAGATTTATGCGAATTTTAGTGATTTTCGAAAGTGAATTTTATATTAAGGCTAAAGTGATTTTCGGAACTGGACTTAAAATGGGGACTACGGTCAAATATGGACCGATCATCATGAAATTGGGTACGACGATTTAAATTTGTTGAATTCTAAGTTAATAGTGATTTTTATAAAAGAGTTATGTTCATTTAAGTGATTTTCGGAATTGGTCTTTGTATGGCGCTATGTCAAAATTATTGACCGATGCAAACAAAATAATGTTTTGAGATTTAACTTTGCATGAAACTTATTATTGCAGAATTTTGTATGAATGCGGCTTTTCTATAGACATTAATGTACCATAAAGCCATATTCCGGGAAGACATTTGTATGGGGGCTATGAGAAATCATGAACCGATTTTTACTATTAAAAATAAAGTGTGCAGAATTTCATGGTACTATCTGAAGAAAATAGCAAAAAATATTTGAAAAATAACGAGGTAGTCTGAAATTTTGATCTATAACTCAGACCTTACAGGACCGATTTTGCCCATTTTTAAAACCAAACTTTTCGGTGGATCAAAGACACTGTTCTATGTCTTTTTTTCGAAGCTCTATCGTGCCAACAACAGACGGACATGGCTAGATCGTCTTAGAATCTTATAAGGACCAAGAATATTTAGACTTTATGGTTCTACGACCATTATTTCGATGTTTTACAAACGGAATGACGAACGTAATACACCCCATATCTTTTTGGTGGTGGGTATACAAATATATATTAAATATTTTACGTTAGATCATTAGTTTTGTACCCGTCGATACCGCCTAACTGTCGTTTTAAGGAAAAATTATTTCCAAATAAATCTACGAATGTATGGTGGTATAAAATAATTTTTGTCGATTTAAAAAAAAGTATTCGAAAGGTACAAAAAAAAGTACTAACAATTTATTTCTTTGCGGTTACGGGTTTTCGCCTTGTTATCTCAACATGGTTAAAAATAATATAACTTATTGGCGCTTCAAAGCACAGATATATCTACGTTTCAATTTTCAATTAAATCGGTTTAGTCGTTTGTGATTACCGGGTTTTCCCTGTTTTTTCCGACCTGGTCCAAGTGTTGAAAAAAGATAATGCCTATAGACGCTTCCAAACAAGGATCTATCTTTGTTTAAATGTTCAATTCAATCGGTTGAGCCGTTTGGGATTACCGGTTTTCCGGTCCAAGTTTTGAAAAAAGATAAAGCCTATAAACGCTTTCAAACACGGATCTATCATCGTTCCAAGTTTAATAAAAATTAATAGCCTGTTGACGCTTTCAAGCATAAATATATTTACGTTTCAAATTTCGGTTCAGCCGAGTGGTCTTACCCGTTTTTTTCCTTTTTGTCCGGACCTGGTCCAAGTTAAAAAAAAATATATATATTTATATTATATATTTAGCTTGTTGACGCTTTCAAGCATTGTTAAATTTACGTTTCAAATTTCAATAAAATCGGTTCAGCCGTTTGGTCTTGGTCAGGCTTTCTCCTTTTTGTATAAACATAAAAAACCTTGAAAGAAGACATTCGGAAACCTTTGTGGTTATAGCAAGCTAAAATAAAATAAAAACAAAATATTAAAATTTTACCCGTTTTTCTCCTTTTTATCACATTCTGGTCCAAGTCTTGTAAAAGTATAAAGCCTAATGGCATTATTATTAAAAAAAAATAATAATAAAAAAAAAAACGGTTTAGCTTTTTGGGATTGGTAGGTTTTTACCTATTTTATCTCTTCCTGGTCCAAGTCTTGAAGTGAACTACGGTCAAATGTGGACTGAACCAAACAAAACATTGTTTTGTGATTTATTTTTTCATTAGACCGATTTTTTATAAATACCAGGCTGCTTAGGAGAATTATAAACGTTTTAAACGTTTCTTTTTTTGTAAACTTTGTTGATTTCGATTGTGTAGTTTTGACGGTGGAGGGTTTAAAAAATTGTCACCTGTAGGATGTTATACATTATTTAGAGGTATACACTTCTTTACTCACTCGCTTTCTGTGTCAGGTTTTCTTATGAACTTTTAAATGTACGTATGTACATATGTACTTTTGTAAGTACTCTGAAATATACTCGTATGTATGTATGTATATTAAACTAAGGTAAGACAAGAATAGTTGTACTCGTATGCACTTGGCTGATAACAATTTTCAAAACTATTTATTTTACATTGAAATGAACACCAAAAACATTTTCAAATGATAACTTTTTCTGTAGATAGATCATTTATGTTTGTTTAGTGTTTTTAAGAAACAGTTTGTTCTTTTTTTAATTTTTTCTTTCAATAACACTTGTCATGTCAAAATGTGGATCAATGATAAATTGATATCAAATAAATTAAATGCTTTTTATATGTTTTGCGTAAAAAAGGAACAACGCGCCCAAAGATGTTACAATCTACAGAAACGACGAGTATCTATGTATTTAGGGGATATTTTGTGGAACACTGAATCAACCACACAATGTTTTATCATATTTTTGTTTCACAAGACCAGATCTTACTTGTTATGCATGTATTAATGTAATTTAGATGCTAAATAAGACTTTCGTAATTTATTTAATTCTGAATTTACATATGTATGTATGTATGTACATTCATCTAAAAAATGTTCATTATTAGTATTTTATAACAACACAACATTAATTAATTATAATTTAAAAAAGGAGAACAAAAAACGCATTTTGATAAATTGGGACTTGTAGTACATTTGTACAAATATACATACATACATACATATGTATGTATGTATTTAGTATAAAAAACACATGTGGTTATTGATTTATATATACATATATGTTTTTTTAAAAATTTTCATTATCTTTATGTGTAGGCGCAATTCATTTTCTAGTACAAACGACTTCCATTCTCGTCAACGTTATATTAATGACATTATAATAGATTTTTTAGAAGTGCAAACAAACATTTAAACATTTGTTTAAAGACAATACATATAATGACAAAGAAATTCGTGATAAAAAATATTTAAACAAATTGGTTATTGTTGTTAGTAAAATTATGCAATTACTCGTTAGTGTTGCCATATAAACATACATATGTAGGATATGCAATATAATTTAAACTAATTTCAAAAATGCTTTAAAAAATGTTTTAACTTTTGGCCGTTATGCTTAATTATTAATTAAACTATAACTTTTTTAACTTGAAAAGTTGTATTGATTTTTTGTGATTGCAAAATATAGGCTTGCGTGATATAGGCTTTCCACAAATCACATATGTAATTATTATGAGATTTCCCATATGCATTAGGGTGGTCGCTGTCCCCCTAATAAAATAAAAGGTGCATCTTTTAAAGATGCAGTTCATCAAAATGAATCAAAATAGACCACTGCGAGAAAGACCATTGCCTAATGAGCTTTTTCGTTGATAAAAGTCGAACGTTTTGTTTTTGTGTTGTAAATATTTTTTATCGAAATCAATTTTCCTAACTTTGAAGATTCTCATAATGTCAACAAACTCTACTCAAAACTACGTATGTAATATATGCGCAAATGGTAACACCTATATACATATATACGAGGCATGATAATGGTTTTGTTTTTGGCCAAAAACTCACGCACAACCATCGATATGTGAGCTGGTGCGTTATATTTGTGCAAAATCCATGATTGGTTTTTCCACAATTCTGTGCATAACTTAAAGGTAGTATTCTTTATTGACCGTACGACCTTGTGGCAAGAATTCATGATGCACCACGCCATTGCAGTCGAAGAAAACAGTGAGCAAAACCTTCACATTTGACCGAACTTGACGTGCTTCTTTCGGTCTTGGCTCTTCTGGACGTTTCCATTGGGGTGATTGGTTTCAATGTCATAGCCATACATCAATGATTCGTCACCAGTTATGTAACCTTTTTGAGGAAATCTGGATCGTGGTTGACGATGTTCAACAGATCCTGAGAGATATCCATGCGACGTTGTTTTTGCTCAAAATTTAGCAATTTTGGAACATTCTTCGCTGCCGCACGTTTCATGCCTAAAACATCCATAAATATTGCTTGGCATGAGCAGAAAGATATGCCAACATCATCAGCAACCAGGACGAGCATCGTCATTGACATCCTCTCGGCCTTTCTTAAACCGGTTATACCACAATTGAACTTGTGTTCTGCGCATAGTAGACTCGCCAAACGCCACAGTCAACATTTCAAATGTCCTTGCGCATTTAAATTAATTTTTTACACAAAACTTAATACAGTTTCTTTGATCCATTTTTTTTTTCTAATAGTAAAAAATTGAAGGGCACACCAAAACACGACTAACCTTTTTATCTGTCAAAAACAAGCTGACAATCCAAAATGGCTGATATTACCAACATAAATATATAACAGACATGTATACCAACATAACAGTTAGTTAGTTTAACATAATAAACTATACATACATAAATACAGTTTATCACAAAACTATTTTGCTTACTCTTTTTTAAATGAAATTGTTTGTCATTTATACATTAAATAATAAAAAACTGATAATTCAATTAATAATAGACATTGTTAGAAGCTGGGAAAATATCAGCAACAAAATTTTAACAACATTAATTTTTTACATTTATTGCAGCTGAATTTTATTATTTTGCAGGACACAAGTGTTTTGTTATTTTTTTTTTTTAAATTGCAGCTAATTTTTTTTTTTTTGATAAAAGTAAAGGTGTTATTTATTTTTCAATTGTTTGACATTGAGGTGTATACTGAGATATTTAACATTGGATCATTGATATAAATTGTAGATCAGGGGCCAAATTACCGCATTCGTGATCGAATGAGCTATCGTATCGAAAAATGATTTCGATAGCGAAATTATGATAAAATGTACTAAATTTCTTGCTCGATAGCGAATGCCATAATCTCAAATAAGAAAATTACGATAAATTTTACACGATATCGAATGCGGTAATTTGGCCCCAGGATTCTCTACGCAATGTAAAGGTTATAGCATTTATGCTCATTAACTTTTATTTTCCATTGATTTAACCATTTGTATACCCTCCACCACCATAAGTGGTGAATGAGGGTATATATAAGTTTTTCATTCCATGTGTAACACTGAGAAATATTTATCTGAGACCCAACAATGTACATACCCAAAAGGAGCAGGTTTTATGTATGAATTCATACCTCAAATCGCTTCAAACTTACTGATGGGATGCATGATTTTTGTATGTGGTGTTCCCGGTTTGGAGGACTACTTCTTGCTGACAATAAGCGCTTCTTTTAACCTAATCAAACATGCAAATAAAGCACTTTCCTAAAGTGTTTTACGTCACTTCGCGCACACCAATCAAAGAACAAATTCTATCTGAATGTTTTTGCTTAAGAAAAATTCATAGTAACTGAGAAGCGCGATATTCGTTTTGTAATTGACTTTCGTTGTTATACGTAAATCTGTAGGCTATAATTTCATTTTTGTTTTTTCGCTTTAAAACCTTCTTCGTTGTCAGCCTAAAAAGGCCAAAATGTGAGACAACCTCCATAAAATTGATATTTTTAAACATTTTTCTTCAAATTTTTTGAAATATATTGCAGATATTGCCATGAAATTTTGTACACGTTATTTTTATGATTAAAGAAGAAAGTTTTTCTCATAGCCCCCATACAAAAATCTTCCCGAAATATTGCTCAATTATACATAAATGCCTATAAAATTAGAATATCAATACAAAATTCAGCAAATATGAGTTTCATGCAAAAAGAAATTGCAAAATGAAATTTTTTTTTAGTTCGGTCTATGTTTGACCATAGGCCCAATATAAAGTCCACTTCCAAAATTCACTTAAATACGTATAAAACTGGTATAAATAATGTTAAAAGGTTAAAATTCGACACAAATAATTCTTATATACATATAAACTGTTGTAATAAATTTTATGATGGTCGGTCCATAATTGGTCATAGCTCCCATATAAGGACCACATCCAAAAAAGTCATTAATCTTTATAAATATTTTATAAATATCGTACCGACTCAAAACTTTACATATATCATTTAAATACACACAAAAATCATTGCACAAAATTTTGCGTATTTCTGTTCATATTTTATTTTTTTTTCTTGGACCAGCACTCAGGGGATGATCCCCACTTATGCAATGCATTGTGTTGGAACTAGGAAAATAAGTTAAAGTAGGGAGGATAGAGGGAGTAGTGTTTGTGAACATTTGACTTGAATTTTCTTATATTGAAAGTGGCAGGGAATACTTCTGCTGGGAGTTTGTTCCACATACGGACAGTACGGCTAAAGAACGAATTTTTCCTGTAGTGTGTTGTGCGATCCACTGTCCAGTCGACCGCAAATGGAACGACCGCAGAAGAACGTGTATTACGTAAAAAACTGCGTGGAACAAGTTCCCTAATTTCAGCAGAACACATTCCATTATAGTATCGATAGAACAGTGAAACACAACCCACATTGCGACGATGCTCCAATGAATCAATAGAGTTGGATACCCTACTGCTACCGATAAGCATCGAGTAACTCTAAAGTAGACTTCGAAGCACCGGTCCATATATGAGAATTGTATTCCATTTTCGGTCGAATATAGGTGGTGTAAATAGTAAGAAGATCAGATGGAGTGAAGTATTTTCTACACCGTTTTAAAAAACCAAGGCACTTGAGCGCTTCTTTCGACACTTGAAAAAACTATTAAAAAATAAATTAAATGTTAAGGATTGTTACATATTTTGGACAATAATAAAGGTTCCGAAATTCCGTTCTATTTTGAGTGTCTTATTTAAACAATTCTAACCTATATAAAGTTCAGAAGATGTAAAAATACATTAAATATTATCTCATAATAAATTTAATAAAAATAAGACTCTATGGGTTGAAATATTTTGTTTGTGTACATATGTACTTTAAAAAAATTATACTTTCTTTAAAAGATATTAAGTAAAGATCAATTTGTTCTGAATTTCAATGTGACATCATTGGAAAAAGAACTTCAAAAAATAACAAAATTATTTACTATTATTTGATGATTGATTTTTTTTCAAGCTAATATTTAAACAGTTGGTGAATTCTAAAATTTTCAAAAGGTATTTATATATGTACATAGGTATTGACAATTAATAGTATTACTTGTAAATAATCATCTACACGTACTGTATACATACATACATTCATAAATACATACATACATATGTAGGTGGAACTGTGCATTGCCCTTTATAAGTTTTAAAAATGATGTTTTCTTTTCAAATGCCATGCAGGTATCGTTTTTGGAGAAAAATCGAAAAGAATCTAACAAAACAACCCTACGATCAACTGTTAGTGGGTGCTTCAGTAGATGTAATACAAGCATAGACAATATATATTATAACAAACACTTTCACGAATATAATAATTTTTCATTTGCCGATCAATACGAAGAATGATCGTGGCTGTGTGCGTATGTCTTCGTATGCAAGTGAGCACGAGTAAACTTGCATTTGTTACTCGTCATGTTTTTCTTTTTCTATTTATTTTATATTGTTGCTGTTGTTGATATTCTTATTGTTAATGTTTGCTATTTATTTATTGTTGCTTTTTTTGTATCTACCTTTCTTCTGACTGTTGCTGTTGTTTTAAGTGCAAATAGTAGAGCAACGACAATAATTGAACTATACCTATTAAAAAACACCGATATATGTACATATGTATGTATGTACAAACATATGTACCTTAATATACATACATACATATGCAGGTGTGTGTCCATGTGTGTACTCGTATATCAATGATTGCGTATGTGTTATTGTTATTATGTTAACTGATATTCGGTTCGAAGCGTTTTAAACTTCATCAAAATATTATACCATTCAGTTACGATTTAATACGCGACAGGTGAATATTGACAACTGATAATTGTGTCGCAGCCGATCGAAACGTTTTCGTCGTCAATGGATCGTGGCACCGCTATCAGTACCAGTACAATCAATTCTTTCAACTCTGTTTAAAAATATGTACAAAAAAATAGTGTTAAAATGAAAATGCCACGAATCAAGTTCAGTCGGTTAGTTGATGACTGACTGATAGAAGTACTGATCGGAAAAGTTTTTATTTCAATTTTGAAGTGATCATAGCAATGTGTATGTACTATGCTGCTAATAATTGTTTAAACTTTAGTATTTGCGTTTAATAAACACGCATGGTCGTTTTTAAGGATTAAGCAGCAGATTACTTGAGCCAAGTGAATACAAACATAAAAAATCAATTATTCAATAAGTTTGTTCGTTTGGCTTAAGTTATTTACGAGCTTAAATTTCAACTTGTATGTCTTCACATCTTTGGATTCACGTTGGGATGACGTCAATTAATTGTATGATTTATGTCTGAACATTTCTACAAAAGGTATTTCTATTAGTAATTTATTAAAACTTATCAAAATTTGAAAATTAACCACAAAACAAAAGTAAATATTTGGCCTTTCAACACTGTTGACTACGAATACGTGGCAGTACTGCAAAAATTATGTTAAAGTGACACGTGGAATATGTTCGTATTTTATATGCATACATGCATTGTATGTATGTAAGTATGTATTTAGGTAAGTAATTGTGTGTGCATTACAAATGAATATGATTTTAACTTCACTTAGATTAGTATTTAAAAAACTAGCTCTAGAATGATCGGATACACTTAAGGAACATAGGCGGGTCCTAAAAATTGTAAACAGGCATTTTATTTAATTATAACAGCATCATAATTAATAAAGTGATATAAAAAACAAAACTTCGAATTATTAAAATAATATATTATAAAACGTGTACCGCTGCCTTCGGAAACATTTTGTGAGAAGTCTTGAGAACCGCAAAGACACTCATAGATCAAGCGATTTCTTACTCTATGCATGCCCGAAATGTTATTATTGCTCGATAAGAGTGACCTTAGAATATTTACGGAATTATTTACTGATCATTGTGGTTTTAAATACTAAATGCGGTCTGAATGGTTGCAGAAAGAAACCTCGGAGCATGTGCTTTCTGATTGCTTCTTATTCAGGTCATATATAGTTAGGTTTTTTTTATGGGCCACATCAGTTTTTTCTAAAATATCTTTGGGTTACAACAAGTTTAAGTATAGACGGATCCGAACACAATTAAGAGCACATTCTAAATGCTTCTTGAAATTATTTTCGGAAGTGCATCGTATATAGGAGAATATGTGAATATAGACCTCTTTAAATTTGATAGTGTGATAGGCGTTTATTACCGATAAAGTCATGTTTAGAGAGAACATTTGCATGAAAACTTGGTGAAATAATGGACAATACCCGTGTAAGTAGATATTGTTTTGTCACCATTTTTTATCCTTAAAAATAGAGTTCATTATTGTAATAGAAAATAACAAGAAATGCAGAAGTATTCTTGTTTTTCAATTACAAAACAAATATCGCGCTTCTCGGTTACTATGAATTTTTTTTAAGCAAAAACATTCAGATAGAATTTGTTCTTTGATTGGTGTGCGCGAAGTGACGTAAAATACTTTAGGAAAGTGCTTTATTTGAATGTTTGATTAGGTTAAAAGAAGCGCTTATTATCAGCAGAAATTAGTCCTCCAAACCGGGAACACCTCATACTAAAATCATGGTTTGAAGCGATTTGAGGTATGAATTCATACATAAAACCTGCTCCTTTTGGAGCACATTTTTTACTGGGTATTAGTTTGATTTGGGAATTTAGTTTGTTGTAGGAATAAAAAACTAGAAACAATATTGAGAAATACTTTTTGTGAACTATGGATTCTCAACGTATTGAAAATATTGTTAAACACTATAATTTTTAGGAAGACGTCCGATGTAATGTCATAATGTTATGGACGTTATAAAGGACACTTTTTGAGGTAATTCAATCCGGCCGAAGGACGTCTGCTAATGGAAACCTTATTATATATTTTCTTTAATGAAATTATTAAAATGTAGAAGGACGTTATTAAACTTATCAGCATCTTTAGTTCTTTTGAATTAGTTCATTTTGAGTGACATGCTTTCCAAAGTTCACCTTTAATTGTACGACCAGTTTTATCAGTTTTGTTTTTCAGTTCAGAGTTGTATTATTTATATGTTTATAATTATTTCAAGAAAGTATTTAAAATTTTTATGAATTAAATTTCTCCCAAACATTCTTTGTTTCACCGTTTGTTTGGTAATGAAAATGGGTAAAATCGGTCCAGCAGAACTGCAGTTATAGACTTAATAATATAATTTTAGAAAACCTACACATTTTGTATTTAAAAACAATTAAAACTAAACGAGATGGCCTTAAAAATTTTTCAGAAAATAGGTACACGAGTATATAGGCGGGGATTGGTAAAAAGTTTAAGATCAAAATATATGAAAAACTTTATTCACTATATGTACTTCACTATGTATATTTTGCTCTCGATCACATTTAAATGTATGAATCTAGATTTTTAGGTGAAATTTATATTAAATATTGGTGGTGGAAATATAAGATTCGACAAAAGCGAATATAACTCTCTTACTTGTTTAAAACTGATTTAGCAGCTGAACTTTTTGAGAAATGGTCACACTGAAAACACTAACGTTTGTTTGCGAGAGTTAACCGTTTTCTCATTCAATATACAGTGCACTCCTGTTAACGTGAACTAATTAAAACCGTCGCGACGGTTGTCAAGTTTGCGAATTGTTCACTTTTTTGAATAGCTAAGAATTAAGATCAAAATTGTATAGGTATTGTATTTTTACAAGAATCAATATTTAAGAGATCATAATCAAAATTAAGGACTCACATTATGCAGCAAATCAATGTGTCCGTGGTTCTTATTCTTTCTCATTTCATTTATGTCTAAGCGCTGATAAAGGAAGTGTATTTTCAGTATCGTTCCTATTTCACAGCATACAAAAAAGTATTTGTCCAACAAGGCGTGTTTCATGCTGTTTTCAAAAAAGTGATAGCAGTGTTGAGAGTTAAGTTTATTACTAAATTACACTTTTCTTCAGCTGTGGAAGATAAAATATTATTTCTGTGCAACATTTTTATTATTTTTATATTTATTGCATAGGCTGTGTGTCACATTTGGCGAACTAAACGTTGTCATTTTTAATTCCTCGTCTTTTGGGTGAGATGAGGCATTATCGAACAATAGAAAGACTAGACTCATCGGCATTGTGCAACGAAGAAAGCTTTACCCCAGATATTTTAAGAAGAAAAACACCATACCGCTGCAGTCATCCATAACTTACTACGAGACCTAGATCCATTTTCTTTTAGTTCAGAATGCTGTTTATTAGCTTATTTATTCAGCAGTAGTCGTCTTGCAAAAAATTCTTACTACGCCTTCGATATAAATTTTTTATTTCTAGGAATCTCTGTTCCCTGCTCCAGAAAAGTATTATTGATGCACATTAATATTGCTTCTTTTTTTTGGCACATACTATTGACTTTCCAATACCATACTAGGCAAGTTGAACTTGCTCTTAATTGTAGAGCGTTTATCTTGTAGTCTTAAAAGCTTTTCTTTTTTAGAACACATTTTAAATGCACAAACCTTCTTCGCGGTTGTTCAAATTACTTGAACATGTTTTTTAATTATATGCTCGTATTCATGATTTATATTTTATTCTATTGCTTGGTTTTCTCCTGGCATAATGTTCAAATATATTTGAACATATTATTTTTTTATAATTAACGGGAAAAACCATTTGGGTTAAATTGCATAATGTTTATAATCGAGAAATTTCAACTATTTATTTAAGTAAATTCTATGAAATAAATAAAAAAAATAAAATTTTGTCTGAAATTTTAAAAATTTTTGAATTTAAAATTTTTTTTTAATTTTTGATAACCCATTAAATGCGCCCCTCAAAGACCTTTCATATGATACCAAACTTACATATAGTTCCTTTAGAAGAAATGTGAAAAAAATCTAAAAACCTCTAAAAAGGACATTTTTATCCTTTGATCCAGCTCACCAAATATTGACCCCAGAACAAAAAAATTAACGTAGTCTTAAAATGAATCAAATCATCGATACCTTACTTTTCTCAATACAAACGGGGCCACCCTATGCACATATGTAAAATTTTATGACTTACTAAACGCAGGTGTACATTGGGTAGATAATGAATGAGACCGATGTCACATCACACTCGTGTGTTTGTTTACCACATGCATTGATAAGACTAATAGACAGCTTAGTACTAGTACGTACTCGTACATACGAGTACATATGCATAACAATGTACTAGTTTAGTTAAATATTTTAATGTTTAGTATTTAGGGTTTTAGTTTTATTAAATAAATTCAGTGTCATAGTAACATTGGAAGAGTGCATTACAACTATTTCTACGCCAAAAAAAAAATCAAGTAATTCGCACTCAAATCAATTCTTAGCGGTGTCAATAGTACGGTAAGTACGGATTTTCTAGAAATAAGTACAAAATTGAGTACAGATTTGTCAGGTACGGAATTCTTAATTTTAGCGCTCTTTAAGACTTTTTGGAATCAAAATGATATATAAACGTACTTGATTTAAGAATTTTCGACATGTTTTAAGATCGATTTTTTTTTTTTGATTTGAGAATAGTATGTCCGAGATTGGACTAATTCTAAAATGCGCTTGTTTCAATAATTAAAAAAATGATTTTAGCTCGAATTCATACTTGATATAATCGTAAAATAAGATTGATGATAGCTTGTTTCTAGGATTCAGTTCATGATTTAAGTAAAATAAGTCTTAATTTTTGTTTTTATATTTATATTCTTGATTTAAGAACAAATTGGGCTTAATTTAACACTTTTTTACTTAAATCAAGAGTATTCTTCTTGTTTTAAGAAACTCTGCTCTTGATTTGTCAATCAATCAATTCCGATTTATACTGATTCTAAGTATGAATTTGTTAAAACGTACTTGAATTTTCATTACGTTTTTCATTGCGAATTTTCTAGTACGTTTTTAATATAAAACTGAGAAAAATAAAATTGTTTCCAGAATGCCATTTTTCTTTCTGTGCAATGTCTAGTAATAAGTTGAAGAGCGCTTTACAACCCCTTTCAATTTGCCACTTACTCAGTAAAATACTTCTCTTTGTTACTACAGGTTTTTAATAAAAAAATAAATTGATAGTCAAAATATATAGTACATACACATATGCATATATGTATGTATCTCCCGCTATTCAAAAGTTTATAATCATAACGTTATAAAACTTTTATAACTTTGCATTGATTTTTTATTGTTCATGTTATATACATAGCTTCCTAACTTTGTAGTTAATTAAAATAAAAATTTGTTCACACAATACCGGGTTCACGTAACCGCGAATTCACTGTATATAATATTTTTCAATCTACATATTAACCTCCTTATTCAAAAACGATTATTAAATTTAACAAACGTTTAGGCTAATTTTATATGGAAATCTGTCATAATAAACGTTTGTTAAATTTAGTAATCGTTTTTGAATAAGGGGGTAAATTATTCTCTCCTTGTCTTACGTGTCTTCATAAATACGAATGAAAAGATTTTTATTAATACATAGTAGTTAAATTTTAGCTTAAGTTTTTATTAATTGCATCTATAAATATTATTCGTTCCATTTGTATTTAACTTTCCTTACGGTATGTTTCTCCTAAAAAAAATGATGTATGAATGAATGGCGAAGCAGGAGAAATAAAATTAAATTTGTTACAACACTTAGGGTTGTGTAGTTTTAAATTTATCTCAAAATTGTTTAAAGAAATTTGTAATATTTTTACACTTTGATAAGTCAAAATTAATAATAATAAATTTTTAAATCGTAATAAACATATTTATTATTTCCGAACGCTCAACAAATGAACAGTGGACCCGATTTTGTAAATATAGTAAAATTTTATATTACCTACATACATAAGTATATATAATATTTTTTGTAAAGTAATTTTCGGCAGCCGGCCTTATATGGGAGCTTTAGTTGATGAGTTTAGGCTTCATGTACAAGTTATTTTTGAAGAAATTTTTTTTTGGATATGTGCATACATCACATATTTATGACCGAAAAATTCCTATTTCGGGAGGACATTTGTATGGTGGCTAGGTGAAATAATGGACTGATTTCAACTTGTTTCAATCCCAAGCGTCCTTGTGCCAAAAAACATCCATGTCCCAAATTTGATCGAAATATCTTCTACTAAGTCGATCGTTATACTTTAAGGTGTTGGAATAATATTTTTGGGCGTTAAAAACATCAATACAAATCCAATATACCCACCCCACTATGCGCAGAGTAGGGTATAATGAGATAAACGTATAATTTATTAGGACAAATGAATTCCCCATGAAACATATCATTTCGTAGAATATGAAATTATATCATATCATATCATATCATATCATATATATATGCATATATGTATGTATATGTGAAATTGTGCATATTATAGTAAGTAAACTGATAAGATTGTTAATAAATCACAATTGCTTCATAAATCCTCGTATAAGTATTGTTAGTACTTTGACCAATAGAAGAAATCGTCTACATACACAATTATAACTTCTCATATCAACGGACATACGAGTAATCTTGTCATTAACTGATTTTACATTATTTTCAAAGTGCAAGAATTTATTATCGAAAAATATTCGTTTATTAACAATCGTATAAAAATATAACCGTTTTATACATTTTAACCAAAAATAAATCAATCTGTAAAATGATTGATATCCACTACAACAATAAGATTATTAATAATACAGTTGCGTGGCAATGAATTATGACAATTGAAAATAAACTTTATAAATGACTCCACCAATTTGCACAAGGCTGTCTGTGCTATTTTAATAGACAGTATATATTTGAAAATACCGGTTTTCCCTTACCTACAGGTTGTTTAAAGGCGCTTGTCAAAACTGACAATACTCGTCCATACATACCTACATATACGAGTATGTATATAGTATTTCTGAAAGATTTGTGTGTTTTAATTTTTATACATTATCTGGTAGCGTCTTAGCCATCCTAGAACTTGATAAATGCATTAATATAAAATGCACATGTATGTGTTTATTGTATTTTATCATGAAACATATTAGCGCAATTCACAATATTGTGCAAATGGTATTGCATCATTGCATTATTACATTGTATTACATTTTATCCCAATATCAATACTTGTTACTGATTTAGTTATGAGTGTTAAAGTTATTTTTGGCAGTGGATTTTATATGGGAGATATGGCTAATTATATCCCGATTGTTATAAAATAGATAACATAAATGTTATAAATAGATGTATGTACGTGGGATTGAAATAAGGAGAAGTTTGCAGCAATAGCGAGCAGTTTACTTTAAGAGAAGACGCCGTGAGTTTAAGACGATCTCCAAAAAGTCTTCATTTTGGAAATACTTGTGACACATCTTTTGTCGAACAGCTTAATTATTAATTAAAAAATAGTTTTAATTAATATGACTTATTACGTATTTTTGATTAGTTTTCCTTTAAATTGTTAATTACTAGTATATGAAAAATATATCACGAATGTATACAAAAAATAAAGAAAAACTTAAATATT
Organism: Bellardia pandia; assembly: GCA_916048285.2. Classification (NCBI taxonomy): domain Eukaryota; kingdom Metazoa; phylum Arthropoda; class Insecta; order Diptera; family Calliphoridae; genus Bellardia; species Bellardia pandia. The sequence goes on from OU696530.1 coordinate 58,136,211, forward strand.
ACGGAATATAATAACCGGATAACCGGGGTTTTCAGCTAAAACCGTATTCGAAACCGGTTTTTGGAAATGCAATTTTTTGAATAATTCGAAAAGCGGTTTTCTAAAAAAGTCGATTTTATGAATACTCTAATTATACGATCAACACGATTAACAGATACACGAAAGAAACTGCATTGGAAAACTGACACCATGATTGTGATCAGGCATCCCATTAGACATCTCAGATATAAAACTTCCAGTAACCGGTAACGTGATATGGACTAAACTGAATGCTTCTTATAAAATTAAAATGTTGATTAAATTGTCCCATAGTTATTTAAAATTAATTTTTTATTTAATTATATGGTGTTGTAGTAAATTTATACACGTACACATAAAAAATAGGTATTGTTCTGTTCTTTTCCGTTATCACTAAACAAACAGATTACACAGGTCAACAAAAAAAATTTTTTTCGAGTCTTTTATTTAGCGATTATTTTCTGATTATATAAATGGAAAAGTAAACAGGAACTCCATTAATAATAAATAAAATTTGCTTTTGTACTTCCATCACTTCCTCTGGCTCATTCTGTAATGGTCAAAGAAAATTACGAAAGCGTTGAAATGGTTCTTCAAGTTTTAAAATATGAACGGTATTCCTGGCCCGTGATAGAGGATTTCAAAATGGTTGGTTTTCTGGTGGGAATGCAAATATCCGTGTTACCTTTGCTTATGGGACAGTAGAGCCGATGCACTTCACTACCAGCAGCATTCATGGCCTCAACGGAGCGAGTTTCAAATCGGACAACATAATATAAAAAATAAACCCATTGTAGAGCCTGATCGTATTTTAATGCGTCCACTGCACATAAAATTAGGACTCATGAAGCAATTCGTAAAGGCTCTTCGTCAAGATTTACTCAAAGTGCACATGCTACATGCGCACTTGGATAAATTCAAAGATAATTTGGGTGAATATTCAGAAGAGCAAGGAGAACGCTTCCAACAGGATACAGAGTTGTAAAAGTATTGAGTATTTAAGTACTGAGTACTTAATACCTAGAATTTTACTCGGTACTCAATACTTAAAAGTAACTACTCAATACTTTTAGGGTTGTACTTTAAAAATGAACTAATAGAAGCTTTAAAAATGTGGGGAATTGTAAACAAAGTTTTATGCGTAGTGTCAGACAACACCGCAAACATTTTAGCAGCTATTACAACAGCAGGCTGGAGTAGCTTGCCATGTTTTGTTCATACCCTACATTTGATCGTAACAGATGGTTTGAACAGTAACAAAATTAAAATTCTTGTTACGAAAAGTAAAGTTGTAGCTGAGTTTTTAAACCGAAGTACCAAGGCTTCCAATAAGCTAAAAGAGTGCAGGAGCAAATGGAAAATAAAAAATTTAAATTAATTAAAGAAGAAGTTTTGGAAGCCACTGTAGCCATATTGCATAAGCCGGTAGAACTGTTTTCTATTAAAGAGATACGCCTTTCAATAAAATAACAATTGAAATGAGCTCGGCAAAGTTTACAACCGTTTCCAAAATCCGTGGACTGCAGTCATTTTTGAATAAACAAATTTAAAAGAATAACGCAGAAGAAATTACATTATTAATAGAGAAGTATTTAAATAATTTAAATAAACGCTTCCACCGATTGGAATTCAATGAAATTTGAGCAATTTCCACTTACTTGGACCCACGCTTTAAATCGAAAGCTTTTACTGACCAAAGTGCAATAAAATATGTGAAGGAAAACATTTCATCATTGTATTTTATCCCACGCTCTAATCCTATTGAAACAAATACGAATTCAGATGTTAAAAATTCTTTTTGGAATTATTTCGACAATAAAACGGCCTCTGAAACATCTACTTCAAAGTGAATCATTGAACTAAACAATTTTAGCCATGAACAAATATTGGACAGAAAAAGTGACCCCTTAAAGTGTTAGAAGGCACGTGAGACAATATACCCAGGCTTATCAGTAATTGCTAAAAAGTATCTTCGTTTTCTCCAAAGCAAGTCAGGTTCTTACAGATAGGAGAAATCTTTTAAGTTCTGGCAATGTCGATAAAATTTTATTTCTACATTTCAATGATGAGTAATAACATACATTTTGGCAAAAAACTTTAATAAAAAATACTTTAAAAAATTAAAAGATTAATGCACCTGTAGTGCACAAATTACATTAAAAACTATAAATGTACAAAAGTTTATGCTCAAACTTATTAATTTTTTGTAAATGAATTTATATATGTATATTTAATTTAATATATACGAGTATTAAAAAGTAATTTTTAACCTCTCATATATATACATATGTATGTGTGTTTTTACTTTTAAATACTAAAAACCGTTAAAGTATTGAGTAGTATCGAGTACTCAATTAAAAAATTATCGAGTAGTATTGAGTAGTCTAAAGTAGCCGCTTTTTACAACACTACCAGGATATAATGAACTTTGAACAATATAATGAGAACATGATGGGTGACTACATTTGGATGCTCATACGAGAAAGTTCTGACGATTACACTAGAAATACTAAAAGTATTCATTTTTAAAACTTCTTTTGTATCATTTTTTTTGTATTTTTGTGTTTATTTGTGCTGTTTTTTATAATAAAAATTAATTAAAATATATAATTCATAACTTGTTTTAATTTTAAATATGATTAACATTGAAAAATAGACCTTTTCCATAAATGTTGAAATTTCGTTCTGGTATCTACAAAAGCAAACTTTATTAGATAAAAATATTTTTTTCTTTCTTTAGTTTGGCATAAGTAATCAAAATCAGAGGTACAGAACTCAGACTCAAAAATCGTGTTGACCTGTGTTATTTAATAAAGTGTTCTATGTTAAGTTTTATTCCAGTGGTTCTCAATAAAGAATGCAACTGTAGCAAAAAAATATTTTTAGAATTTATTTATAAGCAATATTAATTATTTTACAAACAATTCATTCATCAAATTGAAAAATTCGTTATAGTGAGATTTCTTATTTGTTCAAAGTATAACATCTTCCTTGATTCTTTTACACCATATCTGTTTGAATATATGTATGTATGTATGTATGTATGACAGTCAGTAATCAGAACTATGTAATAAGTGCATCATTATAAAGTCTTTCTGTACTTTCTTTGAGCCATTCTTCATAGGTTACATACAATTTCTAATTGAAAAACATTTTTTTGTTTTTTCAAAAAAAATTAATATTGAAGAACACAAAAGTTTGGGAACTGCTTGTTTTTATTTCTGAGGCAGTAAAATATATTTTTCTTAAGTTACTCTATATATGTATGTATGTATGTATGTACATGTGTGTGTATATGTAATTATTCTATTATGATTTTTTATACTCCTTCTACATTATTTACATAGAGTACGTATTTATTACTTTCCACTACCGTTGACTTTGATTTTTTTGTAGACGTGTCGTCGCGAGTAAATTGTTCTTCTATGTATCGGTTCAGAACGAAATGGTTTTATGAGTTTGATATGATTAAGTGTGAACACTTTGTATATGCATTATTGTTCTACTTTAAGTAGATTGTTTTATGCGGTGTGACCCGAAAAACATTCACATTAGGGTAAATTTTTTGTATGAAATTTTTTGAACGAATTTTTAGGAGTGCTGGTCAAATAATTGTGACAATGCTAAATGATTTTAGCAAAATTTTCAGTACAGTACAATTTAGTTTTTTCGAAAATCCTTAAATTTTAACTATGAGAAGTATTGAGCTAAATCTGGTGTTCAAAATGTTACTTTTTTTGGTCGCAATTGGCAATAATTCTATTCTAGTCGGAAAAAATATAATATATCAAAGCTTTTATAAATGTAAGAAAGTCTTTGTAAAAGATCCGATGCAGCATGGTTCAACATTATACGATTTGTCTTAAATGTTCAACGTTTCAGTTACATATATACTAATTGTGAATCCCATTCACATTTCTCAAAATTAAATAAAAGCACAATAAATGAAAACACCCTAATGATTTATTAAACACGCATACAGTATCATTTCATAATTGTTTTAGTATTTGTAATTGATAAAATTTCCAATATATTTTGAAATCACAACGTCTTGATACTTGTATCAATTGAAATTAATACACTTTAAAACACTTTACACTTTAAAAACGTGGCAGATAAGTTTTTTTGCAAACATTTTAAGATTGAATTTTTATCGTTTTACGATTCGTGTTCGTAACTGATAATTGTAGTTTTAAGACATTAGTGGATGACGACATCAACTTTGAAATAATAAATGACAGTTGTATTAATAAGTTGAAATAAATGTTGGTATTAAAAAACAAGGAACAAGGGGTGAAAAACATTTGAATGACAAGCGGAAATTATAATGCAGTGAAAGTATTTATTAACTTCGTACAAATACAACCATACACATTACGTACAAGGATAATTTAAGTGCTTATTTAGGGTAATCACTGATAATTATACATATTTATTTTTAAATATTCTCTAATCATGTATTGAAATAGTATCATTCATATTTCGCATTAGGCTACAAACTTTTGATTTATGAGATTTTCCCTTGAATCTATTTTTTATGCTCCTATTTGTTCAGTGTACCTCTGCGGGGATATACATACATATATACATACATATTATCGAGCATATTTGTAAATATTAGGTATTCAAATAAATAAAAAACTGAAATTTTAATTTTATTTGAAAACATTCAAACTTTCAACTTTCCATAATAAATGATAAAGTAAAAACAATTTCTACATAAAAATATCTCTAATAATTTTAATGATGATTGTTTAAATTTTTGTAATGAATTGTGATTGCCCTTAATACTCTTAATAATGTTAAGTTGATTTATTAAATAGTCATAAATAAAACATTTATTTCGTTTATAAATAAAAACTTAATTTCAATTAAATATGCAAATAAAATACATATTGTAAGCGTCAATATAAAGTAAACACCTAATACTGTTTCAAAATCTGTTTTATTATATTCAAATTAAAAAAAAATATTTCATAATTCATAAGTAACTTAAGCAAAGCATAACTTATTAACAAAAACTAGAAAACTAAGGAACTAAAAAAAATCATTTCATTTTAACAGAAAAGTACCAGATATTTCGCGTTAAAATAAAGTAAACCCGAACGTTTTGTTTGTAGTCCTTTTGCCTTTATCAGAGCTGACAATCTTTTAGCTTTAGGGTTTAGCTAGTTAATAAATAAAAAACATAATAACATTATCTTGAAATGTTAGATTGACAAAAATAAAATGTCATTTCGCCTTAATTTCTATATTAATTTAAAAGCAACAGAATATTATCGATCGATAAAGCTTCTTTAAAAACAATAGGATATCTATAGTAAACATCATTTGTACATCATTTGTAAACAAAATTGTTAGCAAATTCTTGTAGTCTGATTGCATAAACAATTCTTTCTCACCATCCGAAACAAATAATTCATATTCAATATTTTATTCCATATAATTACAGACATTATTAGGTGTTTTACATATTTAAATTACATTAAATATTTCATTCGTTTCACAATCAACGTTTTTAATTCACCAGATCAGTGGCAGCAGAATCATGTCACTGAGACAAAGAGCTTTTGTCTGTTACTTTAACCGGATTTAAAATTATTTTTGACTTTTATTTTTTAAGGCAAAAATAAAAGTTATGAATTAAATATTGCATAGTAATACGCTAGTTTTATTGCCTCCAATTATGTTTTGCTCTTGAAATTGTGCTAACGGATGTTTTATCATTTATAGCATTGAAAGCAATAAAACTAGCGTATTATTATGCAATATTTAATTCATGACTTTTATTTTGTACATATTAAGCTAATGATCTAACATTGCATGATTAAACCTTTATTTCTTCGACAAACGTTTTAAAATTAAAATTTTTGTTGATGACTTTGTAAACAAATACTAATTTTCGGCATTTGTTTTGGGATCGGGATTTCGAGATTGGCATTCCTAGTTTATATACAAACTTTTTTTGTGAAATTTAAGCTTTTGGTATGGTTGTTCTTTAATATTAAGGGCTTCTTAATCGTACTCACACTTACGGGTTTTCCAGAAATGTTCGCAACATTTCTGCTATTTTTACAGCACTAGATGTTGGGTTTGCTTTACTACTCGCTACTTACTATACGAGTATTTAGATCTTACTTCAGTTTTTGTAAGTCGCTTTGCTTGTTTTGCACAAGGCAAATTTTCTACGGTATTGTGTTTGGTATACTTGTCTATAATTTTTTTTTGTACAGTGATGCCTTTCAATGATTTTACCCACATATAACGATTTGCCCAGTCTCAATTGATGTTTGCATTCCCATTGTAAATTTTACGTCACAACTTAAACCCTTTTAATATTAAATTATGAAACTTGCAATTATTTTAAAAGGTTTTTAAAGTTATATGTACTTTAAAACAAAGAAAAATTATAATAATTCTCACTACTTTTGAAATGAGAGATAAGGATGATGCCAGTATTTACTCTATTTATTTACGCGTAAAAATTTGTCTATTTTAACAACAAAGCAATTAAATTTGTATACGCTTTGGTTTTTGTTTCTTTTTTTTTGTGAATTCAATTCTACATAAAATGCAATAATATAATATCTATATATATAAAAATGGTGTAAAAAATGTATAGTAATTCATCAAATGAGAACGGCTGGGCCGATTTCTATAAAATTTTTTGTCAGTTGTTCGTATTTTCGAGGAGAAGGTTCTTACGAAAGAAAATTTTGGAAAATCCCTCCGGAAAAGTCGGAAAATTGGAAAATCGAGTTTTTGACTTAATGACTTTCCAACTAAAAAAATAGAAATTTCTTAGTGTAAATTATGAAAAATGCGAAATGCGAAACGCGGAAAATTGGAAAATCTCTTCGCAAAAGTCGGAAAATGGGAAAAATTGGAAAATTGAATTTTTTGTACGAAATTTTGTGTGAAATTATTCCTGTTGTATTATTATTATATAATAATATATATATTATTTATATTAATATAATTAAGCTTTTATTTTAATAATATGTGGTATTGACTTTATTTTGACGCTCACAGTATGTATGTACGAACATTGTGCATAGTTAATAATAGTTTTCCTAATATTCAAAATGTAACAAACGTAAATAAATAATCTAATACTGTCGTAAATTTTAGGGACTTTCAAGGACTTTAAGAAAATAAATATGATAAAACATTTAAATGTTGTTAGTTTTTCAAATACGGTTCTTAAAGTTTTTAAAAATATATATTGTGTATATACATACATATGTATATATAGTATATAAAAGAACTATATAGAACTATATATATAAAACAGAGACATTGGAATAAAATAAAAGTTTTGACATTTTACTTGTTGACATTTATAACTGTAAATGTACTTTAAGTTAAAAGGATAAATTATGTCAATTATGTTATTATTATTTTAATTTCATTAGTTTGGTAATTAATACACAAAATTCCATATGCAACCTATCACAAAGAAATCGAAAAATACAAATTGTTGGCCTATTGAGCACAAGTTTTAAGATTATAAAAATTTGTTCAATAAAGTATATGATAGAATAAGTCTGAAAGCTACAAACCCATATAGCGTTAATAAAAAATAACGAATATGTATAATTATTGATTGTGCAATTAAAAGTATGTATGACAATCTACAAAATATACAGAATTTAAAGAGTCAGAAAGTCTAAATTAATTTGATATTTTTTGATGAGTATAAATACATATGTAACTGGGATTTTCAAATCCAAATTACTTTTATGACCTGCAATTTGTGATGCTAATTAATGAAATGCAACAATAACAAAATAAAAATGGACATTGTTACAATTTTTTGGGATTTTCCCAATTTACACAATGTCTCATATCAACTGCAAAAAAGAAAAAGTATTTTTACCTTTTTTTGAAAAACAAATTTTATTTGAAAATGAGCAGGCAATAAAGTTGTGTGCAGTGGTGGATTTACGCCTAGGCCCGTGAGGCCTGGACCTAGGGCGGCATAACTTAAAGGACGCCAAAATTTAAAGGTAAAAGAATGTAAGGCAATTCAATATCGAAAATTGATTTGGCTAAGTTTTGTTTCAAATTACAGCATCTTGAAACAGCTATTCTAGTCATTTTTTGGAATGTAATTTTAGACCGTTTTAATGCTGCTAGTAAGAAACTACAGGGATCACACGCTGATTATCCAAATTTACGGTTCTCTAGCCTCATTTCTTCAGAATATGAGAAATAAACAATTTGAAGAAAAAGCCAAAGCGCTATCTGGAGGATTATTATCATTATGATACTCATCGCAGAAAAACCAGAACACTTCAGTCAATGAAAGAGAAAATTTTCGTACAAATATTTACTATCCCATTTTGGATACTCTGAGTTAACAGTTATCCGAACGTAAAACCGCATATGAAAAGCTTTTTGTAAACTTTAGATAACTTTAGATAATTAATATAAAATAGATACAACTGAGGTTAAAAGTCAGGCAAATAAACTCGCCAAAAAGTATCCTGGTGATTAAGAAGAGACATTAGCAAATGAATGCATTCATTTACATTATCAACTCGAAGATTCATTGGCAAATACTGAAGATGTGCGTTCTGCACAAAATATATCCGATATATTACATTCACGGAATCTTCAAGATATTTACCCCAATTTATACATAGCTTTACGATTTTTTTTTGAGTATACCTGTTACAAACTGTTCAGCAGAAAGATCTTTTTCAACCTTGAAAAGGGTAAAAAACTATCTACGGTCAAGTATGGGCCAAGATAGACTTAATGCTATTGCATTATTGTCTATTGAAGCCCAATTAGTACAAGAAATAAACAATGACGATTTAATTGACGTTTTTGCCCGAGCAAAATCCCGAAAGACTAAATTAATAAAATAAGTGCTGATTAATAAAATTTAATTATTTATTTTTGCAAAACACCATTTTATTTAAAATTTATATATAAAGTTACTTTTATTTTTCACAAAAATGTTATTTTATTTACATACATGTGATATTTTATTTTAATTAATTTCAATTTATTTTATTTAAAATATCAAATTTTTAAAGAAAATTATAAAATTTGAAAAATATATTTTTTTAATACACCCCATTAATTTAAAAAAATTTATAAATTTTTTGTTTGAAACTTATAAACAAAATTTTATGCATGCATAAAAAATTTAAATATCTATGAAAAATAAGACTGATAAGACATAAGTATATAATTACATGTGAATTGAAAAACATATGTGTATCTAAATTAATAAAAATGAATACACAATAATTTAAGTACATATTTAAAAATTATATGGGTTTTTATTATCACTTCTGTATAATCAAAAATGGCGGCATGTCAAAGAGTGCCTAGGAAGGGAGCAGGCCTAAATCCGCCACTGGTTGTGTGACACACTGTATACGAGTATAGTATGTACATATTTAGGTACATACATACATATGTATGTAATAATATGATTGTACTTCAGTACACACATGCATGTGATACTGAATTTAATTTTAAATGCATTAAGGCATTGACGTCGCAAGTAAAACAAATAAACTCTACGGTTTGTCATGTGGTGTCAGACATTTCATCTTGGATTGTTTTAAGAAATCCACAAAAACATGTATGTACATACGAGTACATGGACGTGAACAATTCGTCGACTAAAGCATGTCCCTCAACTAGTAAAAAGTAGCACGAAAAATATGAAAATGCAAAAACAAATACTAACAGTTAGAAGTTAAGAACTTAAAAAAACTTTTATTTTTGGGAGGAAATCTGCGACAGCTAAACAACAAAATAAAACAAAACATGCAATCACAACTCTTCATTCACTTCTCCAACTGATTTGCACGTGTTTGTGGAAGTGTGTCTTTTTATTGCCTTAGTTTGTTTCTTGAAGATTGTTTAGTGGGTGGGAGGGATGTACAAGTACAAGTAAAGTTGCGGAACGATGCCATGGAATTAATACTGGAATCAATTTGTACATACCTATAAATAGCTATGTATGATTGTATGTAAATAAATTGTGTATTTTTTCATGATAAACACTATTTTGAGTTCTAGCTCGTGGTGTAATTGGCCCTTTTTTCTGGTTATGGAAGAAAACACGCAACAGTCTCAAAATAAAGAACTCAAAAACAAAAAAAGAACAACAAGTTTTCATGCCCATGAAACAACAAACAACTGTGACAGTTATGGATTTCAAAGCCAATTGAGTTACGGAACAAAAAGGATTGAATTCTCATAAAATTATTATTTCAACAGTGAAATCAAATGTATTTTTTCATTCTTCAAAAACTACATTACTTTATAATAAATTACATTTTGAGGAACATTTTACTCTTTCTAAGAAATTAGGATAAATTCCAGCTTAAAATAAAATAAATAAATTTGGTATCTTTAGCATAGTGTATCACTGGTAATACATATGAAAATTGCATAATATCTACTAGATTATTGTTTTACATTTTTTTTAATATTTTTCCTGTAATCAGGCGGTGTAGGGTTAATTGTTGCATTGGGATTACATGTGCATTATGTAATAGTCATTTAGAGTCCCTAAACACTTATTGCTCTTAATACCAATTTGGCCGATCATTAACAAGCGATCGTATCATTGTTTAGGTAACTGGAAATTGATTTTAATTGGGGTGTTTCTGAAGTTTCCGTGTTTCCGAGATAAGCTATGACCACCACTCCAGTGTTAAATTGAAAGCCTCAAGCTCCAGAGAACAGTAACGGCCATACTATGAGCTGTGACGATGAATATATTATCTCATTTAACAATGCTGACACCCAACCGGTCTCACGACTAGTGGGTGACTTCTTTGGCAATATGGAAATGGCATAATATGAGGACACACTACTGGAATCGGACGACGACTCAGAGGACGACAACCTTACAACAACATTTACCAAATATATAATTAAACTTCACCTCTCAAACAGGGAACCACTTTAAATATTTTGAATAATGTAGTAATCGCCATGGTCGAAAACTTAAAAATAAATAGGTACATATATAAATAAATAAAGTTCTCTGCGAACTTACGTCCCTAAATGCAACAGCCAACCATTTACTGTTCATATCTGAGCTATCGGATACTGGAATATTGATTATATGTACATATATCCGTAATAAGACCTCAATTACCCTTTTAAGTTATAGAGAAACATTTCAAGTTCAAAAACCTTTTACACCTTAAAGTAAACTCTACATCAAAATTCTAAAGTTATTATTAATTTTTTCACATTTTAGTTCCACCGTAAAACTTTCAAACAATAACAATCATAAATAGTTTGTTGTTTTATTATTCGTTTGAAAGTATTTTTTACATAATCATCAATGGAAACATTAACTTGTTACAATATTCAACCATTCACCACTACAGGTTGTAACATCAAGCAGTGGAGAAACAGACAGCATTAAGAACAAGAACTGCTAGGTACAAACAAACATGATACAATTAAAATAAACTAAAGTCCTGTTGAGACATAATTTGAACATTTGAAATGATTCAGTTGCAGTCGAGGAGTCAGCACGAAATGAACGTTTGGAAAGGAAAAGTTTTAACAGATGTACCCTTCGGTCATGTCTTGATATTTACTGGAAAAGTTAAACCAAATCCTATTAAGTATGAAGTTGATAAAAAAACATGTTACACAAAATTGTTTTATACCGAGTTTATGTATCTCTTAGAATCTCATTGGATTTGACAGATAGTATCAGCGTGAAAAATGAAAGTGAAACGGTTTACCTGAGACTAGAGGCAAATTTTCGAGAAAATCAAATTATACGTTCCATGTTTCAGCCGGGTGAAGGTTGGCAACAGGAAGAAATTTCGAAAAATTGGAAAAGTGAAGGACCAAAAAATCCACTAATGCCAGGTTTGTTAAATAAAAAATGACTGATTTAGCGAAAATAATTGCTAAGATATATATATGTACATACATACATACTCGTACATACATATAATTAAATATTTAGTCCGATTGTCTTAATGCATCGTTATTTTATATTGTACTGACTATAGTGAAAAAACGATATAGTATATTTTAAAAACATAATTTAATTACATATTCTCAAAGTGGATACAGGAAATACTCGCATTATAAAAACTTCAATAAATATTTAAATGTTTGTATATATTTGCTAAATTAATGGCTCTAATAGTTTTAGTTGTTTTTTCTATTTAATGTATCCTAAGATTTTTGCAAATAACTATTATGAAAAAGTTACAAATTCTGTAATTGTTTTACCGAAAATGATTATAAAACAATTGTAGGAGGTTTATAAAGCAAATTTTGTATGGAAATTTTGTATGGAAATTTGCTTTATACACCTGTTATAAACCTGTTGTAAGTTTTTATGAATAAGGGGTTAAATAATTGTATATTTAAACAAATACAGGAAAATTCTGGTATAACGAACGATATATTGTCATTATCGAGATTTATTTTTTAATATTTTTATATTTGTGATAAAGATAAAATCTTCTACAGTTTCCATAAATTATACTAAATATGATTTATTTGAATGAAGATAATTAACAGAAAACCTTTTATTATGAAACAATCTTTGTTTTAGATGCATTACCGCAAATTGAATATGGTGCGATAATCTGGGTATGATAATTTATATCTTGATTCTTTTAGAAATCTTACACCGTGTACTTTTTTTGCAACAAGTCCACCATATAAAGCCTTTTTTTATTTTAATGGGTTTGATTTTTAGAGCAATTTAATTAACTGAAATATTGATTGTTTTTCCTTTGTCGAGAAATTAATACGAAAGCTCAATTTATAACAAAATGTTAAAAATGTTGCCGTAAGTTTATTCATATATGTATGTATGTAGGTGGTTTTTAGAGATGAACAGAATTAATATAAGCTGAAACGTATTGGTTCACTAATAGATTTAAGGTTAAAATTTTTAAAAGTTTTAGATTGATTTTTTAAAAATTGTATAAAAACTTAACTTTTTGGCCGCTGCATATTAGAATGGATGGTAGCCAAAATGGGTGTAAATAATAATTTTTACTGATGATTAATTTTGAAATACTACATACATACTCGTCCATACATATGTATGTAAGTATGCACATTAGGGTGGCCCCAAAATAAAGTTGCGGATGTTCCCGACAAATATGAAAATTTGATTCATTTTAAGACTACGTTTCTCAATTTGTTTGTCCTGGAGTCAATATTTGGTGAGCTGGATCAAAGGATAAAAATGTCCGTTTTAGAGGTTTTTTGATTTTTTTTCACATTCGTGTGGTCGTATCAACTGAGAAACCTTCCCGGACTCAATCACAACAACTTTGCCGAAGATCATCACATGATCAAATGCATAGTTTACGATTCTATAAAGGACATACATACAAACATTAATTTTTTGAGGTGGGGCATGAAAGTGGGCGTGGAACATAAAATTTTTATTTTTATCTCGCCTTTAGTAAGATGTGTATACAAATTGTTTAAAGTAAATCTGTAAAAACCCATGCAGAAGAAATTAATCAATTTAAAATAGTGGGCGTTAGAGTAGGCGTGGCCGTACCAACTGAGAAACCTTCCCGGTCTCATGCACAACAACTTTGCCGAAGATCGAAGATTGATGGACTCGTACAAAATTTGAAGGCTATATAGCTAATATAGAACCCTATATATTTATAATTAATCTTAATTTTGTATATGAGCTCAATATGCACTTTGTATGAAAGCTGCCACGCCCACTGGTATGATCCCGCCCAATTTTCCCATGACTATTCACATTAACAAATAATCAACGTGGACAAATTTCTAAGACTATGACTATATAGTACTGTAGATATATGATATTAGATATTTACTTTGTATGGGAGCTGCCACTCCCACTGGTCCGATCACGCCCATTATTATTCAAATCAGTAACATATGGGATACTGCAATGTTTCAAAACTCTTGCTATTACAATAGTCAAGATATATGATATTATTCAATTTATGTGGCCACGCCCACTTGAAATATATATAGCCGTAAACCTAATTGGGACTATAACCTTTCAAATTAAACCGGTTTGGGCCAAATCGGTTGAATAGTTTTAGAGTCTATAGAGGATAAACATACAAACATTGTATTTTAGATATATAGATATGTGTCATTACCACACATGGAGCGAACATCATAAAATTTTACAACACTATTTGTGCATACATTTTTCAACAAAGCAAAAGAATCACACAGGAAATTTTTTTTTTTAAATTTTTTTTATTATCTAAAACTTATCTACAATGTATGTATGTATGCAAAATTTTAAATAATTTTTTTTTTTTTTTTTTTTTTTTTTAAAAACAAACACAAACTGCGAAGCTTTTGGCTTGTCTGCAGAAAACACCCAGAGTCTTTGGCGGGAATCGAACCCGCAACCCTCTGACTGATAGTCCGGCATGCTATTGCCTAGTCTATCGGGGCACCCAGATATTCATTAGCTTTAAAGTATTTTTCGGAAGTATGCTGAAATATGGTAACTACATCTAATTGTTGTCCGATCCTCATAAAATTTTGTGTAGTACTTTATTTAATTCGAAATTTATCTCCATTTCGAATTTGAAAATGATTTTAACACAATTTTTATATATTTAAGTTGAATTTTTTTAAAATTTACCTGGACTAGACCCCTATTCTGGGTTACATTTGATTTGGGCTAGTTTCATGTCAAACCAATTTTATTGAAATATAATTATAAAATAAATAGTGATCTGTACAATGCATAAATGAAAAGCCAGCTAGAAGGAGAGATAAATGGACATCGTTGTCAGAAAGTAATTATCTAATATATACAGATCTATATCTATACGAAACGATTGACCACTTGAAGGACAACTTTCGCAGCATTATTGCAGATATACGGCCACAAATGTTGGAAAAAGTCATCGAAAATTTGACCTATAGATTAGACCACGTCCGAGCAAGCCGTGGCGGTCATATACCAGAAATCATATCTAAATTATAAATCCAGAAGATTATCTTTCGAATAAAGTACGTAAATTTTATGTCAATTTAAATCATCTTGGTTTTATTCTATTTCAAAGTTCTATACATCTATATTATTTATTTTAAATATTTATTTATGTATATTGTGCTCTGTTTCACTATATGTACTCGTATGTCAAAAATAATACAATCAAAAGAAAAAGAAAAGAAACAATATAGCCTTTTAATAATTATTTAACTTAATTTTTAATTTCAGGTCAAACCTTTACATTTCGTATTGCCATATTACAAAAATGCTTCGAAATCTATGTAAATGATAACATTTATGGAACATTTGAATTTATAAAATTTCCTAAGCAAATTCAATTCGCAATGATTTATGGCGATTTTGAGAAGATAACACAATTCCATCATCGCATGTTGTATCCCCTAGTCTTTCCAAAGGGACTAATATGTCCTGAAAGAATTGCATTTCAAAGTGACGTGCCCAGGAAATATGAAGCAGGTAATGATATTAGATGGATGCACGTAATAATAGATTAAAGCAATAATACTTAAGAATGGTCCTAGACCACTATATGAAAATTAAAAAATCACATAATTAAAATTATAACTTATTCTTTTAATTAAGGAACTGTTGTTGCTATGGAATGCATTGTCAAAGGACCTCCGAATACTGAATTTTCAATATGTTTTCAATGCAATGATAGCGGTCGTATTGTATTGAAATTCCTTGTAAATTTTGAAAAGACTGCAGTTGTACGCAGCTATCAAAGGGCCGACAATACGTGAGTTTTATAATCTGTTAATTATTATGTAATAGCTAATTGCTATTTTTTTTTGGCAGTTTCTGTTCGGACGATGAAGAAACCGACGGTGAATTCCCCTTTCAACGTGGTAAATTATTTAAAATCGCTTTTGGCGTTGGTGACAGAGCATTTATTATTGCCGTTAATGGGCAATATTTTACTTACTACAATTATCCCTTCCGTTCTTTCTCCATCTCAACTTTAAAATGTTTGACTAATATTGTTGGTGATTTTACCGTTAAGAATATTGAATATCATTCTGATTCTCCATTACTGGATCGTGTTGAAAAATTGTCATTAATTTGAAATATTATAAGAGTTATGGTAATGCTTAAAAATTGCACAACGTAGATACATACATATGTACCTATACATACATACATACATACTCGTACATACATATGTATAATTTGTTAATAAAGAAGTAGATGACAAGTTTTTTTTTGAATAAAGTAGAATGTTCAAATTTTAATTAATTAAATAAATTAAGTTTTAAAATTTACTATTGGAAATTATTTACAACCGTTTAGAAATTTTGACAGTTGTTTAAGCACTATTGTCTAAGTTTAATATGAATTTAAGCGTATTGAATGTATTTGAAATAAAAATATGTATGTATATTGTAATTGAACATTCTAAACAAATTGAATAAATTATGCACTTGTTGAGTTATAATAAAATTGGTTAACAATTTGCATTCTGTTTTTTTATTTTTTTTAATTTATTATTCTACTTTAAATATTATTGTAAAAAAGAAATTTCCGGGAAAGTACAATTTAATTAATAAGATTATTTTCAAACGATTCTATTCTCGAAATATATATGATTTATTTGTCATTATATCATAGTGGGAATTTGTGCTGCTGATTATTCTAAAGTTACAGTCACACAAAAAAGCGTAATTACATGCTTTAGCACAATTTTTTGACGTTATTTACACTTTACACATTAATTCTACAAATAAGGCCGCTCCTATTGTTGCTGTTGAAGAAAAACAAAAAACACAGGTAGGAATGGACCGTTATATAACAGTATCGAAGAGAGGCAGAAGCCCAAAATCTGCCGAAATTACACCAGCCGCAAAATTATCAAAGAATGCTGAAGAGCCACGCTCGCAAAATCGTTTTGCCATCCTCCAAGAGAAAAATGATGTCCCTAGCGCTATGAATAAGCCAGTAAAACCACCTCCAATATATTTAAGAGAAAAAAACTCAAACGAACTTATAAAAATATTAGTTTCATTAATTGGTGAAAATTCTTTTTATGTGACTCCAATTAAGCGTGGCAATATTAATGAAACAAAGATTCAGGTTAATAATGAAAACGACTATCGGAGAATAGCTTCGGAATTTGAAAAACGCAAAAAGAATTTTTACACGTATCAACTTAAAAGCGCAAATGGTCTACAAGTCGTAATTAAGGGAATTGATTCTTTTGTTGATCCTGAGGAGATCAAGAGCAGTTTGGCCGACAAAGGCTTTAAAATCAAGGCCGTATCAAATATAAGAAACAGAGATAGGATCCCTCAACCATTATTTAGAGTGGAGTTAGAACCTGGTGATGTTAAGCTGAAGAAAAATGAAACACATCCTATATATGACTTGAAATTCATAATGCACCGAAGAGTTACAGTGGAAGAACCTCATAAGCGATCTGGCCCAGTACAGTGTTCGAACTGCCAAGAATATAGTCACACTAAATCTTATTGTAAGTTGCCTACTGTTTGTGTAGTTTGTGGGGATCTTCATGACACCTCAAAGTGCGATAAACCTAAGGATGATTCCAGGGTAAAAAGATGCAGCAATTGCGGTGGAAACCACACTGCCAACTACAGGGGTTGCCCTGTTTTCGAGGTCGTTAAACGCTCCTTGATCAACAAACCCGCTACTACCCCTACTCAGACGACAAAAGTACCTATTACAATTATTCCCCCCGTAGCACAAGCATCCACTAGCCAATTTTCATATGCCAACGTGCTAAGATCTAACCAACCAACAGTGCAAAATGAATCACCAATAAATGATACAAACAGCCACAATTTTAGCCGTCTTGAAGGTATAATGGAGAATCTGGTGCAATCCATGAACCATTTCATGACAAGCATGACAAGTATGATGCAGGAGATGCAAAAAATGCAGTCCACGCTACTGCAGGCCATACTTAATAGACCATGAACTGTCTAAAAATATGTTTCTGGAACGCAAACGGCATACGCCAACACAAAAATGAACTTGAATATTTTCTTTTTAATAAGAAAATTGATGTAATGCTGATTTCCGAGACTCATATGACGTCGAGAAGCATTTTTAAAATAAGTGGTTATACATTCTACGACACCAAGGACCCCAGAGATAGATCATGTGGTGGCTCGGCAATATTGGTCAAATCGCGAATCAAACACCATTCATTGGGTGGTCTTTCAGAGTGTTATCTTCAAGCAACAAACATCTGTATTGAGAACTTTTGTCAAAACCTCGTGATTTCGTCAGTTTACTGTCCGCCCAGATTTTCAATAACAAAAGATCAGTATAGAGATTTTTACAAATCACTAGGTAGCCGTTTCATAGCGGCTGGCGACTACAATGCTAAGCATACATTCTGGGGCTCACGACTCGTTAGCCCTAAAGGTCGTATCTTGTACGACTCCCTGTCTGAAATGGGACTGAATGTGATTTCAACTGGTCAACCAACTTATTGGCCAACTGACCAGCAAAAAATTCCTGACGTTATCGATTTCGGCGTGGCGAAAGGGGTATCCCCGGAACTCATTGAAGTCGAGGCTTCACTGGATCTTTCTTCAGATCACTCACCCACTGTAATCACCATCAGAAGTCCTCAGCAAAGCGTAACTGATGCCTTACTTCTTGTCAAACGTCTGAATTGGTTAAAATACAAAAAATACATCAGCACTCACTGCACAGAGAAACTCCCGTTAAAAACTGCTGAAGACATCGATGCCTGTATAAAAAGTCTTAATGAACATGTCGAGAAAGCCGCAGAACATGCTTCTTCCACTTACCGCCCGAATAGGTACAACAGAGTTTTTTCTGCAGATGTTGAGCAACTATTGTCTGAAAAAAGGAGAGTCCGAAGAGAGTGGCAACAACACAGATCGCCCCAACTTAAAACTAGGTTGAGAGAATGTACCAAAAATCTTAGGATCTTGCTAGAAGCGCAAAAAGCAGAGTCTCTCAAACAACATCTGGAAGGTCTAGACGCAACTTCCCAGTCAAATTATTCATTATGGCGTGCAGTCCGAAATCTAAGAAAACCCGTAATCGCAAAACCTCCACTGCGTACTTTGAACGGATCTTGGGCACGAAATAACGAAGAAAAAGGCAACCTTTTCGTAAGTCATTTAAAAAATGTATTCACTCCCAATACGGATACTGACATTAGCGAACTACCGCCTGTTGTTGCCAGACCACCTGTACAAATAAGATTTCAATATCTGGAGGTTGTTGAGGCTATTGATAATTTAAATGTTAAAAAAGCACCTGGGTTTGATAAAATCAGCAATAAAATGATTTTTGAGCTGCCTCGCATTGCAAAAAGATTAATCCTTTTTCTTTTTAATGCCATCTTACGGCTTGAGTACTACCCTCCGGTTTGGAAAATTGCACTAGTAAAGATGATTCCTAAGCCGGGAAAAGATCCTTGCAAAGTTGAGTCGTATAGGCCAATAAGTCTATTACCAACTATGTCCAAATTATTCGAGAAATTGCTTATAACCAAGCTGACTCCGATTTTGAATGAAAACAACTGCATTCCCAATCACCAGTTTGGCTTCAGACGTCAACACAGTACAATAGAACAAACACATAGACTGGTACAAGTCATAAGAAAAACCTTTGAGGAAAAGAGATACTGTTCGGCACTCTTTATTGACGTCTCTCAAGCTTTCGACAAAGTATGGCATGAAGGCCTGATATCTAAATTAAAGCAGAACTTGCCGGTGAATCTTCAACACCTACTATGGAAATACTTAATCGACCGTCAGTTTATGATTAAAGAAGGTGATTATTTAAGCCGTCCTCAACCTATAAGTGCTGGCGTCCCTCAAGGTAGTATCTTAGGACCAATTCTATACTTGCTGTACACAGCAGACATGCCAACAAACAATGAAATTCACACGTCAACATTTG
Source organism: Bellardia pandia (assembly GCA_916048285.2). Taxonomy (NCBI): domain Eukaryota; kingdom Metazoa; phylum Arthropoda; class Insecta; order Diptera; family Calliphoridae; genus Bellardia; species Bellardia pandia. The sequence continues at coordinate 58,156,138 of OU696530.1, forward strand.
CTGATGATACGGCATTTCTCAGTACTCACAAAGATCCAAAAGATGCCTCGATTCAATTACAGCACCACGTAACGCAAGTGGAGAAATGGGCAAGACAATGGGGAATAAAAATAAATGAACAGAAATGCACCCACGTAACATTTACTCTACGTAGGGAATCATGTCCCCCTATTCGTATTAATGACCATATAGTGCCTCAAAACTCACACGTGAAATATCTTGGTATTCATCTGGACCGTCGCCTCACATGGAAACCACATATAGATGCAAAGCTGACTCAAATGAAACTGAAAGCAGCCCAAATTCATTGGCTCATCGGCAGAAACTCCGTCCTTCGGCTCGATTGTAAGCTTCTACTCTACAACTCAATCTTAAAGCCAATTTGGTGCTATGGTATCCAGTTATGGGGCACTGCCTCCAACTCCAATATTGAGAAAATTCAACGCCGTCAAAACAAAATTCTACGAATGATAACTACCGCTCCTTGGTATATTAAAAACAACAACATACACAACGATCTTGATGTTCCACTTGTCAAATGGGAAATAACTAAACACGTGGCCCTTTATTTGGGTAAGCTGGAAACTCATCCAAATCCCCTCGCTCGAGACATCTTACAACATCCCGGTCATAGCCGTTTGAGAAGGAGGGACACCACCGCTCTCAGATGAATAAATACAAGTTGCTCATTATATCCTATCGAATTTGAAAACTAGATTTTGTCTAGCATTGGCTGGACTTATCTTAATTAACTTTAGTTTTAGGATTTGAATACCTATTGTTAGTTCATTTAAAATGAAGATACAATAAAAAGAATATGCAAAAAAAAAAAAAAAAAATTACACTTACAAGAGTTTTGCAAGATCAAACAGCATCAAATAAATTAAAACTAAATATTTGTTAGGCTTTGGCCTAAATAAGAACAGTTTTTTTTTTTAAATAAACGAGTTCAAATATAAGTTATTTAGTGGTTACGTCTTTTTCGGCAAATATTTGCCAAATGTAACCGTACTTTAATACACACGGATCGACTGAGAATCACTTTCTGAGTTGCTGATTGTGCAAGTAAATTTTGTACAGTTAGAAATTTTTAAGACATTCAATATCAATAAAATTAAGCATGTGAATTTTTCTCGGTACCGCTATTGTGGTATAGGATATAAAAATTATTTGAAAATTTGTGGAGATTCTAAAGAGTAAATATGAGCTTTTTATACAAGTATGTGTTTCCTATTAGTGAAAAACTTTGGATTTGATGATTGATTGTGCATTAAGTTTTCTTTCTGCATCAGACAAAAGTATATATAGGTAGTCCTGAAGAAAATTTAGTTTTATAAAAGAAAAAATATATGTAGTGATTGATGTTTTTTGGAAAAATGTCAAATATTCGGTAATTTTTATATGTTTCAAAATTGGATGCATGTAACTTTTTACAGAAACGAAATATATTTTGATTGATGTACTTAAGGACTATTTGTATTTTAAATTTCATTATAAATGGATTACAGGCGATTTTTTTTTAATGTGAGACCAAAGGTGACAAACTTTAATTGGTCTACGAAGTCGAACCACTGTAAATCAACTCGAACTTACCTCAGCTTTAACCTTGTAAAATTTCGTTGCGATATCCAATAGCTCCGGAGATAACGAATTATTTCCAAAAAGCGATTCTACGAATAAACAAGCAAAGTAATTTCAAACACTTACATAAGGAACTTTAAAAAAGCTGAAATACTGACAGTTAGTTACACTACATTTCGCAACAAAATAGCGAGTCGTATATACAATTTAAATGTTTAATTAAGAACAATGTTTGAAATTTAAATTCATACTTTTAGTTTTATTTATTCATGGTTTTTGTTCCTTTTTTTAATCCATTAGACAATAATCTCAATTATGTTCTCATATAATATTATTATTTATCTCTTTTTTTAATAAAATGTTTTAATTTGTGTTTAGTTTTTACTTTTACTCATAACATGTTAGATATTTAATTAATACACTAATAATTTACAAGTTTATGTTTAATTTATTTCTTTATCTTTTTTTATTAGCAAAAAATGTATGTATGTTGTTGTCCAAAAAATGGTTGATTTCTGGATTGTTTTTTATTATTATAAAATTAGTTTTAATTAGTTATTTATATTTATGTATATTTAATATTATTTAATAATAAATATTTATTTTGTTTATCTTTTGTGTTGTGTAAAATTATGTTTAGTTGTTAGTTGGTTTTATTAATTTTAGCTTTTCATTTAGAATTCTAATAAGGTATCAGTTTATCAATATGTGGTAAATTAAATAAAAAAATTAAAAATTTTTAAAATACTTTACATTAAGGGATGAAAACAATAGTGTAATAAGTTGAAAAGGATTTTGTTGAACAAAAATTTAAAGTTTTTGTTTAATGGCATTTCTTCTTTCTTTTTGTGTTTATCACAATTTGTTGGTTGGTTTTTCATTTTGTTCTTTTATAAATAAATAATAGTTTTACATATTTGTTTTTGAAAAAAGGGACGGTTAAACAATTTATTGTAAAATATTAAAGTTTAAATTTTGTTATTTTTATATTTACATGTTAGTTATTTAGTTTAATTCGGTCTTTTTGTTTTGTTTGTTTTAAAATCACTTTTAATAAAACTTTGGTAAAATTACAAAAAAATGTTTAAGATAATTCGATGATTTTGGAGTGGAATGGAATGGTTGAATTTGTTCTTTTTTATAAAAGAAATAAATTCATTTTTCTGATGGCTCGGTAGTTGAGGTGACTGATATTTTTGTTTCTTTTTTTTTTTGCTAAATAAAGTTTAGTTGAACTTAGATTTGTATTGGCTGTAAACTAAAACAATAGATTATAGTTATAGCTTTAAATTGTAATTGTATGTAATTTAATTGTGGTCATATTTTCAATTGTTAATTAATTAATCAACTGCTACTTGCCTGTTATTTATTTTTCTTTTGTTTATTTTAGTTTTAATTTTCTGGTCAATTTTTTTCTACTATTTTAATATAATGTTTGCATACTTTTAGGCTGCTTAGAAAAATATTGTGACGAGCTAAATTTTAATTTGTTTTTTCTCTTTTTCTGTTATTTTAATTATATGATTTTTGTTTATTTAAAATAATTTAAGAACATGGCAATATTTAAAATGCTATTCAATTTATAATTTTCAGCAAGACTAAAGAAATATCTAACGTGAGAGTATATAATAATATAATCGATCGGACACCAAAGAAATCGAACTATAGTGCTTAGAATTCAAAGAAATCGGTATGCATCTCTCCTAATATTATATTGTAGATAACTAACTTGTGACTTCAGATTAATAAAAGCTACCGTACACCTAGGTTAAAGTACAAATTCTAGCAAATTCTGGTTTGAGAAAAAAAACCTTTGGCTCTTTAAACTGATGTTTTGGAAGAGTTAAACACTTACTGCCGTATTCAGAAAGAATAAAGTAGGTTTGAAGTGTTTTCGATCTCCCAGAGCTTTTCAAGTTAAAGCTAATGGATTGCTGAATTAAGCTCAAATTAAAATAATAAATTAGAACTAAAGTAAACAAAAATAATTATTTTTATATTCTTTTTTTATTCATTTGATTTAAATTACATATTTGTTATGAATTTATTCTTTGCTACTTTATAATTAATTAACTTAAAAGGTAAAGTATAAATTTAATTAATAAAATAAAGTTTAAGTTATAAAGTTAAAGAGATAAAGCACATTTGTTAACGTCACTGCAGAGTTCAATTACCAGGGGCCAAATTACCGCATTCGATATCGAGTAAAATTGATCGTAATTTTCTTATTTGAGATTATGGCATTCGATATCGAGCAAGGAATTTAGTACATTTTATCATAATTTCGATATCGAAATCATTTTTCGATACGATAGCTCATTCGCTTACGAATGCGGTAATTTGGCCCCAGGATAAAAAGCTGCTTAAAATTAAATTTTTTTTGAGAAAAAAAACATAAAAATACAAAAATATAATTAACTTGTAAATCTGAAATGTTGAAATTTTCAAAACAAGACTTTGATATAGTGATGTTTTTTATGCATATTTATTACGCCCTTATAAAAGTTTAGTTTGTTTTCTGTAACGGTTCAGAGTTTGTTTTAATTAAACTGAAATGTTGTAAAGCTGCTAAAATGTCCTTTCTTCATAAAATATTCATTTTGATTGAAAAAAGAGTTTATGTTTTCAGCTGTAATATTACATTTTAAATATTGCCATTGTAGACATAAATTGATGTTTTTTTTTATTTGGAGTGAATTTCCATTTAAATTATTTTGCTACTGATACTTTTGTTGTTGCTCTAAAATTTATATGTTTGTGGTTAATTTATAATTTGCTAAGAATTTTTATTTCTTTTTGTTATGATTTTTAAATATGTAAATAAAATTGCATAATTTATAAGTTCAACTATTTATATAACGTATAACTATATAAAACTAATCTGCGTTTTCGATTTTTAAGTAATTGTATTTATTTTTGTTTTTAAATTAATCAACTTAATGCATGTGGTTGGTTTGAATTGTTTTGGCTATGTAAATATGAAAAATTTTTAAGGGTGGTCATTCGAAGGCGAAATATCGATGTCATTTTAAACAGCGTTCCATTTCCATTTGTATGTATATATTTTACTATATTGCTTATAAGTTCTTCATATTATTATATTATTAAATAAAAGAAATATTATTTAAATAAAAATTGTTAGAATTACAATGGATTAAGCGGTTTTCATTTACATTTCGAAACGAGTTACGAAATAACACCCAATGCGAAGTACATATAAAAAATTGTTAACCCAATGATTATTAAGGGCAAATGTTAAATACATACGTACATTTATTATAAAAATCAAGACCATATTTCAGATGTATGCCCCCAATTTGTCTACGAGGCATTGAAATTTGGTCGGATATTAGAATATTGTTCATTCCTTGTAAATAGGAACGTTTCGACAAATCTGAAATTAGGTACATATTGAGTAGCACATGACATGTTTTCTCAATATTACTATAACTTTCAGTCCAGAGGACTCATAATTATAAAATGTACAAAAATACATTTGTGTTAATTTTTTTTCAAAACCGTGATCTCTTGAACTGTAGAAACCTATTTTAGAAAAGTTTGTTGAAATTTGCATTCTCTACATTAATAATGTTTCACACTTCTAAACATTTTTTGATTAATAATTTTTAGTTAAATTAGTACTACGATGGTCGAAATAGACTTAAAAATCAAAAAATCTCCATGTATTTAATATTGTAGCAGTTGATTGTTTTGTGAGTGTTGCACAATATATGCAGAACAGTGCAGTGATGTCTAACATTTTCGAACGCGCCAACCACTTGATTCATGCCACATTTCTTTAAGTGTGGTCGTTAATTCTTGTTATAATAACGTTTTAGTTTACAAAGAGGCACATTTATCTGGAATGTTTGAAATCAAGACTAAAAATGTCCGTACTTCTACTCTTTAGAAAGTACAGAATTAAACAAATTTAGAGACAAATTAAAAATCGTTTATCTTCAAATATTTATAAATAATTAGATGTAAATATACTTTTACTTTTTAAAATTTGTTCCCGCTTAAAGACACATAAAAATAAAGCTACAATAATTGTGAAAGTATTGAGAGAATTCGCGTCAACATTTTTAATCTTTTCGAATTGGTGAAAAAATATTTCATCTGTGCTGCACTGATGTAAATCAATTACATTTTTAAAGAAACTTTGAATTATATGACGGGAACAAAATTTAAATTTGGAAACTGAAATAGCAATTTTTCTAACTTATTATGCTTTCTTTCATCACTTCAAGTGCTGTTGACCTTTAACCCAAAGCAGTTTCATATCAATTTACACAATCCTAAATGGAGAATATTTAATTTCGCTGATAAATAACGAAATTTAAATTGTTTGCCATTGAATTTTTAATTAACACAGATTAGTTTTTTATTTTATTTAAAGTTGTATGTTTTTGTTTTAGTTTTGTAAAAAGTGACCAATATATAATTTTTGTTTTGTTTCTATTTAATAAAAATATGATTTATAGTTTTCCTTTTTATTTGTTATCTACAATTTATATGTATGTATATCAAAAAACACCAAAAATGTAATTTTTCTTTATTTTTTGTTATTTTTGTTTAAAAAATATTTTCTTTAAATTCAATTTCGTTTAACTTTTGCGTACAGCGTTTTTTAAAGTGTAATCTTTTTTTAATTTGGATTTATTTAATTTCAAAATAAAAAGAATTTAATATTATTTTCCAAAAGAAAACGCATAAGTGTACGTTACATAGAAAAGAAAACAAACAAATTAAATGAATTTATTACAATTTATTTAAACATTTAACTAAATACAATATAATCAATTTCTTTTGAATAAAATTTAACAGAAAATAATTTAACAATATTAGATTTAATAATTATAGTCAAATCTATTCTAATTTCTACAGGAATTACTAACGAAACTAGAACAGTTTAAATAATAATGACTTTAATTTCTTACGTTTTTGTGTAAAGGAAATAGTGAATACAAAGTTATTTAAGATAGTTTGCATTATTTCTTGTTGTTTTGTTTTTTAATGTGAATGATGATAGATTGATTTTTGTTTTGTTTTATTTTCCTTTTAGTTTTCAATTGTATTAAATGGACGTGTGTTGTGTGTAAGTAACAAACCGTATTATTATTCAAAATAATTGTTCTTTGTTGTTATTTTAACAATATTAAACTTGTATAATTAATACATATAAATATAAATAGACATAAATATTTGTTTATATAATTAAAGTTATAAAATAGTTTCTTTAAAGATTTACTTTAGATTTTCATTTCTTTCGAGACAATGAAAAGAAGATTAAATTGTTTAAGAAAAGCAAAATAATAAAAACTAGTATGATAGATAAATAATAAACCGAAAAAATAGTACAATGTAGTGTAACATGTTAGTAATACATGATTATTTAATTTATTTTTTTTACTCAATTAACAATTATTTTGCTTGAGTTTTTGCGTTTTTTTTATATATATTTAATTAAAAAATAATAACTTGTTTTTAATACCCATTACCGTGTTCGAAGTTCGTACAGAAGCAAAATAAAAAAAGGAAAAAGTAAAATAAAATACCCAAAATTAAATAGGAATATTAATTGTAATAGAAAGTATAAAATAACTAAAGATTTGAATCATTTTTCTATGTAGGTTGCTGATTTTCTTTGAAATCTGTGTGTGTTGTTTTATTTTAAACAATCTATATAATTTATAACTTAAGTAGGGTGTAAACTAAAGCTAAAAGTTTACGCTGCACGCTTATTTTATGTTAGAAGGGATTTTGATTATTGTTCGGTTGATTTCTTGTCGATGGTCGTGAAGAAAACGATGATTTACCGCCAGTGCCTCGCGGTGTTGGCATTGAGCGACGTGCGGTGCGCATCTCACTAAAAATAATAGTTAATGAAAACATAAAAATAAATGTAATTAAAAAATGTCTAGTAAAAGTAATTTAAAACGAAATCAGGTATGTGATACAGATCATTCGATTTCAAAACGATCGATTTGAAAAAGTGATATGAGTTTTGATAGATTTTCTAGCCAAATGTTGACAAATATATTCTCTTTCGTTTTTAAATCGTTTAGTTATCGATATCGATTTCCATCACATACCTGAATAAAATTAGTTTATTTATAAGGAAAGGATATAGGACAACATGCTTATTAGTAACAATACATAATTACATTTATAATAAAGCAGATATATATTAATTGCTTTATAATGAAAGCTAAATATGTCGGGATATGTTTTTTTTTACATTAATTTTTATCTTTAGTTTCTCAATTTTTGTTTAAATTAAATTTGTTCACTAGAGACCGCCTAACTTGTTCTTGCATTCTCATAAAGTGTAAAAAATATACAACATTTCTGTAAGAAACCTGCTAAATCTGGTCTAATTTATACATACATATATTCAGACAATACCAAATCAGTACATTGCACTATTTGTAATACCATGTGCCACTTGAAAAGATGCTTATGTTTCACAAACCACCGCTCCAAATTAAGTTACTGCAATTCGCAACCTCTAATTTTTACCTTTTCTTCATTAATTACGACAATCAAAAATGTGTTCACTATTCTTTCTGGGATTAAAAAAAACTTGATTGGTATAAAAACTTGTTAAATCACATATACTACATACTTAAGATTCATCATTTAAGATATTAGTTTTTATAACAAAATATTCAGATCTTAGATGGTTAACTAGAATTCTTCTGAAAATCCGTTTTATATTTTCCTATTTCCCACAATGCATTGCATCAATTTTTCATTAAAATATCTTGATGAATTTCTGGAAGAGTCAGTTAGTGTCGTTGATTTAAGATTTTAAGTTATTGAAAAAATTAATCATGAAACTATTGTCAATCTGCTAACGATTGCTAACTAAGCGGCAGCTGTATCTAACTCTAACTCCTGTATATCAGTATATATAAACGCATATAGCGTATTATTACCTCGGTCCAATGAACCGTTTGGAAAAACTGATGTCAAAGCTGCTTCGGTCTGTATATGTTGTTCTGGGGTTCAAATTCCTAACCCTTATTTTCTGAACTACGAGCGCAGAAAATTTTGTTCAAGACTGGAGTGATAACAGTGTTGTGTTGAGAAACATACAAAGCTGCCAAAATGCAGCCATCACAGGCTGCATGCAAATAACCTCAGAATACCATCTATGTACATGAGAAAACGAAGGTTCTACCTGTAAAAGAACATAATGGCATGCAGACAAAACAGTTCCTCTTGGGATGTCATCGGAGGAATCACCCATGCTTTAACATCACATAGCTGGAGTATCCCCCGAGGCATGTCAGGAAGGACCTTCGAATATACGAGCAAGACACACAAAGATATACACAGGATCCACTAGATCAAAACTCGTATGTAGAAGCTTTGAACGACATTCACAGAGATGCCATCAATACCACGGTCACAGGATACCGCATGAATGTCGTACTTGGAGGCCGCCCACCGCCCATTGCAGATACCGAACAACAACTGCCACGGAAGACAAGAGTAGTTCTGGCACAACTGAAATCGGGATGGAGCAATAGACTTAACACCTTTTGGTCCCGCGTAGATCGTGCCGTCCCCAACCTATGCCCTGCATGTGGCCAGGGTCCTCACGACACCAACCGCATCTTCAATTGTCCAGCCAACCACACTTCACTTCGTTCAATGGATTTATGGACCAACCCAGTAGAAGTAGCCCACTTTCTTGGTCTGGACCTTATTGCAGAACCCCCGGATTAAAAAATTAAATAGTTCTATTTTAACTAGAACAATAATGGTAACCGCTGCTTTCTTCTCAATTATACTGCCTGAGTATTGAGCCCATTCCTCAACCGAATGTGTCAAAATCTCGAATGTGGATCACTTCATGACTAGACCAGGGTGTTATCGAACAAAAACGTAATATGTTAGTTAATCCGATAGTTTCTGTTGGCTTGTCTCCTGCCTAGTCACACCAATCTGGTTGGACTTCTCGCGCTATCGTGTGAACATTTAAGACGCCAATAGAGGAACAAGCTCCTAATACAAATACCCCCTACGATTTCGAATAGTGAAAAGCTAAATGAACGGAAAGTGTGAAATCAATAAAAAAAAATATCATAAATTTCTTCTAATTTAAAAAATGACCTTAATAACCCAATATCGTCTATTAATGTATATGAAAGCCAGTCTACTATTTATTTTACATAAACATTAATTTGAAATATTATACGCAAACAAAATTGAAACATTCTGTAAATGTAATAGAATTAATTTTGGTGTAGCTTTGGTAAGTAAACTCATTTAATTTGTAAACAAGTCTGTCAGTATTGATTAAAGTTCGTGATTTGATTGGTAGATTGATTGATGGTGTGTGAAATGACAATGGAAATATTTACAAATTGATAAATGTTGAAGAAAAATCGGACTTAATGGATTACTTTTGCTGCTTGCATGTTTGCTTTGCGGTGAGTAAATAAATAAAAGGATATGGATACATATGTATGATGTGAATTGTTGGTTTTGGTATTTATACAAGCGTACTCGTATAAGAATGTAACAAATAATATTGAATGCATAATAAATAAGGTTGTAAATATACATGTATAACAAAAAAAGCTCTTATAATTGGTATACGCTTACCGATGATATAAACAATCACAGCAATATACACACGGACGTTAAAAGTAAAACAAAAAGTTAAAACTATAAAATATAAAATGATCATACACACACCAAATGTTGAAGAGAAGATAATTCATATGGTGGATGTGATATGGAAAAGAAAGCACTCAAACTCAAACCGTAACTCAAATTTAAACGAACAGATATTTATGATGAAATGAAACGTAATAAAAAAAAAAACAAAATATAGACTAGATTCTATAGTAACAGACTAAAAACAAGGAACTGATATCCAAATTAAATTTAAAGGATTTGTTTAGATATTGTTTTTGTATGGTAAAAGAAAAAGTGAGTAATGGAGTTTAGGTTTGGCTAATTTTCTAACGACCCAAATGAACCCACCGATCCATTTCAATTTCTTCCAATTTTTGGGTTAAATTTAACTTCTGTTGTACGGCCAAGCGTAGCAACTGATTAAGAGTCTTCTTCTCTTCTTCGGCAGCCTCCAATTGACGATTAAGGTCGTCAACTTGTGTAACGTATTCTTCGCAACGAGCAGCGAACATTGCACGTAAACCTAAGAAATTTAAGAAATGGTAAGAATAAAATATTCATTATTGTGTTTTATAATGGATGACATACTTGAGAATGTAGCAGCGTCTTCTTTGAGAATTTTTAATTCATTTCTCAATTTAGACATGGTTTCACTTACGACCATTTTCTCATTTTCATATTTCGACTTGAGATTGGTAAGTGCAACTTCGGCTGTTTGTTTATTGGATTTGAGCACTGTTCGCAAGGTGGCAATTTGCTCACGTTTCGTGGACAACAGACTCTTGAGTTTAATAATTTGTTCTTGAAGTTCTTCAACTTCTTCACGGTTATATTTGTCGGCTGAAAATAAAAAATGCAAATTAGATTTCATTGTTAGAAGGATTTGGAAAATTTTGTTGTTTTCTTACATTCTGTGACATCTCCGCGAACTTTATTCTTGTTAAGCTCAATAGTGTGTTCAACGGCAGTTTTAAGATATTTAATTTGATCCGATACGGTGTCAACGTATTTTTTAATTTCCACCGAATCTGCAAGACCTTGCAAATCTTCGACAATTTGAGGTCTTGATATAAAGACATCCGATTTGAATTGTGATTGTATAGCAGTCAGTGAATCATTTTCAAAGCTATAAAATAATTAAAGAAAACAATTTTTATAAAATATAAAATTGTCTTTATTTTACATAGACACGATCGCATGTCTTATAGTCCTTGGAAACCTTTTTTATCAATTACACTTTTTAGAAAAACACAAAATTTTATGAAATATCTTTTTTCTTAAAAATTATGATTTTTCATATTTTTGTACTAAAAAGATAGTTAATAAATGAAATTTGTACTTTGCATAAGAAAGTGGTCTTCCCAATGAGTATAATTCAGCAATAATTCTGTTACAATAAATTCATTATTACCTCATATCATCGGTCTTATGGTCCAACAACACCCGCGTTGGCATCTCACCATTAACCGTACATACCAAATGATAAAGCTGAGCCAAGTCGTCGCTTAATGCCACCAATGTGGAACGTGCCGATCCCAAACTTTGACCAGCATTTTGTGAAATATTTGTGAGAGTTTGAACATCACTTTGCAAATCCAAAGACTTCTGTTCGGTGTTCATTAGCTTATTTTTCAAACTGGTAATTTCGTTGCGCAACGAAGTCATAGCGTCGGTATAGTTCAAACCCTTTTGCAATTCATTCAAATCAGTCTTTAGACCATCAATTTCCTTCGACGACAAAGAGAACCAATTGCCAAATTGAGTTAAAGTATCACGCAGCTGCTGCTTAAGATTATCCTCGTTCTGCTTCTGTTTAATAGCCTCTGGTGAGAATTCTTTGTGATCGTATTGTTTCTTCAATTGCATCAAGGCATCCACATGGGCTGCTAACACTGCTAGGCGGGCCATAAAGTTTTGCAATTCATTTTGTGATTTATCCAAATTCGTTTGAGCTTCACGCAAATTGGCTGTTAAATGGGTCTTTTCATTTTCCATAGACTCTAATTGTTTTTCCAGCTTTTTCAGTTCGTTCAAATGAATTTCCGAGAAGAGATCACATTTGGTGCCATCGGGAGATTTGAGCTCAGTTGACAAATTGGCCTCGAAGCGTTTCAGGGCCAGGTTGTCTTCTTCACCATCACTGTTTGTGCTCGTGTTGTCATCACATATTGTGCCACGAATATTGTAGGCCATGTTGGTAATGTGATACATAGATTCACGATTTAAGTGACTGTCTAGTTCTTTTTTTAGAGCATATTTCGTTTCGCGTTCTCCCTAATGGAAACAATATGTAACAAAAAGGTGAGCATTAAAAATGTTACACAAAATTCGAGGAGTTAGAGAATAACGTTTATATACCTGTAAAGCTTCCAGAGCTTCTTCCATTTGCTTTTCAGCTATCTTTTTTAGATTTGTTAATTCATCGACTTGTTGATTTAACAGTTCCAATTCTTCGGTTAGACGTCTTATCTCATGTTTGGCACCTTCAAATTCAACCTAAAATAAAGCAACAACAAAACATTAAGAGGACTTTCTCAAAAAGTTTGTCTGCATTTCGTTCATTTCGCACCTGTGAACTTCTTAAACTTGAGACTTGCTTTTGTAACGATATGTTTTCTTCTTCCAACTCTGAGTATTCCGTAAGCATACGAGTTTCACGAAACTTGAGTTCTTTAAGCTCAGCTTTAAGACGCAGTTTCTCTGCCTCATTATCGGACTTATCACGGCCGATATCGGAATTTTCCTGCAGCATACGATCGCGTTCATTACGCACACGTTCCAATTCGTGGCGCAACTGTTTAACTTCATTTTCCAAATCGAGTATTTGCAGATTGAGTGAAGTTTCTCTAGCGGCTGATTCATTCAACAGAGTCTCCTCCTGTTCTATGCCAGTTTTTGTTGTAACTTTTTGTGAGGTTTGATATTTGGTAAGAGCCTGTGAAAAAAATAAAAAAGAAAAACAAAAGAACTTAATTAATTATTCGTACAAAAGGAATGAATGCAAAATGCAAAGTGGAAAAGTGGTGAACAATTTCAATAAAAAAGAAGTCATTCCAAAACAAATAATAATGACTGACTGTTTATGTGTATGTATATGTACATGAACATTAAAGGCATTTCCGTTTTTAATTTCCTTTTGAATTGCACTTTTGTTTCGTAATTCACTCTTCTACAAGGAAAACACAACTAAATATAATAAAAACAGAAAATAAAAATAATTATGAAATTTCACCCAAACCCAAGACAACAGTTAAGAATGAATATAAGCTATTTCCAACAACACAACGACAACGATAATAACAACAATAAATACACATACATACATACGAATATATACAAAGTGCCCACAACAAACAAAATATTAAATGTTAAAAAAAGAAATATGCTGGCTAGAATAACGAATAAGGAAAAATTCATAAACGGAATAAAAATACTTAAAACTATGCAGCATCTACATACTTCACCCCATAGTACACGACCGAATTTTAAATGTGAAGAAAAGTTATGATTCGGTGGCACCTAGGGACGAACCGAAAGCATAAATAAAAGGAAACTGTCAATTTTTTTTCAATATTTGTAAAGTATTCTGCTACAGAACACATTCTTCAAGAATGCGGAAGACTTGTCATTATATAAACAAAAATAAACGAAAAATGCAACTATTTATTATTCTCCGAATTGAAGTAATCAAAAAGTTCAATAATAGCCCAATAATTAAGAGGAAACCAGGTAAATTAAAAACAATAAAGGAAGAACCAATAACAATACAAATGAAAAAATGACAGCCGGTTCTACGCACCGGAATGACCCGATCACTCGGCCAAGGGCTATCAACTCAGCAATTACTGCTGTTACAACAACAACAACAAAAAGATTTTGAAAACTTTGCAAACAATTTTTTATCGGAAAATGGCACATGTATACAATAATCTTTAATATTTAAAGTTAAAAAGTAATATAGGTATATACAATATAAATGTTTATTTTTTTTTCAAATGTCAACAAGTAAACAACACAGATTCTGGTCAGTATTTTTTTATAGTTAATAATCAAGGGAATGTTTCGGAACATTATTAATCAAAAACTTTGCACATAGTTCAATAACAATCTTTCAATAAACATTAATCGATTTGTCCGTTCCAAACTTTGGGGTCTAGTACACAAATTCAATTATAATATCATACACATATGTATGTATGTACACACAAATTATGCATTTTATAACATTTTAAAAATTTTGACTTTGATTTTTTTGAACATATTTTGGCATGTCTTAGAGCATATTTTACCGTCTTCAACAAATTTGTTTTTCTAATTTAAATGTTCGTTCTTATCTTCGTTAAATCTTTATAGATTTAAAACGATTAGAAACAATAAAAAGGCAACGGTAACTCTAATTCGGTAATGGTATTTTAATGAAGGTCATTTCGGTACTACTTATGTTACACTGTGCTCGATTTTTACACTTTTTTTTTACCGACAAACGGGGCACCTAGTGGGTAAAGCTAAAACGAGTACGTTTAATCCAGTGGTGCTAACCGTTTTTTTAGGTTGCCTCTAAATTTCGGAATATAGTGGCGGAGGTTGCGTAATAAATATTCACGTAACTCGAAAACTGTTCGTTCAGTTTATTGAATTAAATAAAAAAATCGAAAGTTGGCAATAAAATTATCTTTAAGTAGGACTAATTTTATTTTAATCCGAGCAGCCGTTTTTTGCAAAAAAAAATTATTTCCAAAACGAGTTATAATCGAGTTTTGCAGTTTTTTTTAATATACACTTACAGAAAACGTGCCAAAAAAAACAAGCCCTAAATGATTAAAATCCATCCATAATTTCTTTATAAATTCCCAAAATTCATAAAATTAAGATCCAAAATAGAAAACTTACGTAAACGAGTAAATGCTAGTTGCTTGTGTGTATTTTTATGTATACAGTTTGTACCACGGGATTCAGCGTACTCGATTTAGTTTCACCCACTGGTAGCCCCGCTCGTCGGTTTTTTCAACTAGCACAGTATTATTAATAAAATTTACAAAAATATAAATAATTTAAATTAAATTATAAATAAATTATAAATACATATAAAACAATATCGGTAACGTTATTTTGGAGGTTAAGGTATTTTATGGTGTTTTCTTTTCTGAAATAAAATGTTACACCTTTATTATGTACATTTTTATAATGTTCACCCCACATTTTAAAGATGTCGCATTTTTAATGGTCAGAATAGAAAATAAAATCACAACAGTGTAACACTTTTTTTCATGTACAGCTGTTTTTGTTTTTTTTTTTTTTTTGTTAAAAAAGAAGAAGCAGATAGCTCCCTAGTAAGATCGCTTGAAATAAGACAGAATATCTCTCAAAAAGACCAATGGCACCTTCCCGACTAATACGCAAATTCTTCTTAAACTATACAAATTATATATACATTACATATGTATATAAGAAGTAGGAGATATTGTCCTATGAAATTTGACATACATCAATTTCAGAGTATTCATTAATTACGTTCTCTACAAAGCCTTTCACTCGCTGTTGTGGATTTCTTTCCATAATCATATAAAATATTTCATCATCATCAGATGATGAATCCAACAAGTCATCCAAAATTTTTTCAGCACATAAAGTAGTAATGTTTTCCATTTTGTATATTTTTTTTGTTTCTTAACACAAATACACATTCATAAACAAAACAAATGTCAGCTGTTTTATCGTGCGATTCTCCTCCTCTAAAAATACAGAGTGTGAAAGGTGCACCATTTTTTAAATTTATAGTGTGACATTTATAGAAAAGAACACACTACACTTTAGCAGTGTTGACATTTTTTCAGAAAAGAACACAAAAAAATTAAAAAAGGTGCGAAATGGGAAAAACGTGTAACATTTTTGCCAGAAAAGAAAACGCCATTAGATTAGTTCAGTATCAGTATTTTCTTGGTAGAGGTAGTTGAGCTGAGAGATTATTTAAGGCGTAACGGTAGACAACCTTGAAGTAGACGATAGTTTGGCATTGTAAGTGCATATTTTTACGTGAGCATTACTACTTCGTAGAGCATATTTTTTGTAACCTGGTCATCAACAGTGTCGGCGTTCACAGGAGCCATATTAAATGAATTATTCTATAATCGTAATGAATTATTTTACAAATCGATATAATTTATAAAAACACACAATTTATTTCTGACAAATCACAGTTTTTTACAAATAATTATATTAAAAAAAAAATTCACTTTAATTCTCAATAAAAATAAGAAAACAAGCCTTCGGCTTTTATTTAAATGTGTATATTAAAACGAAATATGAAATATGTAAGTACGATTAAACTATTTGCACCACTATTGAACTCCCCCAAATTACCTCCCATTTTCATATTTTCATTTACAGTAAAACAAGGGCACGCATTGGTTTCCGCATTAAAGTGTTTGTTTGTTCTCCTCTATTCCATACAATGAATGCTCCATGTACCGAGATTCATTTCAGATACAGCACAGGTTTATGCAATTTGCATACATAAAAAATTAAGTCAACAATTTACAACGACGACAGCAGCAGCAACAACAACGAAAACAAAAACAATATTAACATCATACAAATGTCCATATTATGTGCGTCGTTTATATTCGCTTGGGGAATTTAGGATTCTTTGCTTTCCTCTTTCCCTTTAAACCCCCACAACTCACCCGCATCACAGGAGTTTGTGCGTTTTATGGCGAAGGAAATCGAGATGAGGATGAGTTGCCATAGTTTTGAAAACTATGAAATTCGTTATGAGATGGTTAGAAGTCTGGGTTGGCATTGCTGCATTGTTGCTTCATTGCATACTACATACATATCGTTGGTCTCATGTAGAAAGGCCCTAACTCGCTATTTTTTCGAAATTTGTTTTTTTTGCGATTCTAATGCATTTAACACAAATACACCTCCTCACACAAATTTATTGCAATAGTGTAAAAAATAACGCTTTTATAAGCAGTTGTACAAAAAAAGTTACATGTTGAATATTACAGTTTCTATTATGTTTTTACCTTCTCCTGTAAAGTTTCAAATATGCGAGTTAGGGCCTTTCTACATGAGACCATCGATATATACTTTTGTAGTAACTGCTGCTGTTATTGTTGTTGGTTGGTATGTTAACAAAAACAAAACAATTTTTCACTCTATTTTGTCGTATTTTTATTTCTAGTATAGAGTAGTTTTTATACGCTTTTTATTTTCTGCAGATTGTACGGATTTTGCAAGTTCATTTCTATTCCAGTTAAATGTGTTTTAGGTTGTTTTTTTTTTTTTTTCTTTTTAATTTTTTGTTCGTTGCCATCTCATTCGTATTATAATTTATTGGATTTTATGGTTAACGATTTAATGGCAAAAAAACGGAAGTAGAGGAGAAATAGAGAGACATTTTTATTTTTTTATTGTCAAAATGTTCTACAAAGTTGAACGGAATATTAATTGTTCATGTTAATTTTATTAAAATGAATTTGCAGATTGTGTTACACGAAAACGAAATAAATTCCAAGCTTGTAACCAGGGAAATTAGGAAGCTTTGTGAATAAAAATAAATCAAATAGAGAAAATGCGGGTAAATGAAAAAGAAAAAAAAAACAAGTAAGAAAGTATAGTCGGCCAAGCCCGACCATATAATATCCTACACCCAGTATATGTACATATAGAATAGTTTTTCAGAAATGGGCGTCATATGGGAGAAATAACCTATAAAAATTTAGTGTCATGATTTCTGTGAATATAAATATTATGTATATGTGTTAAACTTTATCTCGATATAAATACTTTTAAAAGATTTATAGAGGTTAAAGTGAATTACGGAGAGGGTCTTATATGGAAGATTCGACTAATTATGGACCGACCATCATAAAATTAGGTGTCATTATTTCTGTATATAAAAAACTTATTTGTGTCGAATTTTATTTGGATACCAACATTTTTAAGAAATTTATGATCGTTAAAGTGATTTTCGGAAGTGGGCCTTTAATGGAAGCTACGACTAATTATGGACCGATCATAATAAAATTGTTCAATATTATTTGGATAACAACATTTTTAAGAGAGTTATAATCTTTAAAGTGATTTTCGAAAGTAGGCCTTATATGGGAGCTATGATAAATTATGGACCGATCTGCACAAAATTTGTAGGTGTGATTTGGCTTCATTAACCACATATTTGTGATGAAATTTGTTTGGATACTTGCATAATTCAAACATTTATGATCGGTAAACCCCAATTTCAGGAGGACATTTGTATGGGGCCAGGTGAAATAACGGACTGATTTCCACCAGTTTCAATCCCATCCGTCCTTGGGCCGAAAACATATAACGTACCAAATTTTATCGAAATATCTTCAAAATTGTGACCTGTACTCTGCGCATAAGCTTCACATGGACAGCCAGCCAGACGGACAGACACCGTTAAACCGACTCAGAAAGTGATTCTGAGTCAATTGGTATACTTTAAGGTGGGTGTTGGACCAATATTTCTGGGCGTTACAAACTTCAGCTCAAATCTAATATATACTCCCCACTATGGTGGTGTAGGCTATAAAAAAAAACACGAGATAACATTGGATTTAAAAATCATTGGCAGGAGATATTGGAGATGAATTTAAGTCATTACTTGTATAACGTGCAATATTTAAGAACTGTATTCAGAATTTTGTCAAACTATAATTTAACATATGAAGTGTTTTATTTCTACATTCTTGCATTCTTGATTGCAATCTTCTTAGCCGTTTCGAATACCTACTTGAAAATATCTAAAATGACGGCCATGTTGTAGTGAAGGATATTAATTCTATTGTTGTTTTAATATAAATGTTAATGTTTTAAATCGTTATACAATTAAGTTTTCAGCACTTTAATCTTAATGTGCTCGAGAATGTAAAATGGCGTAGGCGGTCAAATGTCTACACTTGTGACAAGCATGTATTTGTATGGAAAACCGTTGCAACTAGGGATTGGGATTTGCCGGACTATTTTTTTCCCGGGAAACGGGAATAAAAAATTGTAATTGCGGGAATCCCGGGAATTTAATAAATACTTTATCTATAATGGTTAAGTATTATATAAAATTCTATCATTTTATTAAAGAAAAACAACACATTAAGATCGATGTACATTTTAAGATCATTTGTCACTAAAACAATTTAATTATATTTTATAAAAATAAAAAAAATTTTTAAGTTCGTCTAGCAAATTAATTTGAATGTGGAATATTTTTTTGAAAATAATATATAAGTGTATACATATATAATAGCTGTTCATAAAAAATGTTCATTTATTTTTAAAAGGTCTACTAACATTTTTAAATGTGGTGGCAAGTACTTAATATGCTCTTTTTTATTGCGTTCTATAGTTTACGAAATGACTGGATCGCCATTATTTTCCACCTAGTGTGACTTTTTGCAGAACTCTTTCTTTGAACAGACAGACGGCTTGGCTTTCAAAAAAATTAAATTTTTTCAAAAATGTTTCATTGTTTTTTAAGATTAAGTCAGGATTTATTCTAAATATCCAGACCATGCGGCAAGACATGTAAGCGTAATATATCAGGATGACAAATTACTCAAAAGATGAGCAGTTATTTTATTGTGGAATCCATATGTTGTCCCAAAGATGGGAAGAGGTCATATCCAAAAATACTTTGAATAAATTTATACTGTACAAATGTTTCAAAAAAAAAAAGCTTTAAATTTAAAAAACTGAGTTTTAAGTTGTACACCCAATATATAAACGAAAATTTAAAAATTGCAAATTAAAAAAAACGATAGCAAATTAAAAAATATTTAATTGTTTATCAAAAAACGCTAATCCCTCGTAAAATATATTTAAAGTTATTTGAATTTAAATTTTTTGGTCCAAAAACTTAAAAACCCAGCAAGTTTTCTTTATTTACAGCAATAATAATTTATTATTATAAAAATTTCAATTCGTTAAACATTTGAAAAATTTTAATTTTTTACCAAAAAATTTTCAATATCTCGGGATAATCTAAGTATTCGTATTCGATCTGCTTTCATTTCATTTGACAGGCATGCCATGTTTTGACGAAGAGAGTAATACCTAGATGAGCGGAGAATCGTTTGACATCATATACCTACCAAATTCTAAAATGTAAAATATTGATTTTATGAAAGCCACCGAATTTCTATAAATGTATTCAACTGAGTAAATAAAGGATAAAGTAGTTTAACATCTCTGGGTTCCATTACATCGTCCCTGAGTGAAAATTTAATTTTAACTAAAAGTACAAACTCATTTCGCAAATAAGAATTAAAACGATCCACAAATCACTGTTCACAACAAAAACTCGCAATAAGAAACAATAAAAGAAAATGTCCCATCACCCCACCACTAATTATTCGCATTATTATTCATAAATGTAGAAAAACAAAAAGAAAGGAAATATGCATTTAAATATAAAAAAACCAAACGACATGTTATAACTATGAATATAATGAAAATAATACATTTTCCGTTTTCCTTTAACCACTTTCACCCATCTCCCCGTCACTACATGTTCCACAGCAACATCTCAGCGGAATTCTTTTGAACAAGATTTTTCTTGTATTTTCTTATTTTTATTTCTGACTTAATATTTATAAAGGCACCTCTTTTGCCTACAACTTTCCTTACTCAGCGTCATCATCATTCATTTTAATACCATTATGTTTGACGGGGTAAAAAAAAAACACTGAATGAAGATGAAATACAAAACATAAACACATAAATAAATGTTTAAAAGTAAAATAACTCACAACAAGTTTGTTGGCATTATTTTAATTACAATTTAAAACGATGTCGTAACTAATTGTGGTAACAATAATAATAAGAAGCATTACAATGTTAATTTCTTTAGGCCAAGGATACACATACTTATGAGTGTTTTAGTAAATATGTATATAGTAGCCTAACATTGTATACTCTTTAACCATGACAAACTATTCATTTACTATAAAAGAAACCAACATTTTAGGAAATTTAAGTTAATTTTTTGTCATAATATTACAGTCAAATTTGTGTGTACAGTATCAACAATATTCTGTTGTTAATCATAGCTTAAACGAAAGATAAACTTAATGTAATGTTAATGTAAGGTTTAACAGAATAGATCGAAGTTTAACAGACAGCTAAAGATAGCATACAAACCGTTTTCGTAAAGCAATCGGTGTAGTTATGGATTTGTGCTTATATGCCAGCATTTATGGGCCGATGTTGATTTTCAATACCAAAATCCCCATTTTCAATACCAACATATCTGTAATTTATATGTTTTTTTTTATTTATTTATTTATGGTATCTTCATTACAAACAAACTAACAATAAGTATTTCAAATCTTACATCTAATGCATTTTAATTATTTCGTCCAGCCAGTGCGGGACGAAAATTGTTTATCTGCTGTTGTTTATATGCTGTCTTGCTAATGAATATTGGAAAAGTAGAACGCAATTTTTTATGATTGGATTAGGTGACAATTCATTGTTGCAATTTTGAATTTAAATTAATAATTTTTAAGAATTGTTTTTCAACTTATTTAAAATAACCTTCCTTAGTTGTAACTCTGCAAAGTTTTCGATGACTTATCTAGTATTAGTTATCTATTTTTATTGTAATAATTTCAGAGGTTCTGAGCACCTTTTCGGTAGTCTTAAGATCGTTTAAGTTCTTCATCTAATATCTACCAATTGTTGCGATAAATTAAACTTCTCATTGAGTGCTGTTTTCGATTATGTATAATAATAATCCACTACAAAAAAAAACTACTAAACGCGATGTGTACAAATATTGCAATGCCTCAAGTTACGAGTATGTTGTCCACCAGATACCATTGGCTTTAGGTTCGTTAATGGGTTGTTTTAGATTGAAATTTATTGGTTTTGTTTAAAAAAAAAAAAAAAAATTAAATAGAAAACATCGTTTTGTTTTAGACAGCTTTTAGTTTATTGAATAATAAATATAAAGTAGCACATCAGGCCTTCATTGTTTTGCTGGCATATACAATCTCTGGTCGAAATTGTTCATTCAAACAATTCTGCGTCAATTCGATTACCGAAATGTAAGAGTACACGACCATGAAATGCCTCCTGGAGTTGAATTCAATTTATATATTTTCGAGTCTCTTTTGCTCCTTAACTCTCAGCTGTCAAACTTTTGAATGTTGCCCGAATTATTGGGCACCCTGTATATAAATTATATTGGAACGATTTTTAATTGTTTGAGAGGTTTAAAAGAACTGATACATTATATTTAAACGATATATTGATGTAACGAAGCACAGCGTCGCTAAATCGAAACTTATATCTATTGTAATACGGAATATACATTTATAATTTATGGGGCCCCTAATGAAGACTGTAGACATTAAATTGACCATCAAAACTAATAGTTTTACCCGTGTTCTTGAAAATAGACACTAACATTCAAATTACTGCATTCTAACCATGTTTGTTTAACCATATATCTGTGCAAATAACCAAACAAATGATTTAAAAATAAAAAGTTTCTTATTTCATTGAAGGAGAAATTATGTTTTTCAAGTTCCTGTTGCTGGGGAAAATAAATAAAACATGATTCAAAAAACTTTCAATACATATTATTAAATATTCTTGTATGTAATATGTGTGTATCTGTGCAAAGTTACTACAAGTTGAATATTTTTATTCTTTTTAGTAGTTTTGTGTGGTTGTTAAAAACACTACATAAATATTTATTAGGTTTTTCTCATTGTTTTTGTTGGTTCTGTTTCTTTTTGTTATGGTATGATGAATGAATGAACAAGTTTTCTTTTTGTTATTATTTTATTTATTGTATATTTTATATGTGATGAATACTTTTGTTGCATATCCGTAGTCATACAATACATACCACTAAATTCTATGAGTTGTATTGGATGTACTAACGTTAAAATAATGTCTGAAAGTATATAATTTAGTTGTGTAAATGAATGTAATTGCATTAAAAACTAGCGGTTTTACAAGTATCCAAGTATCCCTTTTAGATAATTTTGACTAATATCTAATTACTTGATTGACTCAAATGTATATATGTATGTATTGTAATGTAAAGAGAAGGAAATTGTTTGTTTTACTTTACACTTTAGAAAGTAGATACACTAAGAGTCCTTTCGTAATACGGTGTTTAGTCGTCTTAATCTGTGTGATCTATCTACAGCTAATACTGTAACTAGTTCCGCGGACAGTCACCCAGAACCGCTGGGAATAGAGAAAAACCATAAAATTTTAGTTTGCATTTTTTAAGATAAGATAATGTTATAAAATTAGCGAGTACCCCAATATCATAAGAATACATACTTTAACAGATCTGTCCAGAAAATACTTGCCACATTTATGATTGTGTGTTAAATGCATTTTTCTTACTGCATGATTGGGTTTCCCAAAAACAATTTACTCTTACATTCATATAAGTACTCATTCCTACACTCTCTCTTTCTCTCCTATATGCACTTACACATACATATGTACATAAGATGAACACGTACAAAAGCAACAACAACTACAAAAAAAGAAATGTCTAGGAGTAAAGTTTGTATGTTTGTGCAATATTTTACCACTTAAAAAGGCAATAATAACGACACACTCCACATGTTGCAATGGACTGTGCCAAACTTTAAAATGCTCCTTGCCACCATATTAAATTAATATGAAAATGTATAGACTTAATAATAAGTATATGTACTGGAAATGGTGTTTTTGGAGTGTAATTTAAATAACACTGTGGAACAAATTCAGGTTAGCAAAAGTTAGGTCGATTCTTGAGAGTGAGGGGTGAAAATAGAGGCTAATTCAGAAGACCCGTATCACAGCGTTTGTTTATGTTAGTTTGATTTTTTTTGGCACAGTTATAGCCAAAAAAACCATATAAACAATATTCTGAAAATCTGCATTTGACTGCAAAGTTCGAAGGTCGATTCAAAAAAAATCAAACCAACATAAACAAACGCCGCGATACGGGGCTTCTAATTTAGACTCTATTTTCACCACTCACTCTCAGAATCGACCTAACTTTTGCTAACCTGAATTTGTTTCACAGTGTAATTTGAATTCATTCACCTGTCTTGGGATTGACCTTTCAGCTTTGAGGTGTGGTCTGCTGGTTAGTTTTTTATTTGACGCACATTTACTGCAAATTATTTTTATTATAGTCCCTTTTCGCTACATACTTTTTTATAGTTATATACACACCTTGGCATTATTTTGCATACAATTTGAAAAACTAAATTAAATTAAATAGATAAAACTCGAAACTTGTAGTAAACTTTATGGAAGTAAATTCCAGGAAGAACAGAAAAAATTTACATGAAATTTTTTTTAAAAAGATTTCAAAGCTTACAAATTTCCAATGTAAATATGAGCCATTAAAAATATATATATGGGGGATCTTTTAACATTTTCGATTGGATTAATCAAATCAGTTTGGATTAAGACCTCAAAGGTCAAATAATCTCTTTAAAATCGAAGCACGTGTCGTTGTTTTATTAAAAACAAAGATTATAATTAGCAAAAAGTATCCATTTCTATATACATATGTTTGTACAAGCTTCTGTAAATTTAGCGATATTTGAGTGGGTTGTGTCAAACAAAAAGGCCCCGAATCTATCCAAAATTTGATTACCTCTCAAAGCATAAAAATAAAAACATTTTTTCTACGTCTGCCATAAATAGTTTTGTATCTAAATCGTTTGATTTCCTAATTGAATAAAATATTTTATTACAATTAAAAAAAATGTAATTGAAATAACGACATTACTTTTTATGAATGAAGTATTTAGAAATAACTAATTTTATTGTAACTATTTGGAGGAGTTAAATTGTCAAACGAAATGTTGGAAATTGCGAAATGGGAATTTAATAAACCAGGTACATATTGGTTATAGGGAAATATTTTTGAGGAAATATTCTAAGGAATAATAAGAATAAAAGTTTATTATTTTGAGTTTTGCAATTAATATCATACAATTTATTCGAAAGTATACTTAGTGTTTTTACAAGTCATTGAGAGAAATATGAGCTATTAATGTCCAGCCTTATTGAACGGCTGATTAGAAAACAAATTTAATGCAATAAATGGCTCTCTAACGAAAAGGCTCGTTATTTAAAACTACATTATTTTAAATCTAAATCAGACAAAATACATTATACGGATTATAAATTCAATCATAACAACTATAGAGATGGGAAATTAGTTTTTATACTAAAGTTTTTTAATTCATAAGATATAAAGTTAGAGAAAGGTTACAACTTTCAATGGTCAAACACAAAACCATGGGGGCAATTTTGATTAGTAACCAATGAGTTAATCTTACAAAATAAATATGTCGGAATGATTTGTAAACAACTCAAAACGTAAAGTTTATCCTCTAAAATGATCAAATTAAGCACTTTGATCATTTTAAATTAGGAGTTATTTATAAAATTACTGTAACATCACTTTTACGGTAACGCACTTTCTTACGATGACAGTAGATAAACTTAAAAAGGGATAATTTTACGTTAATTATAGTTGAATATACTTCAAATTTAGTCATGAGTTTTATGCCCTTTGAGACCGTGATGCCGTGATGAGACCGAATTTGAAATAGACTGGCATGAATCGATTGTGATGATTGTTCTTTATATTTG
The DNA here is from genome assembly GCA_916048285.2 of Bellardia pandia. Taxonomy (NCBI): domain Eukaryota; kingdom Metazoa; phylum Arthropoda; class Insecta; order Diptera; family Calliphoridae; genus Bellardia; species Bellardia pandia. The sequence goes on from OU696530.1 coordinate 58,182,028, forward strand.
CTTCTCACATTTCTGTTCTGTTTGATTTACAGTTTCTGGAATTATTGCGAAATTCTTCAGTCACACTTCAGTTTTACCAGAATGAGCCGCGGAAGTAAGTGTCTTTAATTACAAAAGTATTAATCTTTAACAAATAGTGAAATGCACATATGTATGTATATTAACTAAAAAAATTATAAAATTTAATATTTCAAACTAAGTGAAATCGTTTCATGCAATAAAAATTAGTTTTAGTTAAAAATATTAATGAAAATCGACCGAGATGCATTAAGTGTGCGTGTTCTGCAAATCCGTGAAGGATATTAAAATGACAAAACATAATCATTGATTATATTTTCATACGCTGTAGAAATCACATATTATAAAAAAATGACTTGTAGTTTTGCGTCAGGTTTGAAAGGGATAAATTCCCTCCTTCATTTCATTTCCATCATCTTGTGAATAAAAATATAAAATGAAGTCATTAGGAAGTTCAATGCCTATTTAAACAATGTTTCAAGTAGTCAATGAATTAAATTCTGTTAAATTTTCCACTTATTTCCTAGATCACATCCTTCATAATGGTCTCTGGAATCTAAAAACCCTTAATAAATGTTTTTGTTAAACAAAAAATATTCATTAATTACACTTCAGAATAAATTTTGTAAAACTTGATTTATTTAAATTATTTTCCTCAAATAAGTAATATGTAATAGAAAACCGTAGTATATGGAAACTTAAAAATATTTAACTACATTTGCAGTTCAAAAATCTGTTATTGTAAACTTATTTAAGGGAACATTTTTAAAGGTGATTATTGCAAAAAGTAGATTATTTCATGTATATCTATCCATTTAAAGAGATGTTAGCGATGAATTAAATGCTAAGCACACATGATAAGGATGATGTCATGAAAACTATGTCGATCAATTGAAAACATAGAGGCAGCCAGCAAGCGTTCGTTACCTTTTATCTATTCATGCATGCATACAACAGATAAACAATGCCACATTTGCCGAAAGCTAAACGGAAATTTTGTTGTCGTAGTTGCACTGCAGCAAAACATTAAAACTGAAACTTAAGGTACGGTCACACTTGGCAAATATTTGAATAAAAAGACGTAATCACTAAATAAAATATATTTGAACTCGTTTATTTATTAAAAAAAAAACTTCGTTTATTCAGGACAGGGCACAACAAATATTTAGTATTATTTTGCAAAACTCTTGTAATATTACATTTACATCTACGCAAAATTTAGTAGACTTTAATTAAAATCTTAAAGAAAATTTTTGGCGTTTACACTACTACTTTTTGGATTTCATTTTGATAATAAAAACAGCTGATTGAAAAAGAATATTATTTATATTATTGTAAACTTTTAGTAACAAAAATGGAGAGAAAAAAAACAAATTTTATTATATTTTACAACCAGGGGCCAAATTACCGCATTCGATTCGATATCGAGTAAAATTTATCGTAATTTTCTAATTTGAGATTATGGCATACGATATCGAGCAAAAAATTTAGTACATTTTATCATAATTTCGATATCGAAATCATTTTTCGATACGACAGCTCATTCGATCACGAATGCGGTAATTTGGCCCCAGATCTGAAAAAAAAAACAATCGGAATTAACATTTTTGCGTAAAAAACAGCAGTATTTGTTAAACATAAGGTTTCACAAACTTCTGCAAATGTACTACACGCTATTATTATATAGGAAACGTAAGTATGGGAAATAAGTTGGCGTAATTTAACTAATATTATAGACTCGCCACGGCTCGTTTTATGAGGAAGATGTGCCTATTATGATTTCAAGATTTCGCTCAAAATCCCTTAAGTACTAGATTTTGCGTAGGTGTAAATGTAGTATAAGACTAAACAAAGTCAAACAAGTTTGTGCTAAAACAAGTGGTTACGCTTTTTTGAGTAAATATTTGCCAAGTGTGACTGTACCTTTACACACATATGTATGTATACTCGTACATGAGGACGGTGCACGCTGAAAATACATATGTACATACATGCATGCATAAATATGTATATTTAGTTTATTTGTATTTTCCAGAATTAAATGCTGTTGCTGCTGCTGTTTGTTTATTTGTTTTTGTAATTTCAAAATGCAAACGCGTAACGAACAACTGACAACTGCAGTCAGTCGCTCAGTCATTAGGAAATAAGTGTCAAGAGAGAGATTATTTTAGCTTTAATTAAAATAAATTTGTATATTTTTATAAATTTTGTTGCTGTTTTTGCTGTTACTGAGGTATTTTTCAGCTGAATTTGTTTCGAAAACAAATAAAGAGGCGTTAATTTGACGATATACATATAGTATATCTATTTACAAACACGTAGATAAACGGGGCAAATAAAGTGTTGCATTAAGATATGCCATACTGTTATATTGTGAAATATGAATATTTTGAAATAATTTGAAATTAAACATCAAATTTTACTAATTAAATGTAATTGGCTTTCGATTGGAAATATGTATTCTAGATACATAATTTAATATAAATAAGTTTTCATATATGTACATATTTATTTGATATTAATTTCATTCAAAATTTGCAACTAAAACTTACTTTACATGTAAAGATATGTATGTACAACGAGTATGTACTTATGTATATCATTTGGTGACTGTGAAATCAATATCGAATTCTGTTTCTCAACAATGGTGTGTTAAATGATGCTTGTTGTGGCACACGTACCTGTACAGAAAAAGCACTACGGTCTACGAAAAATCTAAAATACTTTTTCAATATTAGCTTGGAACTTTTAAGAATTAAATTAACTTTAAACAATAATAAATTTACTCTATACTATTGACCAGTTATTAATAAGACTGTAAAAATCTCTGTTATTTTCGTAATGTTCAATAATATTTAATTTCTGTTACAAAATAGCAAAATTTTTAAGTAAATAAGATTAATATGAATATGTATTTTTATTCGACCTTTATTATTTCTTTTATTACTAATTTTCCAAGCTTAAGGTCTTTCTTTTAAATATAAAAACTTTTTAACTTTATTTAAAACCAATATTTCGGCACTTCCTTGAGTGCCTTCGTCAGGGTTTTTTTTTCCTCCTAATTTTACAAATTTTTAACAAATTATAACAAATTAAATAATAACTGACAAATTAAAAAATTTTAAAATTCAAAAAACAAAGAAATATTTTTCAAATGAAAATTGGGCTGAATTTCAGTTTATGGGGGACACCCCTAGAGAAAAAATCTAAATATGCCATCCCCTTCAGAATGTTCCCAGGAGTACGAAAATCATAATGAAAAAGGGGGCTCACGCCCCCTATGGGCGTGGCAGTCGAAAAACGACCCGGCCCACCTACGTAGACAATATGGGTATCAAATGAAAGCTAATGTCTTCACGATTCCAAAAATAGCCATAGTTGCCAGATCGGGCGGTTTTTGCAGCCGATACGGCCATTTTTGTTAAATAGGGGCGGGGGTGAAAAACGACCCATGCCACCTACTTAGGCAATATTGGTATCAAATGAAAGGAAATGTCTTCACGATTCCAAAAATACCCGTAGTTGCCAGATCGTCCAGAATTTGAGGAAGATATGTTAATTTTTATAAAATGGGGGAAGGACTTTTTTTGTTTATTTCTTTTTAGCTCGGCCAGAGGCCGAGCACTCGAGATCCCCGCCGTCTAGAATTAAGACATACTGGAGTTAAAAACCCCTAAGCCCGGCCGTAGGCCGGTCACGCAGAAAAACTTTACTAAGCGAAGCCAGTATAACAAATTTTCATTAATCAATCAGAAGCTTTCAAGAGTTTTCCTCGTTTCTTAATTTTGTACTTATCCTCATTTATGATTTGACTCTTGACACGAGAACATCACTAAATATGGATTGCGTTACTGCCTTTGACATTCACGACTGGGGTCGTGAATTGGACGATACGGCTATTTTTGGAATCGTGAAGACATTAGCTTTCATTTGATACCCATATTGTCTACGTAGGTGCGCCGGGTCGTTTTTCGACTGCCACGCCCATAGGGGGCGTGAGCCCCCTTATTCATTATGATTTTCGCACTCCTGGGGTCATTTAAGGGGGCGTGGCATTTTTTTTTTTTCCCAGGGGTGTCCCCCATAAACTGAAATTTTTCCGAAAATTGATCTATGTATATGTAAATAAATTATTTTTTTAACTTCCGTTTCTATTTTTATAAATTAAGTGTCTATAATTTTGTGCTACATTTTCAGTGTCTGACTTAAAATTAATTCTCGAAATTGTCGGAACCTTTATAATTTGTAACATTTCTAACATAAATCTACGTTTATAATTATTTTCTGTGTTTAAAACCGTTGTATTTTCAAAATCTGGATAATGGTTTAGATTAGCACAATGAGTTGATAAAGCTGTTTTCTGTGATATATTTCTATATCTTTGATCTGATTTATGTCCTGCTATCCTAGTCTTTAGTTTATTCTTCGTTGTACCTATATATACTTTATTACACTGTCCACTATCATTCCCCTTACATGGTATTTTATAAACAATATTTGACATATCCATTCTCTTTATTTTATCTTTCATTTTAGTAAATAGTTTACCCACTGTGTTAAAAGATTTATGAGCTATTTTGTATATTTTGTTATCATATATATTTGATTTTTCTAATCTTTCTGAAAATTTTGGTATATATGTTACCGACTTATAAATCCTCTGTTCTGTAATACTATTACGGTTATTTATTCTGTAATTATCATGTCGTATTAATAAATCTGTTACTAATTGTTTAGGAAAGCTATTATCAGTTAAAATATTTGAAATCTTCCTTTTATTATCTCCATGAAATTCTGAATCACTTATTTTTAGAACTCTTTCTATAAAATTTTTAGCTGTATTAATAATTATTCTCTTTGGATGTTTCGAGAAATAATTAATAATTCTACCAGAAGATGTTGGTTTTTGATACCAATCTATTAATATCCTATTTCCTCTTCTAATTATCAAGGTGTCCAAATATGATATTCTTGAATTAGATTCCCTTTCAATTGTAAATTTAATGTCTGCATGAAATGAGTTAAAAATATCTATTTGCTCTATTCCTGATTCAGAAATTATACAAAATAAATCGTCAACATATTTTGTCAAGATCTTCGGTTTTATAATTAATTTTTCAACACATATATCTAATAACCTTTCCATAACTATATCTGCTACAATCGGAGAAGCTGACGAACCCATAGGAAGTCCTTTCATTTGATTATATATATGATTATTTAATTGAAAATATCTACTATCTATTATACAAAATTTAAGAATACGTAAAAATAAGTCCTTTTCCATATTAGTATGTTTCCTTATTATATTCCATTTTTCTTCTATTATATTAATAGCTAAGTCTATTGGAATGCTAGGAAACAATGAAACTACATCAAGAGAAATTAATCTCTCATTGTTATCTAATGTAAAATTCTTAACTCTGTCTTTAAATTGAAGAGAATCCTTAACATTATATTTTGAATTTTCAGTAATTTTATTAAGAATTCTTGTTATATATTTACACAGTTCATATGATGGAGAATTTATCATTGAACATATTGGTCTCAATGGAAAATCCATTTTATGAATTTTTGGAAGACCATATAGCCTAGGTGCCATTGCTGTATTAGTTTTAAATTTATTCCTTTCTGTAATTGTAATTATGTCATTAATAAAAAGTTCCTGAACTAAATTATTATTCATCTTTTCCAGTTTATTAGTAGGGTCCTTATCTAATCTCCTATAATTAGAATCATCCCTTATAATATCATTTATTCTTAAATCATAATCAGTTCTATTCATTGCCACCGTTGTATTCCCTTTGTCTGCATTTAAGATAATAATGTCCCTATTAGATCTCAAAAATCTATCTGTCTTCTTTACTTTGTCCAATATAAACTTATCCCTATTAGTTAGTCTCATTTTATTAATGTGGTTATCTATACTTGTAGTCAGTTTTGTTCTTGCTATTTCCTGTTCCTCTTTTTTCCTAAGTGTCTGTACTAAATCCTCTCCTTCAGTTATAATTTTCAAAACTGGAAAATGTTCTCTTTCCGTCGGTAGCATGTGTTTATGACCTAATGAGAGAACCCATTGTGCTTCAATTGGTATATTTATGTTAGATTTGTTAACAAACCATTTACAATTAAATTTTATACCTAATTCCCTTCTTTGTAAATTAACAAGGTCTTGAAATTTCTGTTTATGTCTACATTTGATCTTCTCATTTAAATTGCTAGCTAATTTATCTTCATATTCTAAGAAACTTGCATATTCCACCTCACCAAAATAATTTTGTAGCTGGTCCTCTATTATCCTACATTCCTTTTTTACTTCCTTTAGTTGCTCATGTTTGTACCTTATTCTTGATAGTGGACAGTGTAATAAAGTATATATAGGTACAACGAAGAATAAACTAAAGACTAGGATAGCAGGACATAAATCAGATCAAAGATATAGAAATATATCACAGAAAACAGCTTTATCAACTCATTGTGCTAATCTAAACCATTATCCAGATTTTGAAAATACAACGGTTTTAAACACAGAAAATAATTATAAACGTAGATTTATGTTAGAAATGTTACAAATTATAAAGGTTCCGACAATTTCGAGAATTAATTTTAAGTCAGACACTGAAAATGTAGCACAAAATTATAGACACTTAATTTATAAAAATAGAAACGGAAGTTAAAAAAATAATTTATTTACATATACATAGATCAATTTTCATTTGAAAAATATTTCTTTGTTTTTTGAATTTTAAAATTTTTTAATTTGTCAGTTATTATTTAATTTGTTATAATTTGTTAAAAATTTGTAAAATTAGGAGGAAAAAAAAACCCTGACGAAGGCACTCAAGGAAGTGCCGAAATATTGGTTTTAAATAAAGTTAAAAAGTTTTTATATTTAAAAGAAAGACCTTAAGCTTGGAAAATTAGTAATAAAGTAAATAAGATTAATTTAGAGCTTGATTTAGAATAGTCCCAAATACTTTTAAAGAAAACAAGTTATATTTTATATATGAGAAGTTATTGACTGAAAGGATTTATTACTGATGAACAATATTAAATTAAACAAAAAATTTTTTCTAATGGCTATCGAAGCTATTCCAGAAGATACTCATGAACAAGTTGTACATGATTTTATTTGAAAACAATTAAATTCGGAACCACAAACTTAGATTTAGAAAAAACACAGAACTATCGAACAAACCCATAGACTTTTAAAAATGCTCTTTTCATCGACATTTCTCAAACGTTAGATCAATTGTGGCATTATGGTTTAATATAAAAATTGAAACGAAATTCACTTGCAAACACACATAAGCTATTTAAAAACTACTTAACTGGTCGAACATTTAAGCTTAAACAAGAAGACTTTTTAAGTTCCGCACAAGCTATTGAAGCAGGTGTACCCCATGGAAATAGCCTGGGACCCTTCTTGTACTTGATATATACATTTGATATGATAATAGTCGTACCCACACATAAACATTTGCTGATGATACTGCTATTCTAAGCATTCATTAAAAACCTACAAAATCATATGTTTCTACTAGAAAATTGGTTAAAGCAATGGAAAATAAAAGTTAATGAGCAGAAATACAGAAATCCAATATAAATGCAAAATTTACTCAAAGGAAATTGAAATTAATAATTGAAATGTTAATAAATTGGCTTATTGGTAGAAACTCTAAGCTTAGTTTAGATTGTAAACTTCTAATTTTTAACTCGATCATAAAATCTTTAAAGTTAGACAGAATTCAAAGACGCCAAAACAAATTGATACGAATGATCTACGAATGAAAAATTGGAATATTCATAAAGACCTAAAAGTGCGTTTGATAAAAAACTGAGATCCAAAAGTATGCAGAAAAATATTTCAAAAAGCTTGAAGTACATTCAAACCCATTAGCCCGCAACATGTTAATTAATAGTGGTTATAAGAAGATCGAATCTGAGCCAAAGACAAGAAAGCAGAATGCCAACTTAACCATATCAACAACAATGACACTGGCTGTACTAACAATTAACATTCAATAGATATAAGACTTTAAATACTTATTGCTAGTTAGTTATTAATGAAGATACCATAAATAAATAGAATATGTATAAAGAAAAATTTATTTAAACTATGTACTTAATAGCGTAGACAGACGACAGCGTTAATTTGCATTAAAATCTCACTAATGTGAATTATGATTTTACCGTGACAGACGACAGTTTCTGCATTTAAAACAGCATTTAAACAGCTGTTTGTTTGTAAACACCTATTTAATTATGAAAAAAAAATTGGCATTTAGTGAAAAATCAGTATTTATTTGAAAAAAAAAAAAATGTTGCCATATTGAAATAGCTAAATGCAGTACAAATTCACTCTGATTTTGTGCATTTACGTTTAACCTAATGCGCATTAAGGTAGAATTAGCCGAACGTCCACGTATCCGTACTGTAACGTACCGTACTGTAAGCACGTTTGTGTACTTATAGAAAATTTAAAAACGTGCCATACGTTAAAAAAAATTTAAAAAACACATAGTACAACGATATTGTGTTTGTGTTTAATTGTTTGTTTTCTACTTCAGTTCAAATTATATATGTATTTTAAAACTCAACTATCTCAATTATAATGGATTCGGAGGATTTATTTACTTATTTAATGTTTTTAAAATTACTAAATATTTTCAAGCAAAAAAAACAAAACACAATAAATAAACAATCAGCTGTTCGAAACAGTGATGGGCATTGAAAAGTTTCTTTTCGTACATACATGCTTGAAAAAGTACCAAAAGCCATTTTAAAGTTATTTTAATAGTAGCAAAATTTTGTGTGTGTGTGCATTTACTTACATAATCTAGCACTTTGATAGCTATGTATATTATCAATGTAATATATTTTACTATAATTTATTTCAATATTTGTTGAATTTGCAATATTTATAATACATAGTTATGCGTATGTACTCGTATGCATTTATTTTGTTACGAAATTACTCCAATTCAATTTAGCATGCAAACAGTCCATCACTGCTACACAAATGTCACGTAAGAACGTTAGGAAATTCTATTTTATACAGGTTGAGACGTTCCGTCAACGTGATATTAATATTCGGTAAGCATTTGCATTGATTTCAAATAACAAAACGGGATCAGCTGTTTCGTACGGGACGTAGACGTTCGGCTTATTCTACCTTTAGGATGGGGATAATTCACGAGTTAATTTGAACTAAGACTGCTAATGCAAATTAACTGTTTCGTCTGTTTACGCTATAAGTTTTTAAAATATTTAAAACTTACTTAAATGTTTAAAATTTTCTATCAAAATAGAAAAAGGATAATTTAGTTTTGATTAATATTAATTTTAAATAAATAATAGACATAATTCTCTCTTTCTTCTACCAGGGCTGTGGTATTTTGACCAGACACAATACAATACTTTCTTTTTAAAAGCTGTCAAACATTTTTGCTGATATTTGTTAGTAACTTCAATTTGAAAACCAAAATTTCTTTGAAAACTTTCATAAGAACCATATTTTCTTTCTAAACATACAGCTTGATAGTGAACTTTACTGTTTTAGTAGTCTAACGGGGATTGAATTCTTGGATTTTATTCCGTCAGGAACAATCAGATTAATTTTGGTTTCATCTATGAAAAGCACTCTTTTTCAGTATTTGATATCCTTGTTCCGATGTAGTTTTCAAAAGACAATTGTGCCTTTATATTGTTCTTTGACAAAAGTGGTTTATTCTACTCAAACTCCTCATTTATTTCAGTCTTCCGATCTTTTTTTACATTAAGCAGATTTTCATTTGATTTAACACATTTAATGACATTACAAACCATATTGCGAGAACGTCCAATTATTTAAGGTATATTTCTTTGTTTTGTACCCTTTTGATAAAGTCGAATATCTATAGAAATAATATTGCATCTAAAAGTAGAATTCTGAATTATAATAAATTATGAAATTTGACACATGTCATGTGCTTCTTTATCTTCATCCCAATGTTACCAGGTTTGAAATAGAAATAAAACTGAAATGGTAAAAGTCAAATCATTATCCCTGACAATCTGTTTAAAGTTCATAACCCATCAAAGACGATACATAAAATACAACAACCAATTGCTCATGCAGCAGTCAGACAGACTAGTATGCACTTGTACAGGGAATATTAATAGGAAAGAGTAATACAACAACAAGTATAAAAATGCAAATGTTTAACTAAAAAAAAGTGTAAAGAGTTCCGGCAACAATTTGCTCCATGTATTATTATTTTACTTTGTGTTTGAGTGAGTGTATGTTTATTTTCATACAAAACTGTGCAAAAAATGTTGACTCTGACAATGAGAACAAGAATGTTAAAACAGCAACAGCAACAACAACAATATCACTCCTGCCTGATTGTCTGACTCAATATAAAAATATTGCTTGTGATGTGCAGCAGCAACTAACTAGTGCAACACTTGACACGATGGATGGCAGTGTCAGCAACGCCTGTAGGCAGGCAATAATCACTCGTACAAAGCCAACCAGCCCTGCCATCCAGCCAACAAACAATCTGTTCTGTTCTGTGCTGTTTCTATTACTGAATTGTTGTGATGTTCTGAAATGTTTTTGCTTTTTTTCGTTTGTTTGTTGCTTCTAGGTATTGCTATTATTGTTGTATGTTTTCATTTCACATTTGTTCTTGTTGTTTTCATTCTTGTTACACACTCATACATTTATTTTTATTATTCATGGCATATTGTTAAATAACACACCCAATTTTTAAACTAGTATCTATATATTGCACTCATGCTTCATTTCGTATTTTTCACCGCTCCTTTATTTTCCCCAAAAACCATTCTTCAACCAGCCAGTCAGTCTGTCAGCCTATCCTTTTTTCATTTTTATTAACTTTACCTTAACCATTGGATATTGCCTTGATAGTCCTTGGATATTGTCGGTCATACTTGTACTTACATTGTCACCCTTTTTCATTGTCATCCCCTTAATCATTTATTCAGTTTGTCGTTTGTTCGTTTACTCATTATTGTGTTGCTTTCTTAACTGTTTCTTCACTATTTGCCTGCCAGTCTGGCTGCCGGTGTGACTGTCTGTCACTCATTTTACTCGGTAAGTTTTCCTTAATATAGGAATATGTACTATGTATTTTACTGTCTGCCTATTTTGTTATATTTCGTGTACGATATGGCATGTGGCTTTTTGCCTATAATATAATTTTCGAGCGGGGAACTGATTGGTTGCATCATTTTCTATTATAGCAGAAGTTATTTGTATTTAGTTGTTGCCTCACTTGTTGTGCCATTAACTAGACCATATGACTATAATTAAGGATTATAATGTTTTATATTTGTGTATAGTGTGTAGCATGCTTTTGGGTCGATACAGTGATAGAAATAAATTAGATAATTGTAAAATATGTACCTCAAATTTAAACTTTACAATGCAAAACCTGAAACTGTTTCTAAGTGTAAGCATAAGCAAATAAAAGAATTGGAGATCGTCTGTATTGCTGGTCACAATGACATCGCAGGAAAGGAGAAGGATAAATTGTGTGAAATAGGATACACCTTAGACAATGTCAACCAATACAACATTAAAACTTTCCAAGAGTTTTCTAAAATACATACATAATTTAATAAATGCTCAACTACAGAAGACAAAACAGAGATAACTGTTGGGTTAACTTGGATTCTACTAGGAAACCCAGAAATGTGTAAACCATCTGATGAACCACTCCTAAGAAAGCTGATCAGCATCATTAATAAAACTATGAAGAATTTCCATAGTCTTATCATTAATTGCAGTCCAAAACTAGTCATGTCTAAAGGCCCAACTATAATATGCATAAGCAAGCTTAAACAAATTGCAAAAGTTAACGAAAAGGCTGTCAAATGCATAACTAGTTCAGAGTTAACTTTCAGGTGGCTACAATGACTTTGAAACTTTGTGTCCACAGTTGCTCATTTATGTTTAAAAAAAATGTTTTTATTTTAACAAAAAGCCATTAAATGACTATATTTTATAAATATTATTATATTATTTTATAATTAAAAGAAAACTTCGTATCCGAAACGCATAATTTTTCCTTTTTTTTAATTTTTCGGCAAAAGTACTAAAATGTACAGCTGTGGCAGCACTAAATTATAAATAATAATAAACGTTTACATATGTTTTGTTAATTTTCGTATTGTGTTTGTAAAAATGGAGAAAAAACTTAAAAATTTAAATAATATAAAAATATTAAAGTTAGCGCTTGAAGGCCTGTGCACATTAAAAGAAATAAGTGAACTACACTGTAAAAGAAGAAGACACTCTTGTCCTGTCAGAGAAATAAACCACGACAGAGACATTTTTGTTAAAATAAAAAGGGCCCTTTTATTATAAAGGCACTTATTTTTTTCACATTTTCTATTAAATTTAAAATAAATGTATTTTCTTCTTTCTCCATTTTGTTAAAAACACAAACAAACAACAAACAGCTGATTCCGTACGGAATATGCGATCAGTTTCGCTTTTTGCTTAAGCAAATGACAGTTGAAAAACTTAACGAAAAGTTTCGTTAAGTACATTATAGTTTACCACATACAATTTATATGTATTCGCAGGGTTGCTTAAGCTAGCATATGCACATTATAGTTGGGCCTTAATTGTTGGCTACTGTATTGGCAGCAAACTGGCTGAAATATTATATGATATCGACTTTTGTATAAGATCATATGACGTAGAGGATTTAAAGATATCATCTTTCTCAGTCCTGTAGCCACAATTTTATTGAATTGGAAGACGAAAGTTTGCGATAGTTTTGAGGGTAATTTGCTTTATTAGTAGCTGTGGTTGCTTCTAACAATAACTCAATATAGTATACGTTCTGATTATGAATATGTAGTTTCAAAAAATATAGTAAATTTTTATATTATAAATTGATTAAGAAAAACTGGAAAAATAAAGTATATTCTTCTGTTTGTGGCTCTTTCTATGCCGTGTAATAATTTCGTAATAGTAATAATATCGAATTTGGTATTTAAATATTATATTTGAACTAGGAATGGACACTGTAAAAAAACATCGATGTTGCATCGATATTTCATAAAATACATCGATGTTTTTTATACATCGATTGTTTTTTTTTTAATTATTTGTTATTATATTTTCGAAAAATTTTAAATTTATTTTACATCTCCCAATACTTTGTTTCAATACTGTTTAGAAATAAAACTTTACCAAGTCTTTCACCACTCAATCTGTTTCTTTGTTGAGTCCGATGTTCGCACCATTGTAAGGTATTTAAAAGTGATCTTATAAAGCTTGGGCAACTATGATTTATAATCTTTTCAAATATCCAACGGATTTTCGTTCAGTCTTCCAACAGGAGTCCTCAACTAAACTTAAAGTTCATCAGACAATATATCTTCAGCCTTATTGCTTTTTCAATTTCTATGAACCAGTTTATAATGGCTAGTCCATAGCGAAAAAGTATCCTCACTTTTATCGGATTTTTCTGAGTCAGATTCAATATCTTTATTTTGCAAAAGAGTATTTTTTATTAATTCCTTGATCTTTGATACAGCATTAGCAACGGCTATTGCATCATTAAAGTGCATTTTTTTGAATCGAGTGTCTAAAATGTTAGATATGTATACACGTTTATATACCAATATACACATTCTGTATACAATTTGTCATTTCGATGCATCGAAAGAAAACATCGATGTTTTCCGATTGTTTAGGGGCAGAAAAAACATCGGATTATATCGATGTTTCGACACAATACATCGAGTGTTTTTAAAACATCGATGTTTTTTGTTCATCCCTAATATGAACTTGTAGCACTTGTCTTCTCAAATTTATATTTATCAAAGTAATACCAAAATTTAAGATCTGTACTTAAAATCATAACAATGATTGAAGGCTTTTAGTTGAAAATTTAAATTGTTTTTAGCTAAACTTTATAGTTTTAGTTAAACCATCTTTGCTTTAATGAATTTATTTACATTTGTTTCTCAAATACACGGTTTATTCTTGTTCTATTTTGTTTATTTTTGTTGAGTCTTCATAAAACGTTTGCAGTTTGAATTCTGTCTGTCTGTCTGTCTGGATTTTGTCGTTTTACTTTGTATGGTTGAGTTTGAGGTTAAATGGCATGATGGTTTGTTTGTAGTACATAGAACAACAACAACATTAGTAGCAGCAAAAGCTTTGTGAATGAAGAAGAATGCAGCACTCAAGTTGTTTAGTTGACATTTCTAAACATTCATGAGGTACGTTGTTGGTTTTTCTATTGTTGTTGTCGTTGTTGTTTTTATTATTCTAAATCGCAAGTGCTTTAGCAGAGATGGCAACTTACGAGTATACGTGTTAAACTTTCTTTATTTAGTCTTATTACTTAAATGTACATAATAAAATTAAATGAAATGCCTGTCTATGGCGTCTTATTCTTACCAGCATTTACTGTCAAATAGATTTTTTAAGCATAATATTATCTTAATATGTATTTATTTTTTCTATTCTATTTAAAATTGCCTTCTTATCTCAATGTATTTATTTGTGCACTTTAACAATTTAAGAAAATAAGACCACAACATTGTCTGTGACTTGTAAATTTTGTCAGAATCTTTAATAATATTTACATACATTGTATAAACATTAACAAAATACATTTGGATACCGAAAATCTATTACACTCCGTATTACGATCGCAAAATCTAAATTTAAAATGGCGAATACAGTTTCCCATAGAAATCTTAGGAACTCCATTGCAAGAATTTGGATAATCTAGCAGTTTCACTAACATGTGGTTGGAACTAGAGTCGTTCGTTTTGTAGAGACAGATCAAGTTTTGTAGAGACAGATCCCTCCCTATGGATATTACAATTTCGAATGTACCATGCGGTACCCGTTATTATCCTTAATAGTTTGCTGTTCCACTTAGCGAATGCCTTATTAGATTTATAACTTTCTTTGTATAGGACGGTGAACAAATAATCCAGAGCATTTGAGCTGACTTGGATTTTGTTTGTGCTATAAAGTGACACCTTAAATTGCACTGTTCGGATCTTTTGATATTTTTTATCTGTATGCTAGAACAACTATACCTTCTTAAGGTACGGTCACATTTGGTAAATATTTACTCAAAAAAGCGTAACCACTTGTTTTAGCAAAAATTTGTTTGACGTTGTTTACTCTTACAAGAGTTTTACAAGATCAAATAGCATCAAATAAATTAAAATTAAATATTTCTTGTGCTCTGGCCTAAATAAGAAAAACTTTTTTAAATAAATAAACGAGTTCAAATATAGATATGTTATTCAGCGGTTACGTCTTTTTCGGCAAATATTTGCCAAGTGTGATCGTACCTTTAGAGTGAATGTAACGTTGAAACATTTGGCAACATTGACTTTTATTTTCCATTTCTCCAATTCATTCATCAAAGACTAGATTTGTTTGAATGCAATCGTGGGATTTTTGTAAATGCTTACAAAAGCAGTATTTTACACAAAGTTACATTTGTGCGTCAGTGAGCTCGTGAGCAGTTTTATAATAAATATAGAAACGGTCACAGAATACTTTTCTTTGGTTGACCACCTAAATTTTATAGACCTGAGATCTCATATTTAGATCATGTATGAAATGATATGTATCATAGGAAATAACCTGATAAGTTTGTATCCGTCGTGACTGACTTTGTTAAATAATGCCGAGCAAAACTGTTAGCTCTCGAAGGTTTTTCGGATAAGTGATGTTATATTGTTCGATAATACTGTGTTTCCTATTGAAACCAAATTGATGATTAGGATCCGTTAACCCAATCGCTGCGACGGTTCCATATGGAACCACCCTAACCACCCTTAGCCTTTAGCGCTTTGAGCGATTAAAATGCAACACTGTAACATTCTGGTATTAATCCCATTTTTTTCTAACGGTAAATGAATGCCACAAAACATGTGTTTCTTTTGTTTGGTCATTCGAGTTACATATGCCGTTCTAAAAGCACACACAAAGTGATTAAAAAAATTCGATAAAAAATACCTTCGCAGCGATTGGGTTAATTATATTACACATTTCTCATCATCAATATTCTATATATTAGACTTTCAAGAAACAGCTCTTAAAACAATTTTAAGAATATTATTTTCAGTTATATTCTCCATTCTGAAGGCGTATAAAACTAATTCATATGCAATAGGCCATTATATCTATTATACAGATTTTCAGAGACTTTATCCTATATTCTTAGTACATAGGTTAAAATTTTTAGTTAGTTTCAAAGATTCCTTGTTCCCCTTAAAGCTGGCCATTGCGTTAAATAGCTGCAATTTGTACTTTAAAAAATTCTTAGCTAGGGACATTTCTTAACTTCATGATATAAATTAACGTATTGATACATAGGTAGATAACTCAATTATATCGGGAATCTTATTGAGATATGTGGGTAGTTTGGTGAATAGATATGACATTTAGGCCCATTTTCTCAATGTGTCGACAAACTGCCATTACTAAATGATAATATGTCCGTTAACAATTTTGGTTTTCTCAATATACCGACAGAAACATTATTTTCATTTGGCAATACCTCTCAAAATTTATGTGAAAATTGGGAACTCTGTCTTCAAGTGACAAGTTGTTGACATAAATCAGCTGTTTTCCAAATGTGAAAAAACAACAAAAAATAAAATCAAAAAACAAATATGTATTTTAAAAAATAAATAATATCCATGTCTGCCAGGTAGTTAGGTCTGGCATGATAAACTCTTTCAACATTCACTTGGAATTCATGTTCTTTGAGTTCATCCTCCATCAAATTAATGTTTATTCTTCCTCTATTAAAAATTTTTTCTAAAATCTATTAAATTTTTTTTTACAAAAACTCAAGGTATTGGCACATAAAAAATATGAACAGCAGTCAGCTGATTGAATTTACCTGCACAACAAATAAATAATCGGCAGATGAGGGCTGGTTAGTTTTGCGACAGAATAGAAGCAAATGAGACATTGAGAAACCCAAATTTCTTTAATCGGCAGTTTTTCGTTGGGAAAAAAATAATCGCCTAATGAAAAAACAGCCCTTAGTATGTTAGAAATAGTGTCTCAAAATGGGTGTCTCATAATTTATGTTTAGTAGTCGTAACACAAATCACGATTATCGCTGTCATGGAGGACAATATATCAAGGCTACCGTAACTAGAACTTTTGGTATATTTATACAAGTGCCTTGAATATAGTCTTGCTAGTATTCTTGTAGGTTTTGAGTTTTAAGTGCAATAGCTAATAACCCTCAAAGTCTTTTCTGAGTGAAATATTTTTCATGTACAAATTCTAAGTTTTACCCTAAGTTTACAGAAATTTTTATACTTTAGTCATAAATTGGCTAAGGCTCTTTGCATTTCATATACAAATTCTTAGCTAGTTCAGATGTGATTATTTTAAAACTATGTGACAAAAGGTAAGATGGCTTAAGTTACGAATATTATATTATAATGGCTACAAATATATGGGATAAATAACAATATTATCCCAGCATACCATTTTAGGAGCGCTCCGAAAAGGAGTCAGAAAAAGAGTCCAACAAAAGAGCACTTTCGGAGCGCTCCGAAAAAAGGAGTCAGAAAAGAGTCCAACTAAAGAGCATTTTCGGAGCGAAAGAAAAATTTGCTTGTTACTGTCGGCACGCAGTATGACTCAGAAATTCCACTTAATTATGTGTGTACCAAAGCGTTGTTCTCCTGCTATTTGTGCTTTGAACAAAAAAAACATAGCTGTACCACACAAGATTGATAAAAACAAGATTACACAGAGCCCAAGAAAAACCTCATAAAAGACTCTTTTCTGACATTATCTAAGAGATCTTTCTGACGGACCATTTTCGAATGTAATGACCCTCTTTTCTGAAGGTTTTCGGAGCAATTATGATTGTTTTTTGGGCTCATAAAGATCGTTAACGCTCCGAAAAAGGTGTCAGAAAAGACTCTTTTCGGACTCATATGGCTTGCTGGGATTGATATATTATATCCGAATTCCGGTTTTATTGAATTTTTAAAATCGAATTCAAAAAAATATCAAAAAGAAAATTGAAAATTTCGATCGCCATTTAAAGTCTACAACTCAGATTCTTCAGATTAGCTCCATACTGGATTTATAAAAAACATCGGAATATTGGAAACTGAAACAAAAAGTATATACACATATATACGTAGTATAGTATAATACTATAAAGCTTGGAAAAAAGTACTTAGAGGGATGAAATATTCATTGTTTATCCGAAATTTTAGTTATTGAAAATAGGCAAAATCGCATAAATATCTTATTAATATCGTTATCAGATTGAATTCAACACTAAGAATCCATAAAATTATCCGTATTTTAATAATCTTGTAAATATCGTTATTGAGATGAAATTCAACCTGAATGCATAAAAATCAGTGACCGTATTATATTGGTGGTTTGTATAAACGAACTTATTTATTATGATTATGATTCTAAATTAAGGGGCAGCAAAAACCGCTTCATATGTTAATCATTTGTTCTAAATATGGTAAATAAAGTATCCTGGCACATAGAATGGTCGAACGAAAGCACTTTTCATAGCACTGAGGAATTTTTGTTTTATTAAAAAATTCCTTTTAACGTTAAATTAATTGTCTTTAACAATTTTTAAATAAAAAAAAAATGGCTTCCAGTTGTTAGCCTTAAATGTACATCAGTGTGGCAGATCATCTCTATGAATCATTGCGTTTAGAGTATCTCTAAAATCTGAATAATTTTTGAAGTTTTATGACGAAATGTTAAAAATTTTCATTTAATGTGCAATAAACTTTCCCATCGCTGTGTTTGTTTGCATAAGATTGTCTATTCTGGTTCATTTTGTGGGTTAATATTTACTTAAGTTAATTAAAAGTTTTTATTTGTTCTTTTCCACCTGATGTCTAAAAAAAAGTTCTGTAAACTTTTTAAAAATTTTCATTTTTTGTTGTTTTACGTTACACTTGTTTGGTTTTTGTGTTCAAAAGACACAAACAAAACATATTCAAGTTAATTGTTACATATGAATGTAGTAAGTTTGTGGGCAATAGAATTTCTAAATTCTGAAAATTATATTTTAAGTGTTTTTAATAAAAAAAATGCTAATTTTTAGTTGTAAGATACCAACAGGAAAATTTTGTTTAACAAAGACTGTGAGTGAGACTGAAGTGCTCCTACGGGTTCAGAGTAATGTGTGAGATGTTTTCATACAATTTCGTCACTTAACCTTAAGTTGACACAGTTACTCTATTGTAGACTAATGTGTATACGAGCAGCAGAAGTTATATTTAAAAAATCCATTGCATCTGAATTTGAAAAAGTCTGTATAATGATTTTTATATCGAAGCGGTTTAAAAAAGGACTGTGACATATTATTAAGCATTTATTAGGATAACTGCACATAGAGAAAAAATATGCATAGTTGTACATGTTTACCACAACAATGTCAACATTTGTACAAGTTTTTCAACAATGTTATGGTCAATGTAATTATTTATATGATTGCGGTAACAAAAATATGGTTAAGTTACGATTTAAACGATTACTACGTATATATCCATCCATTTATCATAATTTGTTGCTTTTGATTATGATAGGGGTAGATTATACCAATAATCTTTCATCATAAAACTGATTACCATAAAAATTACATAGTTGCTATAATCATATATATGATTGTTATAATCATGTTAATGCCACCTTAACCATATCATGGTTGCAGAAATCATATAAATAATTACAGTGACCATAATATTTGAAAAAGACTGTTTAAAAATGTTGAAATAATTGTGGTAAACGTGCATAACTACGAGTATATTTTTTCTCTGCGTATGTAGGTAATTTCTAAAATTTTCCAAACTCGACTTTCATGCTTTCATTTTACAGTCACTTTGCTTTAATATTTATCTACACTATAATCATCTAACCATTTCTATGTGCCCCATGGCCAATCATACATTTGTAAGTTTTTCTTTTTACTTTTACAGCAAAAACTTTTTACTTTTTTATTTAAAAAGTTTAAATATTGTTTTATTACAACATTTTTGTATTCAATTAAAATCAATAGCTACATCTGAGATTATTTTTATTTCACGTCAGGGCATAAAAGAATATTATTTTCGGCAAAAAAAAAAAAATAAAATAACTTTGATTAACCTGTTTTCTTTGCGAATGGCAAAAGGGAAATTGTTTTCTGTGAGCAAAAGTTTTTCAAGCTCGTTATCTGAATTTAATTTTCAAAAGGTAAAATTTTCCTTTTTTCTGTAGTATTTTTGTTTTCTTTTTCCTGTCCAACTTTTTTTTTTGTTAATGCGCTGTTCTATTCTATACTGGGTATTTATTTACATTTGAAGAGATGCAATTTTCTTTACGATTTTTCCAAATATAGAAAATGAGTTTTTATGGGTTTTTGATTTTTTGTATAAATATTGTATGTATGACGAATACTGAATATATACTATGTAAATATGCTTATGTACGAGTCTAAAGTATGAGATTATTACGAGTATATTGAATAGATAGATGTACGAGTACGAATATGAATGAATTGTATGAAGGCATATTACAGAATGTTGGAAGTTTTATAACAAGATGCATATTTTCTTTTCTATATTCTTTAATACAAACTAAACGAAATTCTTGATAACAACAATTTGAATTCAAGCCAAAACTAGATGTATTTGCATAAAAGTATGTTTATTCAACGAAATTTGTAAAATGTTTAATATTAAAAAAAAACATACATGATCATCATGTGGAGAAGGGGAAAAGATTTTGGAAAATTCTTTTGAGAATAAGAACAAAAAAAAAACGATTTTCTTTTTCCCTGACTATTGAGACACATGTTAAGTTGCAGCAGCAAACTCATAACAACTGCATACCGCATATAGTGTACATTTACATGTATACGTACCATGAAGCCCTTGAAATACCTCATAAAAATAACAACTGGTTTCTCATCAATCTACTGTATGTCATTCGGAAAAGCTCAATTCAAACCCTCTTCATCTACTAGTGAAATGACTAGTAAATGGTGTCAGCTTGGAGGCAAAGGAAGGTTTTTGAGTCGACCTCATTGTTTCACATTTTTATTTTAGACTAATCGGCTCCAACTTACGATCTTTAAACTATTGATTTTTTTAATGACGTCTAACTTTAAAATAAAGCACTAACTAGTAACAACGGTAGCGTCATGTCTCATGAAAAGTTAGCCATTCCTACCTATAACACTGCAGGGTTTATTTCTACTTCTGCTTGAACTCTGTGTTAAAAATAAATATCAATTTGGTTGATTGTAAAGACACATACATTTCAAATATTTGATAAAAAAAATGCATTTCTTTATACTATTTTTATATGGTGTTTAATGTGGTGATGATTGTCTGTCTATTGCACTTTATATGTCGTTACCAATGAATGCTGCCGCTGCTGTTTGATTTTTGCTATTATTGATTTTTGAGTGATTTTTATTTGCTATTCTATTTAAATAAATACACTTATACACTTATCTTGTACTTACGAAGAACATACATATTTAATAACGCTTATTTGGTGATTAGATACTACAGTAATAAATCTTATTCTAAAATCCATTTGAACTTTTAAGAAATTAAGAGCTCAGAAGAAAAAGCTTCATTTGTTACAATCTTTGCGATTCCAAGTATTTGGCTTGAAAGATATTCAGCTGATCTGAATGTATTTAAACATGTCTTTATTAATGCTTAGTTATTGTTGAACTTATTTTAAGTATTTTATCTCCTGAAAAACGTAGGGCGGATATTCCGTAATAATATTAATAATGTTGATACCAAATGTTTGCCGCAAAGTTTATAATAAGAACTATGAAACGTTATCCCCAAAATTATTCGAATTCTAATAGCCTACCTTTACCCCTAAAATCCCGTTTCCGAAATTGTCTCAGAGCTAACAAAAAACGTTGCCTAAACAATAGCAAATATCGTTATCGTTAATGTAAACATTATTTTATAATAATAAATACGTCTTGTTCTAAATAATTATGTAAATGAGACACAATAGCCGCAGGTTTGTGAATAAACATACAATATTCACCCCTATCGTGAATAAAAATTCCACATGAAATTTGTTCCCTTTTATTTTTTTAACATTGAATTTTAATAGGAAAAATGTGAAAAGGGAACAAATTTCATGTGGAATTTTTATTCACGATAGGGGTGGTTGAGTTCTGCAAGCTTTAAATCGTCGCTATTCGAAAGACTCGGATATTGTAATAGGATCCCAATTGTGAACGAATAGATAGGGTTGTAGAAAAATCATCCTAGAATTTACGTGAGATTTAATTAGACTGCTCAATATGAATCGACAGATTGATTATCGACAGTAGAATTAAACTTTAGAAGCATTTCTGGCCTTGTTCTATTCAGAAAAAGAATTGCGAAAACGGGTATTTTACTGTGTTTATCGTTAAAATCACCTCAATTAGGAACATGTTGAAACTCAGTTCTTGGTATAATGATAATATATTTTCGATACTTATAGCTCCCCTTATTTCCCAAGAAGTATATATGTTTTCTGTATTTTTGTAATTTATATTCAGAGCTTTTTCAGAATGATACCGAAGCTAATATGGAATCAAAACACATTAACCGGCCTAATCCTCATCCTAGTATTAATTTCCAACATAATTTCATTATTTTAGAGCTTTTTTAGGTGCCCTGTAGATCATCTCTACATTGTAGACTTCTTTGTTTTGATCTGAAAAATTGTTACAATAAAATATTAGTCATAGGATTTAAATAATTACATTATAAAGTTTTGTCGCTTTTAAAATTCCGTAATCTATGTTTTTTGTTTGTAAAAGTTTCGGTATTTAAAAAAATGTACCCAAACCCCTATTTTTGCCTTAATCCAAAACCGAAAAGGAATATTCTATCAGAGTCAATTTTAATTATAGTTTATATTGTTCTTAAATTAATTAAAGAAATATTATATTATTCCAGGGGCCAAATTACCGCATTCGTGATCGAATGAGCTATCGTAACTAAAAATGATTTCGATATCGAAATTATGATAAAATGTAATAAATTTCTTGCTCGATATCGTATGCCATAATCTCAAATAAGAAAATTACGATCAATTTTACTCGATATCGAATGCGGTAATTTAGCCCCAGTATGTTACAGCGGCTGAAAACGTCAAAAAGACCATCCAAACCACAAGATTGGGAATAAACGCCTTATTTAAATACCAATCATTTTTATCCCTTAGCATTCTTTACGTATTATAATCGGTTGCTAATATAAAAAACAATGAACTATATACATTTTTAATTATGATTTAACAGTATGTATGTTTTATCATTAATCCTTTTTCCTCGCTTGTTTTATGAGAACATAGTTGACATTTCCGTTCCAAAAATAACTATGCCAGCCATACGTTTATAATTTAGCCAATTTAACAAAAAATCTACGATTTTATAGTCGCTAGCTCTTCTAATACATATTCAGTTTAATGTTGTTGTGTTTGTGTACAACAACAAAATCTCTATCAAATAAATTTCCAGCCACTTGAATTTTCATCATCATCATTCTGCATTGTTGAAATTCTACATCCACAAAAAAAAAAACCCCATCACACCTGAGTTGAGCAACACAAACGCCAACATTTTTACACAACAAACAGTGAGAGGTAGAGATAGAGAGTGTAAGTGTGTGAGATGGAGGTATAAATAGTAAAGCAGCAAGAGATAATCACATGAAAGGTGTGATGGCAATTGGGGGAACTGTGGAGGTCATTGAAAATGAGGTTTTCTTTCACCAAGTGTATCAACTTAAATGACAACTAAACTAAAAAAGAAATTAAAGAAATTGTTGCCAAAGTTTAGTCATCAGTCTATTTCCACTTCTATTACCGCTAGTACTGGCAGTGTGGTGGTGGTGGCGACACTTCCACAATTATTATTATTACTGGTACTGATGCTGGTAGTGAAGTGCAGCAGTTGCTGCTTGTGATGATGTTGACACACTGTTGCTGGTGCTACTAAACGTTCACAAATTCTTGAGAGCTCTGCTGCAATATGTTTTTATCCGAGAAAAGTGCTTGATTATAATTTAAAAGCAGAGGACAAACAAATTGTAAGCAAAGACCTACTGCATAAAAGGCAACTGGGGGAAGAAAGACGGTAAAAAGTTGTCATTATTTAAAATTCATTTAAACGTTGTTTTTTCCCCCTTGCAGTGTCTAATAAGAATAAAGTTTTTTTTTTCAAATAAGTTTGGTTTTAATGGTTAAAAAGTGCAAATTAACGTGAAAAATTGTCATTTATGGTTATTAGCGACGTTAAAGCGATAAAGCAACTAGAGAGAGAGAGAAAGAGAGTGAGAGGATAGCGCAAAAATGAGGGGAGTCAAGTTTGACTTAGTGGCAAATAGAGTTGTTGTTATTTTTCGTTTCTTTTTTTTTTTTTTTTTTGTTTGAAAATAAGAAGCAACATTTTTAACGTTTCAATGATTTTAATTTAATTAAAAAAAGTTATTCGCAAACTGCTAATATTGACATACAAAATGTAATCAGACATAAATCCAGAGGCAATTATTTTTCAATAATTTGTTTTATCTCTTGTTCTGTTTTACTCTGAGGTGGCAAAAAGTTTTTTATAGGACACATGTGTTGAATTAAAGCTCTGATTTTGTGTTTAAAAGCAATTCGTATACTCGTACATACATAGCAAATGTTTACATAACACCGAGGCTTGTTTTATAAGTTATAGGGGATTGCTAAACGAACTAGTTAATGCATTTGACAATTTTAACAGCAGTCCCTTGATCAGCCAGCCATATATACACTTTACTGCAATATTCGTTGATTTTGATACTTTTAAAAACATTTCGTTATAATCCAAAGACATTTTGTTCAGTTCTAGTTGGCGAATTATCTGGTAGTGGCTTAAATATTTTTGCTATTTCAACCAAAATTTGGTTTTCACAGCCTTCGTTCATCTTTATTGACCGACTATTATTGTTGTTTAAACCCGGTATTAGTTATAGAATATATTTAGTATATCTATGACTTTTTTCCAAAAACACTCCTTGAAATGTAATTTCTTAGAATTCCATTGTTAACATGAAAGTACATATTTGTCTTCTTTAAGTTAAATCGTTAAAAACTTTTCAAACATCCATCGCATAACTATTCATTTTTACATTTTACAAATATTTACTATTCTAAGGCAATAAATTGACTTTTTGGGGTTATTTTAGCCCTTTCAACATTTTTTACATTTTATGTTCGTTGTTTTTGTTTTTGTATTGTGTTTAATTAAACAATGCAATATCCTGTGTAGATATACATAGATATAAAATGCCTTTACAACGATGATATCGAATGCAACACTGTAATAATGCATTGTTCGCCATTTTGATTTTTATTTTATCTGCCGTTTTTTTTTTTTTTTTTGTTGGCTTTGTGTTCATTGACCAAATAGACCATTATTAATTGTTGCACAAAATCTGTGCAACACCAAAGCTGCATACATACAATAAATATGTATGTTTAAATGGAATGGTTGGAGTAGTAACTAAATAAATATTATCTATTAAACCAATCAACCACCTACTACAAAAATGCTGACACTTATAACAACATTATGAGCTTGTGCATTTACAAAGAGTGTTTCATTTTAAATTTGTTATTTTGATAATAAAACTAAGCATACAGAATGAAGCGTAAAAAACATTTAATTCTAAGAACCAAATATTCTTTAGAACGAATTAACAACCTAAACATAGTCCTGTTTCACACTCATCATAAAAGATAATTTTCTCTTTCCTTCTCATTGAAAAATACTTGACTTGACGATAGGAACTGATGAGTATGAAACAGGACATACAAATTACAATTATATTGAAATTATAATTAATATTCCAGTGATAATAGTGGCTTGTATAATCATCTATTTTCATTGTAACAAATCCTATTGGCCGTGGCACCGATAAAATAGAAGCGCTTCAATTGTTAAAAACAATTAAAAAAACGAAGTGAAACTGAACTCGTTTTCAATGCGACATAGATAATTTAAAGGCGTTCTAGAAAACGAGTGAAACTTTTATTCTACGATAAACCAAACTGAAAATTATATTTTACTTTTCAAATCATTTAAACACTTAAATTAGAACACAAACTTAATGTAAATTTTACTTCCAGGTGTACGTGTGGTATATGAACGAAATTTTGTTTTATTGAAAAGGTGTGGCATTATGCAGAGTAAAAAACTCTACCACAAAGATCCGGCCAAATTTTAAGGACGTCCTTGGTTACTTCACTTTTAGGACATCGGTGGATTTTGAATTACGCTGTGTTGATATACTAAAATATACTCGTATATATTATATAAATTAGTTTTGAATATCTTAAACTAATAACTGAAGTAGAAACCAGGTACTTGAAGCTCGGAAAAACATCTTGTTGGCTACAAAACGATTGATCAACCAGTATTAAATTACTCCGCTTCAATTACTCACTTCAATAAGTTTCTCGCGTATATGAATGTCATATTGCCACAGCAGTTCTTTTTTAAATATATCGGAGTCAGAAAAAATCTTAGCAGACAAGAGTAGATTATAAATGGCAACGTATTCACCATCATATTATACTGATGTTCAGTTTAACAAACCATTAGAAATATACAATTAAGATTTTAAACATTTCATCAAGTTAATTTTTTTTAATATTTAAGCAGTCTTCGAAATTCGAATTAAAAAAAAAACTACAAACAACACACGTTTTACAAATATTCACTTATTCATACATATCCAAAGAATAACATTTTTGTACAATAAATTAGTGTTAATTACTCGTATGTAAACACAGTATGACGTTCAAATAATAATGCACATATGTATACAAATATTCAATGTAAAGGACAAAATTGTTGACTAAAAAACGCAAAAAGTTTTGAGCTTTAACTGCATATATAAATATTATACATATATTACAAATATAAATTTCGAAACCTTCTTAATTTTTAATTTGAATTTAAAATTAATTTAATGTACATATATAGTTATAACGCTCACTGTAATTTCAAAGTAATTTTTAAGCACTACATATTTAGCCAGTGCAATATTCGGAAACAATGGCAACATTACTAAAAATAAAACAACGACAACAACACATTTTATACATAGTTATATACATACATATGCACATCCAAAATATACGTACGAGTATGTGTTTGATGAATCCACAAGGACACAACATCAGTGTATGTATACGTACTAGTGAGCAATTTTAAATTCATATAAAAATCACAACTGTTCTCAAGCTTAGATTTATTGAATGTGTATGTGTATGCGTGTGTCTTTGCACGTGATAGCCATTGCAAAACTTTTTTAAGATTCTTATAAATATTAATTAAAATAAGTAAAATATTAAACAAAAATGCAAAATATTCTCAAGAATGTACTTCTGCTTCGGATTTTTAATGAACTGATAATTAAATACCTACATCTGTTCAACATTTTGTCACTTCATGTGATGGTATTGTAGATAAAACAAATACTATATAGAAAAATTCATACATTAATAATAATAACGTTCAGAGAAAACATATTATCACAGCGAATAAAACGTAAATTTAATCAACAACATTCAAGATTCAAGGATGTACAGTGGGATAAAATCACAATTCAAAATCGCTATTCCGATTGAGATAAAATTTCACATTTACATACATATTTATCTGATTTCAAAGATTTTTATATATTGTGATCTTATTTCCGCATTTGAAAATTAAAATTTCATATTCTGTTTTTGTTTAATATAAGGCAGAATTTTCAACAGATTTTCGCCAAATTTAGTTTGTTGTTTAATCCACACTTAAACTTTAGGCGATATGTTTTAAAATCCCTGGGATTACAAAATGGTTATAGAAATCATAATGTATTATTATTTTTATCCGTAAGGTATTTTACCAGCCCCAAAAGTAATACATATTGACTGTATGGCTAAAATTGTTAAAAATCCCATTTTTGAGATTTTCGTTTAATTTTTTTTGGGAATTGCGAGTTTTTTTTCATTGTAATGATAATAAATAATGATAATAAATAAAGATTTGTTTACATATTTATGGAATCTCTAAACAACAAATTATGATAAATTTTAAAATATCGGGAACAAATTGACCCATATCCTTGTACACATTTTAACATTTTTGTACAAAATGTGACATTCCATCACAATAACTATAAATGGCACGCAATTAAAAATTTGCATGTAAAAGTGGCCTAATTTATAAGGTTTGTGAGATTAATTTCCATTCCTCTTTGGCTACGCCCATGTAAAATATCTGGATACGACCAATATCTTGAGGCAATTGTCATTTGCTGATTTATTAGGTATAATCGTCTTAAAACCTTGACAGTTTTACATATTACATACAAAAAGATACATATTGATAGCACCTAATATTTCGTCATGATTGTGGCATTTAGCCGCCTCATTGCGGTATTTGTTTTGCTAAAATGTGCCGTTGTAACTAATTAGATATTATGTGTGTGAAGATAATTTTAAATTTAACTAGCACAGACAAAAACCGCAATTTTTAGCCGAGCCCATTTTGCACTTAACAGAGCCCATTTTGCACTTAACAGAGCACTGTTATTCACTTAACAGCAATCATACTTAGAGGATTTTTGGCCATTGTGGAAATTTGGAGATGGGCTGGGGTATGACACTATATGGAAAAGTTGGTCCTATGGTCACTTTATACAACTGTAATAGTGGGATATCTGAGATAATTTTGGGATTCCAGATAATTTGAGTTTTATGCAAAAATAAATCTGGAGAGGATTTTTGGCCATTGTGGAAATTTGGAGATGGGCTGGGGTATGACACTATATGGAAAAGTTGGTCCTATGGTCACTTTATACAACTGTAATAGTGGGATATCTGAGATAATTTTGGGATTCCAGATAATTTGAGTTTTATGCAAAAATAAATCTGGAGAGGATTTTTGGCCATTGTGGAAATTTGGAGATGGGCTGGGGTATGACACTATATGGAAAAGTTGGTCCTATGGTCACTTTATACATAATAGTGGTTCAGGCGTTTAGCCGTCTATAGATCCCAAAATAATAATAATAAACATACATACATACATACATACAGACACACTTTTATATATGGTGAATTTCACGTCAAGTGACCCAATTTTAATAATCGATGTCTTCCGATTTGGATGAAATTAGCACCAAGTAGGCCCTCTAACTCCGGCACTTCTTCCTACTATCCAATAGTACTAGCCTTGGTGCAAATTGCATCCAAATCGATTTTAACATTGGGTCACTTGACGTGAAATTCACCATATATAGATTTATATGTTTAAAAAACTTTTTTATTTTATTTGTTTACTTTGCGCTACAAAACATGCATATAAACGCTTCATTATTTTGCTGGTAATTATATTCTAGACATCCTTCGCAAGGAGCTCTGTTACACTCGTAACATATAAATTTTGGTTGCGCAATTTTTACACCGCAATGGAAGCAAGTACTTTCAATATTATCTCAAATTATCTGGAATCCCAAAACTATTTCAGATATCCCACTATTACAGTTGTATAAAGTGACCATAGGACCAACTTTTCCATATAGTGTCATACCCCAGCCCATCTCCAAATTTCCACAATGGCCAAAAATCCTCTAAGTATGATTGCTGTTAAGTGAATAACAGTGCTCTGTTAAGTGCAAAATGGGCTCTGTTAAGTGCAAAATGGGCTCGGCTAAAAATTGCGGTTTTTGTCTGTGCTAGTTAAATTTAAATTTATCTTCACACACATTTAGATATTATAATCACCATTCTCAAAATACGTTGGTACTTGCTTTCATAACTTTTCTTCTCATATAGCATTGGCTTCATGAACAAATTATTTCGGATTGTGGAATTGGGTTAATGTACCTTCTTTTGGATCCTCGCTTTTAGCTGTCACTACAACGGCTAATTTTCATGCAACACATTTTCTCTAAGCAGAGCGTTGTTTTCAAAAGATAAGAGAGCAGTTCAATCTTAGAAAGGAAAAGGGGTTGATTGATCTAAAACCGTTTGCCTTAGTAAAAGTTGCTTTCCCTTTTTTAGGGAGAAAAATAATCTTATATGCTGTTTTTATGAAACATTAGGCAGGCAAGGCATGATGATTTAGCTTGAATACTGCACTAGAACATTTATGTTTTTCTGTAAATTTTAAATTAAATTCTTGTCTGTATGAAAATTGTACAATAAATATGTTGCTTGAAAAAAACCATATCAGAGCACCATTTATTTATTACAATCAATATATTCCTATTAGTAAATGAGGAAAATAAATTTTAATATAAATATTTAATGTTGACTTCTATAACTAATTCAATTTTATTTTATGAACACCATCTTATGTGTTTAGGTTGCGACCACGATAACTTTGTCCGTTTGGGAAAGTTATGAAACAAAATAAAGATTTGCTATAATTATAATAATATTGAAAAGTTTTGAATTTAACTTAAATTTTAGAAATTTTTAGAAAGAAAAATATTCCAGGAATATTACAAATAAAGAATTTAAGAAAAAATCTCATATGTGAAATTCCAGAAATACTTTTTTCCAGCTTAATTTGCAACATAAAATAAATCCTGAAGTGTAAACAAAGAACATCTGAAAAAGGAAACCTACAAAAACAAATATGTAACAGTTGTATTTGCCATTTTTCAACACATCGTTTTCCTGTTAAAACCCAATTTAGAGGTTTTCAGTATTTTAACTTTTTTTTGGAAAATTTTCCTTCTGCTTTCTTTAATGACTAATTAGCGATTTGTCAGTAACACTCTACCCGTATAAAATACAGGTAATATAAACGATACAAAAGCAATGTATGTATAAATGTGCTGTAAAAGTGTGAGTGTTTCAATGTTTTATTTTAAATGGTTTTGTGGGGAAAATTACACATGTTTGGAAATAAACGAAACAAGGATAATAAACAACTTCAACGCGAGTAACAACAATTATATACATCAACATCAAATTACAAAAAAAAATAAGAAAATAAAAAAAATTAAAAAAACAACAAGAACTATGAACATGATTTATTTCACGATTGCGAAAAAGTTAAAATGTTAATTTTACTTTTTTTTTGTAGACGAAAAAGGAAAGAAGGAAAAAGGATGTAGCAAAACTCTTAAATAAAGTTTTTCTTTTTATTTCGAATAAAGTAGAATTTCCAGGAAACACTATTGAGACAGCCATGAAATGTAGAAAATTTTATAATTAAAAATAAAATCTTTGAGGGCAATTAAAACAAAAAGGATATAATCGATTTTCTTCCTCTAATTTCAGTTGAAACATTGATTTTTGAAAACAATGGCAGAAAAAGGAATTTTTATTTAGGTTTTTTATTAAGCAATGGATAATCGAATTAGTAGAAGTTGTAACGATAGCCATACTATTTATGATAATTTAATTAAAATGCTCATGTTGTGAAATAAATATCTTTATCCTTATTAAATACTAATTACTTCATTAATTCACAAATCAACTATTAAACATTGTGTCATATTCTGTAGCATCTCATGTGATATAATCTATTTATGAATGAGATCTCAACTTGAGTAATGCTGCAAGGATTGTGCAGCCTTAAACTAACACATCAGACCAGACTTGCCATCTCAGAGGGAAGCAAAAATTGTATGTCAAGAAACGTTGTTGGTCAAACAAACCTTGTTGGTCAACTCAAAAACCTCTCATTGTCAATGTTTGCAGTCTTCCATGACCTTTCAATTCTGAGACAGACCGCCGACTTCAGAGTTTTGATAGATAATAACATATAGAGCACGCGATGACATGCTCCGTAGCATATACACGAACATCAGTACAGAAGTCCGCAATATTTTTTTTTTTTTTTTTTTTTTGCATATACTTTTTTATTGTATCTTCATTTGAAATGAACTAACAATAGGTATTCAAATCCTAAAACTAAAGTTAATTAAGATAAGTCCAGCCAATGCTAGACAAAATCTAGTTTTCAAATTCGATAGGATATAATGAGCAACTTGTATTTATTCATCTGAGAGCGGTGGTGTCCCTCCTTCTCAAACGGCTATGACCGGGATGTTGTAAGATGTCTCGAGCGAGGGGATTTGGATGAGTTGCCAGCTTACCCAAATAATGGGCCACGTGTTTAGTTATTTCCCATTTGACAAGTGGAACATCAAGATCGTTGTGTATGTTGTTGTTTTTAATATACCAAGGAGCAGTAGTTATCATTCGTAGAATTTTGTTTTGACGGCGTTGAATTTTCTCAATATTGGAGTTGGAGGCAGTGCCCCATAACTGGATACCATAGCACCAAATTGGCTTTAAGATTGAGTTGTAGAGTAGAAGCTTACAATCGAGCCGAAGGACGGAGTTTCTGCCGATGAGCCAATGAATTTGGGCTGCTTTCAGTTTCATTTGAGTCAGCTTAGCATCTATATGTGGTTTCCATGTGAGGCAATATGATAACTGAATTTACCACTAGTCCAACATACATTAGTATGGGTGTGATATCCATGTTGAGTCGTGGCTTCACATTATTTGGTTCTTCCTACAGCCCTTCTACATATACATACAATTGTTAAATTTTTTTTTTAAGAGAAGTAACACTCAGGCAATTAATATGCCTATATATAATTGCGTTACTTTCTTTGGAAAGGGGATAGATTGCGCTAACCAATTAAGCTACAGCACCCTCATTGTAGCCTTTGATGCAGTTGTTTGTCAGTTTGGAGTCGCTGAGTTGTACTTTCTTGACTCATATGAGTTTTCTTTTTTAAGCAATCACACCTAGACTATTGTTAGTACTTCAGCGAGTAAGATTTGGGTCATTCCGGAGCTAAAATTTAATTGCGCTTTATTAAATTATTACACTACGTTAACTTATTATAGAAGGAAATTTCATAAAAATTTATTTATTGTCTTAAATCATTTTAATATTGTTCTGTTCGATTGTATTAAGTTATTTTGTAATACAATGATTTACGAGCAAAGTTCAAAAAAAGAAATTGAATGCAAAACTTAACTGAACCTTGGAATACCAATAGATAAATAAATGAGTAAAAGGAAGTAATTATAACTAATATTTTATGTTATAAAAATAAATATATTTTTTAGGGACTCTAAGAAATTTAAAATAACAAGATCGCCACGTGATATTAAAAAAACGTAGGTACACCTGTAGTATTTATGTATAGTTTTCTAAGAGATAAAAACTCTGCGCTCTATTCTATATCTTTTTTGCAAAAGCCAAGTTAAAATACATACAAAAAAGTCATTATTAATAGCGTTTTCATTTACTATAATTTAATGGAGAATAAAGAAAAACAAATATTAATAATAGGTGGAAATAAAAACGAAGAAAAATTAGTTTTGCTCCATTCTTCACTCTACTTTTCTATACCATTTGTCATGGTTCATAAAGAATACATAGATATTTTATAGAAACAACACCAACAAAATAACTTAATTGAAAAAGCAACAGCTGTAGTTTCTCAATAAATAAAAAACACAGGCAACTAAAAAGCTGAAAACAGCGTTGTCAACTTTAAAATTTCAAAACGCACCAAAATGAAGAAAAAAACGGGCCATTTGAAAAGAATCGCACCAAGTTTAGATTTTCTTTTTTATTTAAAATGTTTATTGAATTAATTTTACATAAAAATTATAATATTTTTGTATTATAAATATAACATTAAAACAGTCTTCAACAGTTCAGTGTTTTTAGAAAAAAAAAAATAAAACTTAAAAATAAAAAATAAACTAAACAAATTTGTTTATATTCCTTTGTACTAGATATGTATGTAATTAATTTCTTCTTTTTTAACTTTTTAAAAAGAGGTCAAGGATAATAGTAAAAGTAATAATAGTAAAAACCTTCATTTTAATTAACGATTTAATAAGGATAAAATAAGTATTTAACCACTCAAAATTTAACTCACAATATGCTATTCGGAATTAATTAGTAAAAAAGGGCTGATTTCAGTACATATTTTTTAAGTATTTTTGTTTTCTATTTTAAGTACTTTTAGTACTTCGTTCACCCTATTAAAAAAATTTGTTAGGTCTTCACTGGGATTCTAACCCTGGTTGTTCGTCTACAGTTCAGTAGACCAATTCAGCTACACAAGAATATTTATTTTCATGTTTAAAATGTTAATTTTATTTTCAAAAAAAAAATTTTCATCCTATTCAACTTTACCAATAACCTTCATGTGACGAATTTTTGATTATCATACATTCGTATAATAAATGCTTTCAATGGGGTCCTTTTTCATTGTGTAGATTTCATGATAATGAATTATTAAAAAACTGCAATTAAAAATCAGTGAAAATAAAGATTTCATCACATTTTCGAAAAAAATTAAAAAAAAGCACAAAAATATAAAAAAGCGCACCGCGCACCAACTAAGAAATTTTTCGCACCAAAAATTTAAAAAAGCACCAAAAATGGTGTGAAACGCACCAAGTTGACAACGCTGGCTGAAAAGCTAAGAAACGAAGTTAATAAAAAATATTTTGTGATTTGAGGTTGTTGTTGCTGTTACTGTTGATACTACTTTCGTAGTTTAATCATTCATTGCTACCACCAACCACAATTGGCAAATGATTACGTGTAAATTTTGTTGTTGATTTTTTTAATTTTTGCAAATTGGCAAAATCCAACCAAGTTGAAAAATGATTAAAGTAAAAGAAACGTATTGTTATTATATTAACAGGGCTAAAACTGAGTAAATTCAATTCAAGTTTTCAAAAAATTCAGTTTACATATTTCATTTTAGCAATAATATTTTGTTTTCTTTGTTAACAAACAGCTAACATTATTTTTGTATGCAAATAAATACTTTTGACTATATCAAGGTTACATACATTTGCTAAAACATTATTTTCATGAAGAGTAACTATTCAAATGAAACTTTTTCTATGGATTTTGTTTTTGTTAAATGTATGTATGTATGTATGTACGTATGTATGTATGTATATAATTTATATAATCATGTGCTTTTTGGTTATTTTAATTTAGCAATTTTATTAATATTAGTTAAGGGCTTTTTTTATAAATAAAGCGTTGCTGATCATTTTTAACTGTTGCTTTGATAAGTTCATTAATAATTGGTGCATTTTACAGGTGTATGAATGTTTTTTATGCAAATCAAATTTCTTCTGAGAGTATCAGTTTTTAATACTATACTAAAATCAGTTAATTGAGATGTTTAGTAACACTAGCCTTTGACTAAAGATTTTGTTCTTAGCGATGTTATTAAAATTGTAATGAATGAAGAATATTTTAAATTAACTGATATACAACAATTTAGTAGTACTATATGTATATTTGGATTTTGACGAAAATTCAGAATAAGATTTAATAGAGTTTAAGTTAGGAAACGATAAAGATAATCACCGTTATTGTGTTTGGCGTTTTTTCGGCGAAAACTAGGCGTTTTTTTTTTAATGGTACCGTAATTGTCGAAAAACGCCAATGAGTAAAACAATTTTTTAATCTTTTACAAAAACCGCCATTAAAACGTTATTGTGTTTGGCGTATTCATCTGTCAAAAGTGCAAAAAATTGTCGTTAAAATATTTGTTCTCGACTTTAATTACGATTTGTGAATTTGCGCCAAAGCTACTAAAATTTATTAAAAAATAATTGAAATGGAAGGAAATAAAATGTAAGTATGCAAAAATATATTGAACTAGGCATGTTCCAGTGAAATAAAAGTAAATTAAGTTTAACTTTTTTACTTTTGTTTTCCTGCAGTAGCTTTCTGTATTTTCTGTAAGTGAATATTTATTTCACATTAAACTTGAAACTTTAGCAACAATCTGCTAATTTTACAGAAAATCAAAAATACATAAGAAGTAAACTTCAATAAAAACTTGATTTTGTTCTAATGTTATGTATGTCTGTCTTTTAGCGTAAAAATTACAACTGCAGCACAATTTGCCAAATTAGTTGAAAAAATGGAACAAAAGTCTTATTTGGCAAAAGGCTTTAATAAAAGTTTAAAGCCCATAAATATTAAAGAAGAGTGGAACGCGATTTCTGAAGATTTAAATTGTCTTGGTCCACCATCCCGTTCCGGAGAAGGTTGGTTGAAGGTGTGGAGCGATTTTAAATTTAAATTAAAAAAAAACTCGTTCACAGGTGGCGGACTTTTCAAAAAATTTAGTTTTTCTGCTGTGGAAGAAGCAGCAATTAATTTATTAGGCATGCGTATGGTTGTCCAACATAAAGACGCATTTGGATTTATTTATTTTTTTATTTATTTAATATTTTTTAATTTTTAAAAATATCTTTAATATTTTTTTATATATTCTTATTCACCAAAAAACTATATTTGAATTTTATTTTTGTTATTTATAAACATTTGATTGACAGTTCTTTAACAGGCTGTTTCATAATCATGTAGTTTAGCGTAATCTATTACATTATTATTCATTTACAAAATTTTGCTTGTCGAAAATTTTACACGGTAGCATGAGATTTAAAATTCGACAGCAACTACGACAGCTGTCGTTTTTCAACTACGCCAAACACAATAAGGGTGAATATCGTTAAAAAATCTCAATAAAATAAATAGAAAATTTCAAATATTTAACATGATGTGTTCAGAAAAAAAAACTAATAGGTACTTAGTTGTTATAATGACTTCCCCTCCTACGCAGTCAGAATGAGTTTTTGGAACTTCCGAAATCCTAGGAGATTATAACGAAAAGGGGTTAGATGTAATTATTTGTGTCGTCAATTAAGCGATGCTGGAACTGAGATCATTGCCTGTGTTTTTAGGAAAATCTGGTGGTATTATGCCGAAATCACGTAAATTGGGGTTTGTAAAAGAAAGTTAGCAATTTAATTGTGAAAATACAACTACGCTTGCCTATTCATTACATTGTATCACTAGAAGCGGTGGATAACAGCTATATTACATTTAATACATTTCCAAATGTAATTTTATACAATAGGTACAATAGGTATGTATGTAGTTGTACTTCTCTTCTTCTATGTTGCTAAATGCAAAAGGGCAGCGTTGTTAACTTGGTGCGTTTCGCACCATTTTTGGTATTTTTTTAAATTTTTGGTGCGAAAAAACTCTTTAGTTGGTGCGCTTTTTAATTTTTGGTGGCACCAAAGCAGTATGAGAAAAAATCTTTCTACAATAAAATACACCTGTTTGAGTACCATTTCATTCAACACTGCAAAATTTTTTTTTGTATTTCGGTGCGTTTTTTCATTTTTTCGAAAATGTGATGAAATCTTTAATTTTACTAATTTTTAATTTCAGTTTTTTAATACGATGAAAAAATGTATTTTAAATACGAATGTATAATAAATGAAATCAAATTCTTCAAAAATCTTTGTTTGAAAATCAAATTAGCATTTTGAACATGTAAATAAAAATTCTTGTATAACGTGATTGTTTGGTCTACTGAACTGTAGACGAACAACCAGGGTTAGAGTACCAGTGGAATCTTAACAAATTTTATTGGAAAAAATCAAATAAAAGTACTTTAACTGGAAAACAAAAATATATAAAAAAAAGTACCAAATACGTATGTACTGAAATTAGCTTTTTTACCAATTAGTACTTTAGTTCGAACTTCGAATATCATATTGTGAGTTAAATTTTGAGTGGTTAAAAAGCTTATTTTATCTTTATTAGCTCATTTATTAAAAAAAGGCTTTTACTATTATTACTATTACTAATAATCGTTGATAAAAAGTTTTTTATAGAATTTATGATATTAAAAAATTTCAAATTAATTCAATAAATATTTGAAACAAAAACGAAATTCTTAACTTGGTGCGTTTTTAAATTTCAAAGTTGACAACGCTGCAAAAGGGGCTTTGAATAAAAACATTGTTTGTTGAGGTTTAGCTTTTCTTTGATTTAATGTAGGTATATATGTAGGTATTCTAAGTTTAAAACACTTTATAGATCTGTAACCTATATTATCAGGCATGTGATGGAAATCGAAAACGAAAACGAATGAGTTTTAGAATTCAATTTGTTCGTAATATTTCTGTATTGAAAAACTTTTATCACATAAAATATAAAGATATTGTGCTACTAAAGAGAATCTTAAAAGAATAATTTTAAAAATTAGATTCGAAATGCAATAAAATGTACTTCCAAAACTCATTTGTTTTCGTTTTCGATTTCCATCACATGCCTGATTATGTTTATTATTAGAATAATTCATAAAGCGATCAATTATTAATGATGAAGGTTTTAGATTTTTATTGGAATGTAATTTCCAATTATTATGTAAAGGCTATCTGAAAAATGTTAAATGCCTATTTGTTTTGAATAAAAAGGCAACATGTACCACCTATTAGTTAATTGAGACTTTTTCAATTACTAAAAAGTCCGTTCGTTTGGTTTAGGGTCATTGTTTTCAATAAAAAAATTCTTTATCGATTTTGTTTTTAAAAGTTTAGATACTTCGCCAAATTTTTATCGTATTTTTCGACTAATCCGAAACCCAATAGGTATTTACATCATACACATTCATAAATTCCTCTCATATTTTTATTTTTCTCATAGAATTATATTTGGTTGAATTAAACTCAAGTTATAGATATATGTATTCCATTAGATAAGTTTAAAACAATAATCTTAATATGTTAATATTTTATCAAACCACATAACCAAATTGAAATATTCAAATCGATACAATGTTTTATTTAAAATTGCACCGGAAAATACACTTATTCTATTAATAAAATTTAATTTTTTTTTTATAAAACATTAAACAACCAGCCACCACAGGCTTTTACAACAATTCAATGAGGGAAGCAAAGTCGTTGATCAGTAGTGAGTGGGTAATAAAAAAAACAGAAAACAATGTAGTAATCAACTTGAAGCACATAAAATTTAAAAATATTTTCAAAATTGACCACCATACGCTTGCACACTTGTGTGATCTTAATATAGTATGTAGATGTGAACTATACATATAGGTACATATTCAAAATTAAAATGTGTCTACTCACTTCATGTGTTATATCCAATTCGTGTTTTGCATTGTCGTACAATGTTTCCAATTCTTCGAGTCTCTGTTCGAGACTGGATTTTTCCTCCAACAATGAGAGACCGTATTGGGCGGATTGAGCACGTTCACTGGTGGCCTGATCGAGTTCACGTGTCAAACGTTCAACTTCCATGTTTAGTTCCTCGAAGGATTTTGGTGTAGCGGCTAAACCGCTGACGCCGCCACCAGCACCTGATTCCAAAGACATGTTGTCAAAGACTGCTGCTGTTCGTTACAGCTAATGTTTGTTGTTTTTCCGTTTTTGCTTTTGTGTTGACAGGACTTGTGTCTCTGTGCGTTTGTGTTTTGAAACAATTTTGGAGTTTGTTTTATCGTGTTTGTTTTGGCGTAGATGGACAAGAACACAAAAATAAATAATACAGAATGTTGAAAGGGTAGTTTCTTTTTATCGGAATTTATTTTTATTCCTCTTTTTGTTAAAAAATTTTGTTGCTGATGGACGGGTTCAGAAATCAAAGGGAAGGATGGACTGATGTGGTGTTTCACAAAAAGATTTGTTTTTAATAAAATTTAAAATTTTTGTTAAACTTTTTTTTAGAAGTGGTGGCAACTTTTTATTTAAACTTTTCTGTATTGTGGGCGGAATAGTGATGTTTTTTTTAAATTTTCTTGGCTGTTTTTTTACTCGTTGTTATTATTGGAGGGTTTTTTTATACGATTAAATTTGTTAAAATTTCACTTTTTTAATAATGTTTCATTAAATATTTTTGCTTTTTGGACGTATTTTCTTTAAATTCTTGTTAATTGGATTGTTGTGTATTAATCATTTGTTTTTCTTTCTCATTACATCAATTTTTAGTAAAAAGAGATGAATTCTCTTTGGTGTTTTTCACACTCTCTCGTTTTTGTTTAATTAAGCGCTCTCTTCCGCTTATTCCTTTTGTTCTGCAAATCGGAATGATGGGGAAAAAATTAATTTTTCTTGTATCTTTTTTTACCCTTTCTTTTTGTAAAATTTTCTAATTCGAACGTATGCATTTAAATTGAAAATTAATTAAATAAAATTGCATTAAACCATCTAAACCTTTTTCTTAAACAATTGCAATGTAAATGTATTTCAAAGCCAATGTAGTTTTGTCTTGCTTGCGTAGTTAAAGCAAAAAAAAAAAAAACAAGAACAAGTCATAAAAAATTTAACTTTATTGAAGTAGCAGTTGTAGTGACATCACGATTTTCTCACAATTTTATTTCGTTTTTTGAATTTTTACACTACACTGATTTTTTTAACCAACACACTTTCTTTTTTTTTTATTTAGTTAATAATTTTCACACACACATTTTCGATTTACTGACTAATTTTCCACTACTATGTTTTTTGCAACCAAATTGTTATTTTCAAAGCATAACTAAAATTAAATACTGTCTAAAAATGTATATTTTTTACTGGCAAATTATTTCTTTTAAGAAATCTTGTTTTTTTTTCTTATTAAACGAAATAATTTAAGTTTTTTCCACACAGTCACGTCTCTTCTCTACGTGAGTGAGTGACGGAATGCGCACCAAAGCAGAAACAAAGGATGAAAAGACGAAAAAGACAACATTCATTCACTAGTGATGGAATTTATGATTTTGTATCAATTTGAGTGTTGGGAAAAAATTGGTACCAATGCGTTTCGGATATATAACACCAGGTTTAATATAAATCTAAGAAAAAAATACGATTTGAAGAATTATAAACATATAGGTTGTATAAAAACATGTATACATTATTTTTTTAATCAGAAGACTAAGTGTTATTGGTTCTTTAAAAGTATATTAATTAGCATATCAGTCATTATATTTTGTGACTGCGATGTTTCAAAATGACTCGTGTTGTAATGTCCAAAAAAACTCTAATTCATCGAAGCTGGACTTCGACATGAACCAAGATTGACCCACAGACACTATGTAAGACACTAATACAATACAACTACTGTCTGCTAATAGGAACCGTTTGCACGAAAACTTAAACTCAGTGATAGATGTATCAGTCAAAAATGTTTCCAAGGCAGTAGTGTCAGGTTGAAACTTACATTATCCTTAAAATAACAAAGTTAAAGTCCCTACAACATCGTTACCAAACTAACGTAATAATGCTAAAAATCTATATCAAAAATATTCATAAACTCAGTTACTTTTGTATACAGCACATAAATGTTATTTAAAAAAAAATTATTACAAACAAAACAAACCCAAAAAACTTTTTATAAAAGAGTAAATAAATTAATATTATTTCGAAATATTTATAAAACGAAGTGTGTTTCCAGCTTTAAGTGAAAAGGCCAAAAATAAAATATTAGATTTTCTTTGCAATTCCGAACCAAAATAATTCTGGTTGTTATAAAAACAATTAATGTACAACTATAAAAACGCACAAAAAAGGGTGCATGAACCATCACTATCTATAAACACATACAGCGTTGTTAAAAACTACACTACTAATTTTAATTAAATACTTTTTCTAGCAACACTGTTTGAAATTTAAATAAAAAATCTAAACTTGGCGCGTTTTTTTTCTCCATTTTAAAATTTCAAAGTTGACAACGCTGGATTTACCAAACGAAATAATAATTCCCATATTCTTTTTTTTTAAAGTTCGCTATATATACAACGAACCCGGTTTTCTAACGGCCACAGCCAACACACAACACAAACAACGACGACGACCGGTGGAAGAAAAAATAAGAGAGAGTGCCATAGGAAGAAAGAAGAAGAAGAAAAAGGGGCTAGGCGCAGCGTTACCGTTGATGCGACTAAAGTGGCAATTTGACCCTTTTACAGATGCCTTGCCACTTTTTGTGTACCTTTTTTTTGTTTTACTTGATACATATTAGTTTTTTTATTAATTTTTTTTATTATATGCATATGTAAACATACATCATATACAACATTTAAATGAAAAAAATACGATTTTTATTTTTGTTTTGTTTATTTTCCATCTTTTTAAAAGTGGTGCGTGCCCCTTTTTTTTAAGAAATCCCCTTTTTGTGCGACTTTCTCAAATTTGCCAACGGTAACGCTGGCTAGGCGGGAAAACAAATTTTTTTGCTCAGTATGAAAATATCGTGGTGAGTAAAAATCATGGTGAGTGTAAAAAATCGTGGTGAGTAAAAAAATCGCGGTGAGTATAAAAATTCGTGGTGAGCTTTTAGTAATTCACCACAAATTCCGTTATTCCAAATTTTTCAAGGTCATTGAAAATTTGTCATCCTAAAAGTAGGCAATGTGCTTTTTTTAAAGAAAGTTTCTACAGCATAACTTAAGGATGTCAAAAAATATTTGAGTCAACCTGTAGCCAAAAAATCAAACAAGGTGATCCAAGTAATATTATGCTTGTTAGCAGTGTTGTCAATTCCGAATTGCATATATTTTTACTATTAAGCCTAGTAATCTGTTCAAAATTTCAAGTGGAATGCTGTCAAAATACATGTTAAAAAAAAATCACATGAAATTTTCATGAAAAGATGTTGCAGATGTTCATTTTGTGAAAAACATATGAAATGTATCTGGCAATATTATTTTTTCACAGCGAAATAATTAAAGTGGCAATTGTTTCACGTGGAATTTTCAATAAAGGTGGCTATACACTACGTGTATTTGCTTATGTATTTTTAAGTTTACATCCCACATGTTTTTCTTTATGTCTGTCAAAATTGGTTATTTTACATAAGGGTTTTAATTTTTGGTCACCAACTTGTATGTACAATTACACGTGACATCGCCATGATTATTTACACATAAATTTCCATGTCGTTTCTTTGAAAAATGCGTTAAAGCCGCTGCAAAAATTTTTGGTGGCGTCACTAAAATGCCGGTGTCAAAAATATTGATTTAAGGTTTTTCGTCTTTTAATATACAATATGTGGAGCTTGTATCAAACATTTTTAAATAATTTATATCATTGTTATTAAATTAACAAAATGAGATAAAAAAAAATATTTAATTTATCACATGCAAATTATTCATACGGCCGGCTAATGATAGCGCAGATATTTAACCGTCGACAAATCTTTTCGCATGGCATATACATTTGAAAACATGTGTTTGAACATAAGAAAATAGAGCGTGTTCTAATCGAAAAAATTACATATGTATTTCCACATGTATTTTACACAAGCAAAGTTTATGAGGTCACCAACTATATGTTTTTATTCCATATGTAAAATTTGACATATACAATGTAAAAAACACGTAGTGTATAGTCCCCTTAACAGTTGACTGTCTTTCATCTAAAAGCTCTTCTGTCGCAACAATATCTATTACTTGTTGTGCTGCTGCACATGCGGCCAGTAATATTCATTTTTATTTAACGATTTCGATTCAAGACAGATTTTTAAATATTTTTAACTTTTATTTATTTTCGATTCAAATTCACAAAAAAGCAAAACATAATATGTGTTTTGTTTACAAAAGTACATTAGCTACACGTCAAATTTTCCGTATGAAATAATTAATGTTGCTCAACATTTTCCCAAATTTGAACAGAGTACTTTTTTAAAAAGTTAACCTGCCTTTCTTTACACATGCAAGTACTTGCATACAAGTGCCGTATACGTAT
This sequence comes from Bellardia pandia, assembly GCA_916048285.2. Taxonomy (NCBI): domain Eukaryota; kingdom Metazoa; phylum Arthropoda; class Insecta; order Diptera; family Calliphoridae; genus Bellardia; species Bellardia pandia. The sequence goes on from OU696530.1 coordinate 58,225,682, forward strand.
TATATACGAAAACTTATTCGAAAAACTCGACTAGCTCTGCAAGTGAAAAAATTTGAGTGTATTATTAAAAAATGTTAGTGTATTGAGTTTTTCGAACTGTTACTTGCATGTGTAACCCCGGGTAAAAAAATAAATTAATATTACATCTGGTACTAAAAACAAATTTTAGTTTATTTTTTATTTTTTATAAAAACACTGAATGAACTGTTGAAGACTGTTATTAATATTATATTTTTTATGTGAAATTTTTCAATAAACTTTTATTAAATAAGAAAGAAAATCTAAATTTGGTGCGATTTTTTTCGAATGGCGCGTTTTTTTCTCCATGTTGGTGCGTTTTGAAATTTCAAAGTTGACAACGCTGATTTAGCGGCTAAATTTAGTTTGATTTTATTTATCTTAGCTAAATTACTTACTAATTTTATATTCGTTATAAATAGCTTGAAAATAAAAAAATTAAAATTATATGAACATTTTAAAGAATAAATTTATTAACAGATGAAATTACAACGCTTGAACTAAAATGGCAAAAATTAACTTCATATGAGTGGGAAAATCAAAACTCAACCGTAGTTGAAAAATGAAAAGCCCCGTTCATCTTTTGTTAAGAAGATTTTATTTAGTTTTGTCATTTATGGCTAAATTCACAGTCTTTAGTTAGCTAATGGCAAACAAAGGCTAACTAATGATTCTTTATACATATAAGAGTATAGTCGATAAGCGCGACTATAATGCATGTTAAAGGTGTGTTCACATTATGTGTATTCGTCATGTGGACTGTCACTTTTTCGCATGTCAAATTTGTGCATATAGTCTGAACACCTTCAAACAATATCATGTGTTATTTCTATGTGTGCAATACACATTACATTTTTTATTTAGAACGAGTTCTATTTTCAAGTGACAAACCATCTGACATCAGCTGTTTTTATAACAAAAATTTTGTGGCGCCAAAAATTAATTGAAATTTTAATAAATATAATTTATAAATAGTAAAACAAAAATACAAAAAAAAAAACTATACAAATTTATTATTGAAAATGGAGGGAAAAATTGAAAAGTAGTTAACAAAAGTAAGTACACATGTATTTTTTATTGCAATTTTTATAGTTATTTTTATGTTGTTAAAGTATGACTGGTGCAAAGAAGCGGTTCTACAGTCGAAATGTGGCAAGAGAAGGAATACTTGTATAACCCGCGGAATAAGTTTTACCATATCAGCTGTTTTAAGATTTTTTTTTTTGATAGGTTATGTCAAATGTAATTGACATACCAACATTTGAACATGTAAATTATAAACCGTATGTGAAACTCAATTTTTGACATACACATGAAAACACATATGGATAGAAAAGTGACATTCCACATGACAAATACACACAATGTGAACACAGCTTAAGTGATTTTTAGAAGTGTTCTTATATAGGAGCTCTGACTAATATGGTGTTCACACGTGGATTTTTAATTGAAATTTTTTAATTAACGCCTAATTGAATTCAATTTTTCCATACAAAATTTCAATTAAGATAATTAATTGCTTCATAAGAGTGAGTTAATTGTTCTAATAATTGTTAAAATTAAATATACAACCCTGTGACAAGTAATAACTAAAATGACAGTTGATTCGCTTTTAAATTAATAATGAATATTTGTAGGCTGAAAAGGGAAAACGTCAACTAATTAAAACCGCCGGTGTTGTTTAAGAAATTAAAAAAATCTGTTATTTTTTTCTGCTGTTTTTTTCTTTCCAATACTTGGAAGAGAGTCCAAGTAGAGTAGGTAATGTAAAAAACGTTAACGTTTTGGGATGTTGACGTAAACGAGCGTTGACGTTTTCCCGAGTGCACTGTAATACTATGTTTCCACGGTCATGCTTCGCTCTCTATTCATGCTTCACACCCCAATCATGTGCGAAACAACTTGCTTCACCATACAAAATTTTAAGAGCGAATCAAGTAGATTCATATTGAATCTACTTGCGAAGCATGAAAAATTGCACTCTTCTCTAATTTTTATCGCAAGTTTATCTGCACTAGCTGTAAAAATTTAATATTATTGTAAACAAAGCAAATTATTTTCTTGTTGGAAGTAAAGAAAGTAAATACGTACGAATGTACGGTTTTTTTTTAATAAACTAACTAATATCCACTCACTTTTGTTTGTCCATTAAAAAAAATTATTTTCCACAAATTGTAAATTCCGTTTTTTATTCTGTTTGTTTATTAAAGACAACTGTCAAATCGAATCAAGTTTATTAGTCATGTAAACAGCATGGTTCATGAACAAGATTCAGAAGGCGAAGCAGGTGATTCAAGTCGTCGTGGAAACATAGTATAATTGTATTATTTTTTGTCAGCTGCTGTCAAACGCTAATTGAATTAGCAATATTGAGCATAGTGAACACTTTTTAATTAAAATAATTGACTCAATAAAAATACATGTCTGAGAACACCTAAAACACAAATATTTTTTAAGTGTATTTTTTCTTGTAAGAATCTTCTTTATGTTTGTTTTGATTCCGACTTTCTCCCATGTAAACATAATGCAGTGGTACTATACACAAAATAAAACATGTGATGGTACACTTTTTTACCCAAAAATACAACACTGCAAATGTTTATTGAATGTTTTTTTTTTGACATTTGCTTTGACAATTCGTTTTCTTTTTGTAAACAGCTGGCTCTCGATTTTTGTTTGTTTAAAATTTTTGTCTGTCGTAAAGAGAATTCAATCAAATAATTAACAATTAATTAAAACGTAATGAACTTAACAAGCAGTTAAAATGCAAAGAAATATAAACAATTATTGACAATTAAGCAATAGAGTTCTTAAATCAATTGAAAAAGGAAACTACAAACATTAATTACGTTTTTAAAGAAAAGTTGGCAGACTAGAGGGCAAAAAAGTGCATTCGTCGTTGTGCAGCCGAAAAACAGTAACAAAAAGGTGTGACTCCTCAAGGAGATTAAAAAGGAATTAAACATTGTTTATTGGAATTTGTTTAATACGTTTGCTTTGATTTTACTTTATGTGAATGCAATCATTTTGTTGTATGTTTTTAATTTGCAGACGTTTCATTTATAAATGGTTTGAAATATTACAGGTGCTTCTACACAAGCGGAACGAGTGGGTGTTAATAGTGACTAATATTTATTCTGTCTGCACGTTTTACTTGTGCCAGATTCAGTGACTGTTGCATTTCGAAGTTCCACAATGGAAATGAAAGAAGCTTTGGGTCATGAGTGCAGAGATGCTAAAAACTTGTTGGTCTATCAAATGCGTGACGATAAACCTTTGTCTTTGGGTGCTAATTATGAGAGTAAGTTCATTTAATTCATTACAAAGCTGCATCTTTTTAAATACACAAATTAATTTTTTGCGATTTTGTAGAATTTTTCCAAAAAAGTATTTGCAGTGGGGTTAATTGAGTTATTTTCAACTTGCTAAAATTAAATAAATAATTTAATAATAATTAAATTGTCTAAAATTAATATTAGACCATGTATAAAAGCATTCATGATGCGAAGAAGAAAACTTAAAACAAATAACTTTGTTAAGTCTTAATCCCAAAATTCTGATTTTAATGTGAATTTATACTGATAGCTTTCTATGAATCTCTTTAATAGTCGCAACTAATTGAAAAAATTGAAAAAATAAAAAGAACGATATTTTAAGTTTTGTATTTGTATTATTCAATTTTATTTCGACTGAAAAATTATAGTATTATAGTTATTTTTTGGTTTAAACAAAACAAGGTCCATGTTTGTGTTCTTCTAAAATATATATGGATCACATATCAGTATTCTGAAGAATTATTGGATCTAATTGTGTATGTAAATACAAACTATCCATATAAAATCATTTTATATTTGTCTAGAAAAAAACAGCAGTTTCGAAAGTATTCTTATATTGTTTGGGAGTTTTGTCTCCATGCCCAACTAGAAATGATTAATAAAAAATATTTATTAGTTTTCTGATAAGAATTATGTTCGTTCAAAGCCTTTTCTATCTCCAATAAGAAAATTCTATTAAACTAATCGCAGGCGATAATCTTATGAGATTCTAAAAATGTTTAAATGTTTATTGAGCTGGTTTTAAGGAAGTAGATAGGGTTTGGGTTTTCCTGGGCTTTTTTTAATCGGAAATTTACTAAAAAAAGAAAATCAAACATTACAAAGGATTATTTTGTACGTATAAGGTACGGTCACACATGGCAAATATTTACTCAAAAAAGGGTAACCACTTGCTTTAGCACACATTTGTTTGACGTTGTTTACTCTAACAAGAGTTTTGCGAGTTCAAACAGCATTAAATAAAATAAAACTATCACCCCTATTCGGAGTTTCGATTACGTCTCCGCATTCAGTTACGCTACGATCGAAAATTGGTATTCCAAAGAAAAACTGAATCGAAAGAACGAGAAGAAGACAACAATGTTTACAAAACCAATTTGTTACTATGAAATGTGGAATAGAAACAAAGAAATGACCAAGTTTGTTACTATTTTAATAAACAAAAGTCACAACAAACAATATAAAAAGGAAAATAAAAAAATTTGTGCGATTAATAAGGAGAAATAATAAAAATACAATAATACAAAAGACTTGTGAATTAATAATAATAAAAAGATAATCATTTTTGTTTGCAAAATATTTAAGTGCTAAGAATCCTGTCAAGCCGGTGGTGATATTTTTAATTTTTGTATTTGAAGGAGAAATGAAATGGAAGAGGAGAACAACGTGACTCAGAACACAGAGGTAAGGCTTGAAAAGAAAATACCTGAACTTCCTCCTTGGATCGTTTATGGTAGCCGCAAGTAATATCCTGTTTTGTTGACATTAAACTTGCCTGCTTTTCGTATTGCTCTGATGTCGTTGTTTTTGACCTGGAAAAATTAATAAATATATTGCTTTCCTGTTTGTAGTGTCAGTAATTCAAAACTCCTTCGTCCTACCATTACACATTTGTTTAACCATGTCCTTCGCTGCTGCATATCACCTCTTGATTGGCCGTACAACAAAAATTTATATAAATCACTTTTTAAACATTTTATATGTACTTACATTTTTATTTATTCATTTATTTGCAATATTAAGCCTTCTCGGCCAAAATAAAAATATATTACATAGTAATAAAAAAACTACCTGAAATTTTAATTAAATTAAACACTTTTTAAGTTTATAAAAAGAGTAATCGAAAAAATTCCGTTGCTAAAATATAAGCGTAGGAAAACGTAACTACGATCGTAATACAGAATACCTACAATCGAAAGAAACGGAATCGAAACTCTGAATACCAAATTTGCCAAACGGATATTTGTTGTGTCTTGTCCTAAATAAACGAAGATACGTCTTTTTCGGCAAATATTTGCCAAGTGTAACCGTAGCTTTAATTTAAATCTATATTATGAAATACAAATCGTGAATTTAACAATTACAAATAAAAAGAAAACGGTAGCAAATTATAAAATCGTTAATTAAAAAAAAATTAATTATTGTTTGTGTTTTAAAACATTATTCGCAAGTAGTATTAACTTATTAGAATTGAACTTTAATATCACGGATTGGAATCTCTATTCCCAAAACTTTATTAAGAACAAATAAACTTTTTATATTTTTTTCAATTAAAAACTAACAAACTGCTTTATAATTTAGTTTACACTGAGCAACGTTGGCCGGTTAAACCTATGTTAGTACAATCGAAACAAATTTTCGTAAATAAACGACAAATGACAAAATAGAAATAAAAATATTTATTTTAACAATTATAAGACGGAAAGTAAATCGATGATTTTCTTATTTTTTGTATTATCTAAAAACCAAATTATATTTTTCCAACTGCATAAGAGGTTTGTAATTTCCATATGTTTTAATTGTGACCCCATAAAGTGTATATATTCTGGATCGTTATGTTTTTTTCCAAAATTTGTTTTTATCTTTATCTTAAATATGATTCGGCACAGCTGTATTTTTATTATTTGTTTGTTAATCTTTATATTATTATATATAATCTATCTATATACATATGTATATAAAAGTGATTGTGTGTCTGTATGTATGTATGTTTATTATTATTAGTTTGGGATCTATAGACGGCTAAACGGCTGAACCGATTTGCTTGAAATTTTCACAGTATATTTCTGTATGTCTGGAAGGAGCTATAGGCTACTTTTTTTTTTTTTTTTGGAAATTTTAAGTGGGCGTGGTACCTCCCATACAAAGTTAATTTTAAAAATCAAATACTTAGGAAACTATAATATCTATGGTACTCAAATTTTGCATGAGCATTTCCATTGTTTGTTTAAATATTTGCGGAAAAAATGGGAGTAGTAGCGACAGGGGGCGTGACACCACCCATATGATGATAATTAAAAAAAAATCAAATATATGGTATACAATGGTACGGTTATTCTACCATCAATATTAATATTTAGGACAAGAATGGGCGGACTATCAATAGTGGGCGTGGCACCTCCCATTGAAATGATGACAAATTATATATAGGGAAAGCTATATCAGCTATCAATATTAATATTTAGGACACCAATGCGCTGACTAGCAACAATATTAAGTTAAAATTTGTATACATTTGAAACCCTTATATAAAAGTGAATATCTTCTATATATAAAAGTGAATGTGTGTTTGTTTGTTTGTATATTGTAAATCATAATAAGATAATGTAATAAGATTTAATTTAAAAGGAAAACTGTAGGTTTTAATAACTTAATAAATACCATATTTGCCGGACGATAAGACGCACCTTTTTACTCTGAAAATTTTACCTAAAATCAGGGTGAGTCTTATCGTCCGGCAAATACGGTATATTTGTTTAACTTTAAACTTTTTATTTCATTACGATACGGGTAGCGAAGCACACTGGGTTTTATCTAGTCTATATATATAAAATTGAATGTATGTATGTATGTAACGTATGGACTCCAAAACGGCTGAGCCGATTTTGATGAAATTTTTACAGCATGTTACTGTGACTCTGGAAGGAATAATAAGCTATATGAAGTTTTGATTGTACAAACGGGGGTGTCACCGCCCATATAACCCAAAAATTTAAATCGCCATATTTTGGGCATTTTTTGACTTATGTCGATGATATTTGGTACATATGGTATTAGCGTAATTAGGAATACGTACCAGGAGAAAAGTGGGTGGGACCACGCCCCTTTTTAGGAAAATTAAAAATCGTAATATAGTCTTAACTACTGGACCGATCGTCATTAAATTTTCACAATAGGATATTCTTAAGAAATAATAAATTCTTGACTACGTAAGTGGACAAAGGGGCATGGCCTCGCCCACTAAACTAAAGCATTGCAATAAATACATTAAAATTAAATAAATAAATGTTTGTAAATATATAAATACGTTTTATTTTATAACGAGGAGTGGGGGGGGGGGGGGGTAGCGAAGCACACCAGGTTTAGCTAGTAGTATATAAAAATTAATGTATGTATGTATGTAACGTATGGACTCCAAAACTGCTGAGCCGATTTTGATGAAATTTTCACAGCATGTTACTGCGACTCTTGAAAGAATAATAGGCTATATGAAGTTTTGATTGTACAAACGGGGGTGGCACTGCCCATATAACCTAAAAATTTAAATCACCATTTTTTTTGCATTTTTTGATGTACGTCAATGATATGTGGTACATATGGTATTGGCATAATTAGGAATACGTACCAGGAGAAAAGTGGGTGGGATCACGCCCCTTTTTAGGAAAATTAAAAATCGTAATACAGTCTTAACAACTGGACCGATCGTCATTAAATTTTCACAATAAGATATTCTTACGAAATAATAAATTCTTGACTATGTAAGTGGACAAAGGGGCATGGTCTCGCCCACTGAAATGCATCGCTCATATGACGCGCTTCAGTATTCTATTATTTTTTCATATGGAGAAGATGGATATCACTTTGAAATGCGTCAAATCAATCCAGCAACCCGTAAGGCCGTTAATTATCCTGTTGAGTTCTTAAATTCACTTGATGTGCCAGGCTTTCCACCACATGTGCTACAACTTAAAATTAGAGTGCCAATTATTTTACTGCGTAATACCGGTCACAAAATTGCGAAATAATTTAGTGAAGCTACTATTATAACAGGAAAATATAAAGGTACAGATGTAATTTTGCTACGCATTCCAATGCTACCAATAGATTTACCATTCGGTATTAAACAATATTTTCCTGTTCGGTTAGCGTTTGCGATGACTGTTAACAAAGCTCAAGGTTAATATCCCTTGAGTATGCTCCTGATGGGCAATCTAAACCTGAAGCATTGGAATTAAATAAATAAATGTTTGTAAATATATAAATACATTTTATTTTATTTTATAACGAGGGGGGGAAGTAGTGAATCCCACCGGGTTTAGCTAGCAATAACATATAAAATTTGTTTTTATTTAAAAAAAATAATTGAAAATTGTTTGCAATTTCCATGCTAGCAAATCTGACAGTATTAGTGGAAAATGCATTAATTAAAGCATTCATTAATTTTTTTTAGGGTTAACTTGAAAGTGTGTTGATCTATGTATGTACATAAATAGATCAACTAAGAATTAAAAAAAAAAAAAAAAAAAAAAACAGTTATAATCATATTCAGATTTCATTTAGCCAACAATTTTTTGTTAATCGCTTTAAGAGTATTTATTAAATGTGATATATATGTACATATGTGTAATATATATTTTAACTTAATACTTACAGAATATGTGTCATCACCTTTGTCACATCGCAAACCACCAAAATCTCCAAATGCTTTGTTGCCACCAACAGCATTAACACCGAAAAAATCACACTCACCGTCACGTCATTCCAGTAAGCAGTCGACTGGTCCTAGAGTGCGAAGTGCTTCTACAGGGCGTGATAAAAAGTCAGAACTGCAGGCACGCTACTGGGCGTTGCTATTTGGAAATCTGCAGCGGGCAGTCAATGAAATCTATCAGACAGTAGAATGTTATGAAAATATATCATCTTGTCAGGAGGCTATCTTAGTGTTAGAAAACTACGTACGAGATTTTAAGGCCTTGAGCGAATGGTTCAAGGTTTCTTGGGACTATGAATCGAGACCGCTGCAACAAAGACCCAATTCTTTGGCTTGGGAGGTACGCAAAAGTAATCCGGTGCCTCGAGTGCGAGCCAAGTCGTTATCAAGTCCCACGGTATCAGGAAAATCTAGCCCCTGTCCCTGTAACTCTGGCAAGAGCTCACCGTGTTTGGGAAATTTGGATCAACATTCTCCACGCAAAGGTTACCGAGTGAATGTGCGTGAATTGTTTGCTGCCACAAAGAGACATCAATTGGACAATCACAAAGACTTCGACCAACATGTACAGGAGCAACAGCCTGCACCTGTATCACCCAGAGTGGAGAATCTTGAGGAAGAGGAAACGTGTCATATGGTTTTGGAAAACCGCAGCCATCAATATGCTCAAACAGACTTGGAAGATGATCATTTAACTTTGGCTGGCATACGTGAGAAAATGCAAAGAGAAGAGGAAGAAAGAGAGGCACAATTCCAACAAGAAGAAGCACTAAAAAGACAACAAGAATTAGAGAAAGCGAGGTTGGAGGAAGAGCAAAAACAAAAGGAAGCTAAGGATCTGGCGGAGAAACAACTAAAACAGCAAGAAATTGCTAAGGAACCTACGGCCTTAGAAATGACTGTAAAAAAACTGGATGACATGGAAAATGCTTTTCTAACTAACAATACTAAGAAGGACCCTACGCCACCCGAAACCGTCTTAAAAAAGGTGCAATCTTTGGAAGAAAAGTTGACCAAAACTGAAAAAACTTCAGGGGAAGGAAATAAGAAGCCAGCGACATTGCCAACAACAGCCCAAAGTCCTTTAAAGTATTCCAGTGTTTTAAACAGGCCAGCAGCTCCGGCCAGCAGCAATACAAATACAGCAAAACCAACAACTGCAACAAATGCTTCTAATCCGAATCCTTTAAAACCAGTAGTAAACACCAAGGCCTCTACTTTAAGAGCTTCGGCTGGTAAGCCAAACAACACGGCAACAGCAGCTAAAATTGGCATTAATACCACATTAAAAAGATCAGCTACTACTGCAGCTCCAACTTCTCAAAAACCTCCATTTTCGGGTGGAAAAGCTTTGACCAGAAACAGTAGAAATTCTCTACCACCACGTTCAGTCAATAGCAAAACAGATAATTGTGGTCCCCCAACTAACGTTGCATCTCGTTTGTCTGCTCGATCGCGAACTATGATTGAAATAAATCAAAACGGAGGACCACAAAAGGCCGCAAATAACTTAAAGCGACAAAAATCTATAACTTCAAGATATCTTAACAACAACAACAATTTAACTTCCCATAAATCATCGAAAGATGATATTGGCAGCTCCACTTCAACACTTAAAGCAAGTAATGAAAAGATTACTTCCTCACGCTCCAGCATTAATCAGCACCAAACCACATCGGACAATCGTAAATCTGAACCCAAACAAATGCCCAGTAACAATAATGACAGCAATGACGGTTGGTTGACGGTGAAAAATAGAAGACGTTCCAGTATGCATTGGTCTTCTAGATTTAATCAGCCAACGGGTTACGCTAGCTTGCCCACTCTAGCCCTGCTGGATGAAAAGCAAAGCGATGAGGAGCAAGAAGCCAAATTAACATCCGATCACAAATGTAAACCGCAAACTAATGGCCATACCAGCAAATCATCTAAAGTGGTTAAACAAACGCAAAAAGTAGCGCCAGATAAATGCAATAAAACGTCTTCATCTTCAACAATGAGGCCAGAGATAAAGAATGCTAAAGCCAAAGTCAATTCCTTGCCAGCTCAAAAGAAACCCCCTGCTAATGCCGTGACAGCGCAAGCGAAAAAGGAATCTACTTCTCCCTTAATTGTAAGGAACACTCCTGCCATAGTCCCTAACAGACAAACCAACATAAAGCGTCAAAAATCCGATCTAACAGGACTCAAAATGACTTCACTTCACAAGGAATACATGCGTAGTGAAAAGTTGGCTTTACGTAAACAAAATAACAGCTTAAATGGTGCAGCTAAGTCGTCCGAATTATTAAATCACTATCATTTCGGTTCCGGCGACTGCTCCGATATAAATTCCTCTGCCGAAACCATAGTTGAAGCACAAAACAGTCTTTCGCCGGAATTAACGAACTCTGACATGGTTTGCTGCGATCACAACAAAATCGATATTAAAATACAAACCAATCGAGATTTCTCCAAGACTATAGGCGATCTCTATAAAAGCATCGCAACCAGAGCTGATAATTCACTTACCAACACATCAACATCAGGACCTGGTGCTCTTTCGAGTTGTGACGAAAACGATGAGTGCGACGAACATCAACGCCTACTTGTGGAGGAACAGGAATCATTGGAGAGACAGATTCGTGAGTTAGAATCTACAGAAATAGACGTTGACACGGAAACAGACGAAACTGACTGTGAAGTAGGTATTCTCGAAACAGATCGTGACGATGAAGAGGAGCATGGCTACCATGACAGCTTAGACACTTCCTCTGTGGTGTTTGTACCCATCAATGGCCAGGAAGATGATCCGAATCTCAGCCTGGAGACAAGATATCAGGCCTTGTTGTCAGAAATGTCTTGGGGTGAAAGGGAGGAAGCTCTGGCAACATTGCAAGCCTACGTGTCTCGTCACCCGGGCAGGGCACAAGAACTGCATCAGAAACTCTCGTCGCCTTCTAGGAGACGTTCATTGCAAGAGACTTTGAAAAAATATCAAGCGAAGCAGGCTCGAGCACAACAAAAGCGAGAAAATCTTAAGAAAGAAAAAGCAATAAAGATCCAACAGCTTTTGGCTCGGGTCGAAGATGTTAAAGCAGCCAAACGACAATTAATTGAAGACAAACGTTTAAAAATGGAGGGTAGACTGCAGCGTGCTGCCGAGAATCGAGAACTGTATTTAAGACAAATTATTGAAAAGGCTCACGATGAGGAGAAAAAACTCAAAGAAATTAATTTTATCAAAAACATAGAGGCGCAAAATAAAAGGTTGGATCTAATAGAGTCTTCAAAAGAAACCGAAGGACGTTTGCAGGATTTAGAACAGGAGAGACAAAAACGTTTAGAAGAAAAGGCAGCTAAAGAGGCTGCAGTTGAGAGACGCCGCCAGGAGCTGGAAAAAGAACGACAACGTAAATTGGAGAAAATGAATGAGACGCGACTGGAGAAGGAACAACGAATTGGTAAAATGCAAGAACAAAAAGAGAAGCAACGTCAAGCCCTGGCTCGCGAGAAGGCCAGAGATCGCGAAGAACGTTTGTTGGCATTGCAAGTGCAGCAGCAACAAACTACCGAAGAATTACAAAGAAAAATATTACAAAAACAGAAAGAGTCCGCCAGACGGCACGAAGAGAATATCGAACACATAAGGCAAAGGGCTCTAGAACTGACCATACCCTCTAGAAATGTCGAAGAAAATGGTTTAATACGCGCTGATGGTGATGAGCAACTAGCCGAAGATTGCGATCTCTCATCTACCGTTTCCGATGTGGGCAGTCGAGAACACACACGTGGATATAAAAAGAAAATGAAGAAACTTAAACAAAGAATGTCCCAAAGGTAAGCACATTCAAATAAAATTAAAATATAAAAAGAATTGTTGAATAATATATTTTATTTGCAGTGCCGAGGAATATATAAAAGAACTACAACCTGTTCCGCTGCACATGAAACGAGAGTCTCAAGTTCCCAAATATCTTAATTTAGTTAACAAAGGCGGTGGTTCCCAAGGCTTGGAACGTGCTCTGGGTCAACTATTGCGCACAATGGCCAAAGCTCAAGTTTTTGATTTTCAATGTTTCCTTTTAATGGATGGCTTGGGAACGATTTCATCCAATGTCATTACCAAAGGCATGCAAGACGATGCAGAAGTTTCCAAAAAGTTAGTTTCTATTTTTATTATTGTACATAAGTAATTACATACTTAGCATTAATTGTTTATCTTATTGCAGAGCTGTTGTACTTGCGGTGCAATTGTATCGTAATGCTTGTACATTATGTCCCCAAATAGCACGTCATGCCATCTTGGGAAATACTCTAATAGTTTTATTTGATGCTCTATTCCAAAGTTTACAGGTATGTTTATTTTAATTTTAGTTTAAGCTGAGATCCCACATATTGATATTGATTTTTGTACCATTACTACGCTTTAGTGCTGTACAAGTCAATCTGCATAATAATTAAAACCAAATCATTATTTAGCACAATATATTTCCAACTTTCCAATTGTATTTCAAAAGTTTCTAATTATATTTCAGAAATTTCGAATAGAAATACAAATGAAGTTTTCTGAAATACAAATGGAATCTGAAATACAGATTATATAGCCATTGTTACATTTGGGGAGGACCTACTTTTCTTCATTAGTTTTTTGTGCTAGTTGTAAAGTTTACTGCTAATGATTTCACTAGGAGTTTTACTTCTATTTATTGAGATCTATAGACATTTTATAAAAACTCGTCAGAATCTAATATCTTGAGAAGTTGTATTACAACCATATTAGAGTATTAAAAAATCTTATATTTTTAGACACTTTTTGAAACCTCAGTTAGTTAAAGAATGTCTAAATACATATTCCTATTAAAATACTTTGGGGTGCACCGATAGACTAGGCGATAGTGTGCCGGACTATTAGTCAGAGGGTTACGGGTTCGATTCCCGCCAAAAACTCTGGGTGTTTTCTGCAGATAAGACAAAAAGCTTCGCAGTTTGTGTTTGTTAAGTATTAAAAAAAAACTTTATTAATGAAAAAAACTCGTAATATACGTCGTAAATATATTCAAATTAGTTGGAACCAAAAGCAATATATCTTAATCAGCGTGAGATTTTCGATACCAAAATAAGAAAAATATTGTCGAAATTTGTAAAAAAAAGTTAGAAAAATTATTATAGACAAAAAAATTATTGTAGACAAAAATTAAAACTCTTTCATTCTTATTTCTAAAAAGCGGTTAACAGATTCAAAAAAAAAAAAAAAAAAAATCGGATTGCCGAATAATTTGAAAATATAAAATATTTGAAACTGCTCGGTTTTTCAAATGGAAAAACCTGCTAACCGGTATCCGATTTCGGATTTTAAATACTGTACGTCAGATCGACAAACAGAAACAAATTTTGAGCTACTACTAAACTCTTTACGACTATGAAAAGCTTGCATATTAACAGATATATATATATATATAGATGATATATTGGAAATATAAACGATATGTAACGCGAGGGGAACAATTATATGAAAATGTCCTTATTGAAAAATGTGTTAGTTGGCCTGTTCTGATTTATTTTGTAACTCATTTTGAAAGAAAATGCGCTCGAGTTTGTTTGCTTTTTACATTGTATTTCGAAAATGTTTGCTTTCGAATCGAAATAAACAAGTTTTTCTTAAATCAGAAAACTTACCATACGATCTAATCGTCTCGTATGTCTTAATGTTACGCAGTTCACCCATTCCACTGTATGTAAGTAACGGTTTGTTACAGTTCTCAAGGTCAAGCAAAGATACACTAAAAAGCATAAATTGCCTTTATGACTTTGTTGGTAGTGTTGGACTTATGACTATTCCAAATAAGTTTCGAGTCAAGAATAAATCATACCTAGGATTTATTCCTTAAATCATTTTAAAACTAAATGTACATATGTGCCTTTCAAAGATTAGACACTGAATCTTTGAAGCCTACATCTGGTAAGTGGTACAATAATAACTTTGGTCGGAATAATAGTAGTTTTGGGTTGTTCATAAACAAACTTGTGCGATTGCCCAACGAAATGATTTGCTGCATTTGAAAATAGCAGTTGAACGAACAGTTTGAAGTTGAAGAATTTGTTTTTTTTTTAATAAAGACCGATAATTGGGGGCACTATTGTCACAGACTCGTAAATGCGATTAAAATGTTGTAATTTTGGATAATGTTGTAAATGTTGTAAATTTGGATCTCCAGTTTATACATCTAAAAGGTGTCCCAACCAGAACGCAATTTTTAAATTTTAAATAAAACACAGTTTAAAAAAAATCGTGAAACACTATTATATCGTAAAGTAGACAGAATGAGGTTATGTATGGAACAAGATATCGTGCAGATGGCTGCCACGGCTTTGCTGACACACATGCGATCTTTTAATTAAATTTTCAATGACCTTTTTGCATAAATGCTGCGGTATTTCATTAATGCAGCGTCCAATTTCCTCTTTTAAGGTTTGAGTCGTCGTCGGCTTATTCGCGTAAACCATCGATTTCAAAAAACCCCAAAGAAAAAAATCTAAAGGTGTTAAATCGCACGATCTAGGCGGCCAATTCTGGTCTCCAAAACGTAAAATAACTAGACCGGCAAATGACTGATACAGCAATTGAATTGTGGCGCCGTCTTGTTGAAACCACATGCCCTCCACATTCATTTCTTGAATTCTAGGTAAGAAAAAACTGGTTATCATTTCACGATACCGAACACCATTGACTGTTTGCGCTTGACCTGCCTCATTTTCATAAAAAAGGTCCAATGATTCCTCCAGCCCAAAAACCACACCACACAGTGACACGTTGAGGATGCATTTGCTTCTCGTGAATCACTCGAGGATTTTCCTCACCCCAAATGCGACAATTCTGCCTATTGACAAAGCCATCAAGATGGAAATGGGCCTCGTCATTGAAGATGATTTTATCGGCAAAATCAGCATTTTCATGTTGTCTCTCCAATACCCAATTAACGAACTCCCTTCGCTGTCCATGGTCAGCTGGCTTCAGTTCCTGAGTCAATTGAACTTTGTATGCATGAAGATGCAAATCTTTCGTCAAAATTCGCTGCATATTTGGATTTGGTGGTTCGAAATTTGCTGTAATTATCACTTTTCATTTATTTTACATGTTGCCTCCTTTTTCTTCAGTTTTCTTTCGTATTCATGCCAAGACTTCGTCTCGAAAAAATGTCGACGAAAGTAGACAACAAACACAATAAAAATGTATTCAGGTTTTCGAGACGAAGTTTTGTCATGAATACGAAAAAACTGAAGAAAAAGGAGGCAACATGTAAAATAAATGAAAAGTGATAATTACAGCAAATTTCGAACCACCGGTAATACTGGTTAAAGGATTGATGTTTGACTGTAGGCTAGCGGGCACCGCAGTGGTGCAGAGGGTAAGAACGTAACGAATTCTGATGAGAGAAAGTGGTGTTTCTCGAAACATATGTAAATTCAACCAACAACCCAGGTTCGAATCCTAAGCCAAGAAAAATTATCAATAAATTTTTATAATAATTTTCATGTAACAATTACTACCTAAAAATAAATAATAATTTAATGAAAAAATTAAATTTAATGAACTCGAGCCGAAATAAAAGAAATATCAATGATTTAAAATTAACAGTTCAAATAAAAATAAAGGTTTTCTCTAATAACAAACGACAGAGACAGAGAACAAAATTAAAAAGGCATACGTCAGATAGCCGTACGTTATCTTTCTAGGGTTAAATATGTTAAAAAAACTTATATTCGGTTAAGTTTTTAGTAATATTGAAAATAGATTCTTTGTAGTACTTAAACTCGGAATGAATAAAACAATTTGTTTTGAAAACAAAAAAACAAACAAAGGCACTCCATCTAATATCTTTTAGTCACAACGATACAATTTTTACATTATTTTTTAATATTTTCAGTGTAAAGATGTTAGAAAAATTTTAGAATTGTCATAAATAAAATAACAAAACAAAATTTCATCACAAAACTATTTATTGGCACCTACCTACTTTAAACACATAAAGATTTAAATTAAATTTTATTCATTCATTGTATAAAGACATTTTTTGATTCATCACTTTATGATGCGTAAGCAGCCAAGAGTAGTGTTTAATTTATTGCTCCAACGCCATTTATGTCAGCGAAGGCGCCACTTGATAAAAATCCACAACCACACACACACATACCTACTCGTACGTACCACATTGCCACATACACTCAAATGTACTAGTTAGTGACATATCATGCGAAAATACGGATCAGCTAAGACCAAGAAGGTGGGGAAGGCACAAGCATTAAGCAAGCATTAAGCCTATCGCCAGTTTCAAATTCAATAAGAACAAAAAAAAAAAAAAAAAAAATTAAACAGAATTTTTTAATAGCAACCTAATAAATGTCGAAAACTTTTAAATTCAAATAAATAATACCTACATACGACATAGAAGAAGTGGGATGAGAGTATTTGTAATGTCCTATAGTTGAATTGACAGACGAGCCGAATGAGAATAATATTACAAAAACAAAAAAGATGTCCGTCCATACCCACACACACAACTTCAAAAGAATTTAATAACTTGTTAAATAAAGAAATTTGAAAAAAGCTTAAATTTCAATCCGTCTCCTAGGAGTAGCGAAAATTGTTTTGTGTGAACTCATCTGAAGACATCTTTCACCAAGTTGAATTCTCGATTCCATTGGCACTTGAGTGTCTACACTGTCGCGAAAGAAAAATACACAAACGACCAAACAACAACAACGACGACGACAGCAACAATAGGAAACAGTAAAATTTACAATCACTTTCAAAACTATTCTTAAAGGTAATAAATTCTTTAGCTGCTTTATTTCCTTCTATCCCTTTGCTACTTTTTCGTTATTGCCCTATTCTGTGCAATTCATTCACATTTGGTGAGTTTGTGTTATTTTTTAGGAGAAGTATACCTACCGTTAGTATTAGTAAGGATAATAAGGTATGCGAAGTTATTGATTGGCCCTTAATTTAAATACATATGTATGTAATTCAAACGTAACCCTAAAAAGTCCAAACTAATTATGTACATGAATTATGCCGACCATCTTCAGGTATATTCATATATGTCGGGCTATAACTTTTCATTATATGTTTAGTATAGAAACACAAGCTTGAAACTTACCCATAGGAGTCAGATGTAACCTTAGTTCTGTGTGACCAGTTAACATATTGACTAACCTTCTAAGTGTTGGTCTATTAAGGTTTAAAATCTCTTTCGTCTTCTCTTGATTTGGGTTTCTCCATAGAGTGTCGTTCTTTTTGTATTCTTAATAATGTACTTTATTTTTCATACTCTGTTTGAAAATAATGGTGCCTATTATGAGTAAAATTCGATTTTAGACTGTGGTCGAAAATGCTTACCGAACGAATTTTCATTCGATGAAAAAACGCTATTGTGAAAATCACTCTTTTTAGGTTATTCACAATAGTACATTTATATCAGCTGGCGCCATATTTGTTTACAAATTCTTAAAAAATAAATTGAATTTGAAATGACCACCACGTAATTATGGTTTAATGATTCGTCTGATGAATGGAATTAAGCTTCTGTGTAATGCCCTCCCATTTTTGGCTGCCTGAACTTTAGAGCAAATACATTTTGCCAACACTGGATTTTCTTCCATGAGAGAAACGAGCTTCTCCAATGGCTGTTTTCTACTTACGACCTGCAGGATATTAACAAAAGTAATTTACAAGCAGTATTTGGTTGACCAAAACAAAAAAAACTAATTCTTACATTTTAAATAAATTTCGCACAGTTTTATACAGTGTCGACAGCAAATTTGTGTTCGATAAAAAATTCGTTGAACAACGAAATTTTCGACAGTGATGCCAACTCATAATACAAATTTTATATTCGATAGTCGACTTTCGATAGCCAGTGAATATCGATTGGCGAATGCAGCTCATGATAGGGGCCATAGTGTTATACTGAGAGTATAGAGAGTACTGTTGTGCACAGGATTTTCTATGTAAAGTCAATATTTTTATAGAAAAAACTTTAGCTATAGTAGAATATTAGTCTGATTGTAAAGGAATTTGAAATTGTTCTGTTAGTCCCAATTTACACGAAGCAATTTGTCGAAAATTGAATTTTGCTCATAATAGATACCTATATTTCTGTTTAGCAGTATTTTCTATAAAAAATGTTCAGTATAACAGTATTTTCTATAGCCAGATCATAACCTTGCTCGGATTGTTTTTTAGTTTAAAGAGTATAGAAAAGGCTAGAACTATTGCCTGTTAGATTGCAAAGAGAAATTTCTTTATAGTATTTTTTGCCATTAAAAGAGAGTGTTAACTGTTAGATAATTAACTTTACAATGCATTACTTATTTGAGTGACCAACAATGGGGTATACTTCCCCAATTAAGGTCTGTATTTTTTGTGCTTGAATGAAAAAGTCACAAAAAGTCATCTATTTCATGGTTGCTGCTTCTTAAGAACGAACATTTGTTGGATGCTGGATGGCGCTGACAATGACTGGCCATTTTAGTTCTTCGTATTTTTTTGTTTTTGTTGTTGCTCTTTTTAAATTCTTCGTTGGTGTTTCATGGTTTCTTATTGTTGTTTTTGTCATCGTCCGTAATACACACTTCAAACAGTTTAATTTAGAGGGCTCAAAAAAGTCGAAGTTTATTTCGTTTTGTTGTCTCTCTGTTAAAGATTTGGCTTTTAACTTTGGCATTCTGATGCTGATGTTGTTCTTTTTTTTTTACATACCAACAGACTATCAACTGCAAACAACGACGACATTTATCGCAGTCGTCGTGTAATATAAGAAGAGTTGCGTAAGTAAACTGGCGCCATCAGTGACACTTTTATTGTGCGTTAATTTGTTCAGCGGCAAAACAATTATTTCTAAATTAAATTCTCCCAAATGAAACAAACACATAAAGTAAATATATACATATGTACTTACATAAACACATGCATATGTAACTAACATGTATGCATGACAAAGAGTTTTAAAACAATAGAAAAACGCATTATTTTGATTTCATTTATTTGTGTATTTCAGGAAAATTATTCTCGTTTTAGTTTGATATACGCATTTCTTTTAAAGTATCTACATTCTATTTTCTTCCAAGCAAAACGACAGTTAGATAGGATTGTGTTTTTTTTTTAAGAATAACTTCAAAGCCTCCAACCAGGATAATAGAAATATGTGAAATATCTAGTGTATGCTCATGCCAACTATTTAAAACGTTTGTAGTCAATTATTGTTAAGTGGATATCATCTTCAGGTCCAAAACTAGTTATTATAGTTACTATTGCAAATTCTTGAGAAATTTGTTCAATTTCCTTTTCTTTGAACTGTATACTTTTCATGTAGATCTGTGTCGTCTCTTCAGAATACAGTTACTACAAAGTTATATGTATCACAAATGACTCGAAAAAGTCTTCTACTACTAATTAGTTAGATAATTAAAGATACATAGAAACAAGTCTATCCGTGATGGACGGGACCAGAAGCATTACGGATAATCGATTTTCACGGTTAATCGAATTACAATTTTTATTATACAGTTTTTAAATATTAAGAATTATTATTTTTTATTTGAACTGTTAATTTTAAATCTTTTATATTTCTTTATTTAGGCTCGAGTTCATTAAATTTAATTTACATTAAATTATTTTTTACTGAAGGTAGGAATTGTTACATAAAAATTATTATTACAATTTATTGTTTATTTTCTTGGCTTAGGATTCGAACCTGGGTTGTTGGTTGAATTTACATGATAATTACAGCAAATTTCGAACCACCAGTAATACTGGTTAAAGGATTGATGTTTGACTGTGGGCTAGCGGGCGCCGCAGTGGTGCAGAGGGTCAGAACGTAAAGAATTCTGATGAGAGAAAGTGGTGTAAACATATGTAAATTCAACCAAGTGATGGTGTACTACGTACATATTTAAAGTAAAAAAATTAATTCTTCTTAAAACTTCGTATTTTTGAGCTAGCATTTTAAAACTCACATTCTTTTTGAATGCTCGTTAATTATTTTCCTCCTTATTCAAAAACGATTATTAAATTTAACAAAGGTTTATTAAGGGAAATTTGATATGGAAATCTGTCATAATAAACGTTTGTTAAATTTAATAATCGTTTTTGAATAAGGGGGTTTAACTTTATCTTCAATATCACTTTTAAATGCTTCTGACTCATCGTATGCAAACAAGGGAATACCCCGTTTTTATGTTTATTATATTGTATGTAAGAATTTGAAGTTAATTAAAAAAATTCTGCCATCACGGATAATAGAGGTAATCACGGTTAATCGAAGCAAACAATTTGAATACATTGCAAACAAACAACAATAGACTGATATTTTTCCATCACGGATAATCGAGGCCCGACTGTAGAAACAATTTTTTCTATTCAAATTCAATGTTAAAACAATAAAAAGGGAAAAAACTCCCGCGGATTTTTTATTCATGATTGGACCGCATATAAAGTGCGTACAATTTCGAAATAAAACAAGTATGAAAGTATATTCGGACAAGCCCAACCATATAATAGCCTACACTTAGTAGGGTATTCTGTATAAAACAGTTTTTCAGAAATGAGCGCTAAATGGAAACTATGACCTATTATGGACCGATCAGTCAAAAATTTAGTGCCATGACTTTTGTGAATATAAATATTATGTATTTTATACTTTATTTAGATATAAATAATTGGGAGGTTAAAGTGAATTACGGAGTGGGTCTTATATGGGAGTTTCGACTAATTATGGACCATTATAAAATTAGGTGCTATGATTTGTGTATATATGAAACTTATTTGTATTCAATATTATTTGGCTACCAACATTTTTAAATGAGTTAGTTATGCTTTTTAAAATGATTTTCGAAATCACAAAATTACAATATGTATTTGTAAATGTGATTCGGCTTTATTTATCACTCATTTGTGTTGAAATTTGTTTAGATACTTGCATAATTTAAATATTTATGGCCAGTAAACCCCTTCTCCTAGGGAGGACACTTGTATGAGGACCAGGTGTAACAATGGACTGATTTCCATCAGATTCCTCCTCGAAATATCTTTGAAATTGCCACCTGTATTCTGCGCACAAGCTTTACATGGATGGATGGACAGACGGACGAACGAACGAACATCATTAGAAGCCCGATTATCGTTCAAAACAATGAAATGTTGTTTTGTCTTGACTACAACACAACATGCATTTTTCATAGGATTAAGCCAATAAATGTTGTAAATTGTAAATCGTAATCGCAGTTTACAACATACAACATGAAATAAATTACGCTACAATATTTTATGACGATCGCCCCATAATACGTATCTTTATTTGATAGCACTCATGTAATGGTTACGCTTTTTTGAGTAAATATTTGCCAAGTGTGACCGTACGAACATCATACTTTATATACAATTGAAGGTCTTTATATAGTTCTAGTTTAGCTGCAAACGTGGTTCTTTATATATGTACATAGTCTTAATTTAACTGAAAACATTGTCTTGCATTAGTTTCAATTATAGTCTTAGCTTTAACTTGAAACGTAGTCTTATTTAAATTTCAATTGAAGGCCTTTTTATACGTAGTTTTAATTTAGCTTGAAACGTAATATTGCGTTAGTTTCGTTTGAAGGCCAGTTTAATTTAGTTTAGCTTGAAACATAGTTTCTTACATAGTCTTAGTTTAGTTTGAAATGTAGTCTATTGTAACGTTCTTTATTTAGTCTTTAGCTGAAATTGCTGACTTTTAAATGATATTAAGCTTGAAACGTAGTCCTATTTTAGCGTTAATTGAAGGCCTTTATGTAGTTAATTTATTTGAATTTGAAGACCTTCATATAGTCTTAGTTAAGCTTGATACGTAGTCTCTTACGTAGTCTTTAGCTTGTAACGTAATCGTATTTTAGCAGCAATTGAAGTTCTTTATTTAGTTTTGATTTGGCTGCAATTGATGACTTTGGTATTAGTTTACCTTGAATCGTAGCTCTTTATGTAGTTTTGAAGGATTTTATACAGTCTTAGAATGAAACTTAAACATACGTTTCAATTGAAGGGCTTTATATAGTTTTAGTTTAACCTGAAACGTAGGCTTATTTAACTTCTTATATAGCTTTAATGAAAGCACTTTATATAGTCTTATTTTAGCTGTAATTGAAGGAGCTTTAAAAAAAACGCAATTTCTAACGTATTCTTAGTTTAGCTTGAAACCTATTCTTATTTTAGTTAGCTCGAATTCGTTCATTTAGTTTTATAAATTATATTGTTAAAATTATTATTACGTTTTGAACAATTAATTGATCCAAAGAAAACCATGAAAACTGTTCTATGGTTGAATAGATATACATATGTATGTATGTCACTACTGACTACCTCGTAGATTTTTGGGTTACATATTCATATTTCCATTTCCGTTAAAACCAATCAAGATCTACGAAATATATAGGCTGTCATTGATATTATGTTGATAAAAAAACATTCCACGAAATAATGGGGTTTTCAATAAAAGCGCTACAAAATTTTTTTTAAATAAAACAAAAACGGTTTTGTATATCAATGAAATTCTTTATTCCTGTGAAAGTACGTTCGATGCCATTATGTATGCAACTCGATTTTTTTTTTTTTTTGCATGGCCACCACGGGCACGCTTGCAGAAGTCCAGACGCTGAACCCAATTTTCGACGATTTTCAAGCACAAATCGGCCGATACTGCTGCAATTTCACGTTCGATATTCGTATGAAGTTCATCAATCGTCGCTGGCTTGTTGACATGGACCATAGACTTGACGTAGCCCCACAGGAAATATCTAACGGCGTAAAATCGCACGACCGAGGCGGCCAATCGACTGGACCATTTCGTGAGATAACAGGTTCTCCAAACTTGGTTTCCAATAAATTGATTGTGACATTCGCGTGTGGCTAGTGGCGTCGGCCTGTTGGAACCACATGTCCACCAAGTCCATATCATCTAATTGGGGCCAAAAATATTATGTTATCATTGAACGGTAGCGATTCCCATTCACAGTAACGTGCCAGTCATCACGGAAGAAGTACGACCCAATGACGCCGCCGGCCCATAAACCGCACCAAACCGTAATTTTTTCGGGATGCAATGATGACTCATGGAGTACGTGTGGATTGCTATCTGACCAATAACGCATATTTTGCTTATTGACGAAGCCATTCAGCCAGAAATAAGCCTCATCGCTAAAGATGATTTTTCGATCATTTTCAAGTTGTTGCTCAGCAAAATTCACGAACATACGACGCTTCTGGTGGTCAAGCGGCTTCAGTTCTTGCGTCAATTTGATCTTGTAAAGATGTAGGTCAAGATCTTTTCGCAAATAACGACGTCACAGAGATGCCCAACGCTTGAGAACGACGTGTAAGAGACACATTTGGGTTTTCTTCAACTGAATCCTCAGCGGCAGCAATATTCTTGACACTACGGGCACTTCTTTTTCTCACTGGCACGGGAACATTTTGTACTGTGCCTGTGGATTCAAATTTTTCCACTAGACGCTCAATTGTTGATCTGGTAGGACGATTATGACGACCATAAATTGGACGTAGCGCTCTTAACGTTGATTTAAATAAATTTTAATAATTTCGACTCGTTGCTGGCTCGTATATCTTTCCATCATGAAATGGCAAACCTTACTAAAGAGAAAGGTCAAAAGAGCGGCAAAAAATATGGCGTCGTTTGCTGTCCCTATCGGTCTACTTTTGTAGCGTCCCTGTAGAAAAACGGTACAGTGCAATAACTCCCAAATGAAATAAGTCCCAATGAAATAACTCCCAATGAAATAAGTCCCATGAAAAATGAAATAAAGCCCAACTGAAAAAAATTAAATAACTTCCAAAGGCAAAATGAAAGAAGTCCCAATTTTTTGGGAAGGATTTTCTCCTCCATGGTATAAAGAACATCGGTTTCGCATAGTACAGATTCCCTGTATTTGCAATTACTTGCTTTAAGACAGAAACCATCAAAATTTACTAAAATGCAATTTTAAGAGAAATGAAATAACTCCAAACGATAAAATAGTGTTTGCAATTAAAATGAAATAAGTCCCAACTGCGATGAAATAAGTGCCAATGATAACTCCCAAATGAAATAACTCCCAACAAAAAAACTGTTGGGACTTATTTCATTTGGGAGTTATTTCATAATGAAACAAAAATTATGAAATAATTCCCAATGCATTGCCTGACGGACGGACATCGTTAAATCGAATCAGTAATACTGAGTTGATCGGTAAATTTTAAGATGGGGGTTAACTAATATTTATGCGCGTTATAAACACCAGCACAAACTTAATATATGAAAATGGTGTAGGGTATAAATAAATGTAAATACTTACATACACATTATTAATATCTTTAATGGCCGAATTCTCGGTCATTAGTTAACCATTGGTAAACTAAAATACTAACTATTGTTTAACTATTACTAGGTATTCTAATGGCAAACTAAGCATTGCGAATAAAGAATCAATAGTTAAGCCTTTGCCATTAGACTGTGAATTTAGCCTTAAGTATGCAACAGTTGTTTAAAACGAACTAAAATAAAATCTAGATCAAAATAAAATGAATGAACATTCAAAGTCAAATGGCAATAAATACAACAAACGAATGAACAAGCAAGTGAGCGAATGAATTAATGAACAACAAACGACGGCAAAACAATAAATAAAAGTATAAAAGCACGTGAACATAATCATGATACATGACGAATGAATACTTAATAAAAAAAAAACACAATAACAACAAGGAAAGCGCAGCACATAAGGAAAAAATAACAATAAACAATGAATTTAGAAGAGCTTAAATTAAATAATAAAAGAAAAATGTTAGATTCATAGTACATAAGTTCACTAAAGTACGACCGAATATTCGGATGCGGTTTCAATTTGTTCTCCATTACAAGACTCGTGCAGTAAGTAAATTGTCCGAATACTGAATGAAACTTCTAAAATTAAGATATTGTTACGTTTTTACCCTTTAAAAACGGTGGTTTATTTCCTTTAAATAAACCGGATTCTTATTAATTGCAAAATAAAAGCGTCAAGTAGTTTGAAGAAAATATAACGAGTCTTTATTTATTCAAATGCAAACACAAACAATTTTAGATGAACACTGTCTTTTAAACACTTATATTACGGTTGAAGAACACACTTAAGTTACTGTTTGAGAACACTTTGATGTTTACACAACAAAGACTCAAGGCATTAACGTGTTTCAGACCACTTGAATTAGAAATGTAGGAAAGAAATTAATAAATTTTGTGAAATATTCGAATAAAATCATATTTTTACTTTAAATAAACTCTAAATAACTATACGAGTATGTATGTATATACATATGTATGTACTACGTATTTACTTTAAATATTTAGTATATGGGTTTTTACATTCGTAACATAATGTTAACATATTTATCTTGTATGGTAAAAAATTGTTAATTTTTTTGACAGCCGTTTCAAAACTATGTACATTTTCATCGAATCCTAATATTTTTTCAGAACGTGTTTCTGCAATCCATATACATAGGTGTGTGGACGGGCCTGTAGCATGAATTTTTTTCGTCCATACAATCTGGAATCACTCTAATGGTCACAATATCTATCAGCTGTTATACGAAAGCAAAAACATTTTTTTTGTCGTTATTGTGCTTCATACGATGTTGGGCGAAATTTGTCGTTTGTCCCTGTTGTGTTCCTGGCATTACATTAAGAAAAGTTTCGGTCAGTTTTGTTTCGTTTAGTTCCGGCTTCGGTCGTACTCTTACAAGCACTCACACTCGTCATAAGAAAGAGCGAAAGACTAAATAAATTGCATATTTTAAACACCCACTCACACACACGCAAACATACGAGGATGTGAACACAACATTAAAGACAAATAATAAATATAAATAATAATCCTTGTGCAGTGTGACCATTTTAGCATTTTTAGCATTTTATTTTGATTTAGCTGAAAAATTTTACATTTAGCATTTGGCATTTTATTTAGCATTTCTTGATAATATGTTTAGCATTTTTAAGCATTTAAAATTTTAAATTTTAAAATACTAATTTTTTCTGTTGAAAATAGCTTGAAAATAAAATAAAGGAAATTATATGTATGAACATTTTAAATAATAAATGATATATTTATTAGCAGATGAAATTACAACTCTTGAACTAAAATGGCAAAAATTAACCAAAACTCAACCTTAGAATTTTAGAAGCAAGTTTGTGAATACAAGAATGCGTTTTATGAAAACTCCCTTTTATCTTTTTTATGAAGATTTTAGTTTTGCCATATGAAGTGGAACGAATTCTATAAAAACCAAGTAAGAATGTATAGTCGTCAAGCCCGATAATAATGCATATTGAAGTAATTTTCAGAAGTGGTTCTTATATGGGAGCTATGTATAACTAATTATCGACCAATCGTTATGAAATTAGGTGCCATGATTTCTAATTTCATTTGGGTACGAACATTTTTAGGAGATTTATGCAGTTTCGGAATTGAGCTTTATATGGGAGCAATGACTAATTATGGACCAATCTTTAGATATCATGATTTCTGAATATATGAAACTTATTTGTATTGAATATTATTAATTTTAACAGAGTTATGTGATTTTCGGATGTGGACCTTATATGGGAGCTATGACTAAATATTGACCGATCTGCACAAAATTTGTAGGTGTGATTAGGTTTCATATACAACGTATTTGTGTGAAAATTTATTTGGAAACTTTTATAAATCACACATTTATGATAGATAAAGCTCTATTTCGAAAGGACATTTGTATGGAAGCTAAGTGACGTATTTCAACAATCAATATGTCTTATGAGTCGATGAGGTTAGACACCTGTAAAGAACCGTAATTATTTTTGTTCTTGAGTTTAAAGTTGTATTATTTATATAAAAATTTATTTTTTAATCAGATTGTAAAAAAATATTTCAAGAAAGTAGGTACATATTTAAAAAAATTTAGCACATTTTTTTTTTTGATATATTTTTTTTAGCATATTTTAGCTTATTTTAAACTGATTTAGTCGCTTAACTTTTTCAGATCTGGTCACACTGTCCTTGTGTAATTTATAATGGTTATCGAAAAACAATAGCAAACGTTTGTTGTTTTTTTGTTTAAAGAAATAAACTACGAAAAAGAAAATTTAAAAAAAAACTGTTATGAATTCATGACATGACCAAAATTGTTTTTCAAATTCTATTTTACTTTTCAATTGGTTTTTGCAAAAAAAATGTCTAGGTATAACTATTGGAAAAGAATGGAAATAAAGTTAAAGAACTTTAACAAACTCAAGCACAATAGCGACAAAAAATAAAAATTAAAAGATAAACAAAACAACATCATGACAAACGTTTTCTAATCCTTTCATTTATTTTCGTTTATTTTTGTTGTTGTGTTCTCCTCTGTACTCTCTCTGTAGTTAGTAGTATGTTTGTTGTTGTTGTTATTGTAAAATTTGTGTTTTTCGTTACCATTTTTACTGACTACATACGTATATGTTTTTTGTTTTTTAAAGCTTCCCGAAGAAAAATCACCACAACATCCTGTCGAGTTATCCACCGAGTTAATGCTGGCATGCACGGTGGCTCTATCGCCATCCTATACAAAAAAGCACACCCACCCCAAAGTCTTGGAACGCCTACCAGATTTAATAAGGTAAGTTCTTGTATAACTTTAAATGACTTACAGAGATTTCTTCACCCACGAAAACAGAGTTACGAAGAGAGAACAGAACCTTGTGTATTGTGATTGAAATACATATTTTCTTTGATAAAAGAGTATATGTGCTCTTGTTTCTGTTTTTGTTTTTCTTTGATTTTTGATTAAGGGGTAATTGTTAGTTGAGGGAGAAATTCGAATGAAAAGTTAAAAAGAGACGAATATATAAATCTTATTAACTTAATTACAGGAGTACAACAATGCCGACAGCATATACACATTAGGCGTGGCGCAATATTAGTATATATAACTTCTCCTGTTCTGTTTTAAGTGTGAGAAAGAGTTGCATATACTGTGCTGGAATTGCCTTTTCATGTTATTGATATTCTATAAGCGGGGTAAGCGAGGCATCACACACACCACTATTGATATTGAGTGTGTGTTGCCACAGAATATTAATCGTTAAATATCGCATGCATAAGAACCAGCAACAACCAACATTTATTCATTTATTGTCATTATCACCATCGTTGTTGTCGTTGTCGCCGCTATAGTTGTAATCTACCACAGCGCATTTATTATTACCGTCGTTTGGTTTGGATTTGGAAATAGTCGTCTTTCTTCCGGCTTTTGTGTTGTGCAGTAGTAGTTATGGAGGTTTTATATGTTGGCTGTGGCGGAAACCTCTACTCCAGCTCATGCCTCTTTATCCACCTTCATAGTAGCTATAAATGAGGATAAAAAGAAAACAGAAAATTTTACGTGTATTTCTAAAAAAAAAAAAAAAAAAAAAACAATTTATTGTTTTTATTATTTTTTATGTATTTTTCTTGTGTCAACACTGTGTGTAAATTTTATTATTGCTGTTGTTGGTTTGTAAATTTTTTGTGTAAATTTTCTTTGTTGGGTACTTAAAAACATACAATATGTAGGTAGGTACCCTACATTACTTTGCTATTATGGGATGTGCGATGACTCTTAACTCCTATCTTACATTTGGTCTATTTATGATATGGTTGCATGGTAAACATTCACATCCATGTTTACTTAGTCCATTTGAATACATATCCCTGGTATACAATTCACTAGTCACTTTTGTGACCATTGGTAGTTGGTAAAGTAGTTCATAAAGTATTTTTAATAGTGAATGATATTTTGTTATGCTAGGTTGTAATAATAATTTCGTTATCACAATGGATAACTTCTTCATGGATTTACAAATATATAAATAAAAAGAACATTTTTATATTAATACTAAGTGACCTAATTGCTTGAATAAAAGAAATTATAGAATATTAAAAAAAGGTCGAATAAAAGAACTAAATAATTATGAATTGTTATTTTATTTAAATTTTTTGTTTAACTGAATTAATAATACAATTCATCAATACATCTGTTTCATAATCATCGTCATCGGGTCACAAAACAGATTTAATGAAATATTCAGACCTTTTATAAGTTTGATTTGAATTAATTTTGAAGTAAACACTTGAAGGTAATTTGTAATTGAAACAACAAACTTTTGGCTGAGTTTAAAGAAAGTCGGTTTCTGATCTTTGGTTTAAAAAAATTCATTAAACTAAACGTTCTTTTGACTTCGGCATTTGAGTTAGGAAAAGAATGTATACGAATAACAAAATCAGCTAGTTCATGAAAAGGATTTTCTACCAAATAATTTTTAAAATTGTAGACTTCAATCTAGAATTCATCAGTTCTTTCAATATTTTTCCATTTTTACAACGTTATTAGAGACGAATCATCAGTGAAGTTTTGTATGAAATCAATAATATCCGCTTAGCTATTTTTAAAAATATTGTCAACACTAAATAACGATATTTTTGAAGCAATATAAAATTTGATCATTCAGTCTCGTCTCATCGAACTGTTCGGACGTGTTACTTTTAGTGCGGCTGAATTTTCGGTGAAAAAATCGTAATAGGTGAAAAAGTGTAAAAAGTTGAAATTAAACAAAAAAGTGAAAAAAAATCGTAATAGGTTAAAATATATAAAAAAAAAAAAAATAAACATTAAACATCACATAAAAACTGTATGAGTGTTCCTCTCAGATGTAATTCTGAGAAAGAGCTTAGCTCGACTAGAAAAACTAGATGCATCTCTGAGGAAGAATCCATAAAAAAATCTTTGGAGAATTTTCTCACTGCAAGAGCCGTGGAACGGCGTCGTTCCTGTTCGCCCAATATTGTGATTTCAACAGATGTAAAAACATCATCTTCATCAAATAGTGCAGTCAAACCCAAAAAACAAGTAGGTATGGATAAGTACATAACCGTTCTCAAGCGACAGAGGAGCCCGAAGTCTGCTCAAGTGTCATCAAATGCAAAAGCTCCTAAGACCGTGAGTAATGATCAAAATAGGTTTGCTCTTCTCCAGACGGATGAGCCAGAACTTCCGAAGAAGACGTTTAAGCCCCCACCAATTTATCTGAGAGAGCCGACTTCCAGTAAATTGGTACAAGGAATTGTTGCTGTAATAGGTGAAAACATGTTTAGCGTAACCTCAATGAAACATGGAAATATCTGCGAGACAAAGATTCAAGTGAATAGGGAAGATGATTTTCGAAAATTGTCCAACCAGCTGGAAAGGGAGACTAGGGATTTCTATACCTACCAGCTCAAAAGCGCAAAAGGACTCCAAGTCGTTCTAAAGGGTATAGACCCATGTGTTGATCCCGCGGAGATAAAAACCGGTTTAATGGACAAAGGGTTCAAAATCAAGAGCGTAGTGAATATTAGAAACCGTGAAAAGATCCCTCAGCCCATGTTCAGGGTAGAATTGGAACCTGGAGATGTTGTCTTAAAGAAAAATGAGTCCCATCCCATCTACAATCTGATGTACCTTCTGCATCGTAGAATCACCGTGGAAGAACCACATAAGCGTCAGGGACCCGTCCAGTGTCTCAACTGTCAAGAATTTGGTCACACGAAGGCGTATTGTAAATTGCCGACAGTTTGTGTTGCGTGTGGGGAGCTACATGCAACTGCTCAATGCGATAAGTCGAGAACTGACTCAAAAATCAAAAAATGCAGTAACTGCGGAGGTAATCATACCGCAAATTATAGAGGTTGTCCAATTTACACTCATTTGAAAGGCATAAGAACCAACAAGACGTCAGTATTGCCTAATCGCCCTCAACAGCCAAATTTAGCATCGAGTGACAATTTCCCTCAAGTATTACGGTCCACTAGTCATGTAAACGCGCCAAGTTCTAGACAAGTTTCTTACGCAAACGTCGTTAAATGTAATATGCCAGGTCTGGAGCAGGAACCTAAACCCCAATATTCTGAGCCGCATATCAACAATCTAGAGACAACATTGCAGACACTTGTCCAAACTATGAACACTTTCACGACCACCATGACATCCATGATGCAGGAAATGCTGAAAATGCAATCCACTATCTTGCAAGCCATTTTAAAGAAATGATTTATTTAAAAATTTGTTTCTGGAACGCGAACGGCCTCCGCCAACATAAAAATGAACTGGAATACTTCCTGATGGATAAGCAGATTGATGTTATGATGATTGCTGAAACTCACTTGACGTCGACAGGGTACTTCAAAATTAATGGCTACGAGTTCTACGATACTAAAGACCCCCGCGGTAGAGCTTGTGGAGGTTCGGCAATTCTTATAAAGAACAGAATAAAGCATTATCTAATGAATAACATAAGTGAGGATTACCTCCAAGCAACAAACATTTGCATTGAATTCTGTCAATACAAATTTGTTTTATCATCGATTTATTCTCCGCCTCGATTTTCAATAAAAGAACACCAATACCATAACTTCTTTAAATCCCTTGGAGCTAGATTTTTAGTTGCTGGTGACTTTAACGCCAAACACACATTTTGGGGTTCACGTCTGGTAACCCCAAAGGGTCGCGTACTCTTCAACACCATTGCTAAAATGGGCTTAGATGTACTCTCAAGTGGACATCCCACCTATTGGCCGACGGACCGACGGAAGATTCCCGATGTTATTGACTTTGGGGTAATGAAAAATATCCCTGTAGAATGAATGCAAGTGGATCCTTCACTGGACTTGTCCTCAGATCACTCTCCTACTATCATTTCAATGCATTTCCCTAAGGTGTGTGGTTCTCCATTTATGAACATGACTAAGACCCGAGTAAGTTGGATAAAATACAAAAAGTATTTAAGTTCTCATTGCACGGAAAATGTTGTGTTGAGAACTACCGACGATATTGATGAGTCGATTGGCAACTTTACCGAGGACCTTCGACGAGCTGTGCATCACGCTTCCACTTATCACGTTGAATGTAGAAATAGGACAAACAGAACTTATTTCTCTGAACTCAAACATCTCCTATCAGAAAAAAGAAGAATGAGAAGAGAGTGGCAAATTCACAGGTCTCCTGAACTGAAAGCTAGGCTACGGGAATGCAGAGATATACTAAGACATTTCTTAGAAACCCAAAGAACGGCCTCACTTAGATCTTACTTGGAAGGTCTTGATAGTACCCCACAATCTGACTACTCGTTATGGAGGGCGGCAAGAGGTTTAAAAAGACCAGTAAGAGGAAAACCTCCTTTGCGAAATCCGACTGGTGACTGGGCTAGAAATGATTCCGAGAAGGGGACTTTATTTGTTAACCATTTGAGAAATGTGTTTACTATAAACAACTCAAATAATAACGAATCTGATTTGCCACCACTTGTTATAAGGCCTCCTGTACCTCTAAGACTAAACTTTCGTGATGTCCAAAACGCTATTGGTACTCTGAACCTTAGAAAGGCTCCAGGTATGGATAAAATCAGCAATAAAATGCTTGTGGAGTTACCTCGTGTAGCAAGAAGAATTATCCTCTTTATCTTCAACGCTATTTTACGCCTAGAATACTATCCTGCAGATTGGAAGGTGTCTATGATCACTATGATTCCTAAGCCAGGGAAGGACCATACCAAAGTGGAGTCATATAGGCCAATTAGTCTACTGCCGACAATTTCAAAACTGTTTGAAAAATTGTTAATGACTAAATTGACTCCAATTCTGAATGACACTGAATGTATTCCTAATCATCAGTTCGGCTTCAGAGCTAAACACAGCACCATCGAGCAAACACACAGATTGGTAAATGTGATAAGAGGGTCGTTTGAAGACAAAAAATACTGCTCCGCCCTTTTCATTGATGTGTCGCAAGCGTTCGACAAAGTTTGGCATGACGGTTTAATGCACAAAATAAAATTAACTCTGCCTGCTAACACCCATAAACTCATGGAAAGTTATTTATACGGTCGCAAATTTAAAATCAAAGAAGGTGATTTTTTAAGTACCGCTCAGCCAATTGAATCAGGTGTGCCACAGGGTAGCATACTGGGTCCTACTTTATATTTGATATATGCCTCCGACATGCCGTCAGACCCTAAAATCCATACGTCAACTTTTGCAGACGATACAGCCTTTATCAGCGTCCATCAGGACCACCAAGTTGCATCACAGAATTTGCAGAATTATGTTTATAAACTAGAGAATTGGCTAGAGCTTTGGAAAATCAGGGTTAACGAACAGAAATGTATTCATATAACTTTCACATTGCGAAAAGATACCTGCTCGTTCATCAGAATAAATAATCAAATTATCCCGCAACACAATGAAGTCAAATACCTCGGCATTCACCTCGACCGCCGTTTAACTTGGAAGTCTCATATTGAAGCGAAACTTACACAAATGAGATTAAAAGCAGTGCAACTTAATTGGCTAATCGGCAGAAACTCTACATTGAAATTGGATTGCAAACTTTTGTTGTACAATGCAATACTAAAGCCAATCTGGTGCTATGGAATTCAATTATGGGGTACTGCCTCAGCATCAAACATTGAAAAAATTCAAAGGGGTCAAAATAAAATTCTACGTATTATTACTGCAGCTCCATGGTATGTTAAAAATTCTCGAATCCACAAAGATCTAGGCGTGCCATTAGTAAAAGTCGAATTTACAAAATATGCGTCAAAGTATGTCAGCAAACTTGAACACCATCCAAACCCCTTGCACGAGACATCCTTAACTTTAGTGGCCACAATCGGTTGAGAAGGAGGGATACCCTTGCTTTAACTCAAGCGCAAAATAGATGACTGGATCAGTTGATGTGAAATTTTTTTAGTATCATAAAAATTTTTGTCTAGCACTGGCTGGGCTTATTATTTTCTTTTTAGTATTAAGATTTGAATACTTATTGTCATTTCATTTTGAAGATTCAATAAATAATTAAATGCAAAAAAAAAAAAAAAAAAAAAAATAAAATTTGAAGGAAGTCTACGTCTTAGTTCAAGTACGTGATATTTTGTAAATTCTATTAAATTGTTCAATTATTTTATAATCTCTGCAAGACTTTTCGAAATGATAGCCAAGATAACAAAATTCGTTAACGCTTTCATCTAAATTACCTTCTAGATAATCAAAGTTTATAATACTTTTAATCAGGTAATACAAATCGCTGTAAAGCTTGACATGATCCGCATTGGCTGACATGAAAGCTAGATTTACTTTTTGGACTTCTTCCAAAACTGCACCAAAAAAATAGAAAAAGCGTCAAAAAATACCCTTTTTTTAGAAAAGGGTATTTGAAAAAATAAAAGGCTAACGAGACCAAAAAAGCACCATAAAATACCCGAAAAGCGTCAAAATGGCAACACTGTATCTAGGTACATATGGTGGAGCGATTTTATTTTTTTCGAGCAAGCGCTTTTTAATACCTGCAAAAAGTTGCTCTTTTAACTCCCAAATATACCTACACAGAAAATTATAATTAGGTAATGATAGATATAGAGGTGTCCCAACATCATTAAGTTTGGTAAAATTCTTGAATTTAGATAATAGATTAATTACATATATTTTGTGAACGACACAAAAAATTATGATTAGCCTTTCAGTTTTTTTGCGGGTATTCCCGTCATTCACTTGTCTTTAATTAAACTAATGACGGGAATTCCCGCTGATATTCAAACAAGTTTTTTTAACTGTTACAGCTGATTTGTGTTATTCTTTGTACAAAGTGAGAGTTGATATTATGGTAAAATACTTGCTGTGACAAACAAAACTCATTTCAATACATCAATTACCTCTTCATTAAATATGAAATAAAGTCTGATAAAACAGCAAAAGAGCCGACCGTTCATGACATATCCGAAAAATTGGGACAGGAAGTCTTAGAAATGTGTCAAAAAGCATCGCTAGCAACTGTCAGTCTTGAGAAAATACTACAGCTTATTCGTTCCTACCATGACAAATATAGAAGCTTAATGAAACTTTATCAAGGCCGTCAAACAAACAAAAATAACCAAGAAAAGATTAATAGATTTATAGCTGAGTCCCACAGTTTATTTGATATTTGCAGTTGCAAATGCATACTTATCCAACATTTTTCTTGTTTAAAATGCAGACATTTTTTACTTGATCAAAGAACAACAAGACAAATTATGATAGCGTAGTTTCTAGTTTTTATTTTGAAACGCCAAAGCAATTAGTTGCACCGCCACCAAAAAAAAAAAAAAAAATTACCATCATTAGCCCTTGCCTGTGATCGAACTGGAGTCTCTGACAGAGCCGCTGCTATTATAGCTTCATCTGTGTTAAAAGATATTGGCATTATTTCATCAACCGATTCAATTGATCGTTCAAAGTTGCGCCGTGAAAAAACAAAAGTAAGAACAGCTTTACAGGATGCAGATAGCGAGAAAATCATACGCGGTATGTATTTTTTAATGGCAAAAGGATAAAACTTTGATTAGTGTTCAGAAGAATAATAAGTTTTACAGAAAAAGAGTACTAAAAAACCATTATGTGATTCTATCAGAGCCAGAAAGCGACTATTTCGGGCATGTAACGTGTGATTTTGGAACTGCTAAAGGTATTAAAAATGTGATAATAACTCACTTGAAATCCAAATCGGTGAATCTCAGTGAAATAGTTGTTGTTGGTTGCGATGGAACAGTAGTAAATACAGGTTTTAAAGCTGGTATTATTCGTTTGATCGAAGAAGTACTTAATTAACCATTGCAGTGGTTTATATACCAGTTGCATTCCAATGAATTACCACTGCGACATCTGTTGTTACATTTGGACGGAAAAACTACAGGGCCTAAATGCTTTTCAGGTGCCATTGGATCTCAATACCTTTATTCGAATTCACCGTCATTCCTATAATATTACCAGACATTACAAGGAGTGATTTGAGTAGTGACCAAAAGTATGTTTACGATAATATGGCCGCTATTAGCATTGGCGTTTTTTCTTCAGACTTAGCTAATATTGAACCTGGATCTCTTAACCATTCTAGATGGCTTACAACAGCAAAACGAATTCTAAGATTATATGCTACTAAACAGGACCCCGAGGAAAATCTAGTGTTATTAGTGTTAGTAAATGTAATCCTTCGTGTATAAATGGAGCTAAGCACTTGTGGCAAACAATTAATCTTAGTCGCTATTTGAACGTCGATTTGAAGAAGGTCTTTGACAAGGTAATCCAACGAAATTAATATTTCGGTCACCCAGAAAATTTTATTGCTATGCTTAGAGATGCCAGAGAAATCATACGAGATCTTGCATATCGACGAATTTTAAAAGTAAGAACTGCGGAAACTCCAGGACTTTGCACGTTTAAATGCCTTCATTTAATTTCGATGGTAAAGATTATACCAACATTATGACGTGGCGAGACTGTGAGATTAACTGAGCCCCCCTGACTTTTTGTAATAAGAAATGACATTTCACTTAAAAATAGTGAATTCTTCTTTTAAGTTCCATTAAATTAGAAATATATGAAGGTATTCTTTATTGAAAAATAAGCTTGTAGTAGATTAAGGTGGATGCTGGGATAATATTGTTATGTTTTTAGCTTTTTAAAAACGTTAGTTTGTTTCATGAAAATACACTAGAT
Organism: Bellardia pandia; assembly: GCA_916048285.2. Taxonomy (NCBI): domain Eukaryota; kingdom Metazoa; phylum Arthropoda; class Insecta; order Diptera; family Calliphoridae; genus Bellardia; species Bellardia pandia. The sequence continues at coordinate 58,263,068 of OU696530.1, forward strand.
TTAAATGAATTGAAAATAAAAGCGCCGCCAAGTAGTTTATAAATTGTAATAAATTCAAATTTATACAAAAATGTTACTATTATAATTAAAAATAAAACAAGAATACAATTAACAAGTAAGAAAGTATAGTCGGTTAAGCCCGACCATATAATACCCTACACCCAGTATATGTATAAAACAGTTTTTCAGAAATGGGCGTTATATGGGATATACAACCTATTGTGGACCGATCATCCAAAAATTTAGTGTCATGATGTCTGTGAATATAAGTATTATATGTGTTAAACTTTATCTCGATATAAATACTTTTATAAGATTTATGGAGATTAAAGTGAATTATGCGAGTTTCGACTAATTGTGGACTCACTGATCATAATAAAATTGTACAGTATTATTTTTAGACATATGAAATATATTTGCGTTAAATAATTTTTGGATACCAACATTTTTGATAGAGTTATTCTCTTTAAAGTAATTTTCGGAAGTGGGCCTTATATGGGAGCTACGAGTAATTATGGGACCGATCTGCACAAAATTCGTAGATGTGATTTGGCTTTATTTACCATTCCTTTCTGATGAAATTTGTTTAGTTCCTTGCATAATTCAAATATTTATGATCGGTGAACCCCAATTTCGGGAGGACTTTTGTATGGGGGCCAGGTGAAATAATGAACCGATTTCCACCAGTTTCAATCCCATCCATTCTTGGGCCGAAAAAATATCACGTACCAAATTTTATCGAAATATCTTTAAAATTGCAACCAGTACTCTGCGCACAAGCCAGCCAGACGGACGGACGGACAGCGTTAAATCGACTCAGAATCACTTTCTAAAGGTATACTTTAAGGTGGGTGTTGGATCAATATTTCTGGGCGTTACAAACCATAGCACAAATCCAATATACCCTCCCCACTATGGTGGTGTAGGGTATAAAACTGTTGGTTGATTCCTAATATTAGAACAGTTTTTGATTCTCTTGTAAATTTTTCCAATGTAACTTAGGGCTTTTGTGAATTCATATTCATATTATATGCCGATTTTGTGCTTTATTCATAAAAAAGATTTGTAAACGTTGTTTTTAAAACTTTAATTGATCCATTAACATTTTTATTAGTTACATTTTATTGCGTTTAAATTTGTATTTTATTTAATTTAAAACAAATTAAAAATATAACGTTTTATCTGACAATTTTTTTAAAGGGATTTGTTCTAATGTTACAGTTGTGTTACGACTTGTTCATGGACATCAAATTGAAAAAGCTCATTTGTATAAATATGTACATTAGAGTGCTTCAAGAAACAAAAATTCAAGCTACAGGCCGTCCCCATCCCTACAATTGTTCAATTGTTCTATGGATTGTAGAAACATTTTCTGAACAATATTAGAATGATAATATTGGCGCCGCACCGGCTCTGAAGTTTGGAGGTGCATTTATAAGGGGCAAATATGCATTTTTTCAGTTTTTAAAAAATTTTCCCATTAACTAATTGTTTTGTAAAGGAATCGAAATTTGTACGAATTTAGTGTTAAAAAGCACTTCAATTAAACAAAATTAATAAATTTTGTGAAATATTCCATTAAAATTATATTTTTACTTTAAATATATGTACGTATACGTATCTATTTACTACTATATACTATATATGAGTTTTTATCTTAGTAGCATAACTTTAACCTATTATCTAGTATGATAAATTATAGGCCGTTTTAAAAATCCATTTGCAATTTTTTAAATATTTTGTTGAACGATAATTAGAATTCTTTGAACATTTCTCTATGAGTTTTTCCATATCCGGATTTCGGGACATTGTTAATAGGATTTGGCGAATTTTGGAAATAAGCTTAATTTCTTTAGTGTTATGAATTGTAAATAAACCCCTTCGTTAATATTGTTCAGATAGGGGAGAGGGGGGCACCTTAGAACACTTTTTGCTTTCGAACCACATAAAAATTTATATTTTTGAATTATTGACTTTTTACATAATTTAACTCGTACATATATGGAAATAACCTTTATCTTAAGTAACTTATTTTTAGTTCGATTTATATATTTTTTTATTTTTTTTAATAGATGAAGTCATTGTGATCAAATGTGCCCCCCATACAGGGCAGCTTTGAACTAGGCTGGGGCAGTTTTGAACGGCAATTTTTTCTTGTAGCGCTTATGTCCAAAAATAACATAAACAGTTATATTTTTTATATATATAATAAATTCGATTTATTTATTAAGAAAAACATAAACATTAACAAGTATAAAATAAAAAAAAAATTCAGCTCAAACATAAGTTTTATATTACTATTAAGACGGAAAAGGCCTTGCGATTTCAGGTGACATTACATTTTTCTTTAAAGCATCATGATCAGCATTGGATTCGTCATTTTCAGAAAATAAGAGAGAATCAACAATGTTTGATACTTTGGTTGATAAATTAACATGTTCAAAGGTGCCCCCATTTCACGGAAATTTATAATAAATATTTTTTTTTTAAATATCAAATAACTTACCTTAATTTTGTTTGAAATGAATTTTGGACTGCAATAAATTTCTTTCACGAAAGAAAACGATCACTGAATACTTCTTACACTCTTACACTGCGAAAACTTGTTCACCCAACTACATTCGGTCGACGACTGAAAAAACTAGCAACAGTTGTTAACGTTGCTAGAAAACAAGGTTGCCATGTGAAAAACTCGGTTAAGGGTCGGACAAAATGTTAAACTGAGATTTTATCAACATATGTAGTTCCAATGTGCCCCGGGTATAAACGTGCCCCCTCTCCCCTAGTCTTAAATACTTTTCGAAAGTTTTACTCAAAACGGACAACATTAACCCTTAAATTGTGACGATCAAAGGTCAATGGTCAAGTGTTAATATATTTGGGATTTCTAATGGAAAGATAGCGAAATGTTATAAATTTTTGAGTCGACTTTTATGAAACTCGAGAAAAATATATCTTAAGGTCCAAAATTTACAATAACAGTGCAAAAATCTAAATTATCCTAAATTATTGGTCTTGGGATCAAAATTATCCCAACATTCGCAGTACTCTTCATGTTTTTTTATGTTTGGAAACATTTTGGTCCCAAGTACGTTTAAGGGTTAATTTAGATTTTTGCGCTGTTATTGTAAGTTTTGGTCCATAATATGTAGATGTAGGTTGTAGTTTTTTAAGTAAAAAAATATATAAAAATTGGACAATACGGGAGATTTACTCTAATCTAGCACATATTATTAGAGTTCAACCGAATAATCGGTTTTAGATTAAACCAAAAACCGGATTTCGACTGGTATTCTTTTAATAATTATTAAAAAACATTATTAAAACTTTAAGCAAACCAATAGATATTTTAAAAGAATTCGGATGCTTGATGGAGTTAAATAAAACAAATTTCTAAATTAAAAGTTTATGTTGCATTTTCGATTGTATTTCACATAATTGATTGTTAAACAAATTGTATAAAAGTTACCAATTTTTTGCCTTCAAAAGCGGGTTGTATTCGTATGGTCACGTTAAGTGTAACAGAACATTCAATGTATATCAGTTAAAAAGTATTGCAATTCATTCTCGTAAAATAAGTTATATTTAAATTTGTATAAAAAGAGCATTATTTATACCTATGTGCAATAAATATTTAATTAATTAGTCCACTATTTTTTCGGCTACCTTTCATTCAAAATTTGTTTTTAAATAAAATCTTTATCATAATGTTTAAAACGTTTAACAGAATTGCAACTAAATCCAATTTATTGCCTCTTCCTACAGACACTCCAAAGAGAATTCTAGAGTAAAGTTCTATTGGTAAACGTAATGACACCATCAGCCACTGCTCGATTACCAACTATATTAGTTGTGAACGTAACTGAAGCACAGAGGAGGAGCAGTGTTGATTAGTAATTTTCTTACGTTCTTTGGCAATGTTTTGTTGTTCTTCACAACAAACACAACAATTTCCGTTGTTTATTTTACTCTGGAAAAGTTTTCAACGAATTAGATTTGTTTTGTTTAGTTTAAGCTTGTGTTCTTGTGTATCTTGGATGCTTTTTTCTGTATATTTTATTTTTTTTTTAATTTAAAAAGTTTTGTCGAGGTTTTGCTGAATTTTCACTTCTTTTCTATTGAACTTTTAACATTTTAATTTTATTTTTTGGAATAATGCTCAAGTGAAAGAAGTGGCCATGGTAAATATATGTAGATACATACATACATACATATGTATGTATGTAAATAAATGGATAGATGGAAGGATGGTTGAATGAGTTTTTTAACTAGTGTGCAGTAGGGTAATAACTTTTTTTGAGTGCAAAATACCACTCCAGTACCATGTGGTGAATGTTGTTCTGATAATAAAAAACAGTTTTTTAGGTTGATTCGGTGAAAAAAGTTTCCGCGCCGAAAGCGATTTCTAAAGTGCTTTAAGTTTTTATTTTTTAAAAATTAAGATTTTTCATTATTGTACAAAAATACTAGGAATTATAAGATATAAACTTTAAATTTAATGTGCGTATGGTTTAGACTGTGGATATATGTATATCCTGCATCACTTTAATCGCACGCTCGACGCATATGTTGCTGCGCAGATGATCTTTAATTTTAGATGGTTGTATTACCCAATGCCTTAAGAAGCATTCGTTAGCTTTCGTGAAGTTTTTTAAAGATATACTTAATGCTTCAAAATCATTCTCGTTGAAGCAATTTGAAACCAGGAAGCACAAACAAATAGAACCAACCGTGTAATTTTTCTTTTTATTAGATCCACGCGCATGGTTCTTATATTTAGCTTGGTCCACAAATTATGTAACTCCTTAGACATTTTAACATACCTCTCTTTATATTTATTTGTCTTGCATAAAGCGATAAATCTGCCGATAATAATTTCTTCCTTTGGGATCTTGTTCAAGTCACTTAAAGGTATTTCGACTTTTTGTATTTTTTTACATTTTTCAATGCCATCCTTATTTTTCTTTGACCATATTTTTGAGTTTTTTTAAGAACCAACAGAAATAATTAGCGAAATTTCACATTTGTAATAACAAGAACTTCACGACCTATTTCGATATTTAAGATAAAAGCAAGAGTAATTGTTTTAATGGAAAAAAATAAATATGTAAATAAGAACAAATCTTTAATCCGTTTGGTGCGGAAACATTTTTCACGATAGAGGAAAAGTGACAACATATTTTTTAATATTTTTTCATGCCCCACACGGCTATGCGGTGGTATTTTTGATATTTGTAAAAATTGCAAAAAGTTATAACCCTAGTGTGCAGTTTTGTTATAGGTTTTGTGTAAAGGCTGTATTTGATTTGGAAGAACATTTGTATGTCTTGCAAAGAGCTTACAATTAGCAATTTCTCGATAACGATCAGTGTAAATACCACCTTGCTTAAGAACTAGGTCTATTTAAACCCTACCATCCAGTGGCTTAGTTAATTAGCATGACCCAAGACTATTACTAGAAAAGCAGCAATCGCAACACTGCATTGACCGACCACTACTGCCAAGGACGAAGATAAGAATTTAAAGCGGTTGCTTTCGGCCGCATATGTAACCTCGTACAAAGGCGGATCGTCAAATGCCACAATTCCCGTACATTTCCTGAGCACCGAACTAAGTGTCACCACTACTTTCAATGGTTCTGTTGTTGTTCAGCAACAGCACCTAGGACAATTAGATGGATAGAAATTTGCTGCTCAAACAAACATCAGTCTTTTAACCAATTGCCATTCTTCCCGCAATTAGGGTTAAACCACAGCAACTACGTGAATCCCGAAGGGACCTCAACCTATTATCCGTAGCACGAGATAGAGACTCTAGTCAGCTTCAAGTTGCATTGGTTGTAATCAAAGAGACTTTATCCAGTTTCGAACCCGTGCAAGCTCATGGCACCGTTGTCGCCATCTCTCTCCAAGATGGTAACAGCGTCAGTGTGATGGAATTACACCATCCCTGGGGGTAGCTCATGCAAACAGTCGGATTTACTCAGATGTACCTACCCAACAAGAAACAAAATAAATAATTAAGAATTTAAATAATATGGTCATTGTTGCAGAGCGCGGTCTGCTGTCAACATCAGTTGGCATCATGAAATGACATCCCAAACACAATTGCATAAATTCAATCTAATTCCTATGGCAACTTCTCTTCCTCTGTTTTTCCCTTTTTTGCTGTTGCTTTTTGCTTTAAAGCTGCCATTGTTTCTGTATTTGAATTTCTCTTGTTTTGATTGTTGTTAGTGTAAATAATTAAATTTTAGTTTACTTTTAATTGGCCCAAAAGTTTTATTCTTTTATTTTAATTGTAAACTTTATTCATTTCCATTGTAGTTGTCCATTTTTTGTTTATAAATTACAATGTTTTTCTTTTTGTTTGTATTTGCCATTCCTTCTGTTTAATTAAATTTTATTTGTTTTGCATCTGAATAATAACAATAAAAAGTATGAAATGTATTTTTTTTTGTTACAATTAACATAAAACTTTTTGGATGCATTTTCAAACATTAAAAAGAAAAAAATATCAAAGTTAATGTCATGTTTTTTTATTGTTTTTGCTTTGGCGTTTTTATTTTCTTTTTGTATTCCTGTAGTTCGTTTAGAAGACATTTTAAAATTTGTTTGGATTCATTTGTTATGAGATTGTTGTCAGAGACTTGCTGACATTCCAGGAGTTTCTTCTACTTTTAAATGTCAGCAAGTCCCAATAGCAATCTGTTCTGCACTTTCGAAAGTTATGGAAAGTATGGTAAATTACCATCTTGTGAAATATCTAGAGTCCAACAATTTACTTAGCGACCGCCAGTACGACTTCCGTAGGGGACGCTCTACGGGTGAATTTACTAGCCTTCCTATCGGAAAAATGGTGTCGTTCTATACATCGTTTTGGGGAAAGTAAAGTGGTGGCTCTAGATATTTCCAAGGCGTTCGACAGAGTCTGGCATGGTGCTCTCTAATCGAAACTCATTGCTTTTAGTGTCGGTGATAACTTCTCTCGATTTATATCGAGTTTCCTCAGAAATCGCACTATACGAGTTGTTAAAGATGGGATCTCATTAGACGAGTTCAAGATTAATTCAGGAGTACCGCAAGCTCCGTTCTTTCTCCCACTTTATTTCTCATCTTTATAAATGACTTTCTATGTCAAACTTCAAACCCTATCTATTCCTTTGCAAATGATAGTAACATTTGCCATTCATATTAATTTAATCATAGACCAAACCCTTTAAGACAAAACTTGAATGATACACTGAGCCAAGATCTTAAGACAATCTCGGAATGGGGTTGTGCGAATAGAGTCGATTTAAACGCACGTAAGACTCAATGTTGTATATTAACGCACAAACGCACAACAGATCATGTTGCTTCATCATCAGACGCTCTTGACGTTTTAGGCATGATAATCCAGTGTGATGTCCGATGGACCAAACACATTTTTCAAGTGTCAAAAGAAGCGCTCAAGTGCCTTGGTTTTTCTTAAACGGTGTAGAAAATACTTCCCTCCATCTGATCTTACTATTTACACCACGTATATTCGACCAAAAATGGAATACAATTCTCATGTATGGACCGGTGCTTCGAAGTCTACTTTAGAGTTACTCGACCGCGTACAGGACATTGCGAAGATGCTTATCGGTGGCAGTAGGGTATCCAACTCTATTCATTCATTGGAGCATCGTCGCAATGTGGGTTGAGTTTCTATAATAAAATGTTGTCTGCTGAAATTAGGAAACTTGTTCCTGAAACACGTAGTTTTTTACATAATACACGTTCTTCAGTCAGGGCTCACCCATTCGTGGTCAACTGGACAGTGGATAGCACAACACACTACAGGGAAAATTCGTTCTTTAGCCGTACTGTCCTGTCCGTATGTGGAATAAACTACCACCAGAAGTATTCCCTGTCACTTTCAATATGGGAAAATTCAAGTAAAATGTTCACAAACACTACTCCCTCTATCCTCCCTCCCTTAACCTATTTTCCTAGTTCCAATACAACGCATTGCGTAAGTAGGGGTCGTCCCCTGAGTGCTGGTCCAAGCAAAAAAAAAAGTTAAGATCGACTGTTCCTTATCTTGACAATTCTTTACAATTTCCCACGTGATGCCGCTTTCCTGTTGCTGTTCATTGTCAGTTCTGAATACACAATTGATAAGGATGTGACAAAAACACCAGTCATGGTAAATTTTTACACATCTAACTTGATTGAGATCTAGAAACTGCCAGTTAAATTAACCCATTAACGCCCAAATAAAAACCATGCACAATTTTTAAAATTAATTTTTTTATATTAGTTTTAAATATCATTTATAATGTACTAAAAAAGAAAAAAACAGGAAAAAAATATTCTAAGTTGTGTTTTTAGAGGTGTACTAAGTTTAGTACAATGGGCGCTTATGAGTGCTATTTTGCAAAACACCATCTTTCCAAATATAGCGTTTTCAGGTACTTTTTTCATGACGTTTTAACTCGATTTGAGCACATAACACATCTAAGTTGACTTGGTAATTTTTGGGGGTTGTGGCCATTATTTTTCCTGTCTTCTTCTTCAATTCTAGAATTAGATCATAATTGTAATGCAATATAACATCCATGCATTTGAAATGGTCATATCCAATACGTAAGTAAACAAAACCCACCACCAATTCATGCTTTTCACAGTAATTCGGTACATTCCTATAGACTGTTTCTTTATCGGACACCATCTTGTAACTTCCCCCATAGGCTCAAAGTAACGAAATGTGTTCCAATCGTGCAAACAGTGTTATATTTCTATCTAACCATAAGAATTTCGTTTGTCTTATCAAAACTATAATCATATTCAGCTCTAGGTCTATCCTTTCATGAAATCAATAGACATCGTTAAGTACTGTTTTCGCGCAAGGATTCAGTAGCTCTATATCCAAGGCTCTTCAGATTTAGAAAAGGATAGTAATTCGAAAAAATAGCAAAGTAAACAGAATTTTCTTTTGGTTTTGTTGGCGCTTTTGCCAGCAAACTCGAGTACAACACGAGTGCCAAGAGGATCAATGGTGGCCTCGGAAGTTTTTCAACAATATGCATACATCAAATGTATAAAGATAACCGTCGAAGCTGGTCAACGCCCACAGGTTTACCCATTATAAATTATTTTAATAATGTTAATAACAAGGTGGTAATAAAAAAACAATATAAAAACAGCAAAAACTTCAACTCTAAAGCACAGTGCCAAAATAAAAATGGCTTCACCGTACTACTTTATCTTACCTTGAACGCCCAGTGTACTAAACTTAGTACAGCCGCACTTAGTATATTACAGCTCAAAAAATTCTATGCGAACTTAACCGTTTTATTTTGATTTATTTAGAATGTGGTGTTATCAAGTAGATAAAATGCTTTCCAACGCTTTTGAAAGTCAAATAATATAAAATAAACTAAATAACCTCTCGCAATCCAGCAATAAAAAAATCGCTAGTCAAAACGGGGATTTCCCTTACTGTTATTTTTCAGCTATGATTTACAACAGCTACAAGAACATTGCATGTACTCTTGTTGACTGGCAAAAAGCATTGCCAAAGCGAAAAACAGCATTATATAATTTTTACTTCGACTTTAAGTTGTGTACTATTTATAGTACAGCGGGCGGTAATGGGTTAAGGAGAAAAAAGTCAGCAAAGATATGTATGCTGTTTGGGCACTGTTTCCAAACATAAAATATTTATGACTTCAAGTAGCGATGGTTCTCCAACACATTTAAAATATTTCGTCCGTCTTCTGCCTTATTTTATCTTTTAATAATTCCATTTGGTCTACTGAAGCTATTCTATATCAAGTTTTTTCGATGTTAGGTTGCGATATCTTCAAAATAGGAGAATCGAAATTTTTTTAGATTTCTTCTGAGTTCATCAGTAAATATGGACTTGTAGCTCTCGGATGCATTGGAAAATTTGTCCAGGTAGGATTAAGATTATTTTCATTGTCGATATTATTATATTTGTGTCGTGGACAGCTTCTCAGTAGTTCCAAGTACGCGTTGGTCGGCCTACATGCTCCATACCATGCAACCACACTAATACCCTATTCAAAAGATGGACACATTTATTGATACTCTGCTCGCCGTTCCACCTCATTTGCCCTGAAAATACCTCAAATTATGCGTAATATTTAGTCTGATACCATTCAAATAAATCTGACCTCTTTTTAAAAAGCTCCAGCTCTCTCCCTGAGTCCACAGCAAAAACTTCAGTTCCTTAATGTTCTCAATGCAGACTCTAGCAAACGATTTTAGCAAACTTGGTTCATTGATTGAAACTTTAAATTACATGAAGAGCACAAATCAAGTTTAATTTTTGCATCATTTTTTGAATTGAAGTGCTTGTTTTTGTTTACGGTAGAACAACATATCGTTGGTCTCATGTAGAAAGGCCCTAACTCGCTATTTTTTCGAAATTTGTTTTTTTGCGATTCCAATGCATTTAAAATACACCTCCTCATTTATTGCAATAGTGTAAAAAATAACGCTTTTATAAGCAGTTGTACAAAAAAAGTTACATGTTGAATATTACAGTTTCTATTATGTTTTTACCTTCTCCTGTAAAGTTTCAAATATGCGAGTTAGGGCCTTTCTACATGAGACCATACTGTTTATCAATTAAGTTTAGGCACACCATGATTTCCAAGAGAAATCTCTCAATAGCTTTGCTCCTTCTCAACTTGAAACAATAATTCTGATATCGTTTTAAAGGTTGGTCGTTTTATTGACCATTCACCACAGATATATTTCATATTTTATTATTTTTAAATCCATGCTGTACTTAGATTTAATTGATTCACTGTATTTGAATAAGACCTCATAAATAATTTACTATAGCCTGCCACTGCTTATGCAGGAAGAAATTGAGCTGACATATCTCTGGATAGGATGAACTCTGAGATGGGATTAGACAGTAGTTTTGGACGCCAGAATCTATATATGTATATGTATATTGCGAGAACTTAAATAACTCTCATAACCACCTACATATGTATATTTTTCAAAGTCAAGATGTGTAATAATTTCCCTAGTTGCCATGGAACGACCTCATATTACAACCCAGCATTACAGTACGGCAAAGATTATAAATAAAATATAATTTTGCTTTAAAATCATGATGTGTGATCTCAACATACTCGTACATATGAACATCAAATGTAATTCAATACTTTTTTATTTCAATTTTTTTTTTAAATAAACAAAACGAAAACAAAAACTCAACTGTCATATTTGCGCTAGAAGAAGGAGTGTGATTTTTGTTGTTTTCTTTTCAAGAAAAGGGGAATTAACTCGAATGTAGAATCAAAACAGAAGCAGTAGAATTCGTGGTAGGTACTTTGGAACACCCAACCACAAACTCACTGACATCAAAACTGAGGAATTAATACTGGTACAGGGCAGTGTGCCAAAGAATTCGTAACTCGTTCATGTGTGTGAGTTTGTGTAGTTCCCAGCAAGCCATATGAGTCCGAAAAGAGTCTTTTCTGACATATTTTTCGTAGCAATAACGGTCTTTATGAGCTCAACAACAATCATAATGGCTCCAAAAACCTTCAGGAAATAGGGTCACTACATTCGAAAATGGTCCGTCAGAAAGGGCTCTTAGATAATGTCAGAAAAGAGTCTTTTATGAGGGGTTTTTTGGGCTCTGTGTACCCTTGTTTTTGTCATTCTTGTGTGGTACAGCTATATTTTATTATATATTATATTATAATTTAGTGGAATTTCTGAGTCATACTGCGTGCCGACTCAGGACAGTAACAAGCAAATTTTTCTTTCGCTCCGAAAATGCTCTTTAGTTGGACTCTTTTCTGACTCCTTTTTTCGGAGCGCTCCTAGAATGGTATGCTGGGTTGTATCTATGCTGAAATTGTGGTGCTACACGCACACAGAAGCGCGGATGTTGCAATCAGAAATCCCGTCAGGGAATAAATGAGATTTCGTCATGTGTCATGAAATGAAGACGATGGTTGTCGTCATACATTTTTCTTTCTAATACTTTTTTGTTTTTATTATTATTATTTTTTTTACATTTTAGTTGTTGTTTTTGTCTTCCACTTGTCGCATTGTCTATGCGAGTCTGTTGTTGTTCTTTTAATGTTTAAATGTTGTTGTTGTTTTTAGGAAAAATGTTTATATTTTCTTTAGAACACATTTTATTTTTTTGCAGGAAAATATTTGTTTAAAATATTTTTTCGTGTCGTTCTTTTTGTTTTCAATTTACGCCTTTACCACCCAATGAGTTTGTTTTACTCTTCTCCATTTTTTTACATGTATTTATTAGCGCAAGTCATACACATAGAATATGTGTACACCCTTCACCATGGAAGTGAAGTAAGTTTGTAAAATTATTTGTAATTTTTACAATATGGTTTCATTAGTAACCTAATAAACTCTGTTTATGTAAGATTCTTCTAGCATGAGGAGTTGTTGAAACCTACCATCCGACGTCCCCAGGCAACTTGCGGACTGTGTATATGTAAACTCATTAGACTGATCTACATGTATTTTTTGTGTGTTGTAGTCTTGCAATCTAAACTCTCTGTTTGTTAAATTCGAAATGGCTAGTATACATTGTATACATTCCCAGACCCAGCTTGGACACCACCATGCCAAGCTAAGATAGGCCCCGGGACATGAGGACATCCGTGGGAATGAAAATGCTGACTAATGTGCAATCAATTCCAGAATATTCAGAATACTCTTGGTCTATGTGCAGGGAAAAACCTTCTGAATAACTATTGTAGAAGTTGTTTAGATAATGATGAATCGGTAAAGTGCCTCCTATGAAACTGTCCTACACTACAGATTTGCAGACATGATCAAGACAGTCTCTGGGAAGTGTCGTTGTTGTAATAGGTCTGCTGTTGTTTTGCTGGCCGAAAAATCTTCTGTTTGATACAGTTTGAGCTGGTAATCTTTATTCCAGTATGTCTCGGGTCCAATTGATGCAATTGTTGTGGAGACCTGTTGGATCTTTTTATTCCATTTCTCTGTGCTTGAGGGTATGACAATGGAATTCAAAGTCTTCCAAGTTTTCTCAAATGGAATGTTTTGTATATATTATTAAAATAATTGTTCGAAATTTTTTTCTTTATTAAAAATTATATTTTCTTCAAGCTTAAGGTCAAACATTTCTTATATTTATTTAAATTTGTATTGATAAAATAAACATTGAATTATAATTAAATGACGTCTTATTTAAAAATATTTCAGCTACGATCAATTTTGGAACCATCTAAGTCCTGGAAAACTGTACTTATGATGAATAATTTTAATGAATGTGGTAAAATAAAGCCAATGCTCATTCACCTAGTTTCAACTATAATTGGAAATATTTAAGGTCTAGAAGAAGCAGTCCTCTTAGCTTCACTCTGAAAATGTTTTTGTTGTAGGTCTTTAGTGAAATGTTGGCATTCTCCACTATTGGAATTTTACAAAAAGTACGATGCTGTTGCCAGTTCATCCAGTTTTGTATTGCACTGATGTGTCTTTCTTTTTGTTTTTTATTCATGCTTTCTTTTGACTGTCTGAATGACATCTAAAAAATCTTTTGCCAAGTTTTCATTTCTTGTATTTTTTTTCTGTTTTGCTGTTCTTTGCGTGTGTGTGTGTAAAACCCTCATTGTCAAAGTGTTTAGTTTTGATGAATAATGAGACATTTTGACGGCAAACACATTGTCAGTTAGCCAGTCAGTCAGTTATCCATTCGTTTAGTCATTCAAAATGAAGAGTGTGTGTTTTTCATGCTTTTGGCTGGTTTTAATGCCACTTTTAACACGTTCATTATGAGCAATTCGAAAGATCTAAAAAAAATACTTTAAGATTGTTGTTGTGCTTTCAGTTTTTTGATTTTTATTAATATCGAAACATATGAATTTTGTCATCGAATCCCTACCGCATTGTTGTGGCGGCCGGCCCCCCTTAACTAATGAATGCTTTAAATGGAAATTACTCTTTACACTCGTTTATTCATTCATTCATAGTTTTTTGTATTTTAGTTTGGTTGTTGAAAATATGTTTTCAGTTTCTGTGGCTGCGGTCTCAACTAGTTTAAACTGACAAAACTAATCAACTTTTTCTTTTTAAATGAATTTATCATACTGTAGATAATTTATTCTTGAATTATAAGTCATTATATGCAATGCAATGTGTTTTGTTTGTTTGTTTTATTAAAATGCCTGAAATTTAGCGATTTATATGCAGTATATTTTGAAAATCAATAAAACAAGAAATGTCCCAAAATCTATTAATTTTAATTCAAAAAAATATTTAATGGAATATGTTCAAATTGCTGATAATTACTGAACTGAGCCAAACGAACATGCTCTTTTTTGGATATTATTAGTGGCCACAGTATTACAATTAATTGACAATAATTTTAGCAAAATTCGTATGAATTTCATTGAAAAATTGTCGTACTTGGGGAAGTGGTGATATGTTCTATTTTCATATGTCACGTAAAGTATGCGCCCATAAGCATTTCAAATCTTCCTAAAATTAACATACGGAGGCGATTTCCACAGAACCGCTCTCATGATTTCTCTTTTTAAAGTGTTGAAAGCGTTCTTAGTAGAAATATACTGGAACGTTATTTACACAAGACGTATTTCTCATTGTTGATCATTGCACAGTATAGGCATTGCACAGTGTAAGATTTAGCCATTCTAGGGAGACAAAATTAAATATCTTTGAAAAAAAAAATTAAGCTAGACTTATGAAATTCGGTACATGGTGTTACTAGGCCAATATGTACCATTGTCAAAAAAATGGGCGAAATTTAACCACTGCCACGCCCACCTTCCATACAACTGCAAAAATTTATATCTGATATTATTCGCAAGAGAATGTTTAAAATAAATAATAAAGGGGTAGACGTAACAATAAGTGTTAATTTTTCTTCAATTATTTTTATTAATTTTAAAATAAGAATTTTATTTTTATTTTCTTTCTGTGTACATATAAATTAAAGTAGAAATAAAATGTTAAAATTATATATATACTGAATAATGACATATCGCTTAGGTTTTCTTGAAAAATGTTTGCTTATATTGGGTTTAAGTGGAGCCATCACAGCCCCACTTTACTAAAAAGTGCAATTCTTGATTAAAACTTGACGTGTAAAGCAAAACATCTTCCAGAGCTAATCATATTCTTGAGTATAATCAAGTAAAGATTGCAAGTTTACTTAGGCAGAAATTTCGTCAACATTTATTTTAATTGCGCATTTTGAACTAAATCATAACATGAATATAATTTGGGGTATAAATGTTGCACATGATTTCTCATTGAACGATATGCGTTTGTCGATAAATTTGTATCGATCATGATTGCAATTGCAATTTGAAAGTGAAATTCTGGCTTTTTTTATTTTGGAACCTCTCTGAGGTGATATATCTCGTTGACCTGTTGACCGCAATTTTTTTTCGGCTGCCAAGAATTCGGCTGAATTCAAGACTTGTTTTGCTCTTCTTGCCTTAGGTTTTGCGAACTTTCATTGGTTTCATTTTGGTTTCTTATAAATAAATTGAAAAATGTCAGTAATTGTGCTTATTGTTCGGTTTATCGCTTTCCACCTTAGCTTAAATCTAATATACACATTCTTTACAAAACTTTGTAATTGCTCATAATCAATATGAGAATTAGAAGTACTGCTTATTTTTCCGCAAATATGGTTTACGGAACGGTCAAGTCTTTCATTTTCGGGTTTTTTAATCCATATATCAAAAATCGGCAAATCTCGGCGGATAATTTAATATGTGCCTTAAAGTAGGTACTTCAGACGGTCGTTTAAAACTAATTTGGTGTTGAAGCGTTATGAAGAAAAGAATTTATCGATTATAGAATTTAGTTTTTTTTTCTTAACTTAACGAAAAGAGTAATTGTTTAAATGAAATAGCACTAAGAGATATTTCCAGGTTCTAAAAACAAAATGTCATGATATTAACACCGAATAAGTTGAGCTTCAAAACAAAAAAAGAATCATTAAAAAATTCCATTCCAATAAAAAGTTACACGCTTTTAAAAATGAGCAATTTCATGTAAGTGTTTTAGTTGTTTTTAATTCACTAAAAAATATTCAAGTTTAAAGTACCGTTATATTGTTATTGTTGACTAATTAGGCAAAGTTTTGGCATTTTCTTATTTTATAACAAGTGCTCTTTCATATTTGATAGAAATATTGACTCAAATTGAAACTTAAATTGAACTTACACTGTGCATTGTCAACACTCCGTAATTATTTTTGTTTTAATCTTTAAAAATATTTCTAATTAACTTTAGTGAAAAAAGCGCATGCGCAACTTTTCTTTTAACAATTTGTTTCTATTACACTCATTACTTCTGCTTCTGTTGGCGGTTGTTCTTATTTTTGGTGAAATCTTTAGATTTGTTGTACAACAGCCAGGCGGACATGTTTGGAGATTAGACAAACACCAAACCTGTGTAAATAAATCTAAAACAAATTTCCAACATAATAAATCCAACTTTAAGTTAAATTTCTTCGTGGCTTTTGGATTTAAACACAAAAGAAAACAA
The DNA here is from genome assembly GCA_916048285.2 of Bellardia pandia. Lineage (NCBI taxonomy): Eukaryota > Metazoa > Arthropoda > Insecta > Diptera > Calliphoridae > Bellardia > Bellardia pandia. The sequence continues at coordinate 58,279,609 of OU696530.1, forward strand.
CTAAAAAAAACTTTAAAAATATCCAATCAAACAAGTTTACAATGCGTACAACTCGAGTTGGTAACGAGTCAGCATAATCAGTTGATACATTGGTGGCACCAACATTAGTGCGTTGCAGAGAAAAGCTAAAAATGAGGAAGAAAACTAAAAAAGTAGAAATAGACAAAGTACCCGTAGCCATCGTAGTACTCGTAAGTGTGTCTGGTGGTTATAGTATCTGAGGCGTGTCATGTACTCATCTTGTATAAAATATCTTAATGCATGTACGAGTACGAATAGTGCTGGTACTTGAATTGGACGGACGGACCTACAGATAGACACACACACTCACTTCAACCGACAACGATCATTTCGGCCAACAAAAACATATTTAGAAACCAAAGAAATAAAAATAGAAAATAACAAAGTTAAAAGCCATGTTTATCGTAAAAACGATTAATGAAGTACAAAATGATGTTTAAATATAAGAATTAAATTTTTTTGTATACTTTATTCATTTTTTTGCTTAAACCGTTGGCATTAACATACAGAAGGTGTCAGATACGAACTATGTAGTAATGGTGAAATCAAAATAATTTTTAAATACATACAAACAAAAGTAAACAAATTTATTTATTTTTTTTAAACCTTATTGAACTAACTGACCCCCTATATATGTATTGATAACGCTATGTAAAATTGTTAGGAGGATTAATAAGGTTTGTAACCAAAGAAACACCAATTATACAAGTGATTAAAAATTAGTTAAATATGATTTATTGGTTACATATTTTCTAAATATTGTGGACAATCGTTTAAAACCATTAATCCAGAACGACAAGCTGGTCCAAAACTAGTTGTGTTTTATTTATGTGCCATGGTAGGTGCTAAAATTACGCGTAGGTCCTCAGGTAGGAGTGTCACTGAAGCTACTGTGACTAATACGGCGATATATAGGGGACTTGTTAAGATCGGCCAGATTTGACACGGACGATGATCCCGACCATCTCGACATAAGGCGACAGGAGACAGGAGAGAACGTTAAATGAAGACAAAACCAAATACAAAACTGCCAAGATACGCTTTATGCGACTGCTGTAGAGGTAAAGCCAGCGAAGACATGGACAGATCAAAACCAGCTTTTCAATTAGCTAACGCAGTGGCAGATATTCACCCCTATCGTGAATAAAAATTCCACATGAAATTTGTTCCCTTTTATTTTTTTAACATTAAATTTTAATAGGAAAAATGTGAAAAGGGAACAAGTTTCATGTGGAATTTTTATTCACGATAGGGGTGATTAATTTTGGACCAACTCTCTAAAACTCAGTACTTTAACATCTACTTCTAGACGCCCAATAAGTTGTTTCTAATTCTGCAAATAATTAAAATGCAAGAGATTCTCTAAATCAGAATACGAGTTTATGAGTGGTCCGAAAACTCGTTCTACAAATATAAACAAGTTACTGTAAGAAGTTATAGTTCTTAAAAAAATATGTACCAGTATTAACTCTGCTGTAGAATAAAGTGATATTGAAAGTGATGGTTAGTCCCAATTCAGACGACACAATTTTTTTAGAAAAATTGTTTACCTTTAAGACATCAATTTAGTGAGATGAGTACTCACTAGATTGTACTAGCAGTTCTCGTAGTTGTTATATACGAATGAGAGAGCAACTCAACTCAAATAAAAGTATGAGTGATTTAAGCAATAAAATTGTGCTTTGTAAAAATCGAAGAAATTTTTAAGGAAATAATTGCATCAATTTGTTCAATACGAATTGCATCATCTAATTGGGACTGAATGTGAAGTTGAAAGTGCACAAGGAAACACAAAATTTCTAATAAAAACGATGCAAAAAAGTTCTACTGAATATTTCGCCGAGTATTCTTTAATTCTGTTGTAGATAATAAAGGCTATCACCATAGCTGCCAGATTTGACGATTTATCGTCATTTTGACGATTTTTTGTTTCAAAAATAGCAAAGTGACGATTTGACGATTTTTTCATTGAAAGTGACGATTTTCTGAACTTTTAAAATTTTCTAAATTTTTTTTGTTTTATTAATGTTTTTGTTACCAAATTCTGTCTTTTTTTTTTGAGACAACAAATATTTTTCTCATTTAATATCATAAATATTAAGAAGAACATGACATATTTCAAAAACAAATCTAAATGATAGTAGTGTTTTCTTAATTATTGACAATTGTTTAAGTTAATAATTCAAAATAATATTGAGTCAGGATAGTAGAAATTATAAATGCTGAATTCCATGAACTAAAATTTTTAGAGAAAACAATTTCTGTATTTCAGCGGAGAAATTCTAAAAAAACTTCTATTATTTTAAACAATCGTCGACAGAATATTCAACCAAATAAATTTAAATAACAAAAATTCTTTGAAAATAAGTACCTGTATATAATAAATTAATTGGATTCTATACTCAAAATATTATTTAAAACTTAATAAACTAAATTGTTTTGACATTGTAATTTAACCTGAATTAATAAAATATGCTAAATTCAGATATTTATTTGTAAAATGCTGTAAGTCTTGTTACACACTCTTCAGTTTTAGATGACCAGTTTTTGTTTAATTCTTTTTTGAACTTGTCATTTCATTCACACAATTCAATTCAATTTTCGTACTTTTTAATGCAAATCAACATGCATGAAAGAAAAAACAAAAGGAAATAAGAAAATTAACTAGTACCGTCAAGTTTGACTATTTAAACTCGAATTTTTATGTTTTCTTTTTAATGAAAATTTAAAAATACTGTTAGAAACAGTGACTTTTTATTTTTCCGATTTTTTTTTTGACGATTTTTAAATTTCGAAATGACGATTTTTTTCTTTTTTATCGGGATTTTGACGATTTTTTCCGAAATTCATCTGGCAGCCCTGCCTATCACACCAAACATTAAATCGTGTATTTGTGAGTTTTAATATCAAGTTTTCGAAACCCATAAAATAAGTTCCGACATGAAAAAACAAGCATTTTTTTTTGTTTGTAGTTTTAATTAATTAAAATGTACATTTTTGATATAAATTATTTTTGTTTGTTAGACTATAGGATTTTTTCTTTCAAATGACACCAATTACTTTGTTAGATTTCTTTTTATGGAGCTTTGAAAACAAAAATTCACTGTATAAAATAAGCTGTGAGCCACTGTATATATTTCAAATGTTATGCCAATTTGAAAAGTGTTTGAGAATGGTGTGATTTAAAATCAAATGATTTATATACAACTAATAAATTCTTATCTAAAAATAATAGAAACAACAACAACAACAATAATAACAATAACAAAAGCCATTAACTTAAAGTTAATAAAACACAAACTCCCTTCACTAAGTATTTAGCGGGAGAAGAAATGATGACGATGTTGTGTTGTAGTTGTTAATGGGGTAATAGTTTTATTGTCTCTACGAGAATTACTTCCGCAACATTGAAGGCCATCAAGTACTTATCGTGTTAATTTACCAGCAGGAGAGCCACTCACTCACTAAAATTTATTCATTGTTAAGCGAGAGCATAAAATTCCCCAGAGTCACAGAAACAAGGCAATTCTACAGGATTTTGTGTCGTCCTGATCATACAATGAACAAATAGGGTAGTAAGCACATTATGGCAAGTAAAGTAATACAGGGTGGTGGATTGTTATCATGTCTTCAGAAACAAAAGTATTAACTGAATGACTTTGCGAGTGCGCACCATAAAACCATAAGAGTTATAAAAGCCAGAACAGGGGGATGAAGCACGACGAACTTAATAGTCAATGACAGTTGGCCGTGAAAAACAACGGCAACATAATAAACCTTTTCAAAGGTTTTCAATGCACATTAAAGAGCCTGAGGTTCTGTTTTCTTTCTAAATTGAATTTGATGTGTGTTTGTGTTTTGTGTCTTGTTGTAGTTACGTGTAGTAAACCCCTCACAATTGCGATTTGATTGACTACTGATCCCCTATGTTTATATGTTTGTTTGTCTGTCTGTCCGTCCATGTGTCTATGTGTTTACTTGCCAAGGATGACAACAAATTTAATAAAGATGACGATGATGATGACTATAATGACTATGGAAGTAACATGAACTCGTTAAGAGTATGAATTAAACCTCCACCCCAGATGCTTCAGTGCTGCAGTCTTTTGCCAAAATGTAAAGTGTTTGTTTGGTGGGCGAGCGTGTACAATGCGGTAAAGATTTTTTGCTGTTTTATTTGTATTTTTTTTTTTTTTTTTTTTGAATAGTGACAGTGGTGTGGCATGTTGCAGTAATAAGTGTAACCGTACCATTTTCACTACTTGAACTACTACAACTTTTATAAGTACCATATGATGAGTATTAAATTATGTTGCCATTTGTATGTATTTCGTCATTTAGATACACAAGCTTTCCGTATGTCAACTGGAAATATTAAAGTTTGTTTTTTTTTCTCTGCTATATATTACTTAAGGATGTTGTAGAAAAACGTAAACCTGAAGGATTTAATTATCTGTTTGGGTACTTTGTTGTCATTATGATATACATATTATCTTTACTATCTTTTAACTGGTGATGATGGAGTGGCTTATTGACATACGAGGTCAGACTGACATTTCCCTAAGAATATGTTTTAAGTATCCGTAAATTTTGTACTTCAATAGGTTTGATGCTGAAACCTGGTTCGGAAATTATTAACTCAAAATTGATGATTTTTACTCATACAACAGGCATTAGAAAAATAAAAACCTTCATTAACACCTTTTTTGGGGGTATAGAACAAACAATACCTAATCGTATTTAATGAAAACATTGACGAAACTCGCTTGAATAATGGTAATTAAAAACAGTATTCAATAGTCAATAGTTCAATAAGTGTCTTATTGAAGCATCCGAGAAAAGCGATCTGGACATGAAATATGCTAAAGAGCAGCGCAATTTTTTTTTCAAAGACTCGCAGAGTTAGACGGAATAATGAATAACAGTATTGGACACGGCATCATCTACTCAATGTTTACAAACCAATCTTGGGCAGCACACGAAGGTTGTGCTTACAACGCACTTTGATAAGACTATTTAGTGTTGTAAAAGTATTGAGTATTTGAGTACTGAGTACTCAATAATTTTATAAAATATGAACTTATAGAAGCTTTGAAAATATGGGGCATTGAAAGCAAAATTTCATGTGTAGTGTCAGACAATGCCGCCAATATTTTAGCGGCTATAAAAATTGCCGGATGGAACAGTTTACCATGCTTTGCCCGAACTCATTGCGAAATAGAAAACTGCAGTTGAATTTTTTCACCGAAGCACCAAGGCTTTAAACAAGCTAAAGAAAATTCAAAAACAAATGGGAAGAAAAAACTTAAAGCTAATCAATTCCAAGCCTACCCGATGGAATTTCACACTGAATATGATAGCGAGGATGATTAAAAACCAGGAAGTTCTAGAACCCACTATGGCAATACTTCACAAGCCGGTTGAATTATTTTTCTTTGAAGAGTGGCAAACTTTAAAGAAAATTTGTTATAAAAGTTTACCACCGTTTCTAAAATTATTCTTTTAAATCGGGGCATGCACTCATTTTTAAATAAAAAGAAAACAGAAAATAACACAAGAAATTTCAATGATGTTAGAAAAATTTATCAATAATTTAAATAGACATTTTTCTCGGTTGGAGCTTAATGGAATTATAGCTATTTCAACGTTTTCAGACCCACGTTTCAAATCCAAAGGATTTACTGACCAAAGTGCTTTAAAACAAGTAAATGAGAAGATTTCGTCAATGTAACATACAAATAGATTAGAAACTTCTGAAATTAATCCACCTCAATCAAATTTGGAAAATAATAACAGTTTAATTTGCAATGAATTCGTCAAAAAAAAGCTGTTACAAAAACAACAACGTCCAAATGCACTAAACTAAATAACTTCAGCCATTAAAAAATTTTGGACAGAAAAGGTGACCCATTAGAGAGGTGGAAGGCACGGGAGACAATATACCCTGGGCTATCGTTAATTGTAAAGAAATATCTTCCGATTGTGGCAACATCAATACAATAAAAATTAATTTTAACTTTTTACATATTTTTATTTAAAAAAAAAAAAAAAAAACGTTGAAAGTATTGAGTAGTATCGAGTATGTACTCAGTTGAAAAAGTATCGACTAGTATTGAGTAGTCAAAAGTAACCACTTTTTACAACACTAAGACTATTATGACTATAATACCGACAAAAGGTGACCGGCTGCAAACTCTGTTCTGCAATGTGTCTCGATCACAATCTGCATTGGCTCTCGAATTTCCTATGCTGAACTGGACTTCTTAGTTCCTCTTGCATTTCCTGATACCTGCACTATGTAGCGAAAATTATCCGTGAATTAAGTAATTATACCATTAATATATACGAGGACAGCTTTACATCAAGGCTCTGAACTCCAACGTAATAAGGACGAATTTTCAATCAGTATGTACGATTAAATATGAATTTAATTTATCATTAACAAAGGATGGAATGAATAAAAAATCCGCGGGAATTTTTTCCCTTTTTATATTTTTAACATTGAATTTGAATAGGAAAAAATGAGAAATGGGAAAAAACTCCTGCGGAATTTTTATTCATGATTGGGCTGATTAGTGATGATATAGGTATTTCCGTTTCGGCTTTGGATTTTCATCCAATGACTTTCTAAAAATTATTAAACAGCCCACGTGTATCAGAAATCCTGAAGACACCAGCATAAAACCAAAAAAAAAAAAAAAAAACAAGCAACAACCTGAAAACACAAATCACAAAAGAGCGCAAATATTCCCAATGGTCACAAATCAAAGGTAATTCAATAGTCAGTCAAAAACCATTAAAAAAAATAACAAAAAATATTCACTTCCACCCAACTAGCTGACTAACTGAATACTCTACTAGTACATGCATTCATATTTCCTTTGATTTTCAATTGAAACAACAAACATGTCAAAGAATGATGAGATTTTATTAATTCCGTCCGTCTGTCTGTTTGTCAGACAGTCAGTCTTTCTGTTTGTAATTCATATTTTCCATTTGCAGCATTCAAAAACTGAAATGATGCTTGTTTGAATTCAACTTGATTCAGGAGGTTGAAAACTACAACCAAACTTTGCCCGTAACCTGGCATAATCATCACATATGGCTTTATACCATTATGATCTAGGGAAACTGGTTACTTTTCTCCTTGTGTAAGTAGAGAATTTTTCTTTTGAACGCTTCACGGGGAAAAAAGTGCATTTAATGCAAAATAATAAAAAAGTGTCCTTTTGCAAAGAGAGTTGTTGGTTGATTGGTTGTTTGGTTGAATGGTTGAATGGCTGGTTGGTGGTACATTCATTTTTGTTCAAATTCTTGTTAGCTGTTGTTACTGGCATCTTGTAGTTTTTGTAGCTGTTGCTACTGTTGTTGTTTTAATTGAAACTGACTTTGTGACAGTTCAAATGATGCTGATGTTGTTGTTGCTGCTGCCGTTTTTGTTATTGTATCTATGTATATGTTTTGGTTTCTATGCATTTTGTTTTTGAAAAAAATGTCATATTTGATTTGTTTTTATGTGTTTGTGACATTTTTGACTTAAATTTAATTTTGTCATTTTGTTTGACATGCAATTGACAGAGAAAAAAATTTAAGAGTGAATGAAAGTAGATCTCCCCTTCAAAGAGCTACCAGTTCTTTTTGGTTTCGATGTATATTTCGGGGTTTATGTGTGGGAGTCATATTTGAAAATAATTACTTTTGATGCAATATTCTGTTTAACATTTTGCAGCACCATTTTTTCTTCCTCAATTTATGGATTTTGGATAAAAATGCATTAGTTCTTTTTTAAGTTAAAGTTTTCTTAAAAAGTGCACAATATTTTCTTTTTTTTTAGTTAAAAAAGCCTGCTAATGAAACAAGTCACAAAGAAAATGTGTTGTGTATGTTTCTAATGTGACTAATGGTTAATGTACATAATAAGATAAGTTGAAACTATTAAAACCAAGAATTGGAAGATTATTTTCAAACTCAAAAAGAGCTACTCAACCAGCAAATATAAAAAAGTTTGCTAGCAGGATTCATTCAAAAGCGGGGAAATTGGATACCCCATGATTTGAGAAACCTTAAAAAACAATTTGCATGTCCGAAATACTGCTTAAATGCTTAAAAAGGAATCATTAAAAGCACCGAATTATTAAATGCAATGAACAATGGATCAATTGCGATAAAACGAAGCCTAAGAGATCGTATCTGAAGCCCGGCCAACCAGCCGAATCGTATTTGGTGAAATCAGAAGGGTCCCATCTATTATGATTTGCTGAAATTTGGTTGGGCCATCACAGGCAACCTGTAACAAATTCAACTGATTCATTTGGAGAGACCTTTTTCCGAAAAAAACGCCTAGAAATAAAAGCGTAATATTCCATCATGACAACGCGCGGCCAAATGTTGCAATACCTGTTAAAAACTAGAAATAAGTGACTTTCATTTAGACGCACAAACTTCAGCTGGATTTACACGATTGAAATTTTCTTCAAAATTGCTCTTCAAAATGCTTCAAACTCGTGTAAACAGCAAAATTTCTTGAAAATTTATTTATTTAATAACTATTAATAACTATTTATTTATTTAATAACTATTAATAACTAAGATATATAAGAATATCACAATAAAGCAAGTAAGAATAGGAGTACCGATCCAGTTATAATCTGTTCCGAACGAACGAAATATAACCAGACGAGGCCTTGGTTCTTACTTCATAATATTGTAGCCGTAGTTAGCCGACCGAGATCCGAAGTATTTATCTCGTATAATTTAGCTCATTTTGGGATTAATTATATCTCGGGCATTCTTAAATCAATCCGATTTTAGGATTACATCAAGGAGAGCTAAAATTAAGATTTTTTGACTTGATGAATCCGTACTTGAATAAAGTATTTTGTACTCGGTATAAGAAAATCCGTACTTACCCTACTATTGACACCGTTACGGATTGATTTAAGTACGGATTACTCAATTTTTTTTTGATAACGATTTTTATAACAGATTTATGCGTATTTAAGTAATTTTCGGAATTATAATAATATAAATAATATGTGCAAAATTTTATGCAATTTATTTAAAGAAAATAGCAAAATATTTTTAAAAGATATCGAGTTTGATCTATCACTTTGGTTCTGCTAGACCAATTTTAATCATTGTCAATACCTAACGTCTCTAAAAAAACAAAGAATATTTGAATATTTAAGAGGGAAATTTCATTTCATCGGCATCGTCTTGGAGTTTTATAAGGATTCGGAATATATATAATTATTGTTTCTACGACCAATATTTCAATGTGTTACAAAAAGAATGATAAACTCAATATACCACTCATCATGGTTGGTATCAAAAACGAGGTAGCTATTGTTTTTTGTTACTAACACAGCCATTCATGAACCAATTATTGAACTGATATAATGAAATTAGATTTGGGCGTACGATTTCTGGCCAATCACGCTAATAATGAATTTACAAAAATCATCAAAAAAATATAAAATAAGTACCCGATTTTTCGCATCAAAATAAAGTAAACAAATTAAAATTATGTTAAACATTGTATTTAATAGGATAGGACTATAACATTTGCCTTTATCACAGCTGACAATATTCTGCACATAGAACCAACGAGTTTTTAGTGAAACCAGGCGAAATTTTGTTCCATTCATCCTGTAACACTGCCTTTAGGTTATCTTTGCAAGAAATATTTATTTGATTAATTTTTTTGTCTGGGGATTGCGGAGGTTGATCTAAAGGTTTTCGACAATGCAAACTCTTACACAATTTTGGAATTATGCTTAGGATCATTGGAATTTGTTGGAAAGTCAAGTTCTGTCCTAGTTTTAATTTATCTACACAAGAGGCCACATTGTTTATTAAAATGTCGAGATTCTATAAATGTTATAAATTACCGACCCCTGATGCCGCCATACAACCCCATACCGTTACTGAGCCGCCGCTTCGTTCGTCTTCGCTCTTAGTTCGCCATATTTTTGTTGGGTTTTTGACTCCAAATATCTCAAACTTGGGTTTTTGACTTTAAATATCTCAAACTTCATTTTATCGGCGCAATAATATTATTTTAAACAATTTGAGACTCGTTTATAGATTTTTTTTGCAAAAGTCTGATGTAGAGGGCTTCTAATGTGGCACTCTACCATGTAGGCAATTTTACAAGTTTTCCAGAAGTTTTCGTAACATTTTTAGCTATTTTTACAGCACTAGATGTTGGGCTTTTTGCTCTTGTCTTTTTTCTTATTGTACAGTGATGTCTTTCAACGATTTTACATATTTCACGAAGGGCATCAATGGTACTTCTTGAAACCTACGTTGGTGAGGAAATATCAGTCAACGTCGACCTCTGCATATCAATAATATCCAAATTATTTTACATTATGTACATTGGACACCAAGATCATGCGATTAAAACCAACTACTCTATGCGTCAGAGTCGTCAAAATTTGTCTGCATTAAGTTAGTTAATTCAGTAAATATTTCTAGCATCTCCTTAGATTTGTATACAGTTTTTAGTCTTTTCAGGAAAACCTTTAACGATTACAACTATGTAAAGAAAAAGCGATATATATATATATATATTACTTTTGGCACGACGATTAGCTCATTTCACCATCTAATGTGTCATATTAAATTTAAAAGTACTCGTATAGAATAACCACAAGGAAGCACATTTTTTACAACACTTACTAATGGACCATTTAGTTTTAACCACCCATACAGCCAAGCAACCAACCATTATTACTGATAGGACACTAAAAGCCGCCCCATTTCAAACTTCAAATGTATAATTTTTTACATTCCTGTGTAACACAATTTATTGTTATTAAAAGCAGTTATGATTTCTTGATGTATCTTAATAAATTCTAATTTGATTTTACACCAAAGTGCCGTGCCATAAGAATAAAGGAACAAAAAAGAAAACATTTATGCATATTTGCTTGTATTCATACGACAACATGAGCACTTTGTGACCAAAAAATAAAACAAAAAAAATCTTAAAAAAGCAACAAATGTTAGGTAGGGGAAAAGTCTAAATGTTCGCATCATCTTTTAAAAAATAACAACTGCGAACAACAAGACTGAATATTAATATCGTAATTATTGTCATGTGTAAACAACACTAGTCAATGTTAACGTTGTCAGAGCATGACTATTACTGTCATCAAATGACATTTTTACACAAATTTACAAAGAAAACTATGAACATGTTTCCCAAATTACTCTTTTATCAACCCAATAGACTACTTCTAACCCCAGGTGTCTCATATATTTGCGCAAGTATCCTTGCCACTTTTTTTTTATTGTAGGTCGACATATTAAAATCACTTTACACAACCTTTAAGTACCTCCACACAAGGAAAACGAGCGAGAGAAATCAATATAAGAAAACTTTTTGTCACCAAAGTGTAGACCAAATGAAATCTTGTCATAATGTTTATGTCCATGTGGTGGTTGCTATTTCTTCAATAGAGTGAGTGGTTTTTTATACAACAGTAATAAATTCGTTTATAATGGCAATTTAGTATAAAAATCATATTTACACATTCCAAACTTAACGCCATTTGCCAAAACACAACCATTTTGAAGGCACACTTACATGGAGTAAGAAGGGAATAATAAAATCCAACGAAATCTTTGTGAGACACATTTAAAAGACAGAAAGAAAGAAACTGTGCTGGATAGTGTTTTTTGTACTTTAAGCTAATATGTGATTAAGTTCGTTTTTGTAAAACCACAAGACCTGTTTTTTATTATAAACTCTTTATATTATTTGCTGCTAAAATGGCGCCAGTATATTATATTATGCTTATACGATTTTTTTTTTTAGCAATGTTATTTATATTTTATTAATATTCATATGTAATTTAATAAATGTTTAGAGAGGAAGAGGGGAAGGAGAAGAGGTGTTCCATTTGGAAATGTATATTCAATACTGTATTTTAAATTAAATGTCTTTGGAAAGTCTCCCTTTTATTTTTTAAAACATTTGACTACGTTTTCTACAACATACTCGTGTTTCTCAGATCTTATGCTGAAACAAATTAATGTTTATAAACTGAATAATATTTTTGTCTTTTGATTTGAATAACCTTTGATGAAGCTATAAAATGAAATGAAATTCGATTAAAACATAAAAGCCTCTTCTAGCCTTAAATAATAAGTCACAATAACATCTTAAACTTCCGTTACACTGTAAGAAATTTACAGCATGAAATTATTAAATATCTATTATAGATGGTTTTGTTTCAAAATATGCACAAATATGTTACTTAACAATTGGATAACATTGGTTTTAAAAGGAATATGGTTAGCAAGAATTGATTCTGACAATCAAAACCCTATCTGATGAATATCCTCAATAAGCCTTTGTTCAGGAAAGAACAATATATAAAGGTTCACTAGTTTCGTACTTTGAGACCTGCAATATATATGACCCATTAGGGCCGTAAAAAGCCTGTTCAGAATATCTTTTGTTCGACTGCTGTTGGGATTAGTAATAAATTCTTTGTTGTATTGTCAGCAGTTACTGCCTGCCAGTAGTTTGAATTTAACTAGACTGCAAAAAGTGAGTTTCTTATAATAACTCCTTTTACTGTAAAAACAGTTTCTGCCAAAAATTTAATAATCAAATATCCTTTATTCGGTATAAGTTGTTTCATTTAGACCTTTTTTATTTTTAAATAAAGTCAACACCACATACATACATATTATTAAAAGAAAAGCTTAGGATAGGATAGGATAGGATAGGATAGGATAGAAGGGTAGTGCATAAAGTGCACCTCCACTCGAAGACCTTGTGGTCCATTGTGGTTCCCCTCAGTAGAGAAAATAAAAAGAGAAAATAAAGATGGGATAGATATAGAAATAAGGACAACCAAAACCGCTTGATAAGGGGGAGAAAGAAGAAAGAAAGAAAGAGTGAAAAATCCCCTTACGGATTTGGAGTCGCCGTAGAATATCCCTTAAATAGCCACCATATTCCTCTAATGAAACCCAGGATGTTACTCGGTTTGCAGCCAGCAACATCACTGAGTTCGTCCAGGAATCTATTTCCTAGCCACTTAAGTCTACGACTCTGCAACCTAGGACAATGGCACATGATGTGCTCTATTGTCTCTGGCTCCTCTGCATCCCCACACACTCTACAGAAATCCTGTGTGTCGTTATCCCATTTGCCTCTGAAGGCCCCAATCAAACAGTGCCCGGTTAGCACTCCTACTAGAATCCTTAGACTATGCATGTCCAATTCCATCAGCGTTTCGGTCGCGTTTGCATTTAGTCCTGACCATAAGGACCTGGACACTATACAATCCGACCTATTGCCCCAGGATTGGTCTGCACAGTCACGGAATCTTTCCTGAATCAGCCTGTAGAAGTGACAAATAGGTGGCTTGATCTCACTTTCTCTAGTATCATGGTCAAAACCAGAATCATGTCTAGCCAGCTCATCTGCCACCTCATTTCCCTAAAGAAAAGCTTAATTACATATATTAATATAAATAATATTATATTTGAAAAGAATTTAACATTTTTATATAGTTATTTAAGTAAAATTGTATTAAAAAAAAAAGAAACAAAAACAACAGCAGCAAAATTTAAATGATTTATTGTTGAAATATACCAACTTTTAAGCGATATTAAAGTAAAGTAAACAGTGACATGATCCTTATGCAAAACAACCCTGTCATTCCAAAAGTAGTGACAATTCTTTTATTTTTTCTCTTTTTTTAAGTATTACGGTAAAGTTTCTTGGAAGTTTCTTAATTTATCATTAAAAGAGATTAAGTTGTGACGTTAAGTAGCGAAAAATTTACAATATTAAGGGAAACATCAATTGAGACTGGGCAAATCATAATAGACTTATACCCCTGACAGACATAGGATTTCTATACCATAATACAAATACTATGGTTTTTGATACTAAATTGCCTTGACATATACTAGTATTTTTGTTTTTACTTTCCCAATAAACATATTGGCAAGCGTTTTGTAAATTAAGATTGCAGCAAGCTCGCATAAATAAGAGTTTTGCGAATGTCGTTGACAATTTGCTTGCAAATGCAAGTGTTTCATAAATTTAAGCAAAACGTGTCATTCTCGCTGTGAAAAATTGCGCTAATAAGTTGTGTTAATAAATAATGTTAAATTGTTGTTAAAGTTGTTAAATTAAGTGTGTTTGATACTTTTAATTATCATTTTCTATTAAAAAAGATAATTATCTACTTATTTAATGTCTGTAGCAAAAAGGAAGAAAAGTGTTATGCGCAGAAGCACCGAAATTTTTGAGCATATATAAAACGGTGCGGCTGCAAGTTCTGTACTGGAAAATATAGATGAATTTTCCTTGCTTACATTTGAAAGCTTATTTTTATATGTAAATGTTGGCTGGGTTTTGATCAAAAAAAAAAAAAAAAATTAAAAGAAATTAAATAAAATATAACTGTCATTAAATGAACTGACAATCGATTTTGTGAGAGGGTTTCCACAATGTTTATTGAACACAGCTAAAGACAACATACTACTTGTTTTATGGTTTAATTGTAGTACAAGCTAACACACATGTAGTATAGTATACTATTATGGTATGCAAATCCTATGTCTGTCTAGGGTATTACATAGAAAAGGTAAATCCCTGTATGAAATAGGTAAAATCATTGGAAGATATCACTGTAACTACATGGCCTACATGGTAGAGTAGCACGTAAGTGTTGTCATATGAAAAGCTTTTCTCTATTTTCACCACCTTTTCTTCTTCTACTTATACCTTTCCAAAGAAAGTAACACAATTAATTAATTAATTAATATATAGGCATATTAATTGCCTGAGTGTTACTTATCTTTAATCTCTCATCGGTGTATAAATAACCGGGATATAAATGACTATTTCTTAAAATTCATTAAAAATGATATTTCTAATACATGTTATATCTGTGAATACAAGAAACAAAGTTATAAGCATTTTTAACAGTGTACAAAAATCTTAGAACTTAATGAAATTTCCTTCAAAGAAAAACAAAAAAACAACCTGGTACAACAATTTATTGGAAAAAGGTTCCTTTTTTGAAAACCAATACTTTGCGTTAGTAGGGGTGGTGGTTGGGAACAAGTGGGAGAAGTAGTTATTGTGACAAATAAAATGTGGTGGGTGTCATGATACAACACTGTCTGACGTCTGGTTGGGTACAAGAAAAGTCGACAATTTAATTACAAGGTAAAAAAAAAAAGAAATATTGAAACAAAAACATATAAAAGAACGTTTATTAAATCAAAGAATGAATATTTTCCAAAGATAAAAAAGCAGGCAAGAAACGATAAACATTCTTTAAACATTTTCAGTTCAGTTTTTTATTTTTAAGAGAAACTCTATAGAAAAATGTACAAATTGATGAAATTATAAAAGTGAACGAAAATATGAATCATATTTGGGAAAAATTTATTACAAAATAGGAAATTAAATTTTCTTGTGAAAATGCATTAAAATGAAAATTACTCAATATGACTAAAAGTTCTTTCAGCTTAAAGCAGACATTTTAGTAAAATTTATAATAAATTTCGAAACAAACTAGAAATCCTACTTGCTATCCACATACTGCAAACTACAATTGTACATTTTCTGCTCAAGTGTCATGTTTTCCATCATTAAATCTCGTAGTGCAGCTACGGCTGTTGTTATTTGTGTCCTTTTTTTTCTTTTTTTTTTGACAATAATGACAATTGGAAAACGTGTAGACGGTCCACAAGATAACAGAAATATGGCAAATAAAGGACATCTACTATCTATACAAAACGATGGAACAAAAGGAAATTATATGATATCTCTCTTTCATCGTGTTGTTTGCTATAGTTAGCAGTTGTTTTAGTAGTTGTTTCTGTTTATGTTGTTCCCATTGTTGTTAATATTGTCGTAGTAGCAGTTGCAGCAACACACAATATTTTAAGCCATTCAAATATATTTTGTTTCGTTTGTTAAATTCGGTAGATTTTTTCCTTTTGTTCAGCTTTTGTTTGCTTAAAAAAATATAACAAAACGACAGCAAAAAAAAATAGAATGGAATAGGAAAAATAATACTTTATTTTTCTATTTTTTTTTTGTCCTTCTTCTTTTGGCAAACACACAAAGTTATAGACTTCATTCATACTCGCATCTATGTGGTGAAAATACAGTGGAATGGGAAGCTAATGAAACTTAACAGTTACGAATTTCTCGATTATTGTACCCGCCACCGAAAAGATGGGGGGTATATTAAGTTTGTCATTCCGTTTTCGTACAACCAAAAAATCTATATATTCAGTTAAGTAGTATCCGAGTTATAGACCAAAGTTTCAGACTACCTCAATATTTTTTAGATATTTTTTTTTGCAATTTTCTTCAAGTACAATGCAAATAATGTCATGATTCTTTGCACACTTTTTTTCTATTATAGAAGGGCAAGTCCTGTTGGTAGCCCCCTGTCAAAGCCCCCCTAAAAATACCATCCCGGAACATGGCTTTATGGTACATAAATGTCTATAGAAAAGCCGTATCCATACAAAATTCTGCAAAAATGATTTTCATGCAAAGTGAAATCTCAAAACGATATTTTGTTTGCATCGGTTCATATTTGACTGTAGCCCCCGAAAATCACTTAAATGCGCATAAATCTCTTATAGAAATCTCTATTAAGTTGATTCTCAACACAAATAAATCACATACACAAGAATGATAAAAGAAAGATTACGCCATGCGCATGATTTCCCGTTATGTGACGTAGAAGGGCCATTCTAAGGGTTACCAATAATGTTTCATGTGTTAGAATTAAAATTTCTTGCGAAAAAATTATGTTTTATGTGATAGTTGGCAACCTTGCAATTGAAATCTCTGAGAGTTCTAAAATAAAATCTGTTTAAAAAAGAAAAACAAACAAAAAAAAAAAACAACAAAAAATATAAACATGAAGAGTGCAGTGAGCAAATGCAAGCAAAACATGAGTTAAAAAAAACAAGTGAAAAAAAATTAGCAAATAGAAACACAGAATGTGTGACGTCACAGGGTCTAAATGCGCAGAACATATTAATATTTTACGCGCGTTGGCGTAATCTTTATTTTATCATTCTTGCATATACATACATATAAATCGTCGTGCAGAATTTCATAATGATCGGCCCGTAATAGGTCATAGCTCCCTTATGAGAACTACTTCCAAAAACTCATTAATCTACATAAAGATCCATATTGAATCGAAATTTTAGACAGATCAGTATAAAGTATGTAAAAATTATACTATTATGTGAAAGTTGGTTTATAATTTATCATAGCTCCCATACAAGTTCCACTTCCGAGAATAACGATAGAATGTAAAGAGATGGAAATTTTGACGTTTCAAAAAGCCAAAATCAGTCTCCTAGCCTAGAGATAGGGCTTGTTGATACTAAATTTATTGTCTATTAAAGTAAATCGCTTTATGTTACACACTGCAAAAATATAAACAAAGTGCAGTTCTAAAAGAAAGTGGCAAATATAGACTCTAGATCAGGAGTGCCCAAGCCCTATACTCTTGGTCCTCTTTTGTATTTGTAAAAACTCTTAGCTATAGGTTGTGTGTTTTGTATACTCATTACAGCACTCAGCACTAGCAATACGAAATACACAAACAACTTTGCTTATTTGTTTTTTTGTCGTACTTCACTATACACGCAAGCGCAAAGCAACAACACTTTCGTATGCTCTACTGGTAAACATTTGTGACTGCGATCGACAATGTAAATTTTGTTTTTGTTTAACGTATGATACCGTTTAAAAAAGTGTGCTGTTTCTTTGTATGTTTTTATTTAAATGTATTGGTGCTTGCTCTTACATAAGCAACTTTTGGGCACTCCTGCTCTAGATTATAACTGAAATATATAAAATTCTTGTAAATATCGTTATTGAGATGAAATTCAGGCAGAATAAATCTAAAATGAATAGTAATTACGGTACAATATTTTATGACGTTCTCCCCATAATAGATGATTTGATGGTGGGTATATAAGATGCGGCTCGGCCGAATATAAACTCTTACTTGTTTTTAAAATATTTTTTGTATTTATTATATACTCGTACATACTGTAATGCTGTATTTTGATTGATCTTTCACAATTTGCTTTTGATTATATCCCAAGACTTTTCTATTGATAAATATTGGTATTTTCTTTAAACACTTGTCTCGGTGTACTTCTGAAGGTACAAATTATACTCGAGTACAGCGCTGCTAAGCATGTGATGTGTGTCGATCAGATCAGTCGGATAGAAATAACAGATTTATCTGCAAAATATTTCAATTTAGCAATGGCGATCTGCCTGTGTGTATAGAATATAGACTGTAGGATGTAAAAGATTCGACACAGTTGAAATGTGGATTGTTTTTTGATATTTGAAATTTTTCATAAAAATATTACGAATTAAGTATTATACAAGTTTTTATTTATGAAACATCTTGAATTTGATGCAACGTACCACTAACCAAGTGTTCCGTTAAATCATGTTTGACCTTCAGTACCACTGTGCAATAGTAATAGTGCATTTTAGTTTTCATTTTCCCAGTCACCAAACAAATACACGTTGCACATGACAACAATTCTTTGTTGTTGTTTGCATTTTTGCCAACAATATTTTGCAGTTGTTGTTGTTTCTACAGTTCTTTATTCATCGCTCCCAAAGAGTGAACATTGGGAGCAGCCAACACAGCCAACACTCGATATCACTGTACAAACATGAAGGCTTTTCTCCCCCCTTTAATCTTGTTTAATCAGAGTCAGTTGTTTTATGTGTGAGTGTCCTTACAAAAGAAACTAAAGAAGGCTAGAGAAATGTTTGCCAAATCGCACCCTTCTTTTCATCATTCCTTATAAGGACTAACTACTATGCAGTCAGTCCTCGTAGATATTTGCAGTGGCAAAACAAAAGGTTCGTTCGTTCTCTATTGGTCTTGTTTACGTTTCGCTTTGTTATTGTTGTTGTAGCCTTTGTCATCTACTGTGTGTTGTTGTATTTCATTTGCACTAAATATTGGCTTTAGAGTATTATTCGACAAAAATAAAAATAAAAATAAAAAAATATCAAATTGCATTTCTTTAAGAATAAAGACCGAAGCACAAACAATAAAAACAACAAGATGTCAGCCATATAGTGGCCACAAAAAGTAATTATTAAACAATTTATTTATGATCAGGTGAAAATTAATGTTATACATAGGCGGAAAGAGTGAGCGTGCATCAGATACTCGTAGTTGGTAATTTAATATGATTTGAGTTTATTTCTTGCTAAACAATGAAAAGAAAAATATATAATTTCCGTTTCCGTTTTATTATTTTTGGCGAGCAGCGACTTCCATGAGGAAAATGTCATTGTGATGATGATGACATTTTAATCAATACAAAACTCTCATACGTCAATACATGTTGATAAGATTCCTGGTTTTTATTTTATTTTCTTATGTGAAAATGTATTTGTTGTTTTGCAAATTAGCAACCATGATGATGATAAAATTTAATATGTTAAAAGGTACAGTCTGATGTACTTTTAGTGAGACTGTTCAAGTTGTTAAAATATATTTGAAATAAGCGCAATATGTTTTATCTACATAACATGTATCAGATTATCAAATTTATTAAAGTCGGCTTAATTAAATATTTAAAAAATTAATTTTTGGATCGTTTAATACACATACAGTGGTTGATAGATTATTTTATGACGTGCATTTTTTTTGTTTTCAAAGCTTTATCAAAAGAAAACTAATAGGAATTAAAAAAAGAAATTGCTGTCATTTGAAAGAAAAAATCTTATAGTCTAACAAACAATTTTAAATTTAAATTTTATTGCAAAAACACACATTTTAATTAATTAAAACTACAAAAAATGCTCGTTTTTCACGTCACAGCTTATATTGTCAATTTCAATTGTACCAATATCTCAATGCAGCGTTGTTGGTTTTTCGTTTTGTGAGTCTGATTTTGTATCGTCAAAAGTCAGTAAAAACTATATAAAACGAAAAATTAAAAAAAAACATTTTTGAAATGATTGAAGTCCTTTGGACAATTTTTGCTAGGACCAATAGGTGAAAAGTTACACTCATTTAAAAAAAAACCTTTATGACCAAAATTTCCAACTTTGACCCCCTCTAACTCCGGCACTTCTGGACTGATAGAGCTGAACATTTGTGTCTGGCCTACTATCCAATAGTACTAACCTTGCTGCAAATTTCATCCAAATCGGAAGATTTTTAAAATTGGGTCACTTGACGTGAAATTCACCATATATATATGTATATATATATATATCATATTGAACGCTTCATGCATAAAAATCGGGTCCATAACAAGGGCAGAAAGGCAGCAGTTGCATGCAAGAAACTGTTTATAAACCCCGAAAAACAGACTAGAGGCTAAATTTCGCCAAAGAACATGTTTGCAAGGAATCTGCATTTTGGAATTCTGTCATCTTCGCCGACGAATCTAAGTTTAACACATTCGGGTTAGATGTATGAGTTATAGTGCATTTACACCTGTAATTTTCAAACTAGTTTATGATCATAAGCTACTTTCATAAACCATACCGTTTACATCAGCATTTTTGACAGTTAAGTGGTTTATCTTTGACAAGTCATAAAACAGCTGACTTTAATATTAAAAATTTAATAAAAATATGGACGTTGTTATGAAAAATAAAAAATTTTAAATTTGTGTTTTTCATCCAGGATGAATAAAATTCAATTACGGTTTTTTTTTTAAAGAAAACTCTTTTTTTTTTGAGCAAATGTCAAATGTGTCCAGCGTTGCCAGAAAAATGTTGAAAAAGAGTTGCATTAGCAGAAACTGGTTGTTTGTAACTAGTTTATCTCAAAAGCTAGTTTGTATGGATAAACAAGTTTCTCAAACTAGTTTATCACCGTAAACAACTTATACTATGTTTCCACGGTACATGCTTCGCTCTCTATTCATGCTTCACACCCCAATCATGTGCGAAACAACTTGCTTCACCATACAAAATTTTAAGAGCGAATCAAGTAGATTCATATTGAATCTACTTGCGAAGCACGAAAAATTGCACTCTTCTTGTGAAATTTATTCAATTGGTTTAGTGAATAAATTTCACAAACGAATTAAATTTACAATAGAAGAAGAGAAGCACGGGCAGTTGCCGTATTTGGATACTTTAGTGATCAGGAGAGAAAATCAGATAATAGTTGACTGGTATCAAAAACCAACTTCGTCGGGAAGAATCATTAATTATTTTTCGTGCCATCCAAAGAGTATGATAATGAACACTGCAAGTAATTTTATTAAGAGAGTCTTATCAATCAGTGATAAACAATTTCATAAAGATAATTTACGTAAGCTAGACGATATTTTAAGAAAAAACTCGTTCCCGAAACATATCATCAAAAAACTAATATACAAAAATAATAACATTAAGCATATACCTTTACCAGACAACTCGAATAGGATATATAAATCAATGGCATACATTCCAAAAATCTCGGAAAGGATTCATAACTCGGATATTTACAACAAAGAAATATATAAAATAGCTCCAAAAACAAATAACACTCTGAGACAACTTTTTTCAAATACAAAAAGTAGAATTAACGACATGGATAAGTCAAATCTTATCTACAAAATAAAATGCATGGGGGACAACACTAACATATGCAACCAAGTATATATTGGGACTACAAAGAACAAGCTGAAAACTAGGTTAGCAGGACATAGATCGGACATAAGATGTAGAGATAAGTCATCAACACAAAAAACGGCACTTGCAGCCCATTGTGCAATGAGAGGACATACACCAGATTTTGACAATGTACAAATTTTACAAAGAGAAGAAATATATAAACGGAGACTTACATTGGAAATGTTGCACATCAACAGGGTCGAACAAGATAAGAGAATGAACTACCGGACCGATATAGAAAACTTATCAAAGAGTTATACTTATATAATAAATAAAACAAAACATAAAATTTAGTACAATATTAAATGTTTAACTGTAAGGACTAATTTTTGATTATTGTAACTCATTGTTGTTGTAAGTTTTATCTTTATATTCTGTCGCAATATTAAAGTAAATTAATTTGCATTATTTCTGTTTTGTGTATAGATTTTCCTGATGATGCTTACCGATGGTAGGCGAAATATTGAAATAAATAAATAGAACGATTGATTATAACACAGACCTCGAGCCTGATTATTTACCTAATTTATTTGGAATTTAAAAGGTCGAAACAAAAACATATTTAGTTTATTGAATTTATTTAATCTACAAGAAATTAATTCTAAGATTAAATTTAAATTAAGGAGCACTAGCTACATTGGCCATCAGCTTTGAATTTATTTATATGTATGTATATGGTTAAAAATTTATATAAATGTCTATAAATACTAGGGACAACTATTCACTCTCACATATTCGTAAAACTTGCATACGTAAGAAGCCTACTAAAAAGAAAACTTCAAATGTGTTAATAGCTTCTAGTTCAATGAATAAAATAACAACATCCTATATGTATATATAATTAGCTAGACAATTGAAAAACTGACACAAATTGCGCGAAACTCTAGAACCGATAGAACCTTCGTTTCCTAAAAATTTTGCTTAGCGGATATTTGAAGTACATTTTTGAAGGACTGTAATTTCATTGACCAGACAATCGTAATTGAGGGTGTCCCAACTAGAACGCAATTTTTAAATTTGAAATAAAACATAGATATTAAAAAAAAATCGTAAAACTTTTTTATATCGTAAAGTAGACAGAATGAGGTTATGTATGGAACAAGATATCGTGCAGATGGCCACCGCGGCTTTGCTGGCACACACGCAATCTTTTAATTAAATTTTCAATGACCTTTTTGCATAAATGCTGCGGTATTTCATTAATTCAGCGTCCAATTTCCTCTTTTAAGGCTTGAGTCGTCGTCGGCTTATTCGCGTAAACCATCGCTTTCAAAAACCCACAAAGAAAAAAATCTAAAGGTGTTAAATCGCACGATCTAGGCGGCCAATTCTGGTCTCCAAAACGCTGTATGACATGTGGCGCCGTTTTGTTGGAACCATATGCCCTCCACATTCATTTCTTCAATTCTAGGCAAGAAAAAACTGGTTATCATTTCACGAAACCGAACACCATTGACACCATTGCGTTCTAGTTGGGACACCATTTACATCGTACTTTCAATGTACTTGTATAACATTCCCACCGTTCGGATGTTGTGGCCGCATTTTCCATCAGGAATGAGGAAAAGAGGAAAAAATGGTTAAATCATCAGAAAAACGCCACATAAGTTGTGATCAGCAGTTTGAATTCTCTCTCTCTAGCGTTTCGAAAAGAATGACATGGTCGTCAGAATCATTGAACACACTGAGAGAGACACACGAAGTATTCATAGATATCAAAAGCCAAGGTGTTAGGCCCAGACGGTATATTCTTGCTGATGTATAATATCTTGACGTGCGGGGAGTTTCCAGCCTCTCAGTGAGGTTCGTGATAATATCCATCACCTTGAATTAGGATAGCTTCATCCGTATCCTCAAATCTGGTATCTTCTTCTTCCTTAGTTGGGCGATCACCTACCAGAAGCTTGTCATTAGCATCGTTTAAACCAACGAAGTCTTTATGTCATTTATTGTGATGATCTTTAGTACATTTTTGACAGCCTATTTACTACCTCAGCTACTGCCGCTGCAATGGCCCCAGTTGCCAGCAGTTGGGTGTTGGATAAAGAAAACTTGTTGGCGACTTACAAGTTGGTCAGTCTGTTGTCTATTACGCTATTCCAGTGTAGTTACCTTCCTTTAGTGATATCCAGTAAAAAATATATAAAGCATGCAAATAATTTCGAAACACCATATGCACGAGGAAACGATGTTTCTCCCAGTCATGAAACACAACGTCCCGCTGATAAAACAGTTAGCAGGGAGTTGTGTTATCGTTTTCGATACATGTGAGGAAGGACTTTGATTATACCTACATATATATTTTATAGACTTGCCATCAGAAATCTATGGCCAGCTTATGGTCAAGTGCCCTTGATACAGCTAACATAGTCAATTAGATTTTTGGACTTGAACGAGTGAGGGAAAACTTAACCTAACGTCGTGACGCTTAGGTTAGGTCGATTATGTAAATATTGCCAGGGAGTGAACTATTCAAAATGTTAGCTTTTTTACATTTTCTGTACATGTCACTGCAATTACGAACAAGTTGCGAATAGGAACAAGCCTAAAATAGATTTCCGATCTCTTCTGGGGTATGCAAAGTGCGAGGTTACCTACTTAAAAAAAATAGAAAATTACAATTTAATGGGCAAAGTTTATTACCATTTGAAAGAACATTATTTGGCATTTATTCTTTCAAGATTATGTCTATCAAATGTTGACCATTGCTACGTCGCAGATGGTCTATCCGTTGAGCCCAATTTTCGATGACTCGTTCGAGCATTTCGAATAGTAACTGGCGAATGACACGCGTCATTTTTTTCCTCCAAGGCCTGAATTGAAACGGGTTTGTCCGCATAAACTTTAGACTTTACATATTCCCACAGGAAAAAATCTAATATCACCCAATCTTGGTGGCCAATCGACCGGCCTACAACGTGAAATTATGTGCTCACCGAAGTGTTCTCTCAATAAATCCATTGATTGATGCGATGTGTGCAAACTGGAGCCGTCTTTACGCTGTCAATTTAAGATCTCGACGTAAAATGCGCCAAGTCGTTCCATACGTTAGTCCGAGTTGCTGCGAACGGCGCCGAATCGACTCTACGGTATTCGTGTATACTCTCAGCTATGGCCGCTATATATTCTTCACAGCGTGTTGGACGTGGTCTATTCGGTCGAATATTATCCAAGAATGAATGCTGGGTCTCAAAATGGGCGATGGTGTTGCGAATAGTACGCTCAGTAGGCCGATTCTGTTGACCATAAGTTGAGCGAAGTGCACGAAAGATATTCCTCAGTTGAACAATTTGTAAACGTGGTTCAGGCATAAGTCTTTCCATTATGAAATATATATATATCCGATTTTAAGTGAAAACAATTGTATTCCGAATCATCAATTTTATTTAGAAGAAAACACAGTACTATCGACCAAACCCACAGACTTGTCGATATCATAAAAAACATTTGCCAAATTACCGCATTCGTGATTGAATGAGCTATCGTATCGAAAAATGATTTCGATATAGAAATTATGATAAAATGTATTAAATTTCTTGCACGATATCGAATGCCATAATCTCAAATAAGAAAATTACCATCAATTTTACTCGATATTGAATGCGGTAATTTGGCCCCTGCTCTTTTTATTGTCATTTCTCAAGCGTGGCATGATGGTCTAATCTAAGTTGAAACTTAATTTACCCGTAAACACACATAAGCTATTGGAAAGCTACTTAACTCAAGGAAGTATCCTGGGACCCTTCTTATACTTGATACATATATTTGATTTGTCAACAAACAACCGTACTCACACTTTTAAATTTGCTGAGGATATTGCTATTCTAAGCATTCATGAACACCCTCAAAAAGCATCTCGCTATTTACAATATTATATATTTGAATTAGAAAAAATGGTCAAAGCAATGGAGGATGAAAGTTAATAAACAGAAATGCACACACATATCCTTTACATTGCGTAGAGAATCATGCTCTCCTATTTATATACACTGGTACATATTCCTATAACCGCAGACATTTTTTAAATTTCTTTACGTTATATATTCGTAATTATAACCAACAACTAAACTGAGTAATTAAATTGGGTAGCCACTTAACAATAGTTCCTAAAAGTGAAAAAAAAAATTTTGCTGCATTTATTGTTTTTGTTTATTTTGCGATCGTATGATATTTGTTCTTAGTTTGGAGGAAGATTCCTATAACCGCAGACAGGAAAAAGTGTTTCTGGACGTAAAAAAATTAACATTTTTTCCATTTAAGTATTTTTTTCTTTAAATAAGGTAAGTTATTGAAAATATAATTCGGTAAAAAATTTTTAGTTTTTGTTATTTATTGAAAATATTAATGATTTTTTAAGATGTCAAAGGCTAAATTTCTTACCGACCAAGAAAAAATTCAAATCAAGTATTTTCATGAGGAAGGTTATTCTAAAAGAGAAATTGCGCAAAAAATTATCCGTTCCGAACGCGTCATTCGCAATTTTCTAAAGAAAGGGCAAAATTATGGAGTAAAAAAAACAACGAAGGGAAACAAAAACTAACAAAACGGCAAATAAACATGATAAAACATGAAGCTACCTGCAATAAACTAAATGCCAAGCAAATTAAGACTAAACTTGAACTCCCGGTTACCTCAAAACACATCGCACACCTTTTGAGAGGAGATGCTAACATAAAATCGAAGAAGCCAAAATGCAAACCAATGCTAAAACAGCACCATAAAGAAAGCCGTTTAAAATTTGCTCGCAAATATATGAATTGGTCAGATGAATGGAAAAAATAGTATTTTCAGATGAAAAGAAATTCAATCTGGATGGTCCCGATTCATATTCCTGGTTTTGGCATGATCTGGGA
Organism: Bellardia pandia; assembly: GCA_916048285.2. Lineage (NCBI taxonomy): Eukaryota > Metazoa > Arthropoda > Insecta > Diptera > Calliphoridae > Bellardia > Bellardia pandia. The sequence continues at coordinate 58,306,171 of OU696530.1, forward strand.
CATAACGAAGTTCGTATGTCTAAACGTAATTTTGGCGGAGGTAGCGTTATGGTTTGGGCGGCTTTTTCTGCTGTTGGAAAAGCCAAAATTTGTTTTGTGCCCACAAAAATGAACAGCACAATTTACACTGAGCTGTTACAAGATGCTCTCATCACATTTATGGATGAAGAAATGGATGAAGATTGCATATTTCAGCAGGACAATGCAGCAATTCACGTTTCCAGACAATCGATATTGTGGTGTGATCAGCGTAATATTCCCCTATGGTATTGGCCAGCTTGCAGTCCGGACTTAAATCCAATGAAAAATTTGTGGGGATACATAGCGCGCAAAGTTTACACAGATAATGCCCAAAATCACACAATAACTACCATTACTGAATTAAAGCTTAAAATTAAGCAAGCCTGGGAACAAATTGACCGTGATTTTCTAAATAAATTAGTGGAATCAATACCAGATCGCATTTTTGAAGTTATAAAAAAAAAAAACACATCATCGACGCATTACTAATTATAATAAAAAGTGCAATTATGTAAAGTGCGGTTATAGGAAAACGCTCTTAAAAATTAGATATAAATATTGAAATCAAAGAAAAAACGAGAAATAAATAAATAATTTAAGTTTTTTGTTAATAATATTTTAGTGAAGTCAATAAAGTTTTAATTTATGGAAACTTGTGTTTTCTGAATTACCTTTTAGCTTTTTGTTTACTATATTTAAAAAAAAATCAATGTGCGGTTATAGGAATATGTACCAGTGTATATATCAAAATTCAAACAATAACACAACAATCCGAAGTTACTTAAAAATCCCATATGTATAAATGCAAAATTGACTCAAATGAAATTAAACCAAATTAATTGGCTCATTGCCAACTCTTGCTATACAACTCAATCATAATCACCTATATGGTGTTATAGAATCCAGCTATAGGGAACAGCCTCAGCTTCAAATGTAGACAGAATTCAAAGACGCCATAATAAATTGCCCCCTGGTATATAAAAAAAATTCGAATATCCGTAAAGACGTGCCTACGCTAAAAACTGAGATCCAATAAAAATACATAAACACACTTAAAAAAGGCTCGAAGTACACCCAAACCCATTAGCCCGCAACATATTAAATACTAGTGGCTATATTCGACTAAGAAGAAGGGATACAGTGGATCTGAGCCGAAGACGAGAATGAAGAATGTCTACTTAACAACAATGGCCAACAATTTTCGTTCGGCATAATATAATAATAATTAAAATTTTTTTAAATATAAGATGTGATACACTTATTGTTAGTTCATTTTTAATGAAGATACAATAAATAATCAATTGAAAAAAATGAAATGCCAAATAATACTAAGCAAATATAACATGACAGCATGATACGACTCACACGTGATTTGTCAAAAAAGGCTATTGAAAAAATTGAATCACCCGTTACTAGAAACATATTTCATTATATACCCAGAAAGACTGCTTTGAATTTTTATTTGCTAAGAAAACATAAATATATTGATAGAAAATCTTTACCCCAGTTCGGTTTATAAAGACATTTGATGATTTGATGTGGTTTGTTAAAATGTAATTAAATGATCATTACACATACAAGATACAACATGATATTGAGTTAATGATAATAATTTTGACAATGGTAATCGTGATGATGACATTTATTGTGATGATAGTTTTTAAAAGGATGACAATAACTTCGATGCAATTATGCTGTATAAGTTTCAGTGTAACTATGAGGGGGTTTTAGTTTGTTTTTCTGTGTTGTGCTGCTGATGCATCACAGCAGGATGTAACGCTTATTTTAACGCGCCTTAAAAAACCCCTAAAAAAGAAGCACACGGCACGCAACAAATACATACAACAGCAGACATATAATAGACAGACATACGATAGAAACAAGTTCGTTTATTTTTTAAGGTCAGTGGTTGATTTTTAATGCTGCTACTTCTTCTATTGGGCAAATGTTTAGTTAAAAGAAACATAAGTATTTGGAAGCACTAAGCAATAGTAACAGAAAGAAGGTGTTGTTGTTGATGTTCAAATCATAAATTTTATTTTAATTTCCTTTTTTTTTAATGCTGCCTTTGTGTATCCTTCTGTTTGTACTTATTACTGGTTACTATTGTTGTTCTCGTTTTTTATGTTTTTAATTTTATGCATAGTTTTTTTTTTAATTTACAACGCGCCATTCGCTCGCGCGCCTTATCGCGTGTCAAATAATCGTTATTTTTTATTTATTTAAAATTAATGATCATCGAATGATATAAAATAATTTCCCCATTGATAATCATCATAAACAATTCAGAACAAATAATGATAAGAAGACCAAAACCAGAACGAATGTCATGGTGAAGAGTAATTGAAAATGAATTGAAAGTTATTTGAATTGCAATAACTCTGATAATTAATTGAAACTGCATGATTTTGTTATTGTTTTGTCATGGTTTGTTTTTGTTTTATTGAAATTGTAGAAATAAAACTTTATACAGCAGCAAGGAGACACATTAGAAAGGAAATAAAATAAATTCATAAACAAATATTAGATTATTTTCATATTATAGCGTCCAAGTTTAATAAATTTGATTTTGTTCTTTTTTTATTTATCTCTTTAAAAGAATAGCTCTAAGTTCATAAAAAACACACACTATATAAAATAAAAAGATAAACCCATCAAACTGAGATAATGATTAATAAATGATTATCAACATATTTAAGGCTTAACAGGGATTTTATGGTTGAAATTAGGCAAAACTCCCCGCAGTTATTTTGATTTATTTTAATAACAATCAACTCGAAGAGTGCAGTGACTTAAAAACTAAAGAATAATATTTATATTTGTAAAAAACAGCGTTCTGAAAGTAACGCAAATCCACCACTGAAATGAGCAATCGTAGTGTACTCGTAGTGGCAACATGGATGGAATGATGGCACAGATGTTTGCACATCCTTTAAACAAAAACAGCAAGTTTTTATTTTTGTTTCTATTTTTCCTATTGTTGTTGTTGTTATTAGAACCCTATTTTTTACACTAAGTCTGCTTAAATTATTGCAGTTGGCTGGAAGGATGAATGAATGAGTGAATGTATGACGGTTGTACGAGTATTTATTTTTTTAAAATTTTAATTTATTCATAAGCAATTCAAATCAAGCAGTTCTTAGAGGGGTTAAGAAGGGCTTATGCCATGCAACAAACAACGACATTACTAATAAATAAAAAAAGGGTGAGGTTTTGCATACAAAGTTCGTTCATTTTTTATATTTACGACAACTACTGCCTAGAATTACAACTATTAGATCATTATTCATGTTGTAACAATGTCAGGGATTTTCAGTTTCCACTCTTTTTGCATCTTCATTCGTTTCGTTTGAGGCATGACAGGCCTACATTGGCAAAATGATGTTTCCATTATGACCCATCCATCCAACCAACCAACCTACAACAGCAGCAACAAACAAAAATCATGTGCCTACAAATTTATTTTAAGGGATCCTGTATTCCTTTTTGTTTATTTTGTTGCACACGGTTTAAAAAATTGTAAATTTGAGAAAACAATTCAATATTGTTTTTTAATGTCTGGCTGGTTTTCATCAAGGGGTTGTTTTCCACTCTAAGTACCCTTCATAGATTTGTCTACAGTCAAGTTGGTGGCAGATTGCACATTGAAAATTTGCGTATGCTCACTTTTTTGCTTCCTATTTGAATTTGGGTACAATTTACGCTTCGCCAATTTTTTTATGATGATAATTGTGATGATATTGTAACAATTGCAATTTTATATTTACCTACTATATTCATAACTTATACCCAATCATTTGTGGTGTAAAACTGCTATGGAAACCTAAGGCACGCAAGTCGACTTTTCTAAAGGCAAATATTTTCAAAAAATACGTAACCATTAAACAAATATTTTCGATTTCGTTTGTTTACGACAAAACACATATTTAAATATTTAGTTTTATTTTGTTTCTGTTTGATCTCTTGTAAGAGTAAACAACGTCAAACAAATTTGTGCTAAAACTAGTGGTTACGCTTTTTTGAGTAAATATTTGCCATGTGTAACCATACCTTAACTGTTTTAGGGGTCTGAAGATTTCAGATTTTAAATAAGCATTTCATTTATTTTATTAGTCTTATAATAGAGTATAACGTTATTTATACGACAGAAGGACAAAATTCGATGAAAATAGGAAGAATCGGTCTATCGGTCATAGCCCCCATACAATTTTTTACCGAAATATGACTCAATGATACAAAAATGGCTATAAAATGGCAATACTAATACAAAATTCATCAAAAAGAAAAATGTAAAAAGAAATTGTTTGGTGCGGTCCATGTTTGAGCCCCCCTATAAAGTCCATTTCCGAGTATCAAATATATAGAAATCAGTTTACTGGGTTTTGAAGCTATCAGTCCATAATTAGTCCACTTTCACTATGATACCCATAATACTCTTGAAAATAAAGTTGTTTAAATCCAATTCAACCAAAGGAAGTCTCACCTTATAATTTTAACCCTTTTTAGATTCAGTTCCTTAACTTGTGCTGAATATGGATAAATGTTGAACCAATCGGCTAATACAGACAAGACGGCTATGATAAACCGACAAATTCTGTAAATTATGGTTATAATTTTTAATTACATCAATTATAAATGATAAAATTAATACATAAATTAAGTTGTGCGTACAATTGTCTTTCAAGGAATATATAAAATATTAATAAATTAATTGTGGGTGGAGTAGGGTATTTAAGACTCGGCACATACGAATTAGCACTCTAAATTGTTGTTTATCTTTTATGTAGTTTAAATAAAAACATCAGCTTTAAAATTATTTTTTTGTGGTTTTCTGAATATAATAAAATTCATTAATGTTTTATTACAAACTAGCTGAGGGGTCCGCGTTGCTTGTTCTAAGCAAACTTTAGTGTTGTCTTACCACAAGAGCTTTTAACGAAATTTACGGCCTTTAAACAACTCTTTTTACATTTTTTGTAAAAACTCGGTGTTTTCTTTTACATATTTAGTTTTTCTCAATGACACATGACAATCAAGAATATCCTGATCCATTCTGATACCTCTTGAAGTATAACAGGTATGTGATGGAAATCGATCGGTTTTAAAATAAAATCGAAAATTAAAAACGAACGCTTTATTGTAAAATGTGGTCAAAATCGAACGGTTTTATTTTCCATTTTTGTTTTTCTTTTTTCAAATTGTTTCAAGTGAAAACAACAACTTTTGTTAAAAAATTAAAAAAAAAAATAAAATTAAAAGAAAAAATTTTATCAAGGTCTTCTTTAATAACAAATAATTCGATTGAGACCTCAGACCTATTGAATATGCAGGAAACTAGGTTCAAAGAATGTTTTCGTGTGCCAGTTTTATTTGGATTCTCCAAATCTTGAAAAGGTGGACCAGCTCATTTAACATCTGAGCCAAAGTTTGCCAGAGCCTCTCTATTTCAACTCTTATCACCTTTAAAATTTTGTTTTGCAAGTTAATTTAATTATATATACTCGTACATACATGTAGATATTTTAAAATGTTTACTTACAGTTTCGTTAAACACGATATTTTCCAAATCTTCTCGATTTAAAACCAGCTAAACAGTAAAATTCGTTTTTCATTGCTTTCTTTTTGCTTATATACAAATGGAACATGAAATCCAATTCGTTTTTAAAAAGAAATCGAATTGAAAACAAAACAAAAGACAACAAGTAAGAGTGCTATATTCGGCTATGCCGAATCTTATATACCCTTCACCTTTGTTGTGGATGCATAATTATATTATATACTTACATACATATATGTATACATATATTATATTATTACACTTTGTTTGAAAGTTTTTTTTGATGAAATTGTCAGAGGTTGTCTCGGAATTTTGCTCATATCTTCGTTATTTATGGACGGATTTTGCTGATTGTAAATAGCAAACTTCTCGAAAGCATGTCTGACAGAATTATTGAAGATTTGGATCCCGAAGATATCTGGGGACTTCAGAAAATTGATTTCAACAGACAGACGGACATGGCTTAATTGACTCCGCTATCTATAAGGATCCAATATATATATACAAAAGGAATGAAAAACTTATATATACCCTTCTCATGAAGGTGAAGGGTATAATAACCTGGCAATCTAAAAGAGACAAAGAGAAGAAATTTCCGAGCCAGTATCCGTCTTTCCGTCGGTTTAGCCCCGTCTGACTCTTTGAGTCTTAGATCTGACTTAGCTGAGGTCCATTTGATGTAGTTTTCTATAGCATTTCTAAGATAATGATACCTTTTATCTGTCGATAAATGTTATTGTTGAATGTAATGCAATATATAGCACTGTTTTTTAATTATGTGCTAATGTTTTGTATTGATGTCGCTCAGTATTTATATCAGCATGTTGTGGCCCGCTATATAAATATGATTTACTCTCCCTTCAATAATCAATTAACTGCTTGATTTATGAATGATAATGTGGTCTGACATGCAAATGGGCGGAGGATATTATGAAACATTATTTATGTTTTTCATTTTATTTATTTCCACTTTCTTTTTGCAACATATGACAGCAATATCTTAATTTGCATTAATAGATACAACTCTCAACACAAAAAAAAATAAAAAATAAAAAATAACACACCAACAAAACAGCAAAGGGAATGAATAAAAGGATATTCAGGGATATGGTAATAATTTTGACAATGACAATTTTATTTACGCTACAATTGTTGCATTTCATTGGATTGACTGTGTGTGTCGTTGTCGTACATTAGACACGTTCTATGGAGGGTTAATGAGGCATGCAGCATAAAACAACTGTTCAGAATTGAAATTATACCGAAAAAAAAAGAAACACAACAACAAAATCTGTTAAATCAACAACAAATACTCGTACATATAAAAAGAGATTTTATGGTTTTAATGGATTTTAAGGCATTTAAATATATATTTTTCTCATTTTAATTTATTCTGTAGAATCATAAAGTTTTAATTAGCACCTGTAACGGCCTGTGTAAGCAATGAGTCAGTGACTGGATGCCTGGCGGCAGGCGATTTTACAATCAAAATGTTCTGTTTTATTTGTTTGGCTTGGTTCCAAATCAAAAGATACATCATTCAAGTTTTATGTTTATTTTAATTCCTTTGTCATCTTTATTTGCGATTACTGGTCATTTATTTATTTTTATTTTTTATTTGGAAACTAATAAAATGAACAAACATTTAATGAATCATTTAAAAGATAATTTCAGTTCTTTTTGAAAAGTTCAATTTGAAGCATAGCACGATTTGATTTGCTGAAACTCGAGTGCGAAGGTGTCCAATGTGGATAAACTTTTTGGTACTTTTATCTTCTTATAATATTATTTTAATTTCGACAGCCCTGAGCTGCATAATTATTCTAAATCTCTAACATTTTGATGTCATCTAATAAAAGGCAGCGAACGTTCTCCGGCCTTATTTAATATAAATATCAAAAGTTATAGTTAAAGTGGCAACAAAAAGGATGCGCAAATTACGTACCAACTATATTTTGGGTGAACGATAGTTTTAAACTCCAGCATCTACGTAAATTCTTCTGGCGGTACTTATGTACACTATTGTCGTATTTATTTTGAGCGGTCATTGTTAGAGACACCTGGGGCCAAATTACCGCATTCGTGATCGAATGAGCTATCGTATCGTATTGGTTGGTATAACATCATTTACAGTACCTTAGCCTTAGATTTTTTGTCATCATTAAACTGGACAATGTCCATTTTCAAGCAATATGTGCACGTTTTTTTCAATTTTGATCTTCCATTGCTTAGCACTTTCACTGAAGAAAAACCGAAAGTGCTGTGACTTTACTTTAACAATTCTATTAACAATGTATTGGTTTAATTGGAAGGTCTGAATTAGAGGGTTAGTATATATCTTACAGACTGAGTGAGTTTGTGTATAACTTGAACTATTTTCTTTTCTAAAAGTTGATATCGTGGACAGATTTTTGCTTCTGAAAGTTTTGTTCTATTGGATTGATATCATTTCAATATAGTTATTCATAACATTGCTGACGATAATACGTAGAATTTTTAGTTTGTTTTTCGCACGTTTGATAATTTCCTTCCATTTGTGGATTATAAGAGTATTTTTTGGTAGATCGAAGATTATTTTTTATAAAGATTTTACGATGTGACAATATGGCAGTCTACTTTGAAGTTTTCAAATTATTATAACAAAAGCATTATTATCTCCAACGCAAAATACGTTTAGCTTATTTTTAATATGTTTAAATATATGTATGTAGTTAATTGTGGTACTTTGGGTTACTGCAGCTGTTGGTTACACCTTTCATTGCGGAACCTAAATTATATAATGTAACTAGGGTTTGGGGCCGGGAATTCCCGCCCGGAAAATAATAGTGGGGAATTCCTGGGAAAAATATTACCGTTTTCCCGGGAAGTTTTAAATTAACGTAGTTGTAAATATTTTTTTTGGCAAACAATTAGCATTTTTAAAGTTTTTAACGTAGTTAAATTTTAATAATCATCGCTATCGTGAATAAAAATTCCACATGAAATTTGTTCCCTTTTCACATTTTTCCTATTAAAATTCAATGTTAAAAAAATAAAAAGGAACAAATTTCACGATAGGGGTGAATAAGTTATTATTATTGTAAATATACTAACTATAAAGAAAAACCAACAAAAATTAAGTTTTTGAACAAAAAATTTTAAACTAAAATAACTTGACATCCACTTAAATATTTTTTTTTTAAATTGTAATTCTTTAATTTTCCTTTATGTATTGGGTTTGCAACTTCAAAATGCGGATTTACTAAAATTGTTTGCTTTCCCCAACTTTCTGGCAACATGTAGGTTAGAAGTCCGGTGTGAGGTTGTCCTCACACCATCACCCAGAAACCAATACGGTCCATTATGATGTCCGGCAACATGTAGATTTCACAACAAAAGCACTGCTCTGAGCATTGAGGCCAAGAACGAATCAAGCCAAATTGGGAAGTAAAGTGAAGCGTACCCCATGAGAGCTTTCTACACTCAACAAAGTTGTCGGACGGTCTAGACTATAAGTCGGATGAGGTAAAACTTATGCTTGGTTTTCACTATGTCAGTTTTGTTGTCAAATTGTCCAAATTGTTATGAAATTACCAACGCTTTTATGTCGTGCCGCATAGTCTGGATATTTGGAATGAAGTCTGCAGATCGCAATCGTTTTGAAATGATTTTGCAAGCTCTTGTTCACAATCAGCGTTTAAAGGATACGCAATCTGTTATAAATTAATAATATAAATTAATTTCATAAAACACAACTAATCTTACAAAACAATCAAACATGTGAAACATTTTTGAAGAAATTCAATTTCTTGAAAGCCGTCAGTCTCGAAAATTATATAAAGAAAGAATTCTGCAAAGTGTGCGTACTAGTTGGAAAATAATGGTGGGGATGATCCAGTCATTTCTTAAACTAAAGAACTCAATTAAAAGAGCAGGTGAAGGTGAAAGTTAAAAAATTATATCATTGGTAAATTACCTAAAAGCTTCCAAAAACTTATAATACGAAAGACTAGAAACTTTGCCAATAATATAACAAATCGGATGTAAGTTGACTTATAAAATGCATTAGTTATTTTAAAAGCACATTAAAACCATTTTGCCAGACGAAATTTAAATAATTTTTCAGTTCTATAAAAAATAATTGAATTAATCACCCTTATTGTGAATAAAAATTCCACATGAAATTTGTTCCCTTTTATTTTTTTAACATTGAATTTTAATAGGAAAAACGTGAAAAGGGAACAAATTTCATGTGGAATTTTTATTCACGATAGGCGTGAATGTGTTGTTTTTCATTAATAAAATGATACAAAACTTAACCTGTACTTATTTGTAAAGCATTAATTAGACTAATTGAATTACATTTTTCATTTCCGTTTCCCGGGAAATAAAATGGTGCGATAAACCCCAAATGCTAATTATAACACATCTTGCAGTATATGTATACAATTGTTCAATTTACAAGGAATGTTGTACGTTGTACATTGTATGATAAAACTACATACTTGATTGTGAACACAATTTTGAGCAAAGTCGTATGTTTATATTATCAAGCCTACAAAATGTCAAAAGTAAAATATTAAAAAAAATTAAAAATTATTTAATACAGGTGAGAAAAACAAAATATAAGATATTTTAACAATTGTGTCAAGTTAGTAAAAATGATTGATTACATTATTTAAATTTGTTGCTTATTAATTTTATTTTCTTATATTAAATTTGTTAATCAGTTTATGATTTGAGTTTTACTATTTGGTTACATTTTTAAGCTAAAATGAGTAATTTTTTGACTGAGATACAAGTTTGAACTTTTGGCAATACATACTTAAACTTTCATACAACATTCAAAAAACATATGTAGAAATGTTGTATGTGTTGTACAAATATAGTATAGAAATTGCCAACAACATTTATACAACTATTGTAAATTCAGACGACTTACAACTCCTCATTTGTGAATTGCACAAAAATATAAATTTGTTCATGTTAAAGAAGTGTTTACGACATTCGTTGACATACAACTCTCTCTAATTTGTTTAAATGTTTCATTTATAATTTGCATAAATTAAAAAAAAAAATAAAAATGCTTTAAAAAGAAATAAAAATCGCATAAAAATACAAAATACATTAAAATCAATTTTTAATTAACGTTGACATTTGGGTTAGAGGGTTAATTTTTGTTCGTGATTTGATTTAATTCGTTTACTCGCCTTAATGAAATCATAAAAATAATTAAGACAAATTTGATTTTTATTAATTCAATGAAAATTTAGTCAACATATCGTAAAAATGTTTATAACCCTATAGTTATAAATGCGAACAATATTGTTGTTATTGCAATTCTGCTAATTTGCTAAAAGTGACGTCAAAGTAAGAAATGATTTAAATTGTATACATATCAGATTAAATCAAAGACAAGATTTTAAATTAAATGTTAATGCTGACATTTAGAAGAATTTAGACATTCATTAAAAAGTGAGAGTTTATTTTATACTTGAATTCAAAAACACGGAATAATTTAAAGTATAAAATGTAATTGTTACAACTATTGTTGTTAAAATTCTTTGTTACAATGTAAAACCGGCTGTCAAAATTCACATAATGCCCAGCTAGAGCTGTCAAAAATAACAATCGAAAATAAAGTCATCAACAATGATTTACAATTGGATTTGCAGTTGTAATTTTGTGAAAATCAACTCATAATATTTGATTTTGATTTGATAAATTTCTAATGACTCTAAAAGTCCAGTTACAAGAATCACACTTGGACACACATCTCGATCCCAATCAGGCACTCGCATGCACACTGTTCATTAGTTTTTATGTGAATTCATTATTTGTTGAATTGAGATTCACAGTTGGACACCTGAAAACAATGGCCAATAATAATGAATATAACCACAATAACAATAATAGAAATACAGGGTGGGCCAAGTTTGACTGAATGATTTGAACTCTATTGGCATATTGTAGCCGTTGTGGTGCATCCCTCGGCAATAATTCTTGGGCCAATTGAATATTATATGGAAACATCTTCAGATCAACTTTTAGAATACGTCGTAGCGATGTTCTGGAGATGTTCAATTGAGTATTAAATTAAAAATGCAAAAGTTATAAGCATTTCAAATCAGTCAGTCCAAGTTGGCCCACCCTGTATAAGATATAATAACAATAATAATAAAAATACATCCATAGATTGCATCACACATTTTAGCAAGAGACGAGTCGAGACGATGCGACGCGGTAGCATGTTGTGATGGGTGATTAATTCTTGTAACGGTCATTATGGATTTTATTGTTTCATAATTTTCAATATAGTTTTAATTCGTTTTATTTTTTTTTTAAATTTCAAATCAAATTCATGAGAGGGTAGTTGTAGAAATCACAAGCACTGGATGCAAAATGTGTCCGTGTGCTGAATCAGGACTCGTGCGCTGTATGAAAAGCATGACAGGAACATGAAATAATAATGTGGGTTTGTGCTTTGCTTATGCGAATGAATATTCGCATTCTGTTGGTGGTTTTCAATGTTTTGTATTCAATTGTGGTGTGCCTTTAACAATAAGTTTTTTTTTTTGGAAAATTTTAAGGACATTAAAAACTAATATCGCAATAAATATAAAATTTAGTTTAGTTATTAAACGCGTGCCCATTGCTTTTAATTGATATGGGTCATTCAATTTCATTCAATTATTATGGATTTCAATCAGTTGTGGTTTGAGTGTAGACAAAATATTTTGGTTGGTTGTGAGTTTTGTTTTTGAATTTCGCTTGACTCCCGCAGCGTTAATTATTGTGAAGGATTAAAAATAAAAAATTTTAAATTATTTTTTTAATAATTAGAAACGCCCTCATGATAAACGTACATCATTTGTGGTTTTTAGTAGCAGTAATTATTAAAAAATGTTTTGATTTACACAAGGAGTTTTCCTTTAGCATCTGCTGCTACGGGTGAATGAGACGAAGGTGGGTTTTTTTGATACAGAAAAAGTAAAAAAAAAATCATCATTAGATTAATAAAATAAGTTTTTTTCTTTTGAGCTCGAGGTCCTGGCTTTATTGTTAATTATTCTAATTTTACAATGTTTAATTTGCCAATATTTCGTTTTTCACTGAAAAACATTTTCTGGGCTATAATCAGGGCTGCCAGATGAATTTCAAAAAAAATCGTCAAAATCCCGATAAAAAAGAAAAAAAATCGTCATTTCGAATTTTAAAAATCGTCAAAAAAATCGGCAAAATAAAAATTCAGTATTTCTAGTATCATTTTGAAATTTTTATTTAAACGAAAACATAAAATTTCAAGTTTATATAGTCTCTTGTACAATACATATCAAAATACATAAATTTTAACTTTTTAAATAAGAAATCTCAAAAAATATAATGTTAAACACAACTTGTATAAATAAAAATAAATAAATAAAAGAGGCACACATTTGACGGTACTAGTCAATTTTCTTTTTTCTTTTGTTTTTTTTTTCATTCATGTTGATTTGCATCAAAACGTACGAAAATTGTAGTGACGTGTGTGAATTAAATGGCAAGTTCAAAAGAGAATTGAACAAAAACTGGTCAGCTAAAACTGAAGAGTGTGAACAACATATTTTATAAATAAATATCTGAATTTAGCATATTTTATTAATTCAGAGTAAATTACAAATATAGCATCCAATTCATCCATCATATACAGGTACTTATTTTCAAAGAATTCCGTATTTTTTTGTTATTTAAATTTTATTTGACTGAATATTCTTTCGTCGCGACGTTTTGTTGAAATAAGAGAAGTTTTTGTAGAATTTCCCTGTTGAAATTCAGAAATTGTTTCTTCTAAAAATTTTAGTTGATGGAATTCAGCATTTAAAATTGCTTTTTGTGTTTACAGATAAATAAATAATTTCTGCTATCCTAACTCAATATTATTTGGAATTATTATACTTAAACTTAGTAATTGTTCATAATTAAGAAATCATTACTATCATTTAGTTTTGTGTTTGAAATACTCGTATGTCATGTTCTTCTTAATATTTATGATATTAATTGAGAAAAATAGTTGTTGTCTCCAAAAAAGAGAGAATTTGGTAACGAAAACATTAATAAAACAAAGAAATGATAGAAAATTTTAATAATTCAGAAAATCGTCATTTTCAATGAAAAAATCGTCAAATCGTCACTTTGCTATTTTTGTAACAAAAAATCGTCAAAATGACGATAAATCGTCAAATCTATGGCTATAATCTAGAAATTACAAATAACAAAAAGAACAAATAAATGTATAAGTAGAAAATTTTAATTATTTTTCTCTTTTTAAAACACGTATGTAAACAAAAACAATAAAAACTCTTGCATAGAAAAAATTATTAACGTACAAAACACAGAAAAAATTAATTCTTAATATGTTGTGTCAACATATTAATCTAATTATGAACTGAGCTTAAAATAAATATTGCACTATGATCGTTTGTTAACTAGATGTCTGTCTGTATCAGTGTTGTCAGATTAGGGGGTTTCCCCCTAGATTTAGAGGTTTTTTATATTTAGGGGCTGATTAAGGGGTTAATATAATTTAGGGGAAATTTGGGGGTAAGAAAATTGTATTTAGGGGATTCTCGAATTTATAGGTTGGTATAGTACATAACTTAACAACTGAGCTTGTCGAAGATATTGTAACGAGATGCCGATTAAGATAGTAATCTGGCAACTACAAACATTAAAACATTTTTCGATGCAAATAGTAGACATTATGCTCATTAAAGAAAATTGCAAAACTTTTACTTTGGAAATATGTTTCCAAATAAAAAAGCGACTTCCAGATATTATTGATCTTATGGAAAAATTGTCCCAGTTTTCCATCGAAAATGCACAGAAAGCTAAAAAAACCAGACATTACCAGTATCGTTGTTCATTTCAAAAACATTTGTGAAGACATCGATGCAACTCTTAGTGAGTGGAACAACTTGCACTTTATATCGTGAAGTAATACGAGCTCTTAAGAAAAATTTTGGTATGAAATTGGACAAAAGAGGGATTATCTTTATTACTACTACCTTATTCCAATGCATCAGTTAAAAGAGCTTTCTCTATGTTTAATGTGGTAAAAAATAAGCTGCGAAACACAATGAATATTTCAACAGTTGAAAGTATTTTAAGAGTCAAGTACTCGTTAAACAATATATGTCAAGATTTTATTCCAACACCTGAAATGCTCAAACTTTTCATTTCGAATGATACATATGTATACAGCTAGTGAAGAAGACTTTGCAACTCTTGAAATTTTTGGATAAACCTGATTTTAATAAAACTAACCATCTAGATGTTTATATGTATATAAATTGTATTTCTAATAGTTAATCTTACGTAAGTTCATAAAATTGTAAGCGAAGAATAATTCAAACGTTTTTTTTTAATAATTAGTAGAATATATTATCAAATTTAATAGAGATATGAATGATGAAACTTTACGGGTTTTTTTAAAAAAGTGTAGAATCTAGTGGGTTTCTAAATTTTTTTGGGGGGAAGAAAAAAAATTATCTGACAACACTGGTCTGTATACTTCCCATCACCATCGGTTTTAAAATTCATCCTTGTTGTTGTTTTAATTATATGTAACATTTCCAATGTAAAACGTCTTTTGTAGTTGTTCTCACTCTGTAATACTTGTGTATTGTCGAAATCAGTAGAGTGCTTTGTTTGTGCACAGTGGGTTAACAGTGCGGTTTTTTGTGTTGGAATTTTATTTCTTAGTTTTAGATCTGATTTCTTGTTTTTAGTTTGTTTTTGGTGGTACCTATATAAACCTTGTCACATATCCCAAATTCGTTGCCATTGCATGGTATTTTATAAATTACGTTTAATTCATCCAATTTATCTATTTTATCTTTGGTTTTACTGTACAATCTTGCCAATGTGTTACTAGATCTGTGGGCCATTGCGTACATTTCATTATTAAATAATTTAGATTTTAAAAATCTCTCATATAATACGGGAACAAATATAAGGGATTTATATATTTTTGGTTGTTGTTCACCATCCAGATTCTTTATTTTGTATTTGTCATGATCAAAAAGTAATTTGTTAATTAGATTTGTCGGAAAATTGTTGTCACTAAGTATTTTTCTGATCTTCTTATAGTTGTTTTTGTGCAAATCTGTATCACTTATGGTCAACACCCTTCTTATTAAATTGTTTGCCGTGTTGATGATTATTCTGTTAGGGTGTTTGGAGTAGAAATTAATAATTCGACTTGAGGCAGTTGGTTTTTGATACCAGTCAATTTAGAATATACAATTTCTCTTTATCACAATTGTGTCCAGATATGGTAACTTTTTATTGCACTCCTCCTCCATAGTAAACTTAATACTAGGGTGAAAGTCGTTCAAACTCGTCATAATTGATGTAATTACCAATTCTTATCATTATTTATAGAGATTGTCAGTTTATCATAACAATCGTATCTGTAATGTAGCAATTTATAAAAATAAGACTTGGTTCAACATTTTTACGTATTCTCCGGGTTAAGGAAAATAGTATAGAAAAGTCTCACCTTATAACCTTACATAAGGTGAGAATGATTGTGAATGAATTTCATCTCAATAACGTTATTTACAAAAGTTTGACAGGTTGCATAGTGGAAGTGGACAAATTATGGACTGATATCTACAAAATCCAGTCGTATAACTGACGTATGACTGATATTAGTATGATTTCTATATTTATTGGACGTTTTTGCGGGTTTGCTTGTTTTTTAGAAGTAGTAGTATGAGAGAATTTTATACAAATGAGAATATATCACGTCGAAAATACCGGTTTTTATCCACATTATATGGGGGATATGGTCAAATATGGTTGTGTAAAATTTCATGACTTTATCTCGGCCCACCACTGCATTGTACGTCCCAGCAAGAACATACCATGTATATCTTGCATACTTGTATGAACGTGACAGGAACATACAATTAGCAATTTCTCGATACATGATTGGAACGATCACTGTAAAGAGCACCTTGCTTAAGAGCTTGTGCTAATTAACATCCTGCCATCCAGTAGCTTAGTCAATCAGTAAAACCCAGGACAATTATTAGATCAGTATCCAGCCGCTATAGCTAGTACCCATAATACCAAGGACAGAAATCAATGCGGGATTTTGAATCACCCAGCTTGATGCGACCCCATCCAAGGCGAGTTTCCTGAGCACATACATAGTCAATTGCCACCACTACTTTCAATATATTAGTCACTTAGCAACAATATTACTAGAAAATCAACAATCGCAAAACTGTATTGACTGACCACTACTGCCAAAGACGAAGATCAGAATTTACTGCGGTTGCCAAATGCCGCATATCTAACGCCGTCCAAAGGCGGATCATCAACACAACTGCCACGAAAGCCACAATTCCCGTACCTTTCCTGAGCACCTGTTGTTATCAGCAACAGCACCAGTCTTTTAAACAACTGCCCTTTTCCGCGCGATATAATCAAACTTTTACCAGTTTCCAGCTCGTGCAAGCTCATGGCACCGGTGCCGCCAAATCTCTCCCCAGCGTGGAAACAGCGTCAAGGTGATGGGATTACACCAGGACATATTTCCACTGCACAATAGTATAAGTTTAATTCGGATGATTTTGCCTTTGAATAAGCAAAAAAAAAAAAAAAACAATTGATTTTAAAACATACGAACATGCTTTTTGTAATGCGTATAACATTACAGAGTCCTATGTTTATTTGGAATCTCGGAGACAAATTTAAAGTTAGTTTTTCAAATAATATTACCTTGATACTTTATAGTAAATTCATGGATTATGATTTTAAATATATGTACTTGAAAAGTTTATGTACTCTTGTTGTTTATAATTGGTTTTGTGTGTTTTAGCAGCATCACAGAAGTATACTTACATTTCGTGGAATACAATACAATATAATACATTTATGTATTATTGTTGCTGTTATTTTGTTGGTTTGATGTTTTTTACTTTTGTAAAAAAACACTCCCGAGAGATTGCGTACACTGTTCTGTGTGTGTGCTGAAATAAACGAAATAAATCCATGTCCTTGTTGTCTATTTTTGTTAGTTTAAGGGAACACATATTTAGTACATGTATGTAGATAGTATCTACAATTTTAGGAATGTATGGAAGGAGAGTGAATAAAAGTACATGCAGTTTTTATGCAAAAAAAAAAAGAAGAAAACCCAACAATAATAATCTTAATGTCATAATAGTAACAAAAACAACAATAATAAACATTTCCTATGTCCTCCTCCCATCTGCGCTTACATTCGAACACACAACAACTGATGCCATTGTCACTGCAGAGATGCTGTTGGGAAGGTGGAATGGTACAAAAAAGCCATACTGAAGCCATTATAGGAAATTAAGTTGGTATTACGAGTCTAACAAGGAGAATTCACTTGTAAAACATTATCGTCACAGCAGGATGTTTAGCACACAATCCAAACCCAAAGAATTAAAAAATAGAAATTGTATCCCTTTGGAGAATGTTGTTGAATGATAATGATAAGGTGGATGGATAATGGGGAAGTTTTACTTTGTGCTATTACTCTTTAGTAGCAACATTCTAATGTAGCTACGAATAATGTTGATGATAATAATGATCTTGAAGAACACATACATATGTACACACATACACATACCTTCAGTTATTATCGCTTTAACAATTATTATTATTGTCCTGCTACCACGCTGTGTTGCCTGTCGTTGCATGAGTGTTTTCGCTCTCATCTTAAGCCACTTGGTTCCGGTAAAAGTTTATTACACACATATGTTTGTTACTCATGCACTCCACATATCCTTTAATGCTGCCAACTGAAACACAGCCTTAACGATTCTACTCGTGGTTATGGCTGGCTTGAATTTAGAAATATTTCCCCTATAGTATTTCACATAAGTAGTCGTGGGTATGCTGTGTTGTGCTATTTGGTTGGTTGGTCAGTTGAAAATTATATTAAGAATTTGTCTTTGTTGGATTATGATTGAGTTGATGGCCGCCACAGGTTACGGATGTTAAACAGGATAAATTATGAGCATATGGAGCTGCTGAATGGTTTTTATCCAATAAAAATCATAAACAAATTTAATATCATTTGAATTCCATAATATTTATTCTAAGAAAATTTAATTCGCAAAGTTTGGATTCAAGTGCGAAACCTCTTAACCGTTTTTCTTTTATAAAATACATACAGTTTAATAATCGAAATTATGAATGTGGAAACCAAAGAAAGTGAAATAATTTAATTCATGAATGTTAGAAATATAATAAAACTTAAGTCTACCACTTGTACCGAAAGGGTTAAAAGATCCTCGTAAAGGTTTGTACACACATTAGTAAACTAATTTTGCATTTCCTTAATTGATAAGGTAATGAGATTTTATAAATCAATTATGCTTGTAACAATTAACCGATAGATGATTATTAAGAATAAGTTATATGCTTTAAAAGAAATAAGATATATCGTAGCATTCCTAGAAATGAAATTGTTGCTGAACATTCTAAAATATTTTCGACTTGACTAATTTTTTGTGATATTATTATGGCAGATTTTCTACTGAAAGAAAATTTAGACCACTATAAACTCTAGATACATGTCGTTTAATTTATACATCAAGTGCTAATTGTGTGGCACAACTGAAAACGCGCGCATTGGGTAAAATATCACCAAAGAACAATCGATGATATTACGAGCTGCACTTAATAGGCAATGAACTGTTCGGAAATATGTTTCTAGAACGCAAACGGAATTCGCCAACATAAAAACGAACTTAAATATTTACTAAAAAAATCATCAAATAGATGTGATGCTAATCACATCTATTTGTTTGACGTCTAGAAGTTTATTTCATATAAATGGATATCTCATTTATGATACTAAGAACCGCAGAGGCAGAGCATGTGTAGTAGTGCTGGCAAAGTATCGAGTATTTGCCCTTTTTTTGGATACTCAATACTCAAAAGTAGTTACTCGATACTTTCTGTGGGTAAACTAGTGCATAAAAATACATCTTCTACAACCTCAGAAATTATATGCAACAACTTGGATGGACATTAATTTTCACCGACGGTTCAAAATCAACCAACTTTACCACCTTCTCTGTGGTACACAATGATGGAAAAGATATCAGTAGTGGCCTACATGAAAAACATTGTTCCAACTTTACAGCCGAAGCCTTAGCAATATATATGGCAACCGTAAGTGCCTTACAACTCCGATCAAATTCTGTAATATGCACAGACAGTCTTCCGACGGTAATGGCAATGAAAAATACCTTATATGAGTCTCCGTTAATTACTAAAATAAGAAACATCTTAATCAAAAACTTTAACAACCTTAAATTGTTATGGATTCCATCCCATGTTGGTATTCCAGGCAACGAATATGCAGATATGGCTGCCACTGAAGCAAAAAAAAAAGACCATTACTTACCTTCTCTACATATGAACCTCGCGATATTTTAAACCTCATCCACAATTTTTATGCAAAACTTAAAAATATCAAATGGTCAGAATATCAACATGCCTACAAAAACTTTAATCCCAATGGAACGAAACCAAACTACCCCAAATCATGCCAGAAAATTGTTTCAAACATATTGGTACGAATGAGAATTGGTCACACAAAATCAACACATAAATACTTACTGGACAAAGATACGCCCCCCATATACTCAACATGTAATACCCATCTCAACGTAACACACATACTCGATGATTGCCCATCCTTCCACAACACCAGAATAAAAATATTTGGTCCTCAAATACCGACTGTATGTCTGAAAAACTTGTCCGAACATGACATTGATCATATCCACAAATTCATATTAGAAATTGGCCTTCTTCATAAACTGTAATTGTATTTTTTTCATTAAAAACATAATTTACATATTTAAGTTTTATAAATTCAGAGTCGAAAGCCTTAGCAGCTAGTGCTCTTTTCTAAAGCTAGATTTACACGATTGAAGGTATTTTGAAGTCTTATCAAAATTTTGAAAATTTATTTTGATGTTCTATTTACACGTTTCAAAAATTTGATCAACATATTCTTTCAATATATTTCAAAATCTTTTGATAAAATTTTGATCAAAATTTGTTGAAGCTAATTTACACTATTGGTAAACTTTTTATATTGAAAATATTGACTTTGATCAGCTGTTTTGCTTCTTTTGAGAAATAATTTAATTTATTGTTATAAAAAAAAAACAATTAATAAGTATGGACGACGACACAATCATCATAGCATCAACATTTTTACTATTGGAGGAAGAAGTAGCTGATAATAATGCAAAAAAGGAACGTAGGGTTCGACCTTTTCTTTTGTAAGGTATGTCTCTTTTATGGAGCGATTGATAAGGAATGATCCTGACTTATACAAAAACTTTGTGCTAATGTCACCAGACGATTTTGATTATTTGCTTAATCTCGTCACCCCATCAATAGAAAAGGCTAATACTAATATGCGGGAATCTTTATGCCCCGGAAAACGCCTGGCAATTACTTTGAGATTTTTACGACTGGGGACAGTTACCCAAGTCTGATGTTCTTGTTTAAAAGATCAAGATCATCGATATGCAATATTGTGCCTGAAGTCTGCGCTGCATTATATAAAATATTAAAAGATTAATTTTTAAAAGTAAAACCTAATTTATTAAACAAAAAAAATATATCAAAAATAATATCTATTGGTACAGATGCCAGAAACAGAAGAGGAATGGGAGAGTATTTCCCAAAGTATAAATAAAATGTGGAATTTTCCCAATTCAATCGGGGCATTAGATGAAAAACACATCAATAGTATAGCACCAGCACATGTACATATGTATATGTATTGATATGGTTTTGAATCAAAAGAATGAACATGCTGTCAAATTATTTATTGTTTTCAATATTGCCAGATGCGATTTTGATGCTCATTTACACGGCATCAATAAAATCTTCAAAAGTTTTGTTCAATAAATGTTGATCAATAAATTTTGAAGAAATTTTGCTGTTTACACGAGTTTAAAGCATTTTGAAGAGAAATTTTGAAGAAAATTTCAATCGTGTAAATCTAGCTTAAGTATTAATTACTTAATTGTATTAATGTAATTAATATTAAATAAATAAATAAATAAAATACATCACTGTATAAAAATACAACAATTTTCATTAATTTTCCAAAGAATTTATTTTAATTATTTCTTAAGTTTTGGCCCTATGCTCCTTGTAGGAACAGATATATATATATATTTCTTAAGTTGTTGTTAACGTTGAATTAAAAGTTAGTTTTACATTTATTTTTGATTTAATATAAAAGACATACAAAACTAATAATAGTTGAAGATCTATTTTTACTTACTTCAATTTGCAGATAAAAACTATGCGTTACAATTTCAAAAAATCCGTTAAAAGTATCGAGTAGTATTGAGTACCCAAATGAAAAGTATTGAATATTATTGAGTAATGGAAAGTAGTAGAATTTGCCAGCACTAATGTGGAGACACATTTTGTGAAGGTTATCTTCAAGCCACTAAGATCTGTATTGAAGATTGTTATCGAAGTATAATGATTTCCTCTATATATTCACCACCTAGATTTCAAATAACGGAAAGTCAATACAAAAATTTTTTTAATTCACTAGGCCCCCATTTCCTGGCAGTTGCCGACAATTTGTTCGTCATTCATTTAATTTCTATCGAAAATTCCAGACATCGATTTGTATTTTCATAATTTCAAATTATATATCGAATAACGACATTTTTGATATGATTTTTTGTGTTTTTCGATTATTTCGTTAACGCTTTTTTATCTGTCAAGCTGAAAGGGTGAAAGGTCTTGACAGCCAGGAGCGGTTTTAATTCTTAATTAATTTAATTCTCCGTTGAATAGAAAGCATCCAGTAGTTCGAGAAAGTCATTGATATTGATTATAGGCGAAAGCGCCATAAGGCTTTTCAAGATTATTATTTTGCACGTAATTTAAGTTGGGTCGAAAATTTATTACAAATTTTTCGTTTAAAATTCGAGTACATTGAATAACTTGATATAGACTTTATAAAATCATATACACTAGAGCCCTGATTTGCGTCTATCCTATTTGCGTCGTTTCGATTTGCGTCACCTTTCTAAATGTGGTTTAATCCGCTATGCGTCGTTTTCTTCGCTATATACCATAATTCCACAATTAAATGTGAATATTTTGCCTACTTGCGTGTAAAAAGGGCAATTACAATTTTATTCATACTTACCATATAAAGTTACGTGCTTTTAAAATAATTTTGGTTGTGCTTTTATGTATGTACGATTTTTTTTCTCCTTAAATATTTTTTATTTCTTCCTTAAAAATAAATTTTCAATTATTTCTTTATAATAATAACAAAGATCTGCTGAAATAAATATAATCAAATGTATCATAAGACGTTTTTTAATAAAAAATATGACTTTGCTTGCCAAATTTTTAAATTTTGGACCCATTCAACAAAATGTCAGTACATTTGTATAGAACAAAGTGATTCGATTTGCGTTGTTGTAGTTTGCGTCGCATTTCTCCGGCCCCTATTAACGACGCGAATCGGGGCTCTAGTATCTGCAAAAAAGGATATCAGGGAAATCATAGTTTCACATACATACATATGACATAAAGCCGAGTAACATAAAAGTTTATGTTTACGAGTTAAGTACAGGTTTATTTTCCGCTTGCACTCTCATCATACATGAAGAGAACATATCGAGTATCAAGCGACAACAATACATCACGTGGTACTTGCAGTACTACCTGAAGTTTGGCAAATAAAATTTAAATTTAATATTTTGTTAAAGTGTTCACGTTCTCTTCATAAGAAATGGAAGTACATGAGGTAAATTTAAAATATATTTTTTTATTTCTTAAACTATTTTTAAATCTGATATTAAATCTTTATTATTTTTTATTTGCATTTTTTACCACCATGAACAGAACATGATTTTTAAGGTACTTCTTTTTTATTGTTCATATTGCATAAGTTCTTTTTTTTGGTACTCTAGTAACTTCGGCTACTTACTTATTCGTATTTAATAAGCAAACATTCTCTTCACTTCCCTACTTGTTCTCTGAGTAAGAGTACAAATATGTACTACATTCGACAGCGAGTTTCACACATGAAGAAAAAAACTTATTCGTTGCAGTTCTCTAATTGCTATAGATGTTTAGTACGGTGTAATAGTCAATTATACTTATTTTTCGCTACTTTCGAAGTTATGTTTCTTAAATGTGGAAACAGATGGTAGTGCATTGTTATTGAAACTTTGCTAGAAACTTAAATTTGCACATCAAATATTTATTAGTTATTACTATGTAAAATGTCCTTGCTGCTGTTCAAATTGTGAATTAAAATAATTTAAATTTTATTCCGCACTTAAAAAGAGCCATCATCAGCTACATCATGCAATTCTAAGTTTGCCCCATTCCGACTTTTAACAACAATTGGCAGTAACTTGTGATGACACTGATAATGTTGTAAAGTTGATGGCCTTCTAAACAACAACTTTATGGTCATAAAGCTACATCTTAGAAATGGCCAAATAGGTATGAGGAGCAGAATTAAATACAACAAACAGCAGTCACTTGCTGTTACACACTAAACTGTTTATTATTTGAATTGTCACCATCATCGTTCTGGTGCAATTTGCGCTGAACACCTGATGGTAATGATACTTTTCACTATCACCATCAAATACTTTTCACTATCGACTCACAGTGTTTTGTTTTTATTTTTATATTTATTTTTATTGTACTTTATTCTGGTCATTATGAGTTTGTTTTTAACTTGGAGAGTATAAAGTTAGTTGACGATAATGTTGGTTAGCTGTCTTCTGCATAGATGCTGATAATTATGATGATGGCGTTCTTTGATGTTGTCGTCTTTTTAGCGTCTTTAATGACTGTAATAATCATTTTGCCAAATGGTGATGGTTTTCTTAGTTCATCTAATGCTCGTTTAAAATGTAAGTACCTACAGTTCTATGTTTATGCCACATGCACCAAGATGTAAGTGAAATCTTTTATATAACTCTTGTTTAAGTTATTTTTTCGCTTGTATCAACAGCAATAAAAAGTTATACAAGTTTTAGCTAAATCTGTAACGGCGTAAAATATTTAAAAGTTTCGGTTGTTTTCATGTTACATCTGCATCAAAAGTTTTAAGGAACATAAAAATACTCGTAATTGGGATAGTTTCAATACTAGATTTTTCAAGTCATTTAAAATTTACTAAATATTTTTATTGCTGCCAGTTGCCGGTGTTTAACTTTATCCGTGTGTTGTCTGAAGTATGTTTTCCGAACCAGAATCAGATAATCCTGAACATTTGCTGAATGAAGAAAATCGGTCCACAAATTAATAAGATACATGCACAATCAACCACTAGGACCTCTGTTAAAAATAAGTTCATATATGTACGAGTATAAATTAAAACTTAAAACGAGTGAAAGAGCGCCTAACTAATTTTGTGGATGCTAACAGATGGTTTATTCTCAGTTAGTGATGCCAAAACTCCGCGGTAAGTGACACAACTTGTTTAATATTTATAAGATAATGTTGAGCCATTTTGGATGATGTTAATACGATAAATTGCACAGGTGGCAATGATCCACGAAAAGTTACTGTTTGTCTGCAGGATAGAATTGCGTACCATACAGAGAGCGGCACAAAGGACATTCTTCAATAACGATTTCAGCTATTAACGTCATCTTATTAACGTCAGCTTATTAAAAAACGAGTTGGAAATAATAAGTTTTGCCGGAGAACCAAACAAAATTACATATTTCCAAAGTTCTTTAGATCAACGGATCTTAGAAAATGTTATTCTAATTTACAATCAAATCGTATTAATACTGTTTTGGTGTTCTGACCAGGTGTAATATTTCAAAACAATGTTCAAAGACTCATTCATTGTCATCGAAATTTAAACAAAAAAAAAAAAAACATGAACAGAAAAGTGAACCCTTGTCAATGTTGACGATTGTGTTGTTATTTTTGCCTTTTTCTCCTTTTTTCTCTCGATGAGCGAAACATGAAATGATATTATTTCAATGTACAATTGTTTTGTCGAATTTAAGCTACAGAAATCATCTCATCTCATCGTCATCGTCATTATTTTCGTATTTATGCAGCATGTTATTTTGTCCTCTATCAACTTTAATTCAATTTTAAGGATTCAAATATCGTACAACAACTCGTATCGTACAAACTGAACAACTCTAGTGGACAAATCACAGCTACTGTCTGCCCTCAATATGCAAAATTATCAAACTTGTTTAGGGTTGATTTAAATAGAAACGTATGTGTTTTGTATTTTATATTGTATATCTGTGGCAGCAAAAGGAATCCCCTCTGGATATGTTACATTTTGTTGCATGTTTTGAGCACTTCAGAAATTGAAATGTATAAAATTCCATTGTTTTGACATAAAAGACATGTGCGCTCGTGCGCAAGCGTACAATATGCTCTCGTATAGGTACTTTGGTACTTCAATTTTCGATGGTGCAATTCAACTGCCAACGAGTGTGCTACACTTTTCCATTCAAGCAAAAGCCAATTTTAATCAACTACACCGTGTTGGGATTGTTGAAAATCTTGAAATATTATTAAAAAAAAATATTGTATTTTAATGAAGTGGCAATGTTGTTGCCTTTTTCCATTTGAATGCTCATTTTTGTTTGTTGTTGTCATCAAGTTTTTAAATTATCAAAAGTATGTAAATGGATTTTTAATTATGTGAAGCCTATTAATGTATGGTCTGTTTATCGATCTCGAATGAAAGTTATAAGCTCGTGTCGAATATATTTGGTTATATTTTTCAACAAATTTTTATAAAAAGTTTTGAACCCTTTAAAAAATAATGAAAAAACTCTTAGTTTTATAACGTGAAATTAATGCTGTCAGAATTAAATCTGTTTATATTCGTCTCATCTGGCCATAAAACTTCATTAATTCATTGCATTCGGGTAAGTTTAAAATGACATTTGTTGTCTGTTGTTTAATTTCGGTTCTTTCTGGCTTTTTAGCAGCAATAATTCTATATTCATGCTTTAATTATATTAATTATTATTATGCCCAAGAATTGGTTATTTTAATAACCAGGCAATTTATTAATGTTAATATTGCACTGTCCTTTCACTTCCACTTTTATAATCACTCATCCAACTATAAGAGTTATGACTTCTATTCAGATTTTTTAATCATCTGATGTAAACATAAACTAAATTTGACAAATATTTTTCGAAAACTAACATATATTTGAACTCGTTTATTTATTTAAAAAAACCTTTTCTTATTTAGGCCAAAGCACAAGAAATATTTAGTTCTAATTTATTTGATGCTCTTTGATCTTGCAAAACTCTTGTAAAAGTGTATAACGTTAAACAAATTTGTGCTAAAACAAGTGATTACGATTTTTTGAGTAAATATTTGCCAAATATGACCGTTGCTTAAGTAAGTAATGAGAAATCAATGTATCAGATAATTTATTAGAGATCTTCGATGACTTCACTAGTAGGAATTTGAAAACATTAATTAATTGTGGATTAAAAAACGCCTATGGCTTTTAGTATTTATGCCACAAGTCTTTTTGAATCTTGGAATGCAATGTGTCTACTACTACTAATGGGTCCTAATATGATAATGTCAAGTTCAGCAATCCATTATACAGGTGAAATAAGAATAGCTCAACATAAGCTAAGCTTATGAAGTCATTTTTTTTTTTTGATATGAATAATAATAAGTAGTCTTATATAGGCTGGATATTCATAAGAGGCGTTATGCAGGAAATACAATAATTAAATATATTTATGTATGTGGTACAAATATCCCTAAAGCTTTATAGTAGCGGACATTATACCAGTTCTGCTATTCAGTAACACTTTAACGATTTTTGTTGGCGTTTAAAGTCAGTTGTTTCAACCAGCTGTTATTTTTAACCACATAAATTGTGGTTTATTAACGCCAACATTTTTGGTGCTGTTTAAAGTGTATTTAGAAAAGTGTTTATTTATATAAATAATAAATTGTAATTTTAATAAAAAAATATAATGGCTTTTGACTATTTGTACATAGAAATATCAATATTATGTTAATTAAAACAATTTTTTAATAAATTCTTAAGTTAAGCTGTTTTATGCATTTATTTATTGCAATTGTACATATTTTAATATATACATACATAATTCCCAAGACATTCCACATAGAACAAGGACTTTTCTCAATACATTCTTTGTTATAAAAAGAATTATTGGCAGTCATATTGGGTACTGTTTATTAATAAATTTTAATAAAAAAAAAAATATAAATTGAAAGCCATTCAGAGAAATAAATACTTTATTGGTAACAAAAACAAAAATAAAAGTAAACAATTCATTTAAAAACAATAAAATAAAAGTCTTTGAGGTGCACTCTTTGAAGTGCTTGGTGTTTCACATCGCCAATCCAATGTTGCTTCTGTATTTGTTGGCGATGGAACCATAAATTCTTGGCCGTCTTTAAGAGGAATTTGTAGATTCTAATGAAGAAAGAAATTTGCTAGTACGGCTTTTTAATTCCTTACAAACCTATGAAAAATTTTACATTTCATTTATGTACATAAGAATGTATTTATTCAATAATATTTACTTACCGTCTGCCACTGGTTGACCGTTTTCTGTGCACCGCCAAAACAATTAAGTGATTCGGCCAGTTTGCTCCACATCTTGTCAAACTCCAATTTTCCGTGGAGTTTCTTCACCTTTCCACCAGCAAGTCTCGGATGCTTCATCATGAAGTCAACCATTTGACTTAACTGCTCACCAGACGACCGGCTTCTTTTGGTGGTAGTAACATTATTCATCCTATCAAAATAAAAATTAAAATAAATAAAATAATAATTATTTGTAATGTTTTACTTACCTTGCTTTTTAAAATTTAAAAAAATGGTGTTTGAATTGTTTTTTTTTCTATTCTTCTTTGTTATTTTCACTTATTTTGACATTTCATTTCACAAAGTTGCCACGTAACTTCAATTTGAATATAGAGAAAAATAAAACTGTTTACCGTGGCTAAAAATAAGTTAGTGAATCGCATAGTGGTTAGTGCAAACATCAAAATGTGTGGTTAATGGTAAAACCTGTTAAAGGTTTTAAAAGTTACTGAATCGCACTACAGATCTTAAACTTTTACATTGTTAAATTAAATACTCGAATATTTATACCAAGCTACAGATGACCCAAAGACTTATGTTGTCTTTGG
Source organism: Bellardia pandia (assembly GCA_916048285.2). NCBI lineage: Eukaryota > Metazoa > Arthropoda > Insecta > Diptera > Calliphoridae > Bellardia > Bellardia pandia. Next base: position 58,334,969 of record OU696530.1, read on the forward strand.
TGTATGAACTTGGGCCTGCAGAACTTTATTATAGTATCGACATCCACATATTTATTAATGTGTGAGAAACATCAGTCTGCGAAGAATGTTCGTATAATTCTAGATGGATTTAATTCTTGAAGACTCACTACTGGATTCCTCTCTTTACATTGTGTTTAGAATACAACGAAATGTTGAAATGTATTAATTTTGAAAATGGAGGCATGTTATACAGAATTATATAGAATTTCTGGTTTCGAATGATACCAAAAAATGTTCTCCTGACTCTATACTAAGTTTGTTGTGTAAGTTGTTCCTTCTCTAAGTTTGGACGTTACACACAAGCATTTAATAATTAATTAATTGGTGGCACAAAATATCATTCTCTCATTCATATTAAGATCTATATCTTATGAAATAATTTAAAACAAATATAGATTTGATATATGAATATATCTATTAATTTTTATTTTTAAAAATTTCACAAATTTGTAAAATATTACTTGAAGTATACCGATCGACTCAGAATCACTTTCTGAGTCGATTTAACGATGCCCGTCTGTCCGTCCGTCGATAAAATTTGTTACGTGATATTTTTCGGCCCAAGGACGGATGGGATTGAAACTGGTGGAAATCGGTCCATTATTTCACCTGGCCCCCATACAAATGTCCAAATCACATCTACAAAATTTTGTGCAGATCGGTCCATAATTTATCATTGCTCCCATATAAGGACCACTTCCGAAAATCACCAAAGACCATACTTTTCTTAAAAATATTGGTATCTAAATAAAATTCAGCGCAAATAAGTTTCATATATACAGAAATGATGACACGTAATTTTATAATGGTCGGTCCATAATTAGTCGAAACTCTCATTATTCACTTTAATCTCCATAAATCTTATAAAAGTATTTATATCGAGATAAAGTTTGACCTACTATACACCTAATTCTGTTTTTACGCAATAGATGCGTTCCTCGAAAACTCATGTAAAAAAACCGCGTAAAACAAGATAGAGTATCCATATTAACCCTCTAACCATTTTTTTTGAAATAATAGAAAAAACTAGTCGTATTAATTTTTTCTAGATTAAAAACGACATTCTAAACACTTCTGCATCATTATTTTTTCAATTTACCTTACCGTTTAACCTACAGGTGAGAAAAGGTGAAATATGCCTCGAGGCATAATTGTCGGTTTAAATGAAAAAAATTAAATCAGGTATAAATTTCAATTTTGATGGATTTTATTTAAACAATAGATGAAGAGGTAAAAAAAAGGTGAACAGTGGATTATTTTTTTGAATGGTAATCTAAAAAACAATTTCTCGAGGTAGAACAACACAAATGTACGTTGCATACCTTGCAAACACATTGAGTTTGTGATTTGCATTTGCCATTTTTACAAAGTTGTTTACCACCTGCTTTCGGTAGCCAAAGTGGAAAATGGTCAAAGCCGTCATAGCGTACATCAGCGACTGGATGAATGGCTCGATGACCAACGGGAACAACTTGACCAAGTACTGGAGTTGATGGTGGTGAATTTGAAGTTAATGGTCGATCAACTAGAGATGATGGTCGGCCAATAACGCGCTTCGCAGAATATTTGATGAGGCCAGCAGCAATTTCTTCACGAAATTTCGCCAAGTCCAACAATTTCAGGTTAACATCAGATGTACTATTCGAATCATTAATTTTTTCAGTATGGATACGTCGATATAAAATGTACGCATTTGACATATCAATCAAATGATAGAACAAACGACTTGCAGCATCACGTGTTTTTGCTCTAACATGATACCTACCCATCAATCCATCCATTAAGTCCACACCCCCCATGTGTCTATTATATTCCTTGATTATTTCAGGACAATCTATTTCGACATGCTGCTTCTTCTTTCGGTCGTACCTCGATGCTTTTGATGGCTGATGGTTTGGATTGATATGTTCAAATGGTTTTATGCCAACATAACTTGACGCTAAACGGACACTTTTATTGTCCTTCCAGAGCACCGTGGCAATATCAATACCATACGCCTGACCGACAAATTCAATCGAATATCCTCTTGCTTCTTTTTTTACAGCTGTATCCGATGGGAGCTTACAGGTTGCCACTCTGTTTACGCGAATAGTACCCAGACTATAAATGCCTCTGGCACGTAAATAAACTAAAAGAGGTATCGAAGTGTAAAAATTATCGAAGTATATGATATAATTCAACGTTGGCTGAAGAACCTAGATCTGGACAACCTGGCAATTTTATGTTGTCACCAGCACCATTGTATATCTCAAATCTGTAGGCATATCCAAATGAATCACATAAAACGAATAGTTTCATGCCCCATTTATGCGGCTTATTTGGCATATACTGGCGCAAGTGGTGCTTCATTTTCGTACTGCACATTTGCTCATCCACGCAAAGTCGAGCAGTCTTTGGAACTGAGTCGAATCTTTCATTGAGTTGATTGGAAATATTACGCATTCGAAACAATGGGTCGTAGCCAGGCTGGCTCTTTTTGATACGGTCTTCTTCATTGCGAAAAGACAAATATCTTTTTATCAATTCAAATCGTTTGAAAATCATTGTGCTTCGAATAGGTGCAAATGCGTGTTTGCCCCAATAACTCTCAAGATTCGGATAACGGTAAATTGACATATATAAATGAATGCCAATGTATTTATAAATGTCATCAACATTTATCCTTTATCAACCACAGAGTATTTGATTGATGGTGCTATCATGGCCATAGATAGGATCAAGTTCGTAATTCGGATCAGTCAATTCATCATTTGAAGAAAAATCGCCAGCGTCTTCCGACCCAGATGTCACCGTTTCCATCAGTTCTACGATTTCCTCGTCAGATAAATTCGATAATTTAATTCGTCTACTAGACATTTTTTAATCTATTCACAAATTATGGAACACACGTGGGTAAATCATAAGAAACACAAAAGGATGACATAAAACCGCTAAAATAGGGAAATAAATGCAAGGGGGGAAAAAATGACGTAAACCGACAGTTATGCCTTGAGGCATAAAAACAAAAATCAAAAAAATTCTCACAAAACACTTTTTTTCGTATCAAAATATATATGAAATGAAATTGGAATAACTTACCTTTATGAAAAAAAAATTCCGACAGTAAAAATTTAACCGGTTCGAAAGATTTATTGTTTTGAAAATCACTATTTTGTTTTTAAAAAATGTGGTGTTTATTTGACGAATGCTCCCACACCAATGGCTGTAGATGCCAAACTGAACGTCATTTGCATATGGTGTCTGAGAGAGAAATGTACTCAAATGTACTTCCAACATTACTATACTTATATTGATATCATAGAATTTTCCTATTTGTTTAAAAAATGACTTTTGTGAGTTATGCCTGGAGGCCGTGTGGAAGGTTAGAGGGTTAAATGAGGGAATTGGTTCCATGTAAAATAAGATAAATAATTCAAATTAATGTTGCTTTATACACAAACATATTTTAAGAACAATTATTATTTTTACGAAAGTGGACAACAAACATAATAAAAATGTATTCAGGTTTTCGAGACGAAGTCTTGACATGAATACGAAAAAACTGAAGAAAAAGGAGGCAACATGTAAAATAAATGAAAAATGATAATTACAGCAAATTTCGAACCACCGGTAATACTGGTTAAAGGATTGATGTTTGACTGTTGGCTAGCGGGCACCGCAGTGGTGCAGAGGGTGAGAACGTAAAGAATTCTGATGAGAGAAAGTGGCGTTTCTCGAAACATATGTAAATTCAACCAACAACCCAGGTTCAAATCCTAATCCAAGAAAAATTATCAATAAATGTTAATAATAATTTTCATGTAACAATTCCTATCTTCAGTAAAAATAATTTAATGAAAAATTAAATTAATTGAACTCGAGCCGAAATAAAAGACATATCAATGAATAAATATTTTTGTTATATAAATATGATATACATATATTTTTTATTCAGTATCACTTTCTGATAATCGCATTCGTTTACGAAAGGCATTACTTTCATCATTAGAATTATTTTCGAAATCATGATCAGTTGCTGGTGATGGTTCAGTGATTTTGGTCACAAATTCCGTTATTAATCGTTGACTTCCAGTTTTTATAAGACTGTTGTGTAATTCACGATAACTACCCATTAATAATTTCAGTTCATGTTGAAATTTCGCGGTTGTTTTTCGATTTTTAGTGCTGCCAACTATGTGTTTCATTTGAAATTCTCCAAAACCAGTGCAAACAACGTTTTTCTGGTAAAAATACATACATTTTTAGATCGCGTTAAATCAAATCTAGTCGCATAAAAACAGAATGAAATATTAATTTGGAAACGCGTTAAATCAAATTCGCGTAAAAACAAAAAAATTGAGTAATCCGTACTTAAATCAATCCGTAGCGGTAAGGGTGAGTACGGATTTTCTTATACCGAGTACAAAATACTTGATTCAAGTACGGATTCAGCAAGTCAAAAAATCTTAATTTTAGCTCTCCTTAAGAATGGTTGAGATTAATTTAATCCCTAAATAAGCTTGATTCAAGAATTATAAACTAGATTTAAGCACGAATTCGTACTTGATGTAATCCAAAAATGAGACTGATTTAAGTATGTCCGAGTTTGAATTAATCCCAAAATGAACTTGGTTCAATAAAAAACTCAATAAATTATAAAAAATAATTTTGAGAACTTTTGAGAGAGTAAGTTTAACTTCGCTCATTTCTTCTCTGGGATTGATTTAGGCTTTTTTTTTCTTAATTTAAGTAAAATAAGTCTTAGTTTTCGTTTTAAGATGTATCTTCTTGATTTAGGAACAAATTGGACTTAATTTAAGAGTTTTTTTACTTAAATCAATAACAATATTCTTGTTTTAAGAAAATCTGCGCTTGATTTGTCAAATCAATCCCGATTTTTACTTATTTAAAGTATGAACTAGTAAAAATGTACTTGAAAATTTCAGGCTAAAACTGAGAAAAATAAACTTAATTTTAGAATGCCATTTTTCTTTCTGTGTATATATACATACATATACGTTCTTACTTGTTTTCAAATGTGATTGCTGGTTGAATCAAATGCATGTTGTGTATTTGATAGAGGGAATGTATGAAATAAAGGGGTTGTTGCTGATTTGTTTTTCTTTCAGTTTCAGTCGTTGGCTGGTTTGTTATGTGTCTTTTTATTATGTTTAGTTTGTTTTTCATTAACACCTTTCGAAATGTTTATTTACTTTTGAAAAACCAACCAACGTTTTTCAGTTGCGCTTTGTTTTTGTTATTTTAGGTGCTTGTGCGTGTTGTATCTGTGTGTTGGTTTGGTTTGAGTATTTGTTTCGCTTGCCTAGTTTGCTACTTTGACAAACGTACCTTTCTTTCATGGATTTTGGCTGTTGATTTTAATATTAATATAATTTCACCGACTTTCATTCAAATCTAACCATATGTATTGTGTCTCTCTCTTTGTATCCCTTTTCATCATTTTATATTTAACATTCAACAACACAAACAACATTTGTGGCAAGTGTTTCCCTTCAACGTTTCGTTGATATAGTTTTTGTTTTTCTTCTTGTTCCTTCTCTTCAGATTTGGTTGTTGCTGTTGTTGTTTTCCAATTGTTTTGTTTTAATTTTCAAATGTTATTTCATCTTCTTGCAACAGCAACCACAACATCTAAGAGTATATAGGAAGCAGTATTATTATTTTTTGTATTTTTATTTTACTCGTACTTTATCTTTTTGTCTGTTGTTGACTTTTGTTTAACGGATTTATTAACTTTTAAACTTTTCATACAGTCGAATCGAGTCGGTTGGTTGTTCATTTTATTGGTTTCGAAAATTAAATGCAAATATTTGATTATCATAGACAAAGAAATGAGTTTGAGTTTCAGTTTCAGTTTGAGTATGAGTACGATTGAAGAGCATACAAATATTCATTCATTCCCTTTTTGCATAAATATTATTTCAATTTGCTTGAGCAAATGTGTGTTTTGTAACTGAAAACTTAGTTTATGTAAAATTCAAAATACCTACAAGAAACTAATTTAGTCAATATTGGCGAAATATTTCAATTATAAGAACAATTTAATATGGAATTGCCAATGAATTTTGGGAGTGTTAAATAAGTTAATTGAAAGACTATTATTTACAAAAGTTTTTAACAAAAGTCTATATTGGGGCCAAATTACCGCATTCGATATCGAGTAAAATTGATCGTAATTTTCTTATTTGAGATTATGGCATTCGATATCGAGCAAAAAATTTAATACATTTTATCATAATTTCGATATCGAAATCATTTTTCGATATGATAGCTCATTCGATCACGAATGCGGTAATTTGGCCCCTGTATTCGTTAACTAACTTAACTTAACTTATCTTTCCTTGAAGAAATCGGGTCTAATAGGGCTTTAAAACTTTTATTGCCGTTTGCATGTATGTACTTAAGTTGACTTTTTGGGTTAATTTGATCATGAAAGGGTTAAAAATTGTTTCAGATTTTCAAGTTCACCATCTGTTTATCAGTCTTACGTTTATTATAAATATTTGATGGAATCAATTTATTTTCATATTGATCTATCGGCATCTTTTATGATTTCAGCAGTTTAAAATATTAATAAAAATACTAAAAGTGAACAATGTAAATATAGCTGAGTTTGTTTACCAGCTTTATAGATGTTTACTAAAGTCTAATAAATAAACTAACAATAATTGTTTGGTATTAGAAAAGTAAATACAATTGGATTAATAGCAAGTTGAAGTAATAAATTCCGCTGTAGCAAATCTTTTATACGATTCACATTAATGAAAAAAGTTTTTTTTTTTTTTTTGTAAAAACTCCGTTAATGGCCCTGGATTATAAGCATATGCCTTCTCTTAAAATTCGCACAATTGTCGATTTAATTTTCGAAGTTGCGTTTTACTTCGTTGGAAAGGTCTTTAAAGTAAATTATATTTGTAAGGGTTTAGATGAAGGTTGAAGTGCTGTTGCAGGAATATTTTATGATCTGACCAAAGCATTTGATTTGATAGATCATAAAATATTGTTACAGAAGCTGAAATGCTATGGTGTCTGCGGAAATGAGCTTTTGCTTATGCAGAGCTATTTAAATGATAGAAGACAATTTGTTCTGGTTAAGAACAAGTGTATCACTTTAGAAACTGCCGTTGTTGTTTTCAATTTACATAAATGACTTGAAAAATCTGGAGTTAACGGGTGAAATGTTCATTTATGCTGTTTTAGTGTTTTTTTTTATCATTATAAGCATGAAATTGCATTAAAACCTTATTTGGAAAAGGATGCTGCTTTAATTCCGGAATATTTTCGATTAAATAAACTTTTTTTAAATCATAATAAAACACACTTTGGTTTTAATAATGAATTTAGCATTTTTGTGAATGGCAAAGAAATTCAAGAAGTTTTATCTGTTGAATATCTGGGTATTTGTTTTCAGAGAAACCTTATTTGGGATCAAAATATTAAGAATCTTAAATTAAAAATTATTCCTGTTTGATAAAAATACGAAGATTTTAATTTTTCAATCTCTAGTTCAAAGTCACTGCAATTATCTTACTATGCTTTATGGTTTAAAAAAAAAAAAAAAAAAAAAAAAAAAAACTACAGAATTTAAATCGCTGCAAAGATTACAAAATAAAGCTTTAAAGATTGTAGCAAATTTCCCTTTTCGATTTTCAACTATTACTTTGTACAGAGATGTATTCCCTACTGTTTTACCAATTTACGGGCTTTACAAATTACAATTGTTAATTTACGTATTTAAATGTCTTAATAGCATTGGCCACCATACAATACAATTTTCACAAAATCAAAACAATTTTAACACAAGGAATAGTAACAACTTAAGAATGACCTTTTGCTTAAGTGAAACAACAAAGCAACGTGTCGAACACTCTGGTTGTAGAGAATATAATAACTTGCCTGCTAGTATTAAATGCGTATCAAGACATTCACAATTTAAGTCTTCTTTAAAAAACTTTTTACTTTAAACTGTTGATGAGCTTCTGATATAATATATAAAGCCAATCTGGCGCTGAGGCGAAACATGTAAAGGGTGTCCCAACTAGAACGCAATGGTGTTCGGTATCGTGAAATAATAACTAGTTTTTTCTTGCCTAGAATTGAAGAAATGAGGGCATGTGGTTTCAACAAGACGGCGTCACATGTCATACAGCCGAGAAAATGCATCAGTCATTTCCCGGTCGTGTTATTTCGCGTTTTGGAGACCAGAATTGGCCGCCTAGATCGTGCGATTTAACACCTTTAGATTTTTTTTTTTTGGGGTTTTTTGAAGTCGATGGTTTACGCGAATATGCCGACGACGACTCAAATCTTTAAAGAGGAAATTGGACGCTGCATTAATGAAATACCGCAGCATTTATGCAAAAAGGTCATTGAAAATGTCATTAAAAGATCGTGTGTGTGCCAGCAAAGCCTCGGCGGCCATCTGCACGATATCTTGTTCGATACATAATAACCTCATTCTGTCTACTTTACGATATAATAAAGTTTCACGATTTTTTTTAAATATCAGTGTTTTATTTCAAATTTAAAAATTGCGTTATAGTTGGGACACCCTTTATATTCGTTTTATCACAATTTATATTAAAAATTTAATTAAAAAAAAAGTACTTTTCATATAATATGTATATCGTCACCTAAAATGCCCAAATTTCGCTTTATTTCAATACATATTACAGTCAGCACATTTGCAAATGCTAATTAGTCTTAATAATTAGGAATGCATCTGGTTTATTCTGATAAATTTGGGAGCATTAATACCTCATACTTAGCCGTATTAATATAATTAATTAAATAAATAATGAATAGAAATATTTTATTACAACATATGTGTGGCAATGTTTAGATGTCATTAGGAATTAATCTATCAGAAAAATTACGTATCTGTGTTCTTAAAACATCAAATATATTACGATGATAATTGTTTTGGACAATAATTGTCAACTTACATATTTTATTTAAACCCTTCACTACAACCCCTTTCTACTGTCTTAATGCGGCTTAAGGACAACAAATTAAACACTGAAAGAAAATTTTACTTCTTGTTTAATTTTCAAATATATTATGGTGCAAAAATAAATCTACGCAGAATGAACTACTAACTTGACTAACTTGACTAACTTGGGATTCAGATCGGAGAGCAACCCCGAAACATACCAAATTGCTACTAATTGCTATTTTCGAAATTTCTAGACCACCACACATTAAGTGCAATTCTCATGAAAAGTCAAGTAGGTAGATTGGAGTTATTGTGGATTAAAACCTTTTGGATAAATATAATACTGAGAGTAAAATGATCCCATGTGTAAATGGGGTCTCAAACATTGGATAGACACTACGGTATCAGACCAATTACTAACTTCTATTTGCCTGGTGTAAGTCGCATATCTTATAGGGTTTACGCTGTCGTGTCATTACATGATATACAACGCAAGTCAGTCTTGGTACAAAGTTAGATAAAATGTCCATTAATTTACGAATCGTGGACAGGCAAATTGGAATTAATTTCGATAAATCCATCATGATTAGCATACCAACACACTGACACTTATTAAAATTATAAGGTTTTTAAATTAGAAATATGTATAAACTACTATCAATCTGATGGTCTGAATATTTCAGCTCACAATCGGCAATATACGGTTATCTATTTAGACATTTTCAAATATCTGTTAATTTTTTTTTATTTTCAATATTACCAATTGCCGGACATTGGCCGAATGTCCACTGTAATGATTACTACAGATTCAGTTTGAATGAGGTTTATGATATGGCTCTATGGGTATCATATGGATATTCCAGTAAACACAAAGTATTTACTATTTTTATAAGTGTATAAAATTTCTAAACGTAAATGAATAGACTGCTGGTCCACAACAGGGCCAAGGTGTTTTGGTTCCCAAAGTTCTTAACCTCAACATAAACATCACTACCACCACCACTGTTGCCACTTAAATACAGTGGTTTACAGCTTGTTTCAACCTGCTTCTGTTAAGAATATAAAGTGCGTATAATTTTGAAATAAAGATAGATATTAATAAAATGCAAATAAAGGTTTATAGCATATCGGCCCCTCAATATAACAAGAGCGTATGTGCTCATACGTTATTAATATTTTATTGCATATTTAGAATCTCCATCATTGATTTAATGTCTGGTCAAAATTGCGTTAAATTTTTATTTTTCTTCAATAAGTGTGTAATTTACTTGAAACTGCCACTCCAAAGTTGTTAAAAGAATAATAGTGTATACGCATTAAACTCCATTTTAGCCTGTAGAAAAAAAAAATAAAATTTATGAAAACTTTAACTCATAAAATAGCTTATAATAATGTATAATTATAATATTGTTTTTAGAAATATGTAGTTTCATCTCCAAAATTTGTGCAAAAAGAATGTAATTCCTCATGGCTCGCAGTCATTTTTTTTTAACTTACAAGATGGAAAGAAGCGAAATTGTTTAGATGAGCCAGATGTAAAAGAGGAAGAGAAAGAAGACGAATGCAATGTATACCTTAATTTGTCATAATTTTTTGCTTCTTATAACACAAATTGGAAAGTAATGAATATGTGCCACTTTGTTAACAAAACTATGAATTAATCACTGTTTTATAATGTTACAAATGGATATTTTTTGAGAATAAATATTTTAATAAAAATACCGTAAAATACAAAATAAAATAGCGTATCTGATACATCATACGAATTCCTTAAAAAATTAAAAAGCCTATGTATGTGCCACTTTGTTAACAAAACTATGAATTAATCACTGTTTTATAATGTTACAAATGGATATTTTTTGAGATCAAATATTTTAATAAAAATACCGTAAAATACAAAATAAAATAGCGTATCTGATACATCATACGAATTCCTTAAAATATTAAAAAGCCTATATGGAGGACTTGCGCTTTGAATGACAGAATTATGGTCTTAAAGGATGCGTAGAATAAAAAAATTGGCCAACTTAAAGACAAGAAATTTCTCAAAACCCCCAAAAAATTATACGCTATTGTTATGTTGAGGGGACGATATCTTTAAAAATCAAAAATAGGATTTTTATTCAGTCTCCAATTTGCTCTTATAAAAACTTAGAAGCTAAAAACTAAAAATATAGGTACAACAGTAGTCACAGCTTATTTCATCCAGATATAAAAAAAATTTTAATTAGGAAACATTTACTTTGCAGTAAATTGGACTTTAAAATGTCAAGGTACATATTTTTGTCACTCAATTAATTGCATCTGATGACATACAAGCCCAAACCCTGACTCTGCCATCGCTGTGCTTCACTGTTGGTTTTAAGTTTTTGTTTTGTCATTTCACTATGTCATTTTTGTTGTCAAATTGTTCAAATTGTTGGTAATTTTATGAAAACGGGTTGTCATATGGCGTCATCTATGTTTGCAATCATGATAGATGACATAGATGACGTCATATGACAACCCGTTTTCATAAAATTGCCAACAATTTGGACAATTTGACAACAAAAATGACATAGTGAAAACGCGCCCTAAGTTTCACCATCCGAGCCAAAGATATTAAACTTAGACTTGTTCGCAAAAATAACATGTTTCCAAAAAGCTTGTTGCATTTTACTGTTAATAAAGGTTGTTTTCCGGGCTACTCTGGCATTAAAATCATGGTTTCGAAGTACACGACGAATAGTTTCTGCACTATATGTTTTGTTAAGTTCATTTTTAACTTGCGTAGCCAATTTAGAAGCTAAAAGCTTAGGCTTCTGCCTTATTTTTTTTGGCACTGTAACGGTTTTCTGCTCTCATCATGAATCGCATTCTCACGATCCGAGATACTATGCTTTGCGCTGTCGAATCACTTAGGCAAACCATTTCAGCAATTTTGTGACGCGAGTGGCCATTTTTAAAAATTACTAATAACCAACTCTCTCTGTTCTATGATAATACGTCATCACATTGTCAAAATTTGCACTACAAGTTCATTGCATACATAACGGCAAAATATACGATTGAAAAAAGTCCGTTACTCGAAGAATGATGCCAATTTAGCAGTTCGTAAACGCGTTAGGTTGAAATAAGCTGTGACGGAAGAATTTGTACTAGATTTACTCTTGTTTTGTACATTCTTGTTAAGTTAGGAATAAATTAAAAAAGTTCAAAATAATGAAATAAGGTGAATGAAATAAGCTGAGAGCCACTGTACATACAGCTCTACCAAAGGAGTAGATTCATCTAACAAGGTTTATTACAATGTTTTTAACATTTATGTTGTTCCCTTTGCATTTGCATTATTATGTGGCAGTGGAAGAATATAGAGAGACAACAAAACTAAAGAAGGATGTTTGGGTATTGGTTGAATAAATCTGTTTCGATTTTAATCCTCATTATTCACCGACTGCACATTTAAACAAGAGTTAGTTGTGTGCATGAGTATATTTGTATTTAAGGATAATGACACATACAAAACACAACATACATACAGTACAAACATTTGTTAGTAGAAGTAGTTGTTGCCTCTTTATTTTTTGTTTTGCTTTTGCATTTGTTTACAATTTTTTTTTGTTTTTATTGTCTAAATCTAAGCTTGTCTTCTTAATCGTTTGTCGGCATATAAAGTACAATAAATTGTAAATGTACTTACTGCATATATTTACAATGAATGTTTGTGTCTGCACATGTATGCAATTATTGCAGCCTCGAGTGTTAAAGTTCACTGGGCATTTGTCGGTTGTTAAACTATTTCAATGACTGTCTACCACCACTGGGGCCGCAGCGGCAATAGCAGTTGATTAAATTCAAATTAAATTTGAATTGTAAAAAAAAACAAAAAAAAAAAAAACAAAATCTCACAAAAATCTGTTGTTGTCTCTGCCGTTGCACTGTGGTCTTATTTGTAGATAAATAGTCGGCAGTATAAACCAACAAAAGCAGAGTATGTAAGTGGAAATAATTTAGAATTTGCAAGCGTAAATACACGTTTCCTACAAATTAGGAAAAGTAATTTCTTAGATTTTGCAAACTCTTGACAATATTATTACAATAAGAAGATGTAAAAGAACAGGAAATGAAACCATTTCTAAACCCGGTTTGGCTATTTCTTCAACTGATACCACTGTAAATTAGCATTCGTTGTTGTGAATGTTTTTTGCTTCTTTCACAAAACATCAACAAACGTAGCAGCTCATACAAAATCCATTGACACTGTTGACAAGGAGATTTTTGTGTCCTTAAGCGTTGAAATCAATGCACACAAATGTACAAATTATTTATTTTTTTTAAGAATTTTAATCCAATTCAAATTATGTATTTGTGTGTGTGTGTAAATTTATTATAATAAATTGTTGTCGGCCCCCATAAATGAATGATATGATTATGAACAACACTTATTCGTAACTCGTAAGTTCAGGTATATGTTGTTGTTTTTCTAATCAATCAATGAATCAATGGATGGACAGAGATATTTTGTTAGTGAATCACATACCAAAAAAAATGGTTGTTGTTTTTCTGACTATTAATGTTAAATTATGTAATAGCGTGTTCAGAAATGAACCTTAATTGCGATAATCACAATAAACGCCATTATTGAGCTCAATATTCCATATAAAATCTCAATTAATTATTGCGCAATAAGTACGAAATTGTTATAATATTGAGTAAGATTTCGAATGCAACACTGTTCACAACTGTGTTTAGTGAACAAAATTGTATAAAATGGCAAATGTCGACAAAAGAAAGCAAACGAAATCATTAAAAAATCAATGTGAAGGTAAGTTTGTTTACATAGAAACACAACAACCATATAGAGTATTTTTTGTATTGCTTTCCAACTGTCAAATGATTATTGAGTAAGCTGAAAATTGCGTATACCTGAACACTTAAAATAATATTGTCAATTAACCGAATATTGACTCAATTACGTTTCATATCTGAACACAGTATAAGGATTCGTTCTTTCTCCTACTCTTTTTCAAATAAATCTTAAGCTTCTTTTTCGAACTTGCACCCTATTAAAGTATATTGTAGATGACATCAACATATTCAGTCAGATGACTCATGATCATGTATACACTCTTTTAAAATGGGATCGTACGAATAGAGTGCCCAAGACTTAAAGTCCTATATTGTTTTATGGATGCTATAAATATTTAGCAATCACAAAACATGGATATTCTGTGTAATACTCACTAAGGTTATGACATTATTGGGACTAAGTTCTGTGAGGGACTTTGAAACTATATAAGAGATAATTCTTTTTACTCATCCACTGCATCAATAAAAATTCTGCTTAGCTGGTCAACTTCCAACTTCCAAAAGGAAATTCGTCCACATAATAGACGCTCTTAACTACAAAATGCGGATTGTAAGTTTGCAAAATACTCAGTTAGATAACAGAGACCGAAAATAACTCGACAATAATATCAAAAACCAAAATTGTGATTAATTTTTATGTTTTTAAAAATAAATCATTCAAAATAACTCTTATAAAATGATTTTTGTTGACATGGTTTGACCTTTATTAGTTTTTTTTTGTTTCTTAATGTTTTGGTGAGAGACCAACTATTTAATTGGGGTTGATCCTAATAACTATTAACATTATTTCTCTTTTATTGACAAATTGCAAATTGAATATGAACTAAAGCATTGCCGATATTTGGCAAGAAGTAACAAAGAAGCGAATTTTAAGCTTTGTTGATTTGCTGTTTCCCATTTATTTTAAAATATCGACCTTTTTTCTCTGTTTCTCTCAATCACTACTAACCTAAAATGTTCTTATCCAAATCACTCTCTCAGGTAAATGATAACAATTAACAATTAAAATTAAATTGGATCTGTTGTTTTCGGTCCCTGTCAGACACTGTTCTTTCTTCATTATTCCTTCGATTTTTTGCAGTGATCCGAGGTGCCAACGACGTTCCTCCCACCGTGTTTCATTGTTTTCTTAAACATGGTATCTGAAAATTCTTTGAACTGCTCGACGTAGTAATGTTGTTTACCTTCGTATTGAAAGTGAATAAATTTGAATTCGTCTAACCAGATTACAAGTTTCCAGTCATCTAATGTCCAATTTCTATAGTCTCCGGCAAACTTTAACCGTAGGTTAATATTTTTTTTTATCAACAATGCAGGTTTTCATATCTATAGATTCTATAGTATAGAAGCATCTGTTGGTGTTACACACTAGTCTCTTTTCATTTGTGTTATCATCAGACGTTCGTTAGCTTTTTTTATGACCTCTGATTTGTGGTTTGGGAACAATAGAGCGCCTTTTTGGACTCTTATGACCACTGATTTACTTACTTTAAACTGTTTAGCTATTACTCGCGTATTTATTGTGTTGGAGAATTTGCAAAAAAAATGTATCACTTGCAATTTATTTAATAATTAACTAATATTTTTTTAAGTCATAAACAAAGCACCTACAAATCGAACGGCAAACTTTGACATGTTTGTGCAAATATTTCAGAAGACACACTTGTGCAAAATTGAGTACATGCAAGTTTTTTCTATAAATAATAAATAATAAAAAAATAATAAATAATAAATGAAAAAGTATTTTTGAAGTTTTTAAAGACAACATACATATATTTACATATATTTCATATTTTTTGAAGTAGGAATGTAAACAATTCCAGTATTAAACTATCCCAGGACGCTCACTACACAACAATGTTGACACCTCGAAAATATCAATTTGTTTCCAAGATAATATAAGAGACACCACTATAATACAGTGGTGTCACTTGACATTTTGAAAAGAAATGCTATATTCAAGGTGTCAACATGTAACCATCAATATGTTTTAAATGAAATTGGTTTATAAAAACTATTGTTCTAAACTATTAGAAACAAATTGAATTTAAATTTTAGTGAAGGTTCTCAAACAAATATACGCATTTGATTCAGTAAACAAATTGCTGGTTCTAGTAACCTTTAGAAAAAAATCTTGCAAAGCCCTACTTAAAATACTCGTATGTAAGTATGTCCCATATTTTAGGTGGGGTTTTTTATATTAATATTTAACATTTTATTCTATATTCTTGCAACAATATAATATATTGTTGTTATTCATTCGAACGTGAGAAATTCATTCGCAGATTGTTTAAGCTTTGTTGTGAGTGTGTGTTTGTGTTTGTGTGAGTAAGTGTGAGTGTATGCGAGTGCCCTTAATTTTGTTTTTCTTCGCATTTATTGTTGGGGCTTGTTTATTTATCAGACATATTTACGTGAGTAATGGATGCTTTTTAGATTATGTTTATTATTATATTGCTATTGTTGTACACACAGTTTCAGCTTTTGTTGTTGCTCCTTTTATTCCAATATAAACTAAATAAATGTTGACCACTTTTATAAATGTTCCAAATAAAACAACGTGCAGTGCAGAAAGAAGGAAGGAAATAAAGGGGTCAGTAACTGAAAGCTCTTAATAAACACAAACACACATTCAGAGAATTGTGCAAACAAGGGATTTTCTCAAGCGTTCAAGTGACTTTTCTTTCCAACACAACACCACACAACTATTGTCATCATTTCGAATCCATCACTCATATAGTCAGTGTGACTGCTAGTAACAATGGCCTCCGAATTACCAGAAGAAAAGAGCCACACATTTGAAGTGAATTCATTTGCACGCATTAAGAGTTTATTCACACTAACTTATAACTAACATATCTCAACATATACGAGTACATATTTACAATAAATACACTTCATCATACACACTCAATCTCATGTATACATACAATCAAATGTAAATAGAAACTCAAGAACTGAGATCAGTCAAACAAGTCACTGAAAGATTTTTGTGAGTTTTTCGATATTCACTCAGAATTTTGGCTAATTACAAAGAAGTTAAGATAAACTGCATTGAGTAATTATAAATTTAGCTTTATTAGAACTTCAGTTAAACGATACAACAAATGGTTTGACACATAATTCGAAAATATTCGAAATCGGTCGGTTTTTCAAACAGAAGCAACCTGTTAAACTGTTTACGTTTTCAATTTTTGAATATTACAGACTCTTTTCTAAACATTAAGTTTGAGGGAAAGTTAAACTTTGTTAGTTCTACTTTTTTGAAGAAGCTTTAAAAGGTATCTTTGATATTAGCCAAATGATGGGCTGATTTGAATAAGAGTTTTATTTGCAAATAAATGGCATGCATTGGTTGAACTTATCTCATTCCTTACAAATCTTACTTAAAGCCTTTTATTATCCTTGGGCTTTTTATTTATTTAGTTTAGTTTTTATTATTGTTATTGTTGCTGCTGCTGTTTTTTTTTTGTAGGAATAAGAATTGTGAATTTGGTTTTGAATTGTTTACTTATTTAATGCTGTTAATGTATTGATATTAAATATTTGGCTCACAGACAATCATAATGATTTTTTTTTTTTTGAGATTGAGATAAATTTAACTAAAATTCGTTGTCCTTTCGCTTGTGAAATATTTACACACAATTATAAACCATCATTAGTAGAACCTTTTGTTATTCTTTTTTCTAAATATGAAAGTGTAATAGTGGTGGGCTTTCGTTTCAGCAAGTGATGAGATTTTTTGTTGTATTTAATTTTGTTTTTGTTGCTGTACAAACATTTATCCTTTCAGCGATAATTGATGATGATTTGTCATACGATTGGTTTCATTGTTGTCCTTAACAATGATTCACATACAAACCTTTTTATACATTGTTGTAGCAACTATAATTTATATGTTTGTAATATGATCAATTACAATGTAAATATATTCTTGTTGTTACATATGTATTCACATATATTTAAATAAGAAAGTGCTGCACGATTATATATGAAGGACAAAACTTTAAACTATTGACCGTATATCTCCATAGAATTGATCCTTGCATTGTTTAAATATGTTGGGTAAACTTTTGATGATTGATTAAATATCGTCCAAGGCCCTTTCATATAATCTCTTTTAATAACGAACTTTTTTGAATAGAAACAAAAAATGTAAAATGTATGTAGAATGGCGGGATTTCCAAAAATTATGCGGGAAACAATTTTAAGATTTGTTTTCATTTTCTTAATCATGTCTTATTAAAACTTTATCAGTATAAAATAATGATATATAAAACCAATTATGACCGAAAATAACGTTTATGCCGCAGTCCTCAAATTTGCAAGTATTGTCCTAATTATATTTGATTTTTATTCTTGTATATATTTTCAATAAAATGTACTATTAAAAATGTTAGTTTTAGAAATTGCAAGAAATTGTTAAAATTTTAGGCGCAAACAGAAATTCTCATCAGAATATGAGAGGCACGAAGACTGCTATGCAGGCATGTGATGGAAATTAAAAACGAATCAGCACTTTTGTTTTAAGATTCTCTTTAGTAGCATAATATCTTTATATTTTATGTGATAAAAGTTTTTCAATACAGAAATATTACGAAAATTTTGACTTCTAAAACTCATTCGTTTTCGTTTTCGATATTCCAGAGTAAATATTACCTTTTGACTTAGCTTGTCCCGATTATGAACGAGATGTGTACTAAAATCACCCCTTCTTCATCTAAATATCTTCCGCAATAGTTGTGAATACCCAAAAGTTTCGACATATGTCCAATCATTCCGTGTCCAGTAATAATACCCGTAAGAAGCCTAATTGAATTCTTAAAAAGAACTCTTGGCCCAAAGCATTTTTTATATTCCACTAGTGGTTATAGTAGACCATCTGAGTTCCACACGCTCCAAATTAGTCAACTAAATTCGATACCTCATCCAAGGGCGTGTGAGTGTTCTTTTGCGCAAGACTTCTATGAATGAATCGTTCGTTGCTTGCGCAGTCATCAGTGATCTTAACTCGACAAGGTGTTGTCAATGATGTGGCAGTGAATAAATACTGAAAGATACCACGAGGCCAAGTTCATCAGAGAAAAGAAAATGCATTTCAATATACCAATTGTCTAAAAAAATAATTAATTTGAGATTCTTGAATTATTGATTAAAAAATTAAATAAAAAATTGTCTCCAAAAATAACAATTTTCGGAGCAATAGTTTGCTTTCTATCGAAACTTCCTGTTCGGCGGGTTTACCGCCAGACAGTTTCCTCATTGTTTGAATGAACGTAAATTGCTGGCTGGGTAATTTCATTAAAAATATATAATTTTGATGTGAATTAATATTTAACTTTTAAAATTGAACATTCAATTAGAATGTTTGTTTTTGGTAATTTTATTAAAATCTGATTCAATGATTTATTCCCATCTTTACATTTGTAGATGTTACATGTGTCAAATCTTAATAATACTAAGCAAACTAATCAGGGATATAAAAATATCCTTTTTTTGTAAATATATTTCCTTACTGTCATCGTGGGAGGACATCATGTGACAAACATATAGGCAAACACATTCACAGATGACCACAGTTGTAGCAACAAATTAAATGTACTGTACCATTTAAAAATAGGAATTTATTATACATACTTGTACATAAAAATGGACAAATATTTCACTATGATTTAAACAGTATCCTTGGCTTATGTTTATTCTGTGTCCTTTTCATTGGACACACTTACTCTTCTTACAAATCTATTCACATCCAGACATTTAAAAGCAATGATATGTACACACACGTTGATGACAATGAAAGTGCTGACATTTGCAGCATTTTTGTTTGTGGCATTACACTATTTAGTTAGATGACTACAGCTAGCATGCATTGCTGCCATCACAGCAGTAATGTTGTGTAAATGTGATTGTACGAATATTTGCTGTTAAGTAGACATAACGTTAGACATTGGTTAAGGTTTGCGAAGGAAAAATAAAATAGTAAACACAACATTAATTCATGTCGCACGTTTGTTCAGTATGTAGATGCCACACTATCATCTAGCTATTCATCGTCTTCTTCATCATCACCATCATCATCACCATCATCATCACCAGCATTAAGGCATCAATCCAAAAAGCGGACATTACTCGGACCACATCATTGTCGTTTTGATGGTTGTGCCCTGTCCAGTATTGTCCAGTAGGAAAGTAGGAATACATTTTAAGAATGTCATACTTGTCCTTCTGTTTTGATGTTTGGTATTTAGTGGCAATATCACGGATGTTTAAGAGGTTTCCTTTTTTTTTAAATCACTCCAATATATGTGCTTTTCGTGCATGTCTCTCGTCCATGAGATGTCTCCATCTCATTCTGTTGATGACATCGTAAAGCGAGTTGTGTTTACTCACAAGTAAGGAAAAAATAACATAAACTCTTGAAATAAAAATAAAGTGTAAATTAACACATTGGTTAACTATGAAAACACAAGTTTGTCTGTTCAATTGTCCGTTAGTCCTGCTTAAATATATAAATAGATAAAGTTACAAAAATACGTTGGTATGTTAGGTGGGTATAAAAGTCATAACATTTAATGAGTCGAATTTATTTAAAAAAAAAAAAATTAAAAACAAACTTTAATTTTAGACTCTTTAAAAGCTGCCTTGGGCCTAGTAATGTCCCAATTACTTCTGAAACCCATTATGTGGAAGACTATTGTGATTCCAAAGTAATTTTATAGTGTTGTCAAGAAACCAGGTTTTTTGAATATTGCTTCTTGTCCAGTTCTATAGATCTCTAATTAGTTCCAAAACAACTTAATATAACCATTTTAAAATTAAATACTTCTTAGAGAAAAATAATAAAATATCGCTCATTAGCAGGTGTTTGTCTGTAAATACAAAAAAAATTTCGTTTCGTTTGTATTCTTTTGTATAAACAGGCTTAATGTAATTCTGCAATATAGATGAACTAAATAAATAATAGTGTGACAAAAAATCAACTAGTTCCTAGCTGATGAAAAACTAATTCTAGAACGTATTTTGAAGGTTTTTTTTAATATCTACAAATAATTTGTATTTAATGTTTATTTTTATTTCATGTTTATTTAATAATTATTTAGAATATAAATTATTTTAAATAAACAAAAAATATATTGATTAATTTTTTTATGTATATACAAAGTCCCTTTTTAACGAGCTCTCAAGTACGTGAATTATTTAGTATTAAAGTTAATTTTTATTTTACTTAAAAATAAACTTAAATACAATAATATTCAGCCCAATCATGAACAAAAATTCCGCGGGAGTTTTTTCCTCTTTTTATTTTTTTAACATTGAATTTCAATAGGAAAACTGGGAAAAGGGAAAAAACTACCGCGGAATTTTTATTAAGGATTGGGCTGATAATGTATTTGTAATGAATAAATTGTAAGCAAGGTCAAAGATAAATAAGTTTTCATATTTTTGTAGGAACATTAAATTTTCCTCATTAATTTTCCTCTCTAAGCAATCTTTCAGTTCACCATTCCAATTAATTTTTATACCCTACACCACCATAGTGGGGAGGGTATATTGGATTTGTGCTGATGTTTGTAACGCCCAGATATATTGGTCCAACACCCACCTTAAAGTATACCGATCGACTCAGAATCAGTCCCTGAGTCGACTTAACGATGTCCGTCCGTCTGACTGGCTTGTGCGCAGAGTACAGGTCGCAATTTTGAAAATATTTCAATAAAATTTGGTACGTGATATTTTTTCGGCCGAAGGACGGATGGGATTGAACTGGTGGAAATCGATCCATTATTTCACCTGGCCCCTATACATAAAGTGGCGTGCAGAAATAAGTACATAATTAATTTCATTACTTTGCTGAACGATAAAATGAACAATAACAAAAAACAATAAAATCAATTTTTTTTATTTATTCTGCGTTCTGTTCTAAATAAAACAACAAAAAATTCAGAACAAAAAACAACAAATTCATAGAAATAAAAAACCAGTGATGCCAACTTTTGAAGAGCAAAAAGCACTTTAAAATTTAAAAAAAGCACTATTTCGAGCTAAAAAAAAGCGTAAAAAAGCACTAAGCCACTTTTTTCAATTTAATCGACAATTGAACACAAAGCAAGTTACCTTGGGCATTATATACTGTCCAATATATATGTAAAGAAATGGCGAGGGAGTTGTTGGGGAACAATTTTCGTACATAAATTTAAGTAACACAATTTTTGAGGTGATCAAAAGTACAAAATAAAATCAGGGACCAAAAATAACAACTATTCTAGAATTTTCAAAAGAAAAAGCAACCCGAAGGAAATATCGGAGAGTCAAGTCAAGCACACCGTTTTGATAGTTTTTAACTATATTTTCATAAAATAATATGATTTTTAAATTCTTGATTTTTATTTTTTTTTGCCAGATTCTGATTTTTATTTTTTTTTGTCAGAAATAATTATTATTTTTGGATTATTATTTTTTTGGCAGAAATATTGTTAATTTTCTCTCTTTTTTCATTTTTGCAGATATAAAATAGTAAATTATTGATTTTATTTACAGGCATACATATTTTAGGATGAACTAAAATATTTTGATATTTATTTTTCTTTACGTTAAACATTTTATTTATTGAAGAAATGACAAATATTTCTGAGAAAAAAAATAACAATTATTTCTGACAAAAAAAAATAAAAATCAGAATCTGACAAAAAACTAAAAATCAAAATATAATAATTATATCGCGATTTTTATTATAAATGCCATAATTGTTACGGTTTCTGATTAAAATTGTTATTTTATTTCAGAACTAAAACGTAACCAAACTAGAAAAAAGTTTTTATAAGTGCATGGTATATACCCCAATAGACCAAAAAATAAGTAAAGTATAATAGTACTTTAGAATAAGCTTTTTTAAAAAAAATACTAAAGTTTTTTTTATCATGTTTGAGAAACTATTATCCTTCACAATATGTTTTTAAACATAGTATATAATAAATATATTTTAAACATGCTTTTCATATTTTGTCATTATTAATTTTGTTTTAAAAGAGTGAGGTGCTTAATAAATAAATAAAAAAATTAAAAAATTGTGAAAAGCACTAAAGGCACTAGTGAAAAATTTAAAAAGCACTAAGTTAGTGCTTTTTCTTAGTTTGGCACTATGCATAATATTTTGGCGTTTTGAGATATCAAAAAGCACCATAAATAGTGCCAAAAGCACTAAGTTGGCATCGCTGAACACAACATGCATTTTTCATACGATTAAGCTGATAAGTGTTGTGAAACGTAATCACAGTTTACAACATACAACATCAAAATACTTAGTGTTGTGAACGGTACTCGGGGCCTAAAATTGAAATACAATTACGTAACAATATATTCTCTAAAATGATTCAAAAATGATTGGTATTAGTGTGTTAGATACTTTGCACAAAAAGTTAAAAGTTTTGAATGAAAAAACCGGTAATTGGAAGAAAATTTACTATAAGTTCGAGAAAGTTCGAAAAGTTTTGGAAAAATAAAATGAAATTTTTTTATAATAAAACAGTTACAATAATAAATACCACAATATCAAGAAATGTCATATCGAAAAAGAGTAAATGGTATGTTGTACGTACATTCGAGATTGCATCAAAGATTAATGCGTAATTGAAAAATAAGAATTGTTCCTATAAATATGTCGTAAAGCGAACGTCTACCAGCTTATTTCGAAATCTAGGAAAATATAATGGAGCCGATGGATGTTAATTTCATCTATGTCGAGAGTCTTAAAAATCATCAGCCAAGAATGTTGGTATTTTAATTCCATTATCAGTCCGTGTAAAAAACGTAAATGCAATTTGAATAACACAACTTTTTACATTGAAATTATTATAATTTACTGATTAGTACTTGAGATTTAAACAGCCAAAACACAAGTAGATACGTTTTAAAAGGATGAGAGCGTAACAGAAATGACTTATTTACCAACCCAATGTGAATTTTTGCAACACGCCAACTGCTGCCGTTAAATAAAGTTTGTTATTTGTGTCCTTTATTTACTTAAATATCTATGTATGTATTTTTTGTTAAAAGTATGTGAATGTTTTGTCTACTTACAACATTTTTTCTTCTTTCTGAAGCTGCTACTGTTTTTATTTATTTAATTTTTTATTTCGTCACCCTCTATTTTGCACCATTTAGCGTGATAGAAGCTGTTGTTGTTGTTGTTATCGTAGTTGCAAAGTATTTGTTGGCAGCCACAACCCAACACAACGAACACTTGAGCGCTGCTTAAGTAAATATCAACTACTCCACACTATTTCACTCTAGTTGCGAGACCAGCAGTTGTTGCTGTTGTTGTAGAAAATGCAGAGTAGAAAAAAATTTAAAGAAAAGCTCTGGAAAAAGGATAACAAGGATGCCTAAAGTACAAATATTTTAACAAGTGTCAAATACACACGCTACTTTTATGCAACACACTGCTACATATGTATGTACTTGCTGACATACATACACTGTTAAGTTCACACCCAACACCGTTCAAATAACACGTTCCATATGTATGAACGTATGTAAGTATTCCATGTAATACTGTAAAGGATTCATGCGATTACTACACCATTTCCTGTTGAGTCTTTTACTTTTGATTTTCTGTGTGTGTAAATAATTTGAGTATTCCTCTGGTTAGGTGAAATCTGTCATACAATTAAAAATCGTTATTGTCGAAATGAGAAGTAATTTCTCAGATCGTAGGAAACAGTGTTGGAATACTGGCACATAATTCCTCCACTATTTTGTATTTATTTTTGTTTTTTTTTCCTTTTTGTAAGATGCATTTGTTTTGCGTGTTTCGAGCAGTATTTGTTCTATTTGTTTCTTTCGTTTTCAACAGCAATTCTATGCCAAGTGTTAAGGTTCTCGCAGTTCTTGAGATTTGTTTACATTTTGTTGATATAAATGTTGTCGTTGCCGTTAAGCTTTAACAAATGTCATAAAAACTTATTTCTCTGATTTGAGCAGAGCTGTGTTCTCCCAGTTTACGATTATTTTGTTGTGAGCATGCATGAATTGTTGGTCTTATACCGCTTCGCATACATATGCCTGACAAGGATGTGGATTACGAATTTAAACGTTTTTTTTTGCCGCTGACACGTATTCAGATTTTTAAAATATTTCACTTTGCCGGGTTTATGGGGTCTGGTCTGTTGCACTTAATTTTATATTAAAGTGTATAATCTGAAATTGGTAATTGCGTACGTGTTGTTTTTTTTTTATTTAGTTTTAAATTAAATGTTTTCGAGGAGAACTTACCAAGAACACTAATCATAGGGCAGCAATTCTTAATCAAATTTTGAGTTTCTACTTAAAATTGGAAATTTTCAAAATTCAATTGAGCATAATTCAAATGATTAGAATTTTGAATTTCAATTTGAAATTATGAAAATTCCAAACGAAATTGAGAGTTTCTATTACAAATTGAGAACATTTCAATTGAAATTCAGGATCAGAATCTCAATGTAAAATTTAGAAAAATCCAAATGAAATTGAGAATTTCAATGTGCTAATTGCTAATTGCAGAATTCAAAATAAATTAACTAAGAAAAATTCAAATGAAATGGATAAAATTTGTAATCTAAATAATTTGTATTATATTCAACATAAATAATACATGTTAAAGAAATATGAAACAGAAATCGTAGTGGTACTGACCAGCAATCATATCTCGCAAATGCAGAGCGGTTTGGTGAAGTGATGTAGTTATACAGAACTTGAAATTTATTAATTATTCATGATATAAAAGCCTATGCTCTCTTAAATTCGTGAAATTTACAATACTTTTGATGTGGACTCAATCGTGATAGTGTTGCTGAAGAGTTCTTGGATATTTGATGTAGACGACTGCAGCAAGGGCCATTATCACATACGAGAACGGTTGTCGATAACTGATTGCACAACTCTTCCCAAAAATACCAGACTCCTTTTACCCATTTATTTGCGCTTGCGGTACCAATTGCTCGTATTAGGTGCCTGTTGGGGCTATGGGAAGTATAGTTTTCTTAATTGTAGTGGGGAGGGTATATTGGATTTGTGCTGATGTTTGTAACGCCCAGAAATATTGGCCCAATACCTACCTTAAATTATAACGATCGACTCAAAATCACTTTTTCGATTTAAAGATGTCCGTCCGTCCATCCGTCTGGCTGACTGCCTGGCTGGCTGTCCATGTAAAGCTTGTGCGCAGAGTACAAGTCGCAATTTTGAAGATATTTGCTACGTGAAATTTTTTCGGCGTAAGTACGGATGTAGTGCTGGCAAAGTATTGAGTAATGGGTACCGAGTATCGAGTATTTGCCCTTTTTTTGGATACTCAATACTCAAAAGTAGTTACTCGATACTTTCAGAGTTGTATTTTTAAGCAAGTTGAATGGGTAAAATAGTGCATAAAAATACATCACTGTATAAAAAGACAACAATGTTAATTAATTTTCCAATGAATTTATTTTAATTATTTCTTAAGTTGTTGTTAACGTTGAAGAAACTACTTCGTTCGTACTACAGATGAAAAAGCTTTCTGCAAGATGGGTGCCGCATTTGTTAACAGTCGACCAAAAACGCATAAGAATGAAAACTTCTCAAGCTTGTTTGGATCGTTTTAAGAAAAATAAAATAGATTCTAAGCGTCGTTTCATAACGTCGGTTTAACAATAGCTAAAACCAACGAATTAAAGTACGAGTTGTTTGACCACGACCTTATTCTCCTGATTTAGCTCTAGAGCTGTGTCGTTCATGAACGAACGTGTCATTTAACGTACACAATAGTGTACGGATCAATTTCGTTCAGCTGCTGTTTATCAAAAGGCAAGAAGAAATTCATATTCAATAAGGGTTGTATTAATTCGTTCAAAGTGAACGACTGAACGAATTGAATGAATGAATCAGTCTTGGATAAATGAACGAAAATGACCGGTCACTGAAATGAACGACCGGGCACAACTCTATTTAGCTCCCAGTGACTTTTACCTGTTTCCAAATCTAAAAATCTTAGCTGGCAATATTTATTCCCCAAAACTTATTATTTTCCATTTTGTATTATGTACTTTTGTATTAAACGAATAAAAATAAATGAATCTATCTTGTTTAAATTTACCCACTGATACTTGAAATAGAAAATTGCCCCTATTGCGGTTCACAACTTTTTTAATAATTTGGTCGTCTTTCATAAATCGGTATTGGCATTCACAACTTAAATGTAGTTGACTTTTTGGTTGTGCTTATTAGCAGTTGAGTCCTTGTCGGTTACATATTTAAATAAATTTTTTAATACATTTCCTTTAAAAAAATAATACAAAAAATATAAAAAATGGCAAAATCGTAAGTAGAGGTGTTTTTTGATCTTAATATAATTAATTAAATGATTAATACACATACGCAGGACATTAAAAATAACAACCAAAGCCCAATTTGAGCGACTTGTGCAGCTGATGGAAAAAAATCCAGAAATTGCTAAAGGAAAGCAAAAATTTGGGATGACGAAAACTCAGTGTAAGGAAGCGTGGGAAGGATTTACTATAGAATTGAATAGCTTGGGCCCACCTACAAGAACATCCTTCGAATGGCAACGTGTAAGTATATGACATCTTAATTATTGTAAACAGACATTTTATTAGAATTTTTACTTCATATAGGTTTGGATTCATTACAAAGCAAGTATAAAAAAAAACTTGCTAATAATAAATAAAACCAACAAGCAGCAGGTGGTGTTCCTTCACAAGAAATTCCGCTTAATGTACTTGAGGATTGCGTGTCCCAGCTGTTATCACTAAATGACCAAGTAGCACCATCTGGACACACTTTCGGCGTTGAAAACGTTGGTCCGTCAACAAATCCGGCTTTAGAAACTCCTCAAAATCTCGACATGGAACAAATCGTTACAAATGAACCTGAGATAATAAACACACCAGCCAAGAAAAGAAAAAAATCACCAGAACAAGAGCGTCTGGAACTTCTGAGAAAACAATGCGAGACACAAGCTAAACTTTAAAAAGTATTAAGGATTTGGACAAAAACAGTTATAAAAATTATGAAATAAACAAGCAGCTTTTACAAATTAAGCAAAAGAAAATTGCCTCTATGAAAAATAATTCTTATTATACTAACATATTTGTTACTTATTTTGGAAATTTCTTACTTCGCACTGGGTAGTTCAAGAGGATTGGAATCATCGCGTATTTTTCTACGTATACTTAGAACATTTGTATTAGCGTCATGATTTTCGTCTTCAAAAAATAAATCCACACTTAAATCCATTCTTTTTATTTTATAAAAACTTGATTTTTTGCGTTTTTTTCTTCACTTTACAAATAAAATGCATGGTGTTGCCAACATGAAATCGATATTTCATGTCGGCAACGCCATAACAATTACAACTAAAAATCGTTGTGCTACACAATACCAAAAAATAATTTGGTTGAGTTAAAGTCGGGTTGACTGACAGACGACCAAACTTAGTTGAGTTGAGAACGGCAATAGGGGCAAATATAAAATTACCCGAGACGCGTGGCGAATCAGATTAGTGTTCTTAAACAAAATGAAAAAAACCGGCCATCGTAATAAGTACACTCATACTTATTTTTTTATATTATAAGATCCTGCATACTTATATGAAAAATTATATATGTTTACGTTTTTAAATCTCCTTATCTTTACAGTTATGCGGTGATAACAGGACTCATTGAAATATTATCGCGTCGATGCATGAAAATACGTGAATCAATTGAAAACCATCAGAGTGTGGTACTGTCATTGTTGGCCACGCTTGGCTTCATCACAAGGTTCATTGATGTCTGTCCACCGGGTAAGTGTTGCAATATGCAGTTGTTAACTGCAGTCCACAATATAAATTCCGTGAATGAATTTGTAATATATCAAATTTAATCAAAAAGAGAAAAAAAAGAAACAAAGTAACGATTGTCCTTTTTCAAATGCACGCCATCACGTTTGATTTACACTCATTAATGTTCGTTCATGTTCACACCTTGCGGCTAATTATTCATTAATTTTCACCTTTTACTGTTTTACTCTTTTTATTTGGTTTTTCTTTTTATATTAATTTCCTTTTCTTTTACAACTGTTTAATTCACATTTTTCTTTATTGTCTGTGTTTGTTTGTTTACAGGACCCACGGATCCTACACGTTTCCTAAGTGCGGCAAAATCAACTGAACTGTTTGGTTCCATATCGATGCTCTATGCCAGTGTAGTACCAATTGGTAAGTTGATGTTGATGTTCATATTGACGTTAGTGTAACATGCTGTGGCAGGTTGTAAAGAAAGTCAAATAGACGTGTTACATGTTTGTTGGTTGTTGGGATATTTTTTGTTGTACTCGTATGACTCACAGCTTTATGACCTGCCGTCGTTGTTGTTGTATTTTATGTTTTTCTAATCAAGTGCAAAGTGCATTTTTCGGTTGATTTAGTTTTTCGTCTGTAATCCAACGATTCATTTCAACATTAACAGTTTGTGTTTTTCTCTTCTTTTAAATGATGACGTGAGTTTTCTTGAAAAACGGAAATTAGAGTACAACAGCAGATTGATTTTATTTATGATTCCATATCCGTTTCCATTTTACGTCTTGCGTTTTCTTTGATTTATTTATTTATGATGTTGTTGCTGTTGTTTTGTCATTTTTACAGGTGAATGCATTCCACCGAGAACGATTTCGTTAGCGGCTGCAACATTTAATCTTCTAGTTTCTATGGCTGTCTTGGATTTATCGGCGTTCCAGGTAAGTTGATTTTGTTTTTGTGAGTAATACTCACAATAATTGGATAATTGAAAGATAAAAAACGAAAACTTAAATTATTTTTTATCTTTGATTGGAATGTTATTGAATATATGACAGCGGTCGGCACTTACAGTCGCTATGGAACGAGCATAATCCATTATTTACAAGCCTGTGCCTGTTCAGATTACATCAGAGAAAAAGTGCAGAATAAATATGAATATTCTTAATGTCGACCATTGCTTTGTGTAAATTTATAATTATGTTTTAAATTGAGTGATTTATTTAAGCATCGTCTCATACAAGAGTGTTGAATTCCATTGTCGGTAAATCATAAGGACATTAGATGAGTTTTTCAGTATTTAAAAAATTTTCGATTTCTTAATATTTACTCCGCCAATAAAAACAAATCTGTCGTGACTTTGTGTAAACACTGAGTTTTATATGCATTCAAATCAACTCTCACCGTGCAAACCCATTCTATGATTTTCATAAGATCCTATAAGATTTCGAAGGGTCAACCCTTAATGTTTTTAAATGTTTTTATTATATGCAAAAGAAAAGATATGGTTGGAATTTTGACGACGCTATAGCTTGAAGAAAAGTCTGTCCAAAAATATTTGAGACCATCACCTTTGGGCAATAAATCATCAACCAGGCCCACAACCTACATTTGGCCACCAGTGAGTAATCTCTGGCTGTATCACAAGCCTTGTTGATTTAATTAGATTTTTTTACAAAAACTTCTTCTGTTTCGATTAAAGCTTGTTAGAAATATAAACACTAAAATCTCAAACTAAAATATGATAATTAATTTCAAATTTTAAAGTAGGAGGAAGAGTAATAAAATTTCATTTAATTGTATATATCCACCCATAAATGTTTGCTTCAATTATTGTGCTAAAATAAAATAATATTTTCTAATCTCAGTTGAAAATCTTTGTACATTTCAAATTAAATTATTATTTACTTTGTGTATAACTTAATTTTAACAAGAGAAGCAAAGCCTACCGAAGCAACCAACCCCTTTTGTAAAAGCAAAAATAGCACTTCAAAGAACATTTCTTAATAAAATATTAGTAATAAATACAATCTATTTGTATAATAAATAATTGTAGGGTAGAATTAAGACGACCGAGTATGAGAAGTACTCGCAACGCTACTCTGTAACATGAAATGGAATATAATTCTTCGTTTATTTTCATTAGTTACTCTGCCTGACTTGTGTACAAAGACTACTGGAAAACAAATCATTTTTAATTTGTTTGCAAAGATGCCAAGAGTAATAAACCAAATGTAAATATTTTCCTAAGCAATTTTCTTTAATTTTTGAACAAAAAAAGAAAAAAAAGAGAGCAGAGCAGAACAAAAAACAGTAAAAAAGGCACAAACAACCAAAGCAACGTGAGCGTTAGAACCACCCTCAACATCACACTTGTTTTAAAGTACATATTTTTAACCAGAAGATAAGTTGCATCCTTTATGGTTATTATACACTGAGAATAATTTTCCAAAAAAACCCAATTGTTTAATGCATTTTCTAAATTATTCCTGAATTTTTCACATGTGGAATTGAATAAAACGTTTTTAAATCACTTTATTATTTCTATCAAATCAAACCGTTTAAAAGTACTTTCTATTTTCCGCCTATTTCGATATACAATTTTTATCAGTGTTTGTTCCCTAGAAAAAGTTGCCATTTCAAATTTAAAGTTATTTTTTCTTATTCATATTTTACTATGAATTTCATTCTCCTCACTTGTTTATTTGTTGTTGGTTTTTTCTATAAAACTGATGTAAAAAAATAAAAAGAAAACATAAAATGATAATAAAACACAAATATTTTATTAATTTATGTATGCAAAGCTACTCAAGTATTCACAAAGCATAAATTTCTCTCATTCCTTTATGGCTGTACTCGTACTTGAATCGAGAAACTTTTCCAAAAACTTTATGTTCTCCTTCACTTTCTTTCTCCTTTAACTTGAAACTGAAAACTTTTTGTTGAATGAACAGAACAAAAAAATACAAAATACAAAAATAACAAACCAAAGAATACAAATCTGTTAGAATTATTAAGTGTGTTGCAAATACTCGAATACAATACGCAACACACGAGTATCAGAAGCAGAAACTCCTCACAAGTCAACACGAGCAGAGCAACATCGACAGCAACATACTAAAAAGAATAATGCCGACATTTGTTCGTAAAGTGGCTGTGTTGTTTGAAATAGAGTTTCTCCCCTTTTTGATTCGATGAAGGATTTTGTTAAATGTTCATTTCTTGTGTCAATATTTGTTGAACAACAAATAAACTGAAACTCACAATTGAGTTGTGTTCATGATTAAAACCCAATAATTTTATTTACATTTTGTATTCGTTTTTTTTTCTCTTTTTTTTTTGTATTTTTTAATTTTGTCAGCATCAGTCAGGCATTTATTGTGTGTATTTGTAAAACAAAAGTAAACTGAACTTTTGGCTAAAATAGACCTCCCAAAATGACAATTAGGTGAGATGAGTTTACTACATATTTACAGTAACTAAAAAGTTTTGAATGTTTGTAAATTGATATTTGTAGAGAAGCAAATCAAATGTGCATGAGTATGTGAAAATTCTCAATCAAATTACGCTGTTCTTACACTGTAGGTGCTGTAGCTTAATTGGTTACCGCATTTGATCATTAAGCATGAGTTGGTATTTGCAGCCTGGATTCGATTCCCAGCCGCTGCCACTCAAACAACATCAGTTTCTGATAATTATTAGTTTTCTTTTCTATCCATCATAACTAGTATTTATCACAGCGCCCTCCTTCGGTGCTATAGCATTTAAACGCCACCGAAGTAAAATAATTAAATAAAGGCTACAAAATCAAGCTTTAACATTAATGCGCCTACTCACCACCAGAGGCGCTGCAATACTGAACTAAACACAAACATAATGCGCAATTGCAGAGTTGTGATATAAAAAAGCTTTCTTCTTTTACCACTTTTACTTCTTCAACTATCCCCCTTCCAAAGAAAGTAACGCAAGTATATTTAGGCATATTAATTGCCTGAATGTTATTTCTCTTTAAATAATAAAAAAAAACCAAGTATACAACTCACATGTTTTTCTTTATGTCTGTCAAAATTGGTTATTTTACATAAGGGTTTTAATTTTTGTTCACCAACTTTTATGTGACATCGCCATGATTATTTACTACAGCTGATGCGCTTAAATATGTCCATGTCGTTTCTTTAAAAAATGCGTTAAAGCCGCTGCAAAAATTTTCGATAGCGTCACTAAACTGCCGGCGTCAAAAATATTGATTTAAGGTTTTTCGTTTTTTAATATACAAGATGTGGATCTTGTATCAAAAATTTTTAAATAATTTATATCACTGTTACTAAATTATCAAAATGAGATTAAAAAAATATTTAATTTATCACTTATGCAAATTCTTCATACGGCCGTCTAATGATAGCGCAGATATTTAACCGTCGACAAATCTTTTCGCCTGGCATATACATTTAAAAACATGTGTTTGAACATAAGAAAATAGAACATGTTCTAATTGAAATTTTGTTTTATGTTTTTGCTTGTGTATTTTACACACCTACGTTAACCTAAATGATTTAATATTAGTAATTTTTAAGGTCAGTTCATATCAAATGTGTCAAAATATTTCAAATTTGTTTAGAAATCTATTATCTATTATCGGTAAACATTTTGTAATTTTTCATATTTCAAAATTGGAATTAAAAACTAAACTGGATTTTCTTTATTTTTTATTATGCTTTATAACAATGTAAATTCATTGAAATCTGTCGATATTTGCACAAGTTTAGTTTTAAATACCACAAATTTCATCTTCTTAAAGCATATCCCCCTCTTTCTGTACCGCACCACGAGTCAGAACCGATTAAACAATTCATGAGCAATTTTCCTGTCTCGATTCGTCGATGTCAATTGGTTGTCTCGTTTTTGTGATTTAACGCTCCTCAGTTCATTTGAACAAACATAAAAAACTGGTGTTCGATAAAATAAGCCAACCTTTTTTGCAAAATGTGGTTAAATATTTTATGAAAAGAGTGGACGTCAGGCGATGAACTCACGGTGGACATTTGCCCGACCTCATATTCCATTATTTTATATATTGTAGCCGTATGTATATTAGGGCGGGTCGATTTAATAATCGCCCATGGCTCAGTGAAAATCGTATTCTAGGGATCAAAATAAGAAACTTTGCCGAAGGAACCGTACCTCTAAAACGAATTCTACTACCCCCCCAACTGTTGACTTTTGTCCCGTACAAACATTTAAAAAAATCACCATTTTGGCACTTTATTTTATTATTTTTTATTTATTTTTATTATTTTATTTATTTTTAAATATTATAAATAAAAAATAATAAAATAAAGTGCCAAAATGGTGATTTTTGAGCCATGGGTGGTTTTTTTGCCTCCCAACAAATCGACCCGGCCTAATGTATATAAATAAAATGAAATTTAATTCATAGCTTCAAATTTACCCACAATCCAATACTAATATATTGTCAACACAGACTCAACTCAGGCGCCCAATTCATAATTGAACCTTGGTTTATTGTATTGTTAAATCTAGATCTAGAAATCGAAAAAATTAAAAACTGAGATTTTGGTTTTCAAATATTTAAACCTCATCTGTTTCGTTTTAAATGGTATTCCAGAAACAGGAAAAAATATGATATATGTATGTATTCACAAAGTATATAAAAAGTTGCTAAATTTGAAGCTTAATTTTCAGCAAATATCATCAATATTTGTAACATTCTCTATTGGAAATATTCTCTATTGACCTGTCTCTCAAATACTATTTGCTTGGTTGGTTGGTTTACGTGGTAGTTCACTACGTGTGAATACTTAAGTAGAGTAACGGGGTCCCCGTTTTATTAAGACCACGCCACTCGTTAGATTTAATGTCGTTTACATCATAATGTAACTAAAATGTGTACAAAAAGTAGTGCTTGCTAGACCCAACCTGTAGCTGTGAGATATCTCAGTAGATCATTGAGTTTTGACCCGGCTACCTCACCAAGGTTGTTCAATGTATAGTTTCCCATGAATTTATGTATCTTGACACTCAGGGCTGGGCATTCGCAGAGAAGGTGGAAAATCGTTTCCTCTTTTTCCCTATCCTTACAATTACGACCTTTCTATTCCGGGTTATCAGTTTCATAGTACGTTTCCCGTTAAAAGATGGCCACATCAACTTGGCTACCCTACATGTGTCTAAGTTACGCCATCTATACCCAGCCTTTGTAAGAAAATGTCTGAAGATGATGCTTTTGATAGTCCCCAGTGGATTTGCTACTGAGACCGCATCGGAGATATCTAAGGCAGATCCCATTCTGGCTAGTTCGTCTGCCCGTTCATTGCCGTAGTGGTCCCTGTGCGCAGGTACCCAGACCAAAGTAATATCAGATAGACGACCTAGCCTTGACAGAGAATTCTTACATTGCCTAACTAGTGAAGATGAAATTGTGTAGGCATTCAGTGAGAGGAGTGCCGCCTGACTGTCGACAAAAATACCTATATTGCCGCGGATATTATGATCATGTTGTGTATTACAAGCTGCCATGTTTGCAAAAATTTCCGGAAGACGATACCAGATACCTACCTCAGTTCCGTCACAGAACACCCCAGAACCAACACCGCAGCTCATCTTAGCACCGTCTGTATATATACTAGTGTCATATTTGTACTCCACTCACTCCTGGAGGGAATTAATACCTTGAATACCCTATCAAAATCTGTGTATGCAGTAATATAGTCAGATGGTTGGAGAACAATCGAAGGTAACTGGCCAAGAATCCCCGCGTGGCCATATATTCTCGATCTCCAACAACCAGACGCTTGAAGCCTCGCTGCGCTGCAGGCAGAAGTGGCCATTATGTGAAGGTCAATTGGCATAAGGTGCAATATAGTGTTAAGTGCCTCTGAAGGACTAGTTATTAGTGCACCGGTTATACCAATACCGGCTGATCTCTGGACTTTGTATAGTTGGTCTACGACATACTTCCTTCTAGGTGCAGTCCACCATACAAGAGATCCGTAAGTAAGAATTGGACGTACTCCAGCCGTATACATCCATTTAACTATGCTGGGACTAAGTCCCCATTTTCTACCAAACATCTTACGACACTTTAATCGTATTTTTACAGCTAATACATTTATGCTAAAGTAAAATCCTTTTTTTCACTTTTAGGTTTACTTGTTACATTTTGGAAACTACCTTACAATATATCGGTGTAGGGTATTATATGGTCGCTAAAATATAAACCTGCACAAATTCTATTATTTTTGTAGAAAAGAACACAAATCATTAAAGTTGAATTTCATAATGTAAAATAAATAAAACTTTTCGTTGATTAACCATTTGAAAAAAGAAAATTAATTTATTATTTGATTTTATCGTTTTGTGTCTTTAAAAGTTCGTTACACAAACCGAAATCGTCATACTCACACATTTCGTTTCCTGTTTCTGTTTAATTTTATGAAACGAGATTTTATTTATTTATTTAAGCCAACAATTGGTTTTTGCGCTTCGCTAATTCATGAATTGTTCAACACACATACTTGTTCATGGCGATACACCAACACACTCGCCTACACAGATGCACATGGACATGTAGAAAACACAAATATCCTTATTTTGTGTTTACAACCATAATTAGTTTACATACTTGGCCAATACGAGTGTATTACGTAGACAGATAGTAGCAGCAGCAACATTCACATCATCATCGTCATCATCATCATTATTATTATATTTTTGTGTGGATATTGTTGACGTTATGTGTTGCATGTTTCGGCTAAAAGTACAAAAAAGGGAAACAAAACAAAGCAAAATTAAATAAAAAAAAAAAATAGAGAGAAAAAACGTTGATGATGATGATACGTAAATAAACATTTGGCCTAACAAGCAAATACAGCGCAGATAAATATTGACAAGGGACATACGGCAACCACAAACAACAACAGCCGCTGTCTATGTGGGAGTGTGCGTCTATGTGGGTGCATCAGTGGCAAGAGTTGTAGTAATGCAAACAACCAGTACACTGATTTAACTAACAGACCAAAAGCGGACATAGACAATGATATACATATATATGTATGTATGTATGTATATATTTTAAACTTCTATTATTATGAACTTAACTCAATAGGGTTGGTACCATTTGCGGCAAATTTCTTAAAAGTATTATTCAGCAGATATTTACATAAGCCATATTTTACTTTGCGTCTAAATTGAAACGGTTTAGATATATTATAATTCTCTACGATGGTTACTAAAGAGTTTTTCAACGATAGCTTTGTTTTCCAACATGGGCATATTAGAACAACATGAAAGTTTTAACATTTTACTTGTTGACAAGTCAGTATTATTCAATTTCGCTCTAAAATATATAAAGAACAACCCAATGGTTTTTCTGGAAAAATATATTTTTGAAAATCCTAGAGTAATTATTGAGAAGCTTTTTAACGTGTCACTGTGTAGTGTTGGCTTGGTTGGGTCATTTTGAATATATCTCTGACTTGTGGTTTCAACAGGACTGTGTCACATATCAAGCAGCAAAACAACGAATTTATTACTAACCAAATTTCCCGATCGTTTAATATCATGAAATTTAGCTGCTATTTGGCAGCCCCGATCATGTAATCGGATTTATTTTTTTGGGCCATGCTAAATATTGAGATTGTGCCTTAAAACTCAAACCAGCCATTTTGGCAAAATATGATTGAACATTTTAATAAAACAATTGTCATTGGTGGATATTTGTCCGATATCATTCTTAAGCCTTTTCAATACAATCAGGCATGTGATGGAAATCGAAAACGAATCAGTTTTGGAAATATGTACATTTTAATGCATTTATAATATAATTTTTAAAATTTTTGTTTTAAGATTCTCTTTTGAAGCCCAATATATTTATTTATATTTTATGTGATAAAAGTTTTCCAATAGAGAAATATTACGAAAAAATTTACTTCTAAAACTCATTCGTTTTCGTTTTCGATTTCCATCAAATGCCTGAATAATAATATAAATGATTTAAAGAAACGAATATTTAGAATAGAAAATGACATAGAGATCAATATAGTTGTGCATGTCCATATTGACTTTGTAAATCATCAAATTTGACCAAATCTCAAAGAGTCCCATTTCTTAAAGCACATTAATTATTCATATTCGTTATCTTAACTAATATGATATAAAGATTCATTTGTGCCAATAATTAGGTGAGGTTTAATATTCCATGATGCCGTCATGTCTTGGAATCAATAATAACTAGACAAGGATGCGTCAGGAAAGAAATCAAAACATTTCGAATTAAGAGTCTTGATTCGTGACGTTTTGAAAACAAATTATCGGCTTATTTTTTGGGCTGTATCAATATATGGAAAATGTGCAGGTAACGATCAATCTGCGAGAACACAAACTGGAACCTGACAGAGATCACGTCTCTTCTTAAAGACACTGAGATCATGTTTCAGTCTTTTTGAGTATTAGAAATGTTTAGTGAGTTGAAAATATTACACTCAGTATTTTCCATACTCACTATGGAACCTAACTTTTATGGATTTGAGAAGTCACCTGGTATTACAAGACATACCCTTTTCATCACCCCCTAAAGCCCGGCAATTCTTCTGTCAAACTAACATCCGGTTTCACAGTATCTTTAGATAGTACCTATTTCACAATCAATGCAAAACCGATTTCATGATAGCATTTAAGCTCTATGGGTTTCGCTTGTGAAAGATAATTCCCAAAAATCTTGGTGTCTTCTTTACTTTCTTGAAAAATAATGGTCATTGAAATTTCCTAGGTTCCTGCCGATTTTTACGTGAAGCATAACAAACTCGCTGAATCGTTCAGAGATGTTCTATATTTGTAATAACTCAATGACTGTATTTCAACCACTCAGCTCACCTAGTGGTATGTACAAATTTGCCTATGAGGAACAGAAAAATAGTATCCAAGAGATATCATGTAATCAAAAATTCTAACCCATTGCTCTTACTATGATTAGTAGATAGTTATTAATATCAAAGCTCCCTCACAGATTGCGATTGGTAATTGCATCACATTCTATGATTATTATCATGTGAGGAAAGATTGCCCTAGTCATAAGTTAGAGGCTGATGATATTTGTAAGAGTTTGTAAACTTCGTCGCTCTTTTGTCAGAGTCAGAGTCAATTAGAAAGAAGAAAGTTATTAATATCTTTCTTGACAAAAAAAAACAGTATCTTACTTTAACTTCAAACATTGGTACAATCCAAGTGTTCATGGATTGAGGCGACGACTTCCTTCTGAACCGAAGTTTGAAACATTTGTTTCTCTCCGTTTGAGGTAACTTTAAAATAACCCATCAACTCTTCATGAGGCGTCTACGAACGTTTGAACGGAATTTCTGTTTGATACGCAGAATAAAGTCAGTGACCAATACATGCATTAAAATTATTGCGTTATTTTGAAGAATTAGACAAGCCGTAAAAAACGTCATGCGGGTTTTCTCGAATAGGGCTGAATAATCATTTTTACATGTTTTCTGACTTTAAAATAATACCACTGGTATTTACTCTTCGATACATTTTTCTACAGCGATTTTATAGTATAAAATTCCAAATATTTGTCAACTTTGTATTTCCAAGAACACAAAAATGCTGAAATTAAATATTGATAACAGTAAATAGTGTAGGTAGTTTGAATTGTGGCTTTTCTTAGTGCCTCAATGGTGATGGAAATGTGAGAGAAATGTTGTTAGATGCTGCATTAGAGTGCTTCAATGTTGTATGGGGTAAAATAAACTTCAAGCTATTCGTCAAGGCTAATATTCAGCTTTTTTATGAAATTTGAGTAAGGAATATTGGACTTGTGTCAAGAATTACATTTTCACGAAATTTTCTATGAAAAATAACAATAAATAAATTCGCAATATTGTTTCTTTATGAAGCAGCCTAATGCACATACTCGTACGTACATATGTATGTGAATGTAAGAATAGAAGTAAAATCGCGTTGTTATATTGACATTATCATTCGTTGTCATATGACAGATATTGTAAATATTTTGACACTTTACTTTCGTAATACGAAATTCTCACACACTTATATAGCGAGTGTGCATGCATACACACTCCTACAAAAACACTTATCAATGACAAATGTTTGAACCAAAATCAAATGTTTATAGATTCCAAAAGGGAAAAGAGAATATGGGTTACATGAAATAAGAATCTTGTAAATGGGTTTGGGGTGTAGAAAATGCAGAAAATGGTGGTGTGGTGGAGGTGTATTGTTTTTGTATTAAATTGTGTTTGATTGTATGACGCGTGTAAGTACTTCAGAACATTTACGCATCAAAGAAGAGATAAATGAAAATTTCGTATTGAAAATTGCTTGTTTGGTTTGTGAATGAAATTTGCACAAATACTTCCGTACACATAGAGAAATCATATCAGCTAAATTTTGTATTTTGTAATATTCTGCAAAAGTGCAAATTTTTTTTGATATTTTATTTTACGTGTATCTATTGTAAAATGGGTTGTGTGGGTATGTATGAATATGGTTAAAGTTTGACTATGATGATGCTGATGATTTTTTAAAATGTGAATCACAAAACCGTGAGTGGTTAATTTCTAATTTGATATAGATGAAGAAACGCGCGTGTATTAGATTATAAATGTTGCAGACAATAAATAAACCTAAAGTATAAATTTACTTTGTCATTCACTCACTCACATATCGATTCATATAAAATAGCAAACAAATAGAGTCCGACCGAAACCAATTTTTAAAGCAGCAATAACAATATCTCATATACCGAAAAACATTTCATATTTGACCTAATTCGAAACTTTTATTAATGTATTATTATAATCTGAAAAAATGTCGGAACATGTTCGTGCATGCTCTTTTATTTAAGGAGGATTTTTAACTACATACATATGTGTAGCTTAGTGATATATTGTAGATTAGTGCTCAGTCCACAGATTCACTACAAAATAAGATAAATAAAATTTACTAAGTACCAAAACAGGACTTATAGGTCGCCAAATCACTTCTTCTAAACTGTGTTTTATTTATCATTTCCAATCAAACAAAATATATTAGAAAACTGCCTTAAGAGATTTTAAAAATAAAAACGAATTTATTATCTTTGCACACTGGGCTAATGAAATATTGGATTAATTACACTGTGCTAGTTGGAAAATGTGACAAACGGGGCACCTGGCGGGTTAAACTAATTCGGGTACGCTGAATCCAGTGGTGCTAACCGTTTTTTAGGTTAGCTCGTTTTTTTTCGAAATATACCGTTATTTCGAAAATGGTATTGGTATACCTGGAACAGGTAGAAACAGATATCGTCCCGGCTTTGGGTTTTTTACAAATTATGTTCATGGAGGTCTTGACAGGTACTTTGATAAAAAAAATTACAGTATAAATAAGAGTTCCTCAACCCCTTCAATGTCATATGGAAAAGATTTTGCTGCCTCCACTCCACAATAAACTGGGTATTGTAAAAAATTTTATAAAAGCATTGAACCCAGATGGAATTAAGCGGCATGAAAGTAAAAGAAGGTATGAACTCTAGCTACTTTATTAAATTAGATTTATATTTCATATCATAATGTTTTTATTTTACAGGAATTCTTAATGGACCGGACATTCGTCGTCTAATGAAGGACCAACAATTTGAACTTGCATTGAATGATATGGAGCTATTGGGCTGGAATTCTGTGAAATCAGTAATAGAAAATGTATTAGGAAATCATCGGTCTGAAAATTGGCGAATTTTAATTGGAGATATGCTAACCGCATTTAAAAACTTAAACGTCAAAATGTCATTGAAAATACATTTTTTGCATTGTCATGCAGAAAAATTTAATGAACAATCACCAGCCGAGTCTGATGAACATGGCGAGAGATTTCACCAAGTAACAGTCAGACTCAAACACTGGTATAAAGGCAAACAACTTGATTCGCTATTAGGGGATATTTGTTGGAATCTGCAGGAGGAAGAAGAATAAATTTGTAAATAAAAACTTAAACTTTAATTAACAACAAAAATAAATGTTTTAATTTTTGAAGTTTCGTCTGGTTATTACATATTTCATCTTTTGTGAATAAAATCAAAAGTTGTAGACAGATTTTAATTATTTATGTCTTGTTTTGTTTGGAACTTTGTTTGCTATACCTGCAGAAAAAATTAGAAGCACAGCTGCGTTTTCCAATTTTTTATGCCGTTTTAAAAAACAAAATTTTTGAAATTTTGCTAAAAAAAACTATTTTTTTTGGTCAAAAAAAAAGTTATGTTTCTACAACGACTGCGCATATTGGAAAAAAGTTTAACCTTACTTAAAGAAAATTTCATTGCGGAATTTCGGCTTTTTTAGTTTATTCAATAAACTCAACCGTTTTTGAGTTACGCGAATATATGTTGTGCAACCTCCTCCATTTTCGAAATAACGGTATATTTCGAAAAAACGAGCTAACCTAAAAAAACGGTTAGCACCACTGGATTCAGCGTACCCGAATTAGTTTAACCCGCCTGGTGCCCTGTTTGTCACAAAAAAAAGTGTAAAATTCTAGCACAGTGTTATTAATTGTTCTATAACTTGCAAAATCCTTGAGGTTTCTTTTTAATAAACTTCTGTACGTGTTTCTCTATTAAATTTTTCGTACAAATTTTATTCGAAATCTGATATCCAAACCGAATATTCGGTCGAACGCTACACCAGTAAAAATCCTGAAATGTGAATAGGTGGGTGTGGTGTGTGTGTGTGTTTGTGCAGAATGACTGTGTCAATAATTTATTATTTATTATCAAGTTCGGGGCACAAACAGCAAGAATGGATGCCAAATAAATCAAATATGTATGTGGAAATAAACAACCAAAAACAGTCCTACTCCAAGTTAAAAGTCAGCTTGTCTTTTGGTTGTATTTAGTTCGTATTTTAGTCTCTTTCAATTTGTGCTTTTGTACACAGCATCTTCTTGCTATGCCATTGCTCATTGTACCATGATGACTTTTGGGGTTTTTCTGACACATTATAAGGCATGAATGTACAAAACCAAATGTTTTTGGTTGTATAGTATTTTTCGTTGCCTTTAACAATGAAAACTAACAAATAAATAGGAAGTGAATATCAAATATACACAATTTACCAGTAAATCTATCTATGTACATATATAAAAGAGTAACACGACTGACTGACTGATTCATTCATCATTGCACAGCCCAAACCGGAAAGCTAGAAACTTCAAATTCGGTTATTGGATGCCTTTTATATCAAATACATCTTACTAGGAAGTATTTTTTTTTAAATTCGGACTTTAAGGTCGATAAAACGGGGCAAGAACGGTAAAAATTTGTAACTGTGTATCTCTAAAACTAATAAAGATAGCAAAAATTTGAAGTTTGTCTGGCTTTGATTAAAAAAGGATAAGACAAGTGCTTGGTGCTTTTTGGAAATTCAAAATTCTAGATGATTGATTTTGATGATATAAACGGTACCATAGAACCCTTGTTACGCATCCTCTAAATAAATATATGCATATATATAGTGTTTTCAAAAAACCGACTTTTTTGAAAACCGGGTTTTCGGTTACCCGAACTCGAAAAAACCGGTTAATCGGTAAAAAAACAATTCATTTTAACAACAAAAATAACTTAAAAAATAGCATTTGTTACACAAAATTTGTACTTTGTGGTAAGAAAAACACTAAAAGAATTTTATAAAGACTATCTGCTGTATTCATAAAAAATAAAGTAGGTTTGAAGTGTGCTTTTAGACAAAATTTTCATACAATATTCTTAAAGTACATTTGAAGTCTACTTTAATTTTTTGTGAATAAGGGCATAAATGTGAATTTTATGAAATTTTTTTAAAGTACATAATCAGGCATGTGATGGAAATCGAAAACGAATGAGTTTTAAAAGTCGATTTTTTCGTAATATATTGAAAAACTTTTATCACATAAAATATAAAAATATTGGGCTACTAAAGAGAATCTTAAAACGAAAATTTTAAAAATTAGATTATAAATGCATTAATATGGACTTCAAAAATGCACTCGCTTTCGTTTTTTTCCATCACATATCTGATTAAATTAAATTAATTACATTAAATTAAAATAATAATATTATATTTATTTAATAACGATCTACTCGTATTTGTATTAAGGAATATTGTAATAGCTAGTGTTTCATAACTATAAACA
This sequence comes from Bellardia pandia, assembly GCA_916048285.2. NCBI lineage: Eukaryota > Metazoa > Arthropoda > Insecta > Diptera > Calliphoridae > Bellardia > Bellardia pandia. Next base: position 58,378,768 of record OU696530.1, read on the forward strand.
CATATATTAACAAAATATGCGTAAAAACGAATGATAAAATAAATTTTTTTTGACGGATCTTCCTTATTCTTAACAAGCTTTAAAATCCTTTCCGGCATAATTTCTATTAAATTAGGTTTTAACTTTTTTATTTATTTGTCAGCAATTTGTTTCTAAAAATAGATTTACTCGTATGTATATGTATTGGTGGATTTCGTTGCTAAAATATTAATTCTAAGATGTTTTAATTTTACAAATCTAGTAATATGCAGGCAGTACCTACACATAATAACTGTGATACGAAGTGCTAAAAAATGTTAAACTGTGATATTCTTATTTATTTTTGCAATTATATATTTTTAAATTATGTAATTATGTGTTTTATGTCGTGTTATATGTACGTTGTAAAACAAATATTTTTTTTGAAAATTAAATGTAAAATGTAATTAAAGATAATTTAATATTAAAAAAATCAATCCCTGAAGATGCTGGAAATATCCCAGTGAAACGTTGGAGAAAGAAAAATTAAACAAATTGTCTTTTATTTGAATGAAAATACAGACCTTGAAAGTCTGATTAAAAAATTCTAAAACATAAAACTGTTATTATAAAAAGGTCGATATATATTGAAAATTACTAAAAACTTCTTTGTTGTTCGGATGGCATTAATAACTTACTTATAATTTGTAAAGTTTTTTCTATGCAGACAGCATAAATTATGTTTTTATTTCCATTATTTCCATTTGTTATACCACATACTACCATAGTGTCCAATATACCCTGGATTTGTGCTGATGTGATAAGTATTGTTTCAACACCCACCTTAAAGTATACCGAACGACTCAGAATCACTGAGTCCTGACTCGATTTAACAATGGCAGTCCGTACGTCTGGCTGGCTGTCCATGCAAAGGTTGTGAGTATAGTACAGTTCGCAATTTTAAAGGAATTTTAATATAATTTGGTATATTATATTTTTTTCGGTCCAAGGACGGTTGGTTGCAAGCGGTTCATTATTTTACCTAGCTCCCATACAAATGTCCTGCCGAAATAGGGGTTTACGGGTCATAAATGTTTGATTTGTGCAAGTATCCAAACAAATTTTAGCACAATTGAGTGGTAAATGAAACCTAACCAGATCTAAAAATGTTGTGCAGATCGGTCCATAATTGTTTATAGCTCTCATTAAAATCACTTTAAAGAACATAACAAATAAGTTTTTATATATATATATAAATCATTTGGTACAATTTTATGATGATCGGTTCATAATTAGTTGCATCTCTCAAGGCCCACTTCCGAAAATCACTTTAACAGCAATAAATCTCTATACAATATTGTTGTACACAAAAATTCAACACAAATAAGTTTCATATATACAGAAATGATGACACCTTAATTTTATAACGGTCGGTCCACAATTAGTCGAAACTGCCATATAAGACCCCCTCCGTAATTCACTTTAACCTTCATAATTCTTTTAAAGCTGTTTATATCTAGATAAAGTTTAACAAACACAATAAGTATATGCACAGAAGTATTGCCACTAAATTTTTGGATGATCAGTTCATATTAGGTCATATCTCATATATAGCTCTCTGTTTTATACATATACTGGATGTAGGGTGTTATATGGTCGGGTTTGACCGACTATACTTTCTTATTTTTTAACAAATAGTTAAAGTTAAAAAATCTTAACCAAACAAATGGAAAAAACAACAAATATTTTATGTCTGTTTCTTTACTTTACTCTTGTAAAGTTATTCAAACGTATAAATCAGTTCAAAATTAAAAATATTTCAAGTGTATTCACAGTTATGTATGTTTAAATGTTTAGAACACTCGTATGAATACAGTCAGAGAAATTTGAAAAATACAGAATATGGAACCTTAAATGATGAACTCAAGATGATATAAAATTGAACTTCATTTAAGGCACGTCTGAAAAATATCAAACATTTCTTTTTTAGTTTGTTAGTAATACCTTTTTTTTTTTTTTTTAGTGTACTGCAACAAACAGACGTTTGCGATTACATATTTGTATTTCTTTACTGGCATTTTGTTTATTTAACTTTATTCTAAGTTCACACATGCTGTCTGTGGTGGCAAAGTTTAGAATTTTAGATTTGTTTGCAAACTTTTTGCAGGACAAAGATTTATAGAAAACAGGAAATAGATAATGTTCAAACTGTATTTAATTGATTAGCATTTTTTCTATTTCATTTGAAAAGTTTAAGGGAATCAAACATTATTTCAAACCAGTTTTTTTAAACAGCTATTTTATGGCATGACACACATGGGGCGGTAACTTTAATTTATCAAATATAATAAATATAAATTCAGGATTTGACTATTTTCTATTAGTACGATTGAGTTGTTTGTGTGATAGTCCTTTTATGTTATTTAGTATAGAAAAATCAGTCTTTGTCAATTCTTAGTTCTACAGACTGCATAATATAAAAAGAAGAGTATCATTTATTTCCCCTTTGTGTGGTTGCTCACTTCATTCACGATCATATTTTGTAAAAAGAGTATCATTCAACCAACATTGATTTTTTTTAATCATTTAATGTTTTTATATTTCTTCTGTGTACCAACCAACCAACGCCGACGGCGTTTCCAATTTTTGTCCACAAATCTTGTTTTAAATAAAAATTGTTCTACAATGGCGACTGCCAATTATATATGCAATCATGCTTTTGTACTTCTTCAATTAATTTTTCCATAATATCACTTTTAAATTACAAAAATCTCACTTTTAAACGTTTCTATTGATTTTCTTTTGTTTTTATTTTCCTTGCGTCAAAGCTGCAAAAACATATGGTTTTGTTTACAAAATGTATAAAATTTAACAAAAGTATGGTAATATTGTTGAGAGCATTTGTGTTTTAAAGTGTGAGCATAAGAAAAAACGCTGTCAAAATAAAATAGATTCTATTTTCAGGACCGCATTCTCTGGCATAATTTTATGTCAAAATGTATGGAAAAAAACGTTCAGCCCCAGTTCTGTTTCATCATTAATAAAGTACCATTTCCCCACCTTGAACAACTGCCAATCAACGTTAATTTTAGAAAGCTATCCGAACGTAGCCTTTACACTCAATCCCAAATAACGGGTGATTTAAGTAGAGATACTTTTTTCAATAGCCTCTTTTGACAGATCACGTGTGAGTCGTGTCATGTTATTTTTGCGCAGTATTGTTTGGCATTTCATAATGGAAAGACTTATGCCTGAACAACGTTTACAAATCGTTCAACTTTATTGCGAAAATTCACGTTCGGTGAGGAATGTGTTTCGTTCACTTTGCTCAAATTATGGTCAATATAATCGGCCTACTGAGCGTACTATTCGGAACATTTGGGACGAAGAGCAACCTGAAGAGATTCAAGAACTGCCACATCATCCAGAAAAAACAACGGTTTGGTGTGGATTGTGGACCAGTGCAATTATCGGTCTATATTTCTTTAAAAATGATGCCGGTGCAAACGACCATTATGGTGCCATGATAACCGACTATTTGATGCCTGAAATTGAAGCTCGTGATCTCGGCGACATTTGGTTTCAGCAAGACGGAACCACTTCCCACACATCGCATTAATCAATGGATTTATTGAGAGAACACTTCAGTGAGCACATAATTTCACGTTTTGGGTCGGTCGATTGGCCACCAAGATCGTGTGATATCACACCCTTAGATTTTTCCTGTGAAATATGTAAAGTCTAAAGTTTATGCGGACAAACCCGCTTCGATTCAGGTCTTGGAGGAAAAAATCACGCGTGTCATTCGCCAGTTACCAGTCGAAATGCTCGAACGAGTTATCGAAAATTGGACGGATGGACCATCTGCGACGTAGCAACCTCGAAATGGATCACACTTTATATATGTATTTGTATTTAGTGTCTGTGTGATTAGAGGAAACAATGTTCAAAATTTTATCAAAACTGGCTCAATACACTTTTTGTTACCACTGGGTAAATCAAATATTTGCATACTAAACATCTAATATTGTTTAAAAAATGTTTTATATTATATATACTACAAGCACAAATTTAAAACAGAATATATTGCATAATTCATAACTGACTTAAGCAAAACATAACGCATTAACAAAGAATAGAAAAATAAGGAACACACGAAAATAATTAAATTTTAATGGAAAAGTATCAGATTTTTCGCGTCAAAATAAAGTAAACACGAATATCAAAATTATGTAAAACATTGTATGTACATTTGTTTGTAGATCTTTATCACAGCTGGCAACCTTCTAAACATAGAATCAACGAGATTTTTAGTAAAATCAGGCGAAATTTTGTTCCATTGATCCTGTATTACTGCCTTTAGACTATACTTACAAGATATATTTCTTTGCCTAAACAATTGGATTTAGGTCTGGGGACTGTAGAGAATAATCTAAACTTTTTTGACAATAATTGTGCAACCACTCTTTCACAATTTTGAAGGTATGCTTAATATCATTGTCATGTTGGAAAATCCAGTTCTGAACTATTTCTGATTTCTCTACATTAGGTTTTAAAATGTCAAGATAATCTTTTAGGTCCGTTTATATACTTTTTTGCGGAATTCAAACGTTTGGTTTGGTTGTTTTTTTTTTTTGCTTCTTGCCTGGCACGTACTATGTGGACCATTTTTATGCAAATATCTTCTAATCGTTCTCGCGCTTACAGGTTTTCCAAACGTTTTCATAAGATTTTCAGCTACTGCACTTTAGCCAGATGTTGGGTTTGCTCTTATTTCTCTTACTATAGCTCTTAATTCAGTTTTTGTAAGAAGCTTTGGTCGTTTTGCACCAGTCAATTTTTTTTACGCTATTGTATTTGATATACTATGAGCGTCAAAACTGAGTCAACATCAGCAATAATTTTATATATTCTGTTATTACAATATTAATATCAGTATTAGAACAAATCTTGCAGTTATAATTAAAATACTTTTTCAACTTTTGGAAAACAGTTCTATTTAATATTTTCGGCGGCGAAAAACACAGGAAAATTTGGAGAAAAAAAGAACGAGGAGTTAACAGAACAAAACATACAAAGCACAGTTAAGCATGGCGGCGGGTCGGTAATGGTTTGGGGGTGTTTTACGGCGCCTGGTGTTTGGGGAGCTTGACTTTATTGAAACGACAGTGAATGCACAATACTATGTACGCATTTTAGCAAAGAATGTTCCACCAAGCGTCGCTAAATTGGGTTTGCCTGGGCATTGGATCTTTCAACAAGACAATGATCCCAAGCATACATCCCCTTTGGCGAAAGAATGGCTCATATACAGAACACCCAGTCAATTTATTCATCCACCACAGTCCCCAGATCTCAATCCAATTGAGAATATATGGTATAATTTATACCGCAAGATACGTACCAGAAACATTACTAGTAAAGCTACCCTGAAAGAAGAGTTGACAGAAGAATGGGCAAAAATTCCAACCGAATATACCAGAAAGCTGATAGATTCTATGCCAAATAGAATAAAGTGCGTAAAAAAGGCCAAGGGTGGACAAAGAAAATATTAATTTTTTAGTAGCAAACGATTTTCTTCGTTTCGTTGTAGTAAATATACTGGTGTATACTGACTTTTGAGATGACATTTGCCGACATTTTTTGTATAAAGTACAAAAACAAGTATTGTTGTTAAACTTAAATTATGTTTTATAAAATTAATAAATTTTTATGTTTTTGTGAAGAAAATTCATATACATGATGTTTTATTTTTATTATATGTAGAAAACATAACCCTTCAATGGTGTTTACTCAGTTTTGACGCTCATAGTACTTGTCTATATTTGTTTTTATTGCATATCACTATGCCCTCCGACGATTTTAACTATTTCAAGCCGAGATTGTCTTCTCATTGTAAATTTTTCACTACTTAACATTATAACTTAATATTTTTAATGATAAATTAAATGACTTGCCACTACTTTTGGAATGACAGGGGTTTTTTTTTGCATAAGGATCTTGCCGCGTAAAAATTGGTCAATTTCAACAATAAATCAATTACATTTGTATACGTTGTTGTTTTTGTTTCTTCTTTTTGTGAATTAAATTCTACTTAAATAACTACTCGTAGGTATATAAAAATGTTATATATGATATGCAATATATAATCAGCCCTATCGTAAATAAAAATTCCACATGAAATTTGTTCCCTTTTATTTTTTTAACATTGAATTTTAATAGGAAAAATGTGAAAAGGGAACAAAGTTTATGTGGAATTTTTATTCACGATAGGGGTGAATATATGATTTTTATATTAATATATTCAACTTTTCTTTTAACAATATGTGGTGTTGACTTTATGTTGACACTCACAGTATGTAGCGTACCAGTAGACACAACTGTTAGCTCTTTCCAAAAGTACCAAAAACACATTTGTTATAGTTTGATAGCTGAAGGGCTGTTTTTTCATTAGGCGATTATCTTTTTTCCCAACGGAAAACTGCCGTTTAAAGAAATTTGGGTTTCTCAATGTCTCATTTGCTTCTATTCTGTTGCAAAACTAACCAGCCCTCATTTGCGGATTATTTATTTATTGTACAGATAAATTCAATCAGCTGACTGCTGTTCATATTTTTTATGTGGCAATACCATGAGTTTTTGTAAAAAAAAATTAAATAGATTTTAGAAAAAATGTTTAATAGAGGAATAAACATTAATTTGATGGAGGATGAACTCGAAGAACATGAATTCCAAGTGAATGTTGAAAGAGTTTATCATGCCAGACCTAACTACCTGGCAGACATGGATATTATTTATTTTTTAAAATAATTGTTTTTTGATTTAATTTCTTGTTATTTTTTCACATTTGGAAAACAGCTGATTTATGTCAACAACTTGTTATGCAACTTGAAGACAGAGTTCCCAATTTTCACATAAATTTTGAGAGGTATTGCCAAATGAAAATAATGTTTCTGTCGGTATATTGAGAAAAACAAAATTGTTAACGGACATATTATTCGTATAATAAATTTATGTCGACATTTAGTAACAGGCAGTTTGTCGACACATTGAGAAAACTGGCCGAACAATATGATTTAAATATTATTTCTACATTCAGTTTAAAGGATACATTGTACATTAGGTACGTTAGTACCAGAAAAAGTACTAAACCATTGATTTTCACGTTTTCTCAGCCAAAAATTTAATAAATTAGCAAACACGACTGTATTCCTTTGAAAGATGTAAGGTTTCCAAATTTGCCAGTTTTTGCAGTTTCCAAAATCAATTTTTAGTACATCTACTATTTGTTTATATCTATAGTTTCATAAGTTTTGTTTCGATAATGAATGAATCAGGTCAGTAATGTTACGTTTTTGTACATATTTTTATTTTATTCCCAACAACTTCAAAACCAAAGAGAACAATTGAACTGACAAACAAACACTTGAGAAGTTTCAACAAATGCTTTGTTTGATATTTTAGCTGGATTGTTTGACGATTTGTTTTTTTTTCATTTTCTTTTTATTTATTTCCGCTTTTATTTTATTTTCAATTCATTTCTTTTATTTACCCACAGGAGGTGATGTCCAGTGAAGCGATCTCATTGAAGTTTCTTGATGTGGTGCAAATTTTACTTAAATATTGTGGCAATCAGACGACGGCAGCTAAAAATAGTGAAACCCAGGCAGTTTTAATTGATTTAATTGCAACAATCGGTTTCTTTTGTGCAAATAATAAACAAAATCAGGTAATTTATTTTTTCTAATTGTTTTAATTTATTATAATTATTATTATTATTATTATTTGTCTCATTACAAGGATCTTTTAACCTCTGAACAATGTTCCAATATAATTAAGAATTTAACCAAACTACCCGAGCATTTGAATGTGGTGGTTTATCCATGTCTAGTAACAGTAACGTTCCAAAATCAGGAAGCCCGTAATGTGATATCACGTGATTTTAATTTAGAGGTGAGTTTTTGGAAAATCGTTGAAACAATTTTTAAATTCTATTTAATATACATATGTCTGTATTTCTTTATATTTTTAGTTTTTGGATGAATATAGTAAATCAGATAAGGCCAAAAAGAATCATTTGGTTGCTTTGCTCAAGGAAAATACCTAAACTGTTGTTTGTGTCTTGCTTCCTTCCTCCATTTTAGTTTAGAACTTAAATGTAAAAGAAAAAACATCTTTTAGAAAGGTGCTGGATTCAATTTTAATTCTTCTAACAATGAATGAATGACGACTGCCTCTTTATTATCTACAATACTCTTGAATAATTTGTCTCTTTTTTTTTATATTATTCTTATTAGGTATTAGCTATTATATGAATTAATTTCTTAACATTAAAAATGTGGAATGTGAATACTATTGAGATGTGATCCTTTACATTCTTATATGACCATAACTATTATACATATACAAACAAACAAACATACATTATTACACATACTTACTTAAATATCTTATAATTATTTGATATTATTGAAATAAACATACCTATACTTTACAATATTTTATTACATTCAGCCTAATCATGAATAAAAAATCCGCGGGAGTTTTTTTATTTTTTTAACATTGAATTTGAATAGAAAAAATGTGAAAAGGAAAAAACTCCCGCGGAATTGTTATTCATGATTGGGCTGATTATCTTTAAATAATGTTTATTATCCTTTTTACCTCTCTTTACAATTCTTCCTTTTTGCAAGTATTACTTTCTTTATTATTGCTATTTTATTTTTATGACCTTAGATATTTATGCAATTTTTTGTTAAAGATAAAAACTATTATTCTTTTTGTTTTTTATTTTATTTTATTATTTAATTTAATTGAATTGTATTGTTCTCTATTATTTTGGCAAAAACATTTAATATTTTTTTTTAGGAATTTTACTGAATGCAACTAATTTAGTTTTACACAAAGAACTCAATGAATTATGTAACCTTTTTTATATTTGTAGCTGTAATGAAGAAAACAGAACATATTTTCAAATACATCAAATATTAGTAATCTAAAATTGTTTTTAACAAATATTTTTCACTAAATAAAGAAGATAACACCATTTTTACTAAAAAAAAATATTGTTTAATTTATGTTTGCGTAATCGAGTTTTATATAATACCTATGTACTTAAGATCCCTTTAGACGGTATGTATTTTTCAGTGTGCTTGTCAAATTTTCCACTGCAAAATCCATATACGTCGTGTAAAAGCAAAACAAAAAAACTTCTGCAAATTTCAGCCTGCATTTACAGTGTAAAGTTTTCAATTAGAATATGTTTCATTTTCATCTGACAAAGCACCTGCAACCAGCTGTTTTGCAAGTCAATTGTTTATGGCGCCAACAACAATAAAAATTGTATTAAACAAAACAAATTTATTAAAATATGTATTTAAAAAACATATTTCGTCACCTAAAATGCCCAAAGACGTAACCCTCATTATAATAATTTTACAGGAGAAGCAAAAAACGTTATAAAATGAAAACTGTTTAATTGAAAATCGCGATTTCTTCACATCTTGTCTTAAGATAGACGACAAACTTCAGGTGACGATATGTACATATGGCGATTTTCAATTAAACAGTTTTCATTTTATAACGTTTTTTGCTTGTCCTGTAAAATTATGATAATGAGGGTTACGTCTTTGGGCATTTTAGGTGACGATTTATACATATTAATTTTTTTTATATACAACAATTTGACTCCACATTGCACATTTTATCTTGAATTCTTGCTTAATTTTTTTTACACAAAACTCCCGAGAAAATAATCATAACAAAGACAACTGTTGTGTTCTATGGTAGATTATGTCGGATGAAACTAAAAACCGACGTGCGAGAGCAAAAATTATAAACTGCCTGTAAATTGCCAATTTTGACAAACATGCACAATTACATACATATGTATCGTACAACTGACAAGTACGTACAATGCAAAATACATACCGTCTAAAGCCAGCATTAGAAAGTTTTCATAAGTAAAATCATAAACATATACCCACATAATGGAAAAGTTTTTGAGCGTAGAGAAGCAAAGGTATTTTTTAAACAACCATTGGAAACAATTACTATATATAGAGGCAAACAAATATCAAAAAAACAGGTGGAGCATCAGAGGAATGGGTATTTTTGGAAATGCATCACTGCGCTGCATCTGATGTGAAGTATGTTTGGAAAAGCAACAGTTGGCATCACTGCAAATGTATTGTGTTCTAAAATGCAGCAATGAAGCAGCTGATGCGTAAACAAAATAAAAATAAGCATCACAAAAATGGAGTCGTAATTCAGCTTTGGGTGAAGCACAGGGTAAACAAAGGTGTCACGAAAAGGAAAATAATGAAGTTTTATATTTGTCTGGAGTAAAAACCAAAAACCTAAACAATAGATAGGGATTTTCATAAATTCGAAATATTACGAAGTTATTTTATAAGCAGTACCAATATTTTAATTCAATAAATTTAAGGTTTCGCTTTAAATAATTGATGTTTTAATAATTTAATTTATTACATTTAGCAATCGAACGTAAATATTGATTTTGACATTTGCTTTCGTATTACATACATATGTATATAGTTGCATTTAAATGAAACTTAAACGAAAAAAGAAGAGTTCGAAGAGAGTGACAATTGCACAGATCCCACAACTCAAATCAAAGCTTAAAGATTGCATAAAAAGATTTAAAGAGCTCTTGGAAAATCGGAAAACTCAATCACGAAATCAATATCGGATCACTCATTAATGAGAGCCACTAAACGTCTTAAAAGACCTGACATATGTAAGCCCCCTTTTGCGATATTAAGTGATGGTTGCTCAAGAAATGTTTGTTAATCATTTGAAAAGAGTATTTACCCCAAACACATCAAATAAAACAATTGACTTGCCACCAGTCACACACCAGTTAGGAGCAGCTGTAGCCCTATGTTTTGAGAATCGAATAATCGAAAAGGCTATTGTTGATTTAAACTCTAATGGCCTTATTAATAAAACTTACAACAGGTTTATAAGAGGTTTATAAAGCAAATTTCCATACAAAATAATAAACCCGTAAGTTTTTATGAATAAGGAGGTAAGAAAATACCTCATATCGACGAAATCAGTAACAAGATGCTTGTGGAGCTATCCCGGATAGTAATAATTATAATACTTCTTATTTTTAACGCTATATTTTGCCTTGAATATTGTCATTCAAAATTGAAGGTTTCATCAGTTTGGATTCAGACGAAAACACAATTCTATCGAACAAACTCATAGACACTTGTAAATATCGTAAGGAAAACATTTGAAGAAAAAAATATTGTTTTGTTCTTTTCATGATTTAATATACAAATTGAAACTAATTTACCAAGAAATACACACAAGCTATTGGAAAGCTACTTAACTGGTCGAACATTTAAACTTGAAGAAGAAGACTTTTTAAGTTCCGCACAATCTATTAAAGCAGGAGTACGCCAAGGAAGTATGCTGGGACCATTTTTATACTTGATACATACATATATCTGATTTTCCAACAAACAACCGTACTCACACATCTACATTTGCTGAGGATACTGCATTCATGAAATAATAATATATCAATAATCAGGCCATAACACAACAATCCGAAGTTAAATACCTCGATATACACCTCGATCGGAAATCGCATATAGATGCAAAATTGCCTCTACTAAAGTTGAAAGTAATCCAAATAAATTGGCTCATTTGCAGAAACTTAGTATAGAATGTAAACTCCTACTTTATAATTCGATCCTAAATCCTACATATAAAATCAGTTTCAAATGTAGACAGAATTTAAAGACTGACCACAGGACCAATGAATGCACCTAAGTGAGCTGTAGTAATTATGGCTGCCTGCTGACCTAACCTAAAGACGCTAAAACAAATTGCTAAAGCTTGAAGTATACCCTAATAAAATATTTAAAACTAGAATTTAGTAAAGTTTTTAATGGAATATTTTTTTAAACTTTTTAAATGAAAATAGTTTTCTATTTGATAAATTCTATTTTAGCTTGTAAATTATTAAGACTTGAAACAACTCGACAATCAAGTTCATTTAAAGCCGCATTTCAACCTTAATTGTGGTACTGGAAGTATGTTGAAACATGTATTACGAATTACAATTTGTATCCATAATGGCAACAAATAGATAAACACCTAATCTAGTTAAAAAACAAGTACGAAGGTCAAGTGACTCTGAGTCGATCGATATACTTTAAGGTGAGTATTAGGGCACTGCTACACTATACTAGAAATATCACAATATTTATTGAACGTGTAGCATGAAATATTGATGGATCGTGATTCATATCGCAGAATGACCTAAAATATGAAATACAGATCGCGGATCGTGGATCTAGTGATAAATATTGAACGTGTAGCATTTTCATGATATTAAATCATGATACGCCAGTAAAAAGTAACAAATAAAATAATATAAAATACGCATGGAAAAAAATAAACAAATAAAAGTAAAACAATTGACAAAAGCAAGCAAAATAGCTAAACAGGCTTTCTTTTGGTTTTGTCGCAACATTGATAAACGACCCGCACAGTACAAAAATAACATAAATACTGACGCGATAAATATTGAACATGTAGCATACGCTCGTGATCCATCAATACTTTAAAATGGATCGCGATCCAAATATCACGATATTTATTGAACGTGTAGCAGTGCCCTTAGACCCCACCTTAAATGGAACTAAATTAACAATAAAAACCGCATCGCTTCATTTAATTTGCATTTTCTCTGAGAAACAGAATCGTCATTAAAAGCCGCAAGCTTGTGTGTTTCTACACTAACTCCTGCATCGAATAGAGATATTCGTAAAATATTTAGTTAGTAACGTCCGAATAAACAGTTTCTTAAAACAAAGAGTTGTAAACTTTGTGTAAAGCGCAACGACAATATTTCTGTTTTGATATAATCAAATTATCTTCAAATTTGAGCCATGTATGAACTTTGATTACAAAGTTTAACTCGAAGGTGGTTATTATTAGTCCAATTCATTTTTGTGGTACAATCATCACGCAGGGTGTAGAGAATAACAAAGATCACCAACTAAATTTGAAAACACGAGAAGAATCACAAACCATAGATAAAAATGACCTAAATACTTTAAAAAATTTACAAAAAGTCTGTAAAAAATTTTAACCTATCAACTAGAGTATCCATTCAATTTCTTACGAATAATTATTCGGATCATTTTAAAATTACCATTTTCGAATAGCGAATATTTCGATTAATTTTATTAGGAACAATCGAATAAAACGAATAAATATGTTTATGTAAATTAGTTGTTTCTGTTCAAACATTTTCATAATTTAATAATTACAGAATAAGACCAGAGGTCGTTAATAAAGAGTTATTTATGTATATAGATTAAATTTTTAATATCTATTATTTAAAGATTTTTTGATGGTAACATTTTTGAATTTCAGGAGTCCAGATTATAGCTACAATTTTTATTATAAACTGAAATTATATAAAGTTTTCAATCAATATATTGTCGTCGAAAAACCAAAAGTATGTATCATCAAAAAATTCAAAATCGAGTTTATGATTGATTTTTATTCGTTAGGTTATCTTACGAGTCTCTACCAATTTTTAGATTTTTGCGACCAAAAATAACGCTTTATATCCATATTTCAAAATAACGTATCAACACGTGCATTATTTTCTCAAGTCAAATGAACGTATCATCAAACTTGGGATAAGAAATGAAAATAAAATATTTTGCATTTTTCAATAACAAAGCAAATTTATGATGATACGCCATTTTGTTTCAGAAAACACAAATACATACGTAACGAACGTAACAAATATAACTTAAAAATATTTCGAAAAATATAGTTTTTTCGCTTGAATTATTTTAGTTGGTCAGTTTTAATTACATATCCGATCAATTGTTTCTATACCGGAAGTATTTTGTATTTTATAAAATTTTTTGCTGCTCCTTAAAAAATGGAAAAGCGACTTTTTAAATTCGTATATGATTCCGAAAAAAATTTCGTTTTACTTTTTCTATAGAAGTAAAATACGGAATTAATTCCACCTCCGAACAGAATTAAATTCTTTGACATGGCTGATACACTGGTTTTTAATTGAATGAGGTGCTAAATATTTGGAAGAAAATTATATTTAAGAGCATAATAATTAAATATACATGTAAGTGAGATTACTAAAGGTGGCTTTAGACGATTTTACTTTCTGTACGATTTGATGAAGGAAAAACGTTTTTTTAATTATTCGAATAAAGCGATTAATTTTAAATATTTGATTGAATTATTCGAACAAGTTAAAATGTCTTATTCGAATTATTCGCTTTAATCGACAAAGAGAAAAATCGAATAATTTGTTACTCTACTATCAACCTATAAAATATCATGGCTACAAAAATAGTTTTTCTTGTGATAAAAAAAATGTGTGCAATTTTTTTTAGGTTTTTTTAGGTTAATGCTGGCATATGGACTTTAATTCCTTGCAGTACAGCAACAACAACAACACCAACAACAAGAAATAAAGAAAAAAAAACAAATTCTCGAGGGTGAAATCAAGCATAAAATACGCACAAATACCAAAAATAGAGAAGACAACAAAAAACACAGAAAAAACACACTAATGTTAATTTGTTGTAACTTGCTGTTATAGCTGTAGCCTGTTCATGTTCATCAAGTGACAGATTGAAATCACTCAACTTGAATAAAATGTGACAGTGATAATGAAAGTCTATTGAAGTTGGGGTCCAACGAAACACACAACACATTGCACTCACACTCTCATCATAACGCATCCCAATTCTACGTAATATTACGCAACATAAAACTAGTAAGAAAGTAAAGTCGGTCAAGCACCCTACACCCGGTATATGTGTAAAAACAGTTTTTCATAAATGGGCGCAATAAAGGATCTACGATCATTCAAGATTTAGTGGCATGACTTCTGTGCCTTGATATATAAACACTTTTCAAAGATTTATACATGTTAAAGTGATTTTCAAAGTGGTTCTTATATGGGAGCTTTGGCTAATTATGGATCGACTATTATAAAGTTCGGTGTCATGATATCTGTATATGTGAAACTTGTTAATTTAATTTGATACCAATATTTTTAAGAGATTTGTGCTCTTTAAAGAAATTTTTGGCAGTGAACCTTATAAGCGAGCTATGGTCAATTATGGACCAATCTCCACAAAATTTGTAGATGTAAAACTTATTTGAAGCAAAATTTATTGAATGTTAACTAATATTAATAATATTTTTGGGCATTGCAAACATCAGCACAAATTAACTGTGGTGGCGTAGGGTATAATTAACAAAGCAACAACATTAAAATCATTCTCATATTCGTATTGCAGCCCGGAACGTAGCTTATGTTCAGGTTTCCCTAAGTTGACCAATAAACAATCCAAACAATATCACAAAATATTTAAAATAATTTTTTTTTTGTTAACAGACGTTAAAATAAGTCAATGTTATGTTTTTATACCCTACACCACCATAGCGGGGAGGGTATATTGGATTTGTGCTGATGTTTGTAACACCCTGAAATATTGGTCTACGACTCACCTTAAAGTACACATATCGACTCAGAATCACTTTCTTCCGTCCGTCGGCCTGGCTGTCCATGTAAAATATGTGCGCAGAGTACAGGTCGCAATTTTGAAGATATTTCGATAAAATTTGGTACGTGAAATTTTTTCGACCCAAAAATGGATGGGATTGAAACTGGTGGAGATAGGTCTATTATTTCATATGGCCCCCATACAAAAGTCCTCCCAAAATTGGGGTTTACCGATCATAAATGTTTGAATTATGCAAGGAACCAAACAAATTTCATCACAAATGAGTGGTAAAGGAAGCCAAATCACATCTACAAATTTTGTGCAGATTGGTCCATAATTGATCATAGCTCTCATATAAGGCCCACTTCCAAAAATCACTTTCAAGAGGTATCCAAATAATATTGAACGCAAATATATTTCATATGTATACAAACAATACCATACAATTTTATTGTGATCGGTCCATAATTAGTCGTAGCTCCCATAAAAGTCCCACTTCCGAAAATCACTTTAAAGAGTGTAACTCACTCAAAAAGTTTGGTATCCCAATAATATTTAACACAAATATATATTATATATAAACAAACAATACCATAAAATTTGATTGTGATCGGTCCATAACTAGTCGTACCTCCCATATAAGGCCCACTTCTGACAATCACTTTAATGATCATTAGTCTTTTAAAAGTATTTATTTCGAGATAAAGTTTAACACATATAATGTTTGTATTCACAGAAATCATGACACTAAATTTTTGGATGATCGGTCCATAATAGCTTATATCTCCCATATAACGCCCATTTCTAAAAACTATTTTATACATATACTGGGTGTAGGTCATTATAAGGTCGGGCTTGACCGACTATACTTTCGTACTTGTTTTATTTACACAATAAAAAAAGGCAAAATTTCCAAGCAGCATAGAGTAGAGGTACTAAATGTCAAATATAAAATCTGAAATTAAGTTGATGGTACGTACCAGACTTAAGATTTACAAACAAAACAAGACTCCCTCATGGAATAAAATTGTTTCTTCATTTTACCACAACAATAATCTTGACAATTCATTGTCAACGATTTTTATTCCATTTTATATAAATCTTTGCAATGTTTTTAACTGTATACCCTACTTTTCGATCTTTTTCGGCAACTTATGTACATATAGCATTAATAAGTTAATGTAACAAGTTTGATAAAATTAGGAAGTATATTTTTTTATTATTCATCAGTAATCCACCGTTGTTCAAGATCTCTTGTACAAATGAAATTAATCAAATTGTATAATAAAACTAAATCTTGCGACGACACCGTACTTGTTAAAATTGAACGAGGCAACGCATTCCAAGATTATTCAATTCATAAAATATTTAAAGTTGTACAAGGTGGCGCATAAGTAATCCTCCTATCAGAAAATGCTATAAATTTTGCGAGGCCCCTAATGTCAGTTCTGTTGTGACATTTGTGTAGTAAACACATGCGAGATACACGTTAATAAACAATGTTACGCTACACTGCTCCAGAACTCGGAATATTGCTGACTATTTATTTGACCAATAATTGGTCGGTGACAGCCAAAAAACATCGGAAGTTTACTTTTGCGCCACATTGTATTATTTTAACAAAATCAAAAAGGAAAACAATTTAAAATGACCCAAACACCATTTCAAAAAACGAATGTCTTTAGTTGAGCGGGCATGACATCGCACTGTATTCTCATGCCAAGAACATCAAGGCCTATGTATGATTCTTTAATACATATTTCTCACATAATTCCGATTAATAGAATTATTCATATCACCGACAGAAACTGCCTACAATTACATGAACTACTTATGAATGCAAAATTATGCTGTCATTTGCATAAAAATATGTAGATAGGATTGCAAGTTTGACGGCGGAGATCATTTAGAAATGAAAGGAATAGAGTAGGAGAACGAATGGATGCTTGCGGTATCCGCGAATTTATATGCATCTTGTTTGATGAGACTCCACACTAAGACCTCGCATTTGAGTCATTCCATGTCAAACGGTACGAATTTGGGAAAAAATTTAACGCAATGATTCCAATTTTTATGGAAATTTGCAGATTTAGTCCTCTACAAATTCTACTTCATCCCCGATGAGAAAAAAAAATATGAAAATTGTTTTTCAAATGTTATGACCAATTGAACTTTGGTGAAATGGCGATTTTTTCAAAGAGGTGTGTTCATTCAATCGCATCTAACTCCTGAAATACTGGACCGATTTTAATGTGCTATACCTTGTTTTGAAGGTAATTTCAACTTCTTCTAAAATACCAAAGCGGTATGACATATCCCCATAGCATTTTTTTAAGTTTGTATCATTTTCATCTTTTTATTTCGATTTTCAAATTGATTACATCTTTTTTTTTTTTTTTAATTTCGAAGGTGTGTTCTTATAGGTCTTTTTTACAGACTGTGTGAGTTTTGAAGTGGTGAAATAATGCGTTCTATTTTTAATGATTTTTTTTTA
Organism: Bellardia pandia; assembly: GCA_916048285.2. Taxonomy (NCBI): domain Eukaryota; kingdom Metazoa; phylum Arthropoda; class Insecta; order Diptera; family Calliphoridae; genus Bellardia; species Bellardia pandia. Next base: position 58,396,765 of record OU696530.1, read on the forward strand.
CCTTATACCTTTTGCACGAGCAACAAAAATTTCTGTGAATATAGAAAAAAATATATTTTTCGATAGTTTATTAACACACAAAACAACAACAAAAAACAAAGAAAACGTAGTTCAGTCATGTGTAATATTTACAGTAAAAAAGAAAACAAAAATTAGAGTAAAGAAATAAATCTTTGATATTTCTTTATTTAGGCTCGAGTTCATTAAATTTAATTTACATTAAATTATTTTTACTGAAGGTAGGAATTGTTACATGAAAATTATTATTAAAATTTATTGATAATTTTTTCTTGGCCTAGGATTCGAACCTGTGTTGGTTGAATTTACATATGTTTCGAGAAACACCACTTTCTCTCATCAGAATTCTTTACGTTCTCACCCTCTGCACCACTGCGGTCAAACATCAATCCTTTAACCAGTATCACTGGTTGACGTTTGACTGTAGGCTATAAATAAATTTTAATAATAATTTTCATGTAACAATTCCTACCTTCAGTAAAACTAATTTAATGTAAATTAAATTTAATGAACTCGAGCCTAAATAAAGAAATATCAAAGAAATGAGAATTTTTCCTCTTGCGAGTACTATGTAAAAACTTTTTATAAAAATTTTCTTATTCGAAGATTTACTTCTAGTTAAATATAAAAGAATTTGAAATTTATATTTGTATATCTCTGTTAAATGTTCTACATAGCTTTCCGTTGGAAAACGTAAATGCAAAAACATACAGAAATATACAAAGAGACACTAGCAAAAAGCTATGTAGAACATTTAACAGAGATATACAAATATAAATTTCAAATTCGCTTTGGTATTTTAGAAGAAGTTGAAATTACCTTCAAAACAAGGTATAGCACATGAAAATCGGTCCAGTATTTCAGGAGTTACAAGCGATTGAATGAACACACCTCTTTGAAAAAATCGCCATTTCACCAAAGTTCAATTGGTCATAACATTTGAAAAAAAAATTTTATATTTTTTTCTTGAAACACGTATAAAATATTTTTAAGAGAAGAATGCATACACAAACTGCCGAAGCAATCCAAGTTAGTGATGTAAAAAATACGTACCGTTTGACATGGAATGAATCATTTGTCACTTTTAGTTTTCATTTCCCGGAATTTATGTGATTATGTTTTTTACATCATTTATCAAAGACATCAATTTGTCAAATCAAGTCAAATTTTATTTTTCATTACTTTTACATATTGTTGGATGAACGATTTTTTGGGAAAACACATTCATACATAGATAAATCTGTTCAAAAAAAGAATTCATTATAGCATCAATTATCAACGATTTTGTTATAAGTCCGATTAATGTCTGATCAAATAATGTTTATAAATGTGGGATAATTATGTCAATCTCATTTTTTATGTGTAATTTAATTTTCTGTCGAATAAGTAATAAATTCTAAACTAAAAAGTTATGTAAGTTATGCTTTCTCTTTAATCTGGTTGCAATTTTAATTAAGATACAATTTTTATCAGAGTCGAAGATTTTTTTTAAGTTCATAAGAACTTTCTCCATGTCATTGACACAGATGTAAGTGAAACAATGTCTCTATGATACTTTTCTTAGATTACACCGAAATGCTTCGTAGATGTTCGTGAAACATTGTAAAGTTGCGAGAGCGACAGAAAGTGGTTCAGGAATAAAAATTTCTGATTTGTCCAACAAATTCGTATTGGGTTAGAAAAGCGTCATGAATGAAAGATGGAGAGAGCATTTTATACGACAAAGACGTTAATATGGAAGTTGTTTTATTTTTACCAAATAATCTTTAAAGTACAAATTTACACGAAGCAATTCTCTATGCTAAGCTGATTACCTTATAGTCGTCGCGGTGAGAGTACCATTACACGAGTATATACTTGATTGTACTAGCAATTCGTTTTAATCTCTTATTCGTAATACTTATGTTTATACTCTCAAATAAAAAATATGGGCGATTTAAGCAATAAGAATTTCAAGGAAAAAATTGCATCAATATTTTCAATAAGAATTGCTTCGTGTAAATTATAAAAAACATATTAGTCTAAAGACAGTTCTTTTTCTAAATATATTCGAGTTTTTAAATTTGTATAATGATGATGATACAAGGTAGAATGATTAGGGGGGAGTAAATTTTAAGAAAAACAGTAAAAATATTTTGATTATATTAGAATATATTATTAAAGCAGCCATACACGTTTCAATTCAATTGGCAACTGAGTCGGTTGTTGTGCAAATCAAAGCGTGTGTGGCTTTGTCATTTTATTAGTTTGGCAGTTGACGAGTTGGTTGAAGAAAAATCAAAAGATTTTGATTTTTATCAAGTTGACTAACAAGTCTTTCAATTTGATTGTATTGTGTGTGTTCGAGTCTCTTGATCAAAATTTAGGTTTGTAGTTTTCTTTTGCAAAGCAAAAGTTGTTTATTTTTAAAATCTTTTTTGATTTTAGTGAATTTTAAATTAAAAATTAAAAAAATTACATTTATTTTTCTAGAAGTTGGTGAAAAGCATCTTCATTTAGCCTTGTGAAATTTTTAAAGTCGTCCGGCTCTATTGTTTTTAGTTCCCTAATTAAATTTGAACTTCTTCAACTATTCGTTTTACCAAATTCTTCGTCGGTTTTCTTTTTCTTCATCATTAAGACATTCTGCAATAATGCAATAACCATTAATGCAATTATTTTCCTTTTTTCAGTCATTAAAGTTTTTAATTTTTAAATTTGTAGTTGTAAAAAATATAAATTTGACAGTTGAATGCAAATCTTTCAATTCAGTTTAAGAAGTGTGTGGCCAAGAAAGGCTCAATTGACGATTAAATTGAAACGTGTATGGGCTGTATAACACACACAACATTTGACACGCAGATTGAAAATTGATTTTTTAAATTGTATAAAAAAATATTTATTTATTTTTTTCAATTTGTCCACAAACATATTGATTTTTTGCTTTTCAATTTAATTTATATCCATAATTATTCAAATTACAGAGCTACTCGCAGCTAAATTTGCATACGAGTGAATGTTTGACACTCTCTGCCAGTAAACGTCAAATAAAAAAATAATGTTGCCATGTATATTTTCAATGAATAGAAAGTGGATAATATAATATTTATAATTGAAATTTTAGTTTGTTTTATGAGTGATTCTAAACAAATTTCTTTCAAATAATATTGATAAATAAAATGTTTTAATTTTCGAGAATAAATATCATTAAAATCATAATAATTATTGTTAATGAAAATTTTCCCTCATGAAAAATTTTTATGTGACTAACTCGGCAACTCTATTTTTCAATCAAAACAAAAATGGAAGTAAAATTAAATTTAAAAAATATAATAAAATTAATTAATTTATATCGTTCCCATCCTCTTCTGTGGGATATGAGTGATAAAGCATATAGGAGGAACTATTTGAAAAGCCTTCGAAGCAATTGCAAATCAAATGGAGCTGCCGGTAGAAGTTTACGCTTTGAAAATGAACTCTCACTGCCCTGTGTAAACAGTAATGCTACTTGCATATGATTCGAGTTTTTCGAATAAGTTTTCGTATATAATACGTACACAGCACTCGCATGCAAGTACTTGCATGATCATAGTTACTAGTTGGATCACTAGTCTAAATTATTATGTTTTTTTTTGTCGTATAGAAAGGAGCACAAAAATCGGGTTTTTAACATCCGAAATGATAGATTAAGGGACCTCTACAAATTGTTTGACGTTCTCCAGCTGCAGTTACAATTTCTGTGAATTAGAAAACTAAATTGTTGTTACTATATATCAGTTCAAATATTCCATATAATAATTCGATAAATGGTTTGCAAGATGCATATCCATTGCAATGTATTACCTAAATAATTAAGTGATTATAAATTATGTGTATATATTAAAATATGAATGCTAGAGCAAAAATCAAATGAATTTTCATTTTAAGTAGGGTACTTCTAATATCATCTTTGAGAATGTTTCTGCTCATATTGAAAAATAACATAGAAATTGATTTTGGTTACACCTGACATGCGAACCATGCGTTTTGGTTTAATAACTTAAACCTTACATAGACAGAAAGAAAGAAAGACAGAAAAAAAGGAAGCCAAGTGTTTTAACCATCGTGCTTTCTATTTTTCATTTTTATAAATTTAAACAATATTCTTCATCATTATTACTTACTCGTACATACTTTTTATTGCTATTGTTGTTGTTACTATTGTTGTCTAATACAAATACAAACACAACACGGCACACTTTCTCAGCGAAATCATCATTATTTCCGTCCTTCTTTGCTTAATTTTATTTTTTGTTTTCTGTATTGTTGGTGACTTCATTCCGGTAATGAAAATTTTATAATGGGGGAGTTTATGATTTAAACTGACATGTTTATTAAAAAAGTAAACAAAACAAAAAATAAAGTATAAAATAAAATAAACTCACACAATCACTGTTTCAATCATAATCAGTCACCAACTCCAGGTCCCTTGCAGTTTTTAATATGCTTTGTTCTGTTGTTCCCAGCTCACCTTTTGTACGTCTCGCTTTTTGAACAGAATTGCTGTCATACACTCATGGAGAGAAATGGTTATTGGGACGGGATGTCTTTGCAATGAATTGCAATTCGCCAAATTGTAAAGTTCCAATTTACACGAAGCAATTCTTTAAGCTTAGCTGATTACCTTTTAGACATTGTGGTGAGGGGAAGATAAGACACTAGCAATTCTTGTTACTCTCTTATTTGTATTACATATGTGTATACAAATGTATCCTGCAAAAGTCTGTGGAGTAAGTGGTCCATTGTAACTAAAATGTAGTGATTACATAATGGTCCTATATAATGCATTCATGGACCATTTCATTTTCAAAGCAGAACTTCTTGTTACACGACAATTATTCGTGCTTTAACGACCGTAATCGTTGTTGTAAGTTTTGGGACTATATGGTCCAGTCCAAGGATATCGTAATGTTAAATGGAATAGTTTTTTTCATACAAATGGATTATGTTTAGAGTACTCCTGGTTCATTGTGGAGTAGTCCGTCTATAGACTACTCGCGATTTTTTTTTTCAGGGTAATACAAATAAGAGAGTAACACATAGTGTATACAAATGATGTGTAAACATTGAAGAAATTACAAGGCAAAAAGTGTATCAATATATGTGTTTAATAAAAATTGCTTTGTGTAAATTGGGACTAAAGAACAATGTTTTTGTTTATTCCATAATAAAGTGAACAAAAAGTGTTTAAGAAATTAATTTTCGTGTCGCTTGAAAATAAAACGGGAACGACATTTATTATACAAGTCAATGGTAATTTTCATCACCGAATTGCTTTTTATTGTCATGAAATAAATGTGACATTCTCTGCAAACGGTAAAGTGGGAAGTTTATTGTCATTAACTGTAGTGGAGTGGGTTATTGTTTACTGATGAACTTACGATTCCAGATGGGTGGTGGATTAATTAAAACAAGTATTTACAAATGATTACAGTCGATTGAGATTAATCATGTGTATGCTGATACTCTGCTATAAAATTGGAATAAATACATACAAACATATCATGGTTAATTTTAGGATTGAGAATAGAAAGGAAACGTTTTCACAATATGCTAAATATGTTAATATGGGTTGTTTTAATAAATCCCGGATTATAAGATTTTGGAGCCAAAAGTTCTGCTTTGCTCAATAAATTATTTTAACAGTCCTTTGTGTACATAAATGTGCTTTTTATGTTAAATAGTAATGTTGTAAAATTTTGCCCATTAAATTTGATAATAATTGTTTAGATTTCGATATGGCCTCCTTTCAGTTCACAAAATCATTGTTTCAATAAAATATAATAAAAGATTCCACCTTGTGATGTTTCCCTTTTAGCCAGTCTAGCGATTAAAACAGTTTTCATAACAGAATGGATAAACCTGGCAGTAGTTTGCTAAAGAACCAATGTATGTTAATGTATTGAAAAACATTACCAAAATATTAAACAACCAATCTAGCAAAAAATGCTTAGTATTACATATATTGTTGTAATTGGAACACGTGTATATTAAATATCTTATCTTTAACATATTCAAAAATAAACTCTCTCCAAAATCCCTATATTAAATTGTGTTCTATGACAGAAACACAGAAACTTGAAATTAAATAAGCACAAAAGAGAAAAAACAGGGCAAACTATAAAATGTTTAGCACGTAAACAATTTCATAAGAATTTATCACTTGGAGTCATCGTAAGGTCATCCTTGCACGCAAGCAAATTAACACACAACAACAGCACAAAAAAAACAAAAGAAAAGTGGGAAAAGGACTACAACAATATTTAAAAAAAAAACACAAGTCAAAAAATCATTGTATAAAATGCAATATTTTCCGTTTTGAGCATTAAACACGCCATACCCCTGGAGAAATCCACCCACAAAACAGATACACAGAGACACACGTGATGGAAAGTAAACTAAAGAGAGAACAATAAAACAGAAACATGTAAAACGTGAAAATTTTCAATTGACTTCCGTTTTGCTTTAACCGAGATATCCTGTTTTGTTGATGGCGTGCTAAATAAAAATGTTGCATAAATATAGGCGAAATAGAATGAAATATATTGTATTTACACATAAAATAGAATAAAAAATGAAGAGAGGAAGTAGTAATTGTGTATGCAGTGTTGTTGTTGTTGTTGTTTTTGTTGTTCTTATTGCATGAGCAAACTAACGAAGCATGTGTTTATCATGTTGGCTCATCTGCATGAAGTTCTTCCGCTGATGGTCATTTTTATATTTATTTAATATCTTTATGTCACGTCATACCTTCCCCAGGATATCGCAAAGAACGAAAGCATAAAACTCTGTATATAATTCTTATGTAGAAATGTATCAACATGAAAATCTTTAAATACTGAGTTGACCAACATGAATACTATTAATTTTTTTATATGAATATAATACATATCCTAAAGGAAGTTGAAATTATTCCATCATATCTATACATATGTTCATATGCTAAATATCAAAGAGTTGCAAACATTATCGTTTGATTTAAAGTCTAAAAATGATTATGGTTGTAATGAATAAATGGATCAAGTTCATTTATATTCTTTGAGAACAAAGCTTTTGCATACTCGTATTATTGTTGAAACATTTCTTTTCACAAATTTTACAGTGGAAATATAAAAGGTTTTAAAATCCTTTGTTTTAAATATTTTGTTTATTTCTTAAAGCAGTTTTGTTACTTTTTTTACGACTTTACTTCACATTTATACATTTTCTTATAATTTCTCTATTTTAACCGTTTAAATAGCTCTTGGAACAATCACAAATTGTATGTGCCCTGGTGGCCAGTTTCTCTAAGCAGTCTTTACTGACGAATAAAATTGCTTTCATTTGAGATGGTAGCCACTGCATCCGAAGTTGTTTTAAAATATCATCCTTGGGCTAAGGAACGCATTTGACTTGACAAATCTAATGGTTGTCTGTCCGATAATTCGACTTTTGTCAAAAGTTTCTTGAATCAGTTTCCCCAGAGTCAGAAAATGAAGTGATGAGTTTTGCTTTCAAAGTTTCGTGCATATTAGCAGCCGGAGTGTTGATTATGATGTCCTGCATTTTGTCTAGGATGTTGCTGTCTATTGATGCCTCAATTGTGTGAAATTTCGTTACATCTTGACTAACACCAGCCATTATAAACTGCGATTCCATTTGTTTAAACCAAAGCAATGAATCTGACGCCAAAATGGTGGTGCTTTAACAGCGACTCTTAAAATGAGAAGAATTTGATGTGAGAGATGAAAAATCGTCTTCGGAAGTTGACATCCTTATAACTTAAAATTGGGGTTACCAATTTGTTGGCAAATATGTATTTTATTTTTCATTAAAAAGACCAACAATATATATTTTTAATATTTTTAAATAAGAATTATGGACCGATCTTTACAAAATTTATACATGTGATTTGGCTTCATTTACTACTTGTTTGTTTGTGGTGAAATTTGTTTGGATATTTGCATAATTCAAACATTTATGATCGGTAGGTGATCGGTATTTTTATTGTTGTTCCCAATATTTCAATTAGCGTCGCTAATCATCTTCGGGGGTATTTAAAAAATAATAAATAACACAAAAATTTTTTTTTTTTTTTTCTTATTTTACACTTATTGTCCTTCTGCTTGGATTTTAAATACCCCCGAAGATGATTAGCGACGCTAATTGAAATATTGGGAACAACAATAAAAATATTTAAAATAAAAATCAAAAGTTTTTATTTATTCAACGACCTGTAGCCGAACAAAACCAACAAATAATTAACCATCAATAAGGTCTACTAAAAAACATACATTTATGATATAATTTAATAACATTTTAGATACGGATTAAAAGGAAGCGGAAAGTGTTGTTGCCAATATGATGTCCCAACGAATTATCTGAAATTAATTGGATCTAGTGAAAGTTATGATAATAATAATAATGATGATAATGACTGGAATTTTTAAATTCATCAAATTATTTTCGTGATCTTAAAACTTACGTGATAAAATATGAATTTAAAAAGTTAATTTTTAAATAGTAATGTAAAGACTTTTTGTTTTTTAAGAATTTACTTTCGATTTTTGTTTTTAAAAATGAATAGAACATTTTATTTTTGATTTTTTTTTTAAGAAAAGATGTATTTTCAATTTCTTTATTCATATTTAAGTATGAAAATGAATTTTAAAGAAATACAGATCTCATAGTTTACTATAAAGCCAATTTTTTTTTATTTGTTTTTGTTAGCACTTTTTTTTAGCACTTTTTTAAATTTTTAGCACTTTTTAGCATTTTTTTGAGAAAAATCTAGCATTTTTCCCCAATAATGTTTTGGCAACACCGGTGGTGGGGATGATCCAGTTATTTCTTAAACTAAAGAATACAATAAAAAAGAAGAGGGCTTTTTCCACATTTATAAATATTAGTAGACACAGAGAAGATTGCAATAGGTTTATGGACATTCTTTATTTATTTATTTATAAAATACATTTACAATACAAGTGCAAATCGGACAAAAATCTTTATAATCCGAAACTGGACTAGAAACTTTGAAAATAAAATAACAAATCTGATGTAAGATGACTTATTAAATACATTAGTTATTTTAAAAGCACATTAAAACGATTTTGCTAGACTAACATAATATATTATTTTATTTCTAGAAAATATAATTTAATGTTTTAGTAACAACTAATCTTCAAATGTATATCCCTATTAATGTGATGTTTTTCTTTAATAAAATGATAAATTTTAAAAAATAGTTAACCTTTACACTTGTTTATTAAGCATTAATTAAATTACAGGGATTCTCGGACAGTTTTCTCTACCGTTTTCCAGAAAAAAGTGTCCGGGAAATCCCAAACTCTAGGTGTGAACCATTGCATGATGAATTGTCAAAAAATGCTGTATGAAAATATAATCACAGTGCAACAGTGTTAAAAAAAACAAATGAAAAAAGGTCTAAATGAATCACAATGTATAATGCAAATGCAAGAAACTAAGAAATTTTGACAGATAGTTTAATAATTAAAACATTGATATAATTTTTAATGTGCAGATGGACCCTATGCAGGTCAGATTTTAAAATAATCGTTATAAATACAAAACGACGTTCGTAAGTGCGACTTTGTTTAACAGTAAATAAATTAAATTTAAATCATTGTTCATATCAGCGTCATCATCAATGTAATAATTGTCACAGGAAGTTATAAAAAGGAAACAATAACAAAAAAAAAAGAGAAGGTAAACAAAAGAAAGTCAATTTTTTATAGTTGTACGAGTATATGATTTTTTAATGAAGTTCATGTTATTTCCCTTCCCACGAGAAATACACACAAATGTATTCACATAAAATAGTGAATATTTTGTAACGGCAAAGTAGAGCAGTGTTGCATTTGCTTTTATATTGAAAACAAAAACAAACAAAAGCACAACGTCAAAACGGAAACAGGAAAAAGGTGCGAAGAAACAACAAAGTTGTTTTAAAATTAAATAAAAAAAAACAGGATAGTATAGAACAGAACTCAAACACAAACACAAAATAGGTAAAGAAAAGCCTCACCTTTTAATAATAAAAAGACAAGCATAAAAAGTACACGTTTGTATGTTCGTATAAATGTAAGTAAATGTATTCACTTTTATAGGTAAATGTGTGCCGATGTTTGTTATGGCAGGTCCTTTTAACTTAATATATGTACATGCATTCGTTTTGAAAAAAATGTTCTCTTATTTGTTTAAAAACTAAACAGATTTTTTACATTGTTCCTCCCTCGTCCTTAATTTGTGAACCCTTTTTGTTTTTTCACTTTTTGTATTGGGCCTAATTATTTTGACTAATGTTTTCAGATGAGAGTAATTAACTTTTTCTTTTTTGCTTTTTTATTAAAGGAATTAATTTTAACCAAACACTTCCCTGTCGTTGAATGTGTTTTATGTTTTTTGCCATATAACATACCTAGTCGTTGGGAGGGTTGTTTGATTGTTTAATGGTCACCAATATTCATGAAATGACTTTAAGTATGATGTTGTTTTTGTGTTTTCCTTTCATTTGTCATTATTATTATTATTTGCCATCTAAGTTTTGTCCTCGTTGTAGTCATTTTGTCAATGAGTTCATTGCACGCAATTCAACATTTTGTTTTTTAACATGTTCGATTGTACGAGTAAGTCCTTTCGTTGGCTCCTGTATACTCGTATTCGTTAGTTAGTTGGTTAGTTGTTTGGAATATCATTGAGCTATCGCATAATTACACCTTACTTTGTTGTACGATTCCTTTAAACATTTGTTCTGTTGTCTATTCATCCTCTTCATCGTTCATTTATACACTGATGGAAAAATGCTTGTACGAGTAATTCTCTTTGTCACTGATGATTATGATTTTAGTGACTTTGTTATTTTAATGGGTGGGAGCTTTTTCCTTGTATTCAGTTTACGGTACACTTAAAGTATTAAAGTGTTTAATTGAATAAAAATTTAGTTTTCTAGAGAAAATTTAGTTTGTTTCATTTAATATTAAAGAAACACAAACTCTTTTCATAATCCCATGACTTTGAAATTAAACCCGTTTTTCACGATGGATAAAAATTGTGTTTCGAAATCCTAACATCTCACAGTTACACATCGGTTGAAAATTGGAGCGAAAAGTACCTTCATAAAATTAATCGATAAATTTCGTAATTGTGGTATATCAGTTTTAAAATTGTTTGGATTGGTAGTGATGTCCATTGAGTACTTGATCCAAACAAGATATCAAGATTAAGTTATCTCTTAAATCTTATGGAATTTAGTTCACAATTTCTTACGAGTCAAGAGCCCCTTAATTTGGTATATTTGTTATATTTTTAAGGCCTATCTCCTCTCCCTTACTTTATGACATGATGACTACTCAAGTGTAACTTTTCTTGGAAAAAGTCGTTTTTTTAAGAGTTATGTTAACAAATCCATTTATATCCATAATTTTTATAAACTATAAATCCATTATTTTTATAAAGTCGGTTATTCTTAAGGATCAACGTGTGAACAACAAAAAGAGCGTATATCAAGTATGAAAGTAATGTATGAAGATCTGTTTTTTTTTAAGTTTTTGGCTAAAATACAATAAATTTATGTCAGCGATAGCGGGATAAACCTAAATTGCTTTAAATTATTTTAGTGACAAATAAAAGCATTTGATTCTCCTTGCGAGAGAGAGAATGTATTGAACTGCTTTATTTTTTGTTTTTTTCAAAATTGCGACTTTATTCAATTTCAAGTTTTACATTAAAAACGGGCGTCGCATAATTTAATCAAACGATTATTCCAAGTAGACTAATTTGATGTTATAAATATCAGCACGGCAACATTTTATTCATCTCACATATGATGGTGGTGTAGCGCATACTTGTATAAATACTTACATATGTATGTATGTACATGTATACCTAAACAATAAAACAATTTAATTGTTGTGTTTTTGAATTTGCAAACGATAATAACTGTTACACGTATGTTGGTTTGATTGATTTTACAATTGTTTAATTCACAAGTAATGTTGTAGTGTTGTAGGAGTTGTACGTCGCGACGCGTCGTCTGAATTTATAATAGTTGTGCAAATGTTGTTGGTAATTTCTATGATGGAAAAATGAAAAATTGAAGTGGTACTGACCGCCAACAAAAAGAGTACTTTTTTCAACATTTTGGTACTTTTTAGGAAGCATATTTTTATTCAAAAATAAAATTAAAAATCCATTTAAAAATAATTCAAAAATAAAATTAATTCAGTTTAATAAAAAAAAAACTATTATAACAACAAACTAAAAATTAATTAATTTTTACGTAAAAATATACATATGTTTCAAAATGCTTATTTGTTGTGGGTTAAGACAATAAACATAGTATGAGCATGCCTGCATTTTGTTAGTGTAATGCCATATCATTAATAGATCGTTCTCCAATATGTTTGAAATTAAAAATCTTTCTATTTTATTAGTTCGGCTTGAGGTCCCTTTTATTAAAAATATAAAAACTCTTGTTCGTTTTTAATTTTTATTATATTTTATTTATTTCCAATATTTCGACCAACTTTGTTGATCATCTTCAGGGAAGAAATATAATTTAATGTTTAATACAGTGTTGTCCGATGTTAATATCTTAAGTTTCTTTCAGTGAAAAGGTCTACATAGCACATAAAAAACAATCATATGTTTGAAATTTTTAAACTCATATGATACACAAAAAAACTCAAATAAGAAATGAGAATTACAAAATTGTACGAAACATAAGAAATTTAAAAAATGTATCAAAATAGTACCACAAACAACTTTAAGTCTTTATGTATCTATTTAGTTTTGTAGATTAGCTATTCCCAGATCAAATAAATAACATGAATAACGAATTTGTGCATTCCTTATGTTCCTGTTTTGAAGCCAATTGACAACGATTATAAAAATAATAACGCTGGATTTCTAAACAGGAAACGAAGCAAAACAAACAAAGACTACTAAATATGATGTGGGGGTACTGTGGTATTTTTTTTTTGTGAAAAAGTACTAAAAATCGTACAATAGTATTGAATTTTCCATCACTGATTATACATATGTATCTCAACATAAAAATGATTCATTTTACTTAAAAAAAAAATAACTAAAAAATAAAATTAATAAATCTAAAATTATAATAATTGTTTTAGTTTTGAAAAATATTCATTATTTATGTTTTGTGTATTTGTTTTTAAAATATTTTTCTTTTGCCCTTTTGAAGGTTGGACAACATAAACATATGACTTTGTTCACAATTGGATAGTTGTATCATACAATGTACAACATACTCGTACAACATCACTTGTGAATTTAACAAATAGTTTTTGTTACTGTGTATGTAATTCTATGACCACATTAACTATTTCTACATAATTACATACATACATATGTACATATGTGTAAAAGTAAATAGTTGTAATTTAAATATGAATATTTTTGTATGTTTTGAGTCGTTTGTTCCTTGCGGCAATAGTTGGGTCATGTTTTCTCTTTAGTTTTTTCGTTTTTATTACAATAGTTGTTGCTGCTGTTGTACAGTTTTTGTATTTATTTTGACATAATTTTGATTGAGCACACGTCAAATAGATACGCGTGTAATGCATTTGACTAAATGACTTGCTTGCTGCTTTGTCATTTACACAATTTGTAGTACATTTGGCCTGTCCTACTTATAAATATTTACATGCATAGAATGAGGCAAAAGGGGTGAAACAATACAAATTTTAGTTAAAAAACGTGCTCTACTATTATATTATATGAAATATGTAACAAATAGTAAATGACCAAGGAATTGTAATTACTTTTTTTTTGTTTTGTTTATAAGAATATTTTAGTTAATATTTGTTGGTGCAAAGAAATAAATAATAGAAGAACTTCTCAATTGAATACAAATATTGCAAAAAAAAAAAAAAAATATGCAAAGTCCGGTACTTTTATGCGTACATTTTTCAATGTATTTATCTCTTTAACCTTTATTAGATACATATGTATGTATATGAATTTCAAAATATGGATGTATTAAAAATTGAAATGAGTTCATTAAAAATTTATCATCTTGAATAAAGTTGTACGTACGAAAGAAACACTTTTGCATTTAATCATGAAAATTTGCAAAACAAAAAATGAAATATGTTGTATGAAAGTAGATAAAGACATTTCATTTATTTGTCTTAAATAAATAAAATGTCTGTTTATCTTGTATTTGCACTGGATCTTTTACTTTTTTCGTATATTTTGTAGGCAACACATTCGAACGGATGAATGGTTGTATCTATAACAATTGTACAATATTAAAAAAATAACATATGAATAAACACGGAGCAAAAAATGAAATGTTAAATAATATTATAAATTCATCATATATACTTTCATTCGTACATACAAATCAGGAAACCAAACATCATTTTATTATTACTGCTACAAGTGGAAATATTCATATATCCACACACTGAACACACAAAACGAGAGAAAAATTTAAAAATGTATGTATAAATATTCGAGTATCGAGATGTAAATAAATATTTGTAAGTAATAAAATAAAAAACAGAATGAAAATATACTATACTACATGCTTATGTACATGAACATTCATATAAAATAAATACATACACTGCGTGGCATAACTATAAATACATACAACTTTTCTCAATTTTGTACGTTAAACAAGAAGTAAAACAGTTTAAGCTACATACACAAAATCAAATAAAAGAAATATTTTAACAAAAAACTAATTATTTTTGGTATTTACCTCTGAAAAATGTATAAGGAAATTAATTAGTGTTTCATAAATATAAATACACTGAAATTAAAATAACTTTATCAATATATTACCCATACCAATATTCACAAAACATTTTGCCATTAATAATATGTTAGGCCTCCTTTTTTGAATCAATTCAAAAATACTATTGACCTATAATGGTCAGATCTCTAAGCATCTATAGCAGCTTCTTTGAGGTGGCATATGCTTTCATGATGGTTTTCATGTTCTGTAACTCTATACTATAGAGTCTATAGAATAAAACAGAAATGCCATAGATTGAAACAAACAGCTGTTTTTCTCACAAAACTTTTTTTGGCGAGTATTCGCTGTCACTTAAGAAAATTACTCGTCAGTTTACAGAAAAAGTGTGTCTGTAAAATTTTTGCGAGAAAGGTTAACGCTTGTAACTGTCAAATATACTCAGAAATAAAAACGCGGCGAGATATAATTTTAAAAATAAAATATATTCGAATAGCAATGAATAATAAGACATTACTATATTTGATTTTATTTTATATTATTTTATTTTATTTTATTTTATTTTATTGTAATTTATTTTATTTTAGATTATTTTATTTTATTTTGTTTTATTTTATTTTATTTTATTTTATTTTATTTTATTTTATTTTATTTTATTTTATTTTATTTTATTTTATTTTATTTTATTTTATTTTATTTTATTTTATTTTATTTTATTTTATTTTATTTTATTTTATTTTATTTTATTTTATTTTATTTTATTTTATTTTATTTTATTTTATTTTATTTTATTTTATTTTATTTTATTTTATTTTATTTTATTTTATTTTATTTTATTTTATTTTATTTTATTTTATTTTATTTTATTTTATTTTATTTTATTTTATTTTATTTTATTTTATTTTATTTTATTTTATTTTATTTTATTTTATTTTATTTTATTTTATTTTATTTTATTTTATTTTATTTTATTTTATTTTATTTTATTTTATTTTATTTTATTTTATTTTATTTTATTTTATTTTATTTTATTTTGTTTTATTTTATTTTATTTTATTTTATTTTATTGTAATTTATTTTATTTTAGTTTATTTTATTTTATTTTGTTTTATTTTATTTTATTTTATTTTATTTTATTTTATTTTATTTTATTTTATTTTATTTTATTTTATTTTATTTTATTTTGTTTTATTTTATTTTATTTTATTTTATTTTATTTTATTTTATTTTATTTTATTTTATTTTATATTATTTTATTTTATTTTGTTTTATTTTATTTTCTTTTATTTTATTTTATTTTATTTTATTTTATTTTATTTTATTTTATTTTATTTTATTTTATTTTATTTTGTTTTGTTTTATTTTATTTTATTTTATTTTATTTTATTTTATTTTATTTTATTTTATTTTATACATTATATATTATCTACCACTTTATAAAAAATGGCAGAAATTTATCATAGTAATTCTGTATAGTCAGTAGAATTCATTTTGGACACGCCAAATCAAGCATAATGTCTTCGAAAAAATCTCCCTAGACTATTAAAGAACCGCCTGCGAAATTTGTTTTTTTAAAATATCGTGGTTTCTTCCGCAGGTCTCCCAATAGCTGTTGAAATCATCAGGACCATCAAGATTAAATACTTTTTCATTGAAAAAATCACCTGTCGAAATCGTATGTTTAAACATTGCAATTATTAAAAAAATTATCGGTTTATCTGTTTCCAGTTACGAGTAGTTTTTTTTTTTCTTTTAGCGAATTTCGAATTTAATACTGTGTTCAGATATGCAACTTAATTGAGTCAATATTCGGTTAATTGACAATATTATTTTAAGTGTTCAGACATACGCAATTTTCAGCTTACTTAATAATCATTTGACAGTTGAAAAACAATACAAAAAATACTCTAAATGGTTGTTGTGTTCTATGTAAACAAACTTACCTTCACATTGATTTTTCAATGATTTTTTTTGTTTTCTTTTGTTGACATTTGCCTTTTATACAATTTTGTTCACTAAACACAGTTGTGAACAGTGTTTCATTCGAAATCTTACTCAATATTATAACAATTTCGTACTTATTGGGCAATAATTAATTGAGATTTTATATGGAATATTCAGCCCAATAATGGCGTTTATTGCGATTATCGCAATAAAGTTGCATATCTGAACACAGTATAACATTCATTAATAACCTGACCATTGTGTATCGCGTTGCTGCTACATTTTATAATTCTGCGATTGTCCTGTTCAGAAATTTTTTATATATACTAAAATTTAACCTTTTCAAAATCACGATGGTTTTAAACACGCGGCATTTTCTAGCAAATTGTTGAAAATTGCATAATAATAATAAATAGGAGTTATACTTTTGTTTTTCTCGTATTCTTCTTGGTTTATCATAAAATATAATTATAGTTATGACACACTAACAATATATTAATGCACAAGTTTTGCTTCAATTAAAAAAGCATACGTTTAAAAACAAACTATTGGTAACTTTACAACAAATGGCAAACATAAAGTGCAATTATAGTAATGCAACACAGTGTATGTACACATACAATCATTTATACGAGTATGTATGAGTATCTGTGGAAAATATTTATGCAAATATTGTTGATATTCCTTCTTATATATTTATGAATAAATCAAGGTAGTTATTGGATGAAAGAAAAATTAATTTCTTTAATACTTCAGAATTGGTAATTCAGATCCATGTTCAGTCACAATGACAAAGTTTAAACTAGGAATTTTTTCATTCTGACACAATGAACACCGTTTAACGGTAACATCATTAAGATACCTGGACCATAAACACTGTAGTCGCCCACCATAACAATTGTAAACAGAAGACTGAGTAAGGAAATTTTTATTTTAAAAATTGGAGTTTAACCATCATTAATGTTTGAATTATGCAATGAACCAAACAAATTTCACAACAAATGAGTGGTAAATGAAGCCAAATCACATTTACAAATTTTGTGCAGATCGGTCCATAATTAGTCGTAGCTCCCATAAAAGTCCCACTTCCGAAAATCACTTTAAAGAGCGTAACTCACTCAAAAAGTTTGGTATCCCAATAATATTTAACACAAATTTATATTATATGTAAACAAACAATACCGTACAATTTTATTGTGATCGGTGCATAATTAGTCGTAGCTCCCATATAAGGCCCACTTCCGAAAACCACTTTAAAGAGCATAACTCTCTAAAAAATGTTGGTATCCTAATAATATTTAATGCAAATATATTTCATATGAGAACAAATAATACGGTACAATTTTATTGTGATCGGTCCATAATTAGTCGTAGCTCCCATAGTCTTATATGGGAAATATGGTCAATCAGATCTGCACATATTTGTAAGTGTGCTTGTTTGCGGCGAAACTAGTTTGGATATGTGTATAAATTAAACATTTATAACCGATAAAGCTCTATTTCGGTAAGACATTTGTATGGGAGCTAGCAGAAATAAGGGGCCGATTTTAATGCAAATCGTTCTGTGTGCAAATCAAATTTACCTACTAAGTTTTATCGAAATACATATATTAAAAATTGCGACCTGTACTTTGCGTACAAGGTTTACTAGGACAACAAGCCAGACGGACGGACATCGTTAAATCGAGTCAGAAAGTGAAAGTAAAAGTGGTATATTTTAAGGTAGGGTTTGGACTAATACTTTTGGGCGTTATAAACATCAGCACATCGGAGGGTATAAAAACTGAACTGGATAGGTCCACTTAACTTTATTTTCGGTAGATTGGATGATATTTATAATATAATTCGTATCAGTTTCATTTAAGTAATAACGTTGCAAAGATTTTTTAGTCAAGTAAAAATACTTTTTTATAGTTTACGAAATTATTAGTTAACCCATCTAGTTTCTGTTTAAAACTTTGTACAATTTTAAAAATATATGGATTACTGTATGAGTTGGTGGGTGTACTCGTGTTTGTTTGTATGCGTGTTCATAAAATATAATGATAAAGTACGTTCAACAGGAACGTACATACATAAATAAATGTGCAGAGAACGGGAAAGGGAAGGAGAATATGTATTTATAGAGATACTACTTTTAACAATGTGATACGGATATACACAAATATGTTTTAATACATACACACACTCACTCATGCGTACATACATACATGTATGTAAATACATTTATACATATGTACATAGTTATCTATAGAAAATATTAAAACATATTGTTGATTTATTATTAAATATTTGCCATACAATAATGGTTAAAAGTAGAAAAACACACACATACACTTCCTCGCACTCAAACACACACACACACACATACTTATAAATTGCATAAATATGTTATTATTGTTGCAATTGTTGCTGTTGCTGTTATTATTGTTAATATTAATATTAACGTGTTTATGCATACGAAATGAACTAAAGAATTATTCTTTATAAAAATTGTTCGTTTCATTTTGTTTGATTTTGTAATTAAATCCAAACCATATTGTCACTCAACTACAATTTCATGTTTCATTCAAGTGTTTTATTATTTTACTGTGTTTGTTTGGACATTTGTTGGGGTTTTTTATTGTTAGTTTTGGGGCTTTTGATTTAATTTCATTCATAATTCGTGCAACCACTTAAGATTTGATTTCATTAGATTTCTATTTCCACTTACCTTGTTGGTAATTTAATACAAACAATTGAAACACATAATTAATATGTAATAAGAATATTAGGTTGGCTTTAGGAAATAGGGCCTCATAGAAATAATGAAGAATCAAAATACATTAACTGTGACCCAGTAGACACAATAAGCTAAATTTCTATATTTCTGTTTCTGAAGAACTGGGGCCAAATTACCGCATTCGTGATAGAATGTGCTTTTGAGACGCTCTTTCACTGCCAGATTTGACGATTTATTTGAAACAAAAAATCGTCAAAATGACGATTTGACGATTTTTTCATTGAAAGTGACGATTTTCTGAATTATTAAAAATGTATATCATTTGCTAGTTTTATTAATGTTTTTGTTACCAAATTCTCTCTTTTTTTGAGACAACAACTATTTCAAAAATAAAACTAAGTGATAGTAGTGTTTTCTTAATTATTGTTGTTAAGTTCAAGTAAAATAATCCCAAATAATATTGAGACAGGATAGTCGAAATTACTTATTTATCTGTAAACATAAAAATCAATTTTAAATACTGAATTCCACGAACTAATATTTTAAGAGGAAACAATTTCTGAATTTCCACGGGGAAATTCTTCTACAAAAACTTCTCCTATTTTAACAAAATGTCGAAAGCATATTCAGCCGAATAAATTTAAATAACAAAAATACGGAATTCTTTGAAAATATATAAGTACCTGTACTCGTATATGATGGATGAATTGAATTCTATACTCAAAATGATATTTAAAACTTAATAAAATAAATTGTCTTGACATTCTAATTTAACCTGAATTAATCAGATATGCTAAATTCAGATATTTATTTATAAAATACTGTAGTCTTGTTTCCCACTCGTCAGTTTTAGCTCACTACTTTTTGTTTAATTCTCTTTTGAACTTGACATTTCATTTACATACGTCAAATGAATTTTCGTACTTTTTAATGTAAATCAACATGCATGAAAAAATAAAAGGAAATAAGAAAATTGACATTACCGTCAAGTTTGTTCTTATTTCCCTTCTCATCCAAAAATACTTGCCTTGACGCGTCAGAATTATAGAAGTGAAAACGGACTAAGATATTATAAAAATATTACACAAGTTGTGTTTAACATACAATTTTTTGTGATTTGTTATATAAAAAGTTAAAATTTACGTATTTTGATATGTATTGTACAAGAGACTATATAAAATTGAATTTTTATGTTTTCGTTTAAATAAAAATTTCAAAATACTATTAGAAATAGTGACTTTTTATTTTTCCGATTTTTTTGACGATTTTTAAAATTCGAAATGACGATTTTGACGATTTTTTCCGAAATTCATCTGGCAGCCCTGCTCATAAGCCACCATAGGCCGGGTCACATATAATACAAAAATTATTTTATTTGGATTTTTTTCAAAATTTAATTTTAAATATTTTTTTAAGTATTGCTATTTTAATGAAGAACTGGAAACAAGAATTAAAAAGCGTAACCGATTTTGGTAAAATTTTTAGGAATTTGATACCTTGCGTATAAGATAGTATTAGATAGGGCCTTAAAATGTACAAAGCCTTTTCTGATTTATTACAGGGGTAGTTGATTGGCTTTCCAACACTTTTGTACAACATATTTTTAATGCGAAGTGATAATTTATTCTAATTTAGCTAAACGTCGTAAAATAAAACCTATTCACCAAATAATTTGATAAACATTTATTGATAACAGAAGCCACTACAACTAAAACATTTTGCAAAGGCACACAATCGCCCACTCAATAATAACGAAATCAACAGCAACAATCATATCCAGATACATATAAATACATACATACGAGTAAACACATACGGAAATAAATAAGTACATATTAAAGTATTTAACTATAATTTTATCAAATTTTCTCGTATCAGATATTTTGATTTTCAAGTATATTTATGTACGACCACATATTTCTTATATATGGAAAATTGGTTAATCATACAATCTAAGTGCGTATATTATATGTAAATAGTTTTCATATTTAGTCGATAGTGAAAATGTGTATAAGTTCTATGTTAAATGCAAATTGGTCTACCGGGACAATTCAAGTTTTTGTTAAACGTTTGCAATGTCATGATAACAAGCATGATTGATGACATACAGTGACAGGCAAAAGTGCAACCACATACGTGTATACATAATTATATTTCTTTTGAAAAATTAAAAAAAACACACATTTTTCATATATTTATTTACATATTAATATGTAGTTTCATAAACCAATTAAATGAATTTAATATGTTTTGAATTGCTTTCTATGTAATTGAATTTAAATAAAATATATACATACGAGTATACCTATAATACTGGGCACAATTTTGAAATCTAGTTCATATATGTGAAAAAATTTATCTTTAAAAAGTAAATCTCAGAGATTGTTCTTTCGATTTATAACAGCGACTAAGAACTAATTGATGTTGAGAATATACTTTTTTAATTTAAACGTCTTTAACTCATAATATTTAGACCTATTTCAATCTGGAATCACAGCGTATCGATGTTTCAGCAAACAACAACAAATAATACTCGTATAATATTGATGTCTGCAAAATTGAAGCTTAATTAAATTGATAGTGACTCTTTAAAGGAAAACATTCATCAAATATTTTTACGTTACCATAAAGATAAAATTGAGTCAAAAAAAAATTAGATATTAAGATATTTATAAATTTATTTTTAATTTTTTCTTAAGTTTTAACGTGTCGACAATTTCTCTGTCAACATTTTTCAGATCAATTCCGAACCAGGTAATTAAACGTTAATTTCAGTTTACGAAAAGTAATTATAAAGCAAAATATGAACTCTCACCTTATTAATACACCTTGCTTAATATTTTAAGCTTTTTAAAGGAAATATATAAAAGTTACCTCTCTATATCAAGAAGATCTTCTGCAAACAAGATGGCTAATTTTGATACTCTATAGTTCAGAATGTATTTCAACAGGTTGATTAATGGTTTAATATTTTTCTTTATAGGAAAGTCCATCATTGAACCCCTCTCTTCCATTTTTAATAATTGTTTCTAATTAATAGCATTGTGTTATTTTCTCTCTTCTCGCTCAGGAGAACCTGAGGCATCATGAGGCATTACGCGTAAAATTGAATTGATTTTGCCATGCGATTGCGATTGTTCTTGTGTCATCAAAATAAGGAAGGGCTCTTTACTACATTTTTCCCGCTAAGTATATTTAAACAAATGGGTCGATTATGTATAACAACCAAACTGGAGTTGGGTTGCCAATAGGCAACGCAACTGACATGCAAGTTGTTATTATGTAAGGCAACTTTTGTGTTTAATCTGTTTTTCGAATTATCGAGTAGAAAACAAATATTTATATGTTAAAAATACAAGTAGTTTAACAACAAAATGACTAACATTTAAAATTTGCGACTTAAAATAAAAATCACAGCAATCACAAATTCTCAGTTGCCATGTTCGGTAACTGAAGTTAACAGCTTGCCATCTGTAATATGTTTTTGGCATCCGTAATCGACCCAAAACTAATTAACGTTCAAAGAAAAGGGACATATTAGAATTTTTATACACAAATATTAAAAATGGTACCGTGAAGATCTAAAAAGTACATTTTTTATATAGTTGGTACAAAATCCAAAAAGCTATTTCCATCCCTGTTCTACACTATTCTATGTTTTGGTTTAAAATTGCATGATTGATATTTATTAAATAAAAAAAACTGCGTATTATTTTTTACTAAAGGAAAGTCAATTTAAATTCCAACAAAGACAGACACACTCACACACAATAATATAATCTGCTCAAGATTTTTCTATTTGTATTTGTGGCTGATATAATTGTTCGTTTAAATATATAAATTTTATTATTATTCTTTATTTTTAAAAGAAGTAATTATGTATGTATGTATTAATGTACGTGTGTACCTATATACATATATATATATTATACCTGCTCTTACCAATTAGATTTGCTTTTGTTCCATAGCTACAACTATGTGCTGCAATATCTAATTCCATTCGGATAACTAGATCCTTTGTAAATGGATACATTTTTTTCGGATTTCTTAATAAAATTTTTTAACAGGGTATTAAATATTATTGTTGAGTGAAAAATAAACAAGTTATTAACATTTTTCAAATTCATATATTCAACAAAATTTAATGTTTTTGCCCATTTTTTTTTAATGTCATACAAATATCTTAATAAAAAGTTTCAAGGTTCAGGTCCTTTTTTATAAAACTTTATATTTTATTTTCGATATTTCGCTACTTCATTGTGTAGCATCTTCAGGAAAAATTTTTTATTTGATAAATTTAAAATTATTTGTCATATGAAAATGTGTATACAAATTTTTAATATTACGAAATATATATACTTGATTACAATTTTTTTTTTATTTCCATCTCAAGGTATTTCATATACATATGTATGTATGTACTCCATTTGACACATCCCATTTTCGTATTTTATTTTTCGTTTTACTAAAGAATTTACCTAATGTTTTATAAGTCCTGTAAGAAATTTTATATTCGATTTATATTTATTGCTAAGTCAACAGGAATACTTGGAAATCGAAATTCATTTGATGTAGTATCACCATTTCCAAGTATTCCTGTTGACTTAGCAATAAATATAATAGAGGATAAATTGGATATTACGATATATATACGATATTACGATATACATATAGATATACTAAAATTGAGAAATGCCTATTTTTGTATACACTAAAATTTTGTATAGAGGACAATAGATACTTTTAATACAATGAGAAGATATATACTTACATGTAATTAGTATACATATATGAGTATGTATATTGAATATATATAATTAGTAATGTTTATTTACTTGTTATAAATTATTTTAATATTTTGTTATGTTAAAAATTTTCATATACTTTTTCATATGACAAATAATTTAAAATTTATAAAATCAAAAATATCGGAAATAAAATATAAAAATTTTATTAAGAAAGACTAAACGTAAACAATTACTAAGATATTAATAAAAAAGGTCCAATAAACTATAACAAGAAATGCCATACAAATGTAAAGTTTCTCTATTAAAGTCTTTATTTTCTCAATTTCAATATGTATTTTCTCAATATCAATTTATCCTACTTTATGTTAGATACTACTTTTATTTTAGATACTAAACCTAAATATGAACAAACGGTTGTCAGTTCTTACAATATTGCCAGAAAAATGTTCAGAAAATGTTTAACAAACGTCTGAATTTACAGTCTTTGTCTTCCAACGTTGTCCAAAAAAGACATTTTCATTACATTAAAAAAAAATATGTCAGATCAGCGTCAACAGCCTATTTTGGCATCGAGTGACAATTTCCCGCAATTGTTACGGTCCACTAGTCATGTAAACGCACCTAGTTCTAGACAAGTTTCTTACGCTAACGTGGTTAAATCTAATATGCCAGGTTTGGAGCAGACACCTAAATCACAATATTACGAGCCTAATATTAACACTCTAGAGACTACATTGCAGACACTTGTCCAAACCATGAACACTTTTACGACCACTATGACATCCATGATGCAGGAAATGCTGAAAATGCAATCCACTATCTTACAAGCCATTTTAAAGAAATGATTTGTTTAAAAATTTGTTTTTGGAATGCGAACGGCCTCCGCCAACATAAAAACGAACTGGAGCACTTCCTGAATTTTATTTTGACCCCTTTGAATTTTTTCAATGTTGGATGCTGAGGCAGTACCCCATAATTGAATTCCATAACACCAGATTGGCTTTAGAATTACATTGTACAACAAAAGTTTGCAATCCAACTTTAATCTAGAATTTCTGCCGATTAGCCAATTAATTTGCACTGCTTTTAATCTCATCTGGGTAAGCTTTGCGTCGATATGAGACTTCCAAGTTAAACGACGATCGAGGTGGATTCCGAGGTATTTGACTTCATTGTGTTGCGGGATAATTTGATTATTTATTCTGATGAACGAGCATGTATCTTTTCGCAATGTGAAAGTTATATGAATACATTTCTGTTCGTTAACCCTGATTTTCCAAAGCTCAAGCCAATTCTCTAGTTTATAAACATATTTCTGCAAGTTCTGTAATGCTATTTGATGGTCCTTATGAACGCTAATAAAGGCTGTATCGTCTGCAAAAGTTGAAGTATGTATTATGGGGTCTAACGGCATATCGGATGCATAAATCAAATATAAAGTTGGACCCAGTATGCTACCCTGGGGTACTCCTGCTTCAATTGGCTGAGCGGGGCTTAAAAAATCGCCTTCTTTAATTGTAAATTTGCGACCATATAAATAACTTTTCATAAGTTTGTGGGTGTTAGCAGGCAGAGATAATTTAATTTTATGCATTAAACCTTCATGCCAGACTTTGTCGAACGCTTGCGACACATCAATGAAAAGGGCGGAGCAGTATTTTTTCTCTTCAAACGACTGTCTTATCACATTTACCAATCTGTGTGTTTGTTCGATGGTACTGTGTTTAGCTCTGAACCCGAATTGGTGATTTGGGATACATTGAGTGTCGTTCAGAATTGGAATCAACTTAGCCAATAACAATTTTTCAAACAGTTTTGAAATTGTCGGCAGTAGACTAATTGGCCTATATGACTCTACTTTAGTGGGGTCCTTCCCTGGCTTAGGAATTATTTTGTATAAATACCTAACGGAATATGCTGAAATTTTTTTCCAATGACTCAACTGAGTTGAATACTTTATGAGTATGTGAGTATTTTTCTTAAAATGTAAATCTAAATACCGCGGATTATAAATTAAACATATTGGGAATGGTATGAGCTCGAAGTCGGCGTAGTACTCATACGTATATCCACCCGCATTTATAAGTCAACGTTGTTGTGAGTTTGAGTAACTCAGAGTAGTTAAATTTCAATGATGTAAAACCACTTATACTTAAAATGTTATGAGTAGTTGTGAATCGTAAAAAAACGATTCATTGCCGATCTCTGATCAGTACATTGCTAGCACATTGCCAGACCTCCTGACAATATTGTATAATCTGACAACCGTCTGTACATAGCTTAAAGAACAAAACAAAATCCAAAGTAAATCTATTTTTTAACAGCAGTTCTAATGTACATATGGATATGTGACTATTTTCATTTTTCGCCTGTGTGTATGTATTTGTTCTCATGCATGTTTTGTATTAATCCGATTGCGATTGTTGTTCATTTGCACGTAAGGATAATGAACGCCTCAATAAACTTTAAGTACTCGTACTTAATACGTTGTGATGTTCTGTTATTGTGTGTTTGTCATGGGGATTTTTATTGTACGTTCGCACTCTTAAGTCGTATTAACCAGACATGCATGCATGAACTCATGCCTTCATGTATATTCATACATTCTTACTGATTCAATTTTTCTTTCATAAACAGATTTTTTTAAACTGACGCATTTGCGTCAACTGATTTTATTTGATTTATGTTGAAACTTTTATAATAACCACTTTTACCCTAGAAAGAAACTGACCTGGAACTACACCATTTCAAGTTGATATTGCAAAATAGCAAATTGAAATTCAAATTCAATTCAGGTTAATATTGAGGAAAAACAAATTTGAAACTGAAAAACTACATTGAAATTGAGAATAACATTGAGAAAATACAAATTAACATTGCGGAATAATAAATTTCTATTTGATTTGTAATTCATACTCGTATTATGTATTTAATTAAACAAACTTATTTTAAAAATAGCATACAATTGTTTAATTGTTTAATTTCTTAATTATAATTTGTATTTCATCAACATGAATTTGGATTTCTTAATTTTTATCTGTTTTTCTGAATATTAATTTGCTTTTATAAATTTCAAAAAGTATTTTCTCAATTTCAATTAAAAACAAGTAACAAAAATATAAAATTGTTTAAATTTTTAAATTATCACACTAAAAAACTAAAAAGTTTCGGATTTAATCACTAATTTTATAAAGTCAGATAAATATTTAGCTGGAATAGGAACTATCACAAAATGAAACAAGGCATTTCGTAATTTTTTATTGAGAAAATTTTTAAATTGAAATCGTATTACTATAATTAAAACGTTTTCTTTAAAAATGTAAACAAATATCAATATCTGTTTTTATGTATGTAGGTAACATAGTTTTTTCAGCAATTGTAAATGTGGGGAAATTCTTGTAGGAATCAAATGATTTAGTTTGTTTTTAACAGGAACATTGTTACACCAAAATTATTGGTAAAACTATTTTTGTTGCAAAATTTTGTTAACAAAATCTTTACTTATCTTTGAGCCTAACTTATCTACTTTCGATACTATTCATGATTCAACAGCACATGATAAAAATCAAATAAGAAATAAATTGTATAATGAAGCATTAAATCAAACTTGAAACACGTATTATTATTTATTACATTTGCATGGTCATTTAATCGTATAAACAAATACGAGTATAATAAATACATACTACTAATGTTCTCATTGGATCATAAATAACATATTTTTGTTGTATCTGTTCTTGTTGTTGTAGTTATTTTTTTTTATCAATGTTTTGCCAATAATAATTAATATTGAGTATTAAAGCAATATGAATGCATTTCCATCATGAAAATATTTATTTATATATGTATAAATTTTCAGTTCACCAGACAATAAATTAAATATTGGAAATCCATAAATAAGTCAGATAGAATTATATTCAATTCTTTATTTTGTGAGAATGCTAAAGTATTGTAAATACCAGTGTACACAGAAATATTTATAGATGTGTATATTTTATGTAAATAGTAGTAAAAATAATTCACTCGCACTAAAACAGTGGAATTGATAAATTTGTAAACAAATTATAAATTGGAAAACATTTTCAAATTTCAATGTGAAATTTACACAAATTGAAATTATTCTATTTTCGAATCAAATTACCCAATAGTCCCCAAATATTTTTGTTTACAATTTTTAGAATTGATCGCCGATATGCCAATTTTGTTTTCATTTCATTAGTCTTACAAATATGTATGTATATTTCTTTTAAAATATACAATATCGCATGCTTGACTAACGATTCTAACTGAAATGATTAATAAAATTTTGAACATGAAAAACTTAAACGAGAAAATTTTTCCCATAATTTTTAAAAGCATACATATACACCTACTTTTGTTTTTACACAGTAATTAGTTTCAGGAAAACCCGTGTAAAAATAGACATTGATCGTATGCGAAATAGGTGATTGGTTCCTTTTCTCTAAAACCTATTGAAATTAGTGAAAAACAAGGATTTTTAAGAACATCTATTCAGGTTCATAATATTAAACCACATACATATACACCGAAATGATTAAAATTGGTCTAGCAGAACCAAAGCAAATTAAGTTTAATGTAAAGTAAAATCACAAAACGGTATTTTGTTTGAATCGGTTCATGTCCCGCATACAAAATTTAATACCGAAAATTACTTAAATACGCATAAATCTGTTATCAGGTTATTATTTATATAAAAACCAGCATACCGAATTTTATGACGATCGGCACATAACACGGTGCGACAGTCCAAAAAACCTGGGACCTTGTAGGGCTTGTCGAGTAAAAAAAGATTCCAATAGTTCCAAATTTCTCAAGTTTTCTTACATAAATTATACATCATTCGAAAGATCTCAGTTTCTTCTTTCCAAATCTAGTAAGGAATTGGAAATCGGGTCAATATCAACAAAATTACAGGCTTTTAAGTGCGCAAAGGTACAAAAACCGGTTTTTTAATCGTAAAACCGGATTTTGGTGGTGTCCGGCATATTTCACTATTGTAATCTTCTTTTATTCGACAAGCACTACAAGAAAAATAATATCGGGTCCCAAGTTTTTCTATTTCATTCGATTTTGTATCGATATGTTTTTTATTTAAACATTTTACATTCGTAAACATCAACAATTTGTTAAACGTCAACACCCGCGGTTTTAATTAGTTGACCTTTTCCCGAGTGCACTGTATATGGTTATGACTATGGCATTATGTTAAGTCAGCAATAGACGCTTACAGTGCTGCCCATAAAGTTGGTTTGAACAGCTGTTTTTTATGGGTATGGTTAAGTCAAGACTAATTGAACTTTAAATATAGTAAAATTAGACCTTTGACCTTCACGATTTATAAGTTGACGTTATCCGTTTTTAGTAAAACTTTCGTGGAATATTTAACATTATCTGGACTGCAATATATTCTGAATAGGTTTTATTTAAAATTTATAACTGCTTCTTCGCAAATTACGGCTTAAAGTCAGTTTTTTCCCACGAAATCCGTATTACCCGTTCCTATGCAAAGGAGACAATTAAAACAAATAAGAGTGTTGTATTCAGCTATACTAGATCTCTTTTTATACGCTTCATCTTAGCGAATTTTTCATGCTTTAGAACTTAATATTCGAGTTTTTTCAAAAATATTACAAAAAAAAATAAATGAACTTGTGGTTTTTTGTCCACATCTCAACCATTTATGCAGCGTTTATGCTAATTTGCAATAATTTCTCAAACACCTATCTGTTAGTCAGATTATTGAATATTAGAACTATATGTACGTACATATACATTTGCAGCATTATTTCCCTATGCTAGATCTAGAACTGGTTGTAGGGCTATTAAAGTTTTTCTTTGGCTTATACAACACATTGCAGATAACTAAACTTTTACTGTTTTAAAAAATTAAAAAATTTATAAATCCTTTTGCTTTTGATTAAAGTGCTTTGCGTTGGTATTTAGAATAAGCAGTAGCATCTCAAATTACTTGCATTAAAAGTGTTAAATCGTTTGACATTTAAGGATTTGTCATTTATCCATTTGTCTTTGTTGGTTGGTTGATTGTTTGGATGGCTGGCTTGTTGTCCGTCTGTCTGGTTGGTCAACTAGTAGAGTGTCAAAATTCAAATGAATCTTGTGTCATCAACATGTAACCGGGTGTTAAATCCCTTTTGACATTTTTGAGCTTGACCAACACGCGACTTACAAAAGTGTTATAATTTGGTGATTAATAAATTCGTAGTCAAGTGCTTTTTCTGTATGTGGGTGTGGGTGTGGGTTGGAGTGTGTGTGTGTGTATATGTCTTAGTATATAATGGTGTTTGTATGCATTTTGTGTTAATGAATATTTATCACTTTGCTAAATTTCTGACATCGCAGTTGAGAACAGCAATCAAAACACCCACATTTACATATTTGCATCCCAACAGTTGGCTGGTGATACTTACTTTGTAAAGTGTCATAATTCGTAATCCTTTTCAGAGAATAGAGGTTTAATATTTCACACCTTTTATTCGTTAAACAAATACACACACACACACACTCATACATTTGCCATGCATATCTAAGTATGTGTAATAATGCATGAATGTGTTTGTGCACCTGTAAAATTAATGTTGGATTTTGTTTCAAAAAAAAAAAAACGAAATGATATTTTCACTCATTGTATTAAATATTACAGCAAATAATCCTACACACGTCCATTGAGGATCAAAGGATTATTATACGTATTTTTGTTTCGTATGTCTGTCTGTATGTTTGTTTTCCATATTCGTTGACGTTTTCCCCTTCCATCTATGATGCAGAGTAGACCCCATTTAACCTCGTTTATTTGCAATTAACTTGTTTCTTTATGAGACACTGGAACAATTAACATGTCGCACAAGTCTGCGGCTCCGTTTTTTGTTCGTAGGCGATGAAAGTGCACAGTCACAGTCACATGCAACAAAAACAAAATAAAAAATAAAAAAGAACAAAATGCATCCAGACTCACAAGAGATGACACATGAGTCTCATAACGTTTGACTTCAAAAGGAGACATTCGGCGTGAATGCAAAATAAAATATGAGTTGTGGCACAAATAGCTTGACGCCGAAACACTTTGCACTCTTCTATGCATATGATGCCACAAATGTAAAGAGATGATGTTCAAATAAATTAATTTACATGCTATTGAGATTCACATTATTACTGTTAGGTGTATTACACATTTCTTTTTACCATTGACAGTGATTCCTCCATATTTATAAATGGATAAAATTATGGGCTTATTTTAGTTTCTGCGGACTAAGTGGCTTTGAATGCGAAGATTATGAATTTTCTCAGGAATTTGGTGGACTGTTATTTAGTGTTGTCTAAATAAACACCTTTATCTCGATAGTTTTATATTATCCACAATTGTATGGATATTACAAATTATAGGTGTAATAAATAAAGGGAGATTGCTAAAAAGAATTCAATGATAGAGTTTTATTTTATTCATTGTAGGGATGTCATCCTTTGCTTTTGTTAGGAAACTTATTTTTATATTTTCTTTCAGTGTATCTTTTTTCGAAATAATTCATAATATAATTAAGTAATAATTAATAATATTTAGTTTTATGTCTAAAAGATACAATTTTAGACATTGTTAATAGGAAATTATTTGTAATCTTGTTTTAAAAACTTGATGCTATATGTTGCAAATGTGAACGACGTTACTTGCAGTGACATTAGTTTGCTGCTTTTTTTTTTAGCAAATTCTCTTATCACTTGCAATTATTATTGAGGTCACTTAGTCGCTGGAAAACCAGTAAACGCCCAAGTCCAATAATGCAAATTCTGCAATAAAGAATTCTCTGCCAAAACTGAATGGTGCGGATGCGATGGTGATTGTCATACAGTCGGAGAATTAAATATATAAATAAATTCTAAACGGATAGTCCAATTTTAATTGTTCAGTTTGGACATGGAATGCTTAGACTTCAACTGTAACGTCATTTTATAAACTTTATGTTTCGATCATCAAATTCCGAACACTGTCGGTCATTTCATCCTATCTCACTTTACGAATTCCAAAGTAGCTGCAAAGAGAAATGTCCTTTTGTGGGTTATACTGCAAGCAGATGCTCTGGGTTATAAAACTGGAAGCTCCATTGCTGATGGCCTGACTAGGAGTGGTAACCATAAGGGATACTTAATTGCACTGATGGCAAGCACATTCCATTCCATGAGACAATTCATTGTAAGATTAATATTATGTGGATCAACTCCAAGTCCATCAGTCCATGTGTGCATGGAGTTTAATTCATTATTCTTATGAATATTTTAAACATTTTTATAAAAGCGCTGCTGATGCTAACTAAAGTCTACGCAGAAAATGTTGACGTTCAGATGTTTTTACCAACACCTAATAATTGCTCATATTGCATATATTTACATTTTAATTGTGTTGAAAATTAAATTGATTTTAAATGCATTTTCTAATTTAAAATTTCACAAGGAGCATTAACTTTGTTAAAGGCGAAATTATAATTGTGTATATACATATGAATGTATGTATTTTCCTCTCGTTGAACTAGTTCAAGGAATTTGATTCCAGCTGTATTAGAAAGTTTTAGTTTAACCATACAACAACATTTAATGAGTTACTGACAGCGCGGTACAACAACACCAACCAAAACATTAACAAATCGATAAAAATCTGTCGACATCAATGATTTCGAGTCCATTAACGGCATGTGTTAATTGTTGGTTTCTGGGCACACGCTTGTCTGAAGACACATTAGCCAGGGCGCGTTAACAAGATCCATTAGTGAAATTTGATTTGTTTTTATATTTTTTGACAGAAATGTCAATTTTAAGAATTTTTATGATTTTTGTTAAAATTTCTTATACATATTGATACAAACAAACAATAATCATAAAGTAAACGAAAGCGAAATAAAAACAAGAAAAGATTTCACGATCAATTATCAAGTTCAATATCAAAATATTTTTAGTCGATATGATGATTGTATTGGAGATCCCCTGTTCCCTTTTTGCTGAATGGCTGGATGGCTGCAACAATAGTGTGTCTGTGAGCGTCTTTGGAATCCGGTGTAGTTAATAATGTTGTTTGATAAGTTGATGCAACATTTTTATTTGATGGCGGCAAAACGTTTGAATTAAAAAAAAAAACAGCCGACATTTTTGTTGTTATATTTAGTAAAATGTTTCTCGTTGTTGTTATAATAAATGATGACAATTGTTTTACTTTTACACGAACTTACACACACACACACACACGCACATAGACATACTTGAGTTATTTCCTTGCGTGCATTTTGGCGCTATGAGCGGTATTTTGAAGTGTTGCCTTCGTTGTATCAATAAATTATGTACTTGAGTTGCAAGTTGCTGCAACAGCAACAACTACTGATACATACGAGCACATACATATTACATATAAATTGTATGTTTATGTTAAGATGTTGTTGCACACATTCACACACTTAGGAAATATATATACGTACGTACATATGTCTGAACATTTAATTTCATTCTTTATTCTTTTTTTGTTTTTATTAATTTCTGAAGCACTTAAAGTAAGTGGCTACATTTATGATGAGACAAGCATTAAATTCCACAATTCGTAGTCAAAATTTTAAAATGTAAATGAATCATTATTTCAAGTTGTTTCAACCACAAAATTTCTAATTCTCATAGTGCGAGTAGATATGTAGATTGTAGATAGTTTCTATTTTACGCGATAAAATGTTTTCGAATATATTATCTGGGCTGTTTTACGATTTTAAAACTCACATCAAAAGGAAATGTTTGGCCAGATCTTATAATTTTGTTCAGTTTTTATTGCCAGTGTAGAAATGTATTAAAATTTCCTTTATGAAAATTAATTTTGAAACGTACATATTATATATGTATGTATTTATAAGTAAAGGATTCAATCATATACATATGTAAGTATGTATAAGGAGTCACTATTACATAGTAAATGAGAGAATTGTATTTTCCTTTTTATCCCCAATTTTATTTGGAATCTAAGATATTTCAAGGACTTGTGATTTAAGGTTCTGTTTCAATTCCTTTAGACATTTGAAGTTTCAAATATTATATTAACAAAAAAAACGATTATCTATCCAATGCATGGTTGTAAGGCAAAAGAACTTAATGACAATTTTTAAATTCGATTTTTGCACAACATGGTATGTTGTAGCAGTGATGAAAAAATTAAAACTTCAAATGGTACTGACCGTCAACAAAAAGAGTACTTTTTCCAACATTGTGGTACTTTTAAAAATTCATTTAAAAATAATTCAAAAATAAAATTAATTCAGTTTAATAAAACAAAACTATTATTACAACAAACTAAAAATTAATTAATTTTTATGTAAAAATATATGTTTAAAAAATTTTTATTTGTTGTGGGTTAAGATAATAAACATATGAGCATTTTGTTAGTGTTAATACCATATCATTAAGAGATCTTTCACCAATATGTTTGACGTTTGCAAACTCGTATGATACACAAAAAATCTCAAACAAGAAATGCGAATTGCAAAAATGTACGAAAAATTTAATAAAAATATCTTGGAATTGGTTGCTTGAACAACATTAACAACTTTTGCAAATAAACACACACTAACAACAACATGAATAACGTATTTGTGCCAACGTATATGTTGTGAATGATTATAAAAATAGTAACGCTGGATTTCTAAACAGGGAGCAAACCAAAACAAACTAAGAGTACTAAATATGATGTGGGGGTACTGTGGTATTTTTTTGTGAACAAGTACTGAAAATAGTACAATAGTATTGAATTTTCCATCACTGTTATGTAGTATGTTTCAACATAGTAATATTTATATGTTAATATTTCCAAAACTAAAAAAGCTAGAGTAAAAATTTTAAGTTTGTCTGCTTTTAATCGAAAAATGAGAGGAAGATGTCTGTTACTATTTTTAAATTTGATATTCTAGACGATCAAAATGGGTAAAAACGGTACCCTAAGACCCTCTGTAACCCGTCGTAACTTCTTAATAAGTAAACACAGAAATAAAATTAAAAAAACATCTTACTGAAATCAATGAAAAGCAGATCTCTTTTAGTTACTTTTTTGAAATTCGAATTATTAAGGCCTAAAAAATGTATCCCTTTCATTTCGACCAAACGGGCAAAACTGATGCCGTACGGCGGTCAAAATGGGTAAAAATAGTATCCGTAAAATGCAATGGCACCCTTTGTATCTGATAAATAAATAAACATAGTGTAAGAATTAACATTCATATGGCTTAACTCAATACAGGGCAGTACTTTTTTGTACTTCTTTAAAATTGTATTTTCATAGGATAAAAACATTAAAATTAAAATTATTAAAATTAACTAGCTTATAACGTTCAAATTCACTTTTAACCACTCAAAATATGCCATTCGGAACTCAAGTACTAACTGGTAGAAAAAGGTCAATTTCAGTTCACATATTTTGGTACTTTTTTCAAAATCATTTATAAGTACTTCTATTTGAGTTTTTCGAATTAAATTTTCGCTTCCACTAAAATATTAATTTAATTTTCACACAAAGTTTTTCACCCCATTCACAATTAGCAATAACCTTCATGTGACAAAATTGATCGTTTGTATGTATTTATTATACATTCATATTTAAAATACACTTAATGAGATCTCTTTTCATCCACATAGATTAATTAGATTTTATGATAATGAATTGATAAAAACCTTAAAATTTAAAATTAATAAAAATTAAAGTTTCATCATATTCTCGGAAATTTATAGGTAATACTGAAGGACTTAAATTACATATTACTCCGTAACTCTCCGAAATACTTCAGTCAATGGAAATTGTGAAGTTCATAGCAAACACTAAGAAAGGAAAGAACAAGTTTGGCCATTATGTAATTTGTATTCATGGACATTTCTAAAAAAGGAAATTTATTTTACAATCGAATCATTTCAAAGTAAAAATTACTGTATTAGACACATTAGCAGAATGTGATGCATTCTTTCTGTCTCGATACTAATATCACTTAAGACATCATCTAGTTAGCTCACCATTTTAGAGAGATAGAATAAAAAACTACTTACTATTAACAAAGATTTTTATTAATTTTTTTCTTTAAATTTTATTACATCTAACAAATAAATACACGAGTATTAAAAACATTTGAATACAATTTAGTGGTTAATAAACAGTAGGGTATCCACTCGAATAATGATCGCTCGAATAATCGAACAATTTCTTACTAATAATTCGAAGAACTTCAAAATAACCTTTTTCGAATAATTTTATGATTATTTTAACTTGTTGTTTTTGGTTAAAAATTGCCATAATTTTATATTTAATAACGTCATAGTGTTAAACTATTTTAAATTTTAATTTTATTTTTATTATTTAAATATTTTTATCATGATGACGTTTTAAAAGTTCAGAAGTCTAAATTATCAGTAGAATTATTATTATAAACGGAAATTAAATAAGATTTTTCAATCACTGTACGAGTATATGAGTAGCTCTTTTAGCTCCTTATACGGACATATACATATATATGTAGATATAAATACTGATTAAGTTTGAAATTTATTTTGAAACAGATATTTTAGAGTCCAAGATGTTCTTCGAAACAAGAGGATATTACTAAAACATATCAATACATCGAATTAAAATACATACTACACGTAGAGAAAAAACATGGTTGTGCTAAACATAATCTAAGAGCAACATATTATGATAAGATTTATGATTGTAGTCAAAACATATTATGATGAATATAAGTGCCATAAAATATCGTATTATGATCAATTATCATCGTAATATTTCTTCATAATATTTTCTTGTAATTCATAATTTGATATTATAACATCATATTATAACCTAATATAATTATAAAATTGTCATATATGATCATATTATGACCCAAGGTACCCATATTATAGTTTAAAGTAATCATATTATGATCTAAATGTATCATATAATGTTATATAATAATCAGGTACCGATATTATAGTTTAAAGTAATCATATTATGATCTAAATGTA
This sequence comes from Bellardia pandia, assembly GCA_916048285.2. Lineage (NCBI taxonomy): Eukaryota > Metazoa > Arthropoda > Insecta > Diptera > Calliphoridae > Bellardia > Bellardia pandia. The sequence goes on from OU696530.1 coordinate 58,433,972, forward strand.
TCATATAATGTTATATAATAATCATATTATGATATTTAATAATCATATTATGATTTAAAGTAATCATATTATGATATATAATAATCATATTATGATCTAAGGCAATTATAACATGATATAGTACTTTATCATAATATGTTAAATTAATATCATTTAATTTTTACTATTTGCAAAATTATGATTTTATGAGTATAATAATATGAATGCAAAATTATGCAATGGTACCAGTTGAAACATTATTTCTAATGAAGACACAATTATTTTAGTATTTCGTATAATCGCAATTATTTCTACATTCTACACATAACTTACAAGCACTAGTTAATATTTTTGTAAATAGAAATAAATATTTGCGCACTTTCAACGTACATAAAAAATTTACATTTATTTGTACGAGTAGTTTAATAGATTTTTAATTTGAGAAATTTAAGATTATTTATTTTATGTACACTTTATTTAGGTATTTTACACTTCATTGAAAGAAAGCTTTGTATTTTGTAGAAATATTTAATATATTTTAAATACGAATTGTTTTTTTTTCAATTATTGAAATATTTAAATCCAACTAAATAAATAATACAGAAACGCATCATTTAATGGTTATTTGTAGGTTTAAATAGTTGTAAATAACATAATATGTTTAAATAGTTATCATTCAATAGTTGCTGTAAACATTTTTTAAAAATAATTATTTTTCAGTGTCAATTTTCAGTCAATTTTATAATTGCGATAAACATACAAATGTTTATAGTAACTAAATTATTGTTAAAAGCGAATTAAAATAACAATTGTTTGTGTATCACAACAATATATTGTTACCAAAAACACAGTGTAGTTGTCGTAACCATGTCCAACCATGTTTTTTCTCTGCGTGTACCTCTAATATACAAGAAAAATATAAATGGAATCATAATGGACCACAGTGTCATGATTACAACCTAACCTAATGTGATGGTGAATGAGGTGTTGAATTTAGGAAGGATGATGATGATAACGTTAATATAGATAAAGAAGATAATTAATAAAACGTATATATACTATATACTGAAGGAAAAACTTGTAAAAAAAATTTTTTAAATTATTCTAAATAATGTTAAATGTGTGATCGAGTTATTCGAACAACTTAAAATGTCTTATTCGCTTTATTCGAGCAAAAGAAAAATCGAATAATTTGGTTACCCTTGTAAACAGATCGAATACTTAGAAAAAGAAAACACATCATTTCCGAAATGTTGTTGAAATTCCATGTCAACGATGCATTTGCCAATAATTTTTGTTTAACTTTTAATGTAGATGAGTTTTACTTTAAAATTAACAAAAATAAAAAAAATACTTGAAGTACATACGAGTACGTATATAGATACATATTTTACGCTTATCAGAAGCGAAATAAATTTGTCGTTAATAACTCAAATACTTTACGAGCTGCATGTTTCTCGCCAAGATAACGAGTAAGTCATTTAAGCGAGTAAACCAAGACTAACATTTTTACTTTTTTTTTTTTTTTTTTTTTTTTTTGTTGCATATTTAATAAAATTATCGTATAATGAACGAAAAAGCCAAGTATTAAAAACAAACCATGTTATTCGTTAGCATTAAGCAACATGTACAGAGAAACCTCTCGACTTAGGACGTTAAAGTGATTATGGAATTTAATATGAGATGCTGTGCGCTTCGATGGAGATTTTACTGTGGCATGAGGATTGAGTAAGTAAAACCTCACCATTTGGCTGCAGAATGTAGCTCGTAATTTGTTGTTTTTAAACATAAATTTGTAAATTTATGACAAATTACGAGAGTACGAGTTTATTAATTAATGACATGATAAGAACACATAAATGAAACAAACCTTGTTCTTAAGATGATGGTTGATATTAAGACAGAACAACAACAACAACGATATCAACAAGAAAAGGTGGATTTACTAAACGACTGAAAAAAGGCAAGGAACCAGCCAGCCAGCCAGCCAGCCAACATTCAATCCTCCCATGTAATTGTTAAAAAAAGAAGAAACCTTAAAGCATTACATGTTATTCAGTCGTCTTTAAAGAGCTCCCCATAAAAAGTGGTTTAATGGAGTGGATTGGAGTGGAGCGGAGTGACTTTTCATTTTGATATCCGCCATAAAAGAGTGAATACTCCAGTACATGCGAGCAAGTATGAGTAAAAACAAAAGTTTACTGGCATTTAACAACCATAAAGTCTGCTGAAATGCTTTAAATAAATCTTTAAGTTAAAGTTGACTTAAATCGTATTGTTTGGATACAAAACTCTCAATTCGTAACAAAATGCCACAAGACATGCATTCAAAATGGCTTTTGTTGTTGTTCTACTTCTTCTTGTTATTCGTAATGAACACAAATAAAAATTCTCTTTATAAAACTACGCCCAATAGAAACAATACCAACACGGCGGCTGACTGCCAATTCCATTGTAAATATGAATTTATTTGTTCGCTGTAGAAATGTGAGGTTATTTTACACACACATTCATCATACACTATTCCAACTATGTACATACGAGGTCTGATCAAAAAATAACCGTTATTTTCATATTTCGTGAGTTACGTATGTTCGATTTTCGTATTTTTTTTTTCTGTTATGTTGGTACACATGTCTGCTATATATTTATGTTGGTAATATCAGCCATTTTGGATTGTCGGTTTGTTTTTGACAGATTAAAAGGTTAGTCGTGTTTTGGTGTGCTCTTCGATTTTTTACTATTCGAAATAATTGATCAAAGGAACTGTATTAGGTTTTGTGTAAAAAATGAAATTAAATGCGCAAGGACATTTGAAATGTTGACTGTGGTGTTTGGCGAGTCTACTATGAGCAGAACACAAGTTCAATTGTGGTATAACCGGTTTAAGGAAGGCCAAGAAGATGTCAATGACGATGCTCGTCCTGGTCGCCCGAGTACGTCAAAATCGTCGAATCTCTATCAGAGAGGTTGCTGATGATGTTGAAATATCGTTCGGCTCATGCCAAGCAATTTTTACGGATGTTTTAGGCATGAAAAGTGCAACAACGACGATCCAGATTTCTTCAAAAAGGTCCTAACTGGTGACGAATCATGGGTGTATGGCTATGACATTGAAGCCAAAGCCCAATCATCCCAACGTCCAGCAGACCCAAGTGAGTTTTTGGTCAAAAACAAAACCGTTATCATGCCTCAACCACCGTATTCACCGGACTTGGCCCCCGCTGACTTTTTCCTCTTCCCAAAACTGAAGACACCAATGAAAGGAAAGCGTTTTGCTACGATTAGGGAGATAAAAGAAAAATCGAAATAGGAGCTGTTGGCGATACCAAAAGGCGCGTTTCAGAAGTATTTGGAAAATTTAAATGACGACTAAAATAGAATTTACCTTTGGGCTAGTGCAAACGGTCTCTGCTTAAATCCTCATAAATCTAAATGCATGTAATATGTAAAAAAAGCTTAATTCCCTCCATATCTGAGGATGTTGTTTAAAATGGCGAGAAAATTGAAATTGTTAATAAAGAAAAAAATCTTGGTATCATTTTCAATGGTAATTTGACCTGGACTGATCATGTAAATTTGCTGATTGGTGAAACCTATGCAAAGTTACGTGCTCTCTGGATTACACAATATTTCACACTCTTAAGAATAAGGGCCTTACTTGCTAAATCATACTTGATTCCTTCCCTGATATATGGGTGTGAAGTATTTGAAATCTGTGACTCTGTTGGTATGAGAAAATTGAATGTCTTGTTCAATAACATAATAAGATGGATTAAGACAGTCTGATCATGTTTCCTCTGTTGCCAATAATCTTTAAAATTTCTTTGAAAATTTACTAAAATTTCGCACTCTTATTTTTTTACATAAAATATTCAACTTTCAAACACCTAAATACATATATATTCGATAAAGTTTTTTTCAATCGCCACGAAACCGAAATATTGTAATACCTCGACATAATTTACTTGTATCCGAATGGCAGTTTTATGTGCATATCGCTCGTCTTTGGAACAATCTTCTACAAAGTCAATAATTTATAATTTTTATTTTAATTTTAATTAATAATTTTTTTTAACTTTAACTTTATCTCAATATTGTTATATTTACTTGCATAAAGTTTGTTTTGTAATGTAATACGTTCCTGTGCTATAAGTATAAGACTCAGTATTGTTGTACAGCAAATGGAATCAATAAATAAATAAATAAATAAAATTGAAAAAAAAAGCTGCCATAAGTGTATTATATCTGAGGGGGATTACTTTAAATAGTTATTGATGAATGAATAAATACTTTTTGAAAAAATTTAAAATAACAGTTATTTTTTGATTAGACCTCGTACATATGTATGTACTCGTACATACTAACATACAAATAAAAGGAATCTTTTGTTTAAGCCATTATGTTGTCGGCACCCATTTTAATGCTCCAGCGCTTAATATGAACAAAAACTTTGGAGAACAGTCAGGCATTCCACATAGAACAATAACATTTGAAATCGACCAATTTTTATAGGTCCCATACTTTTTTAAATCTCGTACGAACAGTGATTTGAATGGTTTTATATTCAGGAAGTTTTCATTAAACCCTAACAACTGATATTTCTATATAAATAAATTGTAATAAACAACAAGTATGTATGAGTGTTCTATTACAATGTGCCGACTCTTATGCACCCAACACAACTGTCATACCGGAATCGATTTGCATGTATTTTGTAGAACTACCCGATATGGTTAATTTTACATTTTCTATTTTAGGGCGATTCTATTCTGACGGGTGCAACATTTAGATGCTTTAAACGTCTTTTACTAATAGAAAGAAACACATTTTCAATTAAGTTATCTCTAGAAGGAGTAATATTTTTCTATATACTATTGTTATCTATTTACAAGAATTTATATGAAACGACCAAATAGCCACGAGAGAGCTTTAAAGTGCATGACGGGTGCAACCAAATTGGCCAACTTTCATAAGATCATACCACAAAAACACAAAACTCTGTTAATTTTTAAACTTTGATTGTATTATTATTTTTTATTGTGAAAGATGAGATATCAGACGATGATTATCAAATCAAACATCGTAGAGAAATATTATCCAAATACTAAGAAATTTGCTCTCTAAGCCATGACGGGTGCAACATGAATGAATTTTCTGTTCGCGTCAAATCTATGAATCTTAATGCTTCGAAGTGCACAACAAATTTATATTTAAAAAGTATATAAAAAGTTATATTATTATAAAATATAGATATTTTACTTGAACTTTGCATCAAAAAAAGTATCAAATAGTTTGATTTGAAAATTGATGTTAAAAGTTGTCTAGAATAGAATCGCCCTTTAATAAAATCATTTAACAATTTTTGTGCTAATAGCTAATGTTAGCTATTAGCAATAGCTATTTGTATCAGGATATCAACTTTGTGTTATATGAGGCGAAATTTAAATGGACTAATCGTTTTATAAAGTTATGGACCGATTTGTTCAAAAAGTGATTATGAGGCATTTCGTACACAATAGGCATAAGATGGGTGTAAGATTATTAATTTAATTTTAGCCAACTTTTTGAATTTTTGTTAGTCTTCTTTCAAATTCCAAAAGAATGTAAAAAGTATCTAAACCAATGTGTCATATTTTACTATTATTTGTTTCCCTTGTATTCATAAAAACAACAAAGAGTCCTTTGGGATTTGCACAAAACATTGTACTCTTGTTTGAAAGATCTAAATAAATGTATAGATTCAATCGCACACATACACACATACAGCTACAGGTTCATTGTATGCGTATAAATACAAACAATATGGCGGCGACCCTCCCCACATTCATTCACGACCATCTGAAAGTGGGCATTCGCACAAAGGATGCAGGAGGATACAATGAAAGAAATATAATTTTTGGGTGTTTTAGGTGGGTGCAATTGAAAAGAGTTTTGGGAGGATGTTTAAGGGGATCGACGCAAATATTTTTAGCTATACATATTTGTAGGTATGTATAGATGTACGTTTTCATTTGTTTGTTAATGCTGGTGTTGTTGCTTTTGTTGCTTTAAGTTCTTTTAACTTTAATGGCGGCAAAGACTACATTTATGCGCCGATTAAGATTCACATTTATTCTTAAATTATTTTACTTTACCATTCCTAGTTTTCATTTTAACATTCAAGCTACAACAACAGTGTTTTTGTTACTGTTGTTGTTGTTACTATTGTTACTTTTATGTTGTTGCCAACTTATTGTTGCAAATGTATGAAGCAGAATATGGCGAAAGGCAAAAAACTTGTACTTCATGTTTGGCTAAAGTTTTAGGTTTATTCATGTTTTCATTGGATTTGGTTTACTATACTGCCTTTGCTTCTGCTCCATGTTTTTTCTGTTTTCGTTTAGATTTAAAGTCTTGTACGTGCATGTACTTGAAAGTTTCCACAAAGTTTTCTTAAGACATTTTCGTTTTTTTTCTTGTTCATTCCTTTTGTTCCTGTTTGTTCCTCTTTCTTATTTCTATTTTTTACATTTAATATATTTCCATTTTGAGAATTCACGTGTGAGTTTATAGTCTATAATTACATAAATCTCAAGCTTTTCTTTCGCCTCCTCTCACTCTCGCTCTCTATAACTGTAACTGTAATCCTCTTCATCCTCGTCATTGTGAACATCATCTTGTTATTTACAACAACAGGCAAAAGCAATCTTTTCAATTCTACTCGTAGGTTTGCGTTCGTTCAGGAAATCAAACAATGGAGTGGAAATACTTGTACATGAACATTTTTTCAAGGATTTGTTCTGCTTCAATGCTGATTTGCTTTGCGTGACTGTGGAGTTGTAAAGTACGTTTCATTTCTGTTTTATTTTTTTTTTATATTTGCAAAAAAAAAAATACAGACTTTTTTATTTGATAAAATAAAGACATTTTGAATGTTTTTCAAGTATTAAAAAGGTATGAAAATTTAATTCTCCGGTTATTAGAACTAATTTTGTAGTTATAAAGTTTCAAAACCTAAACCTATTTAATAGAGTAAAAAAAGTCTTAAACATTCTGAGTTTCCCTATATTTATATCGCCATTTTTTGAAAAATAATAAATAAATAAATACATTTATTTATTAATAATAATTTTCGATTAACGTTGTAATGACTTGCAATTACTGAACAACTTACTAACCTCATTCAAAAAATGTTTTATCAAACTCTTCGTTTAAATATGCCCCATTCTTCTCTTTGTCTTCTGATTCGTGAAAAATCTGTTTTTTCTAACTTTTAGATTTGGCACATAAATTTAGTGGATAAAATTGAAAATAGATCAAATGGGTGCAACAAAACATAATTGGAACAAAAATTAATTGAAGTTTTGCTCCAAAATGTGGAAAACAAAGACCCAAACTTGAAAATAGATTAGGAAACATTAAGATGATATACAAGTACATACGAACTACTCTTTCGGAATGTAATTCTTGTAAAAATCGTATCTTCTCAGGTTTTTAAGGAACTTAACTCAGCTTAAAGATAATCACCATTTTGTGCTGAAAGGTTATATGCATTTTTTGTGTGTATTGTAACGGACTTGTGTTAACTTCAAGACTTTCAAACATCTATTTGGGCTAGATCCACTTTAAAATTGCTCAACGATCACAATATTGAATATGTAAAAGGAGCTAAATCCACAACATCACTTTAATATAATTTCTTAATTTTTGTACAAAAGATCCTTCAGATCCGGTTGTGGCACCAGATTTTCTTGTTAAAAATACATTTCAATTGCCCAAAAATGTGTGGTAATTTTAATTGATCTTATAAAACATTTCCAAAAAATATGTTTACCATCAACAGCTATTGGTAAATAAGTCTGAATCACAAAACATTTATTTCTTAAGGCATTTTGTTCTATGCCATTTTGACATGATTTAACCTTCTGGAAAATAATTCTCTGCTTATCAAAAACATTCTATGCAACAATTAAATATGATATCGTTTCTTTGGAATACTTTTGTCATTTGCAGTAGATTTTTACACACATGAGATATTTTAAAACAGACTTAACTTTAATTTTAGTTGGAAACACTTCTGTATCCATACAACCTTTCTACTATACATTCATATACACTGTCAGACAAAATAAAATGCGATCTCAAATATTTTTTTTTAATAAAACATGTATTTATTATTTTCTTATAACAATAAATTAGTTATAGTTTTATTTCTTATTCAGTTGCTTAGACCGCTTTCGTTCAGTTTTCTTTGGACAGTTCGAGTCGAAGTATTTAATTCTAGTTCCGTCTTTATATCTCTGGCTGTCGTAATAGAATTTATCTTTGCTAGAATTGCGATATGAGCATCGTTTAGCTTCGTGGTCTTACGTTTTCTACCACATAAGTTCTTTAGGCTTTTGTTTGACTTTTTTATTTTATACAAAGCAATTATTTTTCTGACCGCATATTCCGATATTTTATATTTAGAACTCAAAGCTTTTTGTTTCATCTCATTTTCAGGATCTAGTTCCAACAAATCTTTTTCCTTATCGGTTAAGTACTCATTTCAAGAAAGTCTGGGTCTAGCCTTATTTTGTGTATATTTAAGTTATATTCAATTAAATAAATAAGAACATCACTATAATTTATTATTTTTTAAAAACTTACCACAAAAGTATTATTTTAAGGTTAACAGAAAACCGCACTTTATTATGGCACGGAGATTTCGTGAGCACTTCAATATATTTACATTAGAAATATAAATGAGTGACTTTATAAAATTGCATTATTTATGTAAGTAATTCAGATAGTCTAACGGGACTGTGAATAAACAGTAAATAATACTTGTACAAGAAAAATATTAAAAAGGAATGAAGAAGGTTACAAAACCGCGCTTTATTTTGTCCGACAGTGTATATGCATGTATTAGGTTATTGCTCCTTTTCTCCACAGCAAACACACAAATTTACATTAAAGTACGTTCGAAGCTCATTGTTCCTGCTGCTGTTTTTGTTGTTGCTGTATATATTATTACAACAAAAAGCTATAATCATAATTTCATGAAATATTGTTCAAAAGCTTTCAACACTCTCAGATATGCAATGTAATTATGTTTGTTGCAAAAACGGGTGTGCATGTGCTTGTGTATTTGCATCTGCTCGGGGTGCATCTAATGTTCCTGTATATATTGCACACATCCATATGAATAGGCATACTCGTACCAGTGTAGCCGTTTTAGCACTTTTAGTACTAGATTTAGCATTTTGTTTCTCAAAAATGCATTGAAATTTTTAAAAATTATGCTCAATGCTTTTTAGCATAATTTGCTTGTGGAGCTACCTCGGATAGCAATAAAAATAATACTTCTTATATGTATAAGTGTTGATCGACCTTTTTTGTTTGCTATTAATAGTTTATATAGTTTCCTATATGCAGGCTTTCAAGGTCATTAATTTAATGTAAATAAAAGATTATTTATTTAATTTTTAATTAAATCCGACGTTTCGTTGGTATTCTTTCCAACTTCTTCAGGGATTTGAGTTTTTTATTAAAATAATAATCTTTTTTGTCAGTCTTTACATCAATTTATGATTTAGATCACAGTAGTTTTTTGTATATGTGGACAACACAATACAAAACTTAAAATATTTAAAAAATGAATGTAAATTAAAATATATATATATATCACAGAAAATTTGTCGTTTTTTCTTGGTCACAGTTGTTATTAGTAATTGAAAATGAAATAAATAATCTTTTATTTACATTAAATTAATGACCTTGAAAGCCTGCATATAGGAAACTATATAAACTATTAATACTTCTTATCGTTAACGCTATATTAAGCACAGAATATTATCCACCAGAACGAAAGATTTCGCTGGTGACCATGATACCAAAGATCACACAAAAGTAGAAACCTAAACCCATCAGCCTATTGTCGACTATATCGAAGCTATTGAAGAAGCTACTCATGATTGTGCCCGATTTCAATTGAAAACAATTTTAGTCCGAATCGTCAATTTGGATTTAGAAGAAAACACAGACAGTACTATCGAACAAACTCAGAAACATGTAAATATCGTAGGGAAAACATTTGAAGATAAAAATATTGTTCTGCTCTTTTCATCGACGTTTCTCAAGCGTTTGATAAAGTGTTCAGGATGGTCTAATATACAAGTTGAAACTAAACTTAATTGTAAACAAACATAAGCTATTGGAACATTTAATCTTAAAAAATGAGACGTTTTCAGTTCCGAACAACCGATTAAAGCAATAGTACTCCTGGGTTCCTTCTTAAACTCTGATATATCAATAAACAATCGTACTCACAACCAAGAATGATCAAATAAAGATTACGCCATGCGCATGATTTCCCGTTATGTGATGTAGAAGTTCCATTATAAGGGTTACCAAGAATGCTTCATGTGTTAGAAATAAAATTTCTTGCGAAAAACGTATGTTTTATGTGATAGTTGGCAACCTTGCAATGGAAATCACATTGAGAGTTCAAAAAAATATTACATCGGGTTTTGATAAAATATATTTAATTAAATAAAAACGTTCATTGTCGTGTAAAAAAGTGTAAAAAAGCTGTTTAAAAGAGAAAAACAAACAAAAAGAAAACGCGAAAAAAGAAAATTGACCCTAAACTAAAAAACGCGCAAATCTAGCACTTTTTACAATTATCTTTTAAGCCGTTATTACTTTTTGCTCGATATGGCTACATTTTAGTTTTTTCGTACTCTTTCTTCCTTTAATCTAATAATATAGAAATAATGTTATTGGTAATAACCCATTCCTTAAACCACAGATTGTATCTGTTATATCTGTGCCTTAAACTGTCCAATTTTGCCAAACACATATTGACATATCCGCACTCAAACGCAGAAGTTGAGAGGAGTTTTAGTGTCATGAATTTATTCAAAAATAAAATTAGACACAAAATGTCATTAAAAATACGTGCAACAGTTTAATACACATTAAATATAGCCTAAAAAGAGATAATGTATGTTGTTCAAACTACAAAATACCTGACGAAGTGTGCTCAAAAATTAATTCGAATGAAATATATAAAAAATCTAAATATTTTATAGATAGTGTCTTATGGACTGAAAGTGATGATAAACAAGAAATCTAAATTTTGTTCAGTAACGACCAATTTTAAATGTATATGTACTATTTAATACTATGTAGGTATTTAATCTACATACATATGTATCTTATTTATTAAAATGTAATATGAAATGTAATTGAAATATGTATGTATCCCATGCAGTGATGGAAAATGAGTTTTTGGATTTTGTACCAACTGTATAAATAAAATGTACTTTTTAAACCTCCACGGTACCATTTTTAATATTTGTTGTATAATAATAAATTTTAAGCACAAACTTCCTTTGTCAAAAATTCGATATATAACGAATATTTAAACAAATCTATACTCGACTGGTATTGATTTATTGCAAGTGATATTAAGAAAAGAAAATAACACGGTGCAATACTTCTTCAAAGAATCATTATCTAACTTCTGGTGATATCATAAATGCTACAAAACTAGTCTTCACCATATGCAACTTGTATTCCGGGAAGAAAGATATGCAAAGAAACAGAGTTCGTTCCGTAATAAAATGTTTCCTGTAAATTATCTTTATTTAGAATTTATCTGTATTTGTTTATATATATGTATATAGTTAAAAGTCCATTTCTGAGTGTTTAAGAATATTATTTGTGTTTATTATCGCGATTATTTAAAATATTCTTATTTATAAACTATCGCATTATTTGCGAAAAGTAAACCTTGTTAAATATATCTGTACATACATATATGTATATATTCGTGCATCCTTCGATTGTATATCTAAAGGGTTAACGATTTTCAAATCCTGACAAACTACATTTTAAACTTTAAGTTTTGGATTTAGTCTAAAAATAATTTGTGAATTAATATGTCAGAGGTTCCCATTGCTCGATTACTCAACCAACAATTTCTTGTCATAATAATCATCTCATATATGCATATTAAAGATCAAATTGATGTCAGTTCCAAAATGTTCATGAAATTAAATAAAATCTATTTGCACAAATAGTAACTTAAATGTTATATTTATATATTTCATCTGAAATATCAAATTTTGATGCAACAGTATTTTGAAATTGTACCAAATGACTCGTGGTAGTACCACGGTACCAACTGTGTTTAAAATGTATCAAAAAAAGTACAATTGTATCATGTTTGCCAACACTGATCTCATGGTAGTAATTTTTTCGAATAAATTATTTTATAAAAATGTATTTGTTGTTTTGATTTTTAAAAGAAACATTTTATAATTTAGCTCCTTTGCGCACGTTTTCAAAAATTTTGACAGGATGTGGCTTTAAACGGATTTTTTTTCAATTTAGCCCTTTTTAGCCCTTTTTAGCCCTTTTTTTAAAAATGTTTACGCGTTTTAAGTCTCAAAAGTTGGCATCACTAAAAACAACAGTACAAAAACAAGTGAGAAAAAATTAGCCAATAGAAACACATAACGTGTGACGTCACAGTTCCAACATGCGCAGAACATTTTAAAATTTTACGCGCGTTGGCGTAAACTTTATTTAATCATTCTTGGTACAAGATACTATATGAACTTGAATTTTTACGTTTTCGTTTCAATAAATATTGATACTATTAGAAATATTGGTTGTTTAATTTTCCGATTTTTTGACGATTTTTAAAATTCAAAATGACGATTTTTTTCCTTTTTATCGAAATTTTTACGATTTTTGTCAATCTGTCAACAATTCCCTCCATGTATTCAACAAGAAAGCTATTCAGCTTATATATGGGTATACATATATGCTTTTAGATTTGCGTAGCTTTGCTGGGTTTGTTATGAAGACAACACTGCAATAGCTTCTACAGGCTATTGATATGCTAGTTTGGTTTCGGTTAGATATATACCTTTCTGAAGTAGAGTTTATTCGGTGAGTGGTTATGAGAATATCCTGTTGTGAAGAGCTGAGGTTTTCAATCGCCCAATCCTTGTGAGTTTGGCTTCATTAATATTTCTAATATATCCTCCGTGATTTCCGCCATGCCATTCGAATCGACAAGTGTTTTAGGTTGAATTTTCGTCGCTGGAAAAGGAACTTAAAGTTACTTCCGGTGGACTCTATTGAAAAACCTTCTAGTTTCTTTTCTAAGATTTTTGGTTGGCAACAAGGTTTTCCTCTAGGAGACCTACTTTTCTTTTAGGAAAAATAATTCAAATCAAAAAAGTATATTAAACATAAACAATTTACATGTGTATAATGTCTAGACAAATCAATGATATTTTGATAGTGTTATTTGTATTGATTAATTACACTGTGCTAGTTGGAAAATGTGACAAACGGGGCACCTGGCGGGTTAAACTAATTCGGGTACGCTGAATCCAGTGGTGCTAACCGTTTTTTTAGGTTAGCTCGTTTTTTTCGAAATATACCGTTATTTCGAAAATGGAGGAGGTTGCACAACATATATTCGCGTAACTCAAAAACGGTTCAGTTTATTGAACAAAAGAAAACCGAAATTCCGCAATGAAATTTTCTTTAAGAAAGCTTAAACTTTTTTCCAATATGCGCAGTCGTTGTAGAAACATAATTTTTTTTTGACCAAAAAAAATAGTTTTTTTTAGCAAAATTTAAAAAATTTTGTGTTTTAAAACGGCATAAAAAATTGAAAAATGTAGCTGTACTTCTAATTTTTTCTGCAGGTATAGCAAACAAAGTTCCAAAGAAAACAAGACATAAATAATTAAAATCTGTCTACAACTTTTGATTTTATTTACAAAAGATGAAATATATAATAACCAGACGAAACTTCAAAAATTAAAACATTTATTTTTCTTGTTAATTAAAGTTTAAGTTTTTATTTACAAATTTATTCTTCTTCCTCCTGCAGATTCCAACAAATATCCCCTAATAGCGAATCAAGTTGTTTGCCTTTATACCAGTGTTCGAGTCTGACTGTTACTTGGTGAAATCTCTCGCCATGTTCATCAGACTCGGCTGGTGATTGTTCATTAAATTTTTCTGCATGACAATGCAAAAAATGTATTTTCAATCACATTTTGACGTTTAAGTTTTTAAATGCGGTTAGCATATCTCCAATTAAAATTCGCCAATTTTCAGACCGATGATTTCCTAATACATTTTCTATTACTGATTTCACAGAATTCCAGCCCAATAGCTCCATATCATGCAATGCAAGTTCAAATTGTTGGTCCTTCATTAGACGACGAATGTCCGGTCCATTAAGAATTCCTGCAAAATAAAAACATTATGATATGAAATATAAATCTAATTTAATAAAGTAGCTAGAGTTCATACCTTCTTTTACTTTCATGCCACTTAATCGTGGAAAAATTCGGCGCAATTCGGTAAAAGCAATTCCATCTGGGTTCAATGCTTTTATAAAATTTTTTACAATACCCAGTTTGATGTGGAGTGGAGGAAACAAAATCTTTTCCATCGGCACAAGTGGTAATTCAATAATATTATTTCTATGTAATCTGCTTTCCTCACGTATAACCCAATCCCGTGTATTGTACTGGCGTCGTATATCCAGACGATTTTGCGTGATTTCGTTGTGGTTGCATGGAATCGTGATGTATGACGGTTGATACATCGATGCAGCTGCTCCACAGGTTTCAACAGATTGAATTATTGAGGGAATATCTCCTGTTGGTATTTGGCTATCTGGAACAGGAATTTCGTCAGAATGTGGCAGCGGAAATTGAGCATATGTTGTTGCAGTGTAAGATATAGAACCACTTTTTCTTCTGTTCATGCCGGCTGTATGATTTATGCACGCATAACACTCATCTTCAATATGGAGTATGGGATCTCTCCAAATCATTGGAACACCAAATGGCATAGTATCTCCATTTTTTCCACTTATTTAAATGCTAAATGCACTTTGTACATACTATTGATGGTGACCAACTCTTGCCACATATGACACTTAACGAAAAATATGTTTCATACAAGTTAATTGTTTCAGTAGTCATTTTACGGCGACTTGGCATATTTGTATATTTCCCACACACATAACAAAAGTTATGAAACTTGTTACACGCTTCCATCTTAGATATTTCAATATAAATGATTAGACTCAAGACTGTCAAAGACTTTAAACTTCACTATTCACTTTCGCAAGCACTCGCCATATGACATTGAAGGGGTTGAGGAACTCTTATTTATACTGTAATTTTTTATCAAAGTACCTGTCAAGCCCTTCATGAACATAATTTGTAAAAAAAACCAAAGCCGGGACGATTTCTGTTTCTACCTGTTACAGGTATAACAATAGAATACGTTACTTAAGTTTTTTACAAGACCGATTTGTGCGGTTTTTGTCCGCACAAGAAAATACAAATATGTAAAAATGTATGACTTTATTTTTTAATTCTAATGCTCGGTACACACTACGCAACTCGTTTCTGCAATACCATGCCATAAAACACGACTACACACTATGCACCCAACATCAATGCAACAAGAAAATATCAAAATATTTAGATATTTTTGCCTGGTATTCTATTGGTATACCTGGAACAGGTAGAAACAGAAATCGTCCCGGCTTTGGTTTTTTTTACAAATTATGTTCATGAAGGGCTTGACAGGTACTTTGATAAAAAAAATTACAGTATAAATAAGAGTTCCTCAACCCCTTCAATGTCATATGGAAAAGATTTTGTTTCCTCCACTCCACATCAAACTGGGTATTGTAAAAAATTTTATAAAAGCATTGAACCCAGATGGAATTGCTTTTACCGAATTGCGCCGAATTTTTCCACGATTAAGCGGCATGAAAGTAAAAGAAGGTATGAACTCTAGCTACTTTATTAAATTAGATTTATATTTCATATCATAATGTTTTTATTTTGCAGGAATTCTTAATGGACCGGACATTCGTCGTCTAATGAAGGACCAACAATTTGAACTTGCATTGCATGATATGGAGCTATTGGGCTGGAATTCTGTGAAATCAGTAATAGAAAATGTATTAGGAAATCATCGGTCTGAAAATTGGCGAATTTTAATTGGAGATATGCTAACCGCATTTAAAAACTTAAACGTCAAAATGTGATTGAAAATACATTTTTTGCATTGTCATGCAGAAAAATTTAATGAACAATCACCAGCCGAGTCTGATGAACATGGCGAGAGATTTCACCAAGTAACAGTCAGACTCGAACACTGGTATAAAGGCAAACAACTTGATTCGCTATTAGGGAATATTTGTTGGAATCTGCAGGAGGAAGAAGAATACATTTTTAAATAAAAACTTAAACTTTAATTAACAACAAAAATAAATGTTTTAATTTTTGAAGTTTCGTCTGGTTATTATATATTTCATCTTTTGTCAATAAAATCAAAAGTTGTAGACAGATTTTAATTATTTATGTCTTGTTTTGTTTGGAACTTCGTTTGCTATACCTGCAAAAAAAATTAGAAGCACAGCTGCGTTTTCCAATTTTTTATGCCGTTTTAAAAAACAAAATTTTTGAAATTTTGCTAAAAAAAACTATTTTTTTTGGTCAAAAAAAAATCATGTTTCTACAACGACTGCGCATATTGGAAAAAAGTTTCACCTTACTTAAAGAAAATTTCATTGCGGAATTTCGGTTTTTTAGTTTATTCAATAAACTAAACGGTTTTTGAGTTACGCGAATATATGTTGTGCAACCCCCTCCATTTTCGAAATAACGGTATATTTCGAAAAAACGAGCTAACCTAAAAAAAACGGTTAGCACCACTGGATTCAGCGTACCCGAATTAGGTTAACCCGCCAGGTGCCGCGTTTGTCACATTTTTCAACTAGCACAGTGTTATTAATTCCATATTCCAATTTTGTAAACCTTTTTCAGACTTGGCACTGAAATTGCTTGAAATATGTGCATTAGTTTGCAGATAAACATCTTGTCGAAATACTAAATTAACAATTAAGAATGTATACAAGTAGATATCTAATTCACATGATTTAAATGATTTATTATACATATGATTTAAATAAATAATATGGGAATGGACAAAATATGTTTCCATTGTATTACTTTACTCTCGAATGATTTCCTTTTTACTAACTTAAACGTCGGATACTAATTTTGCTTTTCATATTTGCATTATATATTTTGATTCCAATTTTATTTTTCATCACTTTACATTTAGAGGAAAATGCCAATTATAATATTGTAAAGAAATTATTGTATGAAACAGATTTTTAGCTGACATGATGCTGATCAGAACACATGTACGATAATTATGAAAGTGACAGCAAAAAACAGAAAATTAAAAATTGTGTGTTAAATAAAAAACTAAAAAATATCTTTGTACATACATATGTACATATTTATTTTAACTTAAAAAATATATAATAAACAAAATATGAAAAATACAAATACACCATATTGTTGGGAAGATGTTAAAGGCCAAACATAGAACAACTGGGTGGCAGACAACACTAAATTGGAATGGGGCATAAAACAATTTGAATCAAAAAAATCATAAATGCTTAATAACACCATTTACAATCATTGAAATACATATTAAGTATCGTGGTAAAAGTTGTTCTTATTTAGAAACCCGATTTTTCTTTTAACTATGTTCGATAAAACTGACATAAATTGGTATGTCTACCTAATACCCACTAGGTTAGGTTAGGTTAGAAGGCCGGTGTGAGGTTGCCCCCACACCATCACCCAGAGACCAATAGGGTCCATTGTGATGCCTTTCGGAAATGAATTGAGACACTTAGTACGTTCCCAGAGCGAAACGCCTAAGCGCTCACAGAGCCTCTTCCCCTGTTACGCAGCCAGGTCATATTCATTACGAATCCTTTGAGATCCCCGAGCCTAGAACTCGAGACATCCCCTAATTCGCTTATGAATCTACTGCCTAGCCACCTCGACCTGCTAACTTGTAATCTGGGGCAATGCCACAGAATGTGCTCGATCGTCTACAGCTCCTCTGGGTCCTCGCATAACCCGCATATGTCTGACAAGTCAGATCCCATTATCCTTGCCATTCTATATATCATACAATGGCCCGTGATAACGCCTATCATGGTTATTACACAGACCTTGCTCTCGCCCAGTAACGATTCCGAGTCGGACTTCCTGAGCACCGGCCATATCGTCCTTGACACTCGGCAGTCCGTTCGGTTTCCCCAAGCCCTATTTGTCTCGCCTAGAAGCTATTTCGCACTAGTCTAATGCATAAATGTTTCCCCTAACTGAAATTTAAATAGGTTTATATATAAATATTTACGGTTCAATAAATCAAACCGACATTGAAACCGATATATAAAATATGATTACTTAAATATACCTCCGCAATACAAACCCATGGAAATAGTGTACAAATGTGGTGTCAACTTGAAACACTTAATATTGGTCTAGCAGAAGAACTTTCATAAATATTATTTAAACGAGATGTTGCATGCACTTTGGTTACTCCACTAATGGATGCATCTAATTTTGTTTATGTTGTACAAAGAAATTAACCATGTTCTTCACAGATGCTGCTACTTGGAACTCACACACGCAAATGTACATAAATATGTACATACATACATATGTATGTATGTAAGTTAGTGTGTGTCTGATGTTGTAAAAGTGCATTTAGCTGCCTTCAGCTCTTTAATAGATTTTTAGTTTTGTTTTGTTTTATTTATGATCGTCTTTGATAGACAAATGCATTTAGTTTAGAGAGATTTAGTTGTTTTCATAATTTTCAACACAAATAAACAAAATGTATGGATTAATGTTTGTATTTAGTCCGTGGCCGCTAAAAATGTTTTTGTTGTTCTTTGTATTGTGTTTTCCCTGCTGTTTTTATTTTTATTTAATTTTTTTGTTTAGTGTAAAATCTATGGAATTTTAAAAGGTTCACATGTTAAAAGTGACAACCAGCGCACGTCAAATTACAAATAGACAATCAGACAGACAGTTCCATCATCAAATTTAGCTTCCGATTTATGGATGCCAATGTGCACATGTATGTATGTAAATGCGTGTGTGTGTGTGTGTGAGTGTAGTGTTGTTAAAAACATCATAATGTCAAATCAATATTGCATTCTGCGTTGGAAATGCATTTGAAGAAATGTTGTTGATTTCTAAAGGTCGTTTGTAAATAAATTGCTTTCTGCAGTTAATTGAATTCAAAAATTTTATTGACAGTTCAGATTTATATCTTGTTGAATACATAAAATAATGTTTATATAAAACAACTTATTTTGTAAAAATTGTCTGTGTTTATTAAAGAATTATCGAAATATATACGTACATACATAAAAATCAATAATGGCGTTCTATAATAAAATAAAGGTTTATTTAATTCCATTTTAAATTTTAAAAATTTTGCTATCTATTGTTTTTATTTATGTATCTCTATAGATGATAGTAAAATTGAGTGCATAATGGAAAACCTGAGAAGAAATTTCTTTTCATTTTAACAAACATTCGGTAACCCAACCCCCCCCCCCACCCAATTTCGGTAACCAACAAATGGGCCCACTCTTCCTAAGATTACTAAACGCCCAGATATGTTTTTTGTGTAAGAATGATAACGTTTACCCATACCTCATTATTCAGTATTTGACAGTTGACATTATAAGAAAGCTATAAACGCAACAACATTTCCAACCGTATTACGAAAATCACCGTACTGTTGAAATGTTTTTTGTGCGCAATGGCTTTATTTCTTAATCACTTTGGTGAGCAGCTAATTTTGCGTTCCGAGTCTGTGATCTTCCTTGGCCGTTATTCACGAGATACCGATAGCAATCCTAGAATGAGTTGTAATTTGCATGATACTGGTAGAAATGCTGAAAAGAAAACCAGCAGCGTAGTCACGGCCAACATTTAAATTAAATCATTTTTAAAAACTAAATTAATTATTATTATTAATTATACTCGTATACCAAAATTGGGAAACAACCACCACTGGTGGTATATCAGTTTTTTTTTAATATCTGCAATTGTTCATAAAAACCTTGCAAATTATTTTATTGTTTGTGACAAGATAAGGCCGATTTTATGACATTTAAAAACACGGTGTGATTGAATTATTTAAAATATTAATTTAAGAGCAATTCACCATTTCGAGATTCGGGTCAAAATTGGTTTCAGCGTTATTTTGGTTTGATGAGTTTTTATTTCTTTTAAAGGAAAATAATAAATATTATAATAAATATAATAAATATTATTATATGTATTGATCTGGTCATGGTGTAATTAACAAGGTGAGTGAGCAAAACGACAACAAATACAACACAATACAGAAACAACAGGCATTTTGTTTGTGTAAAATAGTGTACTAATACTCTCATAAACACTTGAAAAAGTATTACTTTTGATATAAGTAAATTGTAAGCAAAGTCAGTCAGCGGTGCTACTGCCCTCACCTTGTATTATTACACCATGGATATGGTATTTCACGGGATTAACGTTGCTTGGAAATACCATATCCATGGTACGTACTATCCTGAATGTGGGGACAAATTACCGCATTCGATATCGAATCAAATTGGTCGCAATTTTCTTTTTTGATATTATGGCATTTGATATCGAGCAAGAGCAAGAAATTTAGTACATTTTATCACAATTTCGATATCGTAATCATTTTTCGATACGATAGCTCATTCGATCACGAATGCGTTAACTTCTCCCCTGTTTTTGCTCATCGTTAACTGCGGCCTAATTTTAAATAACTCGGAGATTTTTCAGCCGATTTTATAGTTTACGATTCCGTTATAAAAATTCCATTTTAACTAAGTGTAATTTATGGACACGAACACTTTAAAATTGGAAAACTAAATTAAAAAACCAATATAATGCCTACATTGTGCCCTTCCAAAGCTGATGACATTGTGAGACTTAAGGGGCAATCAGCAGATCCTGAACCAATTAAAGTAATGGACCATCAAATATACGCTCTCTAATGCCTTTATACCGTGCATGATATATTACCCGCGACCTGCTAAATATTAGTGAAGTTCTGGTTGTGTTGACTTAGAGGGCATCGGTTGATAGGGCTTATTGCCGTACTGCTGTTTCATTCAACTAAACACGAAAAGTCTATCGAAAATCAATCTTTTTTTAATAAGAAATCTAAAGTTGTTTAAATATGAATAAAATTTTCAAAAATTCTAATAAATTAATTTAACTGTAACAAGTAAGATTTTATATTTGGCTGTGCCGAATCTTATACACCCACCACCAACTCACCTATTATGGGGCGAACTTCATAAAATATTGTACCGTAATTCCTATTTATTTTAAGTTTATTTCTACACCTCAAAAATTTCATCCAGTTATAATAAAGAATTTGCACTTTATTTATATTTTTGGAGCGTGTAACATAAACCAATTTACTTTAACACACAATTAATTAAATACCAACAAGCCCTAGGAAATTGAATTTTATTTTGGGAAACTTCAAAATTGTTAGTTAGAGTATACAGCTCTGTGGTTATTCACGGAAGTGACAGGTTTGGCCAATTATGGACCGACTGTCACAAAAGTTAATAGCATTATTTTTACATACTTATGACTGATCTGTGTAAAATTTTGGTTCGATATGATATGTCGGGAGTAGTTCCCACAAGGGAACTATGACCTATTACGAGCCAATCATCATGAAATCCTGTACGATGATTTATATGTATATGCGCATTATTTGTGTTGAAGAATATAAAGGTAATAATGATTTTTAAAGAGATTTATGCGCGTGATTATGTGATTTGCGGAAATGTACTTTATATGGGGGCCACGGTCAAATATGGACCGATCATCATCATATTGAGAGTGCTTCCAACTTAATATTGGTTTTATAAGGGATTTAAGTGCATTTAAATGATTTTCGGAACTGGACTTTATATGCGATGATTTAAATGTGTATTTGCTGAATAATGTTTGCTGAATTTCAACTTGATACAGGTTTTTATAAAAGATTTATGCGCATTTGAGTTATTTTCGAAAATGGTCTTTGTATGAGGCTATGGTCAAAATATGGACCGATGCAAAGAAAATATCATTTTGAGATTTAACTTTGCATGAAAATAATTATTGCAGAATTTTGTATGGGCATGTACCAAAAAGCCATATACTGGGAAGGCATTTGTATGGTGGCTATGAGAAATTGTGGACCGATGCCTACCATTTTCAACAGGCCTTGTTCTTCTGTAATAAAAATAAAGTGTGCAAAATTTCATGATATTATCTGGAATATATATGAAGAGAAAAGCAAAAAATACCTGAAAAAATCGAGGTAGTCTGAAACTTTGATCTATAACTCAGATCCTACTGGACCGATTATGCTTATATTCAATACCAAACATTTCGGTGGATCAAAGAATGTTGGTATGTCTTTTTTTCAATTTCAACTGACGGACAGACGGTTGGACGGACAGACATGGCTAGATCGTCATAGAATCTTATAAGGACCCAGAGTATATAGACTTTGTTTGCTCTACGACCATTATTTCAATGTGTTACAAGAGGAATGACAAACGTAATATACCCCCCCCCATCTTTGTGGTGGTGGGTATAAAAATTATTTATAAATTAGAAAATATTTTATTTATATTTGAAGTAATTTGGGAAAGTAATATTTATGATTGAAAACAAAAACAATTTATATTATATTTTAATTTATGTATAATATTAATTCTGTACAAAAATTACAATTGTAATGAATTTATCATCCCTGCTTATATTATTACCCCTTTCATAGCTGAATGTGAGTGTTATGTAGTACATAATTATTTTGAAAATCCACATCTACGCATTCAACATTTCAGTAAAAGTTACGCTTGGCATGACGCCAGTCACTTCCACAAAAGTGCAAATGACGGAGAAAAGGCAAAAAACAACATCCAATAAAGAAGTACGTTCCACGCACAAATAAGGAAAAGTCATCAAAGCTTTAAAGGAACGAGACAAGATGACTACAACTGATAGTGTAAATTATTGGGATTAGCTGCAGAAATTAGTCTGAAGCCATACAACAAAATATTTAACGTTTATCTGACATTTGGCTACGAAGGCAAATGTCGATCAAACGTTCAACGTTTCTTTTGTGCGTGTGCGCGTATGCGCCTTTAAAAGGCTGACTTGACTGACTGACTGCCATTACCACCACATTTTATACATTTTTTCTTTAATACTTTTGGCTGTGGCCAGCCATACATACTGACATGTCTAAATGAAATATGTTTATACAAAAGTGTTTCAGTTTGATCTGCAAGAAAACGCCAATTTATTGTGGTAATTTAATGGCGACTAAGAAGGCTAATAATGGAGTTGTACTCGTGTGTATATAAAAGATTATAATACAATAATATTTGTTGCTTTTTGTGTTGAGTCATTTTAAAAGCCATCTAACCGCATCAGTCTGCCAGTCAATCAGTCAGTCAGACTTCAAAAAAAAAAAAAAAAAAAGCCAATGGTCACTTGTAAATACAACAATCACTTCATACTTGTTTCACCTCAGAATGTAGAGGCGGTATATTCAAAAGATCAAAAGTGGGCGTACGTCTAGGGAGATCAAACGCTTTTTTACTATATTTACCCTACTGATGACTTGCAGTTTTACTCTTGCTCGCACCATTTACATACGATTGCAAACGGAGGGGATCATTATGGCGATAATGAAGACATCGAACGGAATTAAAATTTCATTTGTCTCTCTTTGTCTAAAGTGAAAACACCTGACTTTAGCCGAACAAGTGAGTGAATGAACGACAGACGGACATACTCGTACAACCAACAACTTAAGTACGACTTAATATGAAATAAAGGAAACAAAGAATGCATTCAAATTGGCACAAAATCAGTCAGTTAAAAAGAGTTTTGATTGATATCTTGCAAAATCATTTGAGCTTGTCTAATTACAAACGCCTGCATGACGTAAAAATATTTTCACATTATAAATTCAACTGTATGTCTCTGGTGTAATACTGAAAATGCTCGCTCTAAAATATAGTACGTAACAGTACATATCAGAGATTCCCAACTGCTAGTTTGCTCATGTTTCAGATGATAATTTCTAAAAATACTAAAGTTATCTGGCTCATTTTTACCGATAATTCAGTAAATTCAGATGGTTTAAGTTATTAGTTCAAGAAATCTCAATCCGCATCATCGAAACGAAAATTCGGTGGATTTAGAATTTAATACATATTTGTGTTTAAAAAAACATCCGACTGTATTTTATTTACTTGTCATGGATTTTTCTGTTGTTATTGTTAAAATTCTTTTCTGTATCGTTCCTTTAATAATGTTTATTTCACTGCTTTAATGATGTTGTTGACATTTTTATTGTTTAAACGTCATTTTGTTGTTTTCAAGCCCTTGAGTATTGGAATTTTTATTTCGTTGAATGTATGTAAGAGTGTATGCATGTGTTAGTACAAACAAACTGCCCGCATTAAAACTAAACATCAATTCTTTTCAACACTTAACACAAGAGAATCATTAAAAAAAACTTAATTGCGAATTTTATTGTCATTTTACACCTTCATTAGAATCATGTGAGTAAGTTGAAAAAGTGTAAACGGGCAGACGGACGACGGATAGATGTGAGGACGTATGCTAGTGCGATGATTAAGTGACCCATGATCACATTAAATTTTTGTATAAAAGCAAATGATATTATTTTTATATCCAACCAAAAAGATGGAGAGTATATTAAGTTTGTAATTCCGTTGGTAACAAATCGAAGAACCAAGAAGTATATATTTTTTATTCTCTCCTTGTTTAATATTCAATTATCAAATTGCATTCTTTTGATAAATCTTTTGTTATATGGTAAAACTCAAATTTAAAGCTAGCAATTATGTGACGTCACACAAGCTAACGGTCGCTCTTAATATTTCTCATCAATTTACCAAATATTTTATGTGCAGTGGCGTTGAGAATTATAGCACCCACTAATAAAAATCTTACATAAAGACGAACAAAAATTGCGGTTTTGGGGAATCTATTGTTTGTATAGATTTCCTTAATTGGGTATCCTAACCTATCCAGATCACTGGATAAGTAGAGGTCACAAAATGTGAGATCTAACAAATAACCTATACACACTGAAATTTTATGTAATATTAAATTTACCTTTTTTTTATTTTACTGCCGTTGGAATTTATAAATTTTCTATAAAAAATGTAAAAAAAGACTAACGGTTACCTTATGGTTTTTTTATATAATAAAATGATATAATTCGCGGATCCCTGTAATTGGACCGTGTTCATTCTTGTAAAGACAAAATTTAAAAGAAATACTTAATGCTTTACTAAGAGACAATTAGCCTTTTACATATTCACATGTATATGTAACTAGCCCCAAAAAGTTCAGACAAATTAGTGCAATAGTTCAGACGAAAACCTATATTTAAATACTGTATGCAACAGAAACGTTTTTACACTGAAAGTTTATTTTAGTATTTGTATATTAACTAGTTTTTATTAAAGTTTTTTTTTATTATTTATTAAGATTTGAATTATATTAAGAAAATATTCATGTCATGCCATTTTATTTCATTAATTCTAATAAGCTGTAATGACCAAATGTTCACCACACATTGAGCCAACTATATGTACATACGTATGGATGTATGTATTTAATATCTGAACAAGAAAATTTATACAAAAACACCCTGCAAATAATATTGGACTACGTGATCCATTTTAGATGATATGGACTACTCACAACATGGTCCAATGTAATGCAGTCATGGACCATGTCATAGTTAAACAAGAGTTTGTAGTTAAACGACATGGTTTCGTGTTAACACGATTGCATATTGAGTTGTTGTTGTTGTTTAAAACTAACCCTCGTGAGTACTCCATGGAGTAGTTTTGGGACTACTCCGATGGGTTATATGGTCCAGTCCTAGGACATTGCAATGTTAAATGGACCACCTTTTTTCATATATTTGGAGTACTCCTACTCCTCTTTGGACTAGTCTTTACATGTATGTATGGACTATTCGCGTTATTTGCAGGGCAATACAAAATGTCAACAGTAATGAAGTTTGTAGTAATATAAAAAAAAAAATTTCTCTTTCGTTATAACAAATCTCTAATATGAAATATTATTTTTTTCTTTGTACAATAAAATGTACATTTCAAACCCTTTTCACTTTACCAAGTACTTTTTTGTTTAAAATCCTATAGAAGTTCGATTTTAAATTGAAATTCATGAACATTTCAACTCAAACTGATCATTGATCAAATTAACAATAAACACGAAAAACCAACAACTCAAACACTGAAGGCGAATTGAAAAGATCAGAGAAATTCATATAAGAAGGGCTGAATGTATTTTACAAATGTTATTGCGTTGATGTTGGAAAATAAAATGTTTTTCTAAATGATGGCTGGATGACAGAAAATTGACATAATGTGGCGTTAAACAAAGTTTAAGAACAGACACGTTCACCGACACTTTTTGTTGTCTTTTTGCCTCTAAAAACAATGGACAAAACAAAAGAGAAACGAAAACAAAATTTTCAAAATATCCATCAAGTGGACATGCAGTGCAACAATATACTGGTAACATTTGCTTACAGATGCAACCACACGAAGACAAATAAAAAAAAAAAAAACAAGAAAAACAAAGATGTTTGTTTTTAACCTAAACTCATTGAAGTGGTATTAGCCAGGCTTATAAAAGATACAAAAAAAATATTTGAAAAATAAAAGACAAACAAACATGCATACAGTCAATTTTTACCGACAAATTTTATGCCTCTTAAGAAAATCCTAACAGATGAGATGAGATGAGATTGAAAAGATAAACTCCAAATGACAAAAAATACACACTCATTGTAGTAAAAATTTATGTAAAAAAGAATCTCCCTCCTGAATTGCCTTTGTGTTAGATACCGATACTCGTACGAAAGAACGAACGAACGAAGGAATGGATACGTTGGCAACTAATCATTTAGGCAGATAAAGGTGCAACTAGTCTTATTGTGTTGACGCTTTTCAAATAGCCAGCTAAACCTTCTAACAAAGAGATCAACAGATCAAGGCAGATACTCTCAAGCAGCAATGTAGGCCTATTAGTAACTGTGCCAAGGTAAATAATAACAGCAACAACAATACAAAATATACATACTCGTATATAAAAGAAGGCAGAGGCATTCATACATATGTATGGTACATATGTATGTATGTATAGTCGTACCATATCTTAACCGTAGCATCTTTATGTTTGTTACACTTTTTAGACGTTTTAGATATCTTAGAGTGCCAGTGTTTATGTGTGCAACATTCTAAAGAGAATGGAAAACGCCTACATAACACACCAACAACAACAACAACTCAAAGATTATTGACAAATGTGTACAACTAAGCGGCGTTAAATGACACATAATCCGCTTTTAGTTTCATTTTATGGCAATGACAGCAAAGTAAGAATAAAAAATCGACAACACCGAAATAATTTGAAAACAAATAAAAAATATATTTCTACTATGACTAAGCTGCCAAAGTATATTAATATAATATGGACTTATAGGCTTAAATTTTTTTAAGGAAAGTATGTCGAAATATACTTTTAATGTGAACATCAAATACTTATTAATAAGGATACAAACACGCATTCTATGTACATACATACATATGTATATAATTACACTCTTAGACAAACTCTTCAGAGTATTACTCGTATAATAAATGGAATAGCCGATATAAATTTGGTTTTATATACATATTTACAATTTTCCGATGCGAATTTACAGCACATTAGAAATCATATTCTTACACATCAGGAGAACCAACTTAGTAGACATCCGCTGAATTCTAATCAGTACCTACAACATTCTAAATTTCTATTGATGTGGAACTGATGAGCAGTGCTATTTATTGGACATACAAAGCGAATCGTTCTTGGAAGGTGCCTCTATTTTTTTTTTTATAAAAGTCTTACGAAACCTCTTGCTTAATGAACATATTCACCTGCTTCTACATTTGTAAAATGAAGTGGAAGTAAAATTTTCATTAAGTTTGTTTTCTAAATTTTGTGAAAATGATTTAAAAAGTAAAATATCATTTTCAGTTTGGTTCATTGTAGAAATAAATTTTCACTCGTTTTCTAGAACGCCGTAAAATTGTTTATATGGAATTGGAAAAGAATTCAGTTTCACTTCGTAGTGGAATATAGAACATGGGCGATTGTCTGATATACTCGTATGTATGTTATTATCGCTTGCATTCTACATACATATGCATGTCGTAGTTCTATCCAGATTTGATCCATTGTATCGAAATACCAACAATAAATTTATTGATTGGATATTAAACTGCATTACTCTGATATTGTTATAGTGCAGACAGTATAGGGATCTAATAATTATTTTGCTGATGAAAATTTGTTCATCTTTGTAGAGTTAAAAATTTTTTGCTAGAAGGAATTTTGGTCATTTTTATTGCCAGAATAAAAGAAGAACCAATCCAACTTTCGTCTAGAGATATAGCCGTTGGATATTTTTAAACTTAAAACCTACTTTTAATTATTTTGTAACTAAAGTCAAAATTTAAGGTCGTTTTAAGTTATACCGAACAGCTGTCATTGAAAATTTAAAAAAACAAGTAATAAAGTATAGTCGGTCAAGCCCGACCATATAATACCCTACACCCAGTATATGTATAAAACAGTTTAACAGAAATGAGCGCTATATGGGAAATTCGACCAATTATGGACCGACCATCCAAAAATTTATTGTCATGATTTCTGTGAATATAAATATTGTGTATGTTAAACTGTATCTCGATATAAATACTTTTAAAAGATTTATGGAGGTTAAAGTGGATTATATGGGAGTTTCGACTAATTACGGACCGACCATTATAAAATTAGGTGTCGTCATTTCTGTATATTATTTGTGTCGAATTTTATTTGATTACCAATATTCTTAAGAAATTTATGATCGTTAAAGCGATTTTCGGAAGTGGCCTTATATGGGAGCTACTACTAATTATGGACCGATCTGCACAAAGTTTGTAGATGTGATTTGGCTTCATTTATCACTCATTTGTGATGAAATTTGTTTGGTTTATGATCGGTAAACCCCAATTTCGGGAGAACTTTTGCTTGGGGGCCAGGTGAGATAATGGACCAATTTTCACCAGTTTAAATTCTATCCGTCTTTGGGCCGAAAAATATCGCTTACTAAATTTTATCAAAATATCTTCAAAATTGCGACCTGTACTCTGTACTCTCAGAACGTGATTCTGCGTCGATCGGTATACTTTAAGGTGGGTGTTGGACCAATATTTCCAACCGCACTATGGTGGTATAGGGTATAAAAACATATCTAAATCGGCAAAATGATAAAATTAAGCGGGAAAATTTAAGAAAAGTGTTTGCGGTGGAAAAATGAAGAAAGTAAGATTAATATATCATAATTAGGCTATTTTGGCGTTGATTTTTTGATAACTCTTTACAGGAACAAAAAAAAAAACAAAGAGAAAGACAGGCGAATTGGGTTACTGCAGAAATAGAATATTTGCGGGAGTGTATAAGATTGTATAAGATTTTTTTTCCTTTTTTATATTTTTGTACACATCCAGTTTTTGTTCTTTGCATAAACATCTGGTTGATTTTAAAGCGAGGTTAAATTATTTAAAAGCAACTTTAGCTGGTTTTAAATTAAAAGTATGTTTTAGCGGTTAAAGTATATTTCTATGTGTCTACAGTTAAAGAAAAGTCAATTTTTAACTATTAAAGTACACTTTTTATGTAACCATGGCCCATAGTGTTAAACGATATCAGTTTCTAGACACTTTTGCGACATTTAATCTATGATTTAATATAATATTAAATGTACATTATGAGGTTTCGCTTTAATATTTCTAGAGAAAGTCAACTTTTGGAAAAAATATCACATGCCATATCTAGTGGCCAAAATGCATACCTTGTTGTTACTAAATGCTTCAAGCAAGTTGGAAAATATACTATATGTACATATACTTGTACTTGTTTCCCAAAAAAATAATTAGTAAATGTAAGCGTACTGAACTTTAGTGAATCAGTAGATGTTTGAGATAGCTTCTCTTTAATAAAACGTAATTGTTGCTGAATGATTAAATACTAAGTAACTGCAATATTTTTTATCATCCACTTGGTTTCGGAAGTAGTACTATCAAATAGGTTCATCGGACTAATACACAAAATTATCAAATATTTAAGAATGATAAATATCCGCTTATGTTCATTTCCATACATATTTATAAATTACCAATGACTCGCACATTCACTTTTGCTTCCACATTTGGAAGCAATTACAAAAATCTCTCGATAGCATGCGAACAACTTCATATCAATGAGTTGAAAAAATAGCTGGACAAATTGAAATAAAAAGAAAATATGTTTACGTTAAATTCATTCTAAACAATATGTATCAATATTCCCGAATAGAATCCTGAAAATCACATTGGAATTCACATCGGCTTATCTATCAAGCCCTAAAATATTTTTCTTATGTAGCTATCAAATATAGCTTTTAAGTCTGAGAATTTTCAGCGATTCTAACACGACATCAATTTGGTTTATCGTGCTCCCATTAACGGGGATGTTGCTGTAGAGATTAAGTTTTCTGACATTAAATGGAAATTCTGTGTGTTTTTTACTTTTTTTTCTCTTTTCAGGATCTATTGGAATTTTATTGCCATATGTATGGTGTAACTATACAAGGTGAGTGCAGTAGCAGAGCTGACTGACTTTGTTTACAATTTACTTATGTCAAAAGTAATACTTTTTCAAGTGTTCTTGAGAGTAGTACATTATTTTGCACAAACAAAATGCCTGTTGTTTCTGTATTGTATTGTATTTGTTACCGATTTGCACTCACCTTGTATAATTACACCATGGCCATATGTACATATATCGCAATATATATTAATTACTCGTTTACTACGATTAATTAACTTTTTTTTGGCAGAATTTAGTCATTACTACTGAAAATCTACGATAAGTGTTTCCAAATAAAGAAACTTAAATCGATATTAGGACAATAATTTTGTTTACTTCTCACCATTTAGAAATCCAATTGTATTTAATTATCGAATGAAAAGGGGGAAACACAAGCAAATACCAAAATTATTGCAAGATTGCTTAACGTCCAAATCCAAAAGTTCCCACGTTTAATAAACTCCTCTTTTTATGATCTTCGTAAAAATTAACATTTTATTGAAATTGAATTATTAACACCAACCCACACACATATTGACATACTTTTAACAGTAACACACAAGTGCACCACATGCTGTTTTGTCTAAAGCACCCACAGACAAAAAGACCAACATCACTGAGCAAAAAAGGACATCTACCCCCTTCTACCTAAAAGTATACAGCTTAAAGCATAAACAACTTTAAATACATTCTAAGAGACACAAGAAAAACATTGATAAATGTAGGAAATATTAGCCACAATATGAAGTCATACTCGTATACAGCCAGTCTGTCCTCCACTCAGTCAGTCATTCAGCCATACACGCCTTTTACTACAAACAAACCGAATAAAGAAGTCATAAATGCAAACACAAAAAAAAAAAAAAAACTAAAATACACACATAATTAATAAATAAAAAAAGGACTCCGGAAGAAAAGCGTAAAAAACGATTTCCCAGAACGAATTCTAAACGACATTTTAAAAGTGTTGAGTTGGCGGCAACAGTGGTTTTCCTCATTACAACGGCACAGCGAGTTCTTTTTTAAGTTTCTGTGACAGTGCAGCGCATAAAGTCAAAGGATAAATTTAATAAACACTTAAATGTCACGTGTGTATGTATGAGAAACAGAGTCTAAAAAGTGGCAATAATCAAAACATTACAATAACGGGTTTATTTTTCTAATTTGAAAATAGAATATAAATTCAAAGTCAACCAACCCTTGGTGGGGTGGAGCAAAAGGTTCATTGTTTCTTCGTTTCGCGAAGAGAACAAATGACAAATGCACGTGCATTTGAGGCCAATGTATGCCATTTAGACACGTGGCCTAAAACAATTGCAACAATTTCGTGGCAACATTCAAACAAAATTAATGTGTATGTGTGTCATCGTTTCCATTCATGATCGAATGAGAACGAATGAGTTCTTCTCTTCCCTGCCACTTGGCGGTCACATCATGTGAATGAATGTTGCAATAGGTGTAGTACAAGTATGTGTGAGTGTGCCATGCACATTAACTCGTTTTCATTCTAACGGAGGAAATTGCGGAGGAAACAGAAGAACGGAAACCGGGTCGTGCGGCATGAGTAGACAGACTCCCCATGGGATTGAAGCGTGTTGCTTGCCGCACATAACTTTAATTTCTCTTTTCCTTAATAAAGATGAACCAACTGCCAGCCATGGCCACATTCATGCTCGTACTCGTACAAGCAACAATGAAAATGAGTAAATTTTTAGTGTTTCCTTAACTAATAAATAGCTTAGTATGAATACTCCTCGTCCGTATGTTGGCACAAATTGTTTGGATAAACAACAATTGTGCCAACACGTGTCTTGCCAGCCGCTGCATTCTACTCGCACTGCTGTATGCATGAATATGAATGATGATGAGTCGTTAAGCTGGCGAACAAGAGAACAAGTGCATCTATGTAAACATTGTTCACACAATCATAATAAACATCAGAGGCAACGCTATGAGTATTACAAGTGAGCAAGCAAGTAGTAAGTACTTAATCATTTATGACGGAATCGTAGAATGTCATTTCCCTTCATCCTGCGGCTGAATGTCAACCCACCGACCATCAATTGTGTGTCTCCGTTTCTAACGAGGTGGATTTTGTGGGTGTTATCGTTTTCAAAATAATCGTTTATCATCAACGTCTTCCTTAGACTTGAGGCGGTAATTTTTACTGTAAAGCGTCTTTTATTTCGGATGTTCGAAATAAATGTCAATGAGTTGTTATTGTTTGATACAACATTCCCTTTGTTGGCTTTCTTTTACTATTTTATTTTTGGAGGTCACGTGTGTTTATAGCGCAGTTAATTGTCCTAATTCCTCCCACAAATCGTTGTTTATCAATGTGAGATGTTATCGTAACAATTTGTATCGTATTTGATTTTAATTATAAATCATTTCGTTTCCATTCAGTTAAAAGTTGGAAGTGCCATTATAACATTTACTTGATGCGTTGAGGAATAACAAGTAAGAGTTTATATTAGGATGTGCCGAATCTCATATACCCACCGCCAAATAGCAGCAGTGTGATCTATGAATAATTGCAACTAATTTTTGTTACATTTTGTATTGATAACGACAATTAGACTGGTTATATTATTTTGCGGATCCCTTACATGAGCGCTTTCAAAAATATTGTACCGCTATTTCTACTTATTTGAAGTTAATTTTGTTTAGATTTCATCTCAATAACAACATTTACAAGCATTTTATGCAAATTTCAGTTATTCCACAAAGTATACGGAGGTTTCACGCAGACAAAAAGACAGAAAATGTTGAAACAATCTCAACTCACAAAGTATTCGTAGGTTTCACGAGACGGAGGCTAATCACATTTTACATTTAAGTGATTTTCGAAAGTGGACTTTGTATGAAGCTATGTCAAAATATGGACCGATGCAAACAAAATATCGTTTTGAGATTTCACTTTGCATGACACTTATTTTTGTTGAATTTTGTATGGATACGTGTTTTCTATAGACATTAATGTACCATAA
This sequence comes from Bellardia pandia, assembly GCA_916048285.2. NCBI lineage: Eukaryota > Metazoa > Arthropoda > Insecta > Diptera > Calliphoridae > Bellardia > Bellardia pandia. Next base: position 58,467,624 of record OU696530.1, read on the forward strand.
AGGAAGATATTTGTATGGGGGCTTTGAGAAGTCGTCGACCGATTCTTACCATTTTTGTCTGAAACACGAGTATCATGGTAACATGGCTATAACTCGGATTCTACTGAACCGATTTTGCCCAATTTCTATACCAAACATTTCCAAAGACCAAAGAATGATTGATAATAATTTCATAGTTCTATCGTCTTAGAATTTTATGACAACCCAGAATATACAGACTTTTTTTGTTCTACGGCAATTATTACGATGTGTTACAAACGGAATGACCAATTTAATATACCGCCCATCTTTTTGGTGGTGAGTATAAAAAGAAAGGAATAATAAATAGATTATTAAATTACCTTTAACATATGTATATGGCTTGTGTTGACTAAAATGCAAAATCTTTCAATATTAGGTTAGCTGTTAATAAATGTTAGAGGTATGAATTCTAGAGGTCCTGTTCAAGATCTACGAAAATATATTTTCATTTATCTTCTGCTAAATTGCCTCTAATAGTCACTTATTATGGAAAAATAAACCAAATACATATTCCGTAATACAAAAATATCCATCAAAACCAAATATACAGTAAAAGGGTGATGATATAAACGAATGCATCTATGACTTAATTTCATTACTTACTTCAGCTCTGGATAATTCAAAGATCCTTATCCGTGCAAATCAATAGAACGATTACTTAACGAAGAGAGGAATCTTAGCAGACAGTGGCAACAAAAAAAAACCGAAAAACTGTTTGGAGGAAAACAGCAGAAACAGAATCTACGTCGAGAGTTTGACGAATACTAAACAAACGAACTTTTATCTCGGCAAATAAAACACAAGCAAGCAAGTATTGTCGATCAAGCACGACCATATAATACTCTACACCCAGTATATGTTGGGAATTTGAAAAATAAATTCTATACAAATATTCCAATGTCAATAAAACTTCGCATTTCTGTTGATGAGCTACGTTGAGTTTAATGGTGTTTTCTTTTCTGAAATAAAATGTTACACCTTTATTATGTACATTTTTATAATGTTTACCCCACATTTTATTTTAAAGATGTCGCATTTTTAATGGTCAAAATAGAACAAAAAATCAAAACAGTGTAATACTTTTTTTTACATGTCTCTCAAAAAGACCAACGGCACCTTCCCGACTAATACGCAAATTCTTCTTAAACTATAAAAATTATATATATAAACATACATTACATATATAAGAAGTAGGAGAAATTGTCCTATGAAATTCGACATACATCAACTTCAGAGTATTTATTAATTACGTTCTCTACAAAGCCTTGTTGATTTCTTTCCATAATCATATAAAATATTTCATCATCATCAGATGATGAAGATGAATCCAACAAGTCATCGAAATTTTTTTCAGCACATAAAAAAGTAGTAATATTTTCCATTTTGTATATATTTTTTTGTTTCTTAACACAAATACACATTCATAAACAAAACAAATGTCAGCTGTTTTATCGTGCGATTCTCCCCCTCTAAAAATACAGAGTGTTAAAGGTGCACCATTTTTTCAATTTATAGTGTGACATTTATAGAAAAGAACACACTACACTATAGCAGTGTTGACATTTTTTCAGAAAAGAACACAAAAAAATTAAAAAAGGTGCAAAATGGGAAAAACGTGTAACATTTTTGCCAGAAAAGAAACTGCCATAAGTTTTCAAAATAATATCTTACAAACAAATTTTTAAAATCCATATACGAGTATTTAAAAAAACTTGAATAGAGACAGAATTCCTCTTGTTAGTGCATCTCCTAACTTCAGAATGTATGTGGCACAGATTAGTGTTGTGCAATCATCCTGACATTATTTACAATGTAGCTTGAAGTTTTTGTCGTCCATACAATCATAGAGCTCTCCCTCTTATTCATACAAGTATGTAAGTCCTGCACATTTCAGGAAAAATAGCTGTTGAACGTTGCACAGGAAACAAATGTAAGAATATTGTGGCCATTTTCAACAATTATTTTTCCTTTCAATGAACACAATTTCAAGTATGATTTATGGATTTGAATAAAAACACATACAAATAAAAAATGTGCAGAGAAAAGTTAATGTGAAAAATAAAAAAAAAAGAGGAGGCCGTTTAGCCAACTTGAAACAGGAACTTCCCATTTTTTCCAATCACTAAACACTAAATAACTTTTACTTGGTTGTGAAAGCAACCATAACAGACAACAACATCGAACGAACGACAACATGAACACAAACAGAAATACATACATATGTACATATGTATAAAATACAACAAGAATAAGTATGAATAGATCAAACGATTACACACAAATCACAACAGAAGTAAAGGACCACCTACTTTTCCTTTGCTGTACATCATTTTACGCATTTATTTTTATTATTATTTTCTACAAAAAACAAAAAAAAAACACGCTCTCATCACATACTTACATAGTATAAACGAAACAATCGTAATGGAGACAGCAAAGGAAAATTATGACCAAAAACATTTGTATGGAATAGAAGTACAAAGGCTCGTGTTTTATAAATCGCGAATTATTATTAAACATACTCGTACATATAAGGAATACATATTTACATTTACATTCGACTGCCCCCGAATAAAGGTTGCCCTGCCATTAATTAATATTAATTAATATTTTTGTTCGAGGACTAAAAACAACATTATACTTTTCTGTTTTACCTGTTCTCTTCCTTCTCTTCAGCAACTTCATACAACTTATCTTTACGGCTTCTGTAAATTTTAATGTAACTTGCACGTTGCACTACTACCTCCTGAGATATGTTTAAACTTATAACTGATGCAATACTGCTACTTTATTAAGCCACCATATCGTTGGTCTCATGTAGAAAGGCCCTAACTCGCTAATTTTTCGAAATTTGTTTTTTTTGCGATTCCAATGCATTTAACGCAAATATACCTCCTCACAAAAAGTGTAAAAAATAACGCTTTTATAAGCAGTTGTACAAAAAAAGTTACATGTTGAATATTACAGTTTCTATTATGTTTTTACCTTCTCCTGTAAAGTTTCAAATATGCGAGTTATGGCCTTTCTACATGAGACCATCGATATATTTTTCATCTAGTAATATCCCAGCAAGCCATATGAGTCCGTTAAGAGTCTATTCTGACACCTTTTCCGGAGCGTTCATGCTCTTTATGAGCCCAAAAAACAATCATTATTGCTCCCAAAACTTTCAGAAAAGAGAAAATGGTCCGTCAGATAGACCTCTTAGATAATGTAGAAAAGAGTCTTTTATGTGAGTTTTTTGGGCTCTGAAAGAGCTCTTACATCATGTCAGAAAAGAGTCATTGCAATTTTAAATACAAAAAATTAAAAGTTCACATTTATTATTATATTTTTTTAAATTAAAAATCAGACTTTGATGATGTGGGGGTAATTGTGGGAGGGGATGATACTGGTGGGCGATATATGCGGGGGATGTTACATGTAATTGATGCAGGGGTTTTTATATTTTTAATAAAAGGGACCTCAAACCGAACTAATAAAATAGAAAGATTTTTAACAATATAAAAGGTTTACATAGCACATAAAAAACAATCATTTTTTTAATTTGTTTTTACTTAAACAAAAATTTAGTTTACAAATAAACTAAATTAAAAATGGAAAAAAATTAAATAAATTGTATTTACAGTAAAAAAAATAAAATGGAATTCATTTAAATAAAATATATAAAAATGGAAAAAAGTTAATTTTTTAAGCAAATTTTTCTTTAGCTCCGAAAGTGCTCTTTAGTTGGACTCTTTTCCGACTACTTTTTAGGAGCGCTCCTAGAATGGTATGCTGGGATAGTGGTGACAGGCACACAAATGAACAGGCTGAAAATACCTGGACAGTCGAACAATAAACTTTTTGCTGAATAAAATTGATTTAAATATTATCCATACTAAAATATCAATAGAAACATTTAATTGTGAAAGCAAATGAACAAAGCTATTATAAAGAATACATATACAATAAATAAATACAATATGAAAACAAAACATTTAGTTGCCTTGGTCCCCGTTTACACAGGGAAATATTTGGAAGGGAAATATTTTGTTTGTTGAGAGGGACGGGTGGGGAAGAGAATATGAAATTTGTTTCCCATTCTCGGAGACATGCTTTGTGCTTTCATTCTTATTGTTTACATTTGCTATGCTTTGTGACATTTGCTTTATTTCTTTTCGGCGTGCTTTGTTCTCTATGTTTTATATTTGACTTTCTTTGAATGATAATAAAAAAAATAAATAATGTACTAAGTTAAATTTATTTATTTATTTCACAAGTCAAATATATGTACTTACATTAGCAAATCAAATACAGTAGAAATTAAAAAAAACACCACTGCAATTAGACAAATGTCAAAAAAAAACACAAATATACAGCCATGTCACAGAAATTAATTCCATTCGGAAGTGGAATTAATTCCGTATTTTGCTTTTATAGAAAAAGTAAAACGAACAATTTTTTCGAAACGAAACCTAGAAATGCTTAAAATTACAATTCCACATAGCAAATTAAAAGTGGTTTTATTTGGAAAACATTTTTCGTTTTGCTTTTTGTATAAAAGCAAAAAACGGAATGGCAGAGTCATTGCTGATAAACTGGAATGTTTCCGACAACAATGTTTCCCTGTATGACCGCGAAGGAAAATACAAAAGAGAATTCCAAATGTTTCCCTGTGTAAACGGGGACTTGTATGTAAATTATCAATTTTTTACTTTTACAATTTTTATAACACTCTCTAAAATACGAATTAATAAAATGTTCATACAAAAATATTTATGTATATAAAATATATACATTCGTATAATTATTCTGTGGATTGCATACAGAAATAAAGAAGGAGGCTTTTGTTTGTTGACATCAATGATCCGGAACAATCATTGGTCATTCTGAATTAGATTTTACTCAGAACTTAATCTATCTATTTTTCCCACTACTCAATACCAACAAGTAAGAATATTAAATTTAAAGAAAACATCTGCTCATTTTTACAATGTGTTAATTCCAGACTCTATAGTGCCTTCAACTAGATTGTCCTAGAATGTTATAAGGACACATAATCTTGTTCATGGTGGGTATAAAAAGTATCTACTCAGTACTTCCAGAGTTGTAATTTTTAGTACCATAAGGAAAAAAAATATTTTCCCAGAGAAAAATATAACTAGAAAATAAAAATTTATAAATGTTATATGTATATGGCTTCAAAGCAAAAATAAACAGTATCTTGTATAACGAATTATTTCCCCACTCCTGTAATTATTAGTTTTGACTCTCAACAATTAAAACTACATATTTGTTACCAAACTTGAAATAATAGCTCCAGGGAAAGAGATTTATACATATGTACATATGTGTATGTTTGAATTGTTTGTCCGTTAAAAAGTTTCTACTCGTATGTATATATGTATGTATGTACATTAGGGTGGCCCCATTTGTATGGAGAAAAAATAAGGTATCGATGTTCCCGACTAATATGAAAATTTGATTCATTTTAAAACTACGTTTCTCAATTTTTTTGTCCTGGGGTAAATATTTTGTGAGCTGGATCAAAGGATAAAAAGGACCTTTTTAGAGGTTTTTTAGATTTTTTTCACATTTCTTCCAAAGGAACTATATGTAAGTTTGCTATCATATGAAAGGTCTTTAAAAAAAATTAAATTCAAAAATTTTTTAAATTTCAGACAAAATTATAGTTTTTTTTTTAATTTTTTCATAGAATTTACTTAAATAAATAGTTGAAATTTCTTGATTATAAACATCATGCAATTTAATCCAAATGGTTTTCCCGTTTTTTAAAATTCTACCTATTTCAAATTTTATTATTTTTTTTTTAAACCTAAATTCTTCCCTATCTGACAATCTCTTTAACTCAATTCGTTAATGTAATGGGTATTAAAAAAATGTAAATTTTATAAGCTAAAAAACCAGAAAACCCATTAAGGTTAAATTGCATGATGTTTATAATCAAGAAATTTCAACTATTTATTTAATTAAAGTCTATGAAAAAATAAAAAAACACTAAAATTTTGTCTGAAATTTTAAAAATTTTTGAATTTAAAATTTTTTTTTTAATTCTTGATAACCCATTGAAAGCGCCTCTTAAAGGCCTTTCATATGATACCAAATTTACATATAGTTCCTTTGGAAGAAATATGAAAAAAAAAATCAAACAACCTCTAAAAAGGTCCTTTTTATCCTTTGATCCAGCTCACCAAATATTGACCCCAGGACAAAAAAATTGAGAAACGTAGTCTTAAAATGAATCAAATTTTCATATTAGTTGGGAACATCCGCAATTTGATTTTGGGGCCACCCTAATGTACAAAAATAAGTAGATGTATGTAGGTATCTGATTAAGTTCCGCCTTGAGCAATTCTTTGTTATTTGTGTTTATCGAAATGAGTGGATTATTTTTATTGTTGCCGAATGAATGAATTACTACCACTAAACAAACTCATCTCAAAGTGTTAACACGCGTATGCGACACCACTTCTACAAAACAAAAAACCAAAAACAAAAAAAAAAACACAGAAACAAAAAATCAAATCTCTTCCGCTTGATTTGAGGCAAAAACTTTTATGATTTTTATTTATTGCTAAAAACGGGGTGTTGATAAAACAAAAATTCCATTTCCTTTAGAAATTAAAGTTTCTTTTGTAATTCGGCGTACGTGCGTTGAATTTTTTGCACTCGCACACATTCGAACTGAAAAATATTTCGCTTACATGTACAGACGAGTACATGCACATGTACCTAATATGTATCTAACGGATAAACTTAAATTGTGTGCAATATTGTAATTTGAAGTGTTAAAGAGTTTAATCGATGACATGCGTATGAAATTTTCGCAATTATCTTCATGAACTTTTTTATACAATTCCGGCAAAAATAACATTTTGAATTTTTTCTATTTTTATTTATTACTTCCACTCAATTTAGGCGAATTGTTGCATTTGTAGGCCTTGTGCAATTATTGCTGTTAATGATGGGCAATTTATTATGAAGCAAAAGGATTAAAAGGGTTTTATTTTTATTGATTAGATTTTATTTATTACATTTTTTAGGAAACAATACAAACATTCAAGTACATAAAATATATGCTTTCAATTGTGAATGCGTTTAAATAGTTGTTTTCTTTTTAGAAACATGTATCGTACAAATCACAAACGACTGTTGGGTGTGACTTGTCAAACAAATATGTAATTCTATAAGTTGGTAACTGTTTCTTATTACATAAAATAAAAAAAAACATTCTGGTTGCGATCTACAACAAGTGCAATGAAATAAAAATTGTGTATAATTCAAAGTAATTTGGTACGAGTAAGTACAAATACTTAAAATTTTGTAATTAATGTTGTACAAACGCAGGTACACAGACCTCCAACGTAGTATGAAAACTGAGTGTAAGAGGTCATTTGTTATGAGAATTTCATATTTGTAATTCAGATTTAAGCATTTTCTAGCCTAACAACAGCTAGCATGTAGGTACATATTTATAATGACAGTTTGTTCTAATAAGGAAATTCTCACACTTTATTTGATTCACCTGGCGCTCATGTGTAAAAATATAGATAGTGAAACACTGACATTTTCACTTTTAACTGTTTTTTGATGTCATGGCAGTTATAAACCATTTTATAGTTTTAATGACAACAATATTTAAACAGATCTTCAATGTATGTTTGTATGTGTATCAAACACTTTTATTTTATTGTACCTAACTGGGTTTACTTTATCCTAACAGCAAAGCGTATTGAACTTGTTTGAATCGGTTAATAATTTCAGTTCCATACAAATAAATGCATTAGAAAAGCGGAAATCATTATAAAATTATCCACAAATATAAAGTACAATTAATTTTCATCAATTTCATTTGTTTGTGATAGTTGCAGGAAATTTTTTAAAATGTTTTGCTTTCATTTTGAAATTTTAATTATTCAAAGTATTGGCCACTGTTAAAATATTTTCCTATCTTTTTGGCAACAACTGGTTACAGCGGCAAAAGAACTGCTCATCTTTTGAGGCCAAGTACGAATCAGGCCAATTTTGGATATCCTGTTCGGATATTTAGCGCGTCCAGGAAAGAGCGTTCAGCATCGATCGAAACAAATATATGTCAAACGGGGCAAGGTCTGGACTATCCAACCACTTATTTCTAAATAGTTTTTAACAGTAATTTGCAACATGTGGTCAAGCGTTGTCATGCTCGTTTCAAACGAATTAATTGCATTCTGTACAAGTTTGCTGTGATAGTCTGTCCTTTTGGTCCCACCAGGTGAAAAATCATTAAGGCAGCATTTCCGACATGTAAATTCACATTTTCAAAGCAAAAAAACGTTGTGATTTACGCTATAGTGTGCAATTACTAAGTGGGAATAAATGAAAGATATATACCCCTCAAAATGACATATATGCAAGTTATTAATGACAAAAACAGCGTTCAAAAGAAACGCATGTGTCTTTAATACCGATGTTTTAGTTAGACACCCAATATTTTAGACAAATTATAATATTTTTATTGTCTTCCCGAGAACATATTGCGTTGGTGATCTTCCCTTGATGTAATTGCAATCCAGTCACCCCAGTAATTATCCCAACTGGCTGGTCCAAAGGGACCCCAGGAGCTACATAGTGGGTATGGTTTAATCCCAAAATCGCGTGAAGAGATTGTTGTTTAAATTATAGAAATTACCAAGAATGATAAAATAAAGATTACTCCAACGCGCGTAAAATGTAAATGTTCTGCGCATTTAGGCCCTGTGACGTCACACATTCTGTGTTTCTATTGGCTATTTTTTTCTCACTTGTTTTTTTTACTCATATTTTGCTTGCATTTGCTCACTGCACTCTTCATGTTTATATTTTTTGTTGTTTTTTTTTTTGTTTGTTTTTCTTTTTTAAACAGATTTTATTTTAGAACTCTCAGAGATTTCAATTACAAGGTTGCCACCTATCACATAAAACATACATTTTTCGCAAGAAATTTTAATTCTAACACATGAAACATTCTTGGTAACCCTTAGAATGGCCCTTCTACGTCACATAACGGGAAATCATGCGCATGGCGTAATCTTTATTTTATCATTCTTGGTTACCAACAAAATTAGCCAATAGAAACACAGAATGTGTGACGTCACAGGGCCTAAATGCGCAAAACATTTTTAAATTTTACGCACGTTGGCGTAATCTTTATTTTATCATTCTTGTTGGTAACTGTCTCATTTTAATGAAAGGGAAAGCAATGGAGTTACCAATAGTATGTTCTTTGCAAGGCATACAAAAGCTGTTTCGGAAGTTCAGTTCTTGGTTTCCATATTTGGTACTTTAGAAACATTTTATTTTGGAAATAATTTGGTAGCTAGTGAAGGTTCCAGATTTTTAAATTAAATTTTATATTGTCAGAGCTGAGCCTTTCTCTAAAATTTAAAACTTACATAAATCAATATAAATGGTATAAAAAAAAAAAAAAAAAAAAAAAAAACATAAATCAATGACATGATAACTTATGGCACTTTCGTTATTTACGAACATGATATCTACCTTCCACAATATTTACAAAAAAGTGATAATTTGTAACTCTTTATGACTTTAAATAACTTAAAGAACTTTCCAAAAATTATATTTTTCATAGTCGATGTTCTTTTAAAAATTATACAAAACTTATAACTATTCTTCAAAATTTGCCAAGTTTGGGTAGGAAAAAAGCAAGTTCCCTGAAATATATAAAATAAAAAAAAAATTTTTGTTTTTCCTTTTTGTTTTTGTTTTGTATGTATTCTTATTTAAAACACAGTCGTTGTTAAAATTTTTCGTACATTGTGTTTTTCTTATATTGTTACTACAGCCTTGATAATAAAACCCGAAGAATATCAAAATATTGGAAGAAATAATTTAATAAAGAATATATGCATTTTTTACAAATAATTGGCCTCGAGCTCGAAAAAACTTTTTATTTTATCAAAAAAAAGGTCGAAGAAATCAAAATTTTATTTAATTTAATCTTTTATATTTTTTAAAAATTGGCTCGTCACTGCCAATTTTGGCGGGCCACCTACTAGCCCTCATTATAACCCTCAAATTAAGATATCTCCAATAGATCACGAGTTATCGAATTATTTTGAAAATGAAATTTTTCTAAACCAGTGTGCAAGGTTTCTTCAATTTCCACTTTTGAATGCTAATCAATGTTGGCAACAGACTAGATACCGTGTTGTTAACAATATAGTTATACCCTACACTGCTATAGTGGGTATATTTGATTTGTGCTAATAGTTGTAACGCCCATAAATATTGGTCCAACACCCATCTTAAAGTATACCGATCGACACAAAATCACTTCCTAAGTCGATTGCACGATGTCCGTCTGGCTGCCTGTCCATGTAAAGCTTGTACGCAGAGTACAGGTCGCAATTTTAAATATATTTTCATAAAATTTGGAAGATGATATTTTTCGGCCCAAGGACGGTTGGGATTGAAATTGGTTGAAATCGGACTATAATTTCACCTGACTTCCATACAAATGTCCTCTTGAAATAGGGGTTAAACGATCAAAAATTTTTGAATTATGCAAATATCCAAACATATTTCACCACACATGATTGCTAAATGAAGCCAAATTACATCAACAAATTTTGTGAAGATCGGTCCATAATTGGTTATAGCTACTATATAAGCACCACTTCCGAAAATCACTTTAACGACCATAAATCTCTTAAAAATGTTGGTAATCAAATTAAATTCAACAAAAATAACTTTCATACATATATACATATGTATGACCGCCGTTTAACTTGGAAGTCTCATATTGAAGCGAAACTTACTCAAATGAGATTAAAAGCAGTGCAACTTAATTGGCTAATCGGCAGAAACTCTACATTGAAATTGGATTGCAAACTTTTGTTGTACAATGCAATTCTAAAGCCAATCTGGTGTTATGGAATTCAATTATGGGGTACTGCCTCAGCATCAAACATTGAAAAAATTCAAAGGGGTCAAAATAAAATTCTACGTATAATTACTGCAGCTCCATGGTATGTTAAAAATTCTCGAATCCACAAAGATCTAGGCGTGCCATTAGTAAAAGTCGAATTTACAAAATATGCGTCAAAGTATGTCAGCAAACTTGAACACCATCCAAACCCACTTGCACGAGACATCCTTAACTTTAGTGGCCACAATCGGTTGAGAAGGAGGGATACCCTTGCTTTAACTCAAGCGCAAAATAGATGACTGGATCAGTTGATGTGAAATTTTTTTAGTATCATAAAAATTTTTGTCTAGCACTGGCTGGGCTTATTATTTTCTTTTTAGTATTAAGATTTGAATACTTATTGTCATTTCAAATATGAAGATTCAATAAATAATTAAATGCAAAAAAAAAAAAAAAAAAAAAAAAATATATACAGAAATGATGACACCTAATTTTATAATGGTCGAGAGGACATTAGTCAAAACTCTCATATAAGACCCTCCCAGTAATCCACTTTAAACTCCATAAATCTTTTAAAAGTATTTATATCAAGATAGAGTTTAACATACACAATATTTTTATTCACAGAAGTCATGGTACTAAATTTTTGGATGATCGCTCCGTAATAGGTTATATCTCCCAAATATCGCCATTTCTAAAACACTCTGGGTGTAGGCGGATTATACTTTCTTACTTTTGTCTTTTTGTCTTAATTGTTTTGATATACCCTGATTAAATAATGTTTCTAAGTTTTAATATCTTAATAATTTGTCTGCTTCAACTACATACATATATTTACAATATTATATATTTTATATATTATATAATTTAAATGCAGGTAAAGCATGAAAAAAAATCCTATAAAAACAGAATTTTAATTATAAATAAATTTTATCTTTAGAAACTTCTTATTTCCAAAAAAAAAAGTGAACGAAAAATATTAACAATTGGTAATAAAATGAAAAGTTATCTGCTCATTTTAAACATTTCTAATGATTGATAACAAATGTGAATGTGATGTGAAAGTGATGGTGGCGGTGACGGTGACGGACTGTGATACATTCATATTTCCTACGATGACATCTGTACAATGTTTAGACATTTAAAGTGTTGTAAGATTCAAATAGAAAAAATATAACATTTTTACATTCACCCCTTTCTGAAGTGTATATAGTACATAGTTATTGCAAGGAGCCCAACAAACAAGAACAACCATTAAATATCGAGAAATACAAATGCATCATCAACATAAAAATATGTACAAGAAAACCTCTTGAAATCCATTAATTTTTTTCTTTTTTTTTTTTTGTTAAAACCAACAAAAATTTTATCAAAAATACTTTTGTATTTTATTTTTTTCAATAAAATTGTTTTTGTTTTTACGTAAGTATTTTTTTTTTTTTGGTAAACTCGTATTTGTTAAATACGATAATATAAAATCTCATATAAACATGGATATGAATGAATGTTTGGTCTTGCACTCACTCGTATTTGTATATACATACGAACATCTGATTGGAGTGATTTTTAACTCAATGGTACCACTTCTACTTCTACTCGTATGAGAGATTTAATGCATGTTCAATGTACACTTGAAGGAAAATGTTAGTGCATAGAAAGAAGTATCTTAAATAGTAATTTATAAATTGATCCAGATATGCTACTTAATACACATACATACAAAGTACTTCCCACAAGTGCTTCCATTTGCAGGGCTTATACACATTCTAAAAGTTTCGATACTCAATAAACTATGCCTTCTCTCAGAAGGCGTTCTAGAAGGCCTTCCATACACATTCAAAAAGGCATTTCAAAAAAACGTCAAACTAGGATTTCAATAGCAAACACGAATGGTTTTGCAAATATTCCTGTATATCGTCACAACAACAACAAACATTATTTTGCTCACTTTCCCAGCGGTAAATCGAACTAAGTACCTACATAGATTATAATCGATGGCATCAGTATAACATTCTAATACCGTATACAGACGACAGAGTTAATGTGCATTAAAATTTCACTAATTTGAATTAAGTTTTTACCTTGACAGACGACAGTTTCTGCATTTAAACTGAATTTAGTAAACAGCTGTTTGTTTGTAAACAACTTTTTAATTATGAAAAAATTTGTTTGGCATTTGGTGAAAAAATCAGTATTTTTTTGAAAAAAAAAAGCTGAAATTACTTTTACTGAAACTGCTTCATAATGCAAAACTTGTTCATGCACTAGCAACCATCAACCTGAACGTGTTGCTACATGTGGGGACCGCAGTGGGACACTCTGAAATAAGAGAAAGGCAATTGTGGAAATCTATTTTTATTATTTTAATTTTACAATTGTCTTCTTCTTCTTTTAGAATAGTAAACAATCTGATAACATATTATTGATTTTCGACGATGTTGCCATATTGAAATAGCTAAATTCAGTATAAATTCACTCTGATTTTGTGCATTTACGTCTAACCTAATGCGCATTAAGATAGGATAATTCACGAGTTAATTTGAATTAAGACTGTTAATGCAAATTAACTGTGTCGTCTGTCTACGCTATAAGCGAGCAATTTAAGTACTTAGAATGTTATATATGTATGTGTAATCTAATAAATATCACCTACTAATTATAACTTCGATTACAATATAAGCGGAGTGTTAGTTAGTGGGTTTATGTTAAAAAAAATTTTGAATTATAAATATTTCTACTAATTAAAACTCCGGTTAGAATGTAAGTGACGAGTTAGTCTTGGGTCACACACTGCTACTCTTGCTGCTCAACTTTTGAGTTTGTTGGTGAGAGGGGAAAGAAGAGTGGTCCCCTCTCTCTCTCTCTCTTTTTTCCCCCCTCATCCACAAACTTAAAAGTTGAGCAGAAAGAGTAGCAGTGTGTGACCCGGGACTTGGTGTGTTTATACACATAAATGCATAACAAGATTTTCATAAGTCAAGAAACCTAATTTTTACTTTATTTTCCTAAAATCCGGTTTTTTGATTAATGACAATATTGAAGCAAATGATTCAAATAATAAATATGAAAACTCAAAATGTTTTTAATTCCAAATTTAAATCAAGTTAAAAATGTATACTGTGTTTAGATATGAAACTTAATTGAGTCAATATTCGGTTAATTGACAATATTATTTTAAGTGTTCAGGCATACGCAATTTTCAGATTACTCAATAATCATTTGACAGTTGGAAAACAATGCAAAAAATACTCTATATGGTTGTTGTGTTTCTATAAAAACAAACTTACCTTCACATTGACTTTTCAATGATTTCTTTTGTTTTCTTTTGTTGACATTTGCCATTTTATACAATTTTGTTGACTAAACACAGTTTTGAACAGTGTTGCATTCGAAATCTTACTCAATATTATAACAATTTCGTACTTATTGCGCAATAATTAATTGAGATTTTAAATGGAATATTGAGCTCAATAATGGCGTTTATTGCGATTAACGCAATTAAGGTGCATATCTGAACACGCTATTAGGTTGTAAAACTTAGGTTTTTTATGTGCCTTAATCCCTAAAGTGAAATTTATTAATTTTTTTTATTATTTTTTTTTTTTTTGAAAGCAAAGCATTCTTTTAAATAAACTTTAAATAAACATCAGGATTAGAGGTACCACCTCATATTCTTGCCTTACAATTGCAAATCCGACTGTAAACGACATACATTACAGTTTAATTTGCCTGAATTAATTGACGTGCCATCAAGCTCGCTTAGAACACCACTTATAACGTAAGTGAAATTGAAATGACAATTAATGATATCGCTGCTTACATTTTAAGCGAGAGCGCCCTAATTAAGCAGCCTATGACACTCGTGTGTAAATGTAAGCAGAAATATAAGCGACAACATCAGAACAGATCCCTACAAAATATTACTGACATCAGCGATTAAGTAATGGGTATTTTTACCGCTGGGTTGTTATATGAGTAATAAAAATGAAAAAAGAAAGAGAGCGTCTATAAATTTAGTATTTTATGAAAGTTTGTGGTGTAAAGGACGCGTGAAGCAAATTTAACATTTGTATTCTAATTTTTCCATACTCATCGTTTGAGAGATATTCTTAGGCCGCGTTTTCACTATGTTTTCACTATGTCATTTTTGTTGTCAAATTGTCCAAATTGTTGGCAATTATATGAAAACGGGTTGTCATATGGTGTCATCTATGTGTGCAATCATGATTGCAATCTTGATTGATTGCATATGACAACCCGTTTTCATACAATTGCCAACAATTTGGACAATTTGACAACAAAAATGACATAGTGAAAACCAAGCATTACAGAAAATTCGCAAAAAATATAATCTTCGGAACAATCCGAAACTATTAAATGTGTGATTTTAAATTATTATCGCTTACAATATAAATTCATTTGACAGATTTGATGAAATCAATGAGTGAATAACTGACACATTTTCTTGAGTGTTGCATGTATGTACGTATGTATTATTGGTTCGATGTGGATTTGTATTATTGTATTGTACTCGTATTTTTAAGAATGTACTACAACTGCTACTTTCAACTTTACTCAACTTAAACACTTTTAAGTCGTCATCAAAACTACTTCATAAAAATGCATGTATGTGCACTTCATTTAAATCAACAACTGCAACCACAAAAACATCAGCTTGCACTAAAAGGATAACACGCGTATGACTCTCCCTGCAACGATGGCAATTATTTATCGATGGTAGTTTTATTTTCATGCCATCTTTATCTCAGCTTCCATTTCCATCTCTACTGCTCTTAATGAAATCAAAAGTGTGGAAATTGTAATAAATTTAAAACCCAAAAATAAATATGTTCTTTGGCTCTTATTACTTACTCTCATTGTTTTTAACTCATTCATTTCATTCATTGTATTGTAATTGAACCGTACAAATAAAATAAAAATGTTGTTCAAAAAAAGGATACGGAGAGGATAGCCTTTTGCAGAACTTGGGACTGCTTTAATGTTTTCGTTGATTGATGTCCACTTGAGATTTCATCCAGTTGTTCATAACAACTCTGCCAACAAATACGAATATAAATATGCAGTAGTTTTGTAGGATCTTGTTGCGGATGATGACGATCTGTAGGTGATTAAACAGTAGCAACTGACCACATGGCTCTTAAATTGTCATGACTATATCGGTTTCAAATTACTGCCACTCGGCCTTTTAGTATCGTCGTGATCTATTTATACTCGCATTTGTAACAAATGGCGCCAGTTTAAATGTTGTCAACGACATTTTAAATGAACTGTAAAATTGTAATTGAATAATATTCTAAATTTAGTACAACTACTAAATACGTTTTTTGTTATCAGTTATTTGATTCCAAACATAGCGTGTGTTATGATCACACGAAAAAGATAGACTTAAAAGTAAATAAATTATGAACAAGATGTAATATTTCGTAAAAATAAAAGTAAATTATTCTAGTTTGAAAAATGACGTTGCCAAACGTCTCAATTCTGGTCATTACATCGCTCGTCGTGCGCTGATGGAGATTTAATATAAATTTTAATTATCAGTGATTGGTTGGTTTACGTGGTAGTTCACTACGTGTGAACACATACATAAGTAGAGTCGAAGGGACCCCGTGATTAATTAATATGAAAAAATATTTAAGGACATTTTTATCTTAATGAACCTATGTATGTAGACAGCTTGATTTTGTAAAGTATACGATTTTAAATTATAATCCTTCTACAAATGTTCCTAATTGAATTTTACCCTTTTGAAACTATTTTGAAAATGAAACAAATGGTAAAACTCACTTAGAGTCTGGATTCATGCATTTAATTAATAGCGGGACTAAAATATGTAGTGTTAAGTGCGAACAAAGGTTTCAATAATTTTTTGTCCAAATCATTTTACCAGTTTGAGCTCTTCATTTTTGGAAATTACTATTAGTGGAACTCTCTTCCTAGGTCTTCTTGTTTTTAAATGACAGTCGAGCTGATATTTCGTTTTAAAATTATTGGTTTAACTGATTACCGATGCCCATTTCCATACCAAATATTTATAATCAAAAAATAATATTTGATATTCTCCCCTAAAGTCCTTCCTACTAGGGATTCACAAACAGTCACATACATATAACTATATCGTCTTATATTCTTAAAATTACAATATTATAAGAGACACAGAGTAAATACATATAAATATATGTATGTCAACATTGAACCTGATAACAATGTTTATAAGAGACTAAAACCCGGTGTGCTTCGCTACCCGTATCGTAATGAAATAAAAAGTTTAGAGTTATTAAAATCTACAGTTTTCCTTTTAAATTAATTCTTATTATTAATATCTTATTATGATTTACAATATACAAACAAACAAACACACATTCACTTTTCTATATAGATAAGGGTTTCAAATGTATACAAATTTTAACATTTACTTAATATTGTTGCTAGTCAGAGCATTGGTGTTCTAAATATTAATATTGATAGCTGATATAGCTTTCCCTATATATAATTTGTCATCATATCTATGGGAGGTAAAATTTAAGTACTATAGCTATTATAGTTTCGCAAGTATTTGATTTTTAAAATTAACTTTGTATGGGAGGTATCACGCCTACTTAAAACTTCAGAAAAAAAAGTAGCCTAAAGCTCCTTCCAGACAAACTAATAATAAACATTCATACAGACACACAATCACAATATATAGATTACTTAATTACTTATGCGGATGAAAGCAATTTGCGGCAGTGGACTTTATATGACGGATATGATCAAATATGAACTCATATTCACAAAAGCCAGTATGTAGTTATTTGTGTAAAATTTTGTTCCAAAATTAATATTTGTAAGATATTTATGCCTATTCAAGTGTTTCTTGAAAGTGCAATTATTATTGGGGTTATGGTCATATATAGACCTCCTATTAAAACAAAATATAGTCTTGTGACTTATTTTACTTGAAACTTATTTTGCTGGATTTTGCATCTATACTCTTATTCTATTGGCATTTTTGTAACATAGAATCATATTGCGGAAAGAAATTTGTGAGTCACTTTATAAAAACAAGTATAAAAGCATAGTCGGTCAATCCCGACCATTTATTACTCTACACCGAGTTTTCTGAAATGGTCGCTATAACTAATCATCATAAAATTTAGTAGAATGACTTTTGTCATCAACACTTGTAAAAGATGTTAAAGTAATTTTCAGAAGAGGGTCTTATATTCGAGCTATGACTAATTATGAACCGATCGTTATAAAATTAAGTCAAATGACTTTTGTATAGGTACGAGTATATGAAACACATTTGTCTTGATTTTATTTATTAAAATACTTAAGACATTTATGGTCGTTGAGATGATTTTCGGAATTATGTATTTGTCAAAATTTGTTTGGATTCCTTGAACCGAAACCACTTACATACTAATTGTATCTACATCTATATATATAAAATTCAATGTATGTATGTATGTATGTAACGTATAGACTCCAAAACGGCTGAGCCGATTTTGATGAAATTTTCACAGCATGTTACTGTGACTCTGGAAGGAATAATAGGGTACTTTTTTTTTACTACGCCCACTTTTACGCCCACTTTTTTAAAATATTGTAATTGGAGACCAAACCTCTGGACCGATTTTGATGAAATTTTCACAGCATTTAACTGGGACTTTGGTATGATTAATAGGGTACTTTTTTTGACCACGCCCATTTTTACGCCCACTTTTTAAAAATTATGTAATTGCTCCCATATAGTTTTTAACAGATTTACTTCAAATTGTATACACATTATATACTCCAGGCGAGGTAAAAATAAAGATTTCTTAAGCCACGCCCCTTTCACGCCAAATTTTTGAAAGTTTTATTCTCTATACAAATTTGTTCATTCCAACGTATTTTTTTTATTTGGTAGTATATTGCTCTTAATACTGTTAACGTCGCCATATAACTATGAACCACGCCTACTTCATCGCCCCCTTTTTTTAATTCAGATACTTACTTATACCACTAACAATGTTTGCTATACAAAATACTTTTTTTGTAATATGTATTTACCTAAAGTTTTATATACTTTTTAACTACATACATTTTTTTTATTACCAAATCCCCATTTTTCGCCCCATTTCACTTTAAATTATATTGCTTTTAATCTATATATATATAAATGAATGTGTGTCTGTATGTTTGTGCTTAATAGGAGGCCAAACCCTTGGACCAATCTGCCTGAAATTTTTACAGCATGTTACTGTGACTCTGGAAGGAATAATGGGCTATATGAAGTTTTGATTGTACAAACGGGGGTGGCACCGCCCATATAACCCACAAATTTAACCCGCCATATTTTGGGCATTTTTTGACGTACGTCGGTGATATTTGGTACATATGGTATTGGCATAATTAGGAATACGTACCAGGAGAAAAGTGAGTGGGACCACGCCTCTTTTTAGGAAAATTAAACATCGTAACATAGTCTTAACTACTGGACCGATCGTCATTAAATTTTCACAACAGGATATTCTTACGAAATAATAAATTCTTGACTATGTAAGTGGACAAAGGGGCATGGTCTCGCCTCAAGCATTGCAATAAATACATTAAAATTAAATAAATAAATGTTTGTAAATATATAAATACGTTTTATTTTATTTTATGACGAGCGGGGGGGGTAGCAAAGCACACCGGGTTTAGCTAGTATCTAATAAATTGCGACCTGTACAAGTTTTACATGCACAACCAGTGTTTGACTAATATTTTTCACAAATCATCACAAATCCAATATATCCTCCACATTATGGCAATGAAGCGTAAAGAAAGTATAAGAAAATATGAGAACATTTTTGAAAAATAACACCTTTTAGGGAGGTTTGTCCCTCAAAGAGCACTGATGAACAAGTCCTTCCCTCGAGGCATAATAAAACGTCTTAAAATTTTATAAGGACCCAGAATATATACTTTTCAGTTCTACGATTAATATTTTTATGTGTTACAAACAAAATAACACCATCGTTTTGGTGGTGAGTATAAAAATGGTAGAAAAAAAAGCAAAGTTAAAATAAAGCTAAAAACAAATAAGAAGACTAAATGTAACCACAACATATAAAGGGTTCGACTGTGTGTTACATATTTTGTGTTACATATTTTGTAGTGCACAAAGTTGTTTATATATTTTGAGGCAAGTATTTCTAATGAACAAGGAATATTTGGGAAAAATTTCATCCCCCTAGTCCAGACTTTACTTAGCATGCCTTCAACAACTTTTGTGAACCTCTAATTTTTTAACGGAATCACTTTTTGTTAGTTAAGTTAGATTTAAGAAAAGGAGAAAAATTAGTAAAACTAATATCTTTTTTACATGAAGGCGTATGTATACCTCTACCAGTCACAGTTGTACGTAAATTATTCCAAATTTTAGGCATTAAAGAACAATGTTGGACCCATTCAATTAAGAGCAAATAACTTTTCCGCCTAAATAGCATTTGCTTTTCAAACAATTAATCGAATCATTCAACTCATAAAGAAATACATATAAATTCCCTAAGCTAAAATTTAAAGGAAATAATCATAATATTTTACCTTTGATTCAAGTAAATGCGTCGCAAATTTCCACTTCATGTGTAACTTTGTGTACAAGTAAAAAAGCAAAGTCATCATCATCATCTGGTTTAATCATTATAAAAAGTATGAGTGGTGACCATATGTTGGTTCAACTGGCCAAATATCAAAGTTGAAATGGAATTAGACTTGCTCCCTTATTCTGTAATAACCAAACGACAAAAAAGAACACACAAACAAAAACAAATTAACAACAAAACTAAACCAAAAAGGGATAAAGAAAAACATGTTCAACTTTAAGGAAAACATAAAAATCCTTGTGCGTTTTTGCAACAAACTTTAGAGTTTATACTCCCACATACATACATACATATGTACAGACTAAATACACACAGTGCATCACACAACTAATTTGCCTACTCGTTTTGAGGACAACTTAGTTTTTCATTCATACCCAAAATTATAAAATACAAGTAAAGAAATTTAATTTTGTTGCAATAGCTACGAGTATAAAGATATTATGAAGAATAGGAAAACTTTAAAAAATATTCATTATAACCTACAACATCATACTGGGGAATGTACATACATATGTATATTGGATTTGTGCTGATGTTTGTAACGCCAATAAATATTAGTCCAAAAAAGTTAAAGTACGAGTATACCGATCGGCTCAGAATCACTTACTGGGTAGATTTAAAAGCTTATGCTTACATGGACATAGAATTTCGAACATGATATATTTTCGGCCCAAGGACTTTCAGGTTTGAAATTGGTTAAAATCAGTTCATTATTCCACCATTCAGTCTCGTCTCATCGAACTGTTCGGACGTGTTAATTTTAGTGCGGCTGAATTTTCGGTGAAAAAATCGTAATAGGTGAAAAATTGTAATAGGTTGAAATTAAACAAAAAAGTGAAAAAAATAACTCGTAATAGGTTAAAATATATAAAAAAAACATTAAAAATCGTATAAAAACTGTATGAGTGTTCCTCTCAGATGTAATTCTGAGAAAGAGCTTAGCTCGTCGAGAAAAACTAAATGGCTCTCTGAGGAAGAATCCATAAAAAAATCTCTGGAGAATTTTCTCACTACAAGAGCCGTAGAACGGCGTCGTTCCTGTTCGCCCAATATAGTGATTTCAACAGATGAGAAAACATCATCTTCACCAAATAGTGCAGTCAAACCCAAAAAACAAGTAGGTATGGATAAGTACATCACCGTTCTCAAGCGACAGAGGAGCCCGAAGTCTGCTCAAGTGTCATCAAATGCAAAAGCTTCTAAGACTGTGAGTAATGATCAAAATAGGTTTGCTCTCCTCCAGACGGATGAGCCAGAACTTCCTAAGAAGACGTTTAAGCCCCCACCAATTTATCTGAGAGAGCCCACTTCCAGTAAATTGGTACAAGGAATTGTTTCGGTAATAGGTGCAAATATGTTTAGCGTAACATCAATTAAACATGGAAATATCAGCGAAACCAAAATTCAAGTGAAAAAGGAAGATGATTTTCGTAAATTGTCCAAACAGTTGGAGAGGGAAAGTAGGGATTTCTATACCTACCAGCTGGAAAGCGCAAAAGGACTCCAAGTCGTTCTAAAGGGTATAGACCCAGATGTTGATCCTGCCGAGATAAAGACTAGCTTAATGGAAAAAGGCTTCAAAATTAAGAGCATAACGAATATTAGAAACCGTGAAAAGACTCCACAGCCTATGTTCAGGGTGGAATTGGAACCTGGAGATGTCGTATTAAAGAAAAACGAGTCCCATCCCATCTACAATCTGATGTACCTTCTGCATCGTAGAATCACCGTGGAAGAACCACATAAGCGTCAGGGACCCGTCCAGTGTCTCAACTGTCAAGAATTTGGTCACACCAAGGCGTATTGTAAATTGCCGACAGTTTGTGTTGCGTGTGGGGAGCTACATGCAACTGCTCAATGTGATAAGTCGAAAACTGATTCAAAAATCAAAAAATGCAGTAACTGCGGAGGTAATCATACCGCAAATTATAGAGGTTGTCCAATTTACACTCATTTGAAAGGCATAAGCACCAACAAGACGTCAGTATTACCTGATCATCGTCAACAGCCTATTTTGGCATCGAGTGACAATTTCCCGCAATTGTTACGGTCCACTAGTCATGTAAACGCGCCTAGTTCTAGACAAGTTTCTTACGCTAACGTGGTTAAATCTAATATGCCAGGTTTGGAGCAGGCACATAAATCACAATATTACGAGCCTAATATTAACACTCTAGAGACTACATTGCAGACACTTGTCCAAACCATGAACACTTTTACGACCACTATGACATCCATGATGCAGGAAATGCTGAAAATGCAATCCACTATCTTACAAGCCATTTTAAAGAAATGATTTGTTTAAAAATTTGTTTTTGGAATGCGAACGGCCTCCGCCAACATAAAAACGAACTGGAACACTTCCTGATGGATAAGCAGATTGATGTCATGATGATTGCTGAAACTCACTTGACGGCGACAGCTTACTTCAAAATTAATGGCTACGTGTTGTATGATACTAAAGATCCCCGCGGAAGAGCATGTTGAGGATCGGCAATTCTTATAAAGAACAGAATAAAACATTATTTAATGAACAACATATGTGAGGATTACCTACAAGCAACAAACATTTGTATTGAATTCTGTCAATACAATTTTGTTTTATCATCAATTTATTCGCCGCCTCGATTTTCAATAAAAGAACACCAATACTACAGCTTTTTCAATTCCCTTGGAGCTAGATTTTTAGTTGCTGGTGACTTTAACGCCAAACACACTTTTTGGGGTTCACGTCTGATGACCCCGAAGGGTCGTGAACTCTTCAACACCATTGCCAAAATGGGATTAGATGTACTCTCAAGCGGGCATCCCACCTACTGGCCGACGGACCGACGGAAGATTCCCGATGTTATTGACTTCAGAGTAGTAAAAAATATCCCTGTAGAATCGATACAAGTGGAGCCTTCATTAGACTTGTCTTCAGATCACTCTCCTTCTATTATTTCAATGCGTTTCCTTCAAGGGAATGGCTCTCCATTTCGGGACATATCTAAAACCAGAGTAAGTTGGATAAAGTATAAAAAGTATTTAAGTTCCCACTGCACGGAAAATGTAGTGTTGAGAACTACCGAGGATATTGATGGGTCGATTGGCAAGTTTACTGAGGACATACGAAGAGCTGTACATCACGCCTCCACATACGACGTTGAGTGCAGAAGTGGGACAAATAGAACTTATTTCGCTGAACTCGATCATCTCCTGGCAGAAAAAAGAAGAGTTAGAAGAGAGTGGCAAATCCACAGGTCTCCTGAACTGAAAGCTAGGCTACGGGTATGCAGAGATATACTAAGAAATTTCTTAGAAACCCA
The DNA here is from genome assembly GCA_916048285.2 of Bellardia pandia. Classification (NCBI taxonomy): domain Eukaryota; kingdom Metazoa; phylum Arthropoda; class Insecta; order Diptera; family Calliphoridae; genus Bellardia; species Bellardia pandia. The sequence goes on from OU696530.1 coordinate 58,491,500, forward strand.
AAGAATGGCTTCACTTAAATCTTACTTGGAGGGTCTTGATAGTACCCCACAATCTGACTATTCGTTATGGAAGGCGGCACGAGGTTTAAAAAGACCAGTTAGAGGAAAACCTCCTCTGCGAAATCCGACTGGTGACTGGGCTAGAAATGATTCCGAGAAGGGGACTTTATTTGTTAATCATTTGAGAAAAGTGTTTACTATAAACAACTCAAATAATGCATCTGATTTGCCTCCACTCGTTATTAGACCTCCTGTACCTCTAAGACTTAGCTTTAATGATGTTCAAAGCGCTATTGGTACTCTGAATCTTAAAAAAGCTCCAGGTATGGATAAAATCAGCAACAAAATGCTTGTGGAGTTACCTCGTGTAGCTAAAAGAATTATCCTATTTATTTTTAATGCTATTTTACGCCTAGAATACTATCCTGCAGATTGGAAGGTATCTATGATTACCATGATTCCTAAGCCAGGGACGGACCCCACTAAAGTAGAGTCATATAGGCCAATTAGTCTACTGCCGACAATTTCAAAACTGTTTGAAAAATTGTTATTGGCTAAGTTGATTCCAATCCTGAACGACACTCAATGTATCCCAAATCACCAATTCGGGTTCAGAGCTAAACACAGTACCATCGAACAAACACACAGATTGGTAAATGTGATAAGACAGTCGTTTGAAGAGAAAAAATACTGCTCCGCCCTTTTCATTGATGTGTCGCAAGCGTTCGACAAAGTCTGGCATGAAGGTTTAATGCATAAAATTAAATTAACTCTGCCTGCTAACACCCACAAACTTATGAAAAGTTATTTATATGGTCGCAAATTTACAATCAAAGAAGGCGATTTTTTAAGCCCCGCTCAGCCAATTGAAGCAGGAGTACCCCAGGGTAGCATACTGGGTCCAACTTTATATTTGATTTATGCATCCGATATGCCGTTAGACCCCATAATACATACTTCAACTTTTGCAGACGATACAGCCTTTATTAGCGTTCATAAGGACCATCAAATAGCATCACAGAACTTGCAGAAATATGTTTATAAACTAGAGAATTGGCTTGAGCTTTGGAAAATCAGGGTTAACGAACAGAAATGTATTCATATAACTTTCACATTGCGAAAAGATACATGCTCGTTCATCAGAATAAATAATCAAATTATCCCGCAACACAATGAAGTCAAATACCTCGGAATCCACCTCGATCGTCGTTTAACTTGGAAGTCTCATATCGACGCAAAACTTACCCAGATGAGATTAAAAGCAGTGCAAATTAATTGGCTAATCGGCAGAAATTCTACATTAAAGTTGGATTGCAAACTTTTGTTGTACAATGCAATTCTAAAGCCAATCTGGTGTTATGGAATTCAATTATGGGGTACTGCCTCAGCATCCAACATTGAAAAAATTCAAAGGGGTCAAAATAAGATTCTACGTACAATTACTGCAGCTCCATGGTACGTTAAAAATTCTCGAATCCACAAAGATCTAGGCATTCCTTTGGTGAAAGTCGAATTTACAAAACACGCCTCAAAATATGTCAGCAAACTTGAACACCATCCAAACCCACTTGCACGAGACATCCTTAACTTTACTGGCCATGTTCGGTTGAGAAGGATGGATACCCTTGCTTTAACTCAAGCGCAAAACAGATGACTGGATCAGTGGATATAAATTTTTTGTAGTATCATAATATTTTGTCTAGCACTGGCTGGACTGATTATTTTCTTTTAGTATTAAGATTCGAAAACTTATTGTCATTTCATTTCTGAAGATTCAATAAATAAATTAAATGTATAAAAAAAAAAAAAAAAAAAAAAAAAAAAAAAAAAAAAAAAAAAATTATTCCACCTAGACTCATACAAACGTCCTCCCGAAATAGGAGTTTATCGATCATAAATGTATGATTTATGCAGATACCCGAACAAATTTCACCACAAATAAGTTGTACATTTATAAATTTTTTGTATATTGGTCCATAATTGACCATAGCATCCATAAAAGGAAGGCTAACTGCCGAATATCAGCTTAAAGACAATAACTCTTTTAAAAATGTATCCAAATAATATTCAACACAAAATATTTTCACATATACACAAATCAGTCGGTCCAATTATATGATGATGCAAATTACTTTACCGACCATAAATCTCTTAATAATGTTGGTATCCAAATGAAATTCAACACAAACAAGTTTCACATATACAGATATCATGACACCTAATTTTATAACGGTCGATCCATAATTAGTCACACTTATAAATCTTTGAAAAGTGTTTCTATCTAAATAAGATTTAATAACAAGAAAATATTTGTATGCATAGAAGTCATGCCACTAAATTTTTAAACAATCGGTCCATAATAGGTCATAGCTCCCTTATACCGTTCATTTCTGTAAAACTGTTTGTTCACAAATACTGGGTGTATATGTAGTGACCGACTATACGTTCTTACTTATTTTTATTGAGTTATTGTTGAATTTTTTAATTTATGAGAAATAAAAATTTCCGAGAAAAGAATTATTTTATAGCTCTACGATCACAATGGGGCTCAGGTCTGAGCATTAAGGAGGCGTTGGCAAAAGCTAAATTCTAACATCTAAAACTATGTACGTAGTTCGGGTCAATAGAATCTAAAAAATAACAATATTTCTTTGTATAAACATTTTCAGCTCTGGAGTTACGATTTTCTTTCGGAATGGGCCAATATCTATGGTGGTTCATAATATCTTCAGTATATACAAGATTACCAACTCTATTGGCAGAAATGCAACCCCATATCACCTTAGAACTGTCATCATAATAAACCGTGGATTTTTTATTATTATACTTAAGGCTTTATTTGGATTCCAATAGACCCTACGTAGACCATCTGAAGCAAAAATTTTGCATTTGCTTTCCTCATAGAATACAAAATATTGCCGCGAATGATCTCAGCGAATGATAACTAACCTCTTCAATCTGTTAATTTCCGAAATACATTGTTTTTACCTGGTCAAACGACCGTATGTAATTATGGCTCTCAGCACCCTTTACATTGCTATATAGTGTTCTGCTTAGTTGGTCGTAAGCTTTTGGTCCGCACAAATGTAGGTTTAAGCAGTTATCCATGGGCTTTAGTCTTTCCTCCCCTGCATTCAACGATTTTGGACAACCATTCAATGGTAAATTTTAAATGCTTGACAACATATATTAAAATACCACAAAAGTGTTGAATTTATTTGCCCTATTGTAAAGCTGTAAAATAATTTTCCTTCCTACGCACAATAATGGCGAAAATAATGCTTTAAAAAAAACATAAAAATTCCAACAACAATTAAGAAAAAATAATAATCAAACCAAAAAAGAACATTGTTACAATTTGTCGGGTTTTCCCATTTTACGCAATTGCAAAAAGGAAAAAATATTTTCACCAGCTTTGTACAATTTTATGTGTGCATGAAAACACAGTTCTTCTCTTCAAAATTAATAGGCAATATAGTTTTGTGATACACTGTTTGTATGTGTTTCTATGTTTGTATGAGTTGTGTATGGTTCAGGCTTTTGGTAAGAGAGTTGAAGTCAATAATTTATTCATGTGTGATTACATGTCGTAATGTTGCAACCACAGACGATTTATGACCTTTTGAAAGCACAGCAAAAATATAAAACAACTTTCTTGCAAAGGTCTTTTCTATTACAGTTTTGTCTCGTTTTTGCTTCGACATTCAAAACATTTACACAAACGATGTTTTTTTTCACTCTATGTATAATTAACGCAAAAATAATCATGCGATGTTTTACAGCAAAAACCTACTTCGTAAAATTTAAGTTTCTTTTGGTTTTCTTTTATTATTTTTTTGGATAAAATCCAGTCAAGTAGAAAACGTTTTGAATGACCGTTTTTATGTTGTTTGGTATTTAGCCCATAAGCACCTTATAAAAATTTAAATTTTTTAAATTTCTCGTTTATGATGTCATCGCATTGACCACCCATTAGAAGCAAAGCACTAAAAATGACTTAAATACCATTAATGCTATTAAATGACAAAATGTCAAAGAAAGGGGAAGAACAAAAACTAAGATAAATTTAATTCTCATTCTAGTTTAATACAAAAAGTATGATCCTGTTATCTAAAGTTTAAGCAGATGTTTTACTTCTTTTTGTTTTCTGTTAAATACATGATTACATTCTTCCACTGTGCACAGAATATACACTGGAAAAATTAAATACAATAATGATTTTATAAACTTTAGAATTTAAAAAGAATAAGTTTTAAGCGATGTGACATTAGATTTTATTAAAATGTTTTCGGAAATCATAATCATAAGCATAATCAAAGATTAGTAAAGTCTTCATTGGGGGGGATTTCGTTTCTATAAATGATTCCACGATTCTACATTTATTTCAATAAAGATAATTTACATGCAACACTTTGTTATGAAACGAGAAGGGTTTGTTGGCCTTTCTAAGAATATGAGATTTAATTTTCTTTTTTCAAGATGCATTAGTGCATAGCAAAGGTTTGACTCTATCCCTCGATAATCTTTCTGGAGCACGTTAACAAACATTTTATCTGGTAGCATATTCCAATATAGGCCAATCGTTGAAGAAAAGCAATCACAGTTAGATTATCCTCCAATATAATATTTTGCAATATTTTTAGAAGGGCTATTTTTAAAGTATGTATAATAACTTCTTTCCTGATTGTTTTAAAAATCATACATCGAATCTTTTGTAAAACGTTTTGTATTTCTATGACTTTGGTTAAGCTGTCAAAAGTCGTTTAAACATTCATTAGATAAGGTAGTAATGTTAAAAGTTTTGCTGACATTATATCGGATTTTCACCTGTATTTTACATTTCCGTAACCGAGGCAGTCGAAACTTGGTTCCTTAGTCTTTGTGCAACACATTCTGTGTAACTTCGGAACTCTTAGCACACTCTGTGTGGTCCATTTGCTGATAATTCCGAAATAATTGTGCATGATATCGCTAATCACATAAAACCTTCAGTTCTTAGTATTGTTGTTACTACCTTGGTGTTCTAGAGTCCCTTGAATTTGAAGAGTTCGATCAACCTTTTAGGTGGAATGTTGGCAACACCAGTAAAATTGCTGGCTTCTAAACATATTCAAGAAAAATAGCTAGCGGGCACCGCAACTAATAAAAGAAATATCAAAGATTTAAAATTAACAGTTTAAATAAAAATAATAATTGTTCAAGAAAAATATATTTGAAATTAACGGTCTTAGAAACGAAATACATCTATAAAACGTAATGAAATATGAACTAAAATCATGCGATAAATAAATAAATTTCACCACTAGTAAAATGTCAAAATATGTATTGTTTGTACTGAATATCATGGGTAAATAAGATTGTATTGGTAGTTTTAAGTAACTCTCCTATTAAGCAATTAAACCAATATTAAGGTCTTGGTATAAAAGCAAAATGCGGTTCTTTTTCTCTTAACCTTATTTATTGCCAGTAAACAAAATTCAAAGTGAACAAAATTTCTTATTTCTTAATAAATAATAAGAAATAACTATTTAAACATAAAGCAAAAGTGTATAAAAAAATTTAATTAACATGTTACTCGTAAATAACTTTCTGCCTCAAAGTTTTTGTCCTTATTAGATATTTTTATTGGTGCAATTCCAGAAAAGGGTAATCTACTATAAACATATATAAAAGAATAACGTGACTAACTGATTCATTCATCATGGCATAGCCCAAATTTTGAATTTCTTTTACATCGTAAAGATCCACTAAGAAGGGATTTTTGGAAATTCGGACGTTAGTGGGATAAAATGGGTAAAAATGTTATCTATGTATCTCCAAAATCTTCTATCTTCTAAACAAATTAACACAGAAATAAAACTTAAAATACATCCGGCTAAGATCACAAAGAGCGACATTTTTTCAGTACTGTTTTGAAATTAAAATTTTTAAATTGTATTTCAGGTTCTCGGGATTTAACGGTGTCTCAACATACACTTGAGAACTATCATGACTCCAAATACGGTAGTTTTGTTGATTTTAGATTGTAATGCAATTTTGGATTTTTAAAACTTAATGATCCTACCGACAAAGGGGTTTTAACAGTACCTTCAAATTAATGAACTCATAAAAAAATATTCAACAAGCATGTATTCATGAGTGTAGTAATAATAAACAAGTAAGAAAATATAGTCGGTCAGGCCCGACCATATAATACCCTACACCCAGTATATGTATAAAACAGTTTTTCAGAAATGTGCGCTATATGGGAGATATACTCTATTATGGACCGATCATCCAAAAATTTAGTACCATGACTTCTGTGAATGTTAAACTTTATCTCGATATAAATACTTTTAAAAGATCATCCAAAAATTTAGTACCATGACTTCTGTGTATGTTAAACTTTATCTCGATATAAATACTTTTAAAAGATTTATGGAGGTTAAAGTTGATTACTGGGAGGGTCTTATATGAGAGTTTTGACTAATTACGGACCGACCATTATAAAATTAGGTGTCATCACTTCTGTATATAATAAACTTATTTGTGTCGAATTTTGTTTAATTACCAACATTTTTAAGAAATTTATGACCGTTAAAGAGATTTTCGGAAGTGGGCCTTATATGGGAGCTACGACTAATTATGGACCGATCACAATGAAATTGTAGCGTATTGTTGTTAACTTTATTTCCTGGGGCCACATTTCAAGAGCTCATCATTTAATTTCTCCAAGTGTGTTCTGGTTTTCCAAACCAATATGATTTGATAAGAGTTCTTAGTCCTCATAATGAAACTGTATTAAGTAGCCATTGAATCCTATCATTCAACATTTTTACAAGACACAGACACAAACAAACATGAATGCTGCAGTAGTCTTCTTTTATGCCAATGGTCTCAGACCAATTGTAGTTGAGGACCAGGCAAATGAAACTAAATAAAAAAAATTAAATGATGTCGCCACGTAATAAATCATAACATTAAGAACAAGACAAGCGACAGCGCAAAATGTCAAATAACGATACAATTGTCTGTTAAGCAAACGTTCTCCTGGTTGGCATCGTCAAGTATTTTTCAAGGTTTTGTATGTGAAATCTCAAAACTACAGCTTAATAGTACCAACAAAAGACCTTCCTCAAACCATTTTTGTGTCAAATTCGCGTTTGCATTTAGTTTCTTTGAGTCATGAGACTGTTGGGGCAGTAAAACTACCTGTGCCAAATATGACGAAAAGAATAATTGTATGAATGTAACAGAAATTAAAAGGAATTAATTGTTGAATTAAATTCACATGCTGTTTTTTTATTTGTTTGAATTTAACATTCGTTTTAACTCTGAAGTGATGTTATAATATTTTCCTTGGCAAATAGAGTCTGAAAGTAACAATAGAGGATTTAAACAAACATTTTTCATTAATTCAAAAATTCTCACAAAATTTACCAGATTGTATTTCACAAAAACGAATATTACGGAGAGAATTATCAATGTAGATGTGCAAGTGTATTTTTGAAACCATTCCTTTACAAACCTGCAATGGAAATGGTATAAGACAACTACAGCGATGATGAACAGCAAAACATATTTTGATCCTTCTCAAATTTCTATCACATTAGCACACGAACAAACCCAAACTCACTACATAAACGATAAATACATCAGCAAACAGCGATGGCGACAACGTAAAGGTTTCGCCTGCGTTATAAAGCAATACCAGAAGCCTTAATCAGTTATGTTTATTTCCCTCTTCGTCCGTCTACTGATTTGCTCTTGTTTTTTCCTAAATTTTTTAACCGATCATACACGCCAATACTTAATAACCATCTTACACCGTCTTGCTTTGCGATCGTTTCATTGACGCGACGCGTAAAATATGAGACGTTGTTTTATTTTGCTGTTGTAATTAATGCATGCTGCTGTTGTTGCTTCTCGGTCGTTGCACAAGAAAATGAGCCTTTAATATTTGTTTTTTGTTTCTGGATATTTTGAATAATGATCGCCTACAGTTTGTTGACAAAGAGCAGAGTCTTGTCAACCACAATCACCGCTAAGTAGGTAGGCTTACGACATTAATATTCACTTCCTTGTCGCATTTACAGCTCATACTCGTACATATTCAATGAAATGACTGTGCAACAACAATTATGACAAGTAATTGTCAAAATCCTTAAATTTTATTTAACATCAGCCAGTCAGTTGTAAACTGAAAGCCGATATTAGAGACAGGTTACATCGTGATGATTCATAGGTACGAGTATCTGTTTCTACCTGTTGTTGGCTGAAATCATCACAACAGGTACTAATGTCATATATGCATATCCCTTAAACAGATAAATAAATGGTAGGCATTTAATGTGATATGAATTTTATTTGAAACGGAAGGAAATACAGATAAAGAAATTAGTGTATTGCATCTTACGTAATTATCATTAACTGCATATAAACCATAATGTATTCGGTCTTGTAATTAGAGACTTTTATTGAATATAATTTGCATTGTTTAAGAGTAACACCGGCCAAATTCACAAATATTGTGAATAACTTTGGGCGTAAATCCAAAAGCAATCAATAAAAAAACAAAAACCATTTAAAAGACAGTAGCAAAAGAAAAACAACCTAATTAAACGCACTTAAGATGTGTTATCAATATCACTAGTGAATCAGACTTCATATATACAGATTGAAACACACGTGCAAGGCACAAGTCGACTTTCAACCCATTAATGAAGAAACCCTAGAAGGCTTTGACGTGGAAAGTCTGCAAATCAAAATGTATGAGCACGGCTAAAAGAAACAACACCAACTGTATTACAAACAGAAATAAACAAACGCAAAAATAATAAACAGTAAAATTACACACAGAAAACACATACGAGTACAGTGGCGTGCAAAAATTAGCTTAAAGCAAATGGTGCGTTTAGATTTGCAAACTAAAGCATTAATATATAATAATTATAATTATTATATTTACTTTATATCCACAAAACCCTTTTCCTGTATAATAAATAGCCGACGCTATCATAAACTTCTGTGTGTAAAACGGTGCAGATACTGGACAGATAACAAAAGGTTAGTTGGCAAGTAATCTCTAAGGACAGAGCTCGTAGCCCAGTAGTCTATGGTAGGTACTAAGGTATTCATTCGAATAATCCATCAGTAGCACAGATCACATAAACATATATAGGGTTATTTATTTAGACGTTTCTGGTGTCATACTGCCGTCCTATTTGTATTATTTATTGTTTATGAATTCACATCGCAACAACTATTCGAAATTATTCAGATGTATTACGAAAATCAGCGGTCTATGAGAAATGTAAGAAATCATTTTGTTGAGCAGCTAGTTTCCTGTTCCGGATCTGTCAACTGGCGGCCTATGGAGTTTAAAGTGAATTACGGAGAGGGTCTTATATAGAAGTTTCGACCAATTATGGACGGATCATAATAAAATTGTACCGTATTATTTTTAGACATATGAAATATATTTTCGTTCAATATTATTTAAATACCAACATTTTTGAGAGAGTTATTCTTATTAAAGTGATTTTCGGAAGTTGGCCTTATATGGAAGCTACGAGTAATTATGGAGCGATCTGCACAAAATTTGCAGATGTGATTTGGCTTTATTTACCACTCATTTGAGATGAAATTTGTTTGGATACTTGCATAATTCAAACATTTATGATCAGTGAACCCCAATTTCAGGAGGACATTTGTATGGGGGCCAGGGGAAATAATGGACGAATTTCCACCAGTTTCAATCCCATCCATCCTTGGGGCAAAAAAATATCACCTACCAAATTTTATTGAAATATCTTCAAAATTGCGACCTGTACTCTGCGTATAAGCTTTACATGGACAGCCAGCCAGACGGACGGATCGGTATATTTTAAGGTGGGTGTTGGACCAATATTTCTGGGCGTTACAAACATCAGCACAAATCCAATATACCTTCCCCACTAAGGTGGTCTAGAATCATCGGCGTAGCTAGGCCTTTTTCCTGGGGGGGCTCTAGCCATTTACAGTAAAAAAAATGTGTTTTTTTATTTTTATTTAAAAAAAAATAAAGAGTTAAACATTTTTATATTACATATAACAATGTTATTAAATTAAAGTTTAAAACTAAATAAACAAAAAAAATTAAAGCATATTTCAGGTTTTTATAATCACATTGTCAATTAAAAAAATAAATTCAGTCATTTAATTAACATTAAAAAAATAAAGTAAAACACTTAAACTAATTTGTATTAATAATAAAAGTAATAAAAAATATAATTAATAAAAATAGTTAGTTTCAGTCGAAGATTAGTTTCCTGTTTTGTTTACAAAATATATTAAGAATATCTTCTGCCACAATTTCGTTTTTGACTAGTTCGTTTTCAATGTTTAAAATAGCCATATTTGAAAATCGATTCTGATTTATTGTTGAACGCAACCAGGTTTTAATTCTCCTCATAGCCGAAAAACTGCGTTCACATCCAGCTGAGCTTATTGGTAGACTCATAGCTACTTGCAAAAGTTTAAACAAGTTTGGGTAGATGATTTTATCCACTTTAGATTTAATTATTATGTTTATGTCTAAAGGTTGTTCACTATTTGTATTCTTGACCAAATTTTTAAATACCATGACTTCTGCTTTAAGAGAATCACAGTCAATATTTAATACATGTTTATAATTATCAATAAAATCAGTGGATTCTTCTAAATCTAATTTCAAAAATGAATTGATAGATTTTGCAAGTGGAATACTTTTAAATCTGTATTCTAAGTTAGATGTTATATTATCAATCACAGGGTAGTAAATATTGATTTTCCAGTATTCTGCTGCAGAAGTAGTAGTTGGTAAATCCAAGAACTGATTCTTGCCCAAAGGCGAATCAACGTAGAAATCTTTGTCTAATGAGCTTCCTTTTTTTTTCTTTTTGATATTCTAAGAGGTTCCAATGAAATATAATTTTTGTTTGAAAATTGTTCTATTTGATTCCAAATTTTTAAAAAGTTACCCCGACGTCTCTATCACAGCCATAATGGAACCATAAGCTTGGCCAAGATTAGCATCTTTTGTTTGAAAAAATTTGCTTAAGACATTGATGGTTTGAAGTGCAAAATAAAAAATTTGTAAATTAACAATAAAATCGGGTTTTGTTATTGCAGTTAGAATACCAAGAGCCTCAATTGCATTTTTATCTCTTGATTCATTTATTTCCTTTTCCAAGGTAGCTTTAATAAGGGCAAAATTGTTAATAATAGATTTGCAATTTTCATACCGACAGCTCCATCTAGTAGTACTAAGGCTTTTAACTGAAATATTATTTAGCTGGAGAGATTGACAAACTTTTTTTAACTCACTATTATTTCCGGGCTTTGAGAAGTGGATATGTAATGCCTCTACTGTGTTAAAAAATGATGTCGCTGATCTTATGTTTGAACAAGAATCCACAACCACTAAATGTAATCTGTGAGCTAAACAGTGAATAAAAACAGCTTGAGGATTCGATTCTTTAATTTTTGCCTGTAGTCCATTTTTATAGCCTGACATAACATTGGCGCCATCATAGGATTGTCCAATAATAGGTATATCAGTCAATCCTCTTTTCTCAAAAAACTCTGCCAGTAAGATCTGTAAAGAATTTGAATCTCTATCTGAAGAACAATCTACAAATCCTAAAAATCTCTCTTCAACTTCAAGATCATTTACGTATCTAATAACAATCGACAACTGCTCTTCTTTAAAACACCTTGCCTCATCTAGTATAAGGGAATAAAAACCACATTTTTTAACTTTTTGTACGATAATATTATATGCAAGATTTGCTGCAATTTCAATAATTTCATTTTGTATAGTTGGGCTGGAATAATTTTTAGGTTTGGCTAGACTTGATTTGAACTTGTCATCATATTTTGCGATATAATCTGAGATCTCCAAAAAGTTTCCTCTATTTTTTGAGTTTATGTCCTCTCTGTTTCCACGGAGAGGAAGCCCCTGTCGTGCTAATACCAAAATTAAATCAATAACCTTTTTTAAATACTCACGAGTCTCTTCTATTTGTTTGGAATGTTGAATTAGAATTATATCATGAATTTCGGGTGTGCTTTGATACATCTTATAGCCTTGTATACTTTTAATATGCATTTCTGATTTGTCATGTTTTTTGAGAGCATCACTTAGCTTTTTCCACTTTTCGAAACCTGAAACTACAAATTTCTCATTTTGTTGTCGACATACTTTAGAACCGAAATTGCGGCAGACAAAACAAAAAGCCCTTTGGTTCTCCAAACTGTACTCAAGCCAATCATATGTATCATAATATTTAGAAGAAAACGATATATTTTGTCCATCAACAAAAGTCTTTTTAAAAGTTGCTTTTGGCTGTTGTGGCCCACTTTCTTTTGTTCCTAAGTCAGATACATCATTAATATTTGAATCTTTTTTTGATGTCTGAGGAGGCTCCTCTTCAAGGGTTGTGGATTCAGCACATGTTTCTCTTTTTTCTTCTGTTTCAACAATAGCACTTGCACTTTGTGTTGGTTTAAAAAATGATCGTATATCTTTTATTTTCTTCATAACTATAAAAAAAATACACCTTTTAATACGTTTAACACGATTTAATAATCATTAAACATACCAATACTTCAGCTTTAATTAATTTATTAGCTTTTTTGATCTTTTTTTACTGACTTCAATAAAATAAAAAAATTGTGTATTTTGTTTAAAATCCGGCAAAGATTGTTTCTGTGTTTTGTTTTGCTATTACGTTTTGTTTACGATCATCTGGTCAATCAGCTGGTGATTACACTGTGAAGTTTGTATTTAGCCACATGTTGAACACTTAAAAAAAGATTTGTAAAGAAGTGTGCTTTAACTACACATAAAAATATTAAGGGACAGACAACATTTAATTCTTAATTTATAAATTTAGTAAAAGCTATGGAAAATTGTTCAAATAAAAAAATGCAATAAAAGAATAGAAATTCTGGGGGTGGCTAAATTTTTTCTGGGGGGGGGCTTAGCCTCCCCCAGACCGGGCTATCTACGCCGATGTCTAGAATATAAAAAGGAACTGCCAGAGATTGTTCTTTCGTAGAGTAATAAATATTCCGACATTCATTTATGTTTTAAGTGTTTGTTTTTTAGTTAAAACAAACTTTAAAATTAATCATATTCCGAATAGAGAGAGAGCTTAAAAATAAACTATTATGTTAGTTTGCAATGTTTGTATACTTCATACATACGAGTATATACCAATCAAAAATTGTTAATGAGAACACAAAATTTATAGTAATAATTTATTATGAGGACCATTACTAAATACTTTGCTAACTCAAATAATATCACTAACATTTGCGATATACACTGTACTCTAGCATTTGATAATCCTGGAACCAGTACACTTAGTATTAAATCCCCTTTATTTTTATTTTGTATTTCTTATTCTTTTTCATTTAATTTAGCACTAGATTTTATTTGTATTAAATAAACTACAAGGATAACAATACAATCCTTTCTTTATATAGACAAACAGACAGGCACAAGGCATCTTTTAGCCAGGCACACGTACAAGGTGCTTTTACAAACACACTCACATGAATGTATAATAAATATATGTATGTGTATATGTATGTATGTTTGTGATTATTTAAGCGTGTGTGTGTTTATAGTCGTAAATAATGTGCTTTTAATTAGCGTTAATGAGATACGAGATGAACAACTAACTGCTGGCAAGGATACGATGAAGTAAAAGGCCAAAAGGCACCATTAGAAATCAATACCTAATATTTACTGACTATATTGAGAACATTTTGTTTGCATAGTGGATTGAAAAAATCAAAAAGTGTTGAAAAGAGCAGAGAGGAAAAACTGATGATACATAGTTTTAAATTATGGATATAATCAGTAGTTAAAAGTCCATTTGTTAACATTTTGTGTTACTTAAAGATGTTGCTTAAAATGTGTCTCCAATTTCAGTTGCCCCCAAGTAGTAGTAAGTTTGATTATTTTTCTTTTTTGTTTTCGTTTTCATTTCATTTATTTTCAAATTTACGCGTATTTTAGTTTTAAATTTATTTAGCGTTAAATGTTTTCTTTTGTATGCGATATATAAACGAAACTTTTTAATTTACGTTTATTTTGTGGCTCCTTTTAGATAAAAACTCATTGTGTATATAAAATGATGAGTTTGCATGTTTAGGATGCGTAAGCATTTCGAAAATAAAATAACAACCAACAAAAAAATTGATGATTATTTGAAATTCCTTTTTCTTTATTTGTTCAATTTTGACTCTAAACATGAAAAAACATTGACTACTGCAATACTTACGAATACACACACGCACGCACGCAAACTCACTCACTAAACCATTCACTCATTCCATCGTTATCATATTGATTTCATGTCCAGTCCATCAATTAAATAAAATATGGAAGGAATGAAAAGAAATGAGAAAATTACACAATCATTTCCATTGCAATAAATCGATATTTTTTTGGACGGGAAAGTCCAAACTTTTCAAGTCTGTTCAAAGACTTTGCAGTAGATTTTGATTGCTTAAACTCTGGCGGAAGGCCGCCTATTATCCAAACAGGGGCCAAATTACCGCATTCGATATCGCGTAAAATTGATCGTAATTTTCTTATTTGAGATTATGGCATTCGATATCGAGCAAGAAATTTAGTACATTTTATCATAATTTCGTACATTTTATCATAATTTCGTTATCGAAATAATTTTTCGATACGATAGCTCATTCGATCACGAATGCGGTAATTTGGTCCCAGTGCATGTTCGAAACATTAGATAGGTTAATTCATTTAGAGGTTTTTTTTTTGAATTTGTCACCTTGTCACCTTATTTTTATTGTTCGACAATTTTTACAATTTTCAAAGTTAAGTACTGTGATTCTAAACGAATCACCCTAGTAATTAAACACACAGACAATTATATACTCGTATATGACTAAGACTCCATTTAGGATTTCTTAATACTGAACTAGTACACTGTTATTTTATGAGTTGTATGATTTCGACCCAACTTGATTGATGGTCACCGTAACATTTAAAGAGAAACGAAAATATTAAAAAAAAAACGCTACGTGTGCCCAAAGGTAGGGTCACCATGGTTTATGCATCATTTGTTCAAATGCTACTTTATGTCGCACCTCTGACTCACAAACGAAAAAACCACTCTTGTGGAATATTCAATAAAGATTCTCTTGCATACAATTATTTAAAATGTATTTCTCATATGATTGGGTTTATGTACTTATGCGTACCCACAATGTTGTCGTCCAAACACTCGCACACATTGGAATACTAAGTTCGACTTGCAGCATAGTACAACATACTACGTGTAGTATGATCCCTGGCTAAATAGCCGCTTTTTTCAATGTTGTTGTGTTTTTGTGTCATTTTGTTGTATGTTTTGTGGTGGCGTTATCAGTGCAGGTTTAACCGAAACTATAAACAACCGCGTGGAATGTCATGCATTATGTCCCCAAATTAGATAAACATGGCGCCAATGCAATCGGCAATATGCTTACGTTTATATATCATTAAACTGACACACACACATACAAAAATACTCATGCATACAAATGTCAACTAACCCAGCAAGCCATATGAGTCCGAAGTCGGAGCGTAAACGCTCTTTATAAGGCCAAAAAACAATCATAATTGATCCGAAAACCTTCAGAAAAGAGGGTAATTACATTCGAAAATGGTCCGTCAGAAAGAGCTCTTAGATAATGTCAGAAACGAGTATTTTATGACGTTTTTCTTGGGCTCTGTGTAATCTTGTTTTTATCATTCTTGTGTGGTACAGCTATGTTTTTTTTTCAAAACCGCAGGTACGGACCTATGGCACAATACTTGTTCGAGCGAACAGTGGTATGACGCTACGTCCGTTGGACTCTTTTCTGACTCCTTTTTTCGGAGCGCTCCGAAAATACTCTTTTGTTGGACTCTTTTCTGACTCCTTTTTTCGGAGCGCTCCGAAAATGCTCTTTTGTTGGACTCTTTTCTGACTCCTTTTTCGGAGCGCTCCTAGAATGGTGTGCTGGGAAGTATTTAACAGAGCAGTGTCATACAGTCATACAAACATCTCGTTAATACAAATTCATTGTTTGTTTGAGAAATGTACCAGAATTTTACTTTATAAGATGTATTGAAAAATTTAAATGAATTTATTTATTTTTTTTGTACCAAATAGCCTAAAGAAATTAAAGCACAAATACATAAATACTGTAGACCCATAACAATTAAACATTACGTTTTTTAAAAGTCTTAGAAATACGTCTCCATAATCAAATGTTGACATCATATCCTACACCACCATACTCGAGAGGTTATATTGCATTTGAGCGAATGTTTGTAACGCCAGAAATATAATTCTAACACCCAAAGTAAAGATCGTAATTTTAGAGATATACCTTTAAAATTTGGCATATTCTTTGTTTGAAATCGGTCCATTATTTCACATAGCCCTATACAATTATCATTCAGAAATATGACTTTATCGGTTATAAATATATAAAACTTAATCTTGCCGACCTGTTCCGATCGGTCAATAATAGATGTCTCGACAATGTTGATATACTCAACACAAATGTGTTTTATACACATATACCTCCTATAAGCAAATAATTCGGCCTAATTTTATTTACACGAGATTTATTAGATAAATCTCTTAAACATTTGGTATCGGAATAAAAATTAACGCAAATAAGTTTCATATACACAAATGAACTTATTTTCCATATAAGTATGTATAATGAAGTCCTG
Source organism: Bellardia pandia (assembly GCA_916048285.2). Lineage (NCBI taxonomy): Eukaryota > Metazoa > Arthropoda > Insecta > Diptera > Calliphoridae > Bellardia > Bellardia pandia. The sequence goes on from OU696530.1 coordinate 58,508,253, forward strand.
TGCACTATTATGTATTTGCTAATAATTTCAACAAAATTTCAACTTCGAAATTAAATATTAACGATATTGTTACGTTTTTACCTTTTAAAAACGGTAGTTTATTTCCTTTAAATAAACCGGATTTCTTTTCATTGCAAATTAAAAGCGTCAAGTAGTTTGAAGAAAATATAACGAGTCTTTTTTTATTTAAATGTACACAAAATCAAACACAAGTTAGAGTGCAATATTCGGCTATGCCGAATCTTATATACCCACCACCAGATCACCTATTATAGAGATTTATAAGAGATTTATGCCCATTTATGTGATTTCTGGAAGTATACTTTATATGAGGGCTACGGTCAAATATGGACCGATCATCATCATATGGAGAGTGACGAATTATATATACGAGTATATGTCGACAGCTCAATTACAAAACATGCTAAGTCGAAAAAGTGAGTTTTGCAGGAAAAGCTCCTTAAGTTTACAGGCGATATCTAAAAAACCATATGAGGTAGAACTTTGTTGTTTATAACTATTGATTGGACTACCCAATCATAACCAAAATTTGACAGAATTTAAGTTGAAAAAATGTAAATTCAAAAATTCAATTCTTCAATAATTCAAGTTTTTATAAGGAATTTATGTCCATTTAAGTGAATTTCGGAACTGAACTTTATATTGGGACTACGGTCAAATATTTACCGATCATCATGAAATTTGGTACGACGATTTGAATTGTATATTTTGATTATCCTTGTCGAATTTCAACTTGATAGTCATTTTAACAAAAGATTTATGTTCATTTAAGTGAATTTCGGATGTGGTCTTTGTATGAGGCTATGTCAAAATTATGAACCGATGCAAACAAAATATTTCAGTTTGCATGAAACTTATTATTGCCGAATTTTGTTTAGATACTACTTTTCTATAGACATATATGTACCATAAACCCATATTCAGGGAAGACATTTGTGTATGGGCTATGAGAAATCGTGAACCGATTCTTACCATTTTCAATAGGGCATGTACTTCTATAATAAAAATAAAGTGTGCAAAATTTCATGATATTATCTGCATTTTATTTGAAGAAAATAGCAGAAGCGGTCCGGGAATACAGACTTTTTGGTTTTACGACCATTATTTCGATGTGTTACAAACTTAATGTTGCAATATTGCTCAGCTGTGTTTATAACAGGATGTTATCAATAATGTTTACAAATTAAAACTTCTACAAATCCTAAACAAGTTGTATGTCGATAAACATGCAGTGTGTTGATACCGACCGTTAAGTTTTAATTCAAATAAATTTAAATTTAATTGTTATTGTAATTGTGTTATTTGTTATGATTTTTTTTTTTCATAAAATATGCATTTTGAATTGAAAAATAAAATTTATATTTCTTATCAACTGCGTTGCATAACTATAAATACACAAAACTTTTCTCAATTTTGTATGTCAAAGAAAAAGTAAAACAGTTAAACCTACATACATACAAATGTACATATACGAGTATGTATGTATGTATGTATATGAAATGAACCAAAAAGCAAAAATTATTTAAAAATCATTATTTTTTATTTTACCTCTTACTATAAATACACTAAAAATAAAATAACTTCAAATACCAATATTCACAAAATATGAATATATAATAACTTTAATAATGAGTTAGGCCTCATTTTTTCGAATCAACTGAAAAATTCCATCAGGCATATATGTCGTTATCGCTTTAGATAGAAAGGATGAAGATATTTGAATGGTTTTTGATCAAAATGCAATATCTTATTTTACATATGCATGTAGTGTACAAAAGTTTGTACCCATTTGCGCTTAGCCCAAGAGTATCGATCTTGAACTAGCGCTACATCCTTGTAATAAGGAGATAATGGAAAGGGATCTTATTACTATTATTGATCAATCATGTTGAAAAGTATCATTAATCATAAGACAATTCCTTAGCCACCAGTTTACACCCCAGCTGGTTCTTCCGACTACTTATTACAAACAAGACACATTGACATCGCTCGAGCATTCAGCATATTCTATGACCATTTGTACAATGTATTACACGATGATGGCTCCCCCTATCCGCCACCTGGGACGCATCCGATGGGAGACTGTCAACTCCACACGGATCTTTTTTGTTTCATTCAACCAAATTTCTTTTGCTGTATTTGAAGAAATTTCAATCGCCACAACTTACGATCCACAAGTTAAAAATTCATACCCAACGGTCGTATTGATCTCTCTAAACACGGTGGTGCAAATGTTTGTGAATCATTCGCATTGAACATAATTTGGGAAATTTCAAATGTCCAAACAACAAATTTTCACCTGTAACAAAAAATAAGTTTCAGACGCAAGCTTCATTCAGTCGCCAGAATATTATTACACAACAACTATTGCATGAAGATAAACTATTATCTATTATACCTTTTATATGACGAATGAATTTTATTTGTATTTTCATCTTAAAATGTTCCTAATTTCTTTCATGATAAACACTGACGGGCACAAAACTATGAAGTTTTTGTTTTTCTTATTTATTTCCACTTTTTTGTTTGGAATTCATTACAAATTCTAAAACTTTTTTTATCATCATCATTACAATAAAAAACAAATTTGTAACTTTGGTTGGTATCTTTAAACCACACAAACTCATGCACACTTTCATGCATACATGTAACATTCAACCAACCATCTTTAACCCATGAAAATTAAATGTCAGTCATTCTCCAAGGAAAAGAAGATGAAAAAAATTCGAAAATAAAATGAAAAAAAAAATATTTCTGAAATATTGTTATCGGTCTGTAACGACAACAATTTGAACGATAGCACATGCAATGTGGTTTCACTTTGGTGCCATCTTTATTATTATTGCTCTATTTTTATTACACACATTTAAAAGACCTTCTTACTTATTCTATTCCATTTAAAGAGTTTTTTTCTTCTTATTTTCTATTTTTTAACAAATGTAAAATTTAATGGTAATTTCTTTTATGCCAAAGATACATTAAAATGCTGGAAAATGTAAAATAAATTCCTTCAAATTGCCCTTAGACTCTATGATGGCAAATGTATTCAAACACAAAGACAACATCGGATAGAATGAAGACAAATATGTACCTCTGACATACTGTTCATAGGAGCTAAAATATTTGGTGGGCAGCAGATGTTGAGGGAGTTGGGTAAAGGTCGGACAAGGTAGATTTCAGAAGGCGTCCCTTAATATAAAGGGTAGGGATTTTTACTTTCAATTCAAGTTGTAATTGTATTATAAATTTATTAATTATGACACAATCAGGCATGTGATGGAAATCGAAAACGAATGAGTTTTAGAAGTCAATATTTTCGTAATATTTCTGTATTGAAAAACTTTTATCACATAAAATATAAAGATATTGGTACTAAAGAGAATCTTTTCGATTTCGATTTCCATCACATGCCTGTATATTCGCTGCGATGATCATTGTCACGTAAAGATTTATTCCTATACATTTCATTGTTTAGTTTATACAACTGAGAATCTTTAAAACAATGGCGTTATCTTACACAGTTGACATGTAGTCACCGGATTGGCAGTCACAAAACTCAAAACTTAAAATAGCTTCTTACTTATTCATCAGAATCAATTCGCTTCATCAACCTTAAAAATTTATATTAACGACTCAAAGAAGATGTAGGGGAGAGGGGGGCACCTTAGAACACTTTTTGCTTTCAAGCCACATAAATTATATTTTTATATTTTTGAATTATTGACTTTTTACATAATTTAACTAATATATATGGAAATAAACTTTAGCTTAAGTCTACAAGTAACTTATTTTTAGTTCGATTTATATTTTTTTATTTTTTTAATGGATAAAGTCATTGTGTTCAAATGTGCCCCCCATACATTTTTTCTTGTAGCGTTTATGTCCAAAAATAACATAAACAGTTATATTTTTTATATATATAATAAATTCGATTTATTTATTAAGAAAAACATAAACAGTAACAATTAAAAAATAAAAAAAAATTCAGATAAAAAATAAGTTTTATATTATTAAGACGGAAAAGGCCTTGCGATTTCAGGTGACATTACATTTTCCTTTAAAGCATCATGATCAGCATTGGATTCGTCATTTTTAGAAAATAAGAGAGAATCAATAATGTTTGGTATTTCGGTTGATAAATTCACATGTTCAAAGGTGCCCCCTTTTTCTTTGTTCAAACCATGCCATTTCACGGAAATTTATAATAAATATTTTTTTTACATAAATATCAAATAACTTAACTTAATTTTGTTTGAAATGAATTTTGGACTGCAATAAATTTCTTTTACGAAAGAAAACGATCACTGAATACTTCTTACACTCTTACAAAAATAAAAAAATTTACAATGGCACTGCGAAAACTTGTTCACATAACTACAATCGGTAGACGACTGAAAAAACTAGCAAAAGTTGTTAACGTTGCTAGAAAACAAGGTTGCCATGTGAAAAACTCGGTTAAGGGTCGGAAAAAATATTAAACTGAGATTTTATCAACATAGTTCAAAGGTGCCCCGGGTATAAACGTGCCCCCTCTCCACTACTCATGACACATGTGAACATAGGCACCGAAAACATTGAATTTGCATATCTTTTTTAATTGTCGCAATTTAAAAGGAGCAGGAAATTATGAAAAAGATCATACTTATATCTAATGGTTTTAATACTCTGATAATCTTGTTGTTAGGTTTTTACCATTGAAAAACTACAGCTTATTTTCATTTAAATTGCAAATAAATGCCAAGTAGATTACACATTATATCCCGTCTTTATTTTATCAAATTTACATAAAACTTTTACTGTTCACTCAATCAAGACTCACAATCAGCTGACCGACTATTATTGCTGCTAACTGCCACTATTTATATTTTAAAAATTCCGTAACAATATGGCAAGATTAAAAGTAACTGAGGATGATACGTGTATATTGGTGCGAATGTTATGCACTTTCAAATATGGAAATGATTTAATACTTAAGGACTTACAAAATGCGAGAAAACAAAACCAAAGCCAATCTGGTTTTAAGTGGGAAACCATCATGTCGTATGCAGAAGCTGCAGATCAATTGTTTATTCCCTTAAAATACTGAAACACAGCCGTCTTAAATTGTCTTGCATGAACATTCTTAATATGAAATAGTTTCCAAAATGTACAATCAACTTTATTAACTTTCAAATCCTTGAGTTGGATCCTATTTTCTTATTTCTTTGTTAACTTAATGGGCCCATTGGCCTCTATGAATACTGGCTTTTGATGCAATTGACACATTTCTCTACAACATAGACTGGAACCTTTTGGAAAACTTTATACCTCCATTAAAGCCATTTTTTTGTGGAAATTTTAAACAAATTTAATTATACAAATTTCTGCATTGTTCTTCTAATTTGCACCAGAACAACGATTTTGTTAAAAATATAAACTAATTTTGTAATTTTTATACAATTTAATCAAGTTTGAATGTAACCCTATTCTTCTAAATTCTAGTGTTATTCCATATGGTTATCATAGATTTTAACCATATTCTTTGATAATTACATATGCCTTGCGCAGCTAAATAAGTGCAAATGAATTAGTGTGTTCTCGTACATAAACATTAATATGTACCTAATAATGACTACCAAATGTAATGAAAAGAAAATCATAAAATTCACTTAAATTCGTTATTTTGTGACATGTGTTACGGTCATGATACTATCAGTGAAATACTCGTACAAGAACCATAGAAAATCGAATCTCCTCGAAATACAGGGAGTTAAAAGGCAAAGTGGATTACTGAACCTGTAATAAACATAAAACGTACAAAGACGACAACCCACCCTCCAACCTACAGGCAACACTTGTCAGATTTATAAACGAAATTCACTTAAACAAATGCAGTTTCCAACAACAGACCGGCCAACACACAAAAACATGGCAAATGCACAATATATTACGCGTTAAATTCAATTTTTGTCCATTAAAATAGATTAAAATCCAACTCAGTCTTACGATTACATACTCGTACATACATACATACATTCATATGTATGTATATTGTTATTCTGCAAGTGTAAAGTGAATTTTATGAAAGGACTTTCCCCTTTTCAATAAAAGACGAGATTCAACAACATCAAGCTGAAGGAACAACAAAAAACAACATGAGCCTTTATTAGTTGATTACAGGACACATTATCATGATTATCAAAAAATAAAAATAAAAAAATTACACACACAAAATTACATGTACAACAACGAGGATGATAAATCCGAATCTGTTTTTACGCATAAAGCGGAACAGAGAGTAGTGAGGAAAAGGTGGTGGTGGATGTTAAAGTAAAATTATTGGAAAATCCTCAAATGAACCCTGTGCAGAAAATACAGCAGTTAATTCGTATTGGGTACTTTACACCTCGAAACTCATAAATATCTCCATCGTCAACATCATGAATTTTTACGAATTTAACAGTAGTCTTTATAAACAAGTACATTAAGGTTTTATGCTTACAGCCATACAGTTGAGGTCATAAAAATAGTATTGTTTGCTATTACACAACCCTATATTGGATTTGTGCTGATATTTGTAACGTCCATAAATATTGGTCTAACACCCACCTTAAAGTATACCGATCGACTCAAAATCCCTTCCTGAGTCGATGTAACGATGTCCGCCCGTCCGTCCGTCTGACTGGATGTCCATGTAAATCTTATGCGCAGATTACCTACAGATCGAATTTTTAAGATATTTCAATAAAATTTGGTACGTGATATGTTTTCGGACCAAGGACGGATGGGAATGAAACTGCTGAAAATCGGTCCATTATTTCACCTGGTCCCCATAAAAATGTCCTCCTGAAATAGGAGTTTAACGATATTAAATGTTTGAATTATGCAAGTATCCAAACATGTTTCACCACAAATGAGTAGTGAATGAAGCCAAATCAGATCTACATAATTGATCATAGCTCCCATATAAGCACCACTTCCGAAAATCACTTTAACGACCATAAATCTCTTAAAAATGTTGGTATTCAAATAAAATTCAACAAAAATAAGTTTCATATATCCAGAAATGATGACACTTAATTTTATAATGGTCGTTCCATAATTAGTCAAAACTCCCATATAAGATCCTCTCCGTAATTCACTTTAACCTCCATAAATCTTTTCAAAGTATTTATATCGAGATAAAGTATAACATACATAATATTTATATTCACAGAAATCATGACACTACATTTTCCCATATAGCGCTCATTTCTGAAAAACTGTTTTATACTGTTTTATATGACCGATCGGGCTTGCCCGACTGTACTTTCTTCCTTGTTATAATATAATCCCATTTAACAGTATAATCAAAACAAGTTTTTTTTATGAAAGACCCTAATGTCAGATGTAATCAGTGTTGCCAAAACATTATTGGGAAAAAATGCTAGATTTTTCTCAAAAAAATGCTAAAAAGTGCTAAAAATTTAAAAAAAGTGCTAAAAAAAAGTGCTAACAAAAATAAATAAAAAAAATTGGCTTTATAGTAAACTATGAGATCTGTATGTCTTTAAAATTCATTTTCATACTTAAATATGAATAAAGAAATTGAAAATACATCTTTTCTTAAAAAAAAATCAAAAATAAAATGTTCTAGCTATTCATTTTTAAAAACAAAAATCGAAAGTAAATTCTTAAAAAACAAAAAGTCTTTACATTACTATTTAAAAATGAACTTTTTAAATTCATATTTTATCACATAAGTTTTAAGATCACGAAAATAATTTGATGAATTTAAAAATTCCAGTCATTGTTTGTAAATTTTGTTCGGCATAAGGTCATAAGGTAACAAATTTTTAAATGAAAAATATAAAAATATTTTGTTTTAAAAATTTTTATTTTATTTTATTCCCAATATTTCGGTCAACTTTGTTGACCATCTTCAGGGGTTATTTAAAATAAATAAATGAAAAACAAATTTCACTCTGTTGAGTTTGTTGTCCAGTCTTAAGCTTTTGTCAGTTGACCGAAATATTGGGAATAAAATGAAATAAAAATTTTTAAAACAAAATATTTTTATATTTTTCATTTAAAAATTTGTTACCTTATGACCTTATGCCGAACAAAATTTACAAACAACAAAACTAAAGGTCAACAATTTACAACTTTAATTCCAGTCATTATCATCATTATTATTATTATCATAACTTTCACTAGATCTAATTAATTTCAGAAAATTCGTTGGGACATCATATTGGCAACAACACTTTCCGCTTCCTTTTAATCCGTATCTAAAATGTTATTAAATTATATCATAAAATTAAGAAATTAAAATTTAACAATAAAGTCTTACCTAATTGCTAAAACAGAATGTAATGTAATCGGTTTTTTATATTTGTCTTTACGATGTTCATTTGACTGAACACACTTTCAACGTCCGCATTAGACCACGGAAGACTGAGAAGCTTTAAAACAAAATTGGCAATTTCCTCGAATCTCTTGTTACCTCCGGCATCTCTATATGCTTTTACCTCTGCCCAGAAAGATACTGTGTTGTTTTTATTAATCCATTTTATATATTGAATGCTGGAATATTGGTCAATTATTTTTCCAATTTGTTCCTCGCTAATACAAAATAATTTTAAAATTGGTAAAATTTCGCCTTTTTGGGAACTTAAAACGTTTTGGACCGAAAAAAAATTTATATTTTGTAAAACTTTTATATTGTCTGGTAATTTTAAATAAAGAAGGGGTTAGTTTATGTATTTTTTAATACATATTTATATATATAGTTTAATTTAAAACACAAATTAACTTGATTGTTAAAGATATTTTTGCGGGAAAATAATTAAAAAATTATTAAAATACCAAAAATTTAAAAAAATGCTAAAAATGCTAGAAAAATATTTAAAAATGCTAAAAAAAAGTGCTAGGTGCTAGATTACTTTTTTTGGTGCTAAATGAGTTTAAAAAGTGCTAGATCTAGCACTAAAAGTGCTAAATTGGCAACACTGGTTGTAATTGAAAATAGTAAAATTCGAATACTTAACATATACACCAGTCTGCAACCAGTAACTTAATAACAGAGATCAGTAATTAATAGGGAAGAATGTTATATTCGCAATTTTATCCAGATTCACATAATTCAACATATCGACTACATATATGAAATCTGCTATATTGTAGACTTTCCACAACATTTAGGAAGTTTTTTTTTCGTTTCTTTTTTAAATTAACAAACACAAACTGCGAAGCTTTTTGGCTATCTGCAGAAAACACCCAGAGTCTTTCGCGGGAATCGAACCCACAACCCTCTGACTGATAGTCCGGCATACTATCGCCTAGTCTGTCGGGGCACCCTAGATAATATGATGACAATCTGACGTGGTCAACTTTGGTCGAAGCTTTTATCGTCCTTATTATATAAACTCTTAATATTAGCGTGTAATTGGTAGACATGTCCACCAATGGATATTGTTTCGAGGTGAAACGAAGCTACTTATTAGAAACAGAACGATCAGTAATTTATGATTCATATTTTGCAATTTATGTATACTAAACAAAATGATTTTGATAATGTTAAGCATTATTCAGATCTGCTAGTATTTGCAACTCAACTGTAAGGTATAAATGTTAAGGGCCGTAAAATTCAATAAATATAAAGATAACAACAACAGTTACTGTAACAATAATAATAATAATAACCCCTCGGTATTTAGTCTGTTGCAAAATACGAGTAGAAAGAAAATATCAAAAAATCTAAATGCATTCTCGTCGAAACTCAGGCAGAATGGGATGTAAAAAGGGGGAGTGTCATGACTGTGCTGACAAATAAAAATAGTAAAAGAAAGAGCAGGAGGAAAAAAGAAGAAATACTCAACGCTAATAGTTTGATTAATGGCTTATGTTTCAATGTTGCTCGCCCCATATTTCGAATTGCTGTTGTTATTATTATTGTTGTTAGTGTCGCCCTGTTGCTACAAAAAAGAGCAGCGCTAACAGTAGCAAACAAAGTGACAGTTGTTTTATTGGTATGTGTTTGTATTTAGCATTAAGGAGCTTTAAGAGATCTCCTTCGTTGTTTGTGATTGAATTAAAGTCATAATTCGTCACACAGGATAAAAACCTATAATCATTGGTTTTGATGTGATTTTGTAATATTTTTTGAACATGATTTTTTTTCTTTTTTTGCGGAGACACTTTCGAAATGAATGAATGACGACTTGAATCAATGTTTAACTACAGTTTATTACATCAACTTGGACACATATGAGTATGTAGTTTTATTGTATGTATGTATTTATTATGTGCAATATGAAATAGTTTTTGTTTCTAAATATTTAGGGCGTTTTATGTGTATTTATCAGCTGACCTCCTCCAGTCAGTCATTCACTCACTCACTTGGTTGCTTATTTTTCTATGGTCACTCACACATGTTTAAATGTAGTAATGTTGTTGGATTAGTTTGTTTGTGTTAGTTTATATGGGTCCGTGGTCAACCGATGATGTTGCATTTACGATCATAATGAATATTTATTGCCATTACCACAACTCACACCATCATAATCGTCCTCATTCTCTGCATCATTATACTAAACACACTCACTCATCTCACATCTGACATTTGCTCATGGATACTTTTGGCAATGGTGTGTGGCTGAGTTGTGTTTGCGATGCTGTATTACGTATGGTGTGAGTATGATTACGTTGCTGATAATGTTGATGATGATTATTATGATTATTGATAAAAGCATGATACATACTTTGGGTGTTTGGATTTGGCTGATGTATTAACACAATCGTAACATATTGGACATGAGATTCTGCAAATAGATTATGAATAAATTACTTACTTACATACATATTTCTAATCTTACAAATTCAGCTTTAATCATACTAACCTAACAAATTAAGTAAATAAATAATTATATTAAAACCTGGCGTTATTCTGTATTTATCCTTTATTACGAAGTTTGTGTAGAATAAAATAAAACTTAAAATATTATGATTAGGTTAGATTTCAGTAAAAACATTTTTGTTCTATTATCCTAATAGAAAATATGTTGGCGGTTCGGAAACTTCTCAGCCTAACACAAAAAGAGAATAGTTAGTTTTTCAAAAACATTTTTAATTTTCAATATAAAGCACTTAGTCCAACGCTTATCTAGCAATTATATCCCTTGATTAAAATAGTTTTCCTCCCCTCAATGCCTTTAAAATAGTGGTTTACAACTGTAGTTGTTTCTTCATTTGAGGTAAAACGCTTGCCAGCTAGGAATGTTTTTAGATTTGGAAACAGGTAAAAGTCACTGGGAGCTAAATCAGGAGAATAACCACCCAAGCAACGCGTACTTTAATTTGTTGATTTTATCCACGACGTTATGAAACGATGCTTAAAATCTATTTTATTTTTCTTAAAACGATCCAAACAATGCGTTTTTGGTCGACTGTAAACAAATTCGGCACCATCTTGCAGAAAGCTTTTTCACCTGTAGTTCTTCATACAAAATTAACTGGACTCGATCATTTGAGATGCCCATGCTATATTAGCTATTTCACGCACTTTTATTCGTCGATCATTTAATACCATATCATGAACTTTGGCTACGATTTCTGTTGCTGTTGCTGGACGTCCACTTTTTGTCCACAATTTTTCCACTTTCACCAAAAACATTCATCATATCGTTATGAATTAAATTTCTTGTTCCGATAAATTTTTTTTATTTAAATATTTAATGACACCACGAATTTCTAATTTCTCCATTGTAAAAAAATCGCGGATGCGTTTTTTTTTTCTATCTGAAGAAGTTGCCAGATCAAAAAGAAATGTAACATGTGTTGAATACAGAGATGGAAGTTTCCAAAACATTTAACTTTTTTCTGTACATACCGCGCTTTTGTTCTAGGCTAAGATATTTTCGAACCGCCCTCGTATCTTTAAACTTTTCTGTATCCACAATCCCCTACTCGTTTTTGAGTTACTAAATAAATAATTTCCTTAATTCCAGGGTAATACTTAATTTTTGTTTCTTTCACAAGTATATTAGATGCAAGTTTAGCAAAATTTTTTAATAAAAGACAGTTAAAAATTAACACCGACCAGAACTTATTGGTATATTAATGGTGGGGTGTTAGAGGATGTAAATAAACATTTCAACATTACAACACTGAATGTGACTGTTAAACTTATAACGGAAGTTTATCCCTAATAATAATTTTTCCGTGTAGTTATCTAATTTGAGCAGCACATAATTAATATTTATAGAGAATCAAGTCATTTTCTGAAGGTCCTAAATGGATCTTCAAGTACCTGGTCATACATGAGGGAATTTGTTTCTATATGAATCATTAAAATCTGAAGGTTCTGTATTTTTGTTTTATTTGTGTATTAAAACTGTCAAGAAAATGACTTGTATAAGTTTCAATATTGTATTATTATTATTATTATATAAGTTTGGCATTCCGTTTGTAATTTCCACAATATAATTTTCCGACCCTATAAAGTATATATATTCTGGATCATTATAGATAGCAAAGTCAATTAAGCCATGTCCGTCAATCTGTCTGTTGAAATCAATTTTCTGAAGTCCCCAGATATCTTCGGGATCCAAATCTTCAATAATTCTGTCAGACATGCTTTCGAGAAGTTTGCTATTTCAAATCAGCAAAATCCGTCCATAAATAACAGAGATATAAGCAAAAATCCGAGACAACCTCTGAAAATTTCATCAAAAAAAAACTATCAAACAAAGTGTATTAATATTGTTACCAACAACTTTATCAACAGATGGCGTGTTTATCGACATAAAACTTGTTTAGCATTTGTAGTAGTTTTGATTTATAAACATTATTGTTATAAACTGTTATAAACATAGCAATATGGCAGCATTGAGTTTTAACGACTTTGGCTGAATATTTTAGACTTGCAGTCACGAACATTCTAGTACCTTAGTTTCGAACCTTCCAGAAATTATTATTGCTGTATAAATAGACTAACACGGTCAACCAAATGAATCAGTTTATTGTGAGTCATTGTTGTGTAAACATCAAAGTGTTCGAAAACTTTAAGTGTGTTCTTAAAACGTAATATAAGTGTGTAAAAAGATAGTGTGTTAATTTTTAATTGTGTTTGTGTACATTTAAATAAATAAAGATTCGTTATATTTTCTTCCAACTACTTGTCGCTTTTATTTTGCAATTAACAAGAATCCAGTTTATTAAAAGGAAATAAACCACCGTTTTTAAAAGGTAAAAACGTAACAATATAATATATATATATACAATATAATATATAATATTATAATTATAATATAGCACTCTTACTTGTTATTCAATGTTTCTTCTTATTTTTTGTATTGTTAGAAACAAGTTAAAGGTGTCTTACTTTTAACAAAACCACAGATAATCTACTGATTCCTGTATATAATGTGGGGGAATTTTAATACTTGAGTGTTCTTTGAGATAACGTATAACGAATAACTGAAAGCACGCAAAGGAACAACGGTAAGGGAAGTGTTTCCATTCTATACCATAGAATTACATTGGTCCAAATTGGTGCCATCTAATGAAATCTATCCTTCGTCATGAGTAGAACTATATACTATTCATATGAAGTAAGTTTGAAATTTAAAATTATTCTGGCTTAAAATTTAAGACTTTATTTTTTATTTAACCGTTTATAATCTTCTCCACTATAAATTTAACATTTATAATATTTTTCTTTATTAAAAAAACCAAAAACATTGAAAACCAACATTTCTAGTCACATATAAAATAAGCACAACACATTTACATACATACATACATATACATAAATATCAATATATGTAAAGACGAGTGTATGTACATACATATGTATATCGATGGTCTCATGTAGAAAGGCTCTAACTCGCATATTTGAAACTTTACAGGAGAAGGTAAAAACATAATAGAAACTGTAATATTCAACATGTAACTTTTTTGTACAACTGCTTATAAAAGCGTTATTTTTTACACTATTGCAATAAATTTTTGTGAGGAGGTGTATTTGCGTTAAATGCATTAGAATCGCAAAAAAAACAAATTTCGAAAAAATAGCGAGTTAGGGCCTTTCTACATGAGACCAACGATATACTCATGAATAAATGTATATAAAACTAGGATTAAATATGAGTTTGACTATCATACACACACATTTCTAGTCGAACCCTCTCAAAGACCCTCCGAGAATGTTTTTTTTTTCTTCAACATTTCGAATTCACTTGAGCATAATTTTTGCGGTCCTTTTTAAGTTTGCATATCAATTGAAAACTTATGTGTGGAAGCCACATATTGCAGGAAAAACCAAAAAATAGTACTTATAGCATACAAATGCAAATATTCACAACGAATATATTAAATGTACATATGTGAGATATAATGAATAGGCAACAAAATAAGGACAACACCAATTGTTACTAACGCGTATAAATGAAATTTTGTTATTGTACAATAAATCCGAAAAAAAACACAAATTCAAAAACTCAATTTTAAAGCATTTTTTGTTTTTAGTACATGTTCCTCTTAAATAGCAATTTTTAGCATATTTCGACTTTAAAATGTTTTTTCACGACATTCTGTAGTTTCCCATTCATTTTCGTTTTAATTTTCTATTACCAAACTTGATTTTAATTTTTTCATCCTTAATTTTTTTTCTTTAAGTGTAAAAAATTATGAGCAAATAAAACTTTTATGAAATATCTTCTTCGGTTTGCTTGTACTGCATACTGTCCATATTTGTTTGCCTACACACTGTATTTGTATTCTAACTTTTCTATAAACATTCGCATGTACATATGTATGTATGTATTAAACGAATGTGTGTATGACTCTGAGCCCACTGAACATTTTTTACCGAATTCATTAAGAACTGGAACTGACAGTCTGCTCAAGTTACCATATCCGATTAATTATTTAATTCATTAAACATTAGAGCAAAGGAAAATCTGACAGAATTGTTGATTCTGGCAAATTCGTTTAGAACTACCCTGGCAAGTAAATTCCGGTGTGACGGACCACTTTAGTTGAACATGAGATTCTAATATAACTAATTCTAAAGAATTTTAGCACAAATTTTCATTGTGTCGGAATCAGCTGTGTTTAAGTCGTTATAGACACAAAGAAATATATGTTTAGCGATTGCTAAACCTACCGACTACCAGATTGACCTATTCTATTAGATTAGACTTGTCAGCGTAAAATGTTTAGTGAGACTACCCAGCAAGCCATATGAGTCCGAAAAGAGTCTTTTCTCACACCTTTTTCGGAGCGTTAACGCTCTTTATGAGCCCAAAACACAATCATAATTGCTCCAAAAACCTTCAGAAAAGAGGGTCATTACATTCGAAAATGGTCCGTCAGAAAGAGCTCTTAGATAATGTCAGAAAAGCGTCTTTTATGAGGGTTTTTTGGGCTCTGTGTACCCTTGTTTTTGTCATTCTTGTGTGATACAGCTATATTTTATTATATATATAATTAAGTGGAATTTCTGAGTCATACTGCGTGCCGACTCAGGACAGTAACAAGCAAATTTTTCTTTCGCTCCGAAAATGTTCTTTTGTTGGACTCTCTTCTGACTCCTTTTTCGGAGCGCTCCTAGAATGGTATGCTGGGTATACACTTGTACTCGTATGTGTGTTAGTTGGTTGGTTGGTCTATGTAAGATTATACAATATCTTTAACAGACAGTGTGACCAGATCTCAAAAAGTTAAGCGACTAAATCAGTTTAAAAATAAGCTAAAATATGCTAAAACTTGTTTTAAAATGTGCTTTAAATGTTTTAAATGTGTTTTTAAATACTTTCTTGAAATAATTGTTTACAATTTGAGGTACGCATGATTAAAAAATAAACTTTTTATATAAATAATACAACTTTGAACTCAAGAACAAAAATAATTAAGGTTCTCTTCAAGAGTCTAACCTTAAAGATAACTCAGTTGTTAAAAATTTTTTTACATAAAGCATTAAGAAGGTCTTCTATAATTTGAAAACATTTATTTAATCTTTTTTAATCCACATCTAATATTAAGGATAGAATTCATGGTATGTATTAAAATCACCACAGTAGGGATGGTATATTGGGTTTGTGCTGATGTTTGTAACACCCAAAAATATTAGTCTTGCTGATATCCACCTTAAAGTATACTAATCGACTCTGAATCATTTTCTGATTCTGTTTAATGACTGTTCACGCAAAGTACAGGTCGGAATTTTGAAGATATTTCGATTGTTGAAATTGGTCCATTATTTCACTTAACCTCCATACAAATGTGCTATCGAAATGAGGTTTTATCTTAATAAATTTTGCCACAAATAAGTTGTATATGAAACCTAATCACACCTACAAATATTTTTTCGGTCAATAATTAGTCATAGCTCCCATATAAGATCCATTTCCTAAAATCACTTTAACGGGCATAACGCTCTTAAAATTAATAATTTCAATACAAATAAGTTTCACATACATATATAGAAATCATAATATCTAATTTTATAAAAATTGGTCTATGTTTAGTCATTGCTCAAATATAAATTCAATCCGAAATTCCAAAAATCTTCTAAAAATGTTGGCACCTAATTGTATAATGATTGGTCGATAATTAGTCATAGCATCCATATAAGAACCATATCCGAAAATCACTTCAACAAGCATTATAATCGGGCTTGACGACAATATATTCTTACTTGGTTTTTATAGAGGTCATTCCACTAAATATACGTTTAACTTCTGAATTAATATATGGCAAAACTAAATATTGATAACAAAAGATGAAATGGAGTTTTCATCTTTCAACTACGGTTCAGTTTTGATTTTTCCACTCATATCAAGTTAATTTTTTGTCATCTGTTAATAAATTTGTCATTTTTGTTCATATAATTTTCCTTTTTTAGTTTCAAACTATAAATTAGTATTTTTAAAATTTTAAAATATTAAAAAATGCTAAACATATTATTAAGAAATGCTAAATGTAAAATAAGCAAAATTTGCTAAAATGGTAACACTGTTAACAAAATGTACTATTCATTGTTGTTGTTGATGTTGTAGTAGTGTACAAAAGGCAAAGCCATTTGTCAGTGGTGACTGTGTTTTCATAAGAGTAAAAAAATTTAAATGAAAATGTATGTGAATTTGTAAATGTAAGTTTGATTGTGAATTTACACAAACATATACGAATACATTATAAATATGTATGTACATATGAATGTGTATACGAAGGCAACCTTAAATGTCCAATATAAGGGAAAAAACAATCTTCGATAATATATTTATAATAACTCAACGATGGAAAGCTGGGTGAATCAAGATTTCTTTCCATTTGAAAACAGGAAATAGTTGTTGAGGCAAAAGTGTATATCGATGACATGATTCTCAGTACCCTGTCGGATTTTTGTGAGCTAACTCAAAATAAAGTTAACTTATTGCTAGCTCATTTACAACTGACTTCTGAAGTAACTCAAAAATGATGCAGAGATGAACTATTTGTTTTTTAAAACATTTGACTTCATCTCGACAAGTATTAAACTAATCATTGGCTCACTCAAAGCTGGTGCAGAATTAAACAATCATTAAAGAGATTAAAATGCAAAGAACAGAAGAAGAAAAAACAAGTTCTTACTTTAAATCTGTAAATACATATTTGTTTTGTTTTCATTTTTATTCAGTTTATCTAGTAATTTGAGGTGGATGTGACAAGTTTTATAAAACTAAAAAAAGAAAATACTTGTCAGCAGGAGGACCAACTGCCAAATTAATAATAATAGGAAAATAATTTAACAAAACTTTAAAACAATTTATGTACATCTTTTTAAGAAAAATAAAAAATAATAATAAATATCTAATATGAATTTGAATAACTTTTAATTTTAAATATTTTTAACCTAATCATCAGTTAGTTAGTTTATATCTAACTTAAAGTGTCCCTTACTTTATGTGCCACAAGCTAGCTCATTATGAGACTGAAACTTATGCAGAGTGAGTGAGTACTGACTCATTCTTATGACAACTCGTGGAAAAACTGAATAGCGTTTTAAATGGAAAATGAGTTAGCTTTTGAGTTTTAAGTCTGTTAACTAAAAGTCCGACGTCGATAGAGAATATTTGGAGAATGCCGAATCTTATTCTATTGCCACCATAAAAAGACTGAATTATATATGTATGTCTTTGAACATAACATAAAAGAACGTATTCTAAATATATTATACGTTGTTAAGGATGCCTGCTTTTTGAAATTTTCTGATAGCAAAGCTCAATAACTGTGAGTAAAATGAAAATTGGATGAGCTGGATGTACTACCCTATCGTATAGATATTTATAGCTGACTAAATTCATTGACCGATCACATATTTGCCTTTTTTAAGAAATGTTTGTGAATCCTAGAATATATAAAGATCTGCACCCGGCAAATGTGGATGCCATAATATCAGCACTAAGGCTCATCAGGAATAAACAGCGGCCTAAAACACTGAAAGGTCTGCACTCGCATATACATACTATGTAATGTATGTAAAGATGTGTATGAATGTGTATAAAGCATGTTTGCACACATTTGCATTTGTAAGTGTGTGTGTGTGTGTGTGTGAGAGAGTGTGCGTGTATATATTTTTAAAATTTTATGTAAATGCGCATACAAGGTGCATGAGCGGAAAGTAAAAACACTCCAACAACAGAAACAACAAAAGCTGGGTTGGTTGGTTCCATAAAAACATAAAAGGAAATAACAGCCAACAGCAACAACAATAATAACGACTACCACAGTAACAGCAATAACAACAACAACAACTACAGCAACAGCAACATAAAATAAGAAAAAGGCAAAATAAAACAACGACACAGCAACGAGTTTTTTTCCTATTTAGCATTTTATGCCTTTAATACTCTATTTACTCACCCACACAAATACATAGAAACACACATGCAAATAAAAAAAAAATGAATGAAAAATTTACATACATACATTCACACTCATTTGTTGTAGTACAAAAATTATATGACAACAACACAAAGGGTTTCCATGTAAAACATGGCGGACTAAAAAAGGATTGAAATTTTTCTAACAAAAAAACAAGAAAATAATGATAGCATGTGGTTGGTTTTGGTGCCAAACTACAGAAACACGTAATAATTGTATGTCTTTCCATTTTTCAGTCTGTCTGCCTGTCTGTCCAATTCTTAACATTGGTTTTGTATGCTCAACACCCATTCAAATTTAAAAAATGCCCGCAAGGTACAATTTATACACTTTTATTCGTTTTACTCCTAAGAGATACATATTTAATTTTAGCTGGTGTTTTTCTTTTCCTATCTTATGTGCCTAGGTTTAGTTGCAACTCCCACTTACTGTTTTATCATTTTTTCTATTGATATCATCAAAACAAACCCTGGGCGAGAAACTTAAATCTTTCAACGACTACAACGACAATGAAGAACTTGAATAAAGTTCAACATTTCTATTTATGTTAAATAAAGGAAATTGATGCGTACAATGCGTACAACCAATTGGTTTTAGACTCTAACTCCCAAAAACTTTGCACGTGGAGTACACATATTGGCACTTTAAAGGTCAAACGTCTCCCTTTTGGCATTAAAACGGCTGCGTCAATTTTTCAAAAGACTATCGAAAATCTTCTTCGTGGAATCTCACACGTAGTCGTCTACCAGGACGACATCACAATTACCGGTAGAAACTCAGAGGAACATATGGAAACATTGGATGCAGTCTTGTCAAAGTTGAGTTCTGCGGGCATGACTTTAAATGAGAGCAAATGTATTTTTTTTAAATCCGAGGTAACCTATTTAGGTTTTCGAATTGATAAATTTGGTCTTCGAAAAACACCTGAGCGGATATCTTGCATTAAAAATGCACCGATTCCAACCAATGTGACCGAACTAAAAGCCTTTGCTGGCATGGTAAATTATTATTCCAAATTTGTGAGCAACTTCGCAGACAAAATGATCCCATCCTCGTCGCCACTGTAATGTCGTGGTGTCAGTGTGAGAAAAGCAAAAAAGAATCAAAGAACAACCTCTTCTTTAAGTAGTTGAATATCGAGTGACTTTATTTCATATATCTAACAATTACTTCAATTACAAGCGAGAGGCGTTGCCAGATCGTAAACTTATTCTATATAATTCAATTGACACTTATGAATATAACAGCAACTATTTAATATTATAATAGAAGCCCACCAACATGATAAACATACATACAATCAAATTTAGTTGCTTATAAATTAATAGGGCATAGCTGCTGTTTAATAAGTTTTAAATCTTTCTAGTTTAGATATTTCTATGTCAGGAATTTTTAATTTTTTTTTAGATTTTTTTGCATTTAATTATTTATTGAATCTTCATATTTGAAATGACAATAAGTATTCAAATCTTAATACTAAAAAGAAAATAATAAGCCCAGCCAGTGCTAGACAAAAATTTTTATGATACTAAAAAATTTCACATCAACTGATCCAGTCATCTATTTTGCGCTTGAGTTAAAGCAAGGGTATCCCTCCTTCTCAACCGATTGTGGCCACTAAAGTTAAGGATGTCTCGTGCAAGTGGGTTTGGATGGTGTTCAAGTTTGCTGACATACTTTGACGCATATTTTGTAAATTCGACTTTTACTAATGGCACGCCTAGATCTTTGTGGATTCGAGAATTTTTAACATACCATGGAGCTGCAGTAATTATACGTAGAATTTTATTTTGACCCCTTTGAATTTTTTCAATGTTTGATGCTGAGGCAGTACCCCATAATTGAATTCCATAACACCAGGAATTGTCAGGAATTGTTTTTCTTTTTATTTCAACGTCATTCGCGTCAAGATATAAGTGATGTCTATTGCTCCGCAAAGTTATTTTTGCATCTTAGCATACTTAGCAAATACAAATTTGGATTTAAAATTTACTTCGTAGGTTTCATAATTACTTTCAGTTTAAAATTAATAATAAATTGAAATTCTTTAATTTTGATGAATAATAATATAACAAAACACAGGTGATTGTGCATATCGTCGTGGCGAATGCAATAGGCTGTATGTCACAAAATCATACTTTTGCGGGAGAGACAAAAAACTGAACATTTCTGAGAAAAATTGAAACATACTGAACATTCGTCATATTGCAATAGCGCGCAAAAGCTCTCTTCTAATTGCCTGAACGGAATAAGATAAATTGCAGTTATAGGAGCCCCAATTTGGGTTACAACACTACAATAAAACCAAATTCAATTTTTTTTTGACATACAGCCTTTTGCATTCACCACGACGATATGTTTATGGTTCATACATTATTCTATTGTATATTTTTCTATGTTCAATGCATAATTCTGTATAAGTTCATGTTTTTGATACTATATCTCATTGTATTGAACATTTTTCTATTTTTAGTGAATTTGTCTTTATAAATGCATCTTTTGCGACACATTTATGGTGCATGTTTAATGCATATAATTACACAAATTGGATTTTTTAAATTAAATTTATCAATAAAATTATAATTGTGTTCGGTGAAAAATTAATTGTGCTAAATGTTACTAAAAGTGTCAGTTCATCAAAATTATTAATGCAAAATTGGGACTTATGGGCGAACCCCAACGCAGACCCAATAATTATTCCAAAAAAAGGGCGTTTTATTTCGTTATGAATTAATTCATAGATAAAATAACTCTACACTTTTGTCCTTTATTTTTAACTGAAAACAAAAGTGTCTTGCAGATATCAAAAATTTCAGCGGCTAAACCAATAATGCTTTAAATGCATTTTAGAAATAATTTCTAACAAAATAAAAAACACACACAAAACAATGTAAATCACGAAACAACGGACTCAAGAACAAAACAAAATATATATTTATTAAAGATTCTAAAGAGAATTCCCCACATTCTGTTGAATATTTTTAATCAACATCTAATATAAAAGAGAGAATCCATGGTATTTAAAATCATTCTGTTGCTTGTTTTATTTTTATAAGATTCACTAAATACACGTTCAACTTTTGATTTACTAATGGCTAAATTCACAGTCTTTAGTTAGCTAATGGCAAAGGCTTAACCAATGATTATTTATTCGCAATGCTTAGTTTGCCATTAGTTAAACCCCCAAACTTCGTTGGTTAACTATTAGTCAAATAACAGCTGTTGCTATGAAAATAAAGTTTACAATTGTTTTCGGCGACAAATTGTAAATATGTCTTATACTACATTTACACCTACGCAAAATCTAGTAGACTTTAATTACAATCTTAAAGAAAATTTTTGGCGTTTACACTACTACTTTTTGACATATTGTTGGATTTCATTTTCATAATAAAAACAGCTGATTGAAAAAGAAAATAAATTATATTGTAAACTTTTAGTAACAAAAATGTAGAGACAAAAGCAAATTTTATTATACTTTACATCCAGATCTGAAAAAAAGACAATCGTAATTAACATTTTTGCTTCAAAACAACAGCAGCATTTGTTAAACATACGGTTTCACAGACTTCTGCAAATGTACTACACGCTATTATTATATAGGAGGTTGGAATGGACACACGTAAGTATGGGAAATAAGTTGGCGTAATTTAACTAAATACGTTTATATTATAGACTTGCCACGGCTCGTTTTATGAGGAAGATGTGCCTATTATGCCAGAAGAAATGTTCATAGAAAATTTTCGAATGAGCCGGCAAACATTTCAATTGCTGTGTTCAAAGTTGACGTCAAGACAAAAACAGACAAAACAAAGAAATGTTTATTTATTTATTATACGGTGTAGTTTGCCGCAAATTTATTTTATATCCCGCTCTTTTTATTATTTTTTTTTTGAGTTTATTTTTGTGGAACTGTCAAATTTTTCTTGTTCAGTGCTGTAGTTTTTAGTACTTTAGTATGAAATTCAGAGTTGTATTGCAAGATTTTGTGAGATTTTGCCAAAATCTCGTGACGAACCTGATTTTGTTTTGTATGGGAAATCTAGTAGAAATTAACAAGATTTCGCTCAAAATTCCTGAAGTACTGAAGTACTAGATACGTAAGTGTAAATGTAGTATAACGAATTTGAATAATGGCTAAATTCTCCCTCTTAATAGTAATAGTAAAACAATAGTTAGTATTTTAGTTTACCAATGGTTAACTAATGACCGAGAATTCGGCGATAAATGGCATAACTAAAGATTTCATAACTAAAGATGACAATTCCTTGAAGGTCATTGTTAAATCGAATAAGAATATGATTCTGAGTCGATTGTTATACTTTAAGGGGGTGTTGGATCATTATTTTTGGCGTTAGTTAATTGACCTTTACATTAATATTTAATTAATTATTCAAGCTTAATGCCTTTTTTATAAAAATGAATATGTCTTTATTTTCAATATTTTGCTACTTCGTTGCGTAGCATCTTCAGCAATAAGCAATACATAATTTGTCATAAGAAAATGTATATAAACATTTTGTAACATAACAAAAATTTTAAAATAATTTATATAACAAGTAAGCAAGAAATTACTAATTACAAAATATTTCTAAAAAATTAAAATATTTAGTACAAAAATAATAAATTTATTTCAAATTTACAAAACAACAACGAGTTACATTATAATTAGACTTATTTTAAATAAAAGCTTTATTTTTATTTAATATGTATCAACAAGGTGAAATTAAAAAATAAATGTCTAGGAACTTATTATTCCTTTATCCTTTAAAGTTTTCTCCAACGTTTTTTTTTTATTTAAAATTGAGGTAAAATTTTTGTACCCTTCATCAACATCATCATTTACATCATCATTTAGGTTGATGATGATTATCTTTAGTAATTGTGTGTAAACTAGTAAAGAATGTAGACGACTAAAACAGCTTAACTTCAAAAGGCTTTTATAAAGACGTAAACTTCCAGTATTGTCTGATATTCAAATTGATTGGTCTTTCATTCTTCTAAATAATAATTATTTCTTCGCCGTGGATCCTTATGAGGAAACTATCCATAAATTACTTCTATTCCTTGATCACTAGTAAGAGATATTTCATTAATAATTACACTAGTCCAAGCGATAAAACATCGAAAACCAATCATTCGATTTTGGCACGTGATTGTTGTCACATAAATCTTTATGTTTGAGGTAATTTCAATAAAATAATGCTGAAAACTATCAGATTTTAATCGAAATGTTTATATAGTTGACAAATAATGTTTGTCGCCAACATCCTTTAATGCCTTCGTGGGCACTATTGTGGTAGTACCTACATACACCTTCACAATTTATACGAGTCACAAGTGTGTCTGACATTGCATGACGTGAATTGTACGTGTGTTCGTCGACTGTATAACGAGCAGTATGTATGTATTTGTATGTCAGTCGTACACAATATTATCAGCAGCAACAACAACAACTAAAACATAAAATAACAACAAAAAATGTTTATAGTCCAACACACACAGTTACAGAAGATACATTCAGCTATGGACAGAGAAATAGCGCACTTTATTGTTTTAGTAGTGTAACGGAAATTGAATTCTTGGGTTTTTTCTCGATGTACAAACGTTTTTCTTTCAGAACCAATCAAATTAATTTTAGTTTCATCTGTGACAAGCACTCTTTTCCAGAATTTTATATCCATGCTCCGGTGTAGTTTTGCAAAAGACAATTGTGCCTTTATATTTGTTTTTTACAAAAGTGTTTTTTTTCTACTTACACGGTCATTAAGCTGACTTTCATTGAGGAATCTTCGTACAAGTCTACTGGAAACATTCCTCATCTATTTCAGTCATTTTTGTTTTCCATGACTTGGAAGGATCTAGCTTACTATTTTAACTATTGTTGTCTTTCGCGGTAGCTTCTTGCGATCTTTCTTTACATTACACCATTTTTCTAAAACATCCATTTCAATTAACCCTTTTTTCTCAAGTAAGTAGTGCGGTCCTCTTCCATTTTGGTTGACAAAATTAATGATAAACAATATTTACACAATAAATTACACAAGAATTTACCACAGAAATTAGCATCACTGCTAGTTTTGTTTTAAATCGAATTAACTGTGCGCTATTTCATTGTCCAACCAAAAAAAAATTAATTTAACAAAATATGACAAAATAAAGAACGTGCAAAAGTTAAAACAGAAGATTTCCGACGAATTTTCGGAAAATCATAATGGAACACTTTAATACATTTGGCACTTCATAGAACATTGATACGTTATTTCTTTGTCCATAGCTGTACATACACACCGATACTGGTATACAAGTACAAGTTGACTTTTTATAGAGTCGCAATCACTATAAAAGAGTCTATTATCCTTTTGCATTTCATTTTCTCTAGTTGTTGTTTGTTTTGTAATATTTTTTTTTTCTTCATTTCATTTCTTTTTTTATGTTGTGTGTATGTTTTTTTTCGGAAGGATCGATATCCATTAGGAAAATTAAAATTGTGGCAGAGGCAATGAACGTAAAACGGAAACGTCCGCCATTGTATCAGCTCAGTCACATGTACACATAAACACACAGAGCTACATATGCAGGAATACAATAACAAGCAAAATTTGAAATACATCAAACAACAGAAACAGACGACGACTCGTCAATGAACCGACTGAATAGCAAGTGGCAACAAAACAATTTACAACAACAATAAGAAAAATATCAACAAAATAGACGCAACATTGAATGAAACACACAAGCGCATGAAATAAAATATTTTTTACCTTAAGTTAATTTGAAACAAGTGCAGATGTGTGTGTTTTTTCATATGTTGGACTACCACATACATTCATATATGTATATATATGTATGTACATATACATATGTATGCAAGTTACTTACAGTCGTTGTTGTATGTATGCATATTACGAGGATAATCTGAACAATCCTTTGAAAATGCAATAAAATATTAACCAGAGCCGACCATGTTGAATTCTATGTCAAGGCATCCCTTCATCAGTGTTAGCGAAAAGTTTTCTATAGAAAAGAGATGTTAGCGATACGATAACATTTCTATAGAAAAGTCACGTTAGCGATAAGTTGTCTATAGAAGAGTTAAGTTATCTTTATCTTTTTTGTAACAAAGTCACTTTAGCGATATATTTGTCATAGAAATGTCGCGTTAGCGATAAGTTTTGGTCAAACGATTTCTTACGAAAAAATAAAAATTTGAATAATTGTTTTGATTTATCTTTTTTGACAGTCATAAATGTGTGATTTATTACGATATACAAGGTGGCGCAAAAGTAATCCTCCTATCAGAAAATGCTATAAATTTTGCGAGGCCCCTAATGTCAGTTCTGTTTTGACATTTGTGTAGTAAACACATGCGAAATACACGTTAATAAACAATGTTACGCTACACTGCTCCAGAACGCGGAATATTGCTGACAGAACTGACATTAGGGGCCTCGCAAAATTTATAGCATTTTCTGAAAGGAGGATTACTTTTGCGCCACCTTATACATACATATGTATTTGGCCGTTATTTTTACCGATTCCGTTAAAGCAAATACATATACTACAGCCCAATCATGAACAAAAATTCCGCGGGAGTTTTTTATTTTCATTTTTTTTAACATTGAATTTCAATAGGAAAAATGGGAAAAGGGAAAAAAACTCCCGCGGAATTTTTATTCATGATTGGGCTGATAATTAAAGTGATATTGTGGATTATGTATATTGATGATGATTACTTTGAGGTAGACGCAGAATACATATACATATGTACATATGTACGATATATAAGTGGTGTTATTGAAACAAGTTAAATCTCTTTCAAGTTTATTCTAACAGTAGAAAAATAGAATTATTTAGATACCCTCAAAAATGATAAAATAAAGATTACGCCAACCCGCGTAAAATTTTCTGCGCATATTGGAACTGTGACGTCACACATTCTGTGTTTCTATTGGCTAATTTTTTCTCACTTGTTTTTTTTTTGCTTGCATTTGCTCACTGCACTCTTCATGTTTATATTTTTTGTTTGTTTTTCTTTTTTAAACAGCTTTTATTTTAGAATTCTCAGTGATTTCAATTGCAACGCTGCCAACTATCACATAAAACATACATTTTTCGCAAGAAATTTTAATTCTAACACATGAAACATTCTTGGTAACCCTTAGAATGAAACTTCTACGTCACATAACAGGAAATCATGCGCATGGCGTAATCTTTATTTTATCATTCTATGAAAGCTGTCACAAGGTTGACGCATTAAATTATAGATATCAAACAGCACAGCAGTCATGCTATTGAATTTGATGATAATCCATCCATATTAGGTCCTTGCTGCCTCGAAGAGCCCACTTTTAAAAAAACTGTTTTTTTTATCATATTTTCGGTGTACAAGTACTTTCATACTTGTTAAAACTTCAGAAATTTAATTCTTAAATTGTAAAAAGTTTTTTAGGCGTCCCTCGTATTTGCTGGTGTCGTTGTTGTTGATTTTGAATTAAATTGTACATTTGAATTGTTTGGTTAAAATATTGGATTGTTTGGTTGTTGTTGCTGTTGTTACCTTTTGTATTAAAATGTTGGAGCAAAAAACACAACTGTTTGTTTTGTTGTTGTTTCTGGTTGCCATTGTTGATGACAACAAAATTGAGCATTTGTTTTATATTGTTATTTAATGTTGCTACTGCTTCTTATTGTTATTGCTTCGCGTCTATCAAACACACACATTACACACTTTCCATACATACTCCATGTTTAATTTTTTTCTTTTCGTTATAAATTTATCCTTTCATCCATTTAGTGTTACATATCAACTCTTCAATTCATCTGTCATGCAAATTTACGCGTTTGGTTTTTATTTGTCTGTTTCTTTTGCTTTTAATTTTTTGTTCGTTTTTTTTTTTAATTTTTTATTCAATCGATTTTCATTTTATATTCATCACCTTTATTCTGTTTTGGTTATTTTGTTGATGTATGTATGTAGTAGGTACATAGTTGTTGCAGGAGTAAACATACATACAACAGCATATACTAATATACAAATACACATTAGGTACATACATATGCACATATGTACTGTCTGTCTTATTGCATTTGATGTTCTCTATAAAAGTGCCAATTTCGAAAACCGTGTAATGTGTCAGTTAGTCAGCCATTCATTTATGCATTCAACCTTAAGCGTCTACTCCTAATCCTAATCCATCAATTGAAAAATTGCATTCATTCTGTTGTCATTTGTTTTGCAGTTGCTATTGTTGGTTTAGTTTTTGTTGTTAATTCTTTTGCTCGCTAAATGTTGCAATTGTTTTAATTAGAAAACTGTCCGAAAACTTGATGTCTGTGTGGAATTTTTAATAAAAACATTTTGTACGAAAACAGAATTATTTAAGCAGAAAGAGAAAGTGCAAACATTTTGTAGAAATAAATAAATGTTTTTAGTAATACATATTATTTAAATAAAATTATATATATTTTATAATCGTTTTGTACTCGTAATTGGAGCAATTGTAAAATAAAATGAATATGAGGCGAACATATAAACATAGAAGAATCAACATTTTAAAGTCTTGTCATATAACGAATCTTTTATATCTACCACAAGCTCACTGAATAAATCTAGATTCGAACTTCTTGTAAATGTCAGTTTTAGAACGTTTGGATCTACCTAAAATGTTTAATACATTAGCCAAATTACTTTTTAGCAATTACTGGGCTATAACTAATTTCAATGTTAAGCTTTCAAAATTTGGATTTTTTTTTAAATAATATTCTTTGCATTAACGACTTAAAATCTTAATATGTATAAACCAGACCTAAAAATCAGACGCAGCTTAGATTTCAAAACTTACAAATAATGAAACCGAATTAAGAATGCAGCCATTTATTTTAAGAAAATCAAATTACCTATACAGATTATTACAATATAAAGACAGCAAAATTAATTAAAACTAAAATTATCAAGAATTTATACAATATAAATTTGTAAAATTGTAAAAAAAAAAATAGTTCTATAAAATAGTTAAAAAAAAACATCAAATCAGATTTTTTTTCATATCGTGGCCATAAAAAGGATTTTCCCATTAAATAAATCCAAATATCTGAAACTAAGAAACAATAATGGCCATCGAAGGATGTCGTTCGTTATCTTATTGTCTTATTTGGCCGACTACATGAATATGCATTCGGTAAACATACAGGCATGAATCGGAATGGTTTCAATTCCGTATTTACAAATCGATCGTTTTTACTTTGCGTTCTCTAGATTCCGATCGATTTTGTTTATTAATAAAAAAAAATTTAAATCTCGATTTTTAACCTAAAAACAAAACACATATGATTTTTGTAATAAAAAGTGTAACAAAAGCGAATAAAGAAATTTTAAATAAAAGTAAAAAAAAATTTCTAAAAATGCCCAGAATTTCAATTGTTGCTGTTTTAAATGAACAAAAACATCAAAACGCAGTTTAAAAGCTACGAAGAAGGAATTCCTCTGTCATATTCCAGTGCTGTATAAATATTTTTAATTTTTTGACAAAAGTTTTCTTTGAAATTTTTAAAATTTAATAGAAGTATCAATGAGAGAACTAAAAAAACAATGAAATAATAAAACTAATTATTTAATTGTCATTATAAATTAGTAGTATTAGTTTTTTTTAGTATAAAATCATAAAAAATAACAATTCCACTTTAGAAATCTAAAGTGAATTCATTCCGAAAAAAAAATTCGTTTTTCGTTTTCTAAAGACTCAATTTACGGAATTAAAACCACATTCGATCGGAATTGAGTTCTGTGACATGGCTGATATTCAGGTATTAGAAATATGTTATATATAATAATTTTCATTGCGAAATTGCTTCAAAGTATCATTGGAGAATCAGAGTTTTAATTCACACAAATTATCTAGACTCATTTTTCGTTAAGAACTTGTTGGTAGACCATAAACTTTCGCTTCCAGTACTTCGAAATTTTAAAATTGTTCTTCGATGTCAAAAAACGAAATGCTAAAAATATGAGCAAAATCAAATAAATAACATTTAAAGATTACACATTTTTTTTGATGTTTGAATGACCTCAAAATATGTATGGAATTACAATCAACCTAAAGAAACACAATTTTGAGAGCACTGCAAATCGAAAAAGTCAAGTAAATACAACTACATATTTAGGTAAATTTTTAATACATAAATTAAACAAATATTATATGTAGATGTAGGTATGTAGTTATAGTCATGGAATATAATAACAATATTTATAAATATTAATACAAACAAACTCAACTGCAACAATACTCTATATGTACCGAAACCAAAAGAATTACATTGTCGGAGGAACCTAGTTTTATATTAGCAGAGTTCAGTATTGATTGCAAATGGTTATGCAATTGCAAAAGTTCATAGCAATCATTTAACAAAATACACACAAAGAGCTGTCAATGTTGCAAGATGATTTACACTTAATACAGAACTACACTCCACTTTGAGTGATGTAGATTGTTTTAAATACATATGAACATACAACTGGTGCATAAATACACATGTGTTAATTTACAAAACTTACAACAGATACTTTAAATCCATAGTATGTACAACCTTCATGTGTGTAAATATAAATATTTATATACATATGTATATGTATATATGTACATACGTATGTATTATATATGTACATGTGTATTTTATGTTGTCTGTATATTTAATATTGCAACTTAAAATTAGAACATCAACGAGCCACCAGAACTTCAATTAACCCAATTAATAAATGGATATGTAGTGGACGAAGAGAAACCTAATTATGTTTTTCGAAGCGCATGAACATCTGATTTGCAACATGGTCGACTAGATGGATGGATGAATGAAACGGGTGCTTAGTCAGTCATTTATCCCAGTATACCCAGACAATCGGTTGGTCTGTCGTTTGGTCACTGTGCCATTTCATTTGTCCGTCCGTATGCCTGCTGTTTGTTGGTCACTCAGTTTAATGGTTCGTTGGCTGGTTGAGTTGAGTTGTACTGATTTGTTAGTTGCTGGCAACTTAGTTCAATGGTCAACGGAAGGAAGGAAGTAAAACACATGCAAACAAGATTTACAGTATAACAAAAGCAACAACAACAATTCAAACTAAAATTAAAACGTCAGCAGCAACAACATTTAATGAAAGTCTATTGGGAGACACAGACTACAGTGAAATTTAAATATATTTTTTTCGTACATTTTAATGACCTTGAAAAACGCTGAAAAGACAAATTGGGAAAAAATCTCTGAAAAATTAAAACAAAAACAAAATTTGTGAGATAGAAAGCAAATTTAACAAAGTGGTGTTGAGCACAATTTTCTTCTCGGTCTACAAATCATCATTAACATTAACTAAAAGGGAAGTGTAGAACATCTCAAATAGTAGAAATTACTACATACTAAAAGAGAGAAAGTGAGTAGGAAATCTAAATTTGACTTAACGGAAGAAGAGAAAACCAAAACCCTTCAAAACGGAAGTCAATGAACTGGCAAACTAGTCACCCAACAACCAACCACATTGTTAAAGTTTTATACATTTGAGTTAGTAAGACTTAACTTGAATGTTTAAAAATAAAATTGTTGAGCTTAAAGAGATGAGGAAGAATTCCAGCTAAAGTAAAATGGCGTAGTGTTGGCACAGTGTATTAAATCGAATAAAATATGAATAAGTATAACGATTTTATTGAGGAATGGTTAGTCAATGTAGAGTAGAACACATTTCCGAATTTTGAGAAGAAACTTGATACCTATAAATGTTAAACTCTGAAAGTTTGACCTGCATTGGCTAACATTAATTCATGCCGCAACTACTCTAAAGTTCTGAAATGTGTTTAATAATAGTGGTAATATTGTAACTTGTTTAAACATTAATTAATATACTATATTCGATTTCATAATTAGTTAAAACGAAATCGTAATACATATCGATGGTCTCATGTAGAAAGGCCCTAACTCGCGTATTTGAAACTTTACAGGAGAAGGTAAAAACATAATAGAAACTGTAATATTCAACATGTAACATTTTTTGTACAACTGCTTATAAAAGCGTTACTTTTTACACTATTGCAATAAATTTTTGTGAGGAGGTGTATTTGCGATAAATGCATTAGAATCGCAAAAAAACAAATTTCGAAAAAATAGCGAGTTAGGGTCTTTCTACATGAGAATTGTCTTTAAAAATAGATATAAAAGTCAAGATCATAAAACTGATATGATTTTTTACTGTCTAAGTTAAAGTTTACATATTCTCATCTGCGCCCAGATAAATATCTCTAATATGGTTTGGCAATAATTCGGTTAATATAACATTAGTTGCCCTGTTTTAATAAAACTTATTCAATTCATATATGTAATACGATTATATAGGTACCTAGGTAGGTTTTTGTGAATTTACCCTTTTATATTTTTAAATATTTAGAATTTTCTATTAAAATATAGTGAACAATTTCAACTTTAATATCCTTTACATAGTATGTATGTACATTAATAACCTATTTTTATAACATTTACGAATTTATTCGAATTTTTCGTCTACAAGCGAATTCTTTAAAAATATGTATTTTTAGAATTTTTTTATACCTACATACATACATACATATGTACCTTTACATATGTATTTAGGTCAACATTTAAATTGTTCGATGAATTTCTTCTGGAAATTATAAAAATCCTTTAATTATGTAAGTAGAAAACATATTTTATTTCATTATTGTAACGAATTTAATAAGCTATGAATTTTTTAAAAAATTTTGGAAACTTCTGTTATAACTAAATGCAATTTTCACACAATTCTTCCATTTATTAAATATAAGCTTGTTTTTGTCTGCCATAAATCGTTACACTGTGTCATGATTTATTGTAATTTACAATACATATGTACAAATACAACAACAACATTTGCACATAAACACACACACACAAACCCAATATCCACTGAAATAGATACATACATTCAACAAACAATATGTATCACTATGAAGGTACATCTGTGAGGCAAGAATGGTGCAACATTCTATTGGAATACAATACATTGGAGCTTATTTAACAAACAATAAACGTATGTAGGTAGGTACCTACATGGAGATAGATACAGATATTCATTAAAATTTAAAACAAAAGCGTACGACAAGAGCAACGACAATAAACAACAACTACCGCAGGCCTTGTAGGCAGACAGTCAAACAAACAGGCCCAAAATCAAAAGATCAATAATTATAAAAGATGCTGATGAGAATTGCATTTGTGTGACTGTTGATGTTATTGCTGGTTGCAAGTAAGCAGTGTAATGCGAATGGTTTTTGTATGTGTGTGTAGAATGGTGGCAAATGGAGTCCTCTTGTAGTATAAAAGCAGAACAACGGCAACAACAATAGGAAAGCAATGTAGCTTTAAACGCAACAGCAACACTTATTACAAGAAGAAATTAAAAAAAAAAAACAATGGCAACAACCAACTGCTAGCAACAACAATAGAACAACCCACAATTTGGTGGCAACATGCAAATTTAAATAAATTGTCTTTTTTACTCGTTTTATTTTATTTATTTTGGGTGCAGACATTTTCCAATTGTTTTATTGTGTGTGTGTATGTATGAAAGTGTCCATAACTGAATACCAGAGAGCAGGTGCAAGTGCAACCATTTTGTTAAGCAAGATTTTTGCTCAAAAATTTTGCAAAATGGAGAAAATAATCGAGAATAAAAACCAAAGACGATGGTGAGGCAACAAAAAACAAAACAATACCCCAAGAAGACTAGACCAGGCATGGAAATTTTTACAATGTAATTTTTTCATATTTGGTATTTCACATTCAAATTACCGTCGTATTTCTGAAACTCATTTGGTACTATGAAACCGTATCTCAGTAGATATTATATGTACCTATTAGGTATGTTATTCAAATTTACGCAATTTTGTATATACCTATTGGTATAACAGTATTTTTTACTATTTGAATACATACAAATAATTGTGATACTGAACAAAAATTTTATTTTCCATCCCTGCCTTAGCCTGCCTTAGATTTCCACATTAGGGCTCCATAAGGGAGTTGCGTTGTTGTTGTTTTACTTTTTGCACTCTTTTATAAAACGTTTAAAAACTCCATACAGCAACAACTTAAAGCTTTTGTGGTATACTAAATGGAAAAAATAAAGAAAAACTAATTTAAAAATACAGCAAAAATCTTTAAATTCCACCAAACTGAGCGTGTTAATAAACCAACTTTCGAAGAGTATTTCAAAAAAACTAAAATCGTTTCAGAGTTTTTTTTATAATCAAACACAACTAACTGACTATTCGAAAATGAAGAACACAACAACGACAACAACTAAAAAGAAACTCTTGGCAAACTGTAATTGGAAGGTGGGGCACATACAGACGGTTAGTGAAACATAAAACAAAAGAAATGCTAAACGTCTAACTAAGCAACCACGGAGAATGCAAAACAATTCGAAAAACTCAATAAAAGTAGGCGCATGCTCCGATACCAGAGACGATTGGTGCGTTAAGACGCCATTTACAAAAAACCCAACAAAAAAAAATTCATTAAAAACGGAAATATGTAATACAAATTTACGAAAAAGAGAGAAATGCAGGCCATATGGCATAAACACAAGTGCACATTCAAATACGTTTCAGTAGAATTTAAACAAAATCAATCCAAATAGCTTGAGAGAAAAAAAGATAGTTGGTGTTTGGCACACGAAACAACACCTGTTTGTACAAAATTTTCGAAAATAAACCACAAAAACTCCCGGCTCTTACTTCCCCTTTCGAACACAAAATACTAAACTGGTTGTACTGAAATCTCTTTCAGCTATTCACACTGAGGTGACGTTATATACACACACCGGGAAAGAGAGAGACAACGATAGATTGAAGTTCGAAAAAGAGGGTGGTTTTACACACACACTTACCAAACACGTTCAACTGCCTCATATCAACACGTATTAAACGCACAACAACACATATCGAAAACGGTCGTTGTGAATGATTATGATAAAGGGGAAGAGGAAAAACTAGCACCACTGGGTTTCAACACACAGCACTGGGCAGAACATAAGGCCGGTTTAGTTGTACGTGAGACTTTGCTGCGCTAACGTTACTTCGTTCACAGTAGACGCTGTTGCTAAATGTCAGACAAAAATACAACCCTGGTTGTCCGTAGACCGTAAATAAAACCGTGAAATCGCGCGTTTCAAAAGTTTTCTAACAAGCGACGACGAAATAAGTTTATATGTATATTTTTATTATTTTGTTGTTTTTGTTACTTTTTATAGAATTAATAAAAGAAGAAAAAAAAAAAACGCGTGTTTCAAATAAATAATGAAATATTTTAAATAAAAGTGACAGCTAAAAGAATTGGAATCATAAAAATACAAAACTACAAAAGTTAAATCTTAACAAAAGGAGATAAACATCACAATTGATTAACATAAAAAAGAAAAATATTTAGTGCCTTAAAAAATTAAATAAAAAAAATCTCAATACAAAAGCAAAAATTTAAATACCAAACAAATTGCTCAAAAATTTTCACACACACAAAAAAATTACCTACTCATAAATAAAAATTTCCTGTTTTGAAAAATTAATAAAATATAAAATTTTACATAATTTCAAATAACGCCATAACACAGCAGAGTTACGGATACGTAAATAAACACAAATTGTATAAAAATTTTCGAATTTTTTTTTACAAAACGCCTGTTTTAAACATAATATATGGTAATGGCAGAGATTGGTGGCCATTTGGCTCACCAGCTTCCCTTGCACAATCACAATCAAACTGGATTACAACCGTCGCTGGTGATGAACCATCACTTGGATTTAGATTGTCATGGACATGATGTTATAAGTGAGTATATATTTCAATCTCAGTTAAAAATAAAAACCGCGATTATGGCAGCATTGTCAAACAAACCACATAATTCAAGCCAAATAGGAATTACAACTTGCCGACGGCAATTCGATAAATTTTCCGAATTTTATTTTCAATTTCAGCACAATAATTAATTTATAATTAAAAGCTTTTATTCTGATTTCAATAAACTATTTTTTTTGAATTTTTAAAAAATGGGCATTTAATGACACAGCTTCCCAAATATCTCCGAAATTTGTTTGATCGTTATCGTGTTATGCTAAAACATGTCCCCCCTTAGAAGTTGTAAAATTCATAGATACATAAAGGACTTTTTTGTTTGATAAAGTGAGAGCATAAGAAAGAACGCTGTCAAAATAAAATAGATTCTATTTTCAGGACCGCATTCCCTGGCATAATTTTATGTCAAACTGTATGGAAAAAAACGTTCAGCCCCAGTTCTGTTTCATCATACATATAATCATAACAAAATGTGCCAAATTTATATATGTATAATCCTTTAGTTAAAACACCAAAGTGTTTATTTATATACAAAACTAAAATAGGTACTTGCTCATAATCCTACAATTGAGCTCAACCCTTTTAAAGGATTATAATTATTTGGATTAAGATAGGCCAACGATTCTTAAGCTTCAGTTAAACTAAAATTTTAAAAACTACAGCTGTTTATTAAAACCATGAATTAAATTTTAAGTACATATTCTAAGTGTAACAGCATCAGCTAATAATAATATATTAGTCGGCTTTAAAGTTAAAGGTAGATAGTAAGAAGGATTTTAACGAGTTTAAAAGTTTTCTTTCTATATGAAATACCTATAGATTTTGCGTTTTTTTTTAGTTGCGAATTTAAAATTTCACGTTTCGAAATTTAAAATAGGAAATGATATTTTCTTTAATCAATATACATAGGTAGGTACCTACCGACGGTTTATTCATTTCTAATAAAAGCAGATTAAAATCTTCACAAATTCCTTATAGCTACCTACATACGGATATACCCCCTCATAAAAACTTACAACAGGTTTAAAAGAGGTTTATAAAACAAATTTTGTATGGAAATTTGTTTTATAAACCTGTTATAAACCTTTTGTAAGTTTTATGAATAAGGGCATTAATATTTAGTGTACTTTTTGTAAATTTAAAATCCAAGCAAGTTTACAGGTCAAACATTTACTTACATCCCGATTTGTTAGGCTTTTTTTTATTCAAAATATTCTAGACAAAAATAGATAAAAGTTTGGTTTGAATTGATTCCGAATTTAAATATGAAATTTGATGGATCTGTTATAAAATTGCAAAAATATTTGAAACAATTTCAAACAAATTACATAAATATACTGATCCGATATTCAGTTTATGAAATACATACTTACTTATTTGGATAGTACCTACTTACAATAAATAGAGTTAGGGGAACAAAAGTGGTCGTCGGAACGAATGTATTATCTATGTGAATGAATTTTGTTAGAAAAAGAACGTTTGCTATTGTTCTTTGCCGATTTTTAAAATGATTCATTTTACCTATTTACTAAAATTTGGGTTCAAATCGTCAAATCTTGAATTAAAAGTCGTCAAATCGGCAAATGCATTTTTCAAAATCGTCAAAAAAATAAAACTTTTTTTCAATTCAATATTTTATTTATTTTTTCAAATTAATTTTTTTAATACATAAACAAAAAGTAGAAAAAAAAGAAAAAAAAAAAATTAAATATGTTGAAGTTTAAAAATAGTTATAAATAGGTATCAATATTAAAATAAAAAAGAGTAACAAATAACAAAACACAAAAATTAATGTAAAAGGAACACAAAAATAAGTAATAAATTACTTTTCAGAATACAATAGTTTTTAAAATCAATTTTTTAAGAAATTTTTATCGATGTTTCTTAAAAAATTTATATAATTTTTAATATAAAATAAACAAAACAGTTTCTTCATAGTAACAATGTAAAACATAAAAAATTCTACTTCTAAATACAAAATATCACCTTTTTACAACACTATGCGTATTAGAATTTTTCAATTATATTTCAGAATTTTCTATTTAATTTTATATTTAAAAAAAAAATTTCAATTGCATTTCTGTATTGTATTTCAGAATATTCTTATCGTATTACATAAAAGTTAAGTTAAAAATATGTTTGGATTCTGAAATACAATTAAAAAATTCTCAAATGCATTTGAAAATTTCTGAAATACAATTTGAAAATTCTATAATATTATTAGAAATTTCTAAATTATAATTGGAAATTGTGAAGTTTAGTATATATTTTTAATTTTGTAGGTACATTTCCCTATTAAACTTTTTAATAAGCTCACATTCATATTAAAATAACAACATTTATTTAGTTTTAAAAAATCTTTAGTGAATAAAATCCCTTCCAAAGAAGACGTTCCTAACCTAATCCTAATTTTTGTTTTGTTTAAATTTGGTTAGGATGGGAAACAAGAGATTTAAATCTTTCTTTTGAATTTCCGAAATGTGTTTCCAAAATTCCAATAAACTCTTTTCTTTTTCCGAAACCAAATTATAAATTTTATACAAGAAAAAAGTTTTGCAAATCATTTATGTATTCTGAAAAATCGTCAAAATAGGGGCAAAGATCGTCAAATCGTCAAAGAGCCATTTTTGGCACCAAAAATCGTCAAATATGGCAACAGTGTACCTCGTATATTTTGCTTTATTTTATTAACCCTACATTGCATGACTAAAATTTACATTTACATTTTACATTTGATCGAAAAAAAATGTTTACCGTCTGATTACAGGAAAAATATAAAAAAAAAAAATTAAAACAATAATTTAGTAGATATTATGCAATTTTCATATATATCACCAGTGATACACTATGCAGTAGGAAAATGTATAACATAATAAATAATCATATTCCAATAATAAAATTGTGTATCACCAGTGATACAATATGAAGTGTAGGGTTAAACTAATTCATCGTAAAAACAATTTAATAACAATTCAGCTTCGAATTAACCGATTTGTCCCATCTGAAAGTTTAATGCGAATAACAAATTTTACCACAATGTCTATCAAACAAAATAACAAACTTTAAGAATAAATTCTTTTTACAACCGACTAAATTATTATTATTAACTCTGAAATTGTTCATAAACAAAGGAGTGCTAAAGTTCAATGTAATAAAAATAAAATTTAAATGTTTCTACAAATAACTCAACAATAAATGCTTTAAATATTTGCAGTAATAAATCTTTAATGTTTGCTTTTTTTAAACAATTAATAAAATATATAAATAAATACCTGGTTGTACATATTTAAATTTTATATGAAAATGTTTCAAAAAAAAAAACAAAAATTTTCTGCAGCCATAAATTAAGCAAAATTAAACAATTAATTAGGTATATAAAGTTCAACAATATGTTGCCAGTTGTTTTTATTTTTTGTTTTAATTCTAATTTGAAAAATATTTTAAATCCCAAACGTTGGGTTTCTGATTTGGTTGACTGCTCTACGGACAGAATACAGGCAATCCATTACAAGAATTTATGCCAGCAAGAGCAGATGAAATCCAGATAAAATATAATAAATTTGTACATATTTATATTTTTTAGTTAATTGCATATTTTTTTGCTTTTTTTATGCATATTATTAAGTTATAAACATTGAAATGGATTTCGTAAGCACAATATTTAATTTTTTGGTTCATTTTTTTTTAAAGTTGAATAACATTTTAATGCGTTGGGTTGAACTAATTGGTCAGTAGTCAATAATTACAAAGTATGTATTTAGTAAAAAGTTTTTATCGAGATTTTTGTTGCTGTTGTTATTGCTATTATCGTGTTATTAGGGGGTTTTTGGATGATTGTGTAAAACTAATTTTTTAAAAGGCCAGTTTATGAAAATAATTGAATCTTTATCGAATAATACAAATACCTTTTTTACTGTTTCACAATGGTAGTCAGAATATTATGATTAAGGGACTAAATATTGCCAAGTCTTTCCTAATGTACCTACGAGTATATTGCCAATATTTCTACATTTATGTTAATTCTGTGTATTTGCAGACAATCGAATAGCAAATCGTAATTATTTCACTTATTTAATTTTCATCTAAGATTAATTTAAAACAAAGCAAACTCTGAAAGTATGAAACGTTTTAATAAATTTAATATTAAATTGTAATTGCTTTAAAAACTAACATTTTATTTGTAATAGTTTGTCATTCTAATACTTATTTATAAACTCGTTTCAAATAACTTTATTACAGATATTGAAATAAAATGCTGGATTTTCACTAATTACGCTGTTACACTTTAAAGCGCTTACAAATTGGAAGTTGAATACAAATACATACATATATCACTAAAATAAATAGTTATATGTAACGACTTAAATAACATATTGATTGTAAGGTCTTACGGAACGGGTTATCAGTAAAATCAGACTAGGTGGCAACTGGTTTTGTACTTTAAGCAAGTTATGGTAATGTTTTAAAAAGCAAAAAAACGTAAAAATAGAACTACTTACGCGTAAACTATTTTTAACTAAATATAAATTACATAAGCAGGTACATATGTATATCGATTCTATATATGACACGTTTCTCTTATTTATGGACAATTTTAACAAATATGTATGTATGCACTTACATATATAACAAATTTTAGAATTGGAACACAATATGGGAGGCAAAAATCCCATTTTGACTGGGAACATTGTTGCAAAATAGATTTTATTTTATTTTGGCTACTTTCCTAGTGTGTTTAAAAACCGGAAACCGGCTTGTTTCTATTTGAAAAACCGAACGGTTTCGAATATTTTATATTTTCGAATTTTTCGACAAATCCGTTTTTTTTTTTGATCGGTTAACCGGTTTCTATAATTAAGAACTTTATTTAATTAAAAAAAAACAAATTTGTGTAACCTTTTGTATTTGTATTAGTTTATAATAGATTTTGACGTTATTTTATTATTTTGCTAATACTGATATTTTGTAAAAACTAACAAAATAAAAAGCTTTTGGTTTTTTACGACATATGTATTTACATATTTCATATTTGCGACGTACATATATTATGACGTTTCTTCTTTTATAAAGCGATTTTATTAAGAATATTGAGGTCCTTTGAGGTCTCAAAAAAGTCTTAATTTTAGAAATACTTTTGACACATTTTGGAATTATGTAGTAGATCTAACGCTCTTTGATGCAAAGTTAATTGACAAATACGGCCCAATCATCAATAAAAAATCTGCGGGAGTTTTTTCCCATTTTATTTTTTTAACATTGAATTTGAATAGGAAAAAATGGGAAAAGGGCACTAACTCCCGCGGAATTTTTATTGATAACTGGGCTGATAGTTTTGATTAATAAGTATTATTATTATGCATCTTTTGTTTGTTTTTCTTTAAATTGTTTAATATATGTAAAAATATGTATGTATATCACAAACTAGTACACAAAATAAAGAATAACTTAAATATTACCGCATATAATGAAAAACCGGGTGTTTTTTAGTTGAAACCGTATTTAAACAAGCATATTTTCGAATAACCCGAAACCTGGTTTTCTAAAAAATTCGGGTTTTTGAATACTCTACTTTTCCGAATGTAGCGTTGTCATCGGCAAGTTAAAAAGTAACGATACTATTTAATTTCTACGCTAATATTCTATGTAATGCAGACAGTATGTAGCAGTCATTTCAAATTATGTACAGTGGGAAGCAAAACTGTCCGGATGTTTTGCATTAAGGATGGTGCTTTTGGATGCCAATAGTATTCTTTTCCATTAGACTGGTATCGTTTGACTTTCGTTTCGTCGCTCCAAATTTTTTTTTCCAATTTATGTGATTTTACAGAAATGAAGGCGTTTTTATACATTTCTATCGGAAAGTGCGGGCTTTTCCTTTTTCACACTGGCTATTAAACCAATTCTATTTAATGCGCGTCTAACCGTCCCGGAACTGACATCCTTACCAATACTTTTTGCAGCATTTTTCGGGGTCTTGATGTCCTTATTATGTAGCAAACGTTCAATCTGCCGGGCATCACCATCAGAAAGCATTTTTGGTCGACCCCCTTGGTTATTATTGAAAGCTACATTTAATTTTTCGGCATGAATAATTATTTTGCAACCAATTTATCACATTGTTTTTAATATCAGTTGGCGCTTTTCTCATTTTTAAAGATCTTTTAATTTTTTATTTAATATTTATTAACACACAGATCAAACAATAATGCACAAATAGAGCAATAAAAGCTTGATAACGAGATCGCAACAAACAATAAAACCAACGGGTCAAATACAAGTACATTTTAACAGAGCAATACCGTGATAATGTCTATTTCTTGTACAGTGCAAAAGTGTCCGAATAGTGAATTTTTGTTTTAAATTTTTTTATTTTTTGAAGCAATTGATGTGAGTTTCTGTGCTTTATAATTTAGAAATGGAACCACCAATTAAATAAAAAAATACTTTACTTCCTTAATGCAAAACATCCGGAAAGTTTTGCTTCCCACTGTATGTATATTATTTTGTCATTGCAAGCCATTATCGTGTATTTGCTGGCAACTTAAATCCGCCATAAGTAACAATCAAATCAATAATTAAACTACTTGTTGCACTAAAAGTTAAACTTTTTTTAAAAGCTTTAATTATTAAAAGTGTAATTAGAATTTAGCAAAACAAATGTTTTTCCAAGAAACATTTCAAAAACCCATATAAATTTATAGCAATTTCAACAGTAGCTAAATAAGCTTTGAACAGCAATATCATTATTTAATTAGAACTTATAAAACATTTCAATTCTATTATCACATAAATATAGAAAACTTTATTTACTAGCCTACGTATAAAATGACATACACTAGTCGGCATATTTATTTTGACATACCAATTGTTTTTCTTCTTTTTTTATTCCCGGTCCTACGCAATTAAAAAAATTAATTAAAAATATTTAAAATAGTAAAAAAGATTGTAATTTATTAGAACACAAAAGATCTTTCACATATTAAATGTCTTGTATTATGTTTTTTTAATTGAAACTTAAAAATGAGAATTCAGTATTTGGCATAAGTATTTTGACATGTTTTTAAATTGCATATTTAAAAAAATTTGGAACTTCAAGGTAAACAAAAATTAATAATAATTATTTAAATTAATAAAAAATGTATCGTCCTTTAGAATTTAAAACTTTTTGGAGGCGAATCGGAACGGAATCCACCAAGGACTGTAGAAACTCCATTGGAATCTCTTTCCAAGCATTTGTGACCTCAATGATTGTTTCATCTTTTGTTCTTGTCAAATCCGCTGATCTATTTCGCTTTATGTATGACCACACATATTCTATTACATTCAAATCTGGACTTTGAGGAGGCCAATCCAAAGTTTAAACACCGGCATCTGTTAGAAATTTTGTGATCATCTTGCTCCTATGACATGGAACGTTATCCTGTTGGAAAATAAATGCTTCTCCGATCAATCTATCGCCGGATTGAAACGCATATTCATTCAATATTCTTAAATATTGAGGTTGGTTCATGGAACCGTCAACAGGAATCAAGTCCCCTACTCCATTACATGAAATAGATCCCCAGAACATAACGTTTCCACCTCCATGGCTTACTTTCTGCCATACAGGTGCAACTTTTTTATGGATTTTTTTATTTAATCTGACAAAAACTTGTTTGTGTGATGAGTG
The DNA here is from genome assembly GCA_916048285.2 of Bellardia pandia. NCBI lineage: Eukaryota > Metazoa > Arthropoda > Insecta > Diptera > Calliphoridae > Bellardia > Bellardia pandia. Next base: position 58,551,715 of record OU696530.1, read on the forward strand.
GTACTCGAAACTACTCTCGTCAGTCCAGAGTACATTACGCCAGAAGGACAGAGGTTTATTGATACACTTTTTAGCGAATTCAACGCGCTTCATTTTATTTTTTGGAGTAATAAAAGGGATGGTTTTTGCAATGTATGTCTTTATATTGGCTTCAGTTAAACGCCGACGAATTGTTCGTTTACTTATGTGATTATTTGTGCTGTTATTCCACTCCATAGCAGCATTTTTGGGCGTTTTCAGTGCGTTGTTTTTAAATTGTCGAACAATCAGCCGGTCCTCATAGATCGTAGTATTGCGTTTTCTACCTGTTCGGCGCAAATTAGTAGTTCGTCCAATATTTTTATATTTATTTATTTGATAATAAATTGTTTATCGTGACAAATTATATTCGTTTGCAATATTTATAACAGAAATACCCAAGTTGTATTTTGTCACAATTTCTGTTCTAGCAGTTTCATTTAATTCAGCTGTTTTTACCATCTTAGTGAATTAAAACACAAACTTTTATGGTATTTTTAATCCAGAATGATAAATAAATCAAAATAAGCGACTACAACGTACAGAACTTTAAATGAAAACAAAAAACCATTGAAATCAGCAAATGTCAGAATACTTATGCCGTTAAAATTTCTCTACTCACCCGATTATCTTGCTACAGAAAAACAAAATATATAAGCAAAATCACAAAATAGTTCAAATACATACTACTTAAAATGGGTTCAAAAAGTAAAACACAACAATAGTTCCGTTATATGAAGATTTAATGCAAACAATAAACGAAAAGCCGATATTCCCGTATGTCAAAATAAATATGCCGACTAGTGTAAATTTTAAATCAATTGACCAACAATAACAAACATCGTTCAAAAACACACACACGTGCTGTTATAAATTGAAATTATGTATATTAATTAAAGTTTTAACAAAATTTAATAAGTTAAGTGAAATATTTAGAACTTATTCGTAATTTACAACGTTTACTACTCGTATTTCTTGATACATACTTGAGTAGAGATTTTGGTACAAAAACGTAAAGTAAATTAGATACTAATAGTTTTATTTTTATTTTTTTGTTTTGTTTAATTTTATGATCATTTGAAAATGACATGCAAAACTTATTTACAAAGAATAAATTTTGCTGTCAAATACTATATCCCAGCAAAAAGATGGTGATAACTTTACAGTAGTTATCTGTCTGGTAATGACTTATTTATTTTTTTTATTTTTTTTTTATTTATTTATTCATTTATGTATTTATGTATTTATTAACAATTTATATGAGATCCTAAAGGCGGATACAAATACATAATTACATTCTGTCAATATAATTGCTGTTTAGTTAGAAGTAACGCAGAGGTGGTTCCATTTTTGCCAAAGTCTAAATACTCGTATATCATCTAACGCCGCACACTTTGGCCGTGTAGTGTATTTAATGTCCATACATCAAGGAGGTTGCGGAGCTTCATGAAATTTTGCACACATTTATTTTAAATTTTTTAAGAATTTTTATTTTTTTTTATTTTTAATACGCCTACTTTTACGCCCACCTCCCATACAACTTAAATAGGAAATGTGGCCTAACTTCCATGATTTTAAATATATCAACTCAATTTTCATAAAACATCTATATTATAATTGTAGAATTAGCTCTTTGAAAATATGAACTTAATCCGCCCATTTTTACGCCCACCTCCCATACAACTTAAATAGAAAATGTGGCCTAACTTCCATGATTTTAATTATATCAACTCAATTTTCATAAAACATCTATATTATAATTGTAGAATGAGCTCTTTGAAAATATGAACTTAATCCGCCCATTTTTACGCCCACCTCCCATACAACTTAAATAGAAAATGTGGCCTAACTTCCATGATTTTAAATATATCAACTCAATTTTCATAAAACATTAATATTATAATTGTAGAATGAGCTCCTGAAAATATGTACTTAATCCGCCCATTTTTACGCCCACCTCCCATACAACTTAAATAGGAAATGTGGCCTAACTTCCATGATTTTAATTATATCAACTCAATTTTCATAAAACATCTATATTATAATTGTAGAATGAGCTCTTTGAAAATATGAACTTAATCCGCCCATTTTTACGCCCACCTCCCATACAACTTAAATAGAAAATGTGGCCTAACTTCCATGATTTTAAATATATCAACTCAATTTTCATAAAACATTAATATTATAATTGTAGAATGAGCTCCTGAAAATATGTACTTAATCCGCCCATTTTTACGCACACCTCTCATACAAATAATATTTCAAAAATGCCATATCTTCTGTAAATTTGTAACTAAAATGTTTATTTTTCGCAAAAATGCATATAACATCTATTAAATGTTATTTTAAAAATATGAAGAAAATTCGCCCACTGTAACACCCACCCCCCATACAACTCCAATACAAAAATTTTCTGTTTCACTCATTTCATTTAGTAATAACTTTTTCACATCTTCGTGATAATCTAATTTTTTAAGCTTCAATTTCGTTCTAAATTTAAGTTTTTTCTATATAGCACACATGCAATGAAATTTTCTCGCTCCCAAATTGGTACCGGCTACGTGTACGAATAGCGCAGTTGTTTTTGCACGCGTAAAATAACGCATAAAGCTATGTGTCCAAGATCGTCAGATATTACAACGTTGTCATATCTAGCAATGTACTGACATTGAAAAATTTTTAGCAAAAGGTAAATTGTCAGTTTAGACGACTGTAAGAAAATTAGCAATTTCATTTGCACACAATTATCACACAATGAATTTATCTATCAACCGAAATTGTCAGTTTACACGGTTGTCAGATTGTTGTGTGGCATTGTCAAATTCGTTTTGCAGCTCTGTGTGTGTTTAAAAATTTTAAATATTGTTATGGAACAAAAAAGAGCTATTGGAACTTATGTCCTAATGCACACTTTAATTTAATTCTTTAATTTTCTTCTATTTTTTTTTCAAAAATGTTATCAATGCACACTTCTTTGTTTATTTATGTATATACAGAGTTGCATTTAGAAATAATTTCTATGACAATGCTGCCATTGGCAGATGCATAAACTTTGCACATATGACAAGTGTTTGACAATTGTCTTAAAACAATGACAATGACAAAGTTGTGTGTTTACACGATTGTTAGAAGTCTGACAATATTTTTGTCTTCCAATGTACTGAAAATGTTTTTTCTTACAACGTTGGAAGGCACAAATTTTAAGTTTACTCGGTTGTTAGACATTTTCTGAACATTTTTCGGACAACGTTGTAATATCTGACAATCGTGGACACATAGCTTAACGCATATTTTTTACTCTAATTTTTTGGTTTTTCAATCATCAAAATCGGAGAGAAGGTCCAAATTGATTTATTGCCGCAGTGGACACAGTGTGCGCCGTCTCGTAGTAACAACAAGCTTTGAATGTGTTTATTCAGTTGAAATGCTTGCTATTGTGTTACATAGACAATTTGCATTTTAATACATTACTTTGTAATGCAAGTTTTTGCTGGGATGTTCATTGAAGTTTGTTTGTCTACTATTTACGAGTATGTACAACCAACGACCAAGTTAAATATTTAACATATGTACATATAAACTTGTGTGCAATAAACAAAAACAATTTTTGTATGGAAAAATTTATTTAATTAATTAATAATATTTAAGAACAAAATTAAAGTGAAACAAAAGACAAAAATACTACTTGAGAAGTTAACGAGATGTTTTGGACCGGCAAATAAATGAAATCCAATGTATATACAGATAGACGAACAACTAGTTAAATATGTATGTATGTATGTATAAACGAGTGTGTTCTATTCACATAAATTTCTAATGTATGTCTGTTTGCAAAACTCTGGCTGTAAATATGTACAATCATATGTTTGTATGTGAATTGTATTTTTTTTTTCATTTTTGTTAAGAAGTAACATTATTGTATCTTTGGCGTAGTCGAGGACGACCGACTGACTGACTGACTGCCTGACTCTCTCTCTTATATAATATTTGTTGCTCTCTTGCTTTCGCGTACCAGTGAAGAAGCCAGTGTAGTTGACTTTAGTTTCATGGATAAATTGTTCGTTTGTTCACAGCAAAAAGTACGTAAACGTTTTTAACGTTTTGTTGCGAAAATAATTTACATGAAAAATACATTAAAAATGTTTACTGACATACAAAACTTTAACTTTTTTTTCGTTCGTTCGTTGTTGTTTTCTGTTCTTCTGCTGAAATAAACAGAGGAAAAAAACACATCATCTCAAAATAAATGAACTTCTAAATAGAAACTAATGAATATGTTTAATTTAATATAGAATTTATTTTGTACTTCTTTTGAATAGCAAAACTAAATAAAGTTTTCTTTAGTTTTTATTTGCTTTAAACAAAAATATTAACTATTTTTTGTTTGTTAAAAGTTAAATACCTACAGTCAGTCGTATTTGTATTTTAATTTTGTTTTAATTACGCTTTAAGGCTAAACGTTGACAGTGTAAAGTTTAGCCTTAGACATTTTTTAAGAAAAACAAGTTAAGGTTGGAGTTGTGACAAATCATTATACCCTATTATACCCTTAACTATTGTAAATAGCTGGCAAAATTTCAAAGCTTAATAGTAGTGTGAATGTTTCTTTTATATGTGTTTCGACTTTCTCAGCAAAAACTAGGTATTAAAATGAAAATACTTACTTTTCAATGAAAACTACATACCGTCTGTATTACTTAGAAGTTGTCGTATAACGCTTTATTTATTTATCTGTTAACTTATTCCGTATTTACTTCTATTTTTACTATACATATATTAATGCAATGCCGATTCTTATATAGCCTTAATCTTAATAGAAACCCCTGTACATATTTGTAAAAAATATTAAATATTTTTAAACCCGAATTTATGTGAATATATAATATATTTTGAGAAAAATCAGCTAATATCTCCGAAATTTCAGTACATGTGTAATTGTATTATGCATTATTCAAGTTTTTAATATTTTCTTCTAAAAGTAGGTTTGCAAGTGTTGGTTTCTTGGTTGTCTTATACTTCGTTGAAAAGGCATTTAAAACACTTTCTCTTGATAAATATATTTGTCTATTTACGAGATATAGGCTAATATATGCAAATAAAGAAAACAATTCGTAACTTTGGCCATTACACAAACCATTGAGTTATTTTCTTTTGTTACGTTCAAAAAATAAATTTTTGTCAATAAATTAAAAAAAATAATAAAAAACATCAATATAATCGTAGGTCAGCCATTATAATTATAATCTCCTGAAACTTCAATAAGTGTCCAACGCTTATCTAGCAATTCTATCATAGTTTTCCTCCCCTCAAGGCCTTTAAAATAGTGGTTTACAACTGTTATTGTTTCTTCATTTAAGGTAAAACGCTTGCCAGCTAGGACTTTTTTTTAGATTTGGGAACAGATAAAAGTCACTGGGAGCTAAATCACGAAAATAAGGTGGGTGGTCAAGCAACTCGTACTTTAATTCGTTAAAACACTCTTGTGCACTGGTGCGTTGTCTTGATGAAAAATTATATTTTTGTGTTGTAAGCCAGGACGATGTTGTCGAATTTTTACATTTAGTTGATCCAAAATGTTGGATTAGTACTCTGAATTAGTACCCTTCAATCAATAAAATACCTTTGAAGTCCCAAAAAACCGTTGCCAAACCCTTACCAGCCGATTGAATTATTTTTGGTTTTTTTGGGGCACTTTCTTCAGCTTCAGTTCATTGCTTGAATTGTTCTTTTGTCTCTGAAGTACAGTAGTGGATCCATGTCTCATCCACAGTTATAAAACGGCGCTTAAAATTCATTTTATTTTTCTTAAAACGACCCAAACCAGCTTGAGAAATTTTCATTCTAAAGCTGGAGGTCCACACCAAGCGTCTACGCGTTTCAAAATAGAATCAATGTAGTTGTATGTTTTAAGTGACACACTCAAAAGAGTAGGACGCGTTGACGCTTGAAACGCGAAAAGTTCGTTTGCTTTCTACTTTTGAACGCGTCGCAAGCGGCGAACAACTGACATTGACAAATGCAAAGCAAATTTATTTTAAAGGTGATGTCACTAAAAAAAATGACAATTGAAAAAGACATTATTTATATGAAATTGATAAACAAACCGATAAAAACTTCATATAAAAACAAAATTAGCTGGGCTTACGGCATCACCTCCGAAAGTATATACATATACATACATATTTATATAAAACACAAATGATTGACGCGCAAAATCTTTGCATGTAACTTGAAATACTTGACGCTTAAAACGCGTTGACGCCAAAACGCGAGTTGTGGACCTCTAGCTTAATGCGTTTTTAAAAAATGCCGCACCCATTTTGCAGAAAGCTTTTTCATCTGTAGTTCTTCGTGCAAAATTAAATAGCCTCGATCAATTGAGATGACACGTTTAAATTCAGCAACCCATGAAAACCCTTTTTTATTTAAATATTTAATGACACCACGAATTTCTAAATTTTCCATTGTAAAAAAATCGCGGATGCGTCTTTTTTGAACACCTGTTTCTATATGAAGGAGTTGCCAGATCGAAAATAAATTTAACATAGCAGAGATGGAAGTTTCCAATACACTTAACTTTTTCCTGTTTATACCGCGCTATCTGTTCTAGGATCGCCCTCGTATTTGATATATTAATACCACACCTGGATCCATTGCTTATGAAGGGTTGGTTGGTTTACGTGGTGGTTCACTACGTGCGAACACTTAATTAGAGTCGAAGGGACCCCGTTTTAATAATTATGAGGGGACTTGAGAAATCCTATTTTAAGCATCACACGGACAGTTGGCTAGACGAAAAATGTCCAATTGAAAATAATTTGATAAAATCTCAAGAAAAATATTTACATACTCGCACGTATGTTCAAATAAAAGTCCTAAATTGTTTTAAAAGTAACTGCTTTAAACTTGAACTAAATGTTCCTAATATTAGCCGAAAACAAATAATATCGCTACAAAAATAGTTCTTAAATGTTTTTAATTTGTTTCTACATTTGTGTGTACGAGTATGTATTTACCAAATTTTAATTTAAAACAACTATTTTTCCATTTAAAAATTTGTTTATTATTGTTTTTATGCAGCCAGTCAGTCAGTCATTTGTTCTAATGTTTAAGGTTTGACAGTTTGTTGGCAAAATAATGCAAACTAATAGTAAAAACAAAAACAAGTTTTATAAATTTATTTGTGTCATAAATAATTAATGAAAACATGCGTTAGAAAATAATTTAAATAATTTATGCAGGTTGATTTGTTAAAATTACCATTTATCACAAAAATAATTTTTTTTACAATTGTCTGCTAAAAATTGCAATAGTTAGAAAAAAAAAATCAAAACAAAAACAACACATAACTCTATTTATTAAAATAAATAAATAATTTCCAATTTTCATACTTTTGTATTGTTTTTGTTTGGTAATGCGTTTTTTCTTTTTTTCTTCTTTTTTTTTTTTGACTGCCAACTGGTAAAAACTTCATTACTGTGAAATCATGCAATTGGCATTTTGTCAGCCATTCAAAAGCCAATTATTAATTGTTTATTTACAAACACAACAACAAAACTAATATAAAGGCAGCATAATGAGCTGCATAATGATAATTAGATTTGTTTTGGCAGTTTGATATTTTGTGTGTGTTTCTGCTTTTTTTTGTCTAGTGAGTAAAATATTTAAATTTGTTCTAATTAGTGAATGAGTATTTTTTAATTTGTTACTTTTGTTTGAAATAATTATGTAAGTTTTATGGTTTATTATGTGGTTTTATTAGAAAAAAGCCAAATTAACTTTAATTTCATAGAATTTGTTTATTAGCATAATGAGTTTTAAAAATAAAGTAAATTATTCCTTATGATTTGTTGTGTCTGGTTTGGGTTTAAATAACCGGTTAGATAAAATTAAACAAAGTTTAGGCCAGTTTTAAACTATATATATGTTGAACTATATACTTATGTATATGTGTGTATATAACAACAACAATTATTTTAGAAGTACAAAAAAAAAACACCAGAAAAACTGGATTTTTCTTACAGTTTTCAAGAAATTTCTGATTTTTTCAAAAAGTCGGATCGTTATACTATTTACAGAACATAGTATCCGAGATGAAGGCAAAATTATTTGCAATTCTATTTCTATTCACAACTATAGAATTTAAATATATTTGTATAAGTTTTGATTAAAAAAATTCATGAGACTTTGGTATCGGAAAACCTATTTTAATCAACACACGAACAGGCAGACATAACAAAATAGACTTCGCTATATAAGGAATTTACCTATTTATATGTGTGTACTTTATAGGATGGGAAAACGCTGCCCACTTTCAATGCGATTTTTAAGACCAAATTGTTCCAAAATTTGTCCTACAGTGTAATAAAAATATTTACTATCAAATATGTAATTTGTAACCAAATTTTCTCTATTCATGCAACAAAACCATAAAGAGTTTCTACAGAAACTTAAATTTTAGCTATTGTTGTGCTAAACACTCGTGTGGCAAGTGGTTTACATCTAAGAACATTGAAAATAATATGACGTCTAATGTGTTATAAATGAAATTAAAACACAAAATTACACTGACATGACCACAAAAATTTAAACAAGACATGACAACAAATAAACATCGATAGTGTTTGTTGCAATCAAGGAACGAATGCCGTAGAAGAGGAAACAATTAAACGCCTTCATTTATAATTGAAATCTGGGTAAACTTCAATAGGAAACAAAATAATATTTTGACTGTTACCTGAGCAGTACGAGTAACGAAACGAGTACATTGAGAATGTACTTTAGTTCCTTCTAATGTTAATAGAAGAAATAATAATTTATTCAATAGTTGCAAATTTATCTTGCTACACTTTGTGACACTTGTTAGTTAGTTCCAGGATAATGTAAATGCTTGCAGGAGGAGTCTTAAGGAATCTGCCATGGAATCAGTATCTATATGTTTGATTAGAATGTGTTGTATTTGTCAAATATGTGTTGCAAATCAAACCACATGTTTATGTAAAACATATTTATCATTTTCTCTCTTTCTCTAAATAAAATGCAAGCAACGTACTCGTAGTCTTGTTCTAAGTTGTACTGTAAATTTTTAAAATATGCAACACCGTTTGTTGATGCATGTTGTACTATTTACTATTATTTATACATATACATACATACAATACATGAGTGCTGACATAAATATCTTATGGCATGATTTATGATCTCTGCTAGACAAAAGTGCAAAAATTGAAAAACTCTTTGACTAGAGCACATAGAAACAAAAAAAAAATTGTAGAAAAATTGCATGTGGCAAACATTACAGTAAAAATGTTATTTCTTGTGTACTTACTTGCCACACCAAGGCAGCAAAAAAGAACTTAAAACAAAAATTATTTAATAAATGAAAACTTAACGAAAGTAGCATGTGGTTGGTATCTATTATAGTTTCAGAATTTTTCGTACAACATTAAAAAGGCCACACATTAAAAAAATAGCCAGCTTATTAAGGTGTCATTAGTTTAGTAGTGACTGACTGCCACAGTGTAAATAGTGGCGGAAATCCCTTTTGACTTTCTTGCACAGTTTTTTTTTTTTTTTTTTGTTAGGAGGCAAACATATCGTATAATATCTAAGCTTTGTTAGTGGCAGGCTGGCAATCCATCTGAGCAAAAGAGCTATATTTAAATTCCCGCTGGGATTTATGTATTTAATGAGCGCTTTGGCGCTTATAAGAACGCCAGTTTACTGCAGGATTGGGCAGTTCAGTAATAATGTACTTTTTGAAAAGCCACAAATATTTAGTACTTTAATTCGCTTGAAATTTATATGTTTAAAAGAGAGATCTTTAGTGTTTCGTGGATTATGAATCGAAAGTTTTGAAAATGTATGTTAAATCGTATAATTTTAACCTGTGGCGCATAGGCTCTGAAGTCTGTAGATGTGTTTTTAAGAGAACAAATTATTTTTTTAAGCTTTTCCAAAACGAAATCGTAACTTTTATACAATTATCTTTCTAAAAAACATAACATTTTAAAGTTCATTGAAATCTTTTAGAGTAATTAAAAATTCTTCCGACCATGAGGCAAATTGAAAGTACATAGTTACTTGTTTTGGAGAATTTAACAAAATAAAGATATTTTTATACCCTACACCACCATAATAGAGAGGGTAAATTGAATTTGTGGTGATGTTTTAAACGCTCCAAAATATTAGTCTAAAACCCACCTTAAAGTATACCGATGGATTCAGAATCACTTTTTGAGTCGATTAAACGATACCCGTCTCGCAGAGTATAGGAGACTCAATTCTGAAAATATTTCAAAAAAATTTAGCATGAGACTTTTTTGGTTTAATTCGGTCCATTATTTCACCTAGCCCCCATACAAATGTCCTCCAGAAATATGGGTTTATCGGTCAGAAGTGTTTGATTTATGCACGAATCCAAAGCCTAATCACACCTACAAATTTTGTACAGATCGGTCAATAATTGACCATATAAGGCACACATCCGAAAATCACTTTAAAAAGCATATTTCTCCTAAAAATAAAATTCAACACAAATAGGTTTTAAGTCGAATTCCATTGAGACTTAATGGCATATGCCCTTATTTTTTTCCAAAAATGAGACATAAAGCAAGGATTTTCTCCTCCATGGTATATAGAACACCGGCTTCGTATAGTACAGATTCCCTGTATTGACGGCCGGGCGGAAGGATTTTCTCCTCCATGGTATACAGAATACCGGCTTCACATTGCACATTATATGTGATATAAAACCACTAAAATTGGTATGAGACTTAAGGCCATATCAAAATTATGGCTTTATGTCCGTTTGTCTTGAGACATAAAGCCAGTATGATTTTATGTCCCATGGCTTTGTGACACCCCACCGTCGAAGCTACCATATAAACCCCCCCTCCCTCCCCCTCCAAAATTCACTTTAAAATCTATAAATCTTTTATAAGTGTTTCTATCGAGATAAAATTTAACACAGAGAACATTTATATGCACAGAAGTCATGCCGCTATATTTTTGAATGATCGGTCCATAATAGGTCATAGCGCCTGAAAATCTGTTTTTACTGTGTGTAGGGTATTATATGGTCGGGCTTGGCCAACACTATACTTTCTTACTTGTTTTAAGTTAGTCACAAAATCTCTTAGTAAAAAGTACTAAAAAAGTATTTTTTTGTTTTAGGCTTAAAATCTAAATTTTCTTCCTTTACTGGTCACTATTGACTCATGTTGTGGTTTTAGTTTGCCTTTATCAACCAACTATACATGGTTATCGTTTGTTATTGTTGCTTTTTTGAAATGTTGCACGCGATATGCGGGCGTGGCATGGCGTTAAATTACACTCAAACAACTCATTCTCTTCAATATTTAATATTTATTTTAAAATGCATATGTAAAAAGTATTTGTTTGTGAGTTTCGTTAGACTTTTTATGGTTTTCTCTTCAAATTGCTGTTGCCATTTTCCCCCAATTAATATGAGTGAATTTTTTGTTTAACGTTTAAACGCTGTTGGCGGTTTTCTGTTGTTCGGTTGCGGCTTTTGCTGAATATCAGTTGATTTATTTATGTAGCAACGTTTTTCGTTTTTACTCCTGTCTTGGTGTTTTTGTTATTGTTTTATAAAAATTCAGTATTATTTCATGTGGTTTGGTAAAAACTGCCGTAAAGAGTGTGAGAGATATATAGATACAATATAAATATGAAAAATATATGTATGTATGTACTCGTATATAAAATGTGGTAGCTGAAAATGTGGCAACTGCTGACACTTTAATTTGCCACTTTGAAATAATTTAAACTTGACAAGCAAATACTGGAAAAATTTTTAAAATTATAAAAATTATTTTACTTTTAATATATTTTATTTTTTTTTATACCAAAACAAGATTTATGAACCTGTCTAAAATGTTTATAGAAGTGGATAGACATTTATAAACAACATCCGGTCTAACTCATGTTAAGAGCATTCTTTTTGTCTATTCCGTTTGAGATAAAGATATTCCAAAGCTCATCATAAATTCCTCTAATAAGAGATTTGTATCTCTAATTTTGCACCTTTTATTTCTCACTGTCCAAAACTCTATGCTCCATAAAAATGAATCCTATAAAGCAGATGCTTAAAAACGTTTTAACAAAATTCTTCATTTATTTTTTTTTTTATCAAATAGCTGGCAGTAGTAGTTATAAAAGTAGGTATTTGATTTCAAATATGTACATTTTTCTTGGTCCCACATAATTTATTTGGTTTGTTTGTTAGTTTTTTTTTTTATTTCTGGAGCAGGTATGTGTTTGTAGAAACAAAATAAACAAAAATCTTCCCAAACGATACCTTTTTCGTTTTTGTCTAATCAATAATGTTGTTGTTTGGTTTTATAATTTGCATTTTATTTAAATTTTATTTTTTTTAACCCCCCCCCCCCCCCCAACATTTTAGCAGCCAGTGTGTTGGTTGGCATTCTAAACAAATTTATTTTTTATATTTTTAAATATGTATGTACGAGTATGTTTATGTTTGGGTTCAATATTAATACTCTTCCCCGTTTCAGTGTGTTAATTTGCACTGGCATCTTAACGTCTAACGCGCAGAGTTAATTAGACAACGATTAATTACCGTTTAGTTTAAATTTATTTCACATTTAATATTAAATATGACGTAGACTTTTATTATATTAATTAAATTGATATTAAATAACAAATAACAGAAATGTCTATGAGTTACAACTGCACATTTTGTCTTAAAATAACAACAATGTACGAATAATTAATAAAATAAAAACTGGTTTCTTATTGAATGCGTTTAATTTGCAAAGGTGAAAGAAATTGTTTTCAGCAACAAAGCAAAATTATATACGAGTATATATTTTTTGTAATATCTCAAGCATCGTTGGGAATTTTTCGCCTATTGCAATATGTAGATGTAACCCTTTTTAACAATTCAAAAACCGGTTTGTTGTCAGTCGAGGTAAGATTAAATTGTCAGATAATCTTAATCTTTCACGTCTAAGTGGTCTATATTTTATTAATTAATAATAAACAAAGTTGATTCTCTAAAAATTAATAAATGTCAAAATAGTAATCGAACATTTTCGAGTTATTACCTACAATCTGGTTAAGACCTCTCATACTTTTGACGTGCGTACGGTTTGCAGTTTAAGGATTTCCGAAAAGACAAATAAAAATCGAGAAACGTTAATAATTTCGTCAACGGAAGGTTTTTGATAAGACGTTAACAACATACCTAGGTATTTCACGGATACTGAGGATTAAGTTTTACTCAAAATTTACCCTTTGATGTACTTGGGGTCAAAATGAGTTCAATTTGTTGAAACGTTTTAATTAATTTTTAATTATTACAACCTGCTTGAAATCAGACATATTTTTGCACTTGGGTTCAAAATTGCACAAAATACATTGAAATTAAATAAAAATGTAAAGGCCCAACCATAATGTGCATAAACTGGCTTAAGCCAGCTTAAGCAACTGTGCGAATACATGTAAAACGTATGTGCAAACCATAATGTACTTAATGAAACTTTTCGTTAAGTTTCATTTGCTTAAGCAAAGTGCCAAACTGAACGCACTTTCCGTACGGAATCATCTGTTTTTTGATTTCATTCAAAAAATAAAAAATTTAGTATGCAAAATCAAGAAATAGATGATATTACTCATATCCTATCACTTTTTTATTATTTATTCAACAATTAGCAGTTTTTACTGTTTGCAAATTTTCAATAAAATAAAACATCAAATAAACAAATACAGGGCTGTAATTTTTGGTACTTTTTAATTTAAAGTATTCGCAAAAACATAAAATACTGCACAAATATGCAACAAGGGATACATGCATCATGTAAGTTCATTATGGCCACCTAAAAGTCTTCTTAAGTTTACTCATGCATTTGACAGACTTTTCGTTCATTTTTGACAGTTGCTTAAGCTAGCTTATGCACATTATGGTTGGGCCTTAATTTTTATTTGTTCTGTTTAAAAACTGTTATCTGGCAACACTTGTAATTTACAGCATGAAGATCACAACCGTGATGTCGACCAAAAGTAAGTAATTATTGTGTTGCCCAACCGGGAAGTAAATATTTTTGTTGTTTTATAATTTAAAGATGATTTTTACCAAGAAAAAATTAACAAAATAAAAAACAAAAACTTAGTGTTTAAAACAAAAAATATATGTACGAGTATGTATGTATGTATGTATGTATGTAAGAAAAAGTAAATAAATTGTTTATTACGCGATTTAATACCCAGCATTATGACTAATTAAGTTGGCCCCTGCAACAATGCGCTAATACGCGCTTCAATCTTAGGGAATTTTAGTGAATTTTATGACAACTTTAAAAGACTGTTCTCAATGTTTTAGATTTTACGACACTTTTTCAGGTTGTTGACATAACATTGTTTGTTTTAACGTCAAATAACAACAAGTATTGCAACCGCAGTACTCACAATAATTATTTTGTTGTTATTGTTGTATTGCAAGGAAAGAAAATAAATAAAAATAAACCCAAGAATTGTTTCAATAATCTTAAGCTGGAAAACATGCATTTTAAAGAGCCGTCGCTTAATGCTAATGATGCTGATTGTCGTCGTGCAGACAAGCCAGCCAAGTTGACAATGTTGTGTGAGCAGCTAGAATTTTTTGTTAGCCCAGAGCTGCTGCGTAGAAATTTCATTTAATGATGACCATTCTGACCATTGTTGTGCGTGTTTGTCTAGTTTAAAGTCAGTCGTCAGTCGGTGCATCAAATAAAATCAAATCAAATGTTAAACAAAAAGAAAAAAAAAACAACAACACTATTTTTAGAGCCATTAAAAACTGTGGACACCTCAAATCAAAATGCCACCGCCAAACAAATGCAAAAGGTTGATGAAATGAAATCCCATCAAGACGCAAGAAGAAAACAAAAACCAAGAGTCATGTTCAAGTCAAACTCCAAGCACACTTAAGTTACTAAAAACCGATAAATGAGCGGTTTAAAGTATTTTCTATTTCTTTTACGCTATTTAGGAAAAATAGTTGACATAAGGCGACAAAAAGGTCACTTTGATTCATACGTCTTTTCTTGGGTTTGCTTTCTTATTTATTTTCTTCCATAAGCCTAAAATTAGCGCCACGTTGTTTAGATAACATTTTTTTTCTAATTATTTTTTTTTTTGAGATTTATTACCATTGTTTTTATTTGACCAAAATAAATTTCAATATTAAGAAGAAAAGGGTTATACTCATAGTTGGAAAAAGATGCCAAAGAATTTAAAGTTTGGTTTTTTTTTTCTTATAAAAAGCCGACAATTATGTATAAATGAAAAAAAAAACTTTTAATTTGTTGACAAATTGAAGTAAAGTAAGTGCAACACTGGAGAAACGTTACACACATAAATATTTCTTTTAAAGTATGCACTCATACTTAAGAAATATTAAAGAAATCGTTAGAGATTTGTATAACTCTTTGTTTAATTTGAATTGGTTTTTAGAGATGAAAAACAAAGATTTCACAACTATGAAATAAAGCTGTAGCACTTGAGAGAGGCGTCTCAAGTCTGCATAATATCATTCAAAATGTCAACTTGACATAATCAGAATTTAGTGATCATCACAATTGACTGTGTAGTACTTGGTAAACACTTCTAAACAAATTAAAAATCTTATTGAAACCTGAGCTGAGTTAATTATACCCTACACCACCGTAGTGGGGAGGATATATTGGATTTGTGCTGATGTTTCTAACGCCCAGAAATATTGAATACAACAACCACCTTAAAGTATACCGATCGACTCAGAATGACTTTCTGGGTCGATTAAACGATGTCCATCCGTCCGTCTGGCTGGTTGGCTGGCTGTCCATATGAAGCTTGTGCGCAGAGAACAGGTCGCCATTTTGAAGATATTTTGATAAAATTTGGTATGTGATATTTTTTCGGCCCAAGGATGGATGGGATTGAAATTGGTGGAAATCGGTCCATTATTTCACATGGCCCCCATACAAATATCCTTCCAAATTGGGGTTTACCGATCATAAATGTTTGAATTATGCAAGTATCCAAACAAATTTCATCACAAATGAGTGGCAAATGAAGCTAAATGAAATCTACAAATTTTGTGCAGATTGGTCCATAATTGATCGTAGCTCACATATAAGGCCCATTTCCGAAAATCACTTTAACAACCATAAATCTCTTAAAAATGTTGGTAATCAAATAAAATTCGACACAAATAAGTTTGTTATATACAGAAATGATGACACCTAATTTTATAATGGTCGGTCCATAATTAGTCGAAACTCCCATATAAGACCCTCTCCGTAATTCAATTTAAGCTCCATAAATCTTTTAAAAGTATTTATATCGAGATAAAGTTTAACACATATAATATTTATATTCACAGACATCATGACACTAAATTTTTGGATGATCGGTCCACAATAGCTTATATCTCTCACAATAGGTTTATACATATACTGGGTGTAGGGTATTATATGGTCGGGCTTGACCGACTATACTTTCTTACTTGTTTTCAATAAAATTTTAAATTTGTCAACAACAGCCACGGGTTGTCTGTCTGACATTAACTCTGTGGTAGTGATCTTAATTTAACAGAATGATCTTAGAGCTCCTGTAAGAAGAACCAAAAAAAAACTAATACTTCCAACAGAGTTTTACAAAAATTTCTTAAGAGCAAACAGCAGGGAGTTTCATTCATAAAAATCCAAAACAAAACTTCTACCTACAGTCAAAAACATAACAAAATACTCAATTACTCAACAGCGACAGAGTGTATAGAGTTAATGGCTAAATTCTCTTTATTTACACACTTACACTTGTGTGATATGTAGACATCCTAAAATATCCTTTATTACTGTTTAAGCACTACAGACAGTCAATAGTTTTGCTGATCCTTTTTAAATAAAACACAACAACTTGATGACGACACTCACTCTATTGAAATGATTTGGGTGTTGTCTGTCTCGCCATTCACATGCGTTCATCATGTACGCATATCCTTGTGCGAGTCCTTGTTTCTTATTGTTGTGAGTCTAAGAGTCTCGCTTTGTTCTTGTACAGCAACTACAATTCGAGTCAATATATTAATAAACTTATTGTTTATAAGGATTTTGGTTTCAGTGGGCGTATGAGTTTAAGAGTTTCTATTTTTATTTTTCGCTGCCTGTTGTTACCTGTATAGCACGAGACGTTGGCAAATATTTTGAAATGTATTAAATATACATTAGTTGAGGAAATTGATTTATTATGTCCTTAAATATTAGTTTTGATAAGAAAGTGTTTTGACGACGCACGTAATTTATTTTAAATTAAGGATTAGACGTACAAATACAGTTACAAGTTATGTATTATGCGTGAAATAATCATATTTTCAATAATTTTAAAAGAATTCTTGAATAAACATTTAAGCGTTGAAATTATATTTTAATGACATCCATTTATATTTTATAGCAATGTGCGTGCGGATAATGAAAAATACAAGATGTCATACATAAAATACTTCGATACTTTAAATATGAATTAGTAAAGGGTGTCCCAACTAGAACGCAATTTTTAAATTTTAAATAAAAAAAATCGTGAAACTTTATTATATCGTGACGTAGACAGAATGAGGTTATGTATGGAACAAGATATCGTGCAGATGGCCGCCGCGGCTTTGCTGGCACACACGCGATCTTTTAATGAAATTTTCAATGACCTTTTTGCATAAATGCTGCGGTATTTCATTAATGCAGCGTCCAAATTTCTCTTTTAAGGCTTGAGTCGTCGTCGGCTTATTCGCATAAACCATCGATTTCAAAAAACCCCAAAGAAAAAATGTGAAGGTGTTAAATCGCACGATCTAGGCGGCCAATTCTGGTCTCCAAAACGCGAAATAACACGACCGGGAAATGACTGATGCAGCAATTGAATTGTTTCTGTATGACATGTGGTGCCGTCTTGTTGAAACCACATGCCCTCCACATTCAATTCTTCAATTCTAGGCAAGAAAAAACTGGTTATCATTTCACGATACCGAACACCATTGACTGTTTGCGCTTGACCTGCCTCATTTTCATAAAAAAAGGTCTAATGATTCCTCCAAAAACCACACCACACAGTGACACGTTGAGGATGCATTTGCTTCTCATGAATCACTCGAGGATTTTCCTCACCCCAAATTCTGCCTATTGACGAAGCCATCAAGATGGAAAAGGGCCACTGAAGATGATTTTATCGGCAAAATCAGCATTTTCATGTTGTCTCTCTAATACCCAATTAACGAACTCTCTTCGCTGTCCATGGTCAGCTGGCTTCAGTTCCTGAGTCAATTGAATTTTGTATGCATGAAGATGCAAATCTTTCGTCAAAATTCGCTGCATAGTGGATTTGGAGACACCAATTTGCTGAGCTCGGTGTCGAATTGAGGTGGATGGAGTTTGAGCGACATCATCACGTACAGCTACGACATTTTCGGACGATCGACCTGGTCGAAGGCGCGTTGTTGTCTTTACATCACTAACAGACCCAGTTTCGGCAAATCTGTCCCTTAATCTCTTTACAGTTGACTCTTTTGGAGCATTATTGTGACTCCAAATTGATCGCAATTTGCAAACTGTAGCCGCAAAACTGTCACCATTTTGGTAAAACAATTTCACAATGAGAATGCGTTGTTCATTCGTGTAGCGCTCCATTTTTACCAACCTCGTACCTTCTACTAGCAAACAATAACAATCGTTCAAATGTCAAACAATGACACTTCGAATGGCGCCAAATTTAATAATTGCGTTCTAGTTGGGACACCCTTTATCAAAAAAAAAAAAAAAACTACAATCGTTCAACTATACAAGGTGAGTGCAGTAGCACAGCTGACTGACTTTGTTAACAATTTACTTATGTCAAAAGTAGTACATTTTCAAGTGTTTTTGACAGTAGTACATTATTTTACACAAACACAATGCCTGTTGTTTCTGTATTGTGTTGTATTTATTGCCGATTTACACTCACCTTGTATAGTTACACCATGGTTCAACCTTTCCATCTCTGGCAGATACTGTTAAAGTTAAAGAGTATAGGAAATGCAAATTTCTATATCTAACAGATAGCTTGAAAAAAATTCAATCATTTAACAGCTTAATTAACATTAATTTATTCTAACATTATAAAAAATATTTGTTTATTTTCAAAAAAAAAAAAAAAAAAAACTTAAGCCTGAATATACTAAATTAAAAACCAGATAATTTTTTCTGTATTTAAAAGCCAAATTAGTTTTTTGTTTTGTATAAATTTGCAATTTCTTTTTTATTTTAGTTTGTTAAAACTTTAGAAAAAATCAATCAAATGTTTCAAACTTTTTTCTTGTTTGTTTGTTTTTACACCATGGCATTTACTTTTATTTTAGACACTTTACTCTCTTGTCACATTTTGTTATTTTCATTACAAAAAAACTACATAACAGGGTATCCATTCGAATAATCGAACAATTTCTTACGATGAATTTCAAAATTATCATATGGGAATAACGAATCATTCGATTAATTTTATAAAGAATAATCGATTAAAACGAATAAATATGTTTATGTAAATTTGTCGTTTTTGTTTAAACATTTTTATAATTTTATAATTAAAAAAGTCATAATTTAACAATATTTTAATTTTATTTACACTAATAATATTAGTTCAACACTCACCTTAAAGAATACCGATCAGAATCACTCAGTAATAATTAAACGATGTCCGTCTGAGTGGCTGGCTGTCAATGTAAACCTTGAGCGTAGAGTACAGGTCGCAATTTTAAATATATTGCGATAAAATTTAGTACATGATATTTTTTGGCCAAAGAACGCTTGGGATTGAAATTGGTTGAATACGGTCCATTTTTTCACCTAACCCCCATACAAATGTCCTCCCGAAATAAGATTTATTGGTCATAAATGATTTACATGAAGTCTTATCACATCTACAAATATTGGCACATTGCCGAAAAATTACTTCAAGGAGTATAAATCTCTTAAAAATAAAATTCAACACAAATAAGTTTCATATATCAATTTTATAACGGTCGGTCCATATAAGAACCACTTCGAAAATCACTTTAACATGTACAAATCTTTTACAAAAAATATTTATATGCACAGAAGTTCTCTTCATAATAGGTGGTAGATCCTCTATAGCGCCCATTTATGAAAGACGGTTTTAACACATACTAGCTGTAGGGTATTATATGGCCGGGCTTGACCGACTGTACTTTCTTACTTGTTTTAAATAATTTAAATTAAATTACACAGTGCAACAACCAAAATCCGAATGGGATGAGACCAAATACAAATGATAGCTGGCATTGTCCATATCAAAACCTCCAAGGGATTTTTTTGGTTCAGTGCTAGAATTTTTTTTACAAGCATTTGAAATTTGTGATTTTGGAACCCTGGCTAACGAGAAAAACTCATTACAATTTTGATAAAACAATGGCTATATAGTTTTACTATCCGGAAGAAATGTGATATATTTATGTTTATGGGGTCGGGGAATCCATTTTTGATTATGTTTTACCTAAAACTAACGCTAGGTGGCGCTGTCATACAATTTGCGTTATTATTTGTAGACTTTCATAGAAAAAACGGTGCATATGCTTTCTTGAGGATGAATAATCAATTTTTGTTGTTGGATTTGTTTTAAAATATAATTATAATGATTTTACAAAGTAAATTTTATTATTGCCAGTACGTTTCTTTAAAAAAATGCTGTTTTCATGGAAAAAATTAGTTTTTATTGGAATTACCTATTTTCTATCACAAAAAATGTTTTATTAAAATGAATTATAACTTATTATACAGGGTGGGCCAACTTGGACTGACTGATTTGAAATGCTTATAACTTTTGCATTTTTAATTTAATACTCAATTGAACATCTCCAGAACATCGCTACGACGCATTCTAAAAGTTGATCTGAAGATGTTTCCATATAAAATTCAATTGGCCCAAGAATTATTGCCGAGGGATGCACCACAACGGCTACAATATGCCAATAGAGTTCAAATCATTCAGTCAAACTTGGCCCACCCTGTATATATTATATCATTTTGGATCTACATTACTATCACTGTCAGTTTGTATTGTTTGAAGAAGTAGAGGGTTGTGGATCTGTGTATATATCTAGTTCTTGCTCTTCGTCATTATTGTCTTCATCTGTGGTTCTCTTTAACCACCAGCATAAATCACCTAACATAGCGTCTAGTTTTTTTCCTCTATACATGGTTTTCATTGTTAAAGCCACTTGATGAAAACGTTCACCTTGCTCATCTGATTCAGTTTCTGATTCAGTTGGAAAGGTTTGCAAACCAATCCTTATGCTGATGGAGAAAATTAATTTTTAAGGACATGTTTACTCCTAGTTCCTCAAAGGCCTGTAAGAGACGTTTTACTCTTTGTGAACTGTCTGCTTCTCGTTTTCTACCAAGAACATTTCAAATAACGTCCTTAATTGCATTCCATGCAATTAACTCATTTTGATTTAACGAATTATCAAAATCACTATTTTTCATCAATCTTCTAATGTCTGGACCATTAAACATACCTGTAAAATTAGAAAACTTGTATTTTCAAACGAAATAAATTAATGAACCGATTTTATATTTTTTTTTCTTTGCAAATTTTAAAAGATAAATAAAGTAACATATGTATATTTTTATAAAAATATAATACTTTGAAATAAAACGTTTTTTTTTTTAATAGAAAATATGTAATTCCAATAAAAACTAATTTTTTCCATGAAAACAGCATTTTTTTTAAAGAAACGTACTGGCAATAATAAAATGTACTTTGTAAAATCATTATAATTATATTTTAAAATAAATCCAACAACAAAAATTGATTATTCATCCTCAAGAAAGCATATGCACCGTTTTTTCTATGAAAGTCTACAAATAATAACGCAAATTGTATGACAGCGCCACCTAGCGTTAGTTTTAGGTAAAACATAATATCAAAAATGGATTCCCCGACCCCATAAACATAAATAAATCACATTTCTCCCGGATAGTAAAAATATATAGCCATTATTTTATCAAAATTGTAATGAGTTTTTCTCGTTAGCCAGGGTTCCAAAATCACAAATTTCAAATGCTAATAAAAAAAATCTAGCACTGAACCAAAAAAATCCCTTGAAGGTTTTGTTATGGACAATGCCAGCTATCATTTGTATTTGGTCTCATCCCATTCGGATTCCAAAAGTTTGATTTTGTGTCACAGTGTTATTATTATCTATTATTTAAAGAATTTTTTTGATGGTGGCATTTTTGAATTTCAGGAGTCTAAATTACAAGTATAAGTTTTATTGTACACGAAAATTAAATAAAGTTTTTCAATCAATATATGTATGTACATATGTAGATGAGTGGCTCTATTTGCTCGAGCTATCATCCTTATACAAATCATATTGTCATAAGTTATAATTCTTTAAATAAATCTGGGGGGTTACTCTCTATTGCGATGCGAAAGCAAATTCTATGCGATAAGCGTATAAATTGATATTCTTACGCATCGAATTTGCTTTCGCATCGCAATAGAGAGTAACCCCCCGATATTTAGCAAAAAAAAATACACTGAAATGTATTTTGAAACAGATATTTTAGAGTCCACATTTTGGCGAAATATTATATTTTAACTACACTATATAAGTTTGAATGTATTTGCCTCTAATTGGAATAAATCAAATGTCAAATACAGAAAGCGAGTATATTACAATGCATGTATGTACATACAATTAAATTCACTTAGATTATTTCAATATTTTCACCTACTATAGTCCGGACAACTCGTTAATCCGATCGACCCTAAAACTATATGTGTCCGGATTGTCGAAGTTGTACTGTATTTACATGTCGACCTTGTTCTCTCATAAACTATTCAATGTGTCAAATTTACGTCATATGAACCATTCATGCGTCAAATTTAACAATCTTTCAACTAACAACAAAAAATACAATGTAGTTTTACCTACATACATAAGAGTATGTAGAGACATTTATAAAAAAGGTTGTTTCTTTGTTGCTGTATGTATGTATGTATGTATGTATATATGTACGTATGTATTTTTTTAATCAAGTCTAAAACAAAACGTATCAAAAAATCAATAGTATTGAAATTTTGCAATACATGTAGGTCAGTCAATATGCATACATACATATGTATGTATATGAAATTTTAAATGTTTAACAATGAATAATCATTCATAGATAATAACAGTTAAAATAAATTAAAATTCCCATAAATTAAACAAAAACGAAGAAACTTTTATGTGATGATGGATTTCTGTAGTTTAGGGTAAAACAGTATAGAGCCGCAAAATGAAATATTAACGGCCCTAACCGAAAATAACAGAAGACATTGTCAATTACTTACTCAAATTTACATTATTTACACGGTTCTGTTAAAATTGTATGTGAAGCTGCAGCTAAAGGTATGGTCACACATGGCAAATATTTACTTAAATAAGCGCAACCTTAACTTGTTATGTAGTATGAGAAACCCCCACAAAAGTTTAAAAAATAATAATTTTTATTTAGTGGTTGATGTATTTTATTATTTTTTGAGTATTTTTCTTTAATTTTTCAATGGACTTTTTTTTATTTATTTTGTTAAAAAGATACGTGTTATACATATTCCAATTGTCATTAGTAATAATTTTTTCCTTAACAAAAGAATTAAACATTTCCGAGAAAAGAATTATGTATATTAACCTCTACAATTTCCATGGGCCACAGGTCCAAGCAATGAGGAGGTGTTGACAAGTTTTTGGTACTGTATAAAAGCTAAATTTCAACATCTAAAACTGTGTATTTCGGGCCATAATAATATTAACACGTTAAATGCCGTCATACAAAATAAAAATATATTATATTTAATAAAGGGGTGTCAAATTAATTTTTTAATTAATCTAAAATAAAAGACACAGTGAAAATTCTAAAATTTAAAAAAATTCCTTCTCCTAGGTTGACATAACATAATTTTAATCGTATTACTGTAGTGCCACAGGAAATATATTGTATATTGAACTAGCTAAACCCGGTGTGCTTCGCTACCCCCTCGCAAAACGAGCAAATATATACACATTAAATTTCTTATGTGCACCCTCCACACAGACCCCAATCACCCCTGAAAATTTCATTGAAATCGGGCAAACCGTATAGGAGGAGTATGCGAACAGGAAGTTTTGCCACTTAATTTTATATATATAAGAAGATTGAATTCATAAGTTGCTCAACGTATTAAAAATAACAACAATTCTTTGTAGATCCATATTTTGGCTCTGAAGTTACGATTTGATTTCAGAATTTGACAGTATCCAGGGTGGCCCATATAATCATCAGATTTGCAGAAATGCATCATAATAATTAATCGTGGTTTTTGTACTATTATACTTAAGGCATTATTTGGCTTTCACTAGATCTTACATCGCATGTTACATTTGCTTTCGTCATAGAATGTAACATATTGCCGACACGCAAAATTTGTATTTTTATGGATCTTAGCAAATGATAACCTCATCAATCAGTTAATTTCCAAAACAAATGGTTTTTACCTTATGGGTGTCAGCACCCATTTTAATCTCTGGTCGGGATAATTGTCGGTTTAAGCGGGTTTCCATGGGCTTTAGTCTTTCCTCCCCTGCATTCAACGATTTTGGACCACCATTCTGTGATAAATTTTAAATGCTTACGCGACTATGACCAATTTATTAAATTGTTGACTGCTTGGCAACATCTGCTTTTAATTTATTTGTCCTAGTTTTAGCTTTAAAGCTGAAAAATAATATTTTCTTCAGAAATGTTAAATTATTTTCCCTTCGGCACACAATAAGCTCAAAATTGTTCTTAATAATAATTGAAAAATACTTGGCACGTATCCTTTTAACAAAAAAATCTAAAAACATCAAAAAACCCAACAGAATTAACTGGGATTTATAAATGCAATGACCTGCAGTTTGTGATGCAAATTAATAAAATGCAACAACAACTAAACAAAAAAGGACATTGTTATAATTTTCTTGGGATTTTCCCAATTTACACAATGTTTAATATCAACTGCAAAATAGAAAAAATATGTTTGTCTGTGTTTTTACAATTTTATGTTTAAATGAAAAACTATTTTTCTCTTGAAAATAAGTAGGCAACCAAGTTGTGTGACACACTGTACTCGTATATACATAAAATGTAATTTCATTGCAATTCAAAAGACTTGCCTTAAAAGAGCTGCTATTCTTTTATTAGCGTTTTTAAAACGCTTCATTACCAACTATTTTTTCATAATTAAAATTTATCAAATGCCAATTAACTTTACAAATGTTAGAAATTTATGAAAAAGCAAATTAAATACACATTATAGTTAAAACTTCCTTTTTTTCTAATAAAACAAGTTTTGTAATATATTTAGCAGCAAAAAAACATAAAAAAATAAAACAGTCAAGAAATAGCAATTTAAATACATTTAGAATTTTACAAATTTTTAGCTCACAATTTCATGATCAAAGATTTTTTGTTTGAGTTTCGTTTTGTTTGAAAATTTACAAGACACACATGCATCCAATACAAACCAGCCCAGCCAGCCAGTCATCCATCCGACCAATTTTCAAGTAATTTATGACCAAACCGCCTTAACAATTTGACCATACGCCAGATGAAACACAAACAAGTCAGCTAGATAATATTTCGCATACCGCAAACCTGAAATATGTTCCTCGTTTCGTATTTCGCATGTAACCAAAGCAATAACAATAACAGCAAATACAACAACAACAACAACAGCCGCCATTACAACAATCAAGCCAAAGAAACCACAGTGTTGCATCTTGAACAACAAAACACACAGAATTTCAACTGAAACTACTGAGTTTTCTTCTTTTGCTGTTGTTTCAGTTTAGCATGAGTTTTGTTCAGCTTTTATTTATTTTATTTTGTGGATAATTAATACAACAGAAATGGAACTTCAAAAGAGAAGCTTTTGAAAACGTAACTAAACTTAAACCCAAAAAAAAAGTGCAAAAAAATAAATAAACGCATGCATGTATTTATGTATGTGATGTTGTGTGGAGTGTTTTACATTTTGTAGGAAAAAAAATGTAACTCATTATGTCACAAATTGAAATGTTGCAGTAAATAAATGGCCAGCATGCCACATAAGACAGGCAAACAAAACAAAAAACAAATAAACGACAGCTATAGAGGCGGCTCTATGCTACAAAATAATACAATAAAAGAATAGGAAGTCAGACGAATTATACGAGTATGTAATAATTATACTACCTGTATACGAGTATAGTGAAGCAGAAGAAACGTTTTGTAGAAATTTTGTTTGAATTAAAATCATTTTATTGAATTTTCAAAACTTTTGAAACTAAGCACCTTTTCCAGTATTTCTTATTTATAAAAAATCTTAAATTTTTGATCCCGGTGCTGTAAGGATTAACGTTTCCCGATTTCAAATATAATCTTTATTCTTTATCTTAAAATTAAAACTGAGCACTTTAATAAAATAATCGGTTACTGACCAAATCATTGTTACAAAAGGAAATTGGTAAAAATTATGCTAGTTTAACAAAATGTCATATTGAAGCTTTCATAAATCATTGAAAGCTCCAAACAATTGTCTTAAAATAAATAGTATCAAATTTAAAAAAATTATTTTTTTATATGTAGTAGTAAACTAGTAACTTAGCAACAAATAAGGGTGCTGTAGCTTAATTGGTTAGCACATTTGATCATTAAGCATGAGTTGGTATTTGTAGCACGGGCTCGATTCCCAGCCACTGCCATACAAACAACATTAGTTTCTGATAATTATTAGTATTCTTCTATCTATTATAACTAATATTTATCAGAGCGCCCTCCTTCGGTGGTATAGCATTAAAACGCCACCGAAGTAAAATAATTAAATAAAGGCTATTGACATTAATGCGCCTACTCACCACCAGAGGCGCTGCAATTCTGTACTAAAAACAAACATAATGCGCAATTGCAGAGTTGTGATATAAAAAGCTTTCTTCTTTTACCACCTTGACTTCTTCAACTATCCCCTTTCCAAAGAAAGTAACGCAAGTATATACATATAGGCATATTAATTGTCTGAGTGTTACCTCTCTTTAAAAAGAAGACAAAAAAAAAAACTCAACAATTTTCAAAACGATTTTTAACTTTTATATCTTTTTAGAAAGATTATTGTAGTTACACGAGTAACAACATCTTAGATATTGAATAAAATATAAAATTTGTCTTTGAACTTAAGAACAGATATGTAATGGGATAATGTTATCTGATTTGACAAAATTTTTAAAAATTTATAAATGCAAAAATAAAAGTTCTTTTAAAATGTTTTTAATTAAAAAACCACATTTTACAAAACCTTTCAATCATATACATATGTATGTAACTTTAAATTTAAGTGCAAGTGTTCTAATTTTAGTAATTTTTAGATAAACAAAACAACAACTTCTATTGCTATGATCAAAGAACACCCAAGTTGTTTTACAATTCACTGAAACAAACTAAAGGAAGAGAGAAGGGGAAAAGCTACATTAAATTCAATTTAGGTATAGTAAACATTTTATTTGTGCCAAATAATTTTTACTCTTGTAGCTTAAGATCATCAAAGCCGTCTTAGCACACAACCAACCAAGCAACCAACAGTTTCCTAAAGAGTTATCAATGTTATAAACTTCAACATACTTAAGTTGCCATAAAAACAAAGATTTTATTTGGCCGTCGTCATCGTCATCATGATCATTCTCATTTCCAGTGAGTTTGGTACATGGTGCGACGTTCAGTGTTTGCCTTTTTCTACTTCTTATGCTCGTACCGCGCGTAGTTAAAATTCAAAACTTAACGCGGCCAAAAAACATCAAAAGTGAAATAATAATAAAAAAAAACAAAAAACAACACAGAACCTAAAATTGTTTTAAACAACCGGTGGTGGTGGTGTATCATCGCCATCATTATTACGAAACTGCAAGCCCCAACGTCATTATGAGCAGCTTGGAAAGAACAAGAAGTAGTAGATGATGACAAAAAATACAAAACAAATACAAACACTGATTTACACTCACAATCAAATGAGGTAAATAAAGCAACCAACCAACGAGAGAAAAAAGACACAGAAATTCATGTCACTTTTAACATTTATACCGGAGTTATGCGGTATTTTCCTCTTGAAATTCAAATTTTATGGAAGCTCATTAAATATAAATTTGTCGTTTATTATACATACGAGTACGTACCAGCGCGAGCGTCTGGGTTGAGAGAGTTTTTATTCATAACGATCAGCCAAGAAACTTAAGCATTTTGTAGGTGCAAGTGCATCACCATTAACAATGCCAAATGCAGTGTGGTTGTTCGTTCGTTTGATCGTTCGTTTCCTGACCACCTTTCTACGTACGAGTTAACTTATAAACGTTGACGTTCATATAAAATAATATAAATTAATTAACCCAAAATGCAATCATATATTAACTCTCCTTTTGGAGAGTGTCTTTGGAGGTTTTGTTCTTGTGGTGGCAGCCATACAGTCCAGTGGTTCTTATTTTTCTTTGTTTAGGTGTGCAATCGTAAAAAATTTGCATTTCTTTGTTTTAAACCGGCTTTGCGTGTCAAGGACTCAATAAGATTTCATGCCGCAAACCAAACGGAAAAGAGGAGGGATATAATAAACCGTACAAAAACAACAACTACACCAACAACCATTTTCATTAGTATCATAAACATTTCTGTTGATGCTATTGTTATTATTATTGTTTTGCCATTGCCATTGATGCATGCGTGCAGGCTATCGTCGTCTTAATATTTACTAAAACGACACAACTTTTTAATGAATAATATAACCCAGGTTGAATGAAGCTTTTCTTCATTTCGATCTGAGGAGTTTTTAAACAATAAAAACTTTCAGTCATAAAACTGAAATATGGCAACACGTTTAACTCTCTCAAAAGGCATGTGTCAGCAGATAATGCAGTTCTTTAGGTAATCCAGCAATATCTTCAAAACTCTTGATCTGCCATGTTATATATATTTAAATTTGAGAACAAATCGTTCATTGTTGTCAATAATTCTTAAGGGCACATAAATCAATCTTTTCATTCACAGCACTTTTCAGTGTACACCAATACCTCACTTTGCGTCGGGGTTACGTTCCAAAAAAAAAAAAACACGACTCAAAGTGACTTAAGATTTTCTAAAGCAAATCAAGATTGAAGATAGATTCTAGGGTTACGAAAATACTAAGTCGTCGGCTTTCTTTCACAAAAAATTAGTCCAATGTTTGCTGAACTTGATTTTCAATCCAAATAGAAAGCAAGGACTCCATTTCGATTATCAAAGCACTTTTTGTACGGGGCATCGTTTTAGCATCTAACGATGTTGCAGATTTTGCAAAACAACGCAACCTCACCAATCTAAAAACCTAAAGACGTACAGTAAAAATAGTACTAATTAAGAAGAGACGCAACTTTGAAAAAACGCAAAATGAAACGCCGAAAAGCGAGATATTGGTGTAATTATTTCAAATGTGATTAAATAGATAGAGATGAGTCCCTAACCTTAATATTTTTAAGAAATTGCTCCAGTCGACTTTGTTAATCTTGAATGTAGAAATGCCTTACATCATAGACATAATTAAAAACCACATGTATACTGTGTAAAATCTTATTAAATAGGATTTTACAGTGAAATACAAAAATACTGCTATTTCACCTTTCTAGTGTAATCTAGTAACAGGAACATTGTCAGAATTTTCACAGACATCAAAACTGCTGTCAGAGCACTACATATGGAACTGTAAAATCCAACATAATCCTAAAATGTATGTATGATATAGATTATTTGTATCCTAAGCTAATATGGAATCATATGCAACTAAAAGACTGTAGAGCTTTCCAAGCATTTACAACAATAGATACACTCAAAATATTTTGTAGGTAAAATTAACTGAAAATGTTAATTAAAATAAATGAACATTCATTTAAAAACCTGTCAACTCATTTTTCATTTAAATTACATGAAAGGTTCAGTTAATTTTTAATGTTAAAAAATTAACTGATCTAACCTGTAAAAATAAATGATTTTTTCTACTATTTTTACTATCGAAAATTTTACCCCAAAATCCGCAGATATAACTGATTTTTCAGTCATTTCTGTTTTACTTAAGTAATAAAAAACTAACCACAAATTCCGTAAAATCAACAGAATTTTCAGTTATTTAATGTATTTTAGTTATTTTATGTATTTAACTAGTTAGTTATTGTATGTATTTTAACTAAAAAATTCCTTTCATTTTACGGAATTTGTGGTTAGTTTTTTGATATGTAAAATATATAAAATAACTGAAAATAACTTCAACTAATTTTCTAAGGGTCGGTCTATATCATATCATAGCTTCCGTAAAATATCTATACATATTTTATATTAAAATTCACATTGACTGTTTGAGAATTATAACATAGAATATGGAATTATTATTATTATACTACACGCAACAATTTTTTGGTAGTTAAATTACATATATAAAATAACTGAAAATTCATTTGTTTTTACGGAATTCACAGTTTAATTTTTGATAGTAAAAATAGCATAAACAAAGGAAAAATCTTTTATTTTCACGGAAGTCGTGACTTTTTCTTTTGATAGTTAAGTCAGCTATTTTAACATTTAAAATGAAATGAACTTTTTGTTAAAATGAAATGAAAATAAGTAGATCGGTTTTTAAGTAAAGTTTCAGTTATTTTAAATTACAGTTTCATTTAATTTTACATACAAAATAATTTGACGTAAACAACTGTCAATATCAAATGCAACTGAAAATCCGTATTAATGTGCACTTAGTTTTTTGAATAAATGTTATATTCAGTTAAAAATAAATTTTCTTACAATTTTAAATGTTTATTTAGTTAAAAACAACTGCACGGAATACTTCCTAAATAAACTACAGTCCGTTACTGTAATAATATTCTGAGTGTATAAATAACATAAACAGTACTAAATTTGTACAGGAGTTCAATACAGAACTCAGTGAATTGACACATGTTAATCATATCAGATGGACAGGCAAAGATGACTAACAGCCATACCTAAATACCGACGGAAAGCGTTTTTTTAATGTCAAAATTTCTCATGCTCATACATTTTGTATGAAGCATACCGAAACAACGCGGCGGCAACGCTTTGCTATTGGAAAATCCGATTTGGACAAGGCGTTTCACAGTGAAGTTAGTTGCAAAAGAAAACAAAACAAGACAAAAAAGATAAATAAAACAATAATGTCCGGCAGTTACAATAAACAGGGTCGTTTTATTTATTTGTTTGATAACCGTGTTTTTGTTGTTTTGACATAACGTTGCGGCTTTTGTTTAGGGATGGGGTATCAGCGCTAATGCTCAGCGTAAAAATACGTTCCGTTTTCCGTCGGTATTTAGGTATGGCTGTAAAATAATATGGAGACATTTCGATAGGTATTTATAACAATTTTTAAACGAATCCAGAGTAAATTTTCAACTCATTTAATGTATAAGGCATACTTTTCCAATAAAAAGTGCATAAACCTTTTGCTGTTTCTGTTCTACCAAATGCAATGTTGCACTCTAAATACATCATATCTGGAGGCTATAAATGATGTAATATTTATATGAATGTGTGCTGCATCAGTTTGTCTGGTGAATTTAGTTCAGTTTAAATGTTGTATGTATTTTGGAACAATATTTTATACCAAGTACCCAACACCAAATATCGCACCTTGTTTTCACAGGATTTGTTTTTGGGGCAAACACACACACACATATTCACATATTCATATATGACTGCACAAAGAAACAGCAGACTTAAAGGCTCTCGCTAAATAACTACAAATTTTGTTGAGTCCACAGTTAAGTTTAGTGTATAAGTTCGTTCGTTTCGTTTGCCCCAAGAAAAATGATGCAAAATTCATTTTGAACAACAACCATAACAACAACATATTGTAGAGGTGGCACAATGTTAATGCCTGGTGTTGGCAAGTTATTGTAGGTATTTTGTGAATAACTAAAGCTTACAGGAGGGTCCACACATCTGGTCATATGATGTTGAGAACACCAACAACCATCGTCAGCATCATCATCATCGCCATCGCCATCGCCATCGCCATCACCTTTTGTAGACTACGAAACCAAACATTTCATGTCGGAATTTTTGTAAGAATTTTTTTCTTGGATCTTTTATTGATATTTTCGTTGCAACCTCTTTGCAACATAACAGATATTCTAACATGCAGCGGTGTTTATTGAACTTTTTTTGGTGCATGTTTGTAAGAAAAAATGAATAAAACATGAACGAATACGCTCGAAAATTAATAATAGTAAGAGCAATTGGCTCATTGATTATAACATTCAAAAGACAACAAGTTTGTTTGTCTCAACAGCTGTCAATTAACACAGCCAAAGGAGTTCAATCTTTGACTTCATATGTATTTGTGTGCTATTGTTTAAGTTTATTAAACAAAATGTTTCTTCCAATTCAAATACATACTTTCTCTAAGTCAGAGGCCCTTTACACGATGCAATTAATTGCATGCAATTTTTTCCCTTCTCTTTTATAATTGCTACGTAAAATGTGCATTTATACGATGAACAAATCATGAAATTTTTTGACGTTTAATTACACATTCCTCTTTAGTTTTTCATTCGCAACAAAGAAAACAAAATTTTAAAATATAAATAAAATATACAAAAAATATACATATGTAATTGAAAATGTTCTTGCGCTAACTGAAATGGCTGCCGAAACATAACGCACACTTCGAAGTCAGAATGAGAAGGAAATGTCAAAAAATTGCATAAAAAACTAAAGTCGTGCAATTTTTTCTACCCCTCTTGCTTCTCTACCCCGTACGCCAACAAACATCAATTGCATGCAATAATTTGCATGAAAAATTGCATCGTGTAAAGGGCTTCTTATATTGGCTGCATATTAACAGTCTAATGCATAAAAACTTATCAAGTTTTGTATGGATATTTGCTTTATAAGCCTGTTATAAACCTTTGACAAGTTTTATGAATAAGGGGGTAAAACTATTTAACGTTGACCTGATTTTTTTTAAACAAAGTTTAAACTGAAAGTATAGGAGTGCTAAACTGATAATTAAACAAAGTTTATGTAAGATACCTTGCTCCAGAAAATATAACGATTGCATTTTTATTGATGCAGTAAATTTCGTTATTAATGTGGATCTATATTTTTCATCACATTTAAGCATTTTTAATATAATGCAAACATTTGGTAAACTCAAAAGCAAACAACTGACTTCTTAATGACTCATACTAATTATTTTAGCATGAACACTTGTATTAATAATAAACACTTGATTTAATAGTTCTTCTTAAAGATTGTAAAAATATTTGTATTTTAAAGTGTCTATATTTGTTTCTAGTCGGCATATGTTTGTTTTTGTTAGTTTATCAGCCGGTGAAAATAAAGAAATAAAATATCACGGCTTTAAATCAAACTTCTAACAATTTCACAAGTTTTATGATCGTGTGAAATTCCATAAAAGCCACTGAAAAATACACACCACGTTACTTATACTAAATAAACACTTGGAGCAATTTATAATGCCATGAATCATCACCATCATCATTCACAACTTTAGCTTCAATAACTAACAGCAACAGAACATCAGCAGTATCAACATCATAGATAGAATTAAAATAAATTTGTATCTTTATAAAAAATCTATGTAAAGATTAAAATTTTGCTAAAATTTGTTAACTCTTTTAGTTTTAGTTTATGCTATTCATACCATTTCGCTCGTATGTTGAACAAAATCAATGTCCAGTCATCGTAATACTCGTACTCGTACATACATATGTATGTATGTATGTATCTTTGTCTTAATAACCAGTAGTAAGTTTTAACTTAAATAACGTGCACAATTTTGAAGCTTCCATGAGTTTTAAACTTGTTTCCGATGTTCTTCCATGTCTGAGTGACCATCATCACCATCATCATTATTGGCTCAAACGAAAGACGAAAATCAAAACAAATACCTCATAATGTTACTACATTCATACTACTACTACTACTACTTATGCACCTTGTTGTTTTGTTTGTGTCTGTTACGTTTGGGGAGTTGGATCGAGGTTTAGAGTGATTTTTTGGGATTGTTCTGGGTTTATTTGCTTGTTTGTTGTTTTCTCGTAATCTTATCGATCGTTGTTTTTTCTTTTACTTAGATTTTCTGCATTTTGTGAGGCAAAAAACTGCAAGTTGCAAGTTGAGGTGGCTGCCGAAGATACTGTGGAGGGTGTGTGCCTTCTGTATTTATTTTAAATTTTAAACCAAAACTATAGAAACCATCTTGTATGTATGTATGCGTGCATATGAACATGCATCCATCGATCCGCCGATCCATCTACATTCAAGTAGTTATGCATACGTAAATATAATACATACGTATAGTTATTTTACTTTATATTCTTGCCACTTGTATGCAACACGAAGTGTATAAAATCCATACACACAAACAATACAATACAATCAACCTATTAGAAATCTTGTGTATTTCTGTTGTTGTTGTTGTTGTTGCTGTTTGCGAGAATTTGTTTTTATTGTTGTTTTATTAAAATTTATTCAGTTCTTCATGTTCGATCTTTATACATTTTTGTTTTGGCCTTTGATAGATTTCCGACTTGATAAACATTTAAAAATGTCTGTATGTATAAATGACTACATTTACATACATTGTACACACATATATACATATAATTCTATATACAACCTAGCAAACATTTATGTTGACTATAAAAGCTCATTTCACTATGAGTGATAATTTCATTTGTGGTTTCTACAATTTTCATTTGCTATCCCACAAAGTACAATATACATATATGTATGTATGTACTCGTACATATAATATGTGTATTCTGGATCCTTATAGATTTTTTTTATTTATTTATTTATTGTATCTTCACTAAAAATTAACTAACAATAAGTTTTTCAAATCTTATATCTAAAAAATTTTTCAATTATTATTCCAGCCAGTGCCGAACGAAAATTATATCTGTTCCTTTAAACTCCTACAAGGAGCATAGGGACGAAAATTGTTTGACCATTATTAAGTAGGCATTCTCCCTTCTTATCTTCGGTTCAGATCCGCTGTACCTCTTGTTCTTAGTCAAATATAGCCACTAGTATTTAATATGTTGCCGGCTAATGGCTTTGGGTGTACTTCAAGCTTTATTAAGTGTTTTTCTGCATTTTTTTGGATCTCAGTTTTTACCAAAGGCACGTTTAGGTCTTTATGGATATTTAAATTTTTTATATACCAGGGGGCAATTGTGATCATTCGATAGATAGCTGAGATGTTTTAGCGATCTTTTTGAAATCTTCAGATAACCTGCGGAAAATTGTTTAAAATACAGTAGTCCCATGACATGTGAAAGATAAAGAATTTGTCAAATTGGGTTAAAAATAATATAATTCCAAATCGAAAAAAATCGTGTGGGTTAGTTTTTTAGGTTTTAACCCTAAAACCGGATTTTGGAGGTGTCCGGCATATTTAACTATTGGAATCTTGTTTTACTCGACAAGCCCTACCAGAAAAATAATATCGGGTCCCAGGTTTTTTGGACTGTTGCACCGTGCTATTAGTCGTGGCTCTTTCATACATTTGATGCATTGTATGAGTTTTGTTCAAATAACACTATTTAGTTCCATATCTTTTCAGGAACTTTCCTATTCTATTGTTTGCTGGGCTAGTGATTTCTTAATATATAAAATTCTACATACATATGGTGCTCTCATTTTTTATGAATAAAACTGTTCTCAGATAAAAACAAATACTAGTACTTTTTAAATAAGAAATAAATTAAATTATCACCAACATAAAACTCTATGGGAGGTTTATAGCCACAAAGTAGATTTATTTGTAAGTTAACTAAATATAATTATAATAAAATAATAAATCGATTTGAAATTATCTCAGCATTTAAGTATTGTAAAAAATAAAATAAAAACTAAATGATCAAAAATGTTTTAAAAAAAAGTGTATTAATAATTGCGTTCATTAGATTTGTCTGAAAAATTTTAAATTTTTCAAAGTTGACGGTCAACTGGTGATTAGTTTGGCAGATATGGAAATACGCAGCACCAACAAGTCAAAAAAAAAATCAAATACATACTCGTATTAACGGAATAAGAAAAATTAAAAACAAGTTGTTATTTGACAGTTCGTTGATAAATATGTATTTGTATAAATTGCTTTGAAATTATTTGTTTGATTTTTGTTTTCTTGCACCTGAAACCATAAACAACGTCCGAGTACATACATACATATATTTTTGCGGTATACATACATAATTTGTTTGGGTATTTTGGCAAATATTTGCATTACTTGGCTAAATCTTGCCACAACATGTGTGTGTGGGTTTATGTGTTATGAATTCTTATACTGTATTAAAAAAAATAGGTTGTATATTAAGTTTGTCATTCCGTTTGTCACACATCGAAATATTAGTCGTAGATTCAAAACGTCTATATATTCTGGGTCCTTATAAGATTCTAAGACAATCTAGCAATCCGTCCGTCTGTCCGTCTGTTGAATGCATGATAGAGCTTCGAAAAAAATATATAGAACAATGAAATTGTTACTAAATATTCTGTGATCCACAGAAATGTTTTATTGAAAATGGGCAAAATCAGTCTAATGGGACCCGAGTTATAGACCAAAGTTTCAGACAACCTTGATATTTTTTTTTTCTTTTTTTGATAATTTGTAGTTAGGCTTGAGTTCATTAAATTTAATTTTCATTAAATTATTATTTTTACTGAAGGTAGGAATTGTTTTTACAACATGAAATCTTACTAAAATTTTATTGATAATTTTTTTTGGCTGAGCTGGGGATCGAACCTGGGTTGAATTTACATGTTTCAAGAATCACCACATTCTTTCATCAGAATTCTTTGAGTTCTATCCTCTGCACCATTGCGGTGCCTGCTAGCCTAAAAATTATCAAAAATTGAAAAATTAACAGTTCAACTAAAAATAATAATTGTTCTTTTTTGTTATTTTCTTCAAATGTTATGCAGATAATATCATGAAATTTTGCACACTATATTTTTATTATAGAAGAACAAGGCCTGTTAGAAATGGTAGGAATCGGTGTACGACTTCTTATACAAATGTCTTCCCGGAATACGGCTTAATGGTGCATAAATGTCTATAGAAAAGACGTAGCCATACTAAATTCTGCAAAAATAATTTACATGCAAAGTGAAATCTTAAAACGATATTTTCTTTTCATTGACCCATATTTAGACATGGCCCCATATAAAGTCCACTTTCGAAAATCACAGCAAGTTTCAAAACGACTCAAATAGTCCATACATATATAGAAATATTCATTCCCAATTGTAGGACGATTATTAAGTTGAAATTAAACACAAACAATTCACATACTCGTATACATACAAATCGTCGTACAGAATTTCATGATTTCGCGAAAACTCATTAACCCACATAAACACCCATATCGAACCGAAATTTTACACAAAATTATGCTATTAACTTTTGTGAAAATTGGTCCATAATTGGCCATATGTCCCATACAAACTCCACTTCCGAGAATAACCACAGAGTATACTGGTGACAATTTTGACGTTTAAAAAAGCCAAAATCAGTTTCCTACGGCTTTTTTCTATCTAATTTATTTTGTGTTAAAGTAAATCGTTTTATGTCACACGCACGCTGATTTTGACGATTTATCGTCATTTTGACGATTTTTTGTTTTAAAAATAGCAACGTGACGATATGACGATTTTTTCATTGAAAGTGACGATTTTCTGAATTATTAAAATTTTCTATCATTTGTTTGTTTTATTAATATTTTTGTTACCAAATTCTTTCTTTTTTGGAGACAAGAACTATTTTTCTAATTTAATATCATAAATATTTATTAAGAAGAACATGACATATTTCAAAAACAAAACTAAACGATAGCAAAGTTTTCTTAACCCTTTGACGCGTGGTGTACATTATAATGTACGTCGATTTTATCAACCCGTCACTGATGTGTTTTCATGCAATTAATTTACCGTTATCGGCTGTTTGTTTTGTTGTTGTTCAAAACCCACTTTAGAATAAAAATTTTTTCCAATCATTTTTTACAAACGTTTTTTGAAGCCTTTTTAAACTATAAAAACCACATATAAAATTTTGCAATGCTCAGAATTAATTTCCGTGTCAAAGGGTTAATTATTGACAATTGTTAAGTTTAAGTATAATAATTCCAAATAATATTGACTCAGGATAGTAGAAATTACTTATTTATCTGTAAACATAAAAATAAATTTTGAATGCTGAATTGCATGAACTAAAATTTTTAAAGGAAAAATTTTCTGAATTTCAACAGGGGAAATTGTACAGACACTTCTCTTGTTTTAACATAACGTGGAAAGAATATTCAGCCAAATAAATTTGAATACAACAAAAATACGGAATTCTTTGAAAATAAGTACCTGTAGGTATATGTTGTATGAATTGGATACTTTGGATACTTTACTCAAATTTTTATTTCAAACGTAATAAACTAAATTGTTTTGAATTGTAATTTAACCTGAATTCATAAAATATGCTAAATTCAGATATTTGTTTCACGCTCTTCAGTTTTAGCTGACCAGTTTTTGTTCAATCCTCATTTGAAATTATCATTTCATTTACACACGTCAATTCAACTTTCGTACTTTTTAATGCAAATCAACAGGCGTGAAAAATAAACAAAAGGAAATAAGAAAATTGACTAGTACCGTCAAGTTTGTACCCCTTTTGTTCTCTTTTCCCTTCCCATCCAAAAATACTTGCCTTGACAATTCAGAATTGAAAAGTGTAAAAGCGGACTAAGATATTATAAAAATATTACACAAGTTGTTAAACACATTTGTGAATTCAATTAATAAAGGTCGAATTAAACACAATATAATAGCGTAGACAGACGACACAGTCTGCATTAGCAGTCTTAATTCAAATTAACTCGTGAATTATCCCCATCCTAATGCGCATTAGGTTAGACGTAAATGCACAAAATCAGAGTGAATTTATACTGAATTTAGCTATTTCAATATGGCAACATCGTCGAAAATCAATAATATGTTATCAAATTGTTTACTATTCTAAAAGAAGAAGGACACAATTGTAAAATTAAAATAATAAAAATAGATTTCCACAATTCCCTTTCTCTTATTTCAGAGTGTCCCACTGCGGTCCCCAAATGTAGCAAAACTTTCAGGTTGATGGTTGCTAGTGCATGAACAAGTTTTGCATTATGAAACAGTTTCAGCAAAAGTAATTTCAGCTTTTTTTTTTAAATAAATACTGATTTTTCACCAAATTCCAAACAAATTTTTTCATAATTAAACAGTTGTTTACAAACAAACAGCTGTTTAAATGCTGTTTTAAATGCAGAAACTGTCGTCTGTCAGGGTAACATCTTAATTCCAATTAGTGAGATTTTAATGCACATTAACTCTGTCGTCTGTCTACGGTATAAGATTCATTTGTGATTTCTTTTTTAAAAAGTTAAAATTTATCTATTTTGATATGTATTATAAAAAAGGCTATATAAACTTGAATTTTTATGTTTTCGTTTAAATAAAAATTTCAAAATACTATTAGAAATAGTGGCTTTTTATTTTGACGATTTTTAAAATTCGAAATGAAGATTTTTTCTTTTTTATCGGGATTTTGACAATTTTTTCCGAAATTCATCTGGCAGTTCTGAAAGAGAGAGAGAGAGATAGAAATTCTTGATTTTAACTGGTTATTGATATAAAATTGAAACAAAATAAACTTAAAATAAATAGAAATTACGGTACAATATTTTATGACGTTCGCCTTATAATAGGTGACTGGATATTTAAGATCCGACACAGCCGAATATAAACTCTTACTTGTTTATTTGTAAATGATTGCTTGCATTTAAATCAATAAAATGTACTAAACCAAAAATATTTAGAAAAGTTTCGAATATCTTCAACTAAGCGGAATGTTTGAAAGTTTGTTTAAAATCACAAAAATTGGTTGTAAACTTCCTAAAAAACTTTTTTAAGCATTGTTTAGCTAAACTTGTTTTAAACTGTTGAATTGTTATTGAAGCAGAAAACTTGGGAATTCCCTCTAGGCCCTTTAACACTTGATTGTATCCTAAGCAAGGTATTTTCAAGTTTCTGAGAAATTGTAGCCATTTTCCAAGAATATGTCCCAAAACAATGAAAATCCCCTATTAAAACACTAATGATGGCAACATTAATGCGAGTTATTCATTTTTTTTTTACCTGAAATCGCTTTTTTACTTTCTGGTGGCAAACGTATGACGTTCACTAAAAGGCATTCGTCCCAAAAACTAAACAAAGACCATTAACATACAACAAAATAAAAATATTAAATCTTTAAATAAAAAAAAAATCGAACAATAAAAACACAAAAAAAGAGCAGAACACAGAAAAAGTTCGTAACGACGCCTGAACACGTGCCCAAATTAATACGCACTCAGTTGGCTGGCGAAGGAGACTCATCAATTTTGTAGATAAAACTGGAGACACTTTTGACTGTCAGTAGTATTTTATGTACGAGTATGAGCGAGCGACTATTGGAATTTGTGGTAATAATAAAATGTTGTGTTTTTTTCATTTTGGGATTTTAGTGTTTTCAATTTCACACATCTGTATGTATGTTGGCTTACCAGGATTTTTTGAAATGTTTTTTTTTTTTTGTTTTGAAAAAAAAAAATGTTTTCAATTTAAAACGTTTATTATTTGGGGAATTTTAAAAATAAAAAGGAATATATTGTTTTTTGAAATCTAACGGAAATACTTGAAATATCTTTGATACCATTAAATTATATAAGTTGGTATGTATCGATGTTTGTACATATATGAATATTTAAATCCTTAACAAATAAAAAAAACTCATTAATTAATTAACCCTTGAAAATCAGAGTGTTAGTTGAGTTGTGATGAGGAGAGGAGATCAGATCAGATCAGAGAAAAAATAAAGAAAAACAAATCAATAACTACATTTATTTGAACGTTTGAGCGGTCAAGTCTGTGAAATTCACCGACTTTTTTACAGAACCAGGTTAAAACAAAGAAGCCGCCTTCAAGTGTTTATTAGCCACATTTAAATAAAACAAGACAACGGTCTACAAACACACACATACACACAGCTACA
Source organism: Bellardia pandia (assembly GCA_916048285.2). Lineage (NCBI taxonomy): Eukaryota > Metazoa > Arthropoda > Insecta > Diptera > Calliphoridae > Bellardia > Bellardia pandia. Next base: position 58,592,947 of record OU696530.1, read on the forward strand.
TTCATTCTCAAGTACCGAAAAATAAAATCATGGCCAAAAGATGAAGGAAGAAAAATAAACAAACGGTCAACCAGTCAAGTCAGACAGACAGACAAACAACGACAACTTTGAACAAAAACGTAACTCTTCTTGATATTATTGACATGGCAATTTCCATTGTCGCTTCAACTTTTAAGCTACTGCTCACACAGATACACATTTTCTTACTCGTACACCTACCTAGCCATACGTTCAAACTACACACTATAGTGCAACAATTTATGTTGAAGGCCGTTGATGACAAGATGTGCATCAAATGCCTTCCGCCAAAAAGAAATAAATTAAAATGTGCAGTAGGGGTTTTCCATTCAATTGCAGAAACAATCAAAGAAATTAATTTATTTGCAAAAGGAAAGCTGACAGAACATTGTTCATAAGTTGGTTTAAATCAATTTTCCGATCACGTATTTTAGTATTTTCATAAATGGTAGAAATATGACCAAAAAACATGACAATAGTTTTGGATATATCTCAAATGAAGGTGTCCACACTGGATTGAACAATCTTCTTTTATCCATATCTCGTGTGTTGCCGGCTAGAGTCAATTAATAACCAGGAATATCTTCTTAAATTATCTATTGCAACATGACATATGTACATACAGGCATGTTCTGAAATCACGGTGATTTTAAATCACGAACGATTTTGAAATCACGGGAGCAATATTTTGGTGTTCTGAAAATCACGAGATTTTTAATTTTTAGTAGTGATTTTGATTGTTCTAAATCACGAGGTAACAGCTGATTTTCTTTGTGTTGACTACTAAAAAATAAAAGTAAATCACGAAAAATGTAAACAAATCTAAAAAATGGTCCGCAAAATATACAACGTCTTACTAAATTTGTAAATTTTAAGTTTTTTCTGTGTAAAATAAAGAACAAATGATTTTAAGTGTATGTGATAATTTTATTACAAGAGTTCAAAGAAAAATGCTTAAAAAACTCTAAGTGATTTGAAATTATTAGGCTGTCAGATGACCGGTTTTAAACCTTTTCAGAACATGCTTTTTAAAAACGTGTAACATTTTTTAAAAGTAAGGTTAATCATTTCTTTTTATCCAAAATTTGGGAGACCACTTCATTAACTCAAGAGAGAAATTGTGCAATATTATTTTGTTAGTGTTTCATAACTATAATTACATCTTATGATAAACCAAGAAAATTTCTAGAAACACAAAAATATAACTCTTATTTATACTTAGGATACGGTCACATTTGGCAAATATTTACCGAAAAAGACGTAACCACTAAATAACATATATTTCGATTCGTTTATTTATTTAAAAAAAAACTTTTCTTATTGAGGTCAAAGCACAACAAATAGTTTGAATTTATTTGATGCTGTTTGATCTTGCAAAACTCTTGTAAGAGTAAACAACGTCAAACAAATTTGTGCTAAAACAAGTGGTTACGCTTTTTTGAGTAAAAATTTGCCAAATGTGACCGAACGTTTAGTACCAATTTAAACCAAGTAATTTTTATTGAAAAGATTCATACAAATTTTTCCTTGAAATTTCTTCGGTGGTCACACAACACAATTTTATTGCTTAATCGCTCGTATTTTTATTTGAGAGTATACACACATTTGTAATACGAATAAGAATAAGACATGTAATATGAATAACAGAGTAACACGAATTGCTAGTGCAATCAAGTGTGTACTTGTATTATCTTCCCCTCTCCCCGATGTCTAAAAAGTTATCAGCTTAGCTTAAATAATTGCTTCGTGTAAATTGGGACTTATTATGCAATTTTCTACAATTTGCCATAAAATGCTGCGTGATTTTGAAAAAGGTAAAATTTGTGTTTATACATAAGCAATTGCCGGATTATCATGGTTAAAATAAAAATGGCGGCCCGAAAAAACAACTTTCTACACGGGACAATCGCAGACTTATAAACTGTGCCAGCAACACAATGAAGAGTCTTAGTCTTAAGTGAATGTGATGATCCAGATAGTTTCAACCACTATTGAAAGTAACGACGATACAGAAGGAACCACGATATTTCTCAAAAAGAATATTGGAGGCGGTTCTTTGATGGTTTTTAAAGCTTTCTGTGAAGATAGTATGCTTCATTTGGCGTTTCAAAATTAATTCTTCTGATTTTAGAAAATAGTATTGAACAACAATTTATTTTTCAAAAAGACAACTCACCTGGACATGTAAATCGTTAAATAATGAGATGGGTGCCTTCAAGAAATATTAATGTACCTGAATGACCCGCATATTCCACAGAACAGAAGCCAAATGAGGGGAATTTGGGGAATAGTATGCCTCGAGTTTATGCTGAAAACCGAAAATATAAAAACATATATCACCTAACAGAAGCTGTTATAGATGCTTGGAGATCTATATCTGATGATATAGGATTAAATCTTGTGAATAGTATGCCTGATCGAATTTTTGGGGCCTACAACATTATTAAAGTGTAAATTTTTTTTGAATATCACTATTGCAAATTCATTGTATTTATAGTTATGAAACACTTATTAATTTATATACACAACACTAAAAAGATGGAGGTATATTAAGTTTGTCATTCCGTTTTCAGCACTTGGAAATATTGGTCGTAGTACCAAAAAATCTTTTTATTCTGGGTCCTTATAAGATTCCAAGACGATCTAGCAATGACCGTCCATCGATCGGTCTGTTGAAGGCACGATAGTGGTGCGAAGAAAAGACATAGAACAATGAAATTTTTGGTATTGAAAATGACAAAATCGGTCCAGTAGGATCCGAGTTATAGTTATTTTTCAGATATTTTTTGCTATTTTATGCAAATATAATGCAGATGATATCATATTACTATAATTAAAAATCACTTAAATTCACAAAAATTTCTTATAAGAATCATTATTACGTTGAAATTCAACACAAATAATTCGCATATACATATAAATCATCGTACAGAATTTCATGATGATGGGCCCGTAATAGGTCGTAGTTCCCTTATAGGGACTACTTCCGAAAACTCATTAACCTACATATATAAATATCCATATCGATCCGAAATTTTATAAGTATGTATAAATTTGCCATAGCTCCCACACAAGCTACGCTTCCAAGAATGAAAATACTCTGTATACAAGGTGATAATTTTGACGCTTTAAAAAATAAATTAGTACCTAAGACTTTTTGGTACCTAATTTATCGCTTTATATTACACGCTGAAAGAACATAAACAAAGCGTAGTTCTGAAAGAGAGAGACAAATATAAATTCTTGATTATAACTGGAGTATGCATAAAATAATTTTAAATGTCGTTATTGGAAAAATATTTTATAAAGTTCGCCGCATAATACTTAGATAATTTGGTGGTGGGTATCAGAGATCGGCAATGAATCGTTTTTTTACGATTCACAACTACTCATAACATTTTAAGTATAAGTGGTTTTACATCATTGCAATTTAACTATTCTGAGTTACTCAAACTCACAACAACGTTGACTTATAAATGCGGGTGGATATAAGTATGAGTACTACGCCGACTTCGAGCTCATACCATTCCCAATATGTTTAATTTATAATCCGAGGTATTTAGATTTACATTTTAAGAAAAATACTCACATACTCATAAAGTATTCAACTCAGTTGAGTCATTGAAAAAAAAATGTCAGCATATTCCGTTAGGTATTTATACAAAATAAGTAAAAAAGAAATATAAAAACATACAAGTAAATTTATAGGAAAACATATTGGGGAAAATATAAAATTTATTATTTTTTATAATTTTTATAAGCAGGCTGTAAAAAATGAACGACACATGAGTGTATGCGAGTCATACTTATTTTTTATCGTCTACGTACATTGAGTTAAGGAGAGTCAAAATAAACAACATCATACATGAGATTAAGTCTGAATATAATGAGTACTTCAAACTTTAAAGATGAATATTGGTTTGATGATATTGCGACAAGTATGAGTACGTATAAGTACGATACATTATAAGTCATGATTCAAGTATACACACTTTTTCAGTACTCATAACTGATCTCTGGTGGGTATATAAGATTCAACACAGTCGAATATAAACTCTTATGGCCGAATTCTCGGTCATTAATTAACTATTGGTAAACTAAAATACTAACTATTGTTTAACTATTACTTGGTATTCTCATGGCAAACTAAGCATTGCGAACAAAGAATCATTAGTTCAGCCTTTGCCATTAGCTAACTAAGGACTGTGAATTTAGCCATTACTTGTTAATATTGTATTTACACCTACGCCATAAACTAGTTATAAGTTGTGTATGATGATAAACTAGTTTGAGAAACTTGTTTATCCATACAAATCAAAAACAGGTTTTGTAACTAGCTTTTGAGATAAACTAGTTACAAACAACCAGATTCTGTTTTTCAAAATTTTTCTGGCAACGCTGGACACATTTGATATTTGTTCAAAAATAAAAAAAATTTTCTTTAAAAAAAGAAACTGTAATTGAATTTTATTCATCCTGGATGAAAAACACAAATTTAATTTTTTTTTTTCATAACAACGTCCATATTTTTATTAAATTTTTAATATAAAAGTCAGCTGTTTTATGACTTGTCAAAGATAAACCACTTAACTGTCAAAAATGCTGATGTAAACGGTATGGTTTATGAAAGTAGCTTATGATCATAAACTAGTTTGAAAATTACAAGTGTAAATGCACTATAAGATGTAAAAGTAAAAATAATGATTTTTGTTGTTAAATATTTTTTGTTTTTTTTTTTTTTGTTCGTTTCACATACATGTTTTACATTTTCTTAACTTACAAAAATGAGAAAAGTTGTATGTTTTTCTAGCATATATATTTATAGATAGCGAAACATTAATACCCTTAATATATTTTATAACTGCTGTTGAATTAAAACTACACACCAGAAGCAGTGCAAAACAAAAAAAAAATTGGAAAAAAAGAAGTCAAATACGTATAAATACAACAAGTGGTATTCATTGGTAAAATCAACACAATTTAAGCAATTTTGCATTTGTGCCATCATTGTCATCGTCATCCCCACCAGCAACATCATGTTTATTTTATATTTTACCAAGCAGCGGAAATCATCACAGTATAAGCTTCATCATCAGCCATATCATTCTACTGGTACAATTAACTCCTTCAATTTTTAAAGTTTTTTCATCAGTTTTACTCTTTATGCTGTTGATTTTAACGTAAAGGCAAATCGTCTGCGTTTCTGGTGTTTGAATATGTATTTTGTGTATAGGTACATTTTGTTGGTATCAGGACCAACCTAAGAAGTTGTCATCACAGTCCAGATGACAACACTGATAGTGTTTATTTTTTTTATTTTTATTACTATTATTATTTGAATTTTTATTTGTTTTGTGTTTACGGACGCGGCTTGACTTAAGGATAGAGAGAAATGTGTGAATCTTGGTTGAAAAATGTTTGGAGTACAATCATCAATGATCGTTAAAATGAATGAATAAATGAATGAAGAACTTGAAAAAATGCAGGTTTCGTATGTAGGTTTGTAGAGAGTGTAATATACTTTTTTATATTGTTTAAACAAAGGAAATATAAAATCAATTTTAAGGTGTGGTTGGTTGTTAGGTTATTTATGATCTAGATAAATATTGAGACAAAAACCAAGTTTATAGATTCTTGGCGCCAATAAGTGAAATAAAATTTTTAAAATCGTTTTAGCTAAATTTATTATGTGTGTTTCCTCCCTTTACTAATAATCCTTAACAAAAGCTTAAAGTTTCAAAGTTTCACCGGATACATACATATTAGTTTCTATTTCTTGATATGTAGCTAAACTGCAAGTGCATACCTACATAAACAAATATTGATAGCAACATTTTTAATTCTATAACTAATTGACAATTAAAAATATAAATGTAGTAAAAAATTGGAATCCAAAAAAAATTTTGAATTAAAATCATGTTACAGAAATAAATACACGTTACGTTTCTTCTTCTGTACTCATGTAACAACATCCATCAATGTTTCTGAAACAAAAGAAACAAGAAATAAATTTACATTAAATCACACACTCACTTCATTCACATAGACCAGGGATGGAAAATTGGATTTCTGTTCATATTATGTTCAAATCGTCCGAAGAAATCATTGTTACATTCTATAGCAAATGCTTGTAATTCTGTTAAATAAAATATTTTCTGTATCAAATACTGTTATGCACTAAATTTTCTGGAAAACCAAATACAAAATAAACAGAATTGCAATTATTACGGCATTGCGACTTTGCAACCATTTCATACTACAACATTTAATTGTGTTCCAAAGTTAAATTTGTGTGTTAATTTATAAAGTTTTGCATTTGCGTAAAACTGTAATCCACTAATATGGCGAAATTTAAAGAAAACGAACAGAAAGTCTATAGTGTAAATGTTATTAAAAGAATGAAAATTGTTCGAAAGTATCAAATAAATCGCGGCAGTACGACGGTACTCTCAATTATGAAATAGTATCAAAAACGATCTTGTAAAATTTTCCATCCCTGATACAACTACATACATATATATGTAGTACATACATTCATATTTGAATGCAAACCTTAGTTGTAACGAATTACAGCGGAAAAAAACTTTAAACAAAATGTGTGCCACTAGATGATCAAGAAGATATCTATAAAAGCACAAATAAATAAATATGTATGAATGAATGGTGGTATGTAGATATGAGGGGGAAACAGAGAATAAAATAAATGCAAAAACAAGACGAAATTCATGTAATTAGATAAAAACATTTAAGCTTAACGAGATATGATCAGGTTTTTGTCTTTAGCTTATTGTTGTTGTAATTTGTTGTAGTAACTATACAACAACAACAACATCTGTACTAAAGACTAGGGCTAAATATAGACAAAATCTACAGAAAAGGCCAAAAAATTAAAAAAATATATAATTCATTCACAAAACTTTAAAAATGCTGCTGTTTCTGGTTCTGTGTATATGCATATAATGAAAGAATAATGAAGCAAAAAACTAAATCATTTAAATTTATATGAAATAAATAAAATTCAATTCGATTTGTTTTTTTTTTTTTGGTTTTTTAAATTTTATCATTAAACAATTTAATTTTCCAAAAAAGAAATCGTAACAACCAAAGAAGCGAAAAAGCCACAAAAGCAACATGGTGTATAAAACATTTTTCGTATTTAAATATGTATGTTTGTGTGTATGTGTGGTAGTGTATGAGTGTATGTCTAAACGAATTTTTAAATGAAACACATGGCGGCGTCTCCAAAATGTACGAAACAAGAGCTAACTGAAAAAAAAGAAAATGAAAATCCCTGTGAACAAAAAATTAAAAAAAAAACAGACAGTGAATTTTTGGCACACAGAGTTTGTTAACCAAAAACACCACAACACGGCATGAAGCCCTCAAAAAAATTGGCAACATATACAAGCCGACATGAAAAGCAACATACACAGACTCTCAAACACCAATACCAACAAACTGTAATAAATTTAACAAAATGGCAAAAATATTCACACAAACGCACACATGAACGTACGAACAGAAAAAAGTATTTGCCACAAAATGCTGAACGGAATTCACAACAGCAACGAGTGCAAAAAGTACCTACTCGAACACTGCTCTAAAAAGTTCAAATCCCCATTATGGTTATAATGGGGCTGTTAAAGTGTATCCAATACCAAACACCACTACATATACAATACTTTTATACACTTACATACTGACACTACGAAAACGGATACTTAATAGAAAACAGCAAAACAAAAAATACGAAATCTCTCATACCCTTCAAGCTCTTTCTTGCAAAGGCAATCGGCGACAGCACGCATTGCGCAGGTCATTCTAAGTAGATGTATGTATGTAGGTATTTATTATTTTTATCCTCATTTTTGAACCTTTAAAGCCTTATTATGACGTCCATGATTTTGTTATATTTTTTTAAATACTTTAAAAATTAATGCATTTAAAATTATTTGGAACAGCAACGTTTTTAGAACTTACTCTATAATCATTTTAGATTAGAAATTAATAACAAAACCACTTCAAATCCATTGGAAGCAAATAGTTGCTATTGTTGCAACAACGTGGCGGCTGATTTTACAGCTCTTGGTCAAGGAAAAATAATTTTTGGAGGCACCTTGAAAAGGTAAAAATGCCAGAAATACATGCTAAATTTTTGTATTAAAAAAATTATCGAAATCAGTCCATAACATAATCGTTTCTAAAATAAATTTGGCGTACAAATACAGGTTTTGCGAAAGGTATATAAGATTCGACACAGTCTAATGTGGAAGAACTCTTGTTTTATAAAGAGCATGGTTGATTACTGTTGCCGCTAAGCTACCGTTAACCCTAAACTAACCTTTCAGCTCGATAACCGTTATCTCAAAAACACTGTTACTGAAACAATTGCAACTCTCCCTGTCACCAAAATATGATTACCGTTATTCTACAAACGAGTTTAATGAAAACTTTGTTAACTTATTTTTTGTTATCGAATAACTCAATTTAGGATGAAATTACTAAATTAATTAAAAATACCGTTACCGAAATAACGTAACTACCGTAATCGCTAAATTCTATTGCCAAAATAATCAGAATTAGCGTTAGCGAAAGGAACAAATAATGCCAAACACTTATAATCGTTTTGAATCCTGGTAAAAAGTGTTAAGGGTTTTTCGATTTAACAAATTATCTTATTTAAACTGGTCTCTAAGCCTTCGATATGCAAAAGCTTGCAAAATCTTGTATATCTGCTAAAGGAATGAAGAATTTAGAACTATTGCACTTTTTATACCCTTCACCTTCATGAGAAGGGTATATATAAGTTTGTCATTCCGTTTGTAATTTCCACAATATAATTTTCCGACCCTATAAAGTATACATATTCTGGATCCTTATAGATAGCGGAGTCTATTAAGCCATGCCCGTCTGTCTGTCTGTTGAAATCAATTTTCTGAAATCCCCAGATATCTTCGGGATCCAAATCTTCAATAATTCTGTCAGACATGCTTTCGAGAAGTTTGCTATTTAAAATCAGCAAAATCCGTCCATAAATAACGGAGATATGAGCAAAAATCCGAGACAACCCTGGAAATTTCATCAAAAAACTATCAAACAAAGTGTATTAATATAATATATATATCGTCACCTAAAATGCCCAAAGACGTAACTCTCATTGTCATAATTTAACAGGAGAAGCAAAAACCGTTGAAAATCGCGATATGTACATATCGTCACCTGAAGTTTGTCGTCTATCTTAAGACAAGATGTGAAGAAATCGCGATTTTTAATTAAACAGTTTTCATTTTATAACGTTTTTTGCTTCTCCTCTAAAATTATGATAATGAGGGTTACGTCTTTGGGCATTTTAGGTGACGATATGTACATATGTATGTATATAATATAATTATGCATCCACAACAAAGGTGAAGGGTATATAAGATTCGGCATAGCCGAATATAGCACTCTTACTTGTTTTTATTTATTAAGAGTAAGAATTTCTTAAGGACCCAAAGCGAGAGATTTTAAAATTATATTATTTTAAGACTATAATAATTTGGACAAAAATGATTTTAAAAATTACATATTCCAAGTACATATTCTTTAAAGTTTTTTTTTTTTTTTTTTTTTTTTTTTTTTTTTGCATTTAATTATTTATTGAATCTTCAAAATGAAATGACAATAAGTATTCAAATCTTAATACTAAAAAGAAAATAATAAGCCCAGCCAGTGCTAGACAAAAATTTTTATGATACTAAAAAAATTTCACATCAACTGATCCAGTCATCTATTTTGCGCAAGGGTATCCCTCCTTCTCAACCGATTGTGGCCACTAAAGTTAAGGATGTCTCGTGCAAGGGGGTTTGGATGGTGTTCAAGTTTGCTGACATACTTTGACGCATATTTTGTAAATTCGACTTTTACTAATGGCACGCCTAGATCTTTGTGGATTCGAGAATTTTTAACATACCATGGTGCTGCAGTAATTATACGTAGAATTTTATTTTGACCCCTTTGAATTTTTTCAATGTTGGATGCTGAGGCAGTACCCCATAATTGAATTCCATAGCACCAGATTGGCTTTAGTATTGCATTGTACAACAAAAGTTTGCAATCCAATTTCAATGTAGAGTTTCTGCCGATTAGCCAATTAAGTTGCACTGCTTTTAATCTCATTTGTGTAAGTTTCGCTTCAATATGAGACTTCCAAGTTAAACGGCGGTCGAGGTGAATGCCGAGGTATTTGACTTCATTGTGTTGCGGGATAATTTGATTATTTATTCTGATGAACGAGCAGGTATCTTTTCGCAATGTGAAAGTTATATGAATACATTTCTGTTCGTTAACCCTGATTTTCCAAAGCTCTAGCCAATTCTCTAGTTTATAAACATAATTCTGCAAATTCTGTGATGCAACTTGGTGGTCCTGATAGACGCTGATAAAGGCTGTATCGTCTGCAAAAGTTGACGTATGGATTTTAGGGTCTGATGGCATGTCGGAGGCATATATCAAATATAAAGTAGGACCCAGTATGCTACCCTGTGGCACACCTGATTCAATTGGCTGAGCGGTACTTAAAAAATCACCTTCTTTGATTTTAAATTTGCGACCGTATAAATAACTTTCCATGAGTTTATGGGTGTTAGCAGGCAGAGTTAATTTTATTTTGTGCATTAAACCGTCATGCCAAACTTTGTCGAACGCTTGCGACACATCAATGAAAAGGGCGGAGCAGTATTTTTTGTCTTCAAACGACCCTCTTATCACATTTACCAATCTGTGTGTTTGCTCGATGGTGCTGTGTTTAGCTCTGAAGCCGAATTGATGATTAGGAATACATTCAGTGTCTTTCAGAATTGGAGTCAATTTAGTCATTAACAATTTTTCAAACAGTTTTGAAATTGTCGGCAGTAGACTAATTGGCCTATATGACTCCACTTTGGTATGGTCCTTCCCTGGCTTAGGAATCATAGTGATCATAGACACCTTCCAATCTGCAGGATAGTATTCTAGGCGTAAAATAGCGTTGAAGATAAAGAGGATAATTCTTCTTGCTACACGAGGTAACTCCACAAGCATTTTATTGCTGATTTTATCCATACCTGGAGCCTTTCTAAGGTTCAGAGTACCAATAGCGTTTTGGACATCACGAAAGTTTAGTCTTAGAGGTACAGGAGGCCTCATAACAAGTGGTGGCAAATCAGATTCGTTATTATTTGAGTTGTTTATAGTAAACACATTTCTCAAATGGTTAACAAATAAATTCTTTAAAGTGATTACATTAATTAACTAGATTTATTAAAGCTCTTATATCTGTCCCTCAAACATTTCAATAACTCTAAACTTTACTTTATTTTACACCGAAAGGAAAAAATGACAAAAACGTAAAAAAAGCTAAAATTTTCTTTATGAAAAAAGTCAAAATGGAGGATAAATACAACAATTATACATACAACTGTAGCTTTAAGAACCATAATAAAAACCATCCCCTCATTCTTCTTGTATACACGAATCTATACAGACTCCACGAATAAAATAACAAAAATAAAAAATAAAACAAAAAAAAAACATTTAAGATTGCGTGCGCGTAAATATAACGAAAAGGAAGAAAAAATACAAGAACTTCATTATGAACAAATAAATAAGTAAAACGTAAACAACAACAACAACAACAACGATGAAAAATAAACCTTCTTAACTTCTGTATCTCTTCTAACCATTTGTATACATATATGTATCTGTATCTTGTATAAATGTTCTTTATTTTCTTCTATGTATCTTATTAAACGTAGCCATCATGTTCTTCTGCGACTGACTATAAAGCAATGGAGGCCAACAGATAAAACAATACATACATACACACAGAACAAAAAAAAAAACCAGCAGGCTTAAAGCTTTAACATTTAATAGCCACGACTACCAACAACGCAACATCATCACATATACAAAATAATGTTGAATGTTGTATATACGAGTAGTATATAAAAAAATGTATCTTTTTTCCTGATACATACATATGTATGTATGTACATAATCTTGTCTGCTCCGCCTTTATAAATAATTCATGATATCTACACCAAAATGTTTATGATGATGATGCTAAGATCCGTATTTGTGTAGATATGTATATGTATGTATACGAGTATGTTTATAGTAAAGAGATTGATGATTATACTACATACTCTAGTTTGTTGTATTTATTTACTTAATACACTTGCAATTTCAAATACTCGCCAGTACTCGTAAGATTTTCACAAAAAAAAAAAAAGAAAAAAAAATTAACTGAGTGAAAATATTAAAAACTGTGTGCAGAGCCCAACTGCAAAAAATTCTACCAAGCAAAACGTTTTTTAAACATCACTAAATACGTCAAAGTTTGTTTTTATGGATGAAAAAAGCAACAAAAAAAGTTTTCGCATTTTTTACTTCAGGTTTTGTTTGCAGTCTCTACTTTGGTTCACCCTAAAAATGTACTTGACTAAAAACGTTGGAAAACAAGATGAAAGAAATAACGACAACAAAATCCCCAAATAAAAACTTTTTCAATGGTGTTCTTTACACTTTGTTGTTTAAAAAGTTGTTCAAGAACATGAACATGATTCTTGAGTTTTTTTTTGTTTCTATTTGAAAATTTTACAGAAAAAAAAGAGAAACATATCTTTTTACCTTGTTTATTACTAAAAAGTTTTTCTTTGGTTTGAAAGTTACTTTAAATAGAAAAGAATTACAGAAAAATGTGAATTAAAAAAAAAATTGTAAAAGTCGACAACATGTTGCTAAACATTTATTAATTAATATGTTGCTGGTTAATATGTTTACCGTTACAGTTTCAGACTTTGTTTTAATTATTCTTTAATATTTAGATTTTTGAATTAAACTTTATAAATAATATCCATCTGAGGACATCGTATGATGTCGCCAAATCCATTCCGCTACTTAGAAGACCACATGAATGTTGCTATTAAAATTACTTTTTAAACATTTGTCAAAATTACCTTTAACTATTTGGTTTAAGAATACAATCAGTTATCTTATGCTTGGTATTTACTTTTAACGCCAAAAAAACGATGATTGAAGGTGTGCTGAAGTTTGTGCTGTTGGCATTTAACAAAATGTTTAAAAAAGGGCTGTCATCAGGATTTGATATCATGGTGCTATAGTTAATAATAAAATACTTTTGATAAAATATACTTGTAATACATACGAGTACTCGACTCGTAATTATATACATATTTAGCTCAGCTTTAAGTATAATAACAACTTTATTAATTTTTCTATATCTGTTTATTGTCTTTTGCAGAAAAACAACGTCTATCCTTATGTGTGGGTTGTGGTGGGCAAATTCATGATCAGTATATCCTGCGTGTAGCACCCGATTTAGAATGGCATGCAGCCTGTCTCAAATGCCAAGAATGTCGGCAATTTTTAGATGAAAGTTGTACGTGTTTTGTACGTGATGGCAAGACATACTGCAAACGCGATTATGTTAGGTAAGTTGAATAAAACAAAAAAAAAATAGCAAAACACAACAAAATACATAATATTAAAACTTTAAGAAAAATAAAAACTTTCTGTTAGTTTATATCACTCCCGTTGACGGTGTGCAATGTGCATAGAACATGATAATATTTAGACACATGCATTTTTCATAACAAACCACGCATTTTTTCAGTTACAATATTTAAAGTTTGCCAACGAAATCTCCTCAAAAACAACCAACCCACGCGTGTGCTGGCTGGTATGAAGCACAAAACTCACAACGAAAAAAGCCACAAAAACTGTAGCTGGAAAAAGAGTATCATCCATCAGTCATGAGACTTCTTGTTTTTTTTGCATATACATGCTGTGTGTTTATTTAACAAATTAGTTTAGTTGTAGTAACTACTTAAATAAGCAACACTTTGTTTCGTTTTCGTTGTAACAACAAATTTGCTTTAAATACAAATAAATAGAATACATATACATACATACATATATACATTTTTTATTGCACAAATATTAGGCAGCTATAAAAAAGTATTTAATTATTTAAGTAAATACCTAAACGATTTGGGTTTTTTTTATTGTTATGTATTTAGATTTGCACGTGTGTTCTAGATTTGAGAGGGGGAGGGATATATGCTACGGAGATATGATCTTGACAACAAAATTTTTTAGACACATTCTCCCATTTTTTTACAACATTGCCAATTTCATTGCCATCTACTTCCTGTTTAATTTTAACTTCCTAAAACAAGAACAAAATAAAACCAATATTTAACGAGATGTTTTTCAATCTATGTACAGCAAGATTACAAATTGTTTAAACAAACAGTAAAAAGAAAACAAAGTACAACAAATAGAGTTTTTTGTTGAAATTTCTAGTTAAAAGTAACAACAAACTACAGGTGTAGCCATACAACCAACCCCAGCCAGTCCGCCAGCAAATATTGTTTTGTATATATTTTGTACGTAAATGTTTAAACATTTTATTAACATCTAAACCATAAAATAAAACTAATAAATTAACACTTTATTTTATGATTGATAGTGTACAGTAATAAAACCACAATAACAATAAGCTAATAAAACTATTTGTATGTACATACAAACATACAATTGTATAGTGTATAAAATGTTTATTTAATAAACAATGCGAGAGAGAAAAAAATCGAATAAATCAAAAACCTCTGCAAAAATTAAATATTTATTTAATATACAGTAAACACACATTGTACATATTTAAAAAAAAACTTCTTATTGAACTTGAAATGTTTTACAACATATGTATGTATGTATGTACTACTACTACTACTACTTAGTATTTACCTTTGATAACTTATGTATAATGATTTATTTGTTTGTCTTGTTACAGATTATTTGGTACTAAATGTGATAAATGCGGTAATTCTTTTAGTAAAAATGACTTTGTGATGCGTGCTAAAACGAAAATATTCCATATAGAATGTTTTCGCTGTTCAGCATGTGCGAGACAATTACTGCCAGGTAATTATATTAAGTTTTAAGCTAAAATTATATACCTGGTAAATATGATATTATTACTGATCTTTGTTCTGCTCGAATTGATTACAGGTGATGAATTTGCGTTAAGAGATGGTGGCATTTTATATTGCAAAGAAGATCATGATGTATTAGAAAAATCCTCCCAAAGTAGTTTAACTTCATCTTCTATAGAGAGCAACAATAACAATAGCTGTAGTAATAATAACAATCATTCAAGTCTTAGTAATAATAATCATTCCAGCGAATTGGGTTCAATGTCAGGTGAGTCTATAATTAATGCTTACATAATAAATATTACGTACTCACACTTATCAAGAATCAATAAATGCTGTAATCAAAGCTGCCAGATTAGACGATTTCTTGTTTCTAAAATAGCAAACTGACGATTTGACGATTTTCTAAATTATTAAAATTTTCTATCATTTGTTTTATTAATGTTTTTTTTACCAAATTTTTCTTATTTAATATCATAAATATTAAGAAGAACATGACATATTTCAAAAACAAAACTAAGTAATAGTAGTGTTTTCTTAATTATTGACAATTGTTAAGTTTAAGTATAATAATTCCAAATAATAGTAGAAATTAGTTATTTATCTATAAACATTAAAAGCAATTTTAAATGCTGAATTCCATGAACTAACTTTTTTAGAAGAAACAATTTTTGAATTTCAACGGGGAATTTCTATAAAAACCAGGGACCGTCACTGTTACGACTTTTATCGAAAAAGTCAAAACAAAATAGTTATTTTTTAACTTTTATTTTTTGCCTTAAATTATGACAATTATGTTTTGCATTGCTCTTGAAATTGTGTTAACGGATGTTTTAGCATTTATAGCATTGAAAACAATAAAACTCGCGTATTACTAGCAATATTTAATTCATGACTTTTATTTTAGCTTTAAAATATTAAGTTCAAAAATAACTAAACAATAGCTGTAGTAATAATAGATAATACTATATCATATCAGATATTAAATAAGGACCCTACAAATAAATTACAGAAAATAAATAATAATATAGTTGATGATCTTTTCAAATTAAAAATAATTACAATTTTTGAGAGAAACAATCTTAGAACAAATGTGGCAACAGCTCCTAAATTATATGGATTGCCAAAAATTCATAAAGAGACATTTCCTTTAAGACCAATTTGTTCGTGTATTAACTCTCCATCATATGAACTTTATAAATATATTACTGACATTCTTAAAAAATTAACTTTAACTTGATGTTGTATCATTGTTCCCTAGCATACCTGTAGACTTAGCAATAAGTATTATAGATGAAAAATGGAATATAATTGAACAACATACAAATATTTCTAAAGATCTATTTTTACGTATTTTAAAATTTTGTATAATTGATAGCAGATATTTTCAATACAATAACAATATATATGAACAGAAAATAGGCCTTCCAATGGCATCACCAGCTTCTCCAATTATTGCTGATATTGTCATGGAAAAATTACTTGACACTTGTATTGAAAAATTGATTATAAAACCAAAAGTTTTAACAAAATATGTAGATGATTTGTTTTGCATAATTTCAGAAAGTGAAATAGAATATATATTGATGATTTTTAACTCTTTTCATTCAAATATTAAATTTACTATGGAAAAAGAATGTAATTCTATACTTCCTTATTTAGACACTTTAATAATAAAGAGAGGTAATAAACTATTAATAGACTGGTATCAAAAACCTACATCATCAGGAAGAAGCATTAATTACTATTCAAAACATCCTAAAAGAATTCTTATTAATACAGCTAAAAATCTTATAGAGAGAATATTGACAATAAGTGAGAAGGAATTCCACAAGAAAAATATAGAAACGATTAACAAGATATTAAAGGATAATAATTTCCCTAATAATATAATTTGTAAATTAATACGACAATTCAAAAATAAAATGAATAACACAAAAGGATTTTCTGAACCTAAAATATATAAATCTTTAACTTATGTACCTAACATATCCGAATGATTAGAAAAATCTAATATATTTGATAACACCAAATATAAAATGGCTCCAAAAATGTATAATACAGTAGGCAGATTATTCAGTAAGATAAAAGATAGGATACCTAAATTAGAAATGTCAAACGTAGTTTATAAAATACCATGTAATGGTAATAACAATGAAAAATGTAGCAAAGTATATGTAGGTACAACTAAAAATAAATTAAAAACTAGAATAGCTGGACACAAATCTGATCAAAAATATAGAGATATATCATCACAAAAAACAGCATTATCATCACATTGTAAAAATTTGAATCACTATCCCGACTTTGAGAACATTTCAGTTTTAAAAACAGAAAATAATTATAAACGTCGTTATATGTTAGAAATGTTAGGAATTATTAATGTACCAAAAAATCTTAGAATCAATTTTAAAGTAGATACAGATAATGTTGCTCAAACTTATAGACACTTAATTTATAAAAACACAAAAACTAAAAACTAAAATATTTTTCATATCAATATTTCTGTTTGTGTAATATTTAAATTCTGACAATTACTGTTATTTTTTGAAAAATATTTTTATTGTTATTAAATTTCTTAATTTTGTTATTGTTTCCCTGAAGATGCTACACATTGTGTAGCGAAATATTGGAAAAAAATAAAAAAATAAAAATAAAAACTGACCTTAATCTCGAAAAATAAAATTGTCTAATTAAAAAAAACCTTTTATTTCTGCCTTAAAAAATAAAAGTTAAAATTAAAAGTTATTTTTTGACTTTTTTCAAAAAATGCACAAATTTAAAAGTCATCCAATAATTTGCATGTACATCACCTATTTATGTATCATAATGATAAGATCCAAAATTCATCTGGCAGCCCTGGCTGTAATAAAGAAGAAACTTTTTAAGCAATAAATTAATACAAATTTTTGTTATTTTTTCTTTTACTGAAATTTTTGTGTCTTAATTTTTAATTCTATATGAAATACAAATCAGTAGTAAATACCGAGCGAAGTCGGGGCAATTAGCTAGTTTATAATAAAATTGTATTAATTTCTATTTTTTTGAAATAGCCCAAGAAATCAATGTGTTTTATCTTGAAAATACGAGTATATGTATTTAGCTGATGGAATCGTTTTCTTTTCTATAAATTCTAACTAAAAAAAACTTTATTAAATAGGTATGTAGGTATGTAACATTTTCTGTCAACTACATATTAAAGTTTTTAAATGTTTATAGGTACATATGTCCATAATTTCCGTCTTTTTTTCGCTATCTAAAGCTGTAACATATGAAAACTATGTTTTTTAAACACATGCGAAAAATTCTTAGAAAAAATTAACCGAAAAAAACGAAAACATTTTACTACAAACAAAACAAGCCGAAGCTTTGTACTCGTAACAACTAAACATAAAATTGATAAAACAAAAGCAGAAATAAAACACAAAATAAACAATCGATAATAATACAAACTAGCAACAAATAATAATGACAACAACAATAACAAGAGCAAGAGCAACAAATAATGATTGTGTTTTGTTTTTCCTATGCTGTGACATATTGTGCAGAGCGTATGTCGCACAACAAATGTCACACCATATCGCGGACATAATCTACATATTTGTTTGTATCTCTATCACTATCGACATCATCACCATTGCCTGCCATCATCAACAAATGTAGCAACAACAACATCAAATGACAGCGATGGTGTTTAAAACAGCAACAAAGAGAAACAAAACCATGGTCGAAAATATAGTTTTACATACATAGTTTTGCGCGGGGGGTTTCAAGGAGGGGGAAAAAACATAGAAACAATACCGACAAACTAAGCAAGTATTTATTGCAAAATGTTAAATATGACAGCTACAAGAAGATAGAGCAGCACATCACAGACATATTGGCAGACCTGAAAACGAAAATAAAATGTACCTATAGTAGTAAAAAGTACTGGTTAGTCGAATTTGTTTAACCCTATTGCTAGTCTGCTACATGTAATAATATCCTATACATGGTTTTACATTTAATAATGTAAGCTGTACTGTACTTTTTATTCGAAATAAATTTTACAGGTTAGAATTAAACTTTTTGAAGATTTAAGCTGCAACTTATTTGGGATCTCCTCATTCTCATTTCACGTTGCAATATAAACATAACCGTTTATTGGTGTCACCAACAAAACGACAGCCTTACAATCAGTAATAGATGTTAGTTAGTGACTATGCAAATTATTCTTACGAGTATTTGTATTTGTATTTATTTAGGTTTTCTCGTAAACAATCTGAATAATATTTGCCAATAATCTAACTGCTCAAGCACAGCACCATTTCATTTTTGTTAATATTCAACTGATGATGATCATTATTATCATTGTTAGCACAACAAATGACGAAGATGATGAACAAAAAATAAAGACAGCCGACTTCAGTGAACAAATACAAATTCAAAACTACATAAAAAAACGCGTAAAATCAACAATCATATTCCACAGTCATACAACCAATGTTTGAATATTGCATTCAAGCGTGTATATTTTATTGTTTAACAAAAAAAAAACAACAAAAACTTCTTGAGAAATTCTTTTTTTTAAATAACTACCCAGCAAGCCATATGAGTCCGAAAAGAGTCTTTTCTGACACCTTTTCCGGAGCGTTCATGCTCTTTATGAGCCCAAAAAACAATCATTATTGCTCCGAAAACCTTCAGAAAAGAGGGTCATTACATTTGAAAATGGTCCGTCAGAAAGAGCTCTTAGATAATGTCAGAAAAGAGTCTTTTATGAGGGTTTTTTGGGCTCAGAAAGAGCTCTTACATCATGTCAGAAAAGAGTCATTGCAATTTTAAATACAAAAAATTAGTTGGACTCTTTTCCAACTCCTTTTTCGGAGCGCTGGTATGCTGGGTACATACAACAACACATAACGTATGTACGAGTAAAGACAAGCAACAAGAATAATAATAAATCGTATTATATGACGCGTGATCTACGTCACAAAATCACGTCAAATACACCACAAAAAACTTCTTACGAGCACACACAATATGATGAGAAAAATCAATCAATCATTTGATCAAATCAATGATAGACAGATATTAAAACATAAATGTGCATACATTTGTTGTTGTATTTACTATTTGTCTACGTTGCCATCTCGACATGATAAAAAAAAGTTGTTGTATTTGATTTTCAATCTGCATTTATTTGTTAAACTATTGAAATTTACTACAAATATACTGTGTTGACTTGACTGCCTTTGACTAAATATGACGGCATAATAATATCACGATAAAAAAGGCGGCAATTTGTCTTTAATGTTTTTATTTTACAAAAATAGAAACATAAAAATTGTTGTTTTAAATGTTAACTACAATTTAGAACATTTTTATTGTGAAGTAAAAACTTTATTTCAATAAACAATAATATGTATGTACGTCAGTTTTGTTTATCACTCCCTAATCGAAATTAAATCTATTCAATATCCACTCACTATCTATCGGAAACCCACAATAACTCCTGCCTCTATTAATGTATTGTATTGAACGGTTTTCAACAAAAATGTTCCAGATCTGATTAGCTATTCCGATATATACATGTCGAAATACATAAGTGCGATTACATATGCAAGTACATACGTACATACATACGTATGTATGTAGTATATGAAATAAAGTCTCATAACTTTTCTGTAATTTCTCCAGTTTTAATTTGCAACCCAATACATAATGTATAGAAGTTTGTTAAATGCAACTTTCCAAATTCCTCAGATATCGTACGGACCTCGGACTCGGATTCATAAATAACCGAGAGAAAAGCAAAACGAGTCCGTTTCTTATACAGAATATTATTTGATACTAGTATTTTGTATACGGGTAAAATTTGACCAAATAGGTTCGTTAGAGTTTCGTTCTGAAAAAAACCAGTGTCGGTCGGATAGTGTCCGATATTTTTGTACGGGAAGGCAATTAATATTGAATGAGCATAATTTACGAATTTCGTAAGCGTTGAATATTCATTAAAAACCGAACTAACAATAAGTATTTAAATTTTTATATATAATTAATTTTAATCTTTAGTCCAGCCAGTGCCGGACGAAATTTTTGACCATTTTTAATTTTATGTATTAAGTAGGCATTCTCCCTTCTTATCTTTGGCTCAGATCCGCTGTATCCCGTGTTCTTAGTCAAATATAGCCACTATTATTTAATATGTTGCGGGCTAAGAAGGGTTTGAGTGTGCTTCAAGCTTTTTTAAGTATTTTTCTGGATCTCAGTTTTTACCAAAGGCACGTTTATGAATATTCGAATTTCATACATAGTTGTATTCAATAACAACATATTGGTTTTATGATTGTGTTATAAAGTAGGAGTTTACAATCTAAATTAAGCTTAGAGTTTTTGCCAATGAGCCAATTAATTTGGATTAATTTTAATTTCATTTTCTAAATGTGTGTTATTGCTTGGTTATTGATATAAACATTCTCTACGCAATTTTTCTAATTCAAATATATGATTTTCTAGGTAACGAGATGCTTCTTGAGGGTTTTCATGAATGCTTAGAACAGCAGTATCATCAGCAAATGTAGATGTGTGAGTACGATTGTTTGTTGGTATATCTGGGGGGTTATTGTGATTTAGATCCGAAAAAAATCATTCGAATTTGTATACTTTTTTACATTGTATTTCGAAAGCCTCAGATGTATATATCAAGTATAAGAAGGGTACTAGGATACTCATTGAGGTACTCCTTAAATGTTCGACCACTTAAGTAGCTTTCCAATAGGTTATGTATGTTTACGAGAAACTTTAGTTTCAAATTGTATATAGGTCCACAATGCCAAACTTTAGCAAATGCTTGAGAAATGTCGATAAAAAGAGCAGAACAATATTTGTTTCTTCAAATGTTTTTTTACGATATTTACCAGTCCATGGGCTTGTTCGATAATACTGTGTTTTCTTCTAAATCCAAATTGATGATTCGGACTAGAATTGTTTTCAATTGAAATCGGGTACAATTTGTTCATGAGTATCTTCTCGAATAGCTTCGATATGTTCGACAATAGGCTGATAGGTCTACATGTTTCTATGTTTGTGTGATCTTTTCCCGACTCATATCATGGTGACCAGTGAAACCTTCCATTATTTTTTTTTTTTTTTCTACGAAAAATCTCAGCAGTAACAATTTGGTTGAATATTGCATAATTTGATGCCAGTTAAGTGTGTACTTGCATTTTTGATTTTCTACTAAATTACATAACTAATAAGTTAACAAAACATGAATTTATCGATTTGTTTTTATCTCGTATTTGATTTTCCCGTGTCAGTTTTTTTCTACTCTAAGATCTGTAGATAAAAAATTGACTAAAGGCAAAAGGCCGCAATTAGATAACAACATGTAATTAGCTTGTGAACAAGACTTAATTAACAATGTTCTTTGATTATTTTGAAATAAAACTAAGATAAATTAAAAAAGACCTTTTCACAATGCCAGTATGAGTAGCGTAAAATTAAAAAAAAAAAGTTTCCCAACAGAAATCAACGAACTTTTAGAAATATATTCCTTAAAAGGTTGACAACACGATTGTTACAAAAATAGCACAATTATATATTTATTCCCTTAAAAAAATTTCTTAAAGTTCTCCAAAAAATCAGAAGACGTAGAAGAGTCGAAACAATTGATCTTTGTTTTTCAATAAAAACACCATCCATATTCACTTGTTTGTCTGACAGGTTGGAATTTACTTTGAAGTTGACTGTTGAAAGTGCAGGGAAAACTGCAGAACGCATTTCTGTCCATATTGGCGTCAGGAAAAACAATTTATCAGCACATGTTGTTGTGGATGCCACATACAAACAATGGGACCCGGTGTTAAAGCAGCCACAAAATGCACAAAAATTTATAATTTTAGAAATTCATTGATTGATTTTTTGCAAATAAAAATAAAAATTTGCGTACGCTTTGATGCCGCTATTGTTGTTGTTGTTGTTGGTGATATAAAATTGAAATAGTTGATTAAAAGCCAGCATGATTAAAATGTAGATTTTTTTGGTTTTTGATTTTTTATAGATTCTGGCAGCGAATCGGGCTCACATAAAAGTATTAGAGAAAAAAGACCATCGGGACCATCGGATGGTAAACCAACCAGAGTAAGAACGGTGCTCAACGAAAAGCAATTACATACATTAAGGCAAGTTTAAAGCATTTTAACTTAAACTCTACAAAACTAAACTACTTGTCTTTAATTTATTGCAGAACCTGCTATAATGCTAATCCGCGACCTGATGCGCTCATGAAAGAGCAACTGGTGGAAATGACCAGTCTTTCACCACGCGTTATAAGAGTGTGGTTTCAAAATAAACGCTGTAAAGATAAAAAGAAAACCATTCAAATGAAATTACAAATGCAACAGGAAAAGGTAAATTAACTTGAAAGTTATAAATAAAATGTTATTTATAAATAAACTGTAATGAACGATTAACATGTTTGAACTAACTATCCAGCTACTAATTTTTAATATTTTTTTTTTGTTTTTGTTTTTCTTCTGTTTCTTTAGGAGGGTCGCAAACTGGGCTATGGTGCTATGCAGGGTATTCCTATGATAGCCAGTTCACCGGTCAGACATGATTCTCCTTTGAACCTGCAGGGCATCGATGTGCAAACATATCAACCGCCATGGAAAGCTTTGTCCGACTTTGCCCTCCATGCTGATCTCGATAGCAATGGTGCCATCAACACACATACACCAGCATTTCAACAACTAGTCAATCAGGTAGGCTTACACAAACATACATAACTCGTTTGCCTGATTTTTAAATTTAACAATTCAAGCTAGAGTTCCAACCACAGTAAAGGTTTGATTAGTCAACTTAGCATTAACCCTAAATCTGGTTATTTCGAGCACATAACGGTACCATATATTCCGCATTTGATTTCATTATGCCACTATTTACCTATGAAAGTCGATTAGGTCTACAACTCAATCACGCTTCTGATTTGACGAGGTTTTTGTAAACTTTTAAAACTACCCGTACTTATGTACCCTTAATACTGTGTTCAGATATGAAACTTAATTGAGTCAATATTCGGTTAATTGACAATATTATTTTAAGTGTTCAGGCATACACAATTTTAAGCTTACTCAATAATCATTTGACAGTTGGAAAACAATACATAAAATACTCTATATGGTTATTGTGTTTCTATGTAAACAAACTTACCTACACATTGACTTTTTAATGATTTTTTTTTTGTTTTCTTTTGTTGACATTTGCCATTTTATACAATTTTGTTCACTAAACACAGTTGTGAACAGTGTTGCATTCGAAATCTTACTCAATATTATAACAATTTCGTTTTTATTGCGCAATAATTAATTGAGATTTTATATGGAATATTGAGCTCAATAATGGCGTTAATTGCGATTATCGCAATTAAGGTTCATATCTGAACACGCTATAACTCACTTATTTTCTTAAATATTCAGCCTTATTATGAGTGTCGTTTTCTTTTTACGTAATAGATTAAAGATAAAATTAAGATAAATATAAGTTTGTTTCTTTAATCTATTACGAAACAGTCGTTGTCGTAAAAAGAAAACGACACTCATAATAAGGATGATTATGTATTAATTTTTAAACGATATTGGCAAGCAGAGTAATTTAGATTTGAGATTTGTGTGTATACTCGTATATTTAAGTATGTCTACATTAAATATTAAAGTAATTTAATTTTATAGGAAGTAATTATGTTACTACAAAGTAATATTTTATACTTTGACATAATTTTTTAGTAATTTCTGCCTATATGTATGTATGTATGTATGTACATATATATAAAATGCAATTTTTAAGGACATTATTATTATATAAAACCGTTCAATATTTTAGTCAAATACTGAAAATCAAAAAATAAAGGAAATGGGAATAAAATATTTTTTATTCTTCCTTATTTCTGATCACCTTTTATTTACGCTTTCTTTCCTGGAATTGTTAATAGTAATATAATTTAGGAATACACCAATATCTCGCTTTGCGTTTTTTCTATGTCGCTGCTTAATTAGTACTAATTTTTAGTGTGCGTCGTTTTGGGTTCGAGCCTGTAATTTTTTTTTTAATTAAATCTGCAACATCATTCGATGCTAAAACGATAACCTGTACATGCTTGGATTGAAAATCAAGTTGCGCAGAGAATACCATTAAGTAAAATGGTATTTCAAACAAAAGCAAAAAGCTTATTTAATGAAATAAAAAGTAGTGCACAATCCAACGATATTGCTGGTGGTAGTAATACAGACATTTACTACAAGGAAATTCATTTTACGTTGAAAAAAAAACTGTCCAGCAATAATTGGACCAATTTTTTGTGAAATAAAGCCGCCGACTTAGTATTTGCTATAAAAAATCTTAATTCACTTTGCATCGTTTCAATTTTCGTCATGTTTTTTTGAAACGTAACCCCGACGCAAACTGAGGTATTGGTGTACTGCTTGTTTAAAATATTTTCTTCGAAATTCCGCTTGTTACACATGTGATGTAAATTTGTTGACTACTAAAGCTGTGTGTCGAACTTAAACGTAATAATTTCATTCTACATGTGTTACAATAATTAAAATTTGTGTTTCCTTTGTTTTCAGATGCATGGTTATGATATGAATGGTATGCCACCCTTGCAGGCCCATCAACAGGGACCACACCCGCAGCCACCAGGTCAACAAATGAACGGGCCACCCGGTGGCAGTATGGACTCAGGAATTACCTCACACCACCATCCGGACAGTACAGATTCCTATGTAACCTATCTGGAGAGCGAAGACAGTATGCCAGGCAGTCCGTAGAAAAACGAATGCAAAAGTAACTAATTTGCTTCTTTTGTTGCTTCACAAACAGAAACCAAACTAATGTTGACACCATCATCATCCACCTCCTCCTCCTCCAATTGTACATCAGCAGCATTATCTGCCTCAACTTCAGCCGCCACATCCGTATCATCACCGCCTACAACAAGCTCTTTTGGATTTGCCGTTGCAAACAATATTTTCAATATCTCAACATCACTACAAATGCCTACGGCCACGGAGCAATTGTTGCAGATGCTACAGAAAGTAACTGGCGGTCAGACACCACCACCACCACCAACATCACAACAACCACGTCCACTAGGCCACATTACACATCCAACCGGAGTGCTGTGAAATTGATGAGTGCTGCGTAATGAGGTTCAAAATCAGGGCCAGTGCAATACAACCAACAATTAATAATAATACAAACACATTTCTGCAAATCATCCTCGTTCTCTCTCTCACGCTCTCGCTCTATCTCTTCAACGAGATTGGAAATTCGTTTATTTTCAATTTCTATTTGAAATCTAACCTCAAAAATTGTACCAAAAATTTAATATTTCAAATATTAGAGGAAATTAAGAAAGTTGATTAGTTAAACAAGTAAATATTAACAGACAAACACAAATTAGGGACATTTAAATTTAGACTTGAATATTGTTGTTTAAACATTTTAATTTGTAACAGTTTTCGTTTAAACAGAGTGGAAAGTTTTTAAAACAAGTATTGGTATGTTTAAAGTTGTTTTAAATGCATATATGCTCGCATGTATTTTTATTAAAATAAAATGTTAATGACCACCTGGTAGTAAAATTCAAATAGTTGACAACGTCTAGGAAATTTAAACAAAACTGTTACAAATAAACGAGCACAGGAAAGGGTTTGCGATAAATAAACCATTATTAGTTAGAACAAATCCTGGTGCTGGTAAATGAAATGTTTTAACAAACTTTCGAAACAAATATTTATTATTTTACTAAAACAACAAACTAAATATAAAGAAATACGTTAAAAATTAATACAAAAATGCTCACTCACTTAAAAAGTTAAATATTTTTTTTCATAAGTAAAATGAATTTGTAAATTAATTATTAAATCTATACATACATATTTATATTAAAAACACGTCATATTTCAATGTTTTATTTTATTTTTTTTTTTTGAGTTTAACAATTTAACTGTTTTTGTTTATTGATTGATAAATTCCCAAAGTTAAAATCATCTCCTCACATTTTTTTCTATTTATAATGAATTTAAACCAAACCAAACAGAAAACATACCTACATACAACAAACATACATACATACATACATATATACATATGTACTATATCGTCGTATTCATTGTAAGAAAAAACTAATTGTGTATTATAAATATATAAAAATATAATTATAAAAATTTCAAAACAAAATCAACTAACTTGACTTAATAATAAACAAAAGAATCTTATAGTAATTATTATAAAACAAATTAAATAAATCAACAACATTGTAAAATAGTATTATATAAAATTATTATTGTTTTTATTATTTTTTTTTTTAATTTTCATTCAATTTTAGTTATTCGAATTGATTTATTATTATTAATTTAATTTAATTAGAGATTTAGGTAAATAAGTACTACAAGAAAAAAATAACAAAAACAAATAAATAAAACAAATGTTTATATATTCTTAGTTATGTAAAAAATAAAACAAATAAAAAACTTAAACTCTGTATTTTAACTTCATTTCTGAAAATGGAAAACAAATTAATTTTTAGTATTCATAGAAAATGTTTGAAAATTTAAACAAAAAAAAACAAAATAATAAAACAACTATGTATATTAACAGAAATTTTCCGACTTTTATTAAAGGAGAGTTTGGAAACATCTGAAAAATATAAATATAAATTCTCGAGAAGTAAACAAATCATCTTGTTTCTTAGTTCAGCACAGCTAAACATGGAAATTTGTTTGTTCAGGATGAGTTGTATTGATTTTAATCTAGGCTTAACTAAGCAGCATTTTCATTTGCATCGAAGTTAAGTCAGACAAATTTGGAAAAACTTAATTGCCAGTTTATTCATAAAATAACGATTAAACCTATGTACATACATATTTACTCGTGCATATATTTTTATACAAAAAGCTGTAATTAACTACTACACACACGTCATCTTATACATATCTGTCTACTAGGCTTGTTATTTATTCGAGTTTTATTTTAATCGATACATTTGTTATTCGTACGATTAACAAGTAAAAAATATGGGAATAGTATAAAATAAAATATGTATTGGCTGGTATTAACATACATTATGTTTATCCACATTTAATGGAAACTTCCATTTGCCTATAAAAACAATGTCGATAGCACGTTGTTATCTCGTTATTAAAGGATATTGACTATTTGAATCTGTTATTGTAAATTTAAATTAATCTTATTATAAACCAACGTTTTTTTTTTTAAATTGTTTATATTTTATGAATTAATTGTTGATTGAAAGACTGTAGATTCCTGAGTATTTTTAAATTCGTATAAGGCATTAGACTAAAATATTAGTCACAAGGTTTTAGTTTTTATACCCTTCACCTTCATGAGAAGGGTATATATAAGTTTGTCATTCCACAATATAATTTTTCGACCCTATAAAGTATATATATTCTGAATCCTTATAGATAGCGGAGTCTATTAAGCCATGCCCGTCTGTCTGTCTATCTGGATGTTGAAATCAATTTTTTGCTTTCGAGAAGTTTGCTTTTTAAAATCAGCTATATTTTCAGTTATATTTTCTTCCAACTACTTGACGCTTTTCTTTTGCAATTAAAAAGAATCCGGTTTATTTAAAGGAAATAAACCACCATTTTTAAAAGGTAAAAACGTAAAAATATAATATATATATGTATGTATGTATATAATGTAATTATGCATCAACAACAAAGGTGAAGGGTATATAAGATTCGGCATAGCCGAATATAGCACTCTTACTTGTTTTAATTTGGTTTGATAAACCTCGTCTTGACAATTTAGCAATTTATCGCTAAACCAACAATTTGTGCCACTAAAGGCTAAATTCACAGTATTTAGTTAGCTAATAACAAAGGCTTAACTAATGATTCTTTATTCGCAATGCTTAGTTTGCCATAAGAATAACAAGTTATAGTTAAAACAATAGTTAGTATTTTAGTTTACCAATGGTTAACTAATGACCGTAATGTAATTAGATACATGCCATCAAGACGCGTAGTGTAATCTTTTGTTTTAAATCTAGCGACTAATTCTAGCACTTCTAAATACTTAAAGCCCATTTACATCTCCCAAAATCTAGTTTATTTTATTAGAAGTACGACAGTCAGTAGGGTGTTAAAATATAAGATATATAAAATTAAATAGGGTGCTACATTTGAAACATGACAATAACCAGATTTATACGCCAAAATGTGGCTTTTGTACCAAATACTCTCCAACACAAATCCCGAACCTAAAAATTAGTATTGATTTTTACATGAATAATGATATTTTTAATAGAACTTCCTATTTTGATTTGCGAATTGTGCCTTATACGAGTATAGAAGCTAATTAGATACCGATCATTATAAATTAAGGATGCATGTACGAGTACATACATACATATGTAAGTATGTATGTATATAAAACTTATTTGGGTTGAATATTTAAGAGTTTTAAGCTCTTTAAAGTGGTTTTCGAAAGTCGGGCTTAGATGGGTGACGATCCCAACCAAATTTTTTTGTCTGTTTTATTTTTATATAAAACTTATTTGCGATGAAATTGGTGCGGATAAAATCCTCTTCAACGAAACACAGAATTTAATAAAAAAAATTTAAGCCGATAGCCATTGATGCTAGTGCTTTTATCCTTAGATTTATTGTAATTTTAATTATAATAAATTTTTTAATAAATAAATAATAAAAAATGTAATTTCTAAACGAGAACTATATGAGAAAATATATTTTCAATTATTTTCTACACCCTCCACCACCAAATTGTGAATACTGAGGATATACTCGTATATGTCTTATCTGTGGTATATAAATATGTATGTATGTATGTACTTTGTACTTTTGTCATCTGTTACAAATATAATTATTTGGCATCCAAGTTATTCGATTTTTTTTTGTACGAATAAAACGAATAATTCGAATATGAGATTTTAACTTGTTCGAATAATTCGATCACATATTTGAGATCAATGGAATTATTCGAATAATTTGAAACTTTCAAATAAAGTAAAATGACAATAAATTCTTCATGAAGTCGTACATAAAGCAATATCGTCTAAAGCCATATTTAATAAGATCACTTATACATACATTAAGGATGCCAATACCGACTAGTATTTGTTTACAAAGTCATCATCAAAAATTTAAATTTTAAAACGTTTGTCGAAGAAATAAAGGTGAAAGAATTAAAATTTATTTTGGATTGCCAAACTCGAACGCACTACGAGTATGTGATGTGTCTACAGTTTTTGGAATTTGGAAACTCCTATATAAAAAGCTTTAATTGATTTAACCCTTCTTTGCATGATTTTTTATTGGTGAAATAAATCAAGGTGATATAATCCATGTTCAAAATTAAAGGAAAAATGGTTAAAAAATCTTAGTAAATATTTATAGTTATTATTATATATTATAGTTATTTAGCAAAAAACTATATTATGGAAATGTCCATCATCATGCAATGTTAGATCAGTAGCTTAATACTAAATAGAAATAATAGAATGTATTTCAATGTTATGATAGGAGCTGAAGATTTGTTTTACTTAAACAAATAGTTGTCATTTTAAATCCGGTTAATGTAACAGACAAAGCTCTTTTTCGCACTGATGTGAATCTCTGCTGATGTTGCTCTTTTATTTATGTATGCTCAAAGACATATCAAAAAGTGATCTGGTGAAATATCTCCTTAAAAGAAACCAAAAAAAAAAGGATGATTTACTCAATACTTTAAAATTTTTGAAAAAACTTAAAATTAAAGAGTGAATTTGATAATTTTTTTTTTTTTTGCATATACTTTTTTATTGTATCTTCATTTTAAATGAACTAACAATAGGTATTCAAATCCTAAAACTAAAGTTAATTAAGGTAAGTCCAGCCAATGCTAGACAAAATCTAGTTTTCAAATTCGATAGGATATAATGAGCAACTTGTATTTATTCATCTGAGAGCGGTAGTGTCCCTCCTTCTCAAACGGCTATGACCGGGATGTTGTAAGATGTCTCGAGCGAGGGGATTTGGATGAGTTTCCAACTTACCCAAATAAAGGGCCACGTGTTTAGTTATTTCCCATTTGACAAGTGGAACATCAAGATCGTTGTGTATGTTGTTGTTTTTAATATACCAAGGAGCGGTAGTTATCATTCGTATGTTTTGACGGCGTTGAATTTTCTCAATATTGGAGTTGGAAGCAGTGCCCCATAACTGGATACCATAGCACCAAATTGGCTTTAAGATTGAGTTGTAGAGTAGAAGCTTACAATCGAGCCGAAGGACGGAGTTTCTGCCGATGAGCCAATGAATTTGGGCTGCTTTCAGTTTCATTTGAGTCAGCTTAGCATCTATATGTGGTTTCCATGTGAGGCGATGGTCCAAATGAATACCAAGATATTTCACGTGTGAGTTTTGAGGCACTATATGGTCATTAATACGAATAGGGGGACATGATTCCCTACGTAGAGTAAATGTTACGTGGGTGCATTTCTGTTCATTTATTTTTATTCCCCATTGTCTTGCCCATTTCTCCACTTGCGTTACTTGGTGCTGTAATTGAATCGAGGCATCTTTTGGATCTTTGTGAGTACTGAAAAATGCCGTATCATCAGCAAATGTTGACGTGTGAATTTCATTGTTTGGTGGCATGTCTGCTGTGTACAGCAAGTATAGAATTGGTCCTAAGATACTACCTTGAGGGACGCCAGCACCTATAGGTTGAGGACGGCTTAAATAATCACCTTCTTTAATCATAAACTGACGGTCGATTAAGTATTTCCATAGTAGGTGTTGAAGATTCACCGGCAAGTTCTGCCTTAATTTAGATATCAGGCCTTCATGCCATACTTTGTCGAAAGCTTGAGAGACGTCAATAAAGAGTGCCGAACAGTATCTCTTTTCCTCAAAGGTTTTTCTTATGACTTGTACCAATCTATGTGTTTGTTCTATTGTACTGTGTTGACGTCTGAAGCCAAACTGGTGATTGGGAATGCAGTTGTTTTCATTCAAAATCGGAGTCAGCTTGGTTATAAGCAATTTCTCGAATAATTTGGACATAGTTGGTAATAGAGTTATTGGCCTATACGACTCAACTTTGCAAGGATCTTTTCCCGGCTTAGGAATCATCTTTACTAAAGCGATTTTCCAAACCGGAGGGTAGTACTCAAGCCGTAAGATGGCATTAAAAATAAAGAGGATTAATCTTTTTGCAATGCGAGGCAGCTCAAAAATCATTTTATTGCTGATTTTATCAAACCCAGGTGCTTTTTTAACATTTAAATTATCAATAGCCTCAACAACCTCCAGATATTGAAATCTTATTTGTACAGGTGGTCTGGCAACAACAGGCGGTAGTTCGCTAATGTCAGTATCCGTATTGGGAGTGAATACATTTTTTAAATGACTTACGAAAAGGTTGCCTTTTTCTTCGTTATTTCGTGCCCAAGATCCGTTCAAAGTACGCAGTGGAGGTTTTGCGATTACGGGTTTTCTTAGATTTCGGACTGCACGCCATAATGAATAATTTGACTGGGAAGTTGCGTCTAGACCTTCCAGATGTTGTTTGAGAGACTCTGCTTTTTGCGCTTCTAGCAAGATCCTAAGATTTTTGGTACATTCTCTAAACCTAGTTTTAAGTTGGGGCGATCTGTGTTGTTGCCACTCTCTTCGGACTCTCCTTTTTTCAGACAATAGTTGCTCAACATCTGCAGAAAAAACTCTGTTGTACCTATTCGGGCGGTAAGTGAAAGAAGCATGTTCTGCGGCTTTCTCGACATGTTCATTAAGACTTTTTATACAGGCATCGATGTCTTCAGCAGTTTTTAACGGGAGTTTCTCTGTGCAGTGAGTGCTGATGTATTTTTTGTATTTTAACCAATTCAGACGTTTGACAAGAAGTAAGTCATCAGTTACGATTTGCTGCGGACTTCTGATGGTGATTACAATGGGTGAGTGATCTGAAGAAAGATCCAGTGAAGCCTCGACTTCAATGAGTTCCGGGGATACCCCTTTCGCCACGCCGAAATCGATAACGTCAGGAATTTTTTGCTGGTCAGTTGGCCAATAAGTTGGTTGACCAGTTGAAATCACATTCAGTCCCATTTCAGACAGGGAGTCGTACAAGATACGACCTAACGAGTCGTGAGCCCCAGAATGTATGCTTAGCATTGTAGTCGCCAGCCGCTATGAAACGGCTACCTAGTGATTTGTAAAAATCTCTATACTGATCTTTTGTTATTGAAAATCTGGGCGGACAGTAAACTGACGAAATCACGAGGTTTTGACAAAAGTTCTCAATACAGATATTTGTTGCTTGAAGATAACACTCTGAAAGACTACCCAATGAATGGTGTTTAATTCGCGATTTGACCAATATTGCCGAGCCACCACATGATCTATCTCTGGGGTCCTTGGTGTCGTAGAATGTATAACCACTTATTTTAAAAATGTTTCTCGACGTCATATGAGTCTCGGAAATCAGCATTACATCAATTTTCTTATTAAAAAGAAAATATTCAAGTTCATTTTTGTGTTGGCGTATGCCGTTTGCGTTCCAGAAACATATTTTGAGACAGTTCATGGTCTATTAAGTATGGCCTGCAGTAGTGTGGACTGCATTTTTTGCATCTCCTGCATCATACTTGTCATGCTTGTCATGAAATGGTTCATGGATTGCACCAGATTCCCCATTATACCTTCAAGACGTGGCTGTTTGTATCATTTATTGGTGATTCATTTTGCAGTGTTGGTTGGTTAGATCTTAGCACGTTGGCATATGAAAACTGGCTAGTGGAAGATTGTGCTACGGGGGGAATAATTGTAATAGGTACTTTTGTCGTCTGAGTAGGGGTAGAAGCGGGTTTGTTGATCAAGGAGCGTTTAACGACCTCGAAAACAGGGCAACCCCTGTAGTTGGCAGTGTGGTTTCCACCGCAATTGCTGCATCTTTTTACCCTGGAATCATCCTTAGGTTTATCGCACTTTGAGGTGTCATGAAGATCCCCACAAACAACACAAACAGTAGGCAACTTACAATAAGATTTAGTGTGACTATATTCTTGGCAGTTCGAACACTGTACTGGGCCAGATCGCTTATGAGGTTCTTCCACTGTAACTCTTCGGTGCATTATGAATTTCAAGTCATATATAGGATGTGTTTCATTTTTCTTCAGCTTAACATCACCAGGTTCTAACTCCACTCTAAATAATGGTTGAGGGATCCTATCTCTGTTTCTTATATTTGATACTGCCTTGATTTTAAAGCCTTTGTCGGCCAAACTGCTCTTGATCTCCTCAGGATCAACAAAATAATCTATTCCCTTAATTACGACTTGTAGACCTTTTGCGCTTTTAAGTTGATACGTGTAAAAATTCTTTTTGCGTTTTTCAAATTCCGAAACTATTCTCCGATAGTCGTTTTCATTATTAACCTGAATCTTTGTTTCATTAATATTGCCACGCTTAATTGGAGTCACATAAAAAGAATTTTCACCAATTAATGAAACTAATATTTTTATAAGTTCGTTTGAGTTTTTTTCTCTTAAATATATTGGAGGGGGTTTTACTGGCTTATTCACAGCGTTAGGGACATCATTTTTGTCTTGGAGGATGGCAAAACGATTTTGCGAGCGTGGCTCTTCAGCATTCTTTGATAATTTTGCGGCTGGTGTAATTTCGGCAGATTTTGGGCTTCTGCCTCTCTTCGATACTGTTATATAACGGTCCATTCCTACCTGTGTTTTTTGTTTTTCTTCAACAGCAACTATAGGAGCGGTATTATTTGTAGGACTTAATGTGCCTTTTGCAGCTGTTGACGTCTCTCCAATATTTGATAACGAGGACCGTGAAGAAGACGGTCCTTCAGTGATTTTTCTATTTAAATTAAATATGCTTTGGGCTAAGTTTGTGCCCTGTTCAACACATTTATTCAAGTTTGGTGCACTTGCACTTAAATTCAGATTTGTGCTTATTTTTGGTTTCACAGTTAAGTAGTTGTTATTAAATTCGGGATTTTTAATGTTCTCATTACTAACACTTGCCGAGCTCAACACGAAATAAGCATTTCGGCTCTGAGGCCCACTCGCACTGTTAGAATTGTTACTCATTCACTGTCTCACTGTATTTAATTTTCTAGTTTTCAAATAATTAAAAATAAATTATTACAATTTATTAATTTTTTATTGCACCTAGTGCAATTATTTGACTTTGTAAAGTTTTTCACCTATTACGAGTTTTTTTTCACTTTTTTATTTAATTTAACTTTTTATACTTTTTCACCTATTACGATTTTTTCACCGAAAATTCAGCCGCACTAAAAGTAACACGTCCGAACAGTTCGATGTATCAAGCACAAAAGATTTGATTTGATAATGAGACAGAAATGTTTGGTATTAGAAATGAATTAAAAACGTTGATTGCGAATCGAATGAAATACTGAATGTAATACAATTTATCGAATTATTCGTTATTCTGCGGTGTTGGGCAAAAGAAACAAAACAAAGAAATAATAAATAATTGTTTGTTTTTGACCATAGATTGGGTTTGAAAGATTCTCATTGATACTCACCTGATTTTTTTAATATATTATAATTTCTCTCGAAATTCTATTTTTTTTAATTCAACTAGCTACGAGCCTAATATTAACACTCTAGAGACTACATTGCAGACACTTGTCCAAACCATGAACACTTTTACGACCACTATGACATCCATGATGCAGGAAATGCTGAAAATGCAATCCACTATCTTACAAGCCATTTTAACGAAATGATTTGTTTAAAAATTTGTTTTTGGAATGCGAACGGCCAACATAAAAATGAACTGGAATACTTCCTGATGGATAAGCAGATTGATGTCATGATGATTGCAGAAACTCACTTGACGGCGACAGCGTACTTCAAAATTAATGGCTACGTGTTGTATGACACTAAAGATCCCCGCGGAAGAGCATGTGGAGGATCGGCAATTCTTATAAAGAACAGAATAAAACATTATTTAATGAACAACATATGTGAGGATTACCTACAAGCAACAAACATTTGTATTGAATTCTGTCAATACAATTTTGTTTTATCATCAATTTATTCGCCACCTCGATTTTCAATAAAAGAACACCAATACTACAGCTTCTTCAATTCCCTTGGAGCTAGATTTTTAGTTGCTGGTGACTTTAACGCCAAACACACTTTTTGGGGTTCACGTCTGGTGACCCCGAAGGGTCGCGAACTCTTCAACACCATTGCCAAAATGGGATTAGATGTACTCTCAAGCGGGCATCCCACCTACTGGCCGACGGACCGACGGAAGATTCCCGATGTTATTGACTTCGGAGTAGTAAAAAATATCCCTGTAGAATCGGTACAAGTGGAGCCTTCATTAGACTTGTCTTCAGATCACTCTCCTTCTATTATTTCAATACGTTTCCTTCAAGGGAATGGCTCTCCATTTCGGGACATATCTAAAACCAGAGTAAGTTGGATAAAGTATAAAAAGTATTTAAGTTCCCACTGCACGGAAAATGTAGTGTTGAGAACTACCGAGGATATTGATGGGTCGATTGGCAAGTTTACTGAGGACATACGAAGAGCTGTACATCACGCCTCCACATACGACGTTGACTGCAGAAGTGGGACAAATAGAACTTATTTCGCTGAACTCGATCATCTCCTGTCAGAAAAAAGAAGAGTTAGAAGAGAGTGGCAAATCCACAGGTCTCCTGAACTGAAAGCTAGGCTACGGGTATGCAGAGATATACTAAGAAATTTCTTAGAAACCCAAAGAATGGCTTCACTTAAATCTTACTTGGAGGGTCTTGATAGTACCCCACAATCTGACTATTCGTTATGGAAGGCGGCACGAGGTTTAAAAAGACCAGTTAGAGGAAAACCTCCTCTGCGAAATCCGACTGGTGACTGGGCTAGAAATGATTCCGAGAAGGGGACTTTATTTGTTAATCATTTGAGAAAAGTGTTTACTATAAACAACTCAAATAATGCATCTGATTTGCCTCCACTCGTTATTAGACCTCCTGTACCTCTAAGACTTAGCCTTAATGATGTTCAAAGCGCTATTGGTACTCTGAATCTTAAAAAAGCTCCAGGTATGGATAAAATCAGCAACAAAATGCTTGTGGAGTTACCTCGTGTAGCTAAAAGAATTATCCTATTTATTTTTAATGCTATTTTACGCCTAGAATACTATCCTGCAGATTGGAAGGTATCTATGATTACCATGATTCCTAAGCCAGGGAAGGACCCCACTAAAGTAGAGTCATATAGGCCAATTAGTCTACTGCCGACAATTTCAAAACTGTTTGAAAAATTGTTATTGGCTAAGTTGATTCCAATTCTGAACGACACTCAATGTATCCCAAATCACCAATTCGGGTTCAGAGCTAAACACAGTACCATCGAACAAACACACAGATTGGTAAATGTGATAAGACAGTCGTTTGAAGAGAAAAAATACTGCTCCGCCCTTTTCATTGATGTGTCGCAAGCGTTCGACAAAGTCTGGCATGAAGGTTTAATGCATAAAATTAAATTAACTCTGCCTGCTAACACCCACAAACTTATGAAAAGTTATTTATATGGTCGCAAATTTACAATCAAAGAAGGCGATTTTTTAAGCCCCGCTCAGCCAATTGAAGCAGGAGTACCCCAGGGTAGCATACTGGGTCCAACTTTATATTTGATTTATGCATCCGATATGCCGTTAGACCCCATAATACATACTTCAACTTTTGCAGACGATACAGCCTTTATTAGCGTTCATAAGGACCATCAAATAGCATCACAGAACTTGCAGAAATATGTTTATAAACTAGAGAATTGGCTTGAGCTTTGGAAAATCAGGGTTAACGAACAGGAATGTATTCATATAACTTTCACATTGCGAAAAGATACCTGCTCGTTCATCAGAATAAATAATCAAATTATCCCGCAGCACAATGAAGTCAAATACCTCGGAATCCACCTCGATCGTCGTTTAACTTGGAAGTCTCATATCGACGCAAAACTTACCCAGATGAGATTAAAAGCAGTGCAAATTAATTGGCTAATCGGCAGAAATTCTACATTAAAGTTGGATTGCAAACTTTTGTTGTACAATGCAATTCTAAAGCCAATCTGGTGTTATGGAATTCAATTATGGGGTACTGCCTCAGCATCCAACATTGAAAAAATTCAAAGGGGTCAAAATAAGATTCTACGTACAATTACTGCAGCTCCATGGTATGTTAAAAATTCTCGAATCCACAAAGATCTAGGCATTCCTTTGGTGAAAGTCGAATTTACAAAACACGCCTCAAAATATGTCAGCAAACTTGAACACCATCCAAACCCACTTGCACGAGACATCCTTAACTTTACTGGCCATGTTCGGTTGAGAAGGAGGGATACCCTTGCTTTAACTCAAGCGCAAAACAGATGACTGGATCAGTGGATATAAATTTTTTGTAGTATCATAATATTTTGTCTAGCACTGGCTGGACTTATTATTTTCTTTTAGTATTAAGATTCGAAAACTTATTGTCATTTCATTTCTGAAGATCCAATAAATAAATTAAATGTATTAAAAAAAAAAAAAAAAAAAAAAAAAAAAAAAAACTAGCTAAACCCGGTGTGCTTCGCTACCCCCCCCCTCGTTATAAAAAAATAAAACGTATTTATATACAGTGGGTTTGAAGTTTTAGTTTGAAGCCGATTAACATTTTAAAATATTGGAAATTTATCCTTTTATTTGTTCTTTTAGGTAAATTAAGTGTTTCTAATTCAATTAAAAATAAATTCTTTTGTTTTAAAAATATATATTTAAGGAAAAGAAATATTACAAATATTACATTTTCTTTTAGTTCTTCATCGTGATGCCAGACTTTAATCAAAATTGCATATTTCACACTTCAGAGCAGAATGACAGATAACACAGGTTTACAAAATTGAATGAAATTGAAAAACCTTGAACCGGATATTATTTTTCTTGTAAGGCTTGTCGAATAAAAGAAGATTCCAATAGTGAAATATTGCGGACACCGTCAAAATCTGGTTTTACGGTTAAAAAACCGTTTTTTGTACCTTTGCGCACTATAAGTCTATAATTTTGTCGATAATGATCCGATTTTCAATTTCTTTCTAGATTTGGAAAGAAGAAACTAAGATTTTTTGAATGATATATATATTATCTAAGAAAATTTTTGAGAAATTTGGGTGTTATTGTCGAGAAAATTGTGTTATAGCAAATTGTGTTTGCTCCACAATAACACCAAAACTTCTCAAGTTTTTTTATGTAATTTTAGTATCATATGAAAGGTCTTTGAGAGGCGCATTCAATGGTTTATCAAAAATTAAAAAATAATTTTTTTTAATTCAATAATTTTTAAAATTTCAGACAAAATTTTAGTGTTTTTTTATTTTTTCATAGAATTTACTTAAATAAATTGTTGAAATTTCGTGATTATAAACACCATTTTAAACACAGAGTACATATATGGCTCAGAAAATGTGGAGATTGATACTACTGAGTGGCTAAACTCCTCCATTTGTGGCATTAATGGTATTAAAAGATAGAGGTAAGATAGAGTCTGAAGAATTAGCACGAAATTCTTTCGTTATCTCCAACTCAATAAAAATGACGAAATACTATCGACTTATAAGGATCGGATTTTGATGACATTGATATTTTTTAAAAGGATGGCTTTAGAATATACATATGTATGTGTATATGTTATATGATTAGAAAGCTAAATCTTGAAAAATATTAATGATGAATGCCATGAAAATTAAACCTTTATTTTATAATTATATAAGTAATAAGCTTTATTACTTATATTTTATTTACTTACATACATACATACATCTATAACATATGTATATAAAAATGAAATGGTCCATGTATGTAATGGCATCACGTGAGAACGGCTGTAGCGATTTGGCTGATTTTTTTTTTATTCGATTCGAAATTTTCAGGAGATGGTTTGTAGTGAAAAAAAAATTCAAAACTTCCGGGTAAAAATCGGAAATTTTAAGTTTTTAATATATTGCCTCCTTTTGACTTCTCATTTTTTTTAATAAGAGACATCTTTGAAGAAACTTGAAGAACTGACACCAAAGCCTCCTTTTTTCACTTCTCATTTTTTAAGTATGAGACAATTTTATGAAAACTCAAAGAAATAAATTTTACTGCTTCATTTTCACTTCTCATTTTTCTTAATAACAGACATTTTTTTTAAAAACGAAGAACTGACACCAAAGCCTCCTTTTCATTCTATAGGGTGTTTTTTTACAGGTTTGTTTTTCGAAAAGAGATAAAACTGGCATTTTGTGGTCAAATCTGGCAACTATAATGTCATTTATGTTCAGTTTGGTTTGCCATTTCATCATGAACAGGTTGACAAAAGAACAACGCTTGCAAATCGTGCAAATTCATTTCGAAAATAACGGTTCAGTTCGCGAAGTTTACCGCAAGCTCCGTCCATTTTATGGTCGACATAATCGTCCATCACAGCAATTAATTCGGTTAACCATGGATCGTTTTCGCACTACGTTTACTCTATGTGATAATACGCATCCGCAGAGACGTCGAACAGTGCGCACCGAAGAAACAATTGCCGCTGTAGAGCAAAGTGTTGAAGAGGACCCGAATTAATGGAGACCGGTATAGAGCCATGATAACCGACTATTTTGTTCCCGAATTGGATGGCATGAATGTGGATGAGTTGTGGTTCCACACAGCACACGCCACAATCGATTTATTGAAGGAAACATTCAATGAGCGCATAATTTCGCGGAATGGACCTGTCAATTTGCCACCAAGATCGTGTGATTTGACACCATTGGATTATTTTCTTTGGGGATATGTGAAGTCGCTCGTCTACGCCAACAAACTAGAAACGTTAGGGGAATTGGAAGCCAACATTCGTGGCGT
This sequence comes from Bellardia pandia, assembly GCA_916048285.2. Lineage (NCBI taxonomy): Eukaryota > Metazoa > Arthropoda > Insecta > Diptera > Calliphoridae > Bellardia > Bellardia pandia. The sequence continues at coordinate 58,633,886 of OU696530.1, forward strand.
TATTGCCGACATACGGCCCCATATGCTCGAAAAAGTGGTTGAAAATTGGACCTGTAGAATTGGCTTTATTCGAGCCAGCCGCGGCGGCCACATGCCTGAAATCATATTTAAACATTAATGGCATAAAATTATCCTTCCAATAAAGCCAAATTGATGGTCATTAAGACGATTTTCTTGTGTTTTATTTCAATTCGAAGTTCTATACCTCTCAAAAAAACACCCTATATATGAAATACAAATCATTATACCGAGCGAAGCCGGGGCGGTCAGCTAGTATGTAATAAATAAAATATAAAATAAATAAATAATAATGTTAATTAGATTTTATATGTGTTTTTTACAGTGGTGGACATATAATTAGAAACGATGCTTTGATATAATATGATCGCTGTGTAGCTTCTTTAAAGACCTACACTGTAAATTGTTTTTACCGTTATTCAATCAGTAAACAATCAACATTGTTGTTGATGCACAACACGTTGAGTTCCAAGTTAAATTAAAAAATAATATATATAAAAATATTATTTTCAGAATTGAATTCGAAACGTGCATTTTTCCCCTCAACTTTTAAACTTTTCTAAATTTTAGTGACAAAGTGAGTATATTTTATTAAACAATAACTTGTAATAATTTTGATAGGTATGTACTCCAGAAAGGAGACGGTTAATTAATTGTGCAGTGTTACCAAAACGAAAAACTTTGAATGTCGGCATTCCACAAAAGTTTCTTGCTTAAAAAATGGTATTTGGTGCAATTAACTTGTACACAAATGCAAAGGAGTTTGCAACCCCAGCTAGGAAACCTAGTATACGAAAGACCACTTTAGCAAAAGATAGAGTTATTTGTAGAGCCAGTAAAAACATCCGTTTTTATCTTTGCTCGAAACAAAGTCTGAAATTGGCCAGCAAATAAGCGTAGAAATATTCACACGGACAATAAGAAGACGCTTAAATGAGTTAGGACTTCGTGGATGCATTGCCAAAAAAAAACCTCATGTCTCAAAAAAAATATCATGAAGCGGTTGTGATTTGCAAGTGAAATGGTCAGAGAAGATCCACGTTACTGGAATAGAGTTCTCTCGAGCGATGAATCTAAGTTTAACTTGTTCCAATCTGATGGAAAATCGTATGTTAGACGTCCTCCAAATAAATCCTTAAACTATTATGGTCTGGGGTGCCTTTCCTTGGCGTGGTGTGGGTTCAATTACACGAGTTCAGGAATTAATGGATCAGCATCAATATAAAAACATTTTAGAAAATGTAATGGAACCGTATTGCTTTGAGAATAAGCCCATCCATTACATTTTCCAGCATGATAATGACCCAAAGCACACTGGATCAAAATATTGATGTTCTTGACTGGCCACCCCAAAGTCCCGTTCTTAACCCAATTGAAAACTTATAGTCAATTGTAAAAAGAGACCTTAAGGACAAAAACTAAAAGAAAATAATAAGTCCAGCCAGTGCTAGACAAAATATTATGATACTACAAAAAATTTATATCCACTGATCCAGTCATCTGTTTTGCGCTTGAGTTAAAGCAAGGGTATCCCTCCTTCTCAACCGAACATGGCCAGTAAAGTTAAGGATGTCTCGTGCAAGTGGGTTTGGATGGTGTTCAAGTTTGCTGACATATTTTGAGGCGTGTTTTGTAAATTCGACTTTCACCAAAGGAATGCCTAGATCTTTGTGGATTCGAGAATTTTTAACATACCATGGAGCTGCAGTAATTGTACGTAGAATCTTATTTTGACCCCTTTGAATTTTTTCAATGTTGGATGCTGAGGCAGTACCCCATAATTGAATTCCATAACACCAGATTGGCTTTAGAATTGCATTGTACAACAAAAGTTTGCAATCCAACTTTAATGTAGAATTTCTGCCGATTAGCCAATTAATTTGCACTGCTTTTAATCTCATCTGGGTAAGTTTTGCGTCGATATGAGACTTCCAAGTTAAACGACGATCGAGGTGGATTCCGAGGTATTTGACTTCATTGTGTTGCGGGATAATTTGATTATTTATTCTGATGAACGAGCATGTATCTTTTCGCAATGTGAAAGTTATATGAATACATTTCTGTTCGTTAACCTTAATTTTCCAAAGCTCAAGCCAATTCTCTAGTTTATAAACATATTTCTGCAAGTTCTGTGATGCTATTTGATGGTCCTTATGAACGCTAATAAAGGCTGTATCGTCTGCAAAAGTTGAAGTATGTATTATGGGGTCTAACGGCATATCGGATGCATAAATCAAATATAAAGTTGGTTTTAATATGTTGAATTAAATTTTTAAAATATGTGAACAAATATGGATTTATGCTGAAAAGTAGTTTCTAATTATAAGTATACCACTGTGTGTTTAAATAATAAACAAGACACACAGTAAGAGAAGACAGGAAAGAAGAAAAAAAGAGAAGAGAAAAAAAAACGTGGAAAAGCCGAAGGAAGAAGGAAAAAAGAAAGAAAAAAAGCTGGACGGACAAACAGAAAATTGAAGGGGGTGTACGAGAGGAAAAAAGTTCCTTCGTCGGGGCGCCAAGAAATTTTTTTCTCGTGTGGTCAAATTAAAAACATCATGGTGAGTATAAAAAAATCGTGGTGAATATAAAATATCGTGGTGAGTTTTTTTTAGAAATTCACCTCAAATACCGTAATATACAATTTTTCACGGTCATTGAAAATTTGTTATCTTAAAAGTATTAGCTAAAGAAAGAAAGTCCTGTTGTTGTTATTTTTTTGTATGTGTAAAAAAATTACAAAGACAATGATTAATGTAGATTGCGAATATTTAATAATTAGAATCGTCACATTCACCGAAAAAATCGTCAAATCGCTACTTTGCTATTTTTTAAACAAAAAAACGTCGAAATGACGATAAATCGAAAAATCTGCCAGCTACATATGCATACAACACCTACATTTTTGTAAAAAAAAATAAAATAATGATTTTTCAATGTTTATTTTCATATTTACATAAATTATTAGCGGTTTAAAAACAGAACTATTGAATTTCATTATATACTTTTTGGCGTAATGATTAAATCTATTACAATTTATTATCAGGAGCGCCATCTGCGGACACTCATAACTACCTAATATGGTGTGGATATTTGCTACTTTTTTCCTCGTTCATTTTGATGTTTTCTAAACACATTTTTTGACATTCATGCTTAAAACTAAAATTAAAAATATTTGAGTCAACCTGTAGCCAAAAATCAAACAAGGTGATCCAAGAACTATTTTGCTTGTTACCAGTGTTATCAATTCCGAATAGCATATATGAGTATTTTTACTATTCTCTGTTCAAAATTTCAAGTAGAATGCTGTCAAAATACATGTTAAAAAAAATTACATGAAGTTTTTTATTTTTTATAAAAACACTAAATGAACTATTGAAGACTGTTATTAATATTATATTTTGTATGTGAAATTTTTCAATAAACTTTTATTAAATAAAAAAAATCTAAATTTGGTGCGATTTTTTTCAAATTGCGCGTTTTTTCTCCATGTTGGTGCGTTTTGAAATTTCAAAGTTGACAACGCTGAATACGGCAAAGAAAAGTGTGTGTGTGAATTGCCGAAAGTTGTTATTTAATAATATATTTATTATACTTTTAAATACCTCAATAAAATTGTATATAAAATGTCAATTGCCAAGCGCGTACAGGTAGGTGAAATTTCTGAATACAAAATTTCAACAGCAATTTAATATATGTATATCTTTTTCTACATTATTTAGCAATGGGCTACATTCGCCAGAACATGGCACATTTATGACTGCACTTGGCAAAATCCATTCGATTCAGCTAAATTGATTTCCAGGCACCTACAAGGCCTGCAAAAACCAATATACCATCCAATGAGTAAGTGTTATTCTAATTTTTCCATTTAAGTTTATTTATATGAACAATTTGTGTAGTGTTACATATAATTTTTAAAAATAAAAAAAATAAAATATGACAAGATTTAATGAATGGTAAATACAATAGATTATCTGTAAATTCTTTAATATTTTATCTTTATTTTGCAGACGATTGCGGCGATCATGTCATTGTTATCAACACAAAAGAAATAGCTTTGCCTGGAGATGAGTGGGTGAAACGTGTATACTTCCATCACACTGGGTATCCAGGAGGAGCCAGCTGGACTCTTGCATGGCAATTGCATGATAAAGATCCCACTATGGTCATGAAAAAAGCGGTATACAATTCAATGAATGGCAATCTTCAACGTCGTCACACTATGCAGCGACTTCATCTGTTTGCCGACGATAAAATTCCAGAGGAAATTTTGGCAAATGTAACAAATCAAATTAGGACACCACGTGGAGTGCCACAACGTTTGGATCACATCGATAAAGAAACTTTAGAAAACTTCCCTTCAATTATGGATTATCCAAAAGATTATATTTTACGCTAAACTCCAATAAAATTGTTAAATTGTGTTTTTAATTAATTAACCTGGAAATGTTTTTTTAAATAATGTTTTTGATATAAAAATTTTATTTCAAATGAATCTGTCACACATACATAGCTAGTGATAATATTAATTTTATACATTTGAAAAATATTTATATGTACATAGTTTTCAACAATCAGTTTTATGTAATAAATTATAAAATGAGATGCAACCAAGAGTACATATTATTAAAATATCTAATTTTATGGAACGGAGTGAAAGGCAATTCAAAATAATTTAAATTTTAGAATATTAAAATATTTGTCGTATCCTCAGCGGCATTGATAGCATTTCTATGAATGTCGCCCAAACTGTCATATACGAACTACGATCAAATGGATACAAAAAGACAATTCATAAAACAATGAGTATTTTTTTATTTAAACTATTCTTACAAATTATGTATGGAAAATAAATTTATTCAAGTGTTTGCCAATTATTGATTAAAGAATATTTTATTCTAACTGTTATTCATTCGAACAAAAATTACCACCCTAGTGTACATGATTTAACAAGAGAGTTATCCAATTTTATCGCGTTTTATTAAAAGTTATTGAAATTATTTTCCGAACTGATTGCATAATCTTCTGAAACATTTTTAGTACATATTAGCAAATAAGAGGTATGGCATGGCTCATCTTGTACTCGTATATTAAAACAAAAACTTTTGATTCTTTCTATGATACATACTCGGTAAAAACTAAGTAATAAGATGCAATTACTGAATATCATTATTTCCAATGTCTATTATGTCTATCTGTTCCGTAAATACCTTTACATAAACTTTAAAATGTATTAATAATTCTTATTTAATTAAAAATATTAAATAATAGATATTAGGTAATACTAATTATTATTTAACTCTATAAGATAAAATCAATAAATTGTTAATAGCTTTTAAAACTGTTTAAGCAAAACAAATTCCTACTGTATCTTTGAAAGGACAAAGTTTTTTACGGTATAAGAAAGATTGGTAGACAATGCCCACTTGTTTGCCCTAATGTACATCTTCTGTATAGTATCCTAAAAAATGTTCCATAACATATTGCTGAAATCAAATAAACAAAATCTAACCAAAAGTTTGGAGGCTGCATGGTGAGCACATCCTGAAATAAGAAAAAGATTTTCAAATATTTTTGGCATAATAAGCGCTATTATGCTAAAAATTTATGAAGATCTAGAGTTTAGAAAAAATTTATGATTCTCGTTTGGTTTAAAAGATGTTAATTAAATTAATACTTTACCCAAAAATTCTTCTTAATTGGCGATTAGAAAAACCACTTTTAATTACAATTAATTTTAATCTGGCAACAACATTATTTTTATTTATACATATGCATACATATGTGTGTATTTCGGTGAGTGTTGTCATTTACACTTATCATTTAGGCTAATTTTTGTTGATGTCATTATCTAGTGAATTAAGTTGCAATATTTAAGCCACAAACTTTGTAATTTAAGCAATATATTTATTTACTGGTAAGAATGCAAGTATAAATTTATTTAATTGTTACTAGAAAATGACATACCTACCACCTACATCAAAATACAACAATAGTGACAACTTGTTTTCTTTTGAAATACATTTTAATACGAATAATACCAACAAAAACAATTGAATATTACGAATTGTTGGAGTTCTCGAGTGTCTTAAATTTTACAGTAAAAAAATACTTGTTGCTCCCAACCATAATAAATGGCCACAATATTAATTTCCAGCCGTAATTCCGCTCTGGGTGGAGAAAAACCTCGCGCAACATTACCATTATCACTTGAAGATAATCAGGCTGTCTTTCGATGCCTTCGAAAGTTGCGACTCGTTTGCATTGGGTACTGTTTGGCGTCGTATAACTAACGCATTACGGTTTATCGAAGTTTGCATTGACGTATGTGGTCATCGTTTTTGGTTATATAACCTATAAGTTTGTCGTCGTGGAGTACCATATAAAACTTATTTTGGATCTTGGTGGATACCATTAAACTCAGGAGCTGATCTTCCTGGGGGAGTCTCTTTTTAGGCGTAGGCCGTATATTGGTAATGTCGTTATGATTATATCAGGCCATATAAATCCTTCTATTAAGGAGTCAACTTAAACAACAAACAATATTAATTTAATTTTAACAAATATTTTGACTAACCACATACTTACCTATAAACACATACCGACCACTCTTTAAATGGAAGTTAATGCGATAAGATTAATTGGTTTCTGCGAGCATACAAGATAATCTGATATCAGTAAGAAATCGTTTTGTACAAGTGGTTAAATTTTTTCCATCATTTCAGTTTTAACACGCACTTTAAGTACACAACAACTATCGCCATCGTCAGCAATAGCGTCAGCTAATACCAGAAAGTTCCAACAAACTGTTCCATTGTATTCCGTACAAAGCCAACGTAAAATGGGTCGCCTGGGTAAAATTGATCCGAGTTCATTCTCTCAGCCAGAATTGATAACAACAAAACACATTGTCCTGTCCTGGAAAGTCGATTTTGAACACACCAAGTTAAAGGGAACTGTTACTCATCGTTTCAATGTTTTGAAAGAGAACCTGTCTTCAATTGTAAGTATCAGATTTCATTAACAAATTTCGGGAATATTTTAAAGGTGTTTATTTTTTAAGCTATTAGATGTTCGTGATGTTAAAATTTTGAATGCTGAGATTATTTGTGGAAATTCTTCTATTCCATTAAATCATTTCGTTAGTGATTCTGTAGATGATATTGGTTCTAAACTTACTTTGGAATTGCCACAGGGTACTGCTACTGGAGAGTAAGTATTTTTTCTTTTCGATAACAGTTTAACTATTGTTATCTATCTGACAGTACTAGCGATTTGTGTTTTATTTAACTATAATCTCATTTGTTATCTATCTGCAGGTACTAGCGATTTGTGTTTTATTTATAATCTCATAAATTGTATAAAATCATAAATTGTTCTGCCATACACAAATACATAGTAAGAAAATGTAGAAAAGTATAACAATATAGATTAATGAGAAAGCATCCATAGTATGGCCATTTTTTAATGAGTCTGAATTAACTTTTGTTGTTGAAATATAATATTACATATCTGATTTGTTTAACAAATTTTACAAAATATTTACAGTTTATTTGTACGCATCGATTACGAAACGGCAAGCAATGCCAGCGGTCTCCAATGGTTGAATCCGGAACAAACATTAGGCAAGCAACATCCCTACATGTTCAGCCAGTGTCAAGCCATACACGCTCGTTCAATTATGCCTTGTCAAGACACACCTGCTGTAAAATTCACATACGAAGCAACTGTAAAGCATCCCAAGGAATTGACAGCACTTATGAGTGCCTTAGTTGCAAAGAAAGAAGATGGTGTAACCACCTTTAAACAGGAAGTACCAATCCCAGCTTATCTTTTGGCTATTGCCATTGGTAGATTGGTTTCGAAACCTTTGGGTCCCAACTCGAATGTGTGGGCAGAGCAAGGCATAATTGATGCTTGTGCTGAAGAGTTTTCACAGACTTCGGAAATGTTAAAAACTGCTTCTGATATTTGTGGACCTTATGTATGGAAACAGTATGATCTATTGGTTATGCCACCTTCGTTCCCATTCGGCGGTATGGAAAATCCTTGTTTAACATTTGTCACACCTACACTATTGGCTGGGGATAAGTCGTTGGCTGATGTGGTAGCTCATGAAATTGCACACAGCTGGACTGGCAATTTGGTGACTAATAAAAACTTTGAGCACTTCTGGTTGAACGAAGGTTTCACCGTTTTCGTTGAGACAAAAATTGTTGGCCGTATGCAAGGTTTGAAAGAGCGTGATTTTCATATGATCCGCAACTTGACAGATCTACAAGAGTGTGTAAGTAAAATCATTAACAACTAGTTCCATTGAATAGTTTTCAATAAAAAGTTTATTTAAAGATTCGTACTCAACTGGTAAATAGTCCTGAGTTGACGAAACTTGTAGTAGATTTATCCAATTGTGGTCCTGATGACGCCTTTTCAAGTGTGCCTTACATTAAAGGTTCAACTTTCTTACGTTATATTGAGGATTTGTTTGGAGGACCAGAAATATTCGAGCCTTTCTTACGTTCATATTTAAAGAAATTTTCATATAAATCTGTTGTCACGGATGATTTCAAATCGTCCTTGTATGAATATTTCATTGACACTGACAAAAAGGATAAACTTAATGAAATTGATTGGAACCTTTGGTTAACCTGTGAGGGTATGCCACCAGTTATACCCAAGTGAGTTCTTAGTTCTTTGTACTATTTATGCTAATATAATATATAACTGTTTAAATATTAAAAATTAAACAGATTCGATGAAACCTTGGCTAATGTTTCCAAAGGATTGGCTTTATTATGGAGCAACAAGACCACTGATGAATTGGCAAACAATGCTGACGTTAAACAAACTATTTCAACCCATCAACTGATTGATTTCTTGGGCAAGTTAATTGAGTGCAAAAATATCAACGATTTGTCAGAAAAGAAGATTGAATTATTGGAATCTACATATAATTTGAAAAACACTCAAAATGCTGAAGTTCGTTTCCGTGTAATGCGTTTGTGTATTATGGCCAAATTAATGAATCGTTTAGATGAGATTATTGCTTTTGCCAATTCAAACTTCCGAATGAAATTCTGCCGCTCAATTTATCGTGATTTGGCCCAATGGCCTGAAGCCAAACCTAAGGCGGTTGAAAACTTTAAACGCGTTAAGGATCAAATGATGGCAGTTTGTTCTCATACAATTGAAAAAGATTTAGGTTTAAAATAAATCCTTCAAAGTTTTCAATTGAAATGGCATTTTACTAAATAATTAAAATATTTGCTAAAAAACGTTTGATTTTTATTTAAGTGTTAATAAATTTATGATTCTTTTGTAAAAGTAATAAAATAATTTTTTTTAAATACCTACAAGAAATTATTTCTTCAACTTCGGCTTATACTTTTTTTATTCCTAAACGTATGATCAAACATGGCAAATATTTACTAAAAAAGCGTAACCAATTGTTTAATCTGATCTGATTATTGTACACTGCACCATATAAAAAATCTAAGCGAGCGCACACAATAACAATACAACAAAAATTTTTTTGTATCCATGTCATAAGTTATAAGTTATAAATTTATTGTTGCCAAGAGCTTGTACGCTTGTTGCAGCAGTTGTTGTTGCAATCTAGCTAGTTAATCACTGGCTCAGACTTATTATTTTATAAATATAAACTATTTTTTAATTAAATAGGTACAATACTATTTTTGAATTTTAATACTACAAAATACAGTGTTTTTCTTCAAATGTGTTTTGATTTATTAGTGGAAATCGTTCGCTATAACATGGTAAGCAGATGATGATAATATACATGGAAAACTTTTTATTACCTCGTTATAACGAATAGAAGTGCAACTTCGCCTCGATATAGATTCGTTATACCAAGGTTGAACGTAATTCATTTTAAATGTTTAGAAATGTTATCTAATGTTGACCGTTTAAAATTGATGTACATAATTTCCAATTCTCACCATAATTTACAGAGTGTATCTGATATTCATAACAATCTTGAGTGTAATTTAACATATTATAAAATTAAAAAAACAAGGGTAAGGTGAGGCTTTTTTTTGGATGAATTTGATCTCAATAACTTTATTTACAAGAGATAAGTATATGGGTGGCATAATAGAAACGGACCCAGTATGGACTTAAAGCTTCTAAATCCAGTATCCAGTAATGTGATTTGGTTGAAATTCATCTTAATAACGTTATTTACAAGAGTTGTATGGTTATGTAAATAATTTGTATAGATATATAAATTGTTGTACTAAATTTTATGATGGTCAATCTATAATAGGTTATAGCATCTACATATGTATATAGATTCCATATCTGAAAATCTGTTTTTATACATATACTATGTGTAGATTATTATATGGTCGGGAGTGACCGAATCTACTTTATTACTTGTTAGTCTTGTATAGTCTCAAATTATTGAGAGATAAAAACTTTTATATGTACATGTATTCAATTTCATTAAATTAATATTGGCAATAATTTTCATAGTCAAAATTTCAATTTATGTATGTACATATGTACATATTTTGTATTTTTTCTAAACATCTGACAAGCTCAAAAAAATTTAAATGGTAAAACAAAACTTTAGAGTAAAAGCATTTTTGGGATTGTTGCATTCGGTATTTTAATTTATACTATGATGTTCAGCTTTCAACACTTAAAAGAAAACTAGACAAAGGCTGATTATTAAATAATCAAATATGAATATGAGAAAATTATATAACGAATGATGAAGAAAATAATTTTAGATCTAGGCCTTCGGACAGAGGACAAAAGCTTAACGTGCCTTGGTACCAACCAGTGTCGTCGCATTGAGGAGGAGTTCCCGGGTTCTCTTTGTGAACTTTAAAGAATTTTCCAATTGAATTGAGATATGGATCCGTCGCTTGCGCTTCTATCCGCACGAGATTGTCTTTCGGTTTATTAATACAAAGAATTCCATTAGCAAATATATATTTTTTATAAAACTATAAAAACTCATTCGCTCTGATCTATATACATATATAAAAATGAATATTTGTATGTATGTATGTCCTTTATAGACTCCTAAACTATGCATCTGATCATGTGATGATCTTCGGCAAAGTTGTTGTGCATGAGACCGGGAAGGTTTCTGAGTTGGTACGACCACGCCTACTCTAACGCCCACTTTTTTAATTGATTAATTGCTTCTGCATGGGTTTTTACAGATTTACTTCATACAAATTGTATCCACATCTTACTGAAGGCGAGGTAAAAATAAAAATTGTATGCTTAAAATTGGAGTGCCAATTATTTTACTGCGTAATATCGATCTCCACGGCTTTGAATGGCATTCGACTTGCAGTAAAAAAAAACTGAGAAATAATTTAATAGCAGCGACTATTATAACAGGAAAATATAAAGGTACAGATGTACTTTTGCCACGCATTCCAATGCTACCAACAGATTTACCATTCGATTTTAAACAATCGCATTTCCAGTTCGGATAGCGTTTGCGATGACTGTTAACATACTGTGTAGGAAAACCCACCGATTTATATGTGTATGCTCCTGATGGGCAAACTAAAAATATTGTGTATCCTAAAGCATTGCAATAAATAAATTAAAATCAAATAAATAAATTTTTGTAAATATATAAATACGTTTTATTTATTATAAGGAGGTTTAGCTAGTTTATAATATAATAATAAAAGCCAAAGGAATGTTATGGTTAGTGGAATGGTTTATGGAATGAAACTTTAATGGTCTTGTTGAAATAATTAATCTTCGACCGTTTAGATTATTTATTATTAACTGTAATGTTTACTTTTGTTAGAACAAAACATTTCAAATTCTGGTGGAATAAAACATTTCCAATAGCCAGAACCCTGATTTTGTTAATTTGTTTTGAAAAAGTGATTGTAGGAGGCAGTAAAAAAGTTCCAAGCTTTATCTTTAATAGCACAACGGACATTCCTTTGACCGCACTTGATTTTTACATTGTTAGTGATTCTAATTTTATTTACATTAATGTAATAACTTTTGTTTTTGATTTTTTGTTTACATCATTGAACAAAATAACTAAAACAGCAACAATTATCAGCCTAACGTGTTTTAGAGAAAAGAAATTGATTTGTTTTTGAAATAGTTGCATTTTTAATGAAACATTTATTTGGACGCAGCAAAAACAATATTCATTTTAATTGCAATTTTGGTGGCGAAAAGAAGTTTTTTTTACATAAAAAAGTAAAACTGAATTAATTTAAGCACAAAAATTAAAAAATACAATTCTAAGTGAAAAAATGGGCTCTGGAAAGCAGTTAAATAAATCTGAAATGGATTTCATAAAAAATTTAAAAAAAGAAGGAAATTCCAACAGAAAAATCGCCAGGTTAATAAACCGGTCTGAAAAAGTGGTAAGAAACTTTTTAAAACTGGAAAATAGATATGGCGTTAACGTTCCAACAAAAGGAAATTCAAAGTTGACCACCCGGCAAAAGGGTCAGATTCGTTTTGAAGCCACAAAAAATCGGCTAAATTGCCGGGAAATAAAGGAAAAACTTAGCCTGCCAGTTACAACACGGACTGTTGCCCGCATTTTAAATGCTACTTCAACCATAAAATGGAAGAAAGTTAAATCAAAACCTCGTTTAACAATCAAAGCAAATTTAAAAACTGTAACCATAAACAATAACAACAACAATAACTGCTGCTCACTTTAAATAATTTCGTGAGAACAATAAAAACAATAACACTCATTTGTATTTGTTCTGATATAAAACTCTTATACATTTTACACCTGAACCTCTTTATTCGTGTGTTTAACATAAAATCATAAAATCAATTATTTATAATATATTAAAGTCGGTTATATAATCTCAACTTTATAATTGTTATCATGTCTTGCTCTAAGCCTAAATGCCGTAATAAATCCGATGAATTGATGGTTTCCTGCTGGCTTTGTGATTCCGTTTATCATGCTAAATGTGTTGATTTGGCTGCTCGAACTGTTGACAATTTGCGTGAAAATAATGGTCTGCGCTGGTGCTGCAAAAAATGTATGGCTCTTGACATTGAATTTTACTCATTCTTTAAAAACACATGTAATCAATTTAATGAAATTCATAATGACTTAAATAACCTTTTTAAGAAATTTACGCAATATAAAGAACTTCTTGAAAAAACACCAAGCTCACCGAAAAGAAAGAAACAAGCTACAACTATAACTAATGCTAATGCTGTTGAAAAAGTTTCTGATAAACACATCCGATATAGTACTTCTACTTGGCGATTTTAATATTCCAAATGTAAAATGGGTTCAATCCTTTGATTGTAATTATTTGCTACCAACAATTATGTCCGATTTTTTAAACTCCCTGCATGGATGCGGATTTTTCCAATTAAACCATATAACAAATGAATCCGGAAATATTCTTGATCTTGCTTTCGTTAATTATCCTCTGGAATTTTGTCTTCGTGATACATTGCCTGTGTCGTATCCCGTTGACCTTCACCATCCTCCTTTTGAAATTGGTTTATCATTGCCGGATAATGAACAATCTATGGCTAGAATACAAAATGTTATACCATTGCAATCTTACTGTTTTACTCGCACTAACTATACTGTACTTAACAGCTTGCTATCTAATGTCAATTGGGATTATGTACTTGCTGATGATAACTTAGATAATAATGTATCAAGCTTTTATAATATTTTGCATAATTTCATTAGTATCACAGTTCCAAAAAGTAAATTCTACAATAATAATGGGCCGCCATGGAATAATCAACACTTACGAAATGCTAAAAATAAGAAAAATAAATGTTTTGCTAAATATTTGAGAACTGGTGCACTGGTTGATTTTCGTAAATATGCTATAGCAAGATCTGAATACAACACTACTAATAAACTTGCATACAATAACTATATTTATCGTATTAAAAACAATATAAGAGTAAACCCCAAATCTTTCTATAAATTCGTAAACTCCAAGCGTCGCTCTTCATGTTATCCAAAGCAATTGAAGTATGGCTCCTTAACTGCTGATGACGATGTTTCAATAAGCAATATATTTGCTGACTTCTTTTCAACAACTTATTCTACCAAGTCCTATTCTAACACAACAAAATATCCTTATACTACGACTCATTCATGTGGGATTTACTTTCCATTTATAAATATTGATACTGTGCTTTCGAACTTAAAGTCGCTGAAGAACTCGTTTAGTCCAGGTCCTGATGGTATTCCAAGCAGTATCCTTAAAAACTGTGCAGCATCACTGTCCGCGCCTCTTACTGCATTATTTAACAAATCTGTTGTAGCGTGTTATTTGCCATCAGTGTGGAAAACATCATATATAATTCCTTTATTCAAGAATGGCAGTAAAAATGATGTATCTAACTACAGAGGTATCGCTAAAATTAATGCAATTCCAAAACTCCTTGAAAAAATTCTTACAGATTGCTTATATCATCAAATTTCTTCCCTTCTATCACCATGTCAACATGGGTTTCGTAAGTCCCGTTCAACTACAACTAATGTTTTGGAACTCACTACTATCGTCAATGAAGGTTTTACAAATAAAATGCAAACTGATGTGATATACACGGATTTTAGTAAGGCGTTTGATAAAGTTAACCACAATCTTCTATTACACAAATTATCACTTATGGGCTTTAGTTTCTCAGCTATAAAATGGTTAAACTCTTATCTATCACAAAGAACTCAACAAGTCAAATTTGGGAATGTTATATCAAAAATTATTCAAGTACATTCTGGTGTTCCTCAAGGTAGCCACCTGGGTCCAATTTTGTTCACGCTATTCATCAATGATCTTCCTACTGTTATTTTGCATTCTAATGTACTGATGTATGCCGATGATGTTAAACTTTTTAACTCTTTTAATGATACAAATGGACATAGTTTACTAAGTGCCGACTTTTACAATTTTTCTCAATGGTGCAGATTTAATTTATTGGAGTTAAATATTAAGAAATGCAAACACATGTCATTTTTTAGACACAATCCGATTGAGACTTCTTATTATATTGATACTGTTATTTTAAATAAAGTTCAAACCATATGGGATCTTGGCTTACTGTTGGATCATAGACTTGATTTTCGCGATCACATCTCTATAATGGTAAATAAAGCCTATGGGGTACTTGGATTCATGAAGCGCTGGTCTAAGGAATTTTTAGATCCTTATATTACAAAACTTTTATATACTTCTCTTGTTCGACCAATTCTTGAGTATGGATCAATTGTTTGGGATCCTTGTTATTCAATTCATATCAATAGTATTGAATCGGTACAAAAGCAATTTTTAATTTTCTGTCTCCGTGATCTTGGTTGGAATTCTTATGTCTTGCCACCGTATGAAAGTAGACTTGCTTTGATAAAATTGCCAACTCTAAATAGTCGACGATTGATGCTGAGTGCTTTATTTGTTCTGGGCATAATTCGTGGTGATGTTGATTCGGAGTTCCTGCTTAGTCAACTAAACTTCAATGTTCCTGTTAGACCAACCCGCAATTTTGAACTCTTAGCATTAAAATACTACCGTTCTGTATATGCTAATAACGATTCTTTTCGTCGTGCATGTGTTAACTTCAATAAATGCTATCACCTTATGAACATATCTGAGAGTAACGACGTACTGAAGAAAAAAATTACTTTATATCTAAATTGTTGAACTAATTATTTATATATATATATATTACTGTTTTGTCATTTATATGTAGTCAGTAAGGATGTAAAATCTATTGACCTAAATAAATAAATAAATAAATAAAAAACAAAGGTGCATAAGGAGAAACGACTCTTGTTTGCGAAAATTCACATGTCTTGGACAAATGAATGAAAAAACGTAATTTTTTCGGACGAAAAACAAATTAATTTAGATGGTCCAGACTGCTATAGTTGTTATTGGCATGATTTGAAACAAAATAATGTAGTGAGATCAAAGAGAAATTTCGGTGGTGGAAGCGTCATGGTGTGGGGAGCGTTTTCCTATAATTTTAAACTTCCCATTTGTTTTATAACAACAAAAATGCATTCCCAAATATACTTTTAACTTTTGAAAGATGTGTTGATCACCGGACTGGATGAAAATGCTGATGAAGACTACATTTTTCAACAGGACAACGCCCCTATTCACGTTTCTAGGTTATGTAAGGAGTGGTTTTGTTCCAATAATATAAATGTATTGCCATTTCCGGCATGTAGTCCAGATTGCAATCCAATTGAAAATCTCCAAAGTATATGAAAAAGGAAGACAATTTTCGGCTGTTAATGACCTGAAAGCGAAAATTAAAGAATGTTGGTGTAAAATTGACATCGAAATCATAAAAAATTAGTTGATTCAATGCTCAACAGAGTATTTGCTGTTATACGAAATGAGGGTGGTCACACAAAGTACTAATGTCCGAAAAACTATTGTTATTTCTTGGTTATTCTCATTAATTTAGCAGTGCGTCTAAAGGAATATCTCACAAAATGTAAAAGTTTTCTTAATTTTTTCTTATTTTTTTTTTAAACGCGGAAAATATATTTAGTTTGTTTTTTATTTGTAAGCTTTTAACCTAATAAATCATAATAAAAAAAAATATTATCGAAAAGTTTTTTATTTTGTCCATGTTCAGAAAAAATCATAGTGCGGCCAACCGATTGTCTACTAAAGGGTTGCAAATGTTGTCTTGAATGCCACTTAAGACATTTTATTTTTTAGCAAATACTTCAATGCACTTACTTCTTGTTTTGCATGACACACACAATGTGTGCCAACAACAATAATAAACAACGAGAGAACATAGCTGATCAGGGTTGTCAGATTTTTTTGAGCTTCGTCGCCAAAACGGATGTAAAAAATCGCCAAAATTCGCCAAAATCCGATTTTGTTCAGTTTTTAATTTTTTTTATTATTTAAAAGAAATAAATTTTGTTTACACAAAAAAACCTAGTTCAATTTTTAAGTCAAAAATCGCCAAAAATTGAGAAAAAACCAAAAAAATCGCCAAAAATAATTTTTTTTTAGTTTTTGTTACATTTTTTTTATTTAATTCATTAATTGTTACTTATTAAACAATATTTTAGTGAAACATATACACATTTATATCCATTTTTGTATTTTTTACTATTTAAAAAATTTTAAAACTTTGTTAAAAGAGAGTTTTAAATTACATAAAAATGGAGATCATAATTAAAAAAAAAGTAAAATTAAGTAGATAAGTCTAAGAGTTCGTAAACTTCATCCTCAGCGATTTCATTACTAGAGTCTTGACTTTCATACATAGTTGAGTTGAATTTCTTTATCATTTCATTGGTCGGTGTAAACGAATTGCAGCATAATTTGTTTACGTTCATACGATTAATTATTCTCACTAGAGCGTCTAAAAGCTCATATTGAATTTTATTACTTAGTCGAGTTTTTGTACAATTCATTATTGAAAAGACCCTTTCAACGCAGACATTACTGATTGGAACTATCAATATAGTAAGAACGGCCAAAGATATTTCCTTAAAATGGTACGTACCTGCTGTATCGTGATGATCAAACACTTTTGGCCAAAATTCAAGTAAATTTGTTGGAATTTCGTTATTAAAATAATTATTTCAATTTATGAACGGAAATTTTCCCTATTGAGTTTCATACACGCCTATTACTACATTTGGATCCATAAATGGTCTTAATGTTTCTTGAACAACGCCAAATTTAGTTTGAGATAATGTATTCGCACAAAAGCTTTAAAAAAGTTCATATTTTCTGGTAATCTGCTTATCATCTCTTTTAAAAGTTTTTTTAAATACACAAAACAGTTTTCTTTAAGTACGATTATTTCTACTTTGCTCAATTTCGCATTTCTTAATTCTGTTTCAAACTCTGCTCCAAAATCAATTGCATTTAGAGGCAAAAATGAATTTGAATTATCAATAGCTGCATGTAAATCATTGAAGCATTTTTCATTGTTTTCAGTATTATATAAAACAATGAAAAATTTTGTTGAAAACATAAGAAGTGTACAATACATTTTTTCATGCATGCTTCCTGCATCCATGCTGTAAGATTGAAATTCCAAATTCAGATGATTCATTTCGTTGACAATTGGATTTATAAAAACCAAAAAAAGACGATTTTTTTCATCACATAATTTATTATAGATGTTTTGGTGAAAATCGCCAAGAAAATCGCCAGTGATATCAAAAATCGCCAAAAAGTCGCCATGTCGCCAAACGGAAAATCTCGACGCCAAACACGTTTCAAAATCGCCACGTTTGGCGAGAAATCGCCATATCTGACAGCCCTGTAGCTGATGAGTAAACAAGTTGAACACAGTTATGACATGTATACAAAAAAATTTTTGTTGTATTGTTATTGTGTGCGCTCGCTTAGATTTTTTATATGGTGCAGTGTACAATAATCAGATTTTTACATTACTATCATATACACTACAGCATAGTCTTCACTGTTGACAAACAACCAAGTGGTTTTGCGCAGACCTTTATTGTCTACCACTGTAGCCTGAGAGCACCGGAATTCATGTTCTGTGTAAGATCTCTTCCCTCTAATAACCATATACCTACATACATATACATAATTCTGGAGACTTATCGAAGCTTTTTAAACACTTCTTCGGACATCTGTAAGATGTAGGAACCACAAAATTAGTTTGATCTACAAATAAAAACACTTTTTAGTTGATACAATTTTTCATTTATATAATTTTTTTTGTTATTCCTTTATTAAAAAATAAGCAAAACTACGTTTATAACAAGATGATTTTCATTTTCTTCTCATGCTTAATTAATTAGTTTTTGTTGTCATTTATTTTGTTTGTTTTTATTTAATATCTTGTTTACCAAAAAAAAAACGAAAAAATATGTCTTTTTTTGTTATTACTTTTCGATTACAAGTGTTACGTTTTTTGTTTTATACTGTTGGTTTTCTTTTAATATATTTATATGTATGTAGACCATGTAGACCATGTTCATTCATTCATTTATTATTTTTTGCTATTTTCAAAAATGGGACACAATTACATACATAATAACATTTTTCATTTAATTATTTATTTATAATGTTTATTCTCATTTATTTCATTGTTTTTGACTGCTGTTTAATTAATTGATTTCTTTCGTTTTAATTTTTGTTTTTCTCTTTCTTTCTTGACTAAGTATCAAATGGTTTGGTTTGTTTGTTTGTTGTTAGATTACTACTCTTACTATAGCTGGATAGGATTTAGATACACCTGGTATACAATACAATTATCCCAAAAACAAAATCCTTAAATAGAAATATGCATGTAGTATATTTACGAGTACCTCTTTTTATTCATATGCATACTAACAATTATGTACGTATTACGTATGTATGTACATACAATACATATGTTTATGTTTGTTGGATGTGTGTGTATTTATAGAAAAGTGGGAGTCAGAGTGTGATTGATATTAATGATTGAGAGAACAATGATGATATTCAGTTCAATGTCATGTTGTAGCAAATTATTAGTGTTTAAATTTTTGGCTAAAAATAACAGTTTCATCTTGGACCGATTTCACAAAATTAACAATTTGTTGCTGACTTTTACATATTCCGTTTGCTACAATTAAATTGCTTTTGCTTTTTTATTTTTAATTATTCTTTTTGGGCAAAGAAAATGTTTGTTGTCAATTGATTGATTTTATAAAAAGAATTTTACATGTGCAATACGCTTGTTTCTCATAATGATTTGAAAATATATGTATGAATGTTGTTGAAATTTACAAAAATTATATTTTTGGATTTCGGGGTAAATGTAAAAGTAGGTGTTTGCTTGTTTGTTTTTATGTTTTGTGTATGTATGTATAATTAGTAATTAATTTATGTTTTGCTTTATTTTCCATTCAAAATTAGTTTTTCAGTACTGTTGTTTTTTTTATCTATTTATTTATTTTTATTTAGTAGTTGTTATTTATTCTTACTTCTTTTATAATCTATAGTTTTTGCTTGTTTGTTCTAAATATGTTTGGATTTTGGTTTTAATTCAATGGTTGTCATATTTTTTTTTCTTTTTAAATTCTTGAATTTCCAGTTTCCAGTTTTATTTCATTAAATTTTTGTTTCATTATTGATTTAATTTAATTTTACACAGATACAAATTTAACGGTATTATTGTTTTATTCATTTCATTCTTAATACAATTTCATTTTTTTAATTTTCCAATTAATCTTATTGTTTTGTGTTTTAATTTTTAACTAATTTTATTACAATTAAATGTCCAATTTCTTAATATCATTACTAATTTTTTGTTTTATTTTTTTATTTTCATTATGATTTAAAAAAATGTGTTGTTTTTTGTTTTAATTTTTCGTCCAAAGATTTGTTCAATGCAATTAATTTGTTTGTTTTTTTTTTAAATTTATGTATTTTTTTTATTAAATATTAATTAATGTAATGAGGAATAAAAACTATCACGCACTAGAATTATCATTGGATCGGGATGTGGATGGACCGGCCCCAATATCATCGCCTAAGACGAATGTGGGACTCTGGCGGGACGTAGACGCAACAGGTTGATAGTGATAACCCTCACGATAACGTTGATTCGATTTACGGGTTGTTTGAGTATGACCCAGTGTTGGTCTTTGATTATTTAATTCATTGGGTCGTTTGGCTGGAAAGAAAATGGAAAAGGATGAGTATGAAAAATATAATATAAATACATATACATTAGGGTGGCCCCGTTTGTATGGAGAAAAAATAAGGTATCCATGTTCCCGACTAATATGAAAATTTGGTTAATTTTAAGACCATTTTTCTCAATTTTTTTGTCCTGGGGTCAATATTTGGTGAGCTGGATCAAAGGATAAAAATGTCCTTTTTAGAGGTTTTTTGATTTTTTTCACATCTCTTCAAAGGAACTATATGTAAATTTGGTATCATATGAAAGGCCTTTGAGAGCTAAAATATTTGCAGTCATGATATAAAGTAATTTTTTCGTTATTTAGTAAAATTTTGTCTGAAATTTTAAAAATTTTTGAATTTAAAAATTTTTTTTTTAATTTTTGATAATCCATTGAATGCGCTTCTCAAAGACCTTTCATATGATACCAAATTTACATATAGTTCCTTTGGAAGAAATGTGAAAAAAATCAAAAAACCTCTAAAAAGGACATTTTTATCCTTTGATCCAGCTCACCAAATATTGACCCCAGGACAAAAAAATTGAGAAAGGTGGTCTTAAAATTAATCAAATTTTCATATTAGTCGGGAACATTCGAAAACTTTATTTTGGGGTTACCCTAATATACATAAATACATATATCAAAAATTCTATCAATTAAAATAATCCAAAATGAACGAATTGTTTTTCACTATTAAGTTAATAAAATTCTTAAATATCAAATAGAGACTCGTTTACAAATTCTAATGGTAAGAGTTCATTAACATACATACATGTATGTATAGACGGTTGTCAGGTCATACAATGTTGTCAGTTCTAGCAATGTACTGACATTGAAAAATTGTTAGCAAAAGGTAAATTGTCAATTTTAAGTTCACACGGTTGTTAAACATTTTCTGTACATTTTTCGGACAACGTTGTAAGATCTGACAACCGCTTATACAAAGCTTAAGATTTATACGTATTACAACAAATGTAAACGGCATAGTACTACAATTTTGTCTTGCATTCATTCTGATAATTTAAGAGCTAGTTTTTTACTTGTCAGTTAAACTCAGCTTAATACACTGTTATATTAAACCTCAAATATATTTTGCCGGCATTTAACTACTGATTGTGTTTCTCAGTAGTGGATTACCTCCTGTCAATTTTGTTAGCATTGCCGTACTGTTCAGTCAAAATACATATGGCATTCCTCCTAATTTTTTATATAAATATGGCAATATCTTAAATTTTCGCAAAAAAGCAACCGCGTCAATAACAGTATTTGAAAACTTTAACTTTGAAAAAAATTAAAAAAATGGATTTAATGTGTGGTCCAATTAGTTCTAAAACAATATATGCGGATTGTTTTGTTAAGCGAAAGAATTCGGCGTCGGTATAAATGCAGAAATGATTTGGACGAGTCCTTATTGTTCGTATATTTCTAACAATTGACATATTTAAGTTATTATATGTGTTTGAATCACTTAAATCCTCATCATCACTAGAATAATCCATTTTTTTTTTAATTTTTGTTAAAATATCGTAAATTTCTTTTCAATTGTTGAATTGTTTATTTTATTTTTCAGCTGTTTCTATTTTGACATTTTATATCTAGGTTTAACTCACCAATGATGCTCAGTTAAACCTAGATTATATATCAAATAAATAATAACTGAGAAACACAATTTTTAGTTTAATCTAGGTTTAAGCGAAAAATGTAGATTATCTTTATCCCAGAAACTAGCTCTAATTATTCCTACATTCGAAATCGTATTACATATTATCATTTAATGGCCCACAACAGTCTGAACGTAGCAACATACTTTATTACTTAATACATACCAGGTATATAAGGCTTTTGATTATTATAGGACGTTGGTGATGATATTGTACGATTTTGTTGATTGTGGTGATTTGTTTCACTGTGCGTTGTTACGCTATTGTTACAATTATTGTGATTTTGTGGTCGCTGTTGTGGTAATTGATGGTGATTATTCGGCACATCAGTACTATCGATTGGACTCATAGGCGTCATCTCACGATCCTCAATATACATGTCACTACCGTCATCTGGAACATGACGATATTGTGACCATGGCCATGAGGCAATACCTGACAATATAAATGATTCTACAGCACAAATGTAACCAATTATCTGTGAGCCAAAACAGCACAAATTGATTATTATTATTATCTGGATTTGATTATGCATACATATTTCAATTAATTAATTAGTAGCTTACCGCTGATGTAAACAAGGTGTCCTTTGTGTATTTTGGCACCCAAGTGTACTCTTCGGCAAAGAGGACCATGTGCATAATAAGTGTAGAGCTCAAAATCAATATTAAACCAATACTCAGGTACATCCATGTATTCTGAAAATAAAATTTATTTCGATTTTTATTATAAATAAATAATTTTTATTAAAACTTTAAATATATTTATCAAAATATTATGACATATATATATTTTGCCCAAAATGATATCAAATGCTTTCAATATGCAACTTTTTATTTGTGAGTGCACTTTTTCTTTGTGGCTTTGCAACAATGTTTGGACAAACAAGTAAGAAAGTACAGTAGAACATGCCTAACCATAAATTTCCTTACACTATTACAAGTGAATAATAATAATTTATGAAATACAATTATTAGTGGAAAAAAAATTGTATGTGTTTTCTGTTTTATTTTAAAATCTTTTAGAAAGATTTATGCATACAGTACATTAATTTAATGTGAATTTTATTCTGATACTAACATATTTAAGAGATTTACTTTAGAAAATTATGTTCTACACAAGATTTTCTATAGAAAATACTATTCTACACAAAAATTTGTACACAAAATACTGGGTCTACATAAGAATTTCTATAGAAAATACTGTTCTACACAAGATTTTCTATAATATATAATATTCTACACAAGATTTTTTATAGAAAATAATGCTCTATACAAATTTTTCTGTAGAATATTATGTTCTATACAAGACTTCCTATAGAAAATACTGTTCTGCAATAGATTGTTTGAAGAAGTTACTGTCCTACAGAAGATTTCCTATAAAAAATACTGTTCTACACAAGAATTTCTATAGAAAATACTTTTCTATAATATATTGTCTATAAAAAATACACAAGATTTCCTAAAAAATGCTGTTCTACACAAGATTTTCTATAAAAAATAAAATTCTACACAAGATTTCTTATAGAAAATATTGCTCTACACAATATTTTCTATAGAAAATACTGTTTTACACAAGATTTTATATAGAAAATACGGATACGGTCCTACACAAGACTTTCTATAGAAAATTATGTTCTAAATCAGATTTTAAGATTTAAGATTGCCTATAGAAAAAAATGTTCTACACAAGATTTTTTATAGAAAGTACTGTTCAACTAAAGATTTTCAATAAAAAATACTGTTCTACACAAGAATATCTATACAAAATACTGTTCTACATAAGATTTTCTATGGAAAATTATGTTCTACACAGAATAGGACCTTATATTAGGACTTTAGATAGTTATATACCGATTCTCATAAAAATCTGAAGAAAATCTATTTAAACTTAATTTCGTTACCGAAATATTTAAGAGACTTATGCAATTTAAGTTAAAAACATCAGCACAAATGCTGAATGCTGGCACACGATGTTGGAAATTCGTTTAAGCGATTTTGTTTTTTTTCTAACAATTTGAAATTAAATGTTATTTATAACGGTATCGTTATCAATACGAAATTGTCTTTTAAACAAGATACAAGACAGTTTTTTCGTTTTTAAGATCAAAATAGTTCAAACGTTAATTTTAGAAATATAAAGTTTAATTTCACCACACAATTATGGTGTAGAATTATGTACATAATATGCTCCCTATATAGACCTATGTAGACTATATAACATGTTCCAACTTGACCGAATATTACTCTCTAAATAGCTTGTGTTAAAAATCAATTTCTTAAAAATGTTTGTACTTACAACTTTTGTCCAATTGAAAGGAAACATTAAAGCTATATGGGAAACGTCAAGAAATATCATGAGACATGTGATTAAAAGGGAGAATAATGCACAAAACACCATCAATCTGAGGCGTCCGATGAGTGGCAGTAGAAAGAGACCAACTTGAACAGTACCCGCCGAACATTCGCAGGCAAGACAAGCGGCTGAGGACAACTGGAAAAAAGAAAGAACAACAATATAGTAATAAGTTGAAATTAAATGAATTGATTATGTTTGCATGAGATATTACCACCAAAAGTATTCGCACAATCCCTGTAGGCGTTTTTAAATGTTGCGGATCACAGTGTAGGGCAACACCCCATGGCAGTGGCGTTTGGGCGGTACGGTGCTTATAATTGGCGTGAGAATCCCACGACGTGCACGTACCCAGCGGCGATTCCAAGGATAATGATAACTCTCCGGCTCTGCTGCCAGCTATTTCAAAATCCTGTTCATCGTCCAGCTGACAGCAGACCGGCTCTAGTTCACGTATTTCGTCCAGTAGAAGTTCTATCTCGTCCGTTCCATATAGATCAGATACAGACGGTATGTAACGTTGGGGTTGTTGCATTTCCCGCTGCGGGGGTTGTCCCACATCACCGGATCTTGTGCGAAGAAATTTTTAATATTTGAAATTGTTTTTGGCCTACGACTACCACCAAAACACAATCACGCAATTGAAACAGCTATTAAATCAATCTCTTATTGTTCTAATGTTGTGTCTATTTCTGGTTATCTTCTCTATCACTCGCACTATCTTCCTTTCTGTCGTGTCGTCTCTCGTGTGTTTGTGTATGTTGGTTTGTTTTTAGATTTTGTCCTTATTGTTGTCCTTATTCTCTCTTTTGGATGGATTGTGTTATATAAAACTTTTTGTGGTTCTCTGCTTTTTCTTGTTGTACGTTTTAAGGAAGTTTAAAGATTGTTTAGTTTAGGTGTTTCTTGTTGTTTTAATTTATCGTATTTTTTTGTTATCGTTTCAATAATTAAATCTAAAAGAGAGACAAAAAAAGAAATAACATGAAATAATTAATTTACTCGCAAATAAATAATACATTTAAAACAAAAAACCATACAATTGTTAGTTTTTATGGAAGAGGCTTGCGGAAAAATAATTAAAGACGTTATCAGACCCAAACTGAATTTTCGAATATTAAACTCAAATAAATTTGGTTTTAAGCTCAAATTATTTTAAAAAATAGTTTATATACAGCAATGTCACACAATTTAATTCCGTTCGGAAGTGGAATTAATTCTGTATTTTGCTTCTATAGAAAAAGTAAAACGAACAATTTTTAAATATCGAATATGTATGTATATTCGGCTGTGCCTTGTCTAATATCTTAATGCATTTTGGTTAAATTTCAGCAATATTTACAAGAATTTTTTTGGCATTCTAGTTAATCTCGGACTGGACTTTAGACTAATGTGTTTTTCAGAAGTGGTCCTTATCTGTGCTTAATGGGAGACCAATTATAGGCCGATTATAATAAACGTAGTAGGTAAGTGAAGTTTATATGTGAGCTATGGTCAAATATGGACCAATATTCAAAAAATTCAGTAGTTTAATTTTTGCATCTATGTAAAATTTTGATTCGATATCGATATTTATGTCGGAATTTGTCCACATATGGGATATATTTTAAATAATTATAGGCCGATCGTTATTCAGATCGGTACGAAGATTAGATAGTGACGTTGAAAGAGATTTATTCGCATTTAACTGATTTTTGGAAGTGTATTTTATGTATGGAATATGGTCAAATATAGATCGATCCAAATAAAATATTATTTTGTGATTTATCTTTATCTGAAGCTAATTTTTGCTGCATTTTGTATAGATACTGCTTGTATATAAGTATTTATGTATCATAGAGATATATTCCAATATTTGTCTGGGGCTAAGAGAACTTTTAAACAAGACTTATTCTTTTATAATAAAAATAAAGTGTGCAAAATTGCATATTATCTGCACTATATTTAAAGAAAACATAAAAATATTTTTTAAAAATATCGAGGTTGTCTACAATTTTGGTCTATAACTCTAATCCTACTGAACCGCCAAACATTTCCGTTAACCAAATAATGTTTGGCAGAATTTCGTTCCTCTAAGTCTTTTTTTCGGGGCGCTATTGTGCATTCAAAAGATGGATGAAAATAACAAAAAAATACTTTTTGGTTCTACAACCAATACTTCGATGTATTATAAACCTATATTTTTGGTGTTGGGCATAAAAATATTGAAATATAATTCTCTCGGCTACTAAATCATTAAATTATTACGTTAAGAATGTTTATAATGACAAAATCACTTCAAACATTCAAAGTTATTTTACCCGAAACTATGTTTTTTAATTTTTATTGTTATACCAGATGAGCGGTATTTAATCAAAAACCCTAAAAATTTTATATATTTTAAACTAAATTTTTAAAACTTGTATTTTTCTTCATTCGAATTTCAAGATTCTCCGTTTTTAAAAACATTGGCCCATAATCATAGTCATAGAAAAAGCATACTTGCTTGCTTAAAGTGTGCTTTTTCTATGACTACTATTATGGGCATTTGTATCTAATAATAAAAAATTGTATCGGATTAAAATTAAATTTCAATATTTGAAAATCACCCTGACTAGCAAAATTAACCCTTATATGCAGTGGTGATATTCGAAACAATTAACAACCGGTTCGCTTAAAAAAATTATATTTTTGCCAAATTTTGATAAAAATAGCGAACATTATAAAATCGAAACCCAATAACAGACCACAAGCCTCTTGAAAAAAAAATAGTTTTAATTTTGCAAAATAAAAGTAAAAAAAAATTGTTTTATTTTATTCTCAAAAGATTGAAGAAAACGCTATCGAAAACATCATCATCCAAGAATCCAATGTATGACCAAAATAAAATCATTTGTTTGTACGTTTGGACAATGAACAACTGAACAATATTGTGTTTGTTGCCGAGACTATATCACCTTGATAAATACACATTATATAAAACCGTTAAAGCAAAAAACATAATCACCCCTATCGAGAATAAAAATTTCACATGAAATTTGTTCCCTTTTCACATTTTTCCTATTAAAATTCAATGTTGAAAAATAAAAGGGAACAAATTTCATGTGCAATTTTATTCACGATAAGGGTGAATATGCAACAACCGGTACGGAAAATTTTTAAAATTTTAACAACCGGTTCGAGGGAACCGGTCCGAACCGGCTGCAAATCAGCACTGCTTATATGGATCTATAACATGGGTCGAAATTTTCCAAAGAGTTTTAATGTCTAAATCGGTCAAATAGATCAAAATATTTAAACTATAATTGAGGTGGAATCCTATGAATCATTTCTTGCCAGGAATGTAAAAGAACGTAATCAGAAATAATATCATGTGAGTTTTATTTTTAAAATACTGTTACCGTATTAAAAAATAAAACTTTCTTACATTCAATCAGAGCTCAGATTTACTCGATTTTACTCGCGAGTGAAAAACACTCGCGAAGAAGAGTACTCGAAGAGTACGAGTGTTACAAAAAGTTTACTCTCCACTCGTTTGTTTTAGGTGGGAGTACTCGCGAGTACTCCTTTTTAAAAATTAAGAGTGGGAGTAAAAATCTTCGAAATAGAGTGAGAGTTTACTCTTAAGAGTGAAATCGAGTGGAAAAATAGAAACTGTTTGTCTTTGCTGACTTGTGTGTGCGTGTGGTTAGTAACAATACATTCTGCTGCTTTTCTCTTCTCGACCTCCCAGTCCTCCCTCGTCAGTCACCTTTCCCCACCATAGTCTATACTTGCTACTACACACGCACACACAAATTGGCAAAAACGAACAGTTTCTATTTTCCACTGTATGAGAAAGACTGAAAGAGTACTCGGCAAGAGTATAATCTGCTCGATTTCGAGTGTATTTTACTCGCACTCGAAATCGAGCGAAGCATATGCGCTCTTATTCGAGTGGCATAGAAAAATAGAGTATACTCGATTTTTTTTTTCACTCGCAGGAGTACTCGCGCTCGAATTCGAGCGAGTTTCACTCTCTACTCGAATTCGAGCGAAGATTTCGGAGCTCTGCATTCAATACGTTGGAAACACTTCTGAAATGTTTTTTATTTATATGTATGTCATATCACAGCGAAAAAAAAAATATTAAAAAAATCAA
Source organism: Bellardia pandia (assembly GCA_916048285.2). Taxonomy (NCBI): domain Eukaryota; kingdom Metazoa; phylum Arthropoda; class Insecta; order Diptera; family Calliphoridae; genus Bellardia; species Bellardia pandia. The sequence continues at coordinate 58,662,675 of OU696530.1, forward strand.
AGTATAGTTACACTATGTATTACAAATTCCTTGGATAACAAACAGTTCGATAATACAACTCACCATAAAATTACTTTAATATAAACAACTCCTTCCCGTTTTGAGATTAACCCCCTGGCATACGATGTCGAACGATAACGTTCGCTTAGATAAGACTTAAGACACAAACTTGATTGTGGAATAAACAAACTTGTTTAAGTAAAAAAATAGATACGATAAAAAGTTTGTGTCTTAAGTCTTATCTAAGCGAACGTTATCGTTCGACATCGTGGACCAGGGGGTTAATCTATAATTTAAGCTGGTTTACATCTTAAGGTACGGTCACATTTGACAAATATTTCCTCAAAAAAGCGTAACCACTTGTTTTAGCACAAATTTGTTTGACGTTATTTACTCTTACAAGAGTTTTGCAAGATCAAACAGCATCAAATAAATTAAAACTAAATATTTGTTGTGCTTTGGCCTAAATAAGAAAAGTTTTTTTAAGTAAACAAATGAGTTCAAATAAATGTTATTTAGTGGTTACGTCATTTTTGGCAAATATTTGCCAAATGTGACCGTACCTTTACGCTACTGATACCAAATATACATACATACTCGTATGTACCTCGTAGGTAAGTATTTGGTGTTACTTAAACTATGTGGTTTTCAGTTCATAAAAGTCGTGTAAATTTACATAATTTTTCGCACAATCATACATATGTACGTATCTAGTAATGTAAAAGAAACACTCTATAAATCGTACAAGTATGATTGTTTTTGTTGTTGAATGATATAAAATGCATGAATGCGCTTCCGTTATGTCGCGTGCTCATATTATAATTTAAATTTGTAAAACGGAAATGAAACCTATTCTTAGTTTAGTTTGTTATTTTATACAGAATGGCTAATAATATTAGCAACAAATGCAATAACAAGAACCAGCACTCGTTCGACAAATATATAAAACGACAGACACTATTTACTTATATGTATGTATGTACCTATATTTTGTATAATTATATGAATTTAAGGTATGCACATACATTTGTCAGAGAGTATACTTACTCATATACACACATGGACTGACTTCATAATGTGTTAAAAGAATTTTTTTTGTTTGTTTCTATTATTGTCATGTGTAATTTTAGTTTAGTTATAAACAAGAACCGCTTATACTGGTACCGTAGAAAAAACAATCACCGCATTTTAACAACACACACATTCATATATAAAACAATAACAAATTATTCAACACATTGATATTTCATTGTGTTGCCCGACCGTTTTTAGGCAATCAACACACATTTGCACTTACACAAAAAATAAAACACAAACACATTCATGTTTGTATGTATCTAAGTTTGATCCCTGCAGGAAATGTCAATAGTGAAACTGTACTGATTTACTATTGACACAGTCACCAGTACTAGTGACTTAATATACCCAAGACTACCCAGCTAACATTTTTTGAAATTTTGAATCAAATATAAATCTTCTTTGATCCCCCCCCCCCCACGCGATTAAAATAATCACTTATGCTCTCGCTTTTGAGTCGAAAATGAATGTTTTGTCGGGAGAAAATAGTATCCTAGCCGCGACTCTTCTGAAATAGTCTTTTATGACTCGGTTTTCTGAACTCTTACGACATATTTTTGTCACTTTCCTGCACTCATTTAGGACTCATTTATGAATCTTTTTAAAGTTATTTTATGATCATATGCGCAGTCGCTTTCTCATCTATTTTGATTCCTTTTCGAGTCATCTAGCACTCATATTTCTAATCATATTAGAGTCTTCCTCAAATTGTTATTGCATCTGGTTTTACTTACTTTTCTAATGTTCTTTATTATACAAATTTGAGCAGTTTTTAATTTTTTTTCTTTTGTATTTTATTATAAGAGAATAACAAACAAAAAAAACCAAATTCATGGAATTCATACTTATATATATTACATATAAAATTAAACATTAACTTAAAATAATTTTAATATTTTTATAACGTTTATACTTTTTTAATTCAGTCTAGAAAAATTAATGAGTTAAAAAAATGCTTTTTCCAGCCTCAGTTTGTGGTTTTCCGTTTTTTAATACGGTCATTGGCATGTACAAAATGTTTTTGAAGGACTAAGTTCATGTCCTTATCAGTGCATTGGTATTTTTTATGGCAAATATCTGTAACAAAAATGAAAGTAACAATTATAATAATAATAATAATAATATTTTTATTTTTAATATTATTATTACTTTTTAACATTGACATTTTATACTCACTTTTAAGTATTATTATAATAAAGCAGTTTTCGGCACTTGGCTTAGTGCTGGTTCCAAGGTGAATTTAAATACTAGGTGATAGCGTAGCGCCAGCTGATTATTCATGGTGAATTTGAAAATGTCAAAAAGTTATATAAAAAAAAAACTTTTTGACAGTGACGAAAGTTTTTCATATAAAAAAATGCCTGTTGTTCTTGCCTTGTTGTAATTGTTGTAGCAATGATGTCACCTGGTATTTAATTTCACCATGGCTGGTTCCCTTCCAACTAAAGAGGGTAGCTCGTTCGAAAACACTTTTCGCACTGCGGCTTTAACGTCTTGTTCTTTTTGATAACTTACTTGATAAGAACAAGTATTTTTGTTGCTATAATTTAATAATTTTTGGGATTCGTTTTTAGCCACTCTTTTGATTTTTTTGGCTGACATTACCTTTTCGTTTTTTGCACTTTTTTAATTTTTAACACTATTTTATAATATTTTAATGCACACGCGAGGACAGCATGAGCTAAACTAAGAAATAATACAAATCACAAAATCTACTTACTGCCTTTCAAATAACAAATGTCCCGTTATAAAATTTAAAATAACAAATGCTCCGTTAAAAAACAGCATAAAAACAGCATATTATGAACACCTGTGTGATTAAATTATGATTCCGCACATTCACCATATTTTGTTTTTCAAATTAGTCGCTTTCGAAACATTTAAATGAGTCTATTTTTATTATTTTTCTTATCGATTAATCAGTTTTTGGTCATCTAAGGTAATCATATAAGACTCATTTTGCTGATATTATCAAAAACAATCTTCCAATTGCTAGCTGGGTATAGACATTTAACATGTGCGTGCCATTGAAAATCCACTACTGACATATGTACTATTGACAAGGTAGTTCTTTTGGGACCACATTGTCTACACTTTTGGTACTTCTCTGAAATAGAAAATAAAAATGCATTTTTTGCTAATTTTTGGAGTTTTATTAAAAAAAAAATAAAATACTAAAAAATACCTAATTAAAAATAAATTCGAAAACACCCAGAGTCTTTGGCGGGAATCGAACCCACAACCCTCTGAATGATAGTCCGGCACACTATCGCCTAGTCTATCGGGGCCCACAATTGAAAAAAAAAAAATTGTATAATAATAACCATTGTGACAATGCTGTGGTGACTTGGAGACACTTGTCCCCAGGTTTCCTTCAGGGATTGTTGACTTGTCTGTATGTACAAGTAATTCAATTTTTATTTAACTTTATGAGGTTAAACACAGCACCAGTCCAGAACATGGACAATTTGTAACTGTGTTCTTATTCATCGTATATCGTATACGATTTCCTGAAAACTTAAAATAGTATTTTGTCTTATAGGATTGAATAATCTGATTATAATATAGCTTCGCTTACAAAATTTATAGTAAACAAGGCAATTTTAAACTATCTGATACTTACACTATCTGATTCTTACCTTTTAAATATTACTTTTATAAAATTCTAAATCTTTATTTTTTGTCTGATTTAAACCACTAAGCCCTCCAGACCCACATATTCAACATATGCAACAGTTCTTACTGTTCGTGTTATCGAATTTCGTGAATATTTTATTTGATTATTACATAAAATATCTTATAGATTTTTACAAATTTACATATGTATATATGTAGGTCATTTATGGAAATAACAATAGAAAAGAGAACAACTTCTTGTGCAGCAAATTGAAACTTAACACCATCATTTAAGCCAATGAAAAATCATACTAAAATACAATAAGTAAGAGTGCAATATTCAGCTGTGCCGAATCTTAAATACCCTCCACCTAAACGTAATAAGAAATAGAAAAACTACACTGATTATAGGACTAGGATATCCTTATTCTGTATCTTCTATTCAGTCTTAGTGCAAATTTTATTAGTATTTGATATATTGTTTGAAAGACAATTTTACGACCAACATAATTTATGTTAAATATTTTGAAATTTTGTCTAATTTTCACCATTTTTAATTGATTTAATTACCAATTCTTATCATAATTTACAGAGTTTGTCTGATGTTCATAATAATCTTGAGTGTAATTTAACAAACAGAGTATAAAAAAGGGGAACAATTCGGTTTTAGTGACAAAATCAAATAGGGCTTTTAGAGGAGATGCCAGCAAAAAAAAATTGTTGGCGGTCACGCCTATTTTCGAGGGGGCGGGCCCGTAAAATTGAAAATATATAGGCCTATATCTCGGGAACTACTGGGTGTCTGATAATTTGTAATACATTAAATAAAAGCTATTAAAAATACCTTTCCAACGATATATATCATGATTATAAAATATGGACCGAATATGGGTTAAATCCGAAAATAATATTTTTTGACCCGAATTTATTTGTTTTTTGGAAATGGTTCTTATATGGCAGCTATGACAAATTATGGGCCGATCTTCTTAAATTTTTGAACAGTTATTTTCATGCATATGAGGATACTTCACGTCGAATTTCAACATAATCACGCTATATATACGATATATATTAGTATTAACGTGGATTTCGAGAGTGGACCTTATGTGGGGGATATTGTCAAATATGGACCGATATTCTCAAAATCCAGCAGTTAGATTTAGGCATGTATGTAAATGATCCGTGTAAAATTTTGGATTGCTACCCTTATTTATAAGCGATTTATGAGTATTAAAGTGATTTTCGGAAGAGGGCTTTATATGGGGCATACGGTTAAAAATAGACCGAAATTCACAAAATTTTGTGGGATGATTTTTGTATATATGGAAATGATCCGTGCAAAGTTTTGAGTCGGTACCGATATTTATATATATATAGGGAAAAATGTCTTTTTCAGATGTGGTCCTTGTATGGGAGCTATGACCAGTTCTGGGCCGACCACCATAAAATTTAGTACAACAATTTATTTGCCTATAAAGAGTATTTATGTCAAATTTTAGCCGTTTAACATTATTTATATCTGTTTTATACGTATTTAAGTGAATTTTGGAAGTGGACTTTATATGGGGTCTATGGTCAGACATGGACCGAACTAAAAAAAAATTTCGTTTTGCGATTTCGTTTGGTATAAAACTTGTTTTTGCTGAATTTTGTCTTGATATTCCAATTTGATAGGCATTTATTTATCATTAAGCCATATTTCGGGAATATATATATTTGTATGGGAGCTATGAGAGCTCATAGGCCGATTCTTACTATTTTCCGCACACTTTCTTCTTTTATCATACAAACAACGTATACAAAATTTCATGGTATTATCTGCAATATATTTCTAAATATTGCAATAAAATGGACAAAAAATATCAAATTTTTATGGAGGTTGTCTCACATATTGGTCCATAATTTTGGTTAACCTAAACCGATTTTGCTGATTTTAAATAGCAAACTTCTCGAAAGCATTTCTGACAGAAGTATTGACGATTTGGGTCTCGAATATATCTGGGGACTTCAAAAAACTAATTTCAACATCCAGACAGACAAACAGACAGACAGACGGACATGGCTTAATCGACTACGTTATCTATAAGGATCCAGAATATAGGGTCGGAAAATGATATTGTGGAAATTTCACACGGAATGACAAACTTATATATACCCTTCTCATGAAGCTGAAGGGTATCAAAAGGTTGTTTTTAGTTCAGTGAGAGATTTTTAATACGCATTCGATGTTCGTGATTTTGGATTGATATTAATATATATATTATGTCCTAGTAGGAACAAAGGGCTTATTTATTTTTATTATCCTTTAAGGTGTGGTATCTTACTGTTTTTTTTTTTTTTTTGTTAAAAAAATATTCATCATCCCATTCCCATTTTGTTTGCACAGTGTTAGTTTTTACTTCTGTTTATTTAGTGTATCTTCATTAAAAACGAACTAACAATAATTATTTGAAATCTTACATATAATGAATTTTAATTATTTAGTTCAGCCAAAGTCAAATTAGTCAAATATAGACACTATTATTTAATATATTGCGGGCCAATGGGTTTGGGTGTACTTCAAGCTTTTTCAAGTGTTTTTCTGCATTTTTTATCTCAGTTTTTACCAAAGGCACGTTTAAGTCTTTATGGATATTCCAATTTTTTTATTTAACAGAGAGCAATTGTGATCATTCGTAGCAATTTGTTTTGGCGCCTTTGAATCTGTCTACATTATGTCTACATTTGAAGCTGAGGCCGCTCTTCATAGCTGTATTCCATAATGCCATATATGTTTTAGGATCGAGTTATAAAGTAGAAGTTTACAATCTAAACTAAGCTTAAAGTTTTTGCCAATGAGCCAATTAATTTGGATTAATTTTAATATCATTTGAGTCAATTTAGCATCTATATGGGATTTCCATTTAAGGCGACGATCGAGGTACACACAGAGGTATTTAACTTCGGATTGTTGTGTTATTGCTTGATAATTGATATATGTACATAAATAGGGGAGCATGATTCTCTACGCAATGCAAATGTTATGTGTATGCATTTCTGCTTATTAACTGTTATCCTCCATTGCTTTAACCAGTTTTCTAATTCAAATATATGATGTTGTAGGTACTGAGATGCTTCTTGAGGGTTTTCATGAATTCTTAGAATAGCAGTATCATCAGCAAATGTAGATGTGTGAGTACGATTATGTATGATGTATGTATTAAGTATAAGAAGGGGTGCGAGAATACTTCCTTGAGCTACTTCTGCTTCAATAGGCTGTGCGAAGCTTAAAAAATCTCCTTCTTAAAGGTCAAATGTTCGACCAGTTAAGAAGCTTTCCAATAGCTTATGTTTGTTTACGGGTAAGTTTAATTTCAACTTGTATATTAGAGTCTAATAATATTAGAATCTAATAATTAGACCATCATGCCACACTTTATTAAACGCTTGAGAATCAAATGTTTTTTTTTACAATATTTACAAGTCTATCGGTTTATTTGATAATACAGTGTTTTCTTCTGTATTATTCTGTTTTTAATTAAAATCGGGTATAATTTGTTTATGAGTATCTTCTCGAATAGCTTCAATATATTCGACAATAGGCTGATGGATCTATATGATTCTACCTTTGTGTAATCTTTTCCCGTCTTAGGTATCTTGGTGACCAGTGAAAAATAAGAATTGTTATGTTTATCCGGGGTAGCTCCATAAGCACTTTTTGTAAATACTTATGATAAATAAAAGGCATGTTGAAGTCATTTTGAACAGCCCCACAGCAAGAGATGACGCTGAAAAAGGAAATCTATTTGTTAATCATTTGAAAAAAAAGTATTTACCCCAAACACATCAAATGAAACAATTGACATGCCACCAGTCAGACAACATTTAGGAGCAGCGTTTTCAGATTCGAGAGATCGAAAAGGCTGTTTTTGATTTTGTAAATACTTATTTAATAATTCAGTTTTCCGATATTCCAAGAGCTCTTTAAGTCTTTTTATGCAATCTCTTGGCGTAAATCTGAGTTGGGGCGATCTGGTCAATTGCCACTCTGTTCTGAAATCTGCAGAATAAATTCTGTTATATCTGATTAGTCGAAGAGTTTGGGTAGCAAGTTGAGCTGACAGTTTTAGATCATTATCCAAGTTGAGAAGAGAGAATAAGAGATAATACTAGCGAAGATTCAACTTGAATCATTTCTCTCGGGATATTTTTTATCACTCTAAAATCAATAACATCTGGATCTTCTGAGTGTTCGTAGGCCAGCTCAAAATCAAACTCAATCCCGTTTTAGAAATTCTATCGAACAAAACAGCGTTATAGTTGCAGCTGCCAGGAAACGGGGGCCTATTGATTTCAAAAAATTATATTGACTTTGTGTTATTGAAAATCTAGAGAATGAATATATGGACGAAATCACTATACATATTTCGATAACAATCTTCAATACAGATTGTAGTGGCTTGAAGATAATCTTCATAAAGACCACTCATTAAGTAGTGTTTAATCCGAGTTTTTATTAAAATTAAAATTTCTGTACATGCACATGCTCTGCCTCTGGGGTTAGTATTATAAATGAAATACCCATATATACGACGAAATAAACTTCTAGGCGTCAAAGTGTTATTTATAAATATAATAATAAAAAATAAATATCAAAACCCGATAAAGATGTTTTAAAATATATTGAATATGAAAATAGATTCTTTAAATAGACCAAGTTATCAATAAGAACGCAACTCCCTAATAACATAAAAGTGCATTCACATGTGTATCATTTATGTACGAGTACATATGTACATTAGGGTGGCCCCAAAATAAAGTAGCGGATGTTCCCGACTAATATGAAAATTTGATTCATTTTAAGACTACGTTTCTCAATTTTTTTGTCCTGCGGTCATTATTTGGTGAGCTGGATCAAAGGATAAAAATGTCCTTTTTAGAGGTTTTTTGATTTTTTCACATTTCTTCCAAAGGAACTATATGTAAATTTGGTATCATATGAAAGGTATTTGAGAGGCGCATTCAATGGGTTATCAAAAATTAAAAAAAGGTTTTTTTTAAATTCAAAAATTTTCAAAATTTTAGATAAAATTTTAGTTTTTTTTTATTTTTTCATAGAATTTACTTAAATAAATAGTTGAAATTTCTTGATTATAAACATCATGCAATTTAACCCAAATGGTTTTCCCGTTTTTTTAAATTCTATGCACATTAGCATACATATGTCATGTTTTTGGCTAAATACAAAGTATTTAAATAAAATATCTCAGTCTAATAACCCCCAAATCGATTTATGCAACAATAACAACACCTAACATAACGTAAACAATCGTAGAAGGTCTACTGTGAATTTCAGTGTTTGGCTTCTTCGTATTTCATGTGAAGACAGTCATATAGGTAAGTACATACATACATACAGTGGGTGGCCAAATTATTAGTTACACTATATTTATTAAGATTCAACCGCTTTTAATACGAATATAAATTTATTTCTTGTACCAGATGTCACCAATGATTGGTGACATTAGAGTGCAGTTGTAGATCATTATCTGTCATTCTGCTCTGAAGTGTGAAATATGCAATTTTGATTAAATTGATTAGTCTGGTATCACGATGAAGAACTAAAAGAAAATGTTCAAAAATGCATTCAGAGCATGACAAAAAGGGTGCAAGCTGTAATTGATGGCAAAGAAGCTTCTACGAAATTTTTAGATTTTTTTTTTCAAAAAATTTTGTAATATTTCTTTTCCTCAAATATATATTTTTAAAATAAAAGAATTTATTTTTAATTGAATTAGAAACACTTAATTTACCTAAAAGAACAAATAAAAGGATAAATTTCCACTATTTTAAAATGGTATACGGCTTCAAACTAAACAATTTTGCAAGTGTAACTAATAATTTGGCCACGCACTGTACATATCTACATATAAACATATCTACTCGTATACTACCTATACATAGTTTAAATACATGTGTTTTATGGTTTTAAGTACATATGTATGTATTAACTTTTCATAATTTGTAATTTATTCGTTCCATTTCATTCAGAAATCAATATTTCAGGAACGAAAAATGTACAATATTCACAACAACCAGGGGGGTTGATCTCTATTGCGATGCGAAAACAAATTCGATGCGTAAGAGTATCAATTTGTACGCTTATCGCATCGCAGGTTTAATAATATACAAACTTATTTCTGTAAAAATTTACTTTACATACTCAGGAGTTCGAAAGGTTTGGCACCATTTTCCAACAATATGGTTACATGAGAAACCATGAGAAAGCATATTATGAGAAGTCGTTGCTCTAATAGATTAAAGTACTTCCGAAACTTTGTTATTTATCTTATTTATTGATTTTATAAAATAAGTTTTTTACATTTCTCAAATATCGCTTGTTTCAATATTCTGAAAATATCCTCAACACAACCAACTATTTTGCTATGAAGATAACATCATAATAACTTCTTTTCTGTTTTAATAACATAAAATTAGCACAATTACTAAACAATTATTTTATCGTATATATAATTTCTTTGAATACTATTTCAAGTACTCAATTTAATGAATAAAAATATAGCGGGATTGTTTGAAAGAAAGCCTTTTGATAAATTCATATAATAAAATTTAAATAAAAAATTTTAACTTATGGAAAATTCTCTTCTTTTAAATATATTGTATATTGATTCAATGTTGTTGTAGATTGTACTGAATCTATACAATATTGACTAAACGATTATAAGACTCTGGTTTGTAGTTATTAACTATTATTCAGAAGTGTTTGTGTTTTTTAATAGCAACAACAAGCACTTGTCTTACGATTTAAATGCAAAGAAAACCAAACAATATTTTGTCTGCAAACAACTTCAAGATACCTACATAAGTGCATTTGTCAGTATGTACTTGTGTGCAAAGAAATGCATTTGTGGTGATTTACTTCAAAATGGTTTTACATTTTAGCAATGCAGTGGCTTTCAATTATTGACTTTTTCTACAAGAATGTAGTTTTTGGTGCAATTTCTCGTTTAAATGTTTTGTGAGACAGTTTTTAAAGTATTTTTTTCTTTGACTATTTTTAAAAATTTGTTGCTAAGTACACACAGATATATATAGATCTGCTCTATGGTACTCATACAGAAATATACTTATTTAAAATATATAAATGTATCCTTTACAAATGTATAACATTTTTAAAATTAATTAATAATTCAATACTGTTATGGCCACTACCAACATTTTTCAAAATATTGTTAATCCAAATTGACCGTTACCTTCTTACCATTTTGAATCGGTATCAAACCTTGCTTTTTCACTTTGTTACATTACTATAATGACACTTGATGTTTGCTATTTGTTACAAAGTTACTAATTTGGGAGACCACTTCATAATTTTAAGGGAGAAATTGTCCATTAATATTTTGTTACTGTTTCATAACTATAATTACATTTTATGATAAACCAAGAAAAATACTAGAAATACAAATCTAATTATGTAATTCTCAACAATTTGCTATAAAATGCGCGTGGTTAATTATTTTAAAAAAGTAAAATTTAAGTTTATACAAAAAGTGAAAAAGTGGCTTAAGTTTTTGAGCAATGGACAAAAAAATAAATCGGGCACATGTTGCAGTAATAAAATTTGTAAATATGTAATACGGTTTATTATGGTAAACATAGAAGTGGCGGCACGATAAGAAGCTTTTGAATAGGACAATCGCAGAACTAGTTAGTTAGTTAATTGTTCTTTATTTTTTTTTTTAATTCATTTCTGTTGTTACAAAGTTATATAAAAAAAATTTAAAGTAAATAGAACATACGACTTTGACCAATGTCGTCAATCGCAGAACTATAAACTGTGCCAGCAACACAATAAAGAGCCTTGGTCAGATTACTAATGAATGTGAGGTCAATGTGTCCAAATCAACCACAAGTAGGCTGTTTAGAAAATCCCAGACTATTACTCGACAAACGCTGTTGTCTGTGCCAAGACTATTATTCCGCCACAAAACTGCAGACTTGAATTCGCTAAAAGATAGCTTCTAAATCCAGTATCCACTAATGTGATTTCTATGTATTTTAGGATTACATTGGTTGAATTTCATCTCATAAGCGTTATTTACAAGCGTTGTATGGTTGGTTGTTATGCTCGGAAGTGGACTTAATTCAGGAGCTATTATTGACTGACAGCTACAAAATCCAGTAGCTAAATTGCCGTATAACTGATTTCTGGATTAAAATTTCAGATCCATATAAAAGTTTTTTCGATATCGATATTTATTAGACTGACATTAGGGGACTCGAAAAATTTATAGCATTTTCTGATAGGAGGATTACTTTTGCGCCACCTTGTATGTGTTGTGTAAGCTGCATCAATTTTTTGTCCATTTCACACCCAATGTGAGACTATGATATCAAATCTTTTGAAAATCTATATTAAAAAATCAGCTACATCCATACTCGTACATATGTATATAGGAATATATTCTTGGGAAGAGTTAGTTATAATACAGACACACGGAAACCATCTCTATTATTATCAAAGGATTACAACTTCATACAAAAGGTAAAAACTATAAAAATTATAAAACAACTATTCTACGGGGTGTAAGACTAAAGATGAATTGTATGATTGAAGAGGAATTGAAAATGTATAAAATAATTTGAAACATCATATTCAAAGGTAGATTATTCAATTGTAATATACTGTCCAATTTAATTTTTTTTTAAAGAGAAGTATCACTCAGGCAATTAATATGTCTATATATTAATTAATTAATTGTGCTACTTTATTTGGAAAGGGGAAAGGTAGGAGAAGCATAGATGGTGAAAGGAGAGAAAAGCTTTTTATATGACAACACTGTAATTGCGCGTTATGTTTATTAGTAGTACAGTATTGCAGCGCCTCTGGTGGTGACTAGGCGCATTGATCAAAGCTTTATTTATAGCCATTATTTCATTATTTTACTTCGGTGGCGGCGTTTCAATGCTATACCACCAAAGGAAGGCGCTGTGATAAATATTAGTTATGATAAGATAGAAAACTAATAATTATCAGAAACTGGTGGTGGTTGAGTGGCAGCGGCTGGGAATCGAACCCAGGCCACGAATATCAACTCATGCTTAATGATCAAACACACTAATCAATTACTAAATAAATCCAATACATTCCCTAAATCTAATAAATTATATCCTTGTTAAAGACTTCATGAAGAAATCAGCAATTAATCTTCAGTGTCACATTCCCAGTCAGCCCCTAAATACCCAATTAATATATTATCCGATCTTGAATTCTATATTAGTTCTATGTTAATTATCTTCTTTAAATAACTAAGAATACGCTTCAAATATTGCCAATGATTATCATTTGCACAATTTTGAAATCGGCTGAGATAATTTACAGAAAATTTTATATCCGGTCTCGATGTAATCATTAAATACATTCTCTCTAACGATGTTGTGTAGTTTTAAGTAATGTATTACATATTTCCAAGTGTTAACTATCGCATCATGCGTGTATCAATACCATGGCAAATTTCCATTTCAAAAGGGATAAATAAATTATTTACAAAAGTTGTTTGTATTATTCTTAATTCTGATTTGTTGAAATTTGCAGTTATTTTAACACCCAGATAAATATTAGCTTCTTTCAAATCCTTCATTTCAAATTCTTCCATTAAAAGTAACATCACAGTTTCAATTTCCTTAATATCATTTCCTACAAGTAGTAAATCATCGACTTAAAGAAGCAAAAACAACCCTTCCATTTTCTTCCATATCATTTTCTGGGGTATTATTCTTAGAATTAGTAATTGGCACACAATATTGCTTCTGACCATAATAGTTTAGGCAAACCAGAAAATGTAATAATTGATCTCTCTTTTTCCAATAACGTCCGATTCATACGTTTTCAGTACCATTATTTTATTTTATATAGTGTATAGGCTATTGTATATTAAATACTTATACCAGCATTTCTGCAAAATAACTTAAATTCATATGACGAATATTCTCCACCATTATCGCATTGTGCTTATTTGCTGCCATAGATTTGAGCTCCTTAAAATATTCAAAAACTGCAGGCTTATTCGAAATCAAAGATACTAAGGAAAATGTAAATAAACGTTAAGAAAAAAACTTTCTATTCCAATAATTATGGGTTAGAAGAACAAAAACATCACTATGGAAGAGCTGTAAACAACGACTTGACTTCCGCTGCGATGACCGAATCGTTCATCGGTCGGTCAATTATGTGAGAAATAAACGATGGCATTATTGAGAAAAAAAATTCCTTGGGGTTATGTGAGTCCAAAGTCTTTATTAGCGAGACACCGATAACAATGCTGGAAAATTTAACTTTCTGAATTGTACCCACATAGCTTAGTGGCAGTCAACATTTAAATATTTAAATGAAATTGTCTTTAAAATGTAAATGTAAGAGATTGTTCATTGGGCAATAATAAAAGATTCCGTCATACAGTTCCCTTTTTGAGTGTTTTTAAAAATGTCTAAATGAAACACTCAATGTTAGTATTAATTTGTTCTTTCTATAACAATACAGTATTAACTTAAAAAAAATCATACAAATAATTTAGTACTTTCAATTGTAACGAGTACTTCTTCTTTTAGTATGCAGTACCATTTCAAAAACTCAATTAACATGCCTGTTATGTAGTATATTGAGTTGTATGATGTACATAATGTGATTTGTTTTGTGCAATGTTTTTGTTTCTCTGGTTTTTTTTTTTTGGAACATTTTTATTTTAAAAACATTTTTAAAAGTCCATGTTTATCGTTGTAACAGTTGAAAGGATCTTTTAGTTAAATGACATTTTTTATGACATTTTTTTCATAATTTTTTCCCTGAATACAATTACCATTTTGCTTTCACACATACATTATTGTATGAAACATTTGGTTGTGACATGTTGTACATGTTTATGTTTTTTTTTTATTCGTACCTATTCATCACAAACATACATAGATATTAAAAATACTAACATATAAACAAATACAAACACATTTGTTTTGAAAGGATGCAAGTGCACAAGGAAGAATGTTTCTAATAGGACACACATATTTATAAACATCCGTACAGAAGAATATATAAATATAGAACTTTATTTTGACAATTGTTACAATGATTTCAATTTATGTAGCTCGAAAATCACATTAAAATAGTAAAAATTAAAAACAAACCGCTGGTTTTTCTGCAAAAATAAGTTTTCAGTCCTAACCCATTTTCATTTGTCTGCATAGGTCAACAAGCTAAATTGCTGCATTTGGGCATCTGAATATTCAAGAGCAATTGCTTTTTTTGTTTTAAATCTTTAAAAGTTAATAACTTAATATTGGCCTATTATTAATGATCTGTATATAACTTACATGTAGTTTTAAAAGGGCGGTGCTACATATCACATATCCACCGAAAGCAAGAATTTATTGTAAACCAAATTTCTCGACTTAGCTGTTAATTAACACTACTGTCCTTAACACTACTGGATGTTACTGGAGTCTAAACAGAGCAAATCACATCGATTACAATATTAAAACTCAAAATCCGTGATAAACGATTTTTTTTTAATATAAATTAGGTTGGCGAAGAATTAATCCCTCAAATTGCCAGGTTATCCCATGATCGATTCAAATAAGTCCCAAGTCGACCTATACCTTCATATAGGAAGCTGGAACGCTTAAATCTTGTATTAAAAAAAATTAACATGTGACTAATGCAAAACTTCGAAAAACCGTAATGCGGTACAGTTAGACGACGCCAAGCATTAACCAATGCAAAAGGGAGACGCAAATCTCTCGAAGGCAGCGAAAAAAGGACGGCCTGATTGCCCTTAAGCAATAATGACAATGCCGCGCGAGTTCTTTCTCCACCCAGAGCTGAATTACGACTGATAAACGAAATTTGCTTAAACATATTGAGAACAGAATGGACATATGATATCATTACACCACATATTGGTTGTGCAGATGTTTGTAATGATCAAAAATATTGGTCAGAGGCCCACAAATGTAGGTAAATCTTTTACAAGTTTTGATATTGAAATAAAATTAAATGCTAATAATTTGTTTAATTTTAATTTTACTAAATTTTATGTTGATCGGCCCATAATAGGACATAGCTCCCATATAGCGCCCAGGTTTTGCTCATATACATGGTGTAGGGGCGCTATATGGGAGCTACGACTAATAATGGACCGATCATAATAAACTTCTACCATATTGTATGTATATACACACACAACTTATTTGTGTTCAATATTATGGACTGATATGGACAAAATTTGTAGATGTGATTTATCTTCATTTATAACTCATTTATGGTGAAATTTGTTTGGATACTTTCAGAATACAAACATTTACGATCGATAAACCCAATATGGGGTGGACATTTGTATAAGGGCCAGGTGAAATAATGTACAGATTTCCTCCAGTTCGTCCATGGGCCAAAAAAATATCACGTACCAAATTTTATAGAAATGCGCACAAGCTTTACATGGACAGCCAACCAGACGGACGGACGTACATCGTTAAATAAACTCAGAAAGTGATTCGAAGTCGAACGGTATAATTTAAGGTGGGTGCTGGACAAATATTTATGTGCGTTATAAACATCAGCACAAATCCACATTGTGGTGTAGGGTATAAAAAATGCGAAAATCGAACATACGTAACTCACGAAATTTGAAAATAACGGTTTTTTGATCAGACCTCGTACACATGTTTACAAATATAATCTTTATTATAATATATTTAAGTATGAGCTTATTTCAAAACAAGCGTTAAGTGTGACAGCATAAAAACGAATAAATTTTCTTTTAAGTAATTAAAATATGTACTTGCATTTATGTACATACATGTGTGTTTATGTATGTAGATATTTAGTTGCAGGTGGAGAGAGTTGTAAATTTAAATTATATTATAAAATTAAATTATATTTGGGCGAGCAAACTAAATTTACTTTCAGTATAAATTTTCAGTAAACAAAAAAGTAATAAATGTCTTTATAAACAGAGAAAGAAAATCATACTTCATAAAATAAATTTTCTCTTTTCAATCACAACACTACTATTAAACATTGTATGAGGAAATGCAAAAATTTTAAGTGTTTGACCCTTAGTTTTTTTCTTTCTTTTTTTTTTTTTTTTTTGAATGGTGAAAATTTATTCACTCAGTTTGTTAGATTGTACAAAATATATAGAAATGCTAAAAATTTGGTAAAAATTTAACAAAATATCAAAAAGGAAAAAACGTTCATTCAAAAAATTCTTTCAGATTTAGGAAATGATTTTCTTTATAATTGTTTATTTACTGGAAAGTTAAATTTACCTGAAAAATTTCGATTTCGTGCCTTTTATAGCTTAAGTCAAGGCTAACGTTTCATTGCAAAAGTTAGTTAAATTTTATTAGCATAGACTCATGAGGGGTAAAAAATATAAATATATCGCTGTTTATGGTTAAAGTCACAAATAGTTTCTGTTGAATTATTTTAACACATTCAGAGACACATATCAACAATAGAACACATCCGCCCATATATGTACTCGTATACAAACATAAATAAATCATAATGTATTAAATCATTTGTTGAAATGCAACCAACACATCCCAGTAACATTTTTAAAGAATCGACAATGTTGAGACAATGTATTGTTTTAAAAATATTATACGAGTACAAAGTTATATTTATGCATTATTAAATTACTTTAGGGCAAATTTTGTTGGGTAATCATACAGAAATACATACATACATACATAAATGTATATATTTACATATACTGTGAACGTCAATATAAAGTAAACATAATTCACAAGTAATTAACAACTCCTTAACAAAAACTAGAAATATATAGAACATAAAAAAATATTTAAATTTTAATGAAAAAGTAACAGATTGTTCGCGTCAAAATAAAGTAAACAGGTATATTAAGATTATGTAAAACGTTTATTATTTTTTTTTGTAGTCTTTTTGCCTAATCATAGCTGACAAACTTCTAGAGGTAGACATAGAATCAACGAGTTTTTTAATGAAATCAAGCGAAATTTTGTTTCATTCATCCTCTATTACTTTGCATAATTTTTTTGTCTAGATATTTTCACTGGTGCTGAAATGGATTGAAGTCTGGGGACTGCGGATGATGATCTAAAGTTTTTGGAAAATGATTGAGCAACCATTCATTTACAATTTAGACGTATGCTTACGATCATTGTTCTATTGGAAAATTCAGCTCTTTTTTTTTATTGTTCAGTGATGCCTTTCAACGATTTGACCTATTTCATGCAGGGATTTACCTTTTCTATGTAAGTATATTATGATTTGCCCTGTCTCAATTGATGTTTGCCTTCGTCACAACTTAACTAATCTATTTTAATGATATTATGAAATTTGCATTTATTTTATATTTTTTAACATAGAAAAATTAAAAGAATTGACACTACTTTTGGCATGACAGGAGTGCTTTTTTCATATTAATGCCACTGTTTCCTTTATTTTGAAGCGTAAAAATGGGTCCATTTTAACAAAAAATCAATTAAATTTGTATATGCTTTTGTTTATTTTAAAGATATTTCGATAAAATTTGGTACGTGATATTTTTTCGGCCCAAGGATGGATGGGATTGAAACTGGTAGAAATCGGTCCATTATTTCAGTTGGTCCCTATGCAAATGTCCTCCCGAAATTGGGGGTCATCCCAACAAATTTCATCACAAATGAGTGGTAAATAAAGCCAAATCACATCTACAAATTTTGTGCAGATCGGTCCATAATTACTCGTAGCTCCCATATAAGGCCAACTTCCGAAAATCACTTTAAAGAGCATAACTCTCTCAAAAATGTTGGTATGCAAATAATATTGAACACAAATATATTTCATATGTATAAAAATAACACTGTAGAATTTGATTGTGATCGGTCCATAATTAGTCGAAACTCCCATATAATACCCTCTTCGTAATTAACTTTAATCTCCATAAATCGTTTAAAAGCATTTATATCGAGATAAAGTTTACACATATAATGCTTATATTAACAGACATCATGACACTAAATTTTTGGATGATCGGTTCACAATAGGTTATGTCTCCCATATAAAGCCCATTTCTAAAAAACTGTTTTATACACGTACTGGGTGTATGGTATTATGTGGTCGGGCTTGACCGACTATACTTTCTTACTTGTTTTTTGTGAATTCAACTCTGTTTAAATATATAAAATATATATGTATATAAGCAATGTAAATTTCTAATATTTTCATTATTTATAATAATATAATTAAGCTTTTCTTTTCATAATATATGGTGTCGACTTTATTTTGACGTTCACAGTATATATACATAAATTTTTTGTATTTCAATTTTGCTTTGAAAGTTGAATGTCCTTGCTCTAGTTTTGTGGTGGAAAACAATTTACACGTGGAATAAAATTTGGGACACCAGCATTTGCAGCTACCGTTTATACATCCATACAAACATACATTTATGCATGTATGGAATGAAGTGTCTTTGTATGTTTATCTAAACAATCAAAGGAACACTAGTGCAAATAAAATATTCAGATTACAATTGCACAATTTGAAAGTTTCGCAACCCTTTTCTCAGTGCAGCAGTGCACACAATTTAATAACATTTTACTCTTTTTGTTTTTATGCGATATTGCAAAATGCTGGTTTTGATGGTGGATACATTCACGAATGAATAAGCGTACAAAACAATTGTATGTATAAAACACTGGAACAAAAGATTTTGAAGTTGTATAGAGGAAGTTTTATAGAGAATACTTATAAAACTTGTTTGGTCTAAACGTTATTTATCCAGGAATATTGCATTTTGTTTTCTTTTATAATTTGCAAGTGGTAAAGAATGATGACTTGGTTAACCAATGCTTGGTTAACATTCAATATTTTGTTTCTATGTAGAAGAATTGACCGAATAATCGATTAGTAGCACTAACATGATATACGATATATATACATTGATTTGATATATACATATGATATAATATAAGTAAGTAATAACTTACAATGTCATTAGGCGGTAATTGAGAACATGAATCCCCGAACTGGTTTATCACTATTGTTCCGATGTGCGATAAAACTCTTTCATTACATTTTAAATCTTTCTTTTCAGATTTAAGATTTTAAGTTGTAATCTCCTGCTTTTCAAAATGTATAAAAGAAAAGAAGTATTAAATTTTATTACTTCCACAACTGAGAAACAATAAAAAACTGTTATTGTCAAAAGTTGCAAATTTTTTGTAGTATCATAATATTTTGTCTAGCACTGGCTGGACTTATTATTTTCTTTTAGTATTAAGATTCGAAAACTTATTGCCATTTCATTTCTGAAGATCCAATAAATAAATTAAATGTATTAAAAAAAAAAAAAAAAAAAAAAAAGTTGCAATCTTAGCGATATTCGATCAATTTACTTTTGGTTTAATTTTCTCAATATTTTAATTAAATTGAGGTTTAATCTGTTTGAGTGTCTAAAATTAACATATACATCTGATTTACTTTCACCGATGAGCTATTCTCAATCATTTTTTAGAATTAGATAATTTAGTTACTATTGAACGAACAATTGTATACAATTATAGATATAAACACTCTTACATCTAGTTATATTAAGATATAAATGCTCTTTTGACGCAATTTCTAGATCAATGGTTTGTATTATGTGTATAAAATTGACTATTCAAAAAACCGGTTTTCAGGTTAATCGACAATTTGCATTTATAACAAAAACCTATTTCAAATTTGGGCTTATCTTAAAAACTCGGTTAGGCGTATTATATTATTTAATAATTACATTTTTTTTACTAAAAAATAGATGCATTTTTGTATGCTTTCGTGATATATTTTTACATATACGATTATAATATTTTATGATTTCTGGCTTTTTATATATTTTTCTTTTTTTAAAAATTCACAATAAGTAGTTTCAACAAATGCCACAGCACGCGAATGGTTCAATTGAGAGGCGAGTTGGATAAACAGTTTATTACACGTTTGGGGCCGGTCAATTGGCCGCCTAGATCGTGCGATTTAACGTCTTTAGATTATTTTTTGTATAGGGCTACGTTAAGGCACATATCGTTAGGCACAAACCCGCAAGAGTAGACGCACTGGAAGACTCATTGAAAAATTTATTCCTGAGATACCAGCCAATAAAATCATCTTTAAACGTTGATTTATATACATTATATCGACTCAAATAAAAATTTAAAAAATTTCTATAAATTGTATGTATTTCTTTAATCTAATCAGAAAGCTCTTAAAAAATCTCCCAGCTGTTATTGCCACTGCAATAACAAAAGTATTTATGAATAAGACAATTTCACTAGGTCTAAGGTTTCAATTCTTCTAAGACGTCTGTGACGCTCAAAGAATAGCAATTCCCTAGCAAAAGGATTTGGATGATCTAATAATTTTTCATGTAGTTTAGAGTTGGGAATTTGATCCCGTCGCGTATGGTAGGTATATTGAGATACCATGGATGTTACGATTTCTAATATATTGAACAATATAATAACATATAAATCGAAAATATTTTTAATCAATTAACAATAAAATAGTGTTAAAGATCGTAAGTTCCATTCTAGGTTACGAAAATATGTCGAAAGTATTTCCAAGTATAAAATTTTATCAAAATTATATTTTTAATAAATTTGTTTAATAAAAGAAAATATTCTAGTTGAAATAAGTTGGATTAGATTTTTGAACCAAAAACGTTTTATTTTCTAGACAAGATAAAAAAACAAGTAAGAAAGTATTGTATATTTAATACCCTACGCCCAGTGTATGTATAAAACAGTTTTTCAGAAATGGGCTTTATATGGGAGACATAACCTATTGTGGACCGTGAATATAAGCATTATATGTGTTAAACTGTATCTCGATATAAATACTTTTAAACGATTTATGGAGCTTAAAGAGAATTACGAAGAGGGTATTATATGGGAGTTTCGACTAATTATGGACCGATCATAATAAAATTGTACCTACCGTATTATTTTTAGACATATGAAATATATTTTTGTTCAATATTATTTGGATATCAACATTTTTGAGAAAGTTATGCTCTTTAAAGTGATTTTCGAAAGTGGGCCTTATATGGGAGCTACGAGTAATTATGCACTGATCTGCACAAAATTCGTAGATGTGATTTGGCTTCATTTACCACTTATTTGTGATGAAACTTGTTTAGATACATGCATAATTCAAATATTTATGAACAGTGAACCCCAATTTCGGGAGGACATTTGTATGGGGGCCAGTTGAAATAATGGACCGATTTCCACTAATTTTAATCCCATTCATCCTTGGGCCGAAAAAATATCACGTACCAAATTTTATCGAAATATCATTAAAATTGCGACCTGTACTCTGCGCACAAGCTTTACATGGACAGCCAGCCATACGGACGGACGGACGGACATCGTTAAATCGACTCAGGAAGTGATTCTAAGTCGATCGGTATACTTTATGGTGGGTGTTGAACCAATATTTCTGGGCGCTACAAACATCAGCACAAATTTAATAGACCCTCTCCACTATGGTGGTGTAGGGTATAATAAATATTGTCCAAAAAGTTTTTGAACAAAAATAAAAAGTTCTAAATTATTATTATCTAAAAAAAGAGGATGTTCCGAATCTTATATACTCTTGGTGGTGAGCGTCATAAAATATTGTACCATAATATCTATTTATTTGAGGTTTATTTTGATTGAATTTTATATCAATAACGATATTTACAAGAATTTTATGCATATTCCATTAATAATCAAGAATTTATATTTGTATCTTTCTTTCATAACTGCCCTTTTTTTAATGTTTTTGCAGCATGTAACATAAAGCGATTTACTTTAACACACAATAAATTTTGATGCCCTGGAAAACTGTTTTTAGCTTTTTGAAACGTCAAAATTGTCACCTCTGTATAGTTTGTGGTTATTCTCGGAAGTAGAGGACGTATGAAAGCTATGGTCGATTATGGACTAACTTATAGCATATAACTATATCTGAGTAAAATTTCTAGGACTGATGGGCTTGTCGAATAATTCGAAAATATAAAATAATCTTGGTTTCAATTATTTCAACTTTTTCAAAAAGTAAAAGACCGTTTAATCGGTTTGGTTTTTTTTGATATGAATATGAATTCCATAAAAAATGTTCGTTTTTACTTAAAAAAAAGAGTTCTTCTAAAAAAGTACCCTTTTTAATATGTTGTGAACACACAATTTACGCTAACACTTATTGAAGAGCCACTTAGAAAGAGCCTTAAAAGCGTTTTTTTTAAACATTGAAGAAACTTTAAACAATATACACTCAAGAGGCAGCAAATTATTACAATGAATGGATGTACGTACAAAAATATACAAGAAAACAGTTTTATCAGTAGGAAACAATTTACACACTGAAGTAGAAAATTATTTTCATCTTAAAAAACAATTCAATAACACTTATTGTCTGATTCGTGTTTAATCTATTAATTTATTAAAGTTGCTACTAACATATGTATATATGTACAGACATACAGTATTGTGCACAACATTACCAACAACATTTTTCAGAAAAATTAAATTTAAAACAAAAATAATTTTACGAAAATATGTTAATTTTTTAGTTGCAACAATAAACTGTAACTTTAAACGAAATTAAACTTTTTCTGTTTAACAAAACTAAAACGAAAGTGTTTTGTCTTAATTTTTTTTTTTTGTTATTTTTTTAAAGTTACATTTAAGCATAAATAATGAAAGTTTGTTTGATGGGATTAAACTACATCTATTGTTCACATGTTTTCACTCAATATCAACAACTGCATAATTGGTGCAATAAGTAGGGATATTTCAAAGTATCAACTAATCCGAGGCATAAAATGGAAGCTCCTGTTCAGTTCATCTTGTGACACGAAACATGAAATTATTTATCAAGATTTTAATTAAGGTTGTTTAAGCTACATATTCCAATCAGTCTGTAAATTAGAAACATTAATGAAAGAGTCAGTTTTTTAAAATAGTTTCAACACAAAATAATTCAATAATATTTAGGCAGTCCTGGATTTGTCATGAGTTTTAATATCGCATTTATCGGAAATACACATTTATTAAAGCATCATCTACAATATAATCAGATTAAGACCTAAAACTTACTGAAAACCATTTCGCGATTTCAAGCCGAACTATAAAGGTTAAAAAATAATGAAATGGTTGTTGTTCAATGATAAAAGCAGAAACTAATTGCAAAGACATAAATTCTTAATTTTAGTTTTTTCATATCAATTAAACTTGAAGATATTGTAAAATATGGCCCCATTTACACAAATCAAATTTTATTGATCGGTGTTCACACAGCACAATTTTTATTGCCTCAATCGCTCGTATTTTTATATGAGAGTAAAGACACATTTGTATACACATATTATGTATGTAATACGAATAAGAGAGTAAAACGAATTGCAAATACAAACAAGTGTGTACTCGTCTTATCTTCCTCTCATCACGATGTCTAAAAGGTAATCAGCTTAGATTATAGAATTGCTTGGTGTAAATTGGGACTATTATGGATTTTATACCAAATATATTATGTTGATTATGTCATTCACACTCTTATACATATAGAGATCCTACTGTTTCATTATGCTTTTGTAAAAAATTTAAAATGTCCTTTGGAACTTATCAGTTAGTATAAATTTTTGGTTTAAAAGTATTCAATCGTTATATCCTTATTTAAAAGCGTTACAATTTAACACAAAAAATATTTATATGCACAGAAGTCTAACCACTAAATTTTTAGATGATTGGTCCATATAGCGCCCTTTATTACTTGTTTTATTTAAAATTTAAATTTGACTGGTAATAACTTTTTACCCCAATACGTTTTGAATCTGAATTATGAAAGTGCCGTTAGTGCAATAAAGAGGTAAATGCACAAACATCTACTTTTGGAACCTTCCATATAATTAATAGAGAGACATATGTATGTATGTGTAGAGGCCTACTTTTAAGTGGTCGTGGCATTAATATAGAATTCTAAGTATAACTAACGGGTACATAATTCATATTTATAGGAATCACCAATTAATTCAATGACACTTTAATCTTTCATGCCTTTGATGGACATACGAGTACATATTTATCATTTCAATTATTTTTTTGTCTGGAGGCGTAATTGACCTTTTTATACCCTACACCACCATAATGAGGAGGGTATATTGGATTTGTGCTGATGTTTGTAACGCCCGATATTTGTAAGGCCATTAATCCAACACCTACCTTAAAGTGTACCGATAGACTCAGAATCACTTCCTGAGCCGATTTAATAATGTCCGTCCGTCCGTCCGTCTGGCTGGCTGGCTGTCCATGTAAAGCTTGTGCGCAGAGTACAGGTCGCAATTTTGAAAATATTTCATTCACATTTGGTAGATAATATTTTTCAGTCCAAGGACGGTTGGGATTGAAATTGTTGAAATCGGTCCATTATTTAACCTAGCTTCCATACAAATGTCTTTCCGACATATACGTTTATTGGTCATAAATGTTGATTTATAAACGTATCCAAACAGATTTCACCACAAATAAGTTTTAAACGAATGTTTATCATATTTATTTATTTTTGGTAAGTTTTTGTCACTATTTAATAAAAATTATACACTACATCAATATTTAAATTATTTTTTATAGTAATAAAAAAAGTTGTATGAATTATTTTTTTTTTAAATTTTGGCAGTACCATAAACTGTAACTTCTTCGGAAACTTAGGAAACATGTGTTAAAAATTTATATCACTTTTACATTTTCGGGTAAAAAAACAAAAACTTCTTTACATATTCTATTTGAGTCCTTTAAAATGTACTAAAATCACAAATAAAAAATTACCTATTCTTAAAAAACAAAATATTTTACAGTGTCAAATTTTTGCATTTTGGTAATTCCAAATAAAAAATCACAAAAGTTTTCGATGGCACAAACAACTTTTCCATAAAAAATATTTACCAAAAATTATTTTTGTTTTTTTGTACTTATAGAAATAAACAAGACTGTTAAGTTTCAAAGCAATACAATAAAAAAATGAAATTTTGACAATTTTTTTTTGTAACACAGTAAAAATCGTTTTTCCATTCAACAGTTTTACTTCAAACGTTTTCTGACTTTAGCGCCCTCTACTGTTAACAAAAAGAAGAGATGATAAATTCTACTTACGAATCTATTTAAGGTACTTTGTTAGCTTTACAAAAATGTGTATTACTTAAATATTCTAAGCACGTTATTTTATTTTAATTTTGCCTGTGTGTCGGTCCTTTATTAGTCCAATCTCCCATATAATACTCCATTCGAAAATCACTTCAACATATACATATAAATCTTTTATAAATTTTTAATATCGAGATAAAATTTTCCACTACATTTTTCGGTGATCGGTCCATAATAGATCATAGTTCCAATATAGCGCCCATATCTGAAAAACAGTTTTAGCACATATACTAGGTGTATGGTCGGGCTTGGCCATATTATTGACATGTTGACGATGTCACTCAGCCACCGAAACAATGAATTTATTGCAAATCTATTTTCCACATCGCATAATTTCACGAAATTCAACTGTTGATAAACAGGCGTAATCTGGATTAATTTTTGTGGCACTATGTTAAAGAATAAGTCTATACAGATCCAATGTAATACATTACAGCCTAAAAACTTAAAATCTGTCCAATATTATTTTATTTTATTTATAATTGTCAAACATTTTAGTGAAATTTATAAGTTTTTTTCATTTCATGAATTATAATCGAACTCTATCTACTAAAATAATATTTTTATAGAATCATACATACCCATACGTACTACAAACAAACACACATGTATAATTGAAATGTCCGTTTTATTTAAAAAATTAAATTCTTGGGAAAATAATTTTATTAACTATAATCATACATATGTATGTATGTATGTATGTATATACATATGCACATACAATACAATAACAGAAATAAACGTGTGCGTGTAGTTTTATGTTTTCATCGCGTGCAATAGGGCAACAACCATAGAAAATGTCCACAGACAACTGTATGTATATTGCATTAACTATAGTTACTTACAATCTACATTAATACTTATTTACATATGTATATCTATATACACAAACATATATGTACATATGTACGTACATAGAAATTAATATTTGTATGTAAAATGTATGTATGTATTCCCAATGACCTTGTTCTCCTTAATAATAAATATGTACAGTTGTGTTCAAAAAAATAGGTGTTCCCTTAACAAATATCTAGTTTATTATTTTTTTATACAAAAAACACAAAATTTTACTTCACTTTTTTTTTGTAACATTAAACACGATATTCTTAAGAAATTTTTACATAATTCCAGAGGTGATTAAAGCAATAAAAATTAAAATATATGCATTTTTAACAAAAAATGATGTTAGTCCATTGTTCAAAATAATAAGAGTATTATACTTTTCATTAAAAAATGTTAACAAAATTAATTCAAAACAAGTCGAAAACGTTCAGAATGTTTAATATTTCGTAGAAAAACGTCGGTTCTTAATAACGGCGGCACATCACCGCGGCATGGAGTCGATGAGGTCCCTTCAACGGTTTACTGGGATTTTACTCCACGCATCCTGGACAGTGCGCCATAAAGCCTTAGCATTAGAAGGTTTCTTTTCGGAAACATATTTTTTAAGATCCCCCCATAGGTTATCTATGGGGTTGAGGTCAGGAGTCTGGGCGGGCCATCGCAAAACCTCAACCCCGTTGGCTAGAAACCACTCCTTCGCTTAATTACTGGTATGTTTCGGGTCATTGTCTTGTTGGTAGACCCATTTGAGAGGCATATTCCACTCTGCGTATGGTAGCATGACATTATCTAAAATTTTGACGTACACCCGTTGGTCCATGATCCCTTTTACTTCATATAATGGACCAATACTTTTGTAAGAAAGACATCCCCAAATCATAACTTTTGCTACTCCATGTTTGATGGTCTTTCTGTTGAATTGTGGGAGATATTCCGTATTGGGTGGACGTCGGACATATTATCTAGAAACAGTTCCTCCAAATAGAACGATCTTACTTTCATCGGCCCACAATACGTTTCGCCATTTTTCTTTAGCCAAGTTTACATGATACTGGGCAAATTTTAAACGGGAGTCAGCCTGTTTTTTGTGAGTAAGGGTACCTTCCTGGGACTTTTGGCGAATAAATTATTTTTGACTAAACGTCTTCGAATAGTAACGGCGCTTACGCTTAGATTAAGATCCTTTTGGATCATTTTTGATGACGCAGAAGGATCAGCCGGATCAAAACGTACTATGTGACGGTCATCTACGGGCGTTGTTTTACGTTTTCGGCCTCGAGTTTCGCCTTCTTCCGTATACCGTAAAGCATTGGTTATCATCTGATCTGAGCACGACATTATTTTTTTATTTCCCGATAAGTTTTGCCATCTTTTCTAAGATTTTTTATTAAATTTCGTTTCTCTTCGGTGCAATGCTTACCACGCCCCACTATTAAAAAAAACAAAAATTTTGCAAAGAAAATTAAAGAACTGTACCCATAGAGCTTATTTATATTTACTTTTTGAATTTATAGCTTAAATTCTAAAAGTTTAACAATTAAATTTCTAAGTTAATGCAAACACTCCTATTTTTATGATCAATGAACTTTGGAACCAAAAAAAGAAAATAAATTAAATGCAGGATAAATACTACAATTAGCTTGATTATTCCTTTTGTGTTTTACTTTCCATATTCCATACGAAGTACCGTTACAATATGGCTTACTTAAAAAGTTGCCAAATATCTAAAGATCAATTGAATAAATATATGATATGGTTACTCCTAATTTTTTGACCACAGCTGTATGTATGTATGTATATGCAAACACACTTATTAAAAAAAAAAACAAATTTTGTATACAGTTTGTTAGTTAGTACATACATACATATTTTTAAATTAGGGAAATCCCATAATTTATACTTGCACATCTGTACACGTGTTTGATTTGTAATAATTCGGGGTCAAAGTGCATCAATTCTTTAAGTAAATAAGATTTTTTTGATTTTTTTCCACAATAAGTAAATAGTTAAATTATTTACATACATACGTAAAGAAATACTTTTGTATACATCTCGTATTTATACATTAAAATTAATAATATTCTAGTGCTACTTGGGGTGTGTGGAATTAGGTTGGAAAGAGAATCACAAAAGTGCTGATAAAATAAAGGAAGGAATAAAAAAATGTCTTTTAAAAATGAAGACAAATTCTTAAACAAGCAAGAGGCAAGTTAGATAAAACAAATTATTTTGCTATATTCGGCTGCGCTGAACACAATAGTATGAGAATTGTTCACATAAAATCCGGAAAGACTACAAAAGTGGCAACACTTTCTGTTATTAAGTGATTTGACTTTTATGGCCGAATTCACAGTCTTTAGTTAGCTAATGACAAAGGCTTAACTAATGATTCTTTATTCGCAATGCTTAGTTTGCCATAAGAATAACAAGTATTAGTTAAAGAACAGTTAGTATATTAGTTTACCAATGGTTAACTAATGACTGAGAATTCGGCCATTAAACATACTAAATGTACATCAATAGAATGCGTAGTTTTAGATTAAGTAATATTCGTGTGTTGATTGAAAAAGGTTTTCTGAAGCCTACATCGCACCTGCGTGTAGTAGAATTTCAGATATTATAATTAAATTTATTTTAAAATCCGAAAGTCGGACCATAAATGGCAAGAAACCATGACTTCACAACATTAACTTTTGGTAGATCCCAGATATTTTTTAAAAGACACAAATCTTCCAAAAATACTGAGCTTTTTTTGTTGAAAGTATCATCCAAAACGGCAATTATATGATAGCGTTATAATGGAAATCCCGGGTTTCAAACACCTTGTTTTTATAATCATAGGAAACATAACTTCCGTCAGTTTGTCAAAAAATGTATGCAATAGAAAATGAAAATAGAAAAAATCGTGCACAAATTGTAAAAAAGCTAAAGCTTCCAAAAAGTACTGTAATTTATGTTCTAAAGTGATACAAGCAACCCTTAAGCACTTAAGCAAACAAAATGTTGTTAAAAGGAACCAGGAACTTACATCTGTATGTAGGTACATATAAAGATAAAACTATGTACGTTCAATAAAGCTAAATCTGACAAAGATCACGAAAGACACGCAAATGAATATCCAATGTTTCTTTAACGTTTTATTAAGTTTTAGAAAATCTCTATTATTTTCCTGTTGAAATACATACATATGTATATATATACATATGTACATACATACATAAATAGTTATATTTTCTATACGATTAAGGGAATTACTTGTGACAACAAATAACAAATAACAGTATACATTTACCATAAATTCATTTGTAGTTTGCCAGTAAGAATTAACAAAGTTATTCTTTTTAAGTTTCCATAAAATTTAGGCAATTAACTTGTGACTATTAGAAAGAGATGTATAGAATTTCAAATCAAATGCAGGAAATAAATAATAAATGTTATAGGGTCAATTTAAAAAAAAAAACGTACACAACGAGTTTTGTTTATTTTTAAAGTTTTTTCAATTCGCCTGTAAGAGTGGCCAATTTATGTAGATTTTGATAAAGAATTCGGTGGTACTTTTAGGCTCTCAAAAAAAATCAATATTTTTTGGATTTTTTTTTTTTAGTTTTTCTATGATTTCTGTCTTGAGCGTCACACACCAAATATGTATAAAAAATCGCTAAAATGCAAAAATATTTGAAATTCAAGTTTACTACGATGTTCCTTTGTTTCTCAAGATTGACCATTGCGGAAATCACCTTTTCGATAATAAACAAAAAATCATGATTCAACTTGATTTTTTTTTTTGAAGTGACTAGTTATTTTGAAATTTTAAGATGAAAATATGTAAATTTTTGTTAAAAAAAAGACTTGAACTTAGAGGTTACTTGCAAAGTAATAGGCTTGTAACAATGTATTAAAAAAAACTGCAATTATAAGCGTTTTAAAGAAAACAAACTAAGTATGACGCTCAAGATATTTTGTGACGATCAAGAGATTTTGTTGCACGTAAACAAGAAATAATACCAAATCTAAAGTTTACTTTTACAAAAAGTAAATAAAAATAAAACAAAAATTATTCAAAAAACAAAAATTTTCATACAAAACTAAACATGTACATATTCTTTGATGTCTTTAACAAAAATGGAAAAAGGAAGTAATTCCTGAAAACTATACTTTCTTACTTGTTTTCAATTTAATTAGTAGAAAACATTTAATTTACTTATTAATTAATGCCACATGGTTTGTCATTGATTTTTAAAGAATTCTTTTAAATATTTAGTACGTATGTAGTTAATTAATGTATTTGTTGGGGTAGTACATAAATTATTTTGTAATTAAATCCCAAAAGAAAGCATTATTTGAAATACTTTATTAAAAATATTGATTTGTTCAATATACATAATTATATGGATAAGTACCAATAAGTACTCATACAATCAGACATGAATGTATTTATAACAATTAAATGTGTTTATGTTTGTATTGTATGCAGAATTATACCTATAAATAAACCAATATATAAACATTAATTCATTTATACATGTCAATAAATTAATGTCGGGTGGATGATTATTTAATAACTCTCAAAGACATTTCGACTACAATAATTAACTGCACATATACAAATACCCACACTTATCCATACAAAAGCGTAAAAAAATTAAACATTACATCGGAAAACAACGAAAGCTCATCCAAATTATATTGTAACGAAAAGAATTACAAGTAAAAGGTGTTTTATACAAACTTACATATATACAAATATATATACTTGTTCTGTTATACGACATGCATACATACAAACATATAGACTGACATGTGTCCTTTAGGAAGAATTGAATGAGAAAAACTAAAAATAAACAAAAATAAATATGTAATATGAAATGTTTACGATGTGAGAATATGGGTAAGTGTTTTCCGTTTCCGGGAGCAAGCAAAATACTACTGCAAAGAGTTGAGCACAAATTGGGAACACGAAAAAAAAATAAATGTTATCTCATAATCTATAAAAGAGACGCATACCGAAAAGAGATTTTTTATTTGCGCAAAGCTTTTCACCACATTTTTTTAGAGGGTTTTTAATGTTAAACAAAAGCAAAGAGAGCATAATGTGTTGAGCAGAATTACAAAAGTAAAGAAAGAGGTAGACATTAAAAATAACATAATGATGAAACAGAACTGGGGTTGAACGCAGCGTTGCCGTTTTTGGTTATTTCTAACCAAAATTGGTTATTTTTTTTCTCAATGTGTACATGTGTAGATTTTTTCTGTTTTGGTTATTTTTTTTTACTGAAAATATTTACTATGTGAATTTAAATTTTGGGATAAAATTTCAACATACAAAAATGGCCTAAACGAAAATTGTTTTAAAGAACTTGTAAATTTCGTACAAAATTTATTGACATTACCCACAGTTCCGCTGCAGCTGAAAGAACATTTTCTCAGCTTAGTTTGATAAAAACAAAATTCAGGAATAATTTAGATTTTAAGACAATTAGTAATATATTGCAAGCAAAAGACTTGTGCAAAAATCAACAAAATGCCCATTTTGTTTGGTCTGCCAAAGACAAATTTTAAAACTCAAGCTGTGACATTTTAACTAAAAGTGATCTCCATATTTATTGTAATATAATTACATGTTTTTTAGTATTTAAGAGAGTAACTTTCTAGTTCCCTATTTTATTGCCAATGAAAAATGTTTTGTTTTTATTATATACTTTTAATTTTTGTTTAAGACATTAAAAATTAATAATTAAACTTGCAAAACTTAATGTAAAGTATTGGAATTTTAAATTTTACAAATTGTAGCATTAGCTTATGTTTCTTTGCATTAATTTTTGTAAAATATGACGCTTAGTTTTTTAAAAAAATTATTTTTTAGTATTAGGAGTTGTGTTGTAAAATACGTTGTTTTATGTTTTTTTTTTGTTACCTTAAAGTACAAATTATAGTTAAAATTACAAAAAATAACTAAATAGTACATGCATTTAAATTTGGTTATTTTTTTTTAATTTGGTTATTTTTTTCATAAATGTTGGTTACAAAAAAATTTTTTTTGTGGCAACACTGGTTGAACGCTGTTTTTCATACAGTTTGACATAAAATTTTCCCAGAGAAAGCGGTCGTGAAATAGAATCTATTTTATTTTGACAGCGATTTTTCTTATGCTCTCACTTTAAAACATAAATGCTCTCAACAATATTACCATACTTTTATTAAATTTTATACATTTTGTAAACAAAACCATATGTTTTTTAAGCTTTGGTGCAAGAAAATCAAAAGAAACGTTTAAAAGTTAATTTAAAAGTGAGATTTTGTAATTTAAAAAAAAAAACGAGTGATATTATAGAAAAATGAAATGAAGAAGTACAAAAGCATATGTATATAATTTGCAGTCGCCATTGTACAAAAATTTTTATTTAAAACAAGATTTGTGGACAAAAATTGGAAAAGCTGTCGGCATTACAGGTTGGTACACAGAAGAATATAAAAACATTAAATGACAGTTCGTGAATCTGCAGCCGTCGTTTCAATTATGGGCCTGTTTTCTCTGAGAGTCGTTTTTGCTTGAAGTTGCGGTCGTGTTCTGTTTCATCATATATGCTTAAATTAGTTGCCAATTTTGCAGTTTATTTTATTTATTTATTTGTTGCCAGATTTTGTACATAGATATTTTTAATGATTTTCAAACCCGCCAATTTTAAAAATACTAAAAACTTATAATGTCTGTTACATACTTTCTTCTTTAAAAGTATGATTTGAATTTAGCAACAAAATTTTTATATAATAGTCCGTTAATGTTCCAGTATTGTTATTTAGTACCTGCCACTGCAACGAATAGTGAATGAAATTGTGCTTCGAAATTAATAATTATCCAAGACATAAAGACCTTGTTTCAGATATGTAAAATTTTTATTTTCAATATTAATGAAAAAATACAAAAAGCTCCGATTTACAGAACTATACATACACACTTGTATATCGTCACCTAAAATGACCAAAGACGTAACCCTCGTTATCATAGTTTTACAGGAGAAGCAAAAAACGTTATAAATCGCGATATGTATATATCTTCACATGAAGTTTGTCGTCTATCTTAAGACAAGATGTGAAGAAATCTCGATTTTCAATTAAACAGTTTTCATTTTATAACGTTTTTTGGTTCTCCTGTAAAATTATGATAATGAGGCTTACGTCTTTGGGCATTTTAGGTGACGATATGTGCAAAATGTTGTATAATAGTCTAGCTCTCAAAATTTTAGTCAAATCGAATAATGTTAAACCGTGTCGGATCGGTTCTGAAATGCATTAATAAGTGAAAATTATTTTGAAATTAACATATACGAAATAAATAAATATTCCCAGGCCATATTTAAAGGGAATTTTATTTTTATTTTCAAAAGTTCTCTTACTGGGAAAAAAATTACACATTCTCATTTGAGGCCATAAAAAGTTAAATTTTTTATAGCATAACTAGCTAAACCCGGTGTGCTTCGCTACCCCCCCCCCCCTTCGTTATAAAATAAAATGTATTTATATATTTACAAACATTTATTTATTTAATTTTAATGTATTTATTGCAATGCTTTAGTTTAGTGGGCGAGGCCATGCCCCTTTGTCCACTTACGTAGTCAATAATTTATTATTTCTTAAGAATATCCTATTGTGAAAATTTAATGACGATCGGTCCAGTAGTTAAGACTATATTACGATTTTTAATTTTCCTAAAAAGGGGCGTGGTCCCACCCACTTTTCTACTGGTACGTATTCCTTATTATGCTAATACCATATGTACCAAATATCATCGACAAAGGTCAAAAAATGTCCAAAATATGACGATTTAAATTTTTGGGTTATATGGGCAGTGCCACCCCCGTGTGTACAATCAAAACTTCATATAGCCTATCGGCTCAGCCGTTTTGGAGTCCATACGTTACATACATACATACATACATACATACATTCAATTTTATATATATAGATAAAATTCTAGTTAGTCAAAAATTTATATCAGTAATATTATGAATTTTCAGAAAGTGAAATGATACTTTATTATAAAAACAAGCAAAATTCTTGTATAAGAACTCGAAAAATTTCCATTAGATTCTGTAGTTTTAAGCATTTTTAGAAAATAATGCGCAATATAATATTTAATAAAATATTTTTTGTAAAAACTTGAAAAATCATTATTGCCCTTATAAATGCATTTTCAAACATCAGAGCTGATGTGGCATGGGTTAACATTATCCAATTAAACTCAAAATAACTTTGTGTGCTCAAGTAAATAATGTGGACAAAGTACAAGCCAACAATTTAAAGATAACACAATAAAATTTTTTTTTAACTTACTTTAGCCAAGATTAAAATTGGCAAATCAGTCCACCAGGAATTGCATTCTAAATCTACCAGTAATTAATTTGCTGTAACCTGGTTCCGCATTCGCTGATACCCACAAATATAGCACACTTTCTTAAATCTGTTTTAAGCTTTTCTATCTGTTAGTAATATCTATTTGTGTAATAAATGAATTACAATTTATATAAATATAAGTTTATTCACCAAATTTAGCAAGAAACGATCCACAATTAATTTGCGCAACATATACCTTCTACACACTATTCTTTTTATAAAATTCATTAAGTATTACCCTTAAATGGTCCTAATCCCAAATTCAATTTAACACTTATAAATCATTCAGGAATATCGGTATGGTAATAAAATTCGCCGTAATTGTGTTTCATTTAAAAAAAATCTTTACCAAATTGTTCAAGAGGGTCCGAAATTGTTTGTAGCCGTATTTGTCTAGTAAATATGTAATTTATGTATATTATATATAATAATTTTACACAAATTAACACGTAATGACAAAATGACTAAATAAATTATTACAATATACGAGTACAGCCTCAGCATATGCTGAATACGTGAATAAAAATTCCACGTGAAATTTGTTCACTTTTCACATTTTCCTATTTAAATTCAATGTTAAAAAAATAAAAGTGAACAAATTTCACGTGGAATTTTTATTCACGATATGGGTGATTAGCAGTAAAAATACGTTAAATAATTTCAGAAATTCTAAAACTGTTGAAAAAATTATTGGTCACAACGAGGATTTTCATAATCGATTTCGATTTCAATATGTATCAGGATAATAATTAGTTGTATTACTTGTACGTATGAGTAGGGATGTTTTAATAAATCCCGAAAATTACTATTTGTGTAAAAGATCCAGTGAAGTAAAATTGTTTTTATCTGCTTTTTTGGCATACACAAATAAAACACATCGTCACGTAACGTAAATCAATGTTTACAAAATTAATTTTGGAAATAGTTGTCATTTTAAATCCGGTTAAAGTAACAGTAAAGGCATTTGCCGAAGTGATTTGAATCTCTGCCGATGTTGCACTTTTATTTAAGTTCAAAGAGATAATAAAAAGTGATTGCATATTAAGCAATGAACTGGTAAAACCAGAAATCAAGGATGATTTACTCAAAACTTTAAAAATTTTTCATAAAAAATCCAAAATTGAAGAGTGAATTTGATAATGAAAGAGAAATGTTGAGAATATATTTTGTTGTTATATTGAAAGTATATGTTATCCTGTATGCAAAATTTTACAATTAATTTACAATATACAAATAACAATATAGTAGAAAAACTTAGCAAATTAGAAATTATTACAATAATGGAAAAGAAAAATTTTAAAATAACTTCAGCTATAGCTCCGAAATTATATGGAGTTCCTAAAATCCATAAGGAAACATTTCCATTAAGACCTATTTGTTCATGTATAAATTCACCATTACATGAACTTAGTAAATATTTAACCAAAATTCGCAAAAACATAACTAATAATTCAATATATAATATAAAGGACTCATTACAATTTAAAGATAGAATTAAACAAATAAAAATAGAAAATTATGAAAAAATCATTTCTTTAAATGTAATTTCATTATTTCCTAGTATACCTATAGATTTAGCATTAAATATTATAGAAAACAAATGGAATATAATTAAGGAATATACAACTATGGAGAAAGAATTATTTTTAGAAATTGTAAAATTTTGCATACAGGATAACAGAAACTTTCAATATAACAACAAAATATATTCTCAACATAAAGGTTCTCCAGCTTCTCCAATTATAGCAGATATAATTATGGAAGAACTACTTAATACATGTATTAACAAATTATTATTAAACCAAAAATTATAACAAAATATGTGGATGATTTATTTTGTATTATTTCAGATTATGAAATAATAAATATATTACACATATTTAATTCTTTTCACCAAAATATTAAATTTACAATTGAAAAAGAATCTAATAATAAACTTCCATATTTAGATACAATAATAATTAGAAAGGGAGATAAATTACTAATAGATTGGTATCAAAAACCAATTTCATCAGGAAGAATTATTAATTATTATTCTAAACATCCAAAGAGGGTTGTTATAAATACAGCTAAAAATTTAATAGATAAAGTTCTAAATATTAGTGACAAAATATTTCATAAAAATAATAAAATAAAAATCAAACAAATTTTAAAAGATAATATTTTACCAAATGAACTAATTTATAAAGTAATAAGATAATATAAAAGACCAAAAAATAATAATACAAATATAATTTCTGCACCTAAAATTTATAAATCTTTAACTTATATTCCATTAATTTCTGAACGACTCGAAAATTCAAAATTTTATGACAGGATAGCCCATAAAACCTATAACAAACACATTAAATATATTATATAGTAAAATAAAGGATAAAACAGTAAAATTAGATAAATCCAATATTGTTTATAAAATACCGTGTAAGGGTAAAAACAATGAAAAATGTAATAATATATATGTATGTAGATACAACTAAAAACAAATTGAATACTAGATTAGCTGGACATAAATCTGACCAAAACACAAACATACTTCTTCTCAAAAAAACTGCATTAACATCACACTATTACAATTTAGATCATTATTATTCCAAACAAGTTTTTTATACATACATATATATATCATAATTGTAAACTTTTCATTTTCTGTTAAAAATTTTCATTTTTATACTTCAATTATTATTTTATTATAATTCAAAAATTGTATTATCCCTGAAGAAGCTATCCATTGTGATAGCGAAATATTGGAAATAAATATATATAAATAAATAAAAAACATATGCACAAATCCAATATACACTCCCCACTATGGTGGTGTAGGGTATAAAAAATGTATATAAAATTCAAGTGAGAGAAATTATAAAATATTGAAAAAGGTCAAATAAACGAACTAAATAAATAAATAAATCCCTTGTTAAATACTGGTTAGTATCAAAAAAAGTTGCAACAAATAATATTAAATTTAATAATTGAAAATAATAATCAAACTAGCTGGTTTGTTTTTTTTTTTTTTGTTTGTATAATTAGCCTTGGAAGAACTGTTTTGTTTTTAAACCTGCAGTACGATTCACTAACTTTTAAAACTTTCAGCAGGTTTTACAATTAACCCCACATTTTGATGTTTGCACTAACCACTAGGTAATTCACTAACTTATTTTTAGCCACGCTAAACAGTTTCATTATTCAAATTAAAGTTACGTGGCAATTTTGTCAAAATAAGAAAAAAGAACAAAGAAGATTAGAAAAAAAACAATTAAAAAAACATTTGTTTTTTTTAAATTTTGAAATATTACAAATTATCAGTTAGATTGTAGTCTACTATAAATACTCAAAAGCCATTATATTTTTTTATTAAAATTAGAATTTATTATTTATATACAGAAACACTTTTCTAAACACACATTAAACAGCATCAAAAATGTTGACGTTAATAAACCACAATTTATTTGGGTAAAAATAACAGTTGATTTAAACAACTGACTTTAAACATCAAGAGAAATCGTTAAAGTGTTAGTGAATAGCATAATGGTTAATTTTGTGGTTAAAATTTTTTAAAAGAAACAATTGTCATTAAAAAAGATTACAGAATTGCACTACTGGTTTGGAGCTAGTAATGATCGCGAGTTGTTTCGTAATGATAAAGTATTAAAATAAATTGCCTAGTTTTAGGAGAAGTCTTTAAATATATTTCCAAGAATATGTAACAAAGTTAAATATGTATCTATGTATGTGAATACCAAATAACCCTGCAAATAATATTGGACTACGTGATCCATTTTAGATGATATGGACTACTCACAACATGGTCCAATGTAATGCATTCATGGACCATGTCATAGTTAAACAAGAGTTTGTAGTTAAACGACATGGTTTCGTGTTAACACGATTGCATATTGAGTTGTTGTTGTTGTTTAAAACTAACCCTCGTGAGTACTCCATGGAGTAGTTTTGGGACTACTCCGATGGGTTATATGGTCCAGTCCTAGGACATCGCAATGTTAAATGGACCACCTTTTTTTCATATATTTGGAGTAGTTTTGGAGTACTCCTACTCCTCTTTGGACTAGT
The DNA here is from genome assembly GCA_916048285.2 of Bellardia pandia. Lineage (NCBI taxonomy): Eukaryota > Metazoa > Arthropoda > Insecta > Diptera > Calliphoridae > Bellardia > Bellardia pandia. Next base: position 58,701,912 of record OU696530.1, read on the forward strand.
CTTTACATGCATGTATGGACTAGTCGCGTTATTTGCAGGGAATTATTTGGTGTGTTTCTATGTATGTGTGTGAGTGTGTATGTATGTGCATGTATGTATGTATGTGCATGTATGTGTATATGTGCATGTATACATATTTCCTTTAAAAGCTAAAATTTAATTTCCTAACCACTAGATGACTTCCGCAACGTTGACAGTCCAATGCAATGAAAATAATTTGTATGGTTTTATGGGCTTCAATGCAAATGAGGATGATGAGAACGATAATGTGTTGTCATTTTATATACATATGTACATACATTTAGTACGAATATACATAAGTATTTTATTTGTTCGTCGTATGTTTTTTTATACGTACATACATACATACATACATAAATAATTAAAAAGGAAACAGAATTTTTGAAGAAGGATATTCTCAAAGTCTTGCATGTTGAATGCATGTGATATAAAAAAGTTCGTGTGGTTAGACATTTGTTGGGAATTAAATAAGCATTTTCATTGTAATTTCTTTTTTGGCACCATGTGTTTTAATGTGTTATTTGATTGTGGTTTTTGTATCTATCAAAAATTTACACTTGACCCACCTTTTTAATATTCTGCTTCTACTTCTTTAGCTTGTTCTGTTTTCTTGTATTTGCTTTTGTAGCTCTTTCTTGTATTATTCCTTTGTGATTTTTTTTAACAAAACGAAGAGTTTTTGTTTTTGTGTTGTTCTCTAAAAAAAAACTGGAGCACGTTTTTGACGAATATCTGCTTGATTTCCTTTATTTTTATTTCTCTTTTATATTTTGTTTTTTGAGAGTAGCAGCAAAAATATATTGTTAGGATTTAGCAAAGAAAATGACGTTTTATAAGTGTCGTTGTTTTTCTTGTTGTTTAGTTGACGGGGGTTTCTCTGTTTTGTTTAATCTGTTTTAAAATGAATTTGAAATTGCATATAAAACACACGTGTGTAATATTTAATGGCACCTTCTCAAACACACTGCCACACACACGCATACATGCAAGCATACACGGAAAGATGTACATATGTATATATTAATACATTGTTATGTATCCTCATACAGACAGCATGAAAAGATATAAAAATGCCCTCAAAACAAACAAACAACAATACAAATGAAAAAGTAGAAAAGGAATAAGAAGATAAAGAAGGTAAAAAGTATTGTATGGGTATTTATGGAGGAGCTTCTAATGTACTCTATGGTGTTCTACAACAATTCTCTACTGTTTAATGTTGTAGCATATTATACATATGTATCATCTTCTTCATCATCATCATTATCATAATCGTCGTCGTCATCTACGAGTATACTGTTGCCAACTTTTTACCAGCATTTCCCATCCAATTTTACTACATAAACCGCCTGAAAATCTTACTAAAAATTTTAGCTACAATCTATTTGTGACCAAAATTCAAAACTTTTGATTTTGTTATGTGTATGCACATTTTTTAGTTTGTTTTTTTTTTTACTTTTTTATTTCATGCTTATGTTGTCCTTTTTTCATATGCATTCAAATAATATCCAATAATGCCTTATAACTTTTTAATGCCAAATTATTGAAAAATACAGTAACTTTTTTATAATAACAAAAGAAGTACACCTAATTCTGTTGTTACACGGTAATTGGTTGCAGGAAACCCCGTGTAAAAAATAAACCGTGTAAAAAAGACATTCGCCTGGGTTCTATATTCCACTACGAAGTGAAACTAAAATCGTTTTCAATTCCACATAAACAGTTTCACGGCATTCTAGAAAACGAGTGTAATATATATTCTTATTAAATTTAACCCTAAAAGATTTTGAATCGTACTAAATGGAATAAAATTGTATAAAAAAATTAATATTTGTTTATTTTCAAACCGTGTTAAATCAAAACCGTGTAAAAACAGAATGAGGTGTATACAATTATTTTGTGGTTCTCTATTGTTGGTCTAACGTTTTTGAGGGTTTATCTATATATATAAAAAGTGAATGTGTGTCGTTATGTTTATTATTATTAGTTTGAAGTCTATAGACGGCTAAACGGCTGAACCGATTTGCTTGAAATTTTCACAGTATATTTCTGTATGTCTGGAAGGAGCTATAGGCTACTTTTTTTTTGGAAATTTTAAGTGGGCGTGGTACCTCCCATACAAAGTTAATTTTAAAAATCACCGATTTGCTTGAAATTTTCACAGTATATTTCTGTATGTCTGGAAGGAGCTATAGGCTACTTTTTTTTTGGAAATTTTAAGTGGGCGTGGTACCCCCCATACAAAGTTAATTTTAAAAATCACCGATTTGCTTGAAATTTTCACAGTATATTTCTGTATGTCTGGAAGAAGCTATAGGCTACTTTTTTTTTGGAAATTTTAAGTGGGCGTGGTACCTCCCATACAAAGTTAATTTTAAAAATCACCGATTTGCTTGAAATTTTCACAGTATATTTCTGTATGTCTGGAAGGAGCTATAGGCTACTTTTTTTTTTGGAAATTTTAAGTGGGCGTGGTACCTCCCATACAAAGTTAATTTTAAAAATCAAATACTTATGAAACTATAATAGCTATAGTACTTAAATTTTGCATGAGAAATTCCATTGTTTGTTTAAATATTTGCGGAAAAAATGGGAGTAGTAGCGACAGTGGGCGTGGCACCTCCCATATGATGATAATTAAAAAAAATATCAAATGTATGGTATACAATAAGATATATGGTACGGATTATACCATCAATATTAACATTTAGGACATTTGTACAAATTTATTTATAAAAAAAATTAGTTGAATCTTTGATTCTAAAAGAGTTGCACGTTTTTTTGTGAATACAGTGTCCAAATTTATTAATAAAAAAAACTTTGTTGAAAGTTTGATTCAAAAAGAGTTACACGTCTTTTTTAGTGAATACAGTGCCAAAATTTATTAATAAAAAAATTTGTTGTAACAGTGTCAAAATTTATTTATTGAAAAAATTTGTTGAATCTTTGATTCTAAAAGAGTTAAATGTTTTTAGTGAATAAAGTGTCAAATACAGTGTGAATACAGTGTTATTAATAAAAAAAAAATGCCCCCCAAAAAATCATCGCTATACAAACGTACTAAAAACTCTTTGTCTTTACAATCTCAAAGAACAAAAGAAACTTCGGAAGATCGAGAAGCTCGCCTCAGAACTGAAGCGAGTAGAGCTTCAATGTCTAGAGCAGCTGCGGCTTTTGAACAATACAGCGAACATATTGAAAGAGAAAGATCGCGATCATCAATAGAGCGTGCTGTCGAATTACATGCAGAACGCGAAGAACGACTTCAAAGTCAGCGACAACGATCCGCAATATCACGAGCTAACGAAACGCCGTCAGAACGGGAAGGGCGCCTTCAAGGTCTGCGTCATTATGCCACAACATTAAGAACAAATGAAACATCAGAACAACGAGAAGCACGCATGGAAGACCAGCGAATTCAAACATCATCAAGAAGAGCAGCAGAGAGGTCTGAGCAACGAGACTTGCGTCGTGAACAAAACCGCAATCGAATGGCGGTTAATCGTCAGAATATTTCTAATGCTTACGAACGTATTGCATTTAATTACAGAATAGATGTGGATTATGCCGGTGATATATTAGTTGGAATTGGTGCCATGAATACAGTTTGCCAATATTGTAATGCACGCAGGTACAAAAATGAAGCTCCTGGAATGTGTTGCTCAAATGGTAAAATTGTTTTGTTAGATATGATTCCACCACCAGAACCTTTAAAATCACTAAATATAGGTAAGTCTATACAATTCTATATCAATTAACTTAAAAAAAATATTTATTGTGAATAACTCTTTTTAGGAACTAACGTGGATTCCCGAAATTTTCTAAGCAACATAAGAAAATACAATTCGTGTTTTCAAATGACGTCGTTCGGAGCTACTAAAGTAGTTAGAGATAATTTTATGCCAACATTTCGTGTGCAAGGACAAATATATCATCAAATGGGATCAATTTTGCCAGTTCTAAATGAAGATCCCAAGTTTCTTCAAATTTATTTCATGGGACAGGCAGATGATAATGAGTAGGTACAACAACGGCAGAATTATAACCATGGCACAAAGCAACGAATTGTAGCTGAATTGCAAGTAATGCTTCATGAAAACAACGAGTTAATAAGGACCTTTAAGCAAGCCAAAGATGACCCGCGATTATGTACAGATGACCACATCATAGCAATTCATGCTGATAAAACACCAGCTGGGCAACACCAAGGACGCTATAATGCACCCACAATGGACGATGTGGCAATTTTGATGGTTGGCGATCCAATAGCGCCACGTGATATTATTGTTCGTCGCCGTGACGCTCGAACAAACAGGATAGCTGAAACTCATCGTTCATATGACGCACTTCAGTATCCAATAATTTTTCCATATGGGGAAGATGGATATCATTTTGAGTTACGCCAAATTAATCCAGCAACAAGTAAGTTGAAATATTTTAAGGTCTTCTTACAGATATACATATGTATGTATGTATATATTCTACTAAACATAAAATAATTTGTTTTTATTTTTTACTAAGTTCGTTTTTTCAACCTTTTTTATTATTTTAAAATTTTATTATTTAATAAGCAATGATGTCAGTTTTATATAAATTTTTTTTATATTTAGGTTTTTTTAATCCGATATTTTGATATTTCAATGGATGTTTATATCAGAATTGTAAACTTAATTTTCTGTTAAAAAATTTTTCATTCTATTTTCATATTTGAATTGTTATTATAATTTAAAAATTGTGATATCCCTGAAGAAGCTATCCTAAATATATAAAAATGTTTATATGAAACTGACCTCATTGCTTATTAAAGAATAAAATTTTAAAATTTTTATTTCTTTTTAATTACAGATGAATCAACAACGAAAAAAGTGAGTGCGATGGATTTCTACGCATATCGTATAATGATACGCCGAAATTCCGTGAATCACATTCTGAATTACCGAGAATTATTTCACCAATACATTGTAGATATGTACGCGAAAATTGAAACGGAGCGATTATTATACATACGCCGTAATCAAGCTAAATTACGAGTGGATAATTATATTCATCTTAGGGATGCGTTAAATAATCAAAACGATATCAATCCCAATGAACTTGGTCAAGTCATAATTCTACCAGCAACTTTCACAGGCAGCCCACGTCATATGCAGGAATATTGTCAAGATGCAATGACGTATGTTCGATCGTATGGACGCCCAGATCTGTTTATTACATTTACATGTAATCCCAAGTGGAATGAAATTATTTCTGAATTATCCAATGGCCAAAAATCAGCACATCGACATGACATCACAGCACGAGTATTTAAACAAAAAATAAAATCTCTTATGGATTTCATTGTAAAATATCATGTATTTGGAGAAACACGGTGCTGGATGTATTCTGTCGAATGGCAGAAACGTGGATTGCCACATGCTTATATTTTGATTTGGTTGGTTGAAAAAATTACACCTAATCTTATTGATAATATAATTTCTGCAGAGATACCCGATCCAAACATTGATCCAGATTTGCACGAAATTGTAATTAAAAATATGATTCATGGTCCATGTGGAATCATTAATACACATTCTCCATGCATGATTGATGGAAAATGCACAAAGAAATATCCACACCAATTGCTTCCGCAAACAATCTCGGGAAATGATGGATATCCACTTTATCGCCGACGTTCTGTGGATGATGGTGGCCAAACAATTTCAATAAAGATAAATGAAAATGATGTTGATGTTGATAATCGCTGGATAGTACCTTACTGTCCGTTGCTTTCAAAAACCTATAAAGCGCATATAAATGTGGAGTATTGCCATTCTGTAAAGTCTATCAAATACATCTGCAAATATGTAACTAAAGGGTCGGATATGGCTGTGTTTTCCTTGCAAAATCCAAATGATGAAATTATTCAGTATCAAATGGCCAGGTACATTAGTAGCAATGAAGCAGTTTGGCGAATTTTAGGATTTCCTATTCATGAACGTCATCCAACTGTTGTTCATTGATCAGTACATCTGGAAAATGGACAACGAGTTTATTTTACAGAAGGAAATGCGAGGGAGAAAGCAACATCACCACCGGATACATCACTTATTTTTTTGATCTTTGCAGAATTGATTTATTTGCTAAAACATTGCTGTATTCAGAACTTCCAACGTACTATACGTGGAATGCATCAACAAGGAAGCTCCAACGTCGTAAGCAAGGGAAACCTGTTGCAGGATGGCCAAATTTATATTCAATAGATGCGTTAGGTAGAGTGTATACTGTCCATCCCCAAAATTCAGAATGTTTTTATTTAAGGCTGCTTCTAATTAATGTTCAAGGACCAACATCTTTTGAGAACTTGCGTACAGTTGATGGCGAAATATGTGCAACATATCGAGAGGCATGCCAAAAACTACAATTATTGGAGAACGATAGTCATTGGGAAACCACGCTTGCAGATGCAGCGGCAATCAACCATCCTTCGAAAATAAGAACGTTATTTGCAATAATATTGGTATCTTGCTCACCTGCCAATCCAAAAGAACTATGGAATAAATTCAAAACATATATGGCTGAAGATATATTACACCGGGAGAGAGTTACCACAAATAACGCTACAATTGAACTTAATGAAAGCATGTATAATGAGGCATTAATTTTAATAGAAGACAAATGTTTGGAGATAAAGAATGTCACACTCATTGAAGTTGGAATGATTTCCCCAATTCGGTCAAGAACTGAAGCACATGATCAAGATTTGCGACGAGAAAGAGATTACAACTTCCAAGATTTGGAAAGTTTACTTGAAGAAATTTTACCACATTTACAAGAAGAGCAAAGAATAGCATACAACACTACAATGGCAGCAATATCGAACAAACATGGAGGACTGTATTTTCTTGATGCTCCCGGAGGAACTGGAAAAACATTTTTGATTTCATTGATTTTGGCAAAAGTTCGATCGCAAAAACATATTGCGTTAGCTATTGCATCATCCGGCATTGCTGCAACACTCTTAGATGGTGGGAGAACAGCACATTCTGCACTCAAAATACCATTGAAGCCTCAATTTTACGAAGATTACACATGCAACATAAAGAAAAATTCTTCCATGGGTAAAGTACTGCAACAATGTGAAATCATAGTGTGGGATGAATGCACCATGGCGCACAAAAAATCTTTAGAAGCTCTTGATCGCACTTTAAAGGACCTAAGAAGTAATAACAATATATTTGGAGGAGCATTAGTTCTATTAGCTGGTGATTTTCGTCAAACACTTCTGGTAATACCGGGATCAACGCCAGCTGATGAGCTAAATGCATGCCTAAAATCATCATACATTTGGAAACATGTTCAAGCACTAAAATTGACGACTAATATGCGTGTTCAGTTGTAACGTGATGCTTCATCTTCAACTTTTTCCAAACAATTACTGGATTTAGGGAACGGAAAAATGCCAATCCATCAAACAACAAAATGTATAACATTTCCATCTGACTTCTGCAGGATGACGCAATCTATAGAAGAGTTAATTAATTGCGTTTTCCCCAATATCGGACAAAATTTTAAAAACCAAGAATGGTTATGTGAACGTGCGTTACTGGCACCCAAAAATATAGACGTTAACTCTATCAACAGCAACATACTGAATACCATTGATGGTAATCTTAAAATTTATAGTCGAATTTTTAAATTCGTTAGATTTACCGGGCTTTCCACCACATGATTTGCAGTTGAAAATTGGTGTTCCTATTATTTTACTAAGAAACATTGATCCACCACGACTTTGTAATGGAACTCGACTTACAGTAAAGAAATTACTGAACAATTTAATCGAGGCGACCATTATAACTGGCAAGTATAAAGCCACAGATGTATTGCTGCCACGTATTCCGATGATAACTTCGGAAATGCCATTTGATTTTAAGCGATTGCAGTTTCCTATTCGCCTAGCGTTTGCAATGACTATTAATAAAGCTCAAGGTCAGTCTTTGCAAGTTTGTGGAATAAATCTAGAAAATCCATGTTTTTCACATGGACAGCTTTATGTTGCATGTTCGCGAGTGGGAAAACCCACAGACTTATATGTATATGCACCAGAAGGAAAAACCAAAAATATTGTATATCCTAATAGCGTGTTCAGATATGAACCTTAATTACGATAATCGCAATTAACGCCATTATTGAGCTCAATATTCAATATAAAATCTCAATAATTTATTGCGCAATAAGTACGAAATTTTTATAATATTGAGTAAGATTTTGAATGCAACACTGTTCACAACTGTGTTTAGTGAACAAAATTGTACAAAATGGCAAATGTCAACAAAAGAAATTATTGAAAAATCAATGTGAAGGTAAGTTTGTTTATATAGAAACACAACAACCATTTAGAGTATTTTTTGTATTGTTTTCCAACTGTCAAATGATTATTGAGTAAGCTGAAAATTGCGTATGCCTGAACACTTAAAATAATATTGTCAATTAACTGAATATTGAGTCAATTAAGTTTCATATCTGAACACAGTATAAGGCATTAGAATAATACATAATTAATAAAAATAATGTACATATGTATATATCAAACATTAAATAAATTTTTTTTCTCAAAACTTTTATATTTTACATTATTACTTATATTAAAATATAAACTAATTTTAGACAGGCTAAATAAGTATATTATAAAACATAAAAAGATAATATAATAAGAATTAATTTAATAGGAAAACTGTAGATTTTAATAACTTATAGCCTTATGCAACAAAAATTAAAGTAGACTTCAAATGTACTTTAAGAAAATTTTGTATGAAAATTTCGTCTAAAAACACACTTTATTTGTTTTGCATAAGGCTGTTAATAATTATATTTATTTAACTCTAGCCTTTTTATTTCATTACTATACGGGTAGCGAAGCACACCGGGTTTTAGCTAGTTATGCATATAATAACCGTATTTTACGGACTAGTTTCACTCTTAGTTATTTTTAAAACAGCGTAATTCATTTCGAATGAGATTTAAACAAATTTATTATGTTCTCTAAATATTAAGTCAACACACGTAAAAAGTACTTGTTTATGTGTGTCACACAGAAACTGTGTATGATTTAATTGCTAATTAAATGATACAGTCTTAATCATGGAATATTTATCTTGTGGCTGAAATTTTGTTGAAGCCAATTGATTTTTTGTTACTAGAATGCAAAAATATAGATATATGATTAAATTATTAATTTGGCAACTGAACAACCTGAAACTATTACCAACAAATGGTACACGGAATAAATATTACTCTCTTATTAAAATTCATTTTATTCTCTCTTGCTCGTTTTTTAGTTAATTTGTTTAAGTTTTTAAGGAAGATGCTAAACTATATTGCTTACTCATTTTCATTCGTACATAAAAATTAAAAAAGAAATAAAAATACTTTTTATTCTTTTCTGTAATTGATGACAGATTGTAAATCATAAAAGTGTTTTTAGAATTTGTATGTTTTTTGTTAAAAGGACACGTGTTACGTATTTTCAAATTCTTATTAGCAGGGTAACCAAAAATATGTTTTCAAAGTTTTATTATACACAAATATATACATATAAAGAGTAATGCCCGTATTTATAAAAATTAAAGTAGACTTCAAATGTACTTTATGAAAATTTTTGTATGAAAATTTTGTCTAAAAGCACACTTCAAGTCTACTTTATTTTTTATAAATACGTCACTAAATAAATTACTAAATTCATAAATTCAATTGGTTTTTATGTAAGGAAAGGCTCAAAAATCGCCTTTTGTTCTTTATTTTAGTAACAATATATTTGGTATCGAAATCAGCAATATTTTAGCAATATCGTTAAGTATTTTAAAATATTAATTGTGGGAAAGACCACAGACCTTTTAAAGTACCTAAATACTTTAAACAATTTCCCGTAATTAGTGGCATAGGATCAGTTCCCGATACAAGTCTGTAAAGTAGAGTATGTACTTTTATTGCCCACAATTTTATAAGTTTCACAAACTGGATTACGAGTATATTGTGTGGAATTTTTCAATAGCTTTACAGCTTTCACCAATATTTATATAAAATTTGTGATAGTTGCATGATTTGCTATGTTTAACTAAATCTTTACAATTACCAACTTTAACATTTTATATATTTTATTATTTTTCATATATTCTTTCGGTTATTGATATCACTGTATATTGGTCGGCAACAAATACAACACAATACAAAAACAACATTTTGTTTGTGTAAAATAATTTACTACTGTCAAAACCACTTGAAAAAGTATTACTTTTGATATAAGTAAATTGTAAACAAAGTCAGTCACCTGTGCTACTGCACTCACCTTGTATAGTTACACCATGGAAATTACTTTTGTGACTTTTAAATTGTCAAATGAAAGTCAATAATTTTCAAATGCTGCAAATTAATAAAATGACACAATAACTAAATAAAAATCAATATGTTTTAAAGTAGGGTAGGGTTTTCCTATTTCACATAACATCTATTATAAATTTTTTTTACTTGTTTTTTTACAATTTTATGTTTGAATGAAATTTCTTATAAAAGTTAGTGGCAAAAAAGCTTTACAAAACTGTATGTAAATTTAAATTTAGAAAATGTTCCCTCTTGGAAAACCATTGATGAGCGAATTTTAAAGATTTTTAAAAGCTGTATATTTCATTATTTTTATTAATGAAATAATTTAATTTTCAAACAATTCGTTTTACTATTTGTATATTTTTTAATATTTATTTTAAAATATTTACGAATTTGAGTGTTTGATTTTACAAATTCTGAGATAGTTCGTCCCATTTCACTTGATTTTATAAGTTTAGTATCAGAATACGAACATATGTATATGTACATTATGTTTATTATTAATAACATGCAAAAAATTACAGTGGTTCCCAACAACTTTTCTGACAACAAATGCCATCAGAAACAGAAACGGAACAGTTATTTTTTTGACAGTTTTTACAACACCTTGTTTTCGAAATTTGTTCGTGTTGTTGTTGTTGCTGTTTTTGTTGTCGATGATGTTTTTTTTATTGTAAATAAAAAGTAAAAAAACGAGAAAAGCTAAATGGAAATTTAAAATGTAGACAGTTAAAGAAACGAACAGGCGAACAAACGTGCAGAACAAAATGAGCGGGTGATTGAGAGTGCTTTTTGTTGCACATGAATACATACATATTGTGCTGTTGTGGGCGAATGAGGGGGTGACAAATTAAGAAAGCTACGATTTATGCCTTTTCATTCATATTCTCTGCCATGCCACACTATAATCATTATATACACACTCACACATCCATACATACATACATACACACATTTTTACTCACTCACCAACACTAGACACAACAGAATTCTATATCCGTGCATAGTTCTTCTTCTACTTCCTTGTTTATTTCCCAGTGTGTATGTTTTCCCACATACATACTCCTGTATGTGTATGACAGTCATATGGCTGGCTAGTACGCTTGACTGTCTGCCAAAACGTCTATTGGACTAGTTGTCCAATTTGTTTTACGCTCTGGTAAGAGTACGAGCATGTTCATTGTACAACAATGCCAGCTAAAAATACTAAACGAAATGTGTTATATTTGTACATACATACTTTCTTCCCGTTTTCTTTGGTGCTTCGTCGATAAGAGCAAGAAGAGTACATATGTATGAATGTATGTATGTATGTATGCTTAAGTATTCGTGCATGTATGTGTGCGTGTTGTAGAATTTTTTGTTTCCATTTTAATTATCCCAGCTAGCATTTGGAAGATTGTTTTTTCAAAAATCACCTTCCTGAGTCTTCTTCGAGTACTTTTGCTGATCAATAACTGATTAATCACTTACACGATTAAAAAAAGACTCGAAAATGACTCGCGCTAATGATTAAAAATAGTTTGATTTAAAATACAATAACAAATTGTACAGCAATCGCAAATTAATCATCCAGGCGTTTAAAATGTGAGGATTTTAACCGTTATTTATGATCATATTTTGCGCATCTGGATGATTGAAAACTGCTGTTTGGAATACAGATCATGCAGGTGTTTGAAATGTGATTGCAATTATGTATTTTATGATCATATTTTGGGCAGATAGATGATAAAAAACTAATTGTTATGCTATTTTTTCTTAAGTGTAACGGGACATTTTTTGCGTATTCTTTAGTAAACGTCAAAAAGTTCAATATTTGTTCATTTATAAAAGTTACGTCGTTAAAGTGAAATATAAATATATTGAATATACACTCTTCAATATGTAAATTATGTTTTCATTGAATTTGTTTTAATTTTTGTATTTAAATAAATAATTACAAAAAAATAATTATTAAAAAGTTACTTTAATCACACTTACATATTAAAACGTACATATTAAAATAAATAAAGTAAGTTTATAAATCTAAATAAAAAAGGCAATGTCAGATAAAAAATAAAAAGATTGGCAAAAAAAGAGGCCGAAAATTTAATTTCACCCAAAAAAAAAACCGAAAAAGGCACAGAGAATCATATTGAAGAAAACATTCAAGAATATAAAGAATCAAGTCAATATTCAAATGAAAACAGTGTTGATAGTGACAGTTTTATTGATTCAAGTGAAGAAAGTGAAAGTGAACAACATGAATTTAATTTTTGTGATGAACTGGCTAAGTGGGCAATTCAATTCCAAGTAAGCTTTGTTGCAATTAATGCAATTTTATTATTGTTGCTTAAATGCAACATGAAAGTTCCAAAAGACGCTAGAACACTTTTAAAAACGCCTAGTTCTGTTGTTAAGAGAAATGTTGATGAAGGAACGTATATTCACTACGGATTGAAAAACAGATTAACGGATTTCTTGGTAAGAAATGATTGGAAATTATTGGATATAGTTCTAGATTTTGGCATTGACGGCCTACCGCTTTTTAAAAGCAGCTCTAAACAAGCTTGGCCTGTTTTAGCAAGTGTTGTAGGATCAAGCTACGTTTTACTTATTGGTGTATTTGAAGGAATTTAAAACCCCAATTGCGCAAATGCTTTTTAAAAGAATTTATAACAGAACTTAATGAGCTGATGCAAGAAGGATTGGTTTTTGCTGATAAGTTTTTTAATATGAAAGTACTTTGTTTTGTTATGGATGCCCCAGCAAAGTCCTTTGTTTTAGGAACTAAGGGATATAGTGGCTACTATTCCTGTAGTCGCTGTGCACAGAAAGGACAAATTGTTAAGCATCGTCTTATTTTCCCGACCGAATGCGAGTGTGCCATAAGAACCAACGACACCTTCAGAAATCGTTTCCAACCCGAACATCATTTGAAGCAGAAGAAGTTATTGCCGTTAAACTGGAAGGTCGAAAACACCATGGTGACAACATAATGGTGGACGAACTCAATGACACCCAAAAACTTCCGTTCAATGAGTTAACCGGTTTAAATACCTTTGATGCTTTAGCACAGGGGAATGAGGACAAACTCAAACAATTTCTGAGTATCGAAAATGGCGAACAAATACTAACTAACTAAACAACTAATTAACTAACAAACTAGCCAACAAACTAACTAACTAACTTACTACCTTATCATATAAGTTTCTTTATAACCTATTACATTTTCAGAAATAATATATTGCAAAAACCGGTGGTGAAGGACCCGCACAATTCCTCAGAGCTGCAATTCGAAAAGTTTTTTCGGATGACTTAGCCACATTGTACAGCTGGAAGGGGACCAGCACTAAGCCTAGCGCCAAAAAGTGCTTTCTGATAACATCAATTAAAAGTAGGTTCATATTTCTAATAAAAATAATAAATTTAACAAAAATAAAAAACTGAAATATTTTGTTTCAGATATTTGTCATCTTAAATATAAAAGCACGGATAAAGATATGAATATTGTTCTTCAAAAGCATTTTGTACATGCTAGAGATAGATTGACAAAAAGAAAACGTAAAGATTAGAGTTCTTATTTTTTAAACTGCAAACTTTTTAAAATTTGTTTTTTATAAAAGTAAATATTGTTTCTGGTAAAAACTTTAAAGTACAAATGAAAAATGTCCAATATGATTTTAAAACTTTTTTGTTATATGTTAAAATAGCCAGTAATTTTGAATTCGTTTAGATTAAAACAATATTAATATTATTTATGAATAAAAATTTAAATTATACTTTAAAACTATATCGTATGAAAATAATTTATTTTCATAACCTTTTTAATTATTTTTTAATGTAAATTTTTATTTTAAAAATTATTTTTTATGAAAAAAAATTGTTCCTATAAAATAAACTTTGATGTATTATCACACGAATATGAGCTTAATATTTTTTGTTTGTGGTACTTCACGCTCATATGGACGTGATTTTTAAAATCACGTCTATGTAAACGTAGGACTCAGAAAACCGAATAAAAACAGTCGAAAAAGAAGCAAATAAGATTAGTAATACGACTGATAAATGACTCGAAAAACAATCATAAATGACAATAAAAAGACTCCTAAACAGACTGATAAATTACTTAAAAAAGAGTCGTAAGCGATTAGAAACATGACTAGAAAACGACTCGAAAAAGACTCATAAATGAAGAGAAATATGACTAATAAATGACTAGAAAGCGATTCGAAAAAGACTATAAATACTATTAGAAAAAGGGTCAAAAATGACTCTAATTTAACATAAAAAAAGACTCATAAATGACTTATCAAGAAGAGTCGCGTGTAGGGCCACTTTTCTCCCGACAAATGAGTCTTTTATGATCTGAAAATGAGCGCATATTCCATCATTTTAATCGCGCAGAAGTATCGAAAAAGACTCGAATTTGATCAAAATTTTTAAAAAATGCTAGCTGGGATTTCTCGTATACGACTACACAAACATGTGTGTTTGAATGTGTGAAATATATGAATATTTTGTTGCAGATTTTTAGGAGCGACAATAAAATATATCACTTTTCTATTTTTGAAATAAAATTACTGCCGCACTCACATACTTTGACAAACACACAACAAATTGCACATTTAGAACATAATTTACTTTTTTTTTGGTAATCGTTTTAGTAAGTTTTTATTACATATTTAGAAAACACTATTATTTTTATTTCAACTTTAACTTTTATCTCGATTACCGCTGTATTATTCACAATTTATTAAATCTTAGTTTAATATTTAGTTGTTGTATTGTTGCTATTATTTCCTTTTGCACTTACACATCAATGACTTCAGACTAATACAGCAATAACCATAATAATAGTGTATTGTGTATATAAAATAGATAATTATCTATACATGCATACATATGTATAGTATATGTATGCATTAATTAAACAAATAAGCATAAAACTATTCACTGTTTTTGCGTAGTTTTTTATCCCAAAAACTATATTTTATAAACGGTTTTAAAATCACATATTATTTCATGATACATATATGCATTTAAATATTTATTTTTTTTTTAAATATGATTCGTTGCCGTGTGACTTGAATGTGTTTTTTTATTTTATTTTATTCTTTGGTTTTAATTGGTTTATCTTTTGAATTTTTCGTAAAATAAAAAATTATTTTATATTTTTCTACTGTGTATATTTGTTGGTACATTCGTACGTATATTATACAATATTGAACTCCTACAAGCTTTTAGTTGTAGTAAAGAACGAGTACAAGGACTGAATATTTTTTCTTCCTCTTCTTCTTTTTTTCACTTTTTTCAAAGACGTTTAAACAGAATGTGCAATATTCACTTAATTTCTTTGTAAAGGATTATTTTTCACATGAATTTCAAATATACACACGTATATAATATGTGTGTATATGGATATATTTTTTCGTTTTAACTTGGTATGTTTTATTTTGAACACATTTTATTTCATTTTTAATTTCATTTTGTTTTATTAATTTTTGTTTCTTCATTATAATGTAGAAAAATCATTACTTTAATGAGCTAGCAACACTTTTTTCCACAACAGCACCAGCAGCAGCAGTAGTAGTAGTAGTAATAGTTGTAGTATGTGGTAGTAGTAGCAAATATTTACCGCAGCACACCAAATTCGTCAGACGGTCACAACGCACGAACAGCAGCCACAATACTCATCTGGATGTCCATTGTACACTTGTTTCTATTCCATCAATAATAAAGTGTAGCCAAAAGAAAAGCTTAATGCCTTACGAAGCTCAGCAAAGTGTGTGCCGAGAGCATGAGTTTTGTGGTGAAAAGAGGCTGACAGTACTGTCAGACAAACATGCGCTTCTCATAATAAATTCTCTTTATGATAAAATTATTTTAAATATCAAGAGACAAATTCACCATTTTTGTTTATTTACATACTATTTACATACATAAACTCATACATATGTATGTATGTATGAATATTAAAATATGAGTATGATCAAGAATGATAAAATATATAATTATAATTATATAATTATTTTATCATTCTTGAGTATGATTATAAATTCCTATATACATATATGTACTTATCTTTGTCAAAGCCTGATCAATTATTGTTGCGGCATCAGTATAATAATTTCATGCTGATATGCAGACATACTTATAAACTAACTAGCATAATTTTATGGTTTGCTAACATCAGTTTTGTTTTAATCAAAGTTGGTTAACTTTCAGCTTGATTAGCGTTACCATTACAGAAATAATTTAAAATTCGAAGAAACAAAATTTGAATGTTACATCTTAATTGACTATATTGAAATCATCTGAATTTACAAATATAATGTATGTTAATTTTTAGAATTTTTGTAAACTTTATTAATCATTTAAGTCAGACCAAAGTTACCGTTAATCGAAATAGTCCAAATTATAGTTACTGTTACCTTCTAACAATTTCGAATCAGTATCCATCCTAGTGTTATATCATTGTTTAAATTTGCAAAGCACTGAACATTGGGAGTATCAGAAAATATATGTTAATAAATATTTATGTTTTAAACTATTAGTTACATTTATTTTTGAACTTTGCATGTCAGAATATAGTTTTTACAGTTATGAGTTATTTGAGATTTAACTCTGACATCATTCAGAATGTATCAAAATCGTACGAAAATACCCTATGTGATTCGTGTCAATTGGAACAGCCAATTAAAAATTGTCTATTTTTGTACATATGTAAAGGGTCCGCCAAATAACTTTTTTTTTTGAAAATGCTATAAAAAAACTTCTGAATATTTTCTCAAATTTTTTTTTTATTTGAATGTACAATCCTTCCGGTTAATAATGGAAAATAATTTCATTCAAATGGCTGCCTCGGCTGGCTTTGCAGTAGCCTACACGATCGGTCCAATTTTTAAGCACACCATCGATTGTGTGCAGCTGTATTTCAGCAATGGTTTCACGAATATTGTTCTTTAAAGCGTCAATTGTCTCTGGCTTTTCGGCGTAACACTTATATTTGACGGCAAACCACAAATAATAGTCAAATCGCAGCTCCGAGGTGGACAAACGACATCAGCTCTGCGGCTGATAATGCGATCTTCAAAACAGGGCGCAAAACATCGAGTGTAGCTTCGGCTGTGTGGTACGTAGCGCCGTCCTATTGAAACCAAATGTTTTGTGAAAAAAAATTCGTTCAACATGGCCTGTACTGTAACGCCCACTGCATGCTTATTTTCGAAGAAAAATGGCCCAATTATGCCTCTGGACTAAAATCCGCACCATACAGTGACTCGTTTTGGGTGCATCGGTTTTTCAATGTATGTGTTTTCTGTGCCCCAAATGCGACAATTTTGCTTGCTTACATACACGCCAAGATCAAAATGAGCTTCATCTGAAAAGATGATTTTTTTTGGCAAAATCGGCATCTTCTGTAAGTCGATCACAGGCCCACTTAGCGAAGCAAAAACGCATTGGATGATCAGTTGGCTTCAACTCCTGAACCAATTCGACTTTGCATGGCATCATACCAAAGTCTTTATGCAAAATTCGTCTCAATGATGTATCCGAAATGTTCAATTGTTGAGAACGACGGTGAATGGTTGTTGATGGCGCTTCACGCACACTCAGCAGCCATATACTCGGGTGTACGCACTGTTTTTGGCTTTTCACGCTTTTTTCACAAGATAATGAACATACGGAGCTGACGGTGCTTCTCTTCTTCCAAAATCCGTACGAAATTTTCGCACACATTCTGCAATATTTCCATGATTTCAAAGTAATGTCGCCATGTTTCCCAGCGTTGTTCAAGCGTATACACAACCATATTCGTTCAGCGGAAGGATAAAACTAATTATCTGTTACCATTCACGAAATAAGCACTAGTTGAAAAAAAAACGTTAGATGGCGCACCCGTTATTTGCAAATTAATTTGATTCTGCCTCAATGTGAGCAATATATAACGACAAAAGTGTGATTTTTAAAAGTACATAATGCACATAAAACATTAAAAATGTTTCTATGTCCGTTCATTAGATGGTTTCATTAAAATATTGCGGAGATGGTTTCAGACCACTAGTACATTGCATTAGGCTTATTCGGTCCATTCATGAAGTGGACTTTTCCCATACAAACATTTTTCCGAATTTTTAAAAATTAAATTTGTATCTACCAGCTCTCAGCTAATTAATAGTTTCCTTTAAAAGTTTTTTTTTTACTGTTGATGCTAATTCGCAACCGATTTGCCCTTCCACTTTGAGTAATTACAGTTTCCAGTGCATCTGGTATTTGTCATATTCATCGACAAGGCTCAATGATAATCACTAAGTATTGCTGGTTCGAACTTGGAAAATTCCAGCTTTTAGCACTGTCATACTTTTATGCCTGGCTTGCCGAAAAATCTTTATGTTTACACACCTACCGAAAAAACTCAAAATATTGTTTATTGTTAAGATAAAAGGGTTAATTAATAAGTTGGTAGGATAGGGCTGGGGAGGGCTACGTCCGCTTAAATATGTCAAATTTTATTTTACATGCTTAGGCATTACGTTCTCTTTCCGGATTATATACAAATTATACATTCCATATATTCCAAAGAAAAGTTTTTTCTATAAAAAAATATACAAAACTTTTTCCGTAAAAAATGTAAAAAATATGGACCTTTTGGATGCTCTTGGAGAGCATTGGATGCGTGTACATTTTTACATGTTTTCATTTTACTTTGAATTTTATCACAAATATTGCTAATTTTTTAGAACATTTTTTCGAGCCTCCATATATAAAAAAGCTAAAAAAAATCGAGCAAAATTAAAAAAAAAAATTAAAGGGATAACATAAACGTATAAGCCTATTTTTAGAAGAACTTATCAAGGTCTATTTATATTTTAAATTTCAGCTCATTCGGATCATAAATGGATTTTTGGCAATTTTTTTTTTAAATGTGAGACCCGAGGTGAGGAACTTTGAGGGGCCACACACTGTCCACTTTCCGCCTACGATACCAAAAACTGATCTAGGATCATGGGATCAGTTAAAAGCCTTAACTGATAATTGGTTGCAGGTCCCTTATGGGTACACGTGATGGCTCTTTTGTTCTCTTGCCGAATCAAAAAAGCCATTGAAGGTAGTGATGGCAGATTGTCTTTGTGTTTGAGTAAGGGAACAGAGTCTGTGGAATGATGGACCGGTCTCGGACGGTGTTCAACGGTTATGTCTTGTTAGGGGCCGCAAAAAAGGTTTACTCACTTGGGCCGTTAATAATAGTGGTCGGTCAACGGCATGATAGGCTAGTGGCAGCGAGGGGCTGTGCAGCTAGGGTGGACTGTGTTCGATTCAACAATAATCTTGGCCTACGACAATTTGCTAACCTATTGATGGTAAGAAATATATAGTCCGAACACTCTAACAAGGTGTTTGTACAGTGATCTGTGCAAAGGCTGTATCATTATGTATGTATGTCTTGCAAGACATGCAATATTGTATGTCCTTGCAAGAAACCATCTGAAGAAAACCATGTGGTCATGTCCTCTGGACGATACTGCATGTAAAACCTCTAGACTGCTAGTTAGTAATAAAAAATTTTCTAATTTGTTAAAATTTTCTCAGTTTTTAGAAAATTTCATATCTTTACACAAAGCATTAAATTTTTTACAATGTCTTTTTTGTAAATAGTTGCAATAGATCTTCTTTCAATATTAAAAAACATGCATATTACTACATACATGTATATATATGTATATATGTATGTATATACATAAATATGTACGTATGTACGTATATTAAATATTTTTGTATATTGCAGTCAAAGAAATCTCAAGAGATGAACACGTTCATTCATGACATGCAGACAGTGTTGCTTATACGTGATGTATTTCACATTTTATATATGTAAGTATGCAGATGTCTAAGCAAAAGTAAATTCATAAAGCACAAGTTAAATTATAAAAGTACATACCTTGGATTGGATACAGATCATTTTTTAGATTTTAACGAATAGAATGAACGATTATTTTTGCAGTTTTAACAATAAAAATTTTATTTGTATCAACATCTGCACCTACCAATGCATTAGTAGCGATAGGAAAATAAATGTATAAATAAATATTTGTACAAACACTGGTTTGATGTGTACAAAACTTTAAAACAATACAGATGAAATTAAGCATTCTAAAGAGTCATTGTCAAAACTAAATTCGTATAGAAAGAATCTATTAAAAGGGACTGAAAATAGATGCTTCACATTTACGATGTCAATGACATTTACCAGAGATATTATATATTCAAACATGGGATTTTTGACTAGTTCAGAAATAGATCAAGAAAAACTTTATGAAAGTGCGCACACATACACCTAATTGCTCAAAACTTTTAAACTATACAATGTACAACCTAAACCAGGAGTGCCCAAAAGATGCTTATGTAAGAGCAAACACCAATACATTTAAATAAAAACTAATTTTTATTCAGTATTTTTTGTTGTAAAAGCCAGTACATACAAAGAAACAACACACTTTTTTAAACGATATCATACGTTAAACAAAATCTACATTGACGATTGCGCTTGCGTGTATAGAGTGAAGTACGACAAAAAAACAACTAAGGCAAAGTTGTTTGTGTATTTCGTATTGCTAGTGCTGAGTGCTGTAATGAGTATACAAAACACACCGTCTATAGCTAAGAGTTTTTACAAATACAAAAGAGCACCAAGAGTATAGGGCTTGGGCACTCCTGACCTAAACATTGATTTAATTTATATTCTATGAAACGGAGATTTCAATAGCTCAAAGGGCAGTCCTAGAGGTGCAGAGTGCATATGTACTCGTATATCTTAAAAACTCCTACACTTATACGGAATTTCAAAAGGTGGTAACTAATTGAATTTAGGAATTATAAATTTAAAAAATTGAAAGTTCAAATTCATCCAAATTGTTCTTATCTTCTGAAATTAAAAACTAAAGCCATTTTATAGTCAAAGTGTTGTTTTCCCAAGATACATATAGGCTCTGTTATGAAGTTTTGTATAATATATAATATTAATGACCACTTTTTCTATGTTCTTTATTATATGCCATGACACAATACCGATAATAATATAAGAAATGTAATTCCATGCTACTTGATTTTTAAACACTCTCTCTCTCTCTCTCTGATTTTATTTATAACGGTATCCTATCACAATAACCTATCCTATGAGGTTATATTCTAACTGATGTATGTATGTACGTCATCTTGTCCAATGTCATACACAACAAAACAAAATCAGTGTTTAACCCAGCAAGCCATATGAGTCCAAAAAGAGTGTTTTCTGACACCTTTTTCGGAGCGTTAACGCTCTTTATGAGCCCAAAAAACAATCAGAAAACCTTCAGAAAAGAGGGTCATTACATTCGAAAATGGTCCGTCAGAAAGAGCTCTTAGATAATGTCGGAAAAGAGTCTTTTATGAGGGTTTGTTTGGGCTCTTAAAGAGCTCTTAAATAATGTCAGAAAAGAGTCTTTTATGAGGGTTTTCTTGAGCTCTGTGTAATCTTGTTTTTATTACACTGGTTTACAAATTTTTAATTTGGAAAAATACCAAGAACGCCACTTGCCTAGATAAGTTAATTGAGACCTCCTGAACACGAAAAACGCTGTAATTTTTTTTTTTCTAAGTACCGTTTTTTAGATAACGGTACTTTTGTGTTTTTCGGTGTATGGTCCCATTCAAACCCTTGTGGAGCCCAACCGAAGAGCCCGATCGAGATGAGTGGCATATCGTTCGAAAGGTAATCGAATGCCTTTTCCGCCGATATGCTGCAAATTTCTATCTGATAAGAAATAGCTGAGTTATGGCACCTCAAAGTTCGAAATTTGCCTATTTTTTACGTTTTTTTCAAAATTTTTCTTTTTTATTTAATTTTTTTTCTACGTTACAGTTAATATCTGGAATGTTTTATTTTTTATCCAAATAGTTTATTTAATTACCAACATTTTAAGCGTAATTTGAAAAAAATCGGATGAAAAATATAGTTTTTATTAAGAATTTTGTGGAACGACAATATTTTCATCTTCATTGCTTACACACTATATTCGGCTCTTCGGTTGGGCTCCACAAGGGTTTGAATGGGACCATACACCGAAAAACACAAAAGTACCGTTATCTAAAAAACGGTACTTAGAAAAAAAAATTACAGCGTCTTTCGTGTTCAGGAGGTCCCAATTAACTTATCTAGATAAGTGGCGTTCTTGGTATTTTTTGGCTGTAAACCAGTGTTATGCTTAAGTGGGATTTCTGAGTCATACTGCGTGTCGACTCAGGACAGTAACAAGCAAATTTTTCTTTCGCTCCGAAAATGCTCTTTTGTTGGACTCTTTTCTGACTCCTTTTTGTGGAGCGCTCCGAAAATGCTCTTTTGTTGGACTCTTTTCTGACACCTTTTTCGGAGCGCTCCTAGAATGGTATGCTGGGAAGTCTTAAACTTTAAGATTACATAGCATTGCGTTACAATTTTTATGCTCGATACTGTAATAAAAATCAAATGAAGTTTTGTTGAAGCTTCTCACCCAGTCGTATTCATGATTCCAATTAGAATGAATATACATATGTATGTAATAATAAAATGTATAACAGATAAACATTACTCTCTATTAAAATTTCACACTTAAAAAATAATTGAATAGGATTTGATAAGAACCTCAGTGCAGATTTTTATACTCATTCGTGCTGCGATTAACGCGTCAAAAAATGTACTCACGATCATGATTGCTTATTTACTCGTACTAATGAACTTATTTCTCAAACAAAATCATCACAATATAATTTAGTTTATTAATACATTTCGAGTAAAACAGTCGATAATTATTCGAAACAAAAAAAAAAAATACAATCCAAGAATATTTCAAAAGTTTATTTATGTATATCACTTTTATACGATTTATTATAAAAAATATGACAAAGTAATAATTATTCACTATTTTTTTAATTATTGCAATATACATATTAAGAACATTTTAATTTTATTCTTTTAGAATATTGAATGAAATTAAATATTTTCTGAAGACATTGATGTGTTTTTTAGCGGCTTGTCTTTTACTACCCATTATTTTATTAACATTCATCTGTAAGTAATAACACATAAATAGTTAGTTAAACAATTCAGTTCACTAACAAATAACTATTACAATTATTATAACTTTTTTTGTAATAATACGAAAGAGTTGTTTAGTACTATTGCAATTTAAATATGCATAAACATATTTTTGAAATTAGTTTAATCTGTGTAATGTGTGTTTTTTGTAATATTATTAAATGAATTTATACTGTGTCCGTTCAATATATAAATCAAATCTCCTTTCTGTCTATACTCGTGCGGCTATATGGAACACAAACAAAAATTAGTCCCTGATAATTCATCACAATCGGTTGGTCTTTTTCAGTTAATTATTTACAAATGATGATTAGCAAATCAAAAGATAATCTTCAATCAAGCAGGGTCTTTGTTATGCGAAAGTACATTTCTAGTATAATAAAAATTATTAGTAGGTGTTAATACTGATAAGAACTATTTTCCTCATATGAACATACATACATACGTACATACAAATATATACTAATTCATAAAAATTTACATTTCATATCAAAGTTCATAATGCACACACACAAGCCTCACGGAATTATATTTCGAGATTTAAAATAACAATAGCAAACAAAAATTCACAACTAAATACAAATATTTACCTTTTTGTTTTGTCGGCGATGAGCAAGTATGAAGAATGGATTTGATCTTTGGTCGCTTGTTAGTCATAAGTATTTTATATTTTTGATAAGAGTTTAATGTGAATCACATTTAATTAGATTTCTCTCTTATACTACCACAATTTTATGCGGAACTGTCACTTGGTGAGAATGAAAAAAATAAAATATTTCTCTGGAGCTCCTTAAAACTTAGGACTAAAAATGCTGAAATTTGTCTATTTAAAATTCTATGTACTGATTTTTTACAACTGAGAAACACTTTCTGAGTCGATTTAACGATGTCCGTCCGTCCGTCAAGGCTGTCCATGTAAAGCTTGTGCGCCAAGTACAGGTCGCAATTTTAAAGGTATTTCGATTAAATTTGGTACATGATATTTTCCGGCCCAAGGACGAATGGGATTAAAACTGGTGGAAATCGGTTAAAACGGTGGAAATAAGGGTTTAATGATCATAAACGTCCATAATTGATCATAGCGCCCATATAAGGCCCACTTCCGAAAATCACTTTAAAGAGCACAATACTCTTAAAAATGATGGTATCCAAATAGTATTGAACACGATTATGTTTTGTATATATTCAAATTATATGATAGAATTTTATGGTGATCGGTCAAAATTTAGTCGTAGCTTCCATATAAGGCCCTCTTCCGAAAATCACTGTAAAGAGCAAAACTCTCTTAAAAATGTTAGTATCCAAATAATATTGAACACAAATATGTTTTGTGTATATGTATTCACATAATATGATCGGTCCATAATTAGTCGTACCTTCCATATAAGTTCCACTTCCGAAAATCAATTTAGCGACCATAAATCTTTTAAAAATGTTGGTATCCAAATAAAATTCAACACAAATAAGTTTCATATATACAGAAATAAGGACACCTAATTTTATAATAGTCGGTCCATAATTAGTAAAGTCTCCCATATAAGACCCTTTTTGTAATTCTTCCTTTTTTTAAAAGTACTTATATCGTTTAACATACATAATATTTATATTCACAGAAGTCATGGCACTAAATTTTGGATGACCATATAGCTACCATTACTGAAAAACTGTTTTATACATATACTGGGTGTAGGGTTTTATATAGCGGGCTTGACCGACTATACTTTTTTACTTGCTTTTAAATAGAAGTTCACTACTGATTCAAATGGTTAAAAGGTGACGATTACTTCCATTTGTATTATTTAACTCTATTTTAGGTTTCCAGTTACTTTATCGGTATTTTTGGAATAACAGAAAATACTTTTAGCTTAAATTATAAATTGAAATAATTAGTTTTATATTGTTATACTGTTTCCAATCATTAGGTAACGATATCGCTAAAGTTATTTTGTTTCTAGGAGTGGAGAATAAATGTATATAAAAGTTTGTCATTCCGTAATCATTATAAAATTTCAAGTCAAAAAATACACAACCATACTAAACAGGCTTTCAAACAAAATTTATATCAGTATCAATTCATATGATGGGCCCATAAATGGAATATCTCCATATAAGAACCACTTCAGATATATTTTTGCTGGATTATGTGAATATCGGCGCATACTTAACCATAACTTAATAACTAAAATACGCATAAAACTTTTAGAAATATAGCTATAAAACTTAAATTTGATAGAAAAAATATTCAAAAATTATTTTATTTTATTTATTTTAATAAATAACTTATAAATATATATATTTTATACGGATCAGTTATAAATATATAGGAAAAAACAATTCATATAAATTTGTATACACATGTATATGAAAATATACTGGATTTTCTGTTTTCCACCATATCCCCTATATAAGACCTACTTCCGAAATTCTAGGTAATTAATGTATATAAAAATCATTGTACCGAATTCTATGGTCCACTAACAAAAAACAAGTTAACATACATAAATATCGATATCGCACCAACTTTGTGAATATCAGTCCATAATTGGATATAATGTACAGAAAATATGCATATTATACGACTACTGTTAGTGGTAAGGCTGGAAATTGATTCTAACCAAAAAAATTACGTTTGAAGTTATTCAGTATTTCATATTCTATTATAAATTATTTTATATTTTAGTCGTTCATTACAGCAACGAATTTGTAAATTATGTACTCTCAATTAAATATCCGCAAATATCAATCTCAAAAACGAAAAAGATACGTTCCTTCATTGACACGCCAAGAAATGCTGGTATTTTTAATTTTCTAATACAAGTGAAAGGGACATGTGATTTCGATCAAATTAAGAGCTATTATGAAGAACATTTAACTAGTGCACGGGATAAAACGGGTCATCTTAAATTTCCCAAGTTAAGGCAACAATTGGTAAATTGCTGGAGTCATTACGGCTGGGTGAAGGATACAAGGTAGCGTAAATATTAAATGGAAAATTTGCAAAGCTTTTTATAATTTTAAAATTTATTAACTTGTAGTTCATTTAACCTCAACAACCACATTTTGCTGAACACCTCACCCCATCGGGGATATGCAGTAAATGACGCCAATATACAAGATTTTATTAGCGATTTAGTCACCAAGTATATACCGTCAGATTTGCCGCAATGGCAAGTTATTGTGATACCATCAGCTAAGTCTGCTCTGAGTCAGGAAGAAAATGTTGCAGAAACTTATCAAGTAATATACAATGGCTCCAACTCATAATCGGACAAGAGTTTGACTTATCTAAATATGCTCTGAACAAACACAAAATACATATACTTAAGGTATTGTTTTTTTAGATTTTAACTAAACTATACCTAGGTATACATACATATATTAATAATAATAAGAACAAACTAATTCTTAAAGACAACTTCTCTTTTTAAGAAAAATTATTAAAACAACTCAATTTCTTGTACTCAACAAATAATCGGACAAAGCGATTATTTAATTGTTGTAAAAGTTAAGTGGGTAAAGTTTAAATAAAATCTTAAAAACAATACCTTAAGTACATTTTGTCTTCGTTCAGAGCATATTTAGTCTTGTCCGATTATGCGTTGTGGCCACTGTGTATAACAAAAATCGATGCAAATATTGCATCCATATAACATACGCATTGTCTTTGCGCCACCCAAACGTCTTATGTGTAATTTTTAATAAAATATTTGTTCGTCCATCGACATTTATTTACTTACCAAATTATTTTCAAATACATACACCCATAGATTTCAGTGTTATTAAGGAGATTAATGAATATTTGTTCATGACATCAATCTTAAAAATAAACAATTATTTGCTCTCTGATAAGTTTTTCAAATAGGACACATAGCACTTTGTGTTGGCGCATAGATGTAAGTATGTATCATTAATATACATAATTAAACAATATTCCAGGACGAACACTATTATATTCTCTTGAAAATACACCATTTAGTAATAGCCGATGAGGATAATCTTCACATTAGCGAAATGTTAATGTTAAAAGATGATAGCGATAAGCCAACAGTGGAATTCGGTGGTATTACCAGACGAAACTCTAAATTAAATAATATTTATTCTTTCATACGTAAACCGCAACATATAGAAAATCTCGTGAAACACATCGGTAATGTGATTATTAACCAGTGGAATAAATTTATATATGAATTTGAATCTTTGGAAACTCCCGATGGTATAATTGGCTTGAAAATCACAAATTTGTCACAGCTGCTTTCAGTTCTGATAATTATCGGTGTGAACGTCTTTGTCGATTATTGGAAAATTATGACATTTAAACAAAAAAACAAATCTTTACGCAAACATCAAGAAGTAGAAGGCAGGTATAAGATTATAACGATGCTATTGGCTAAAGAAACCGACAAGCGACATTTGTCATGGAAAGTCGCAAAAGATGCAGTTCGTAGTTCCCTGCAGTTATCAAATATAACGAAAACGTTGGCGAAAATTTTGTGGCAATTTAATGTCCATAGTGTGATGTCAATACCATATCACGTTTACCTTGAACTCTTAGCTTTGAGAGATTTAATATTTAAAGGAGAATCTACGCACATTACAACCTACTGCAGTCGTTTATCGGTGTATATACCACTGTTAATTTATGCTCAAATGGAACTCATTAAAGTCTGCTATGAAATATTTAAAGCTCCAGTCAATATTTATAAAGAATTATTTCAATATCCTTCGAATGAAAAGAATAAATTGCACAAAATGTCTTATTCGGGTCGGAAGATCGTTTCGTTTAGCCAGTCCATAGATGGCAAGCAGTTGCAAAAACGATTGACATTTAGTGACGAAATTCGCGAATCAGATTATGTACTCTCCTGTTTGTCCGCAGCTATTTACGATTACTTTGAATATTATGCCAAAGAAGTACCAGTACCAAAAATGCTTAACGCCACTCGCCGTATCATGGGAAAGGGATATTTGACCGATAATCTGGGAGATAAGACCGATTTTATCGACGGTGTCGTCTTCCTACAATTGCCGTTGAAAGTACCAGATCGAGAACATGCAAGACAAATTCATTCGATAATCGAACAGGTTCGCCGCAAACAGATAATGATATACTTGGCATCATTGGGTCAAACTAAATATGACATGTTGACCTCTATCTTCCCTAGTGTGCTGACAAAAATATGCATAAATTATTTTTCATCAAATTTCCCAGTTACTATAACAGAAATACATGGCGAAAATTCTGAATTTCAGACATTGTGGGGTCAAACGGTTGAAGATGTGTTACTTTTCCGTCCGCCACAATCTAAAACATGTAAGTAGTGAGCAAAAAAAAACAAGTTTGCAAATTATTATCGTTTAAGTAAGTTTATATTTATCCTACACGGCGATTCTGTAAAATAATTATGTTATTGAAATAGTTAATACATACATATGTATCAGAGACCTGCAACGAGTACTAAATTTTCGGGTATACTTAATCATGCACATTGATTTTTATGATTTAATCGTTTTTGTTCAAATGCACAAAACGCTCGTTTACGCAACCGTTCGTTTCAAACATTCAGTTTTATTCACTGGTTGTTTTTTGCGAACATGAATATTCTGACTGTGTCGTTAAATGTATGAAGCTCGTTTTACATCAAAGCCAACGTGTTATTAGCCGAACATGTGTTTTATTCATTTGTTGTTTTGTGCGAACATGAATGTTCGACTGTGTCGTTAAATGTATGAAGCAGCTCATTTTACATTTTTTCTTTAATTTTTTTTGCTGTGCAAAAATATATTTGACAAACTGTACATATTACAAATTTTATCATTGCTTTGTCAAATAAGTTTTCTTTTCGACGAAATAATGTTAAATAGGTAGTAAATGCACATTTTTTATGTTTTCATATTTTTCTGCCAGCCGCTTTTTACTTATAAGTGGCTCGTGTGTTTTTAGTTCAATTCCAATCAGATCATGCACAACAAAGCCGACATGCAAAAAACAAACTGTGTATAAACAAGAATTTTTGTTTTCAAACATTGCAGTTCGAACCAAGTGTTGGAAATGATTTATACTCGTTGCTGAATTTTCTGTGTGTGCATAAAAAGTGAATAAGCATAAAATTGAATCATACTTTTTTGTATTGTTCTTAAAATTCAACGTTAGTGAATAAGTCGGCTCGTTCATACTTGTTGCAGGTCTCTGATATGTATGTATATAGTTATCATAAATTTTAATATTAATGTATGTATTTATGTATAATAATTGTAGGGAACTAGGCGTATTAATAAGTGTATGCAACAAATCATCTGAAATAATGTATCCATCAGTCAAACATTGTTTTGTTTACACTTTTTATTTTAAATAAAAAACGAAGGAAAAATACATGGTGTAACTATACAAGGTGTAACTATACAAGCAGTAGAACATCTTGTACTGACTTGGTTTACAATTTACATATGTCGAAAGTAATACTTTTTCAAGTGTTTTTGACAGTAGTACATTATTTTACACAAACAAAACCTTGTATAATTACACAATGTTAGAATAAATTTATTAAAGAGTCTGGAAAAGTAAAATTAATAAAAATAAATAAATTGTGTGTTGTTTTGGTTAAAAATCTGTGATAATAAACGAATCAAATCGAATTAATTTTTTCAATTTCAATTATCAATTAACAAAAACAAAATGTCTCTTATATTTGGATTGTTGTATTTGTTGCCGTGTCGCATACATCTTAATAATATTCAACAATATTCTAATTGCAAATTAGAGTATTTAACAAACCGATTAAAAAACCGTTTAGATACGGGTTTGGCTGCAAAACCCGGTTAATATACAGTATTACTTTCATTTTTCTTTATTTTTCCTACGAGTTGGTTTCTACAACTTTTAATCAGCGTAAGATTTTCGAATTAAAATTAGAAAATCTTGTTAAAATGTATAAAAAAAAGCAGTCAAAACAAGTACAAAAAGTTAAACAAATTTAATATTGTTTTTACAAAAATTAAAAAAGTTGCCGGTATCCGGTTTCGGTTTTTGAATACTGTTTTTGCAATCATGTGAAGTACGTAAACATCATAGTTAAGGTACGGTCACATTTGACAAATATTTACTCAAAAAAGTGCATTTGTGGTTTAGCACAAATTTTTTTGACATTGTTTACTTTTACAAGAGTTTTGCAAGATTAAACAGCATCAAATAAATTAAAACTAAATATTTATTGTGATTTGGCCTAAATAAGAAAAGGTTTTTTAAATAAATAAACGAGTTGAAATATATATTATTTAGTGGTTACGTCTTTTCCGGCAAATATTTGCCATTTGTATTCGTATTTTTCGAAAACTGGGCGATAATGTTATCTTGGGTTACCATTACTATTTTTCATTTATAACGTAGATAGTACAACGTAGGCTCTATTTTGAAACTTCTTTAAAAATTTAATTAAATATTTTTATATTTTCAGGTCTCTCATTGAATATACATCGCTTTGGCCAAAAATTCCGATTGGCCGTCATGGCAGATACTCAACTTGGTCCAGATCATTCAATTATAACACGTTCGTTTGAAAATTATATGAATACTACTTCGTTATAACTCTTTATTTTAATTGCATATTTTGTTAACATTTTAATAGATTCAAATACACTTTTACCTTTAAACTGCTTCTATAAAGTCAGCTCTTTGCGTTTAGAATTTTAATGGAACGAATTATTAAATCATTAATATGCATAAAAATGTTCCCAGATTGTAGAGACAAAAACAACATTATTCATTATTTATAGATTCAATAAATCTTAAATGTGATTAAAAAATCAATTCATAAAATTTACAAATAATATGATTTTATGAAGAAAATAAATTTCTTTCAAATTAATGGAGGTTTTACTATTTTTACTAAAATTGTTACCGTTAAGCTTTTGTTGATTAATCTTGAAGGATTGGCCAATATATGGTTATTGTACAAAAATTGTATGATTAATTCAAATTAGAAAAGTGGAATCTGTTAAACTTTTATTATATTTAAAAGGAAAATTGCAAAAACCAGGTAAATACCTCTAACAATTTAGGCGTATCTGAAAGTTGAATTCTGGAGAATTTCCACTTTTCTAAACTTTTATAAAATTCCGGCAATAGATATGTATATAAGTCACAATTTACACGAAGCAATTCTTGTTGAAAAGATTCATTAAATTTTTTCATTAAAATTTCTTCGCAAATGTATTCAAATAATATGATACAATTTTATAATGATTCATTATTAGTCAAATATCCCATATAAGACCCCCTCTGTAATTCCTCCATACATTTTTTAAAAGTATTTAATCATTTAACATACATAATATTTATATTCACGGAAAAAAGTTAAGTGTTTTGGATGGACCACGTAGTGGACGTGTTCCGCTTATTGCATCATGTGTATTTTGATAACTAAAGATTTACTGCCGTAGTCATAAAAAATTAGAGCAGACTTCAAATGTACTTTAAGAAAATTTTGTATGAAAATTTTGTCTAAAAGCACACTTCAAACCTACTTTATTTTTTCTGAATACGGCATTTAACTTCTCTGTAATGCAATAAAATATTTTTTAATAACAAAACAAATATCTATATATATAAAAATAAGTGTACATTTTGATTGTCACTCCATAACTCGAACGGCTCGACCGATTGCCATAAAATTTTTAGGGAAGGTACAGGGAGGAGTGATGATGGCTAGTTGTTTACAAGGTTGAATACATAATGTAAATATACAAGATGACTGCAGTAGCACTGCTGAAAGACTTTGTTTACAATTTACTTATGTCAAAAGTAATACTTTTTCAAGTGTTTTTGACAGTAGTACATTATTTTGCACAAACAAAATGACTGTTGTTTGTGTTGTATTTGTTGCCGATTTGCACTCACCTTGTATAATTACACCATGGTTGAATACGTACATATATTGGTAACATTTTAAAACTACACAACTCACCTTTGGTATAAAAATCATCTAAATACTTCATTCATAATTTTTAAATACAAAAAAAAAAACATACATACATACATATTTTGTATTCTATTGATCGAATTTTTTTGAAAATAGTATATTTGTAAAAAAAAAATAAATTTTGTTAAAAAAATAGTGCATAATGGATAATGATGAATTTTACCGTTATAAGTTACGAAACCATTTAACGGGTCACATGAAAAATCCAAAATTACAAGTAATAATTTGTGATATACATACATACATATGAATGTGTATACAGCAGAAAAAAAATATTAAGCAATATAAAATTTTATTTTTTTAGCAAAAATATCGACATAATTATTTAACAGAATCACAAGCTCAACACATAAATGAACAGACACTGAAAACTCAGCAAAAAATCCATGAATTAGAAAGAAATCCTAACGGCAAGCAACGAAATTTAACTCCAATGGCGTCCAGTGGCGGTGATGCTGATCGAATGTTATACTATCAGCAATATGTCGCGCATGACAGTGACGACTCCTATAGACAACGTAACATAAATGATAAGTACGGTCTAAAACTATTGCCGACCAATCTAAACCCATCAGCTCTAGATTTAAATTCAAATTCTTCTCGAAAATATCAAACAACTTCAGTCGTCGATGACTGTAATGGCGATCATCGTTATTTTTATGAAAACGATTCAAATTTCTGTGGCCATAGCAATGGTTCAGAGAACAGCTCAAAAAGTCAAAAGTCATCCAAAACGGTAGTAAGTCGCAAAAGTTCTTATGACTTACGAAAAATAGTTACCTCTCAATGTAAGCTTCACGATATATTTGATGAGACACTGAAGCAAATGTGTAACACTGAAGCAGATACCACGGTGGAAAATAATGCTTGTGGATTGCTAGAACAGACATCCACACAGTATCCTCTCACACTGAGTCAATGCAAACGTTGCACTGAACGCATAAACACAGTGCAATCACAAAAGGATGCCATGACTGAAATAAGAAAAGAAGATTTCTTAGACTGCCGAAATACCGACACTTTGACCATACCTCTAGATGACGTTGTCAATTCGAAAGTTATAAATCCCATGATTCGTAAATTACAACGCATGTACTTAAATAATC
Source organism: Bellardia pandia (assembly GCA_916048285.2). NCBI lineage: Eukaryota > Metazoa > Arthropoda > Insecta > Diptera > Calliphoridae > Bellardia > Bellardia pandia. The sequence goes on from OU696530.1 coordinate 58,735,463, forward strand.
TCAAAGAAGAAATGTCTCTTATGGAGGATTTGGAACGGATGCCATACAAAGTAAGCGAAGTATGTAAAGCGGCAATATTCAAGAAAAAGGATTAGTATCGCTTAGACATTACGAATATGTGTGCCAGTTATATATTACACTTTTATACTTTTTCAAAGTATCGCTATTTGAAATTTTGCAATGGAGTCCATAATATAATAAAGGTTTTAATTATAGCAAAATTTTGTTTCCTATAGAACCTAAATAAAATTATAGTTAAAAATACACTTTTTTACTTTTAGCATTCTGAATTATAAATATAATTGTGCAAATATATAAATATATATATGTATGTATATACCTACGTGTGTAAATTTTTTTATGGTTCACAACTCTGGTTCTACTAAACAGCCATGATTAACAAATAATATTTAAAAAAAATTATATCCGCCTCAATACTTCCCTATCGTGCTTTCAACAGACATACGGACACACCTAGATCGTCTTAGAATTTTATTAGGACCCAGAATATATATGTACATGAACAGTGTATCAAAAATTTATTTTGCCTATTCATTTTTAGGAGAAATTTGTTTATCATTCATATACAAATTGTAATCAAGTAAAAAAAAATACTTTTTTTACAATTGATATTATATTGAATAGGAAACCCTATGTAGTTATTGTTGCATTTTAATAATTTGCATTATTATTTGAAAGTCAAATTCTTGCTAATTTGTTTAACTTTTTAGTATTTAATAAAAAGTTTTTCGAGGCCAATTATTTCTAAAAAATGTATATATTATTTATCTATATATATAAAATACAATGTTTGTATGTTTGTCCTCTATATACTCTAAAACTAGCCAATCGATTTGGCCCAAACCGGTTTCGTTTGAAAGGTTATAGTCCCAATTAGGTTTACGACTATATACATATATTTCAAGTGGGCGTGGCCTCTCCCACATAAATTGAATAACATCATATATCTTGACTATTTGAAACATTGCAGTATCCCATATGTTACTGATTTGAATAATCAGGGAAAAAAACGGGCGGGATCCGACCAGTGGGAGTGGCAGCTCCCATACAAAGTAAATATTTAATATCATATATCTACAGTTCTGTAATAGCCAGAGTCTTTGAAATTTGTACACGTTGATTATATTATGAATAGTCATGGGAAAATTGGGTGGGGTCATACCAGTGGGTGTGGCATCTTACATACAAAGTGCATATTTAGCTCATATACAAAATTAGATTAATATTAAATATCTAGGGTTTTATATTAGCTATATAGCCTTCAAATTTTATACGAGTCCATCAATCTGATTATCTGATGATCTTCGGCAAAGTTGTTGTGCATGAGACCGGAAATTTTTCTGAGTTGGTACAACCACGCCTATTTTAATGCCCACTTTTTTTTAATTGATTAATTGCTTCTGCATGGGTTTTTACAGATTTACTTCAAACAAATTGTATCCACATCTTACTGAAGGCGAGGTAAAAATAAAAATTTTATGTGCCACGCCCACTTTCACGCCGCATCACAAAAAATGAATGTTTGTATGTATGTTCATTATAGAATCGTAAACTATGCATTTGGTCATGTGATGATCTTCGGCAAAGTTGTTGTGTATGAGTCCGGGAAGGTTTCTTAGCTGGTACGACCACGCCTACTCTAACGCCCACTTTTTAAATTGATTAATTTCTCATGCATGGGTGTTTATAGATTTACTTCAAACAATTTGTATACACATCTTACTGAAGGCGAGGTGAAAAGAAAAATTGTATGTGCCAAAGCTTCATATTTCTTTCGACCACTCCTACTTTTTTTAAATGTGCAATTGATTCTACTCGGGCCAAACCCTTGGACCGCTCTTACTGAAATTTTCACAGCAAGTTACTGTGACTCTGGAAGGAATAATAGGCTATATGAAGTTTTGATTGTACAAACGGGGGTGGCACCGCCCATGTAACCCAAAAATCTAAATCGCCATATTTTGGGAATTTTTTGACCTATGTCAATGATATTTGGTACATATATTATTGGCATAATTAGGAATACGTACCAGGAGAAAAGTGGGTGGGACCACGCCACTTTTTAGAAAAATTAAAAATAGTAATATAGTCTTAACTGCTGGTCCGATCGTCATTAAATTTTAACAATAGGATATTCTTACGAAATAATAAATTCCTGACTATTAAAGTTGTAAGTCGACAAAGGAGCGTAGCACCGCCCATATAACCCAAAATTAAATCGCCATATTTTGGGCATTTTTTTACCTACGTCGATGATATTTGGTACATAGTTGTGAGTAAACAAAGGGGCGTGACCTCGCCCATATAACCCAAAATTTAAACTCGTCATATCATATATAATATATATTGATTGCGATATATTGGAGGGTGGACCTGCTAACCGATCTTAAAGCGTGCAGCTTTGACTCAGGAATACTTATTACATGATATTTACCTCAAAGGCGGGTAGCGAAGCACACCGGGCTAAGCTAGTATATAAATATAATTGTAACTCATCCTTGATAATGATATCCGAAGGATATCGAAATATTGGAAGAAATAACTTAATAAATAATATATACATTTTTTACAAATAATTGGCCTCGAGCTCGAAAAAACTTTTTATTTTATCAAAAAAAAGGTCGAAGAAATCAAAATTTAACTTTTTAGTATTTTTTAAAATTTTCACATATTTTTATTGTTATTAGTAATGAATTTTTTCCTTGTTGCCCTCAGTGTAAAGATCTTTCTGTTAAATACAACAAAAGGAAAATAATCAAACATTACCGAGAGAAATACTTAATTATCTCTACGATTTCTATGGGTACATTGAGCATTGAGGAGGTGTCGGCAAGTGCAAAACTGTGTATTCCGGATCATTATAAAGTAAAACTCTGTATTTCAAGATATTATAATGTTAAAAATAAACCATATTGTTCTTTTTAGTTGGCCGTTAATCTTTAGTTAGGGATAAATATAGGTTTAAGCGGGTTTTCATGGAACTAAAAAAACCTAGAAAGTTTTGCTATAGATAATACAATTGGTCTCATCCCATTCACATTTTGTTTGTTACACTGTGTAATTTTTCCTTCGAAAATGTTAAATTATTTCCTTGGGCCTTATTAACGCAAAGATCTTCATAATTGCACACAATAAGCACATAATTATTACTAACTAGCTGACCGCCCCGGCTTCGCTCGGTGTTTATTAATGATTGGTATTTCATATCATTTCATACTTAAAAAAAATGAAAAGTGAAAAGGAGGCTTTGGTGTCAGTTCTTCAAGTTTCTGCAAAAAATTTATCTTATTAAGAAAAATGAGAAGTGAAAATGAGGCAGTAAAATTTAGTTCTTTGAGTTTTCATAAAATTGTCTCGTACCTAAAAAAATGAGAAGTGAAAAGGAGGCTTTGGTGCCAGTTCTTCAAGTTTCTTCAAAAAAATGTCTTTTATTAGGAAAAATTAAAAGTGAAAAGGAGGCAATATATTAAAAACTTAAAATTCCCGAGTTTTACCGATTCTTCCGATTTGGATGAAATTTGCACTAAGGTTAGTACTATTGCATAGTAGGCCAGACACAAATTTTCAGCTCTATCAGTCAAGAAATGCCGGAGTTAGAGGGGGTCAAAGTTGGACATTTTTGTCATACAGGATTTTTTTAAAATGAGTGTAACTTTCCACCTATTGGTCCTTAGTGTGTATTTTGTTTTGTATTATGTATGTATGTACATGTTCATATACATATGCGTATTTTTATGTGTATGTATTTCATTATTTCTCTATTTACATTTGTACTTCATACTTATAATTTTTATGCTGCTTTTTTTCTTTTACTCTTTGAAATATGAATGGATGTGTGGATGTCCAAAGGACTTTAGATAGATATTTCTTCAATCATTTCAAAAATATATTTTTTTAATTTTTAAATTTTTTTTTTTTTAAATTATTTTTTTTTTCAATTTGGGCTCTTTTTCCCCTCAAATCCTTTAAGGCCTCAATAGTCGCTTAATGGGATGCGAGTGGGATAACTATCAAAAAAATTATTTTTGAACTCAAGAATAAGATTTTTCAATATTTGGCACATGTATCATTTTCATTTTTCCCTATTTTTTTCAAAATGGATTTTTTTTTTATTTTTCCTCAAAAGAAGCTTTAGACCATTTCCTTTAAGAGTTTTGTGTTCACTTAATGGGATGCGAGTGAGGTATCTATAAAAAAAAATTCCAACTGAAAGAAGAAAATGTTTCAATTTTTACCATATGCACTATTTTAATTTTTTTCCTATTTGTGTGTAAATTTTATTAAAATGATAAAAATAAAAACTCTAACAACAGCCTAGAAACGCCCGTGAAATGGTGCTGTGTGAGACCAACCGCTATTAATTTCTACCTTCGATTTTCTAAGTCACACATCTTTTCATTAAGGCTTTTTTGACAATAGGTAGTTTAGAGCGCACGTAATATTGAATGAAATTTTTATTATCAAAATAACAGGTACTCCTGAGACCCTTTTTGAATTAAGTGGAAAGCCATTATCTAAAATTTTATGATACTTGACTTTAAAATGGAGAGGTAGAAGTGAACAGGTATTTTATTATAATGCTACCTTATTGGTACTTTGTTATTTTGCTATTATAGGCTCTAATAAAGGATTTTAGACTATTTCATAAAAACTTACTACCTAAATGATCTTAAAAAAGTATTTATTTACATTCTAAGGACATTCGGGAATTAGTTTTTTACAAACAGTGTTAAAGTTTGGACGTGCGTTATTTACTAATTACTTACATAATTAATCCTCACAATGGCTTCCGCTTCTAAAAAGGAAATGTTTACTTATATTTGTTGTAATCCCTTAAACAAAAAGAAACACAGATTATCAGATATGCGAAAGATTTCCGACAACTTATTGAAAAAATTCCCAACGCTTTCAAAACGTTTGCTAATTTGTGGATCGTGCAGGAAAATGATGGGAAAGATGGCCATATTACCGGTTATTCCAGATGAGAACAAAATCAATTCTGAAAATGATGACAGTTCTGTAGGAGATGATGGTTGTTCTAACTTTTCAGTAAAACCTTTAAGACCTAATAATGAGTGCCAAAATCAACATCACAAAGATGCAGTAGAAATTTTTGGACAAATATAAAAGAAGTACAAGTCGTCACAGAGTAGATCTGAACGAATTCAACTTCTTACTGTTGTCCCATCGTCATGGAGTTGTTCAAAAATAATGACCGAGTTTGGAACGTCTTAACAAAAAGCAAGAATTGCTAAAAACTTGGTTGCTGAGCATGGGATTCACACACTTCCAAACGAGAAGAAGGGAAAAACTTTAGAGTGCGAAACTGAAGCTCTAGTAACTCAATTTTATCAGCGAGATGATATGAGTTGAATTATGCCAGGAATGAAAGACTGGGTGTCTGTTCGAATCGATGGCCAGGAAGTCCAAATGCAGAAGAGGATGGTTCTCTGTAACCTGAACGAGTCAAAATTGGTTTTACAAAATTTACCCAACTGAGGCCAAAGCATTGCGTTTTGGCAGGAATCAGCGGAACACACACAGTATGCGTTTGCATTTACCATGAAAATGTTGAAGGAAATCAACTTTAAGTATTTGATGATTGATTCCTTAGAAGATTTCCACGAATACCGTGATTGCCATAAAAATTGACTATGTGTCCTTATGTAACAACTTCTTGCCACTTAGGCGAATGTTCAAATTGCCCGAAGACCACATTCATTAATGAGAATTTAGTGAACTCTGATCTTGATCTTGATCGAGAATGTATTGATGATATAAAATTTAAATCTTGGCTTCAGACTGAAAGATGTAACTTAAAAACAGTAATTTTAAATGTGGATGATTTTGTGGCAGAAATATGCAAAAGTTTGTAAATTTGAGAACCCATGACTTTTTAGTCAAACAGCAATGGCCATTTTTGAATGATTTGAAGACACATTTGAAGTCTGGTGAATTCGTCATTTCATATGATTTCGCAGAGAACTATAAATTTGTTATTCAGGATGCCATACAAGGATTACACTTTAATAATGACCAAGCAACTATATTCACAGTTGTTATTTACTACATAGAAGATGAAAAACTGGAACACAAAAGCAATCATATCCGATGATTTAAAACATGATACCGCTACAGTTTATGAATACCAAAGCTAATTCTAAATTATCTAAAATCTAAATTTATAGTGGAGAAGATATACTACATTTCGGATGGAGGTCAACATTTTAAAAACAAAAATAGCTTCGCAAATCTTATAGCTCACGAAAAAGATTTTGGAATTCCTGCTGAATGGCATTTTTATTCAACTGCACATGGCAAAGGAGCATGTGATGGCATTGGAGCATATCTCAAAAGAAATGCAGCGAGGTATAGCGTGCACTGTTCTCATCAAGATCGCATCTATGATGCCAACGCTTTATTCCGATGGGCAAAGAACCATTGTAAAGAAACTAATGTAGTTTTTAGTAGCAAAGATGATCACAAGGAAACATTAAAAACTTTGAAGAGTAGATTCGACGCTGCTGTAACAATTGATGGCACATCTCAATACCATGCTTTTATACCACTTATCGATGGAAGACTACAGTTGAAAAAGTTTTCTGCATCTACTCAATGCGATTTCTTTCCAAAGCCAAAAAATACAGCAGCAGCGAAATTAGCAGCTGAACCTAGTAACTCCAAGAAAGGATTGGCAAAAAAAAGCTAAAAATAAAGGCAATAAATTAGAAGGAAGAAAGATTGGCAATTTCAAAATTTATATATTAGTTTTATTAAATTATTTATTATTATTATTGTTATTTAGTATTATAAGTAATAAATAGGAAAAAAATTCAAATAGTGCATATGGTAAAAATTGAAACACTTTCTTCTTTGAGTTGGAATTTTTTTTTATATAGATGTAGATAACAATTGAAAAATACATGACACGTCACAGTCATCGACCATTACTCGTTGTATAAAGACGTGTATTATTGACTACGCTCTCTTATAACCTACTATTTAACAGTTTTTGAATTCCTTCATTCTTCGTTTACCTCATTTAAATTAAAAATATAGTGTTGAAATAAAAACTAAATAATTAGGAAAAAATGGCCCCTGGGTCACCAGATAAGCAATCCAACAAGCTCGCTATGCTAGGCGACTTTATGGACCAACCAAACAACTTTCCTAAACTTCCGCAGCCCACAACCAATATACCCAGTGATCCAAAATAGCTCATAGTGTCCTCATCATTGAGTGAGTGTCATAGAGCTCTCAAAAGCCTGTTCCTCATCAACACTAATAAAAACAAGTAAGAAAGTATAGTCGGTCAAGCCAGAATATGTATAAAACAGTTTTTCTTAGAAATCTGCGCTATATGGGAGATATGACCTATTATGGACCGAACACAATTGTATCGTATTTGTATACATATAAAATATATTTGCGTTCAATATTATTTGGATACTAAAATTTTTGAGTGAGTTATGCTCTTTAAAGTGATTTTCGGAAGTGGGCCTTATATGGGAGCTACGACTAAGTATGGACCGATCATAATAATATTGTACTGTATTGTTTGTATACATATGGGATATATTTGTGTTAAATATTATTTGGATACTAACATTTTTGAGTGAGTTGTGCTCTTAAAGTGATTTTCGGAAGTGGGCCTTATATGGGAGCTACGACTAATTATGGACCGATCATAATAAAATTGTACCGTATTGTTTGTATACATATGGGATATATTTGTGTTAAATATTATTTGGATACTAACATTTTTGAGTGCGTTATGCTCTTTAAAGTGATTTTCGGAAGTGGGCCTTATATGGGAGCTACGACTAATTATGGACCGATCATAATAAAATTGTACCGTATTGTTTGTATACATATGGGATATATTTGTGTTAAATATTATTTGGATACTAACATTTTTGAGTAAGTTATGCTCTTTAAAGTGATTTTCGAAAGTGGGCCTTATATGGGAGCTACGACTAATTATGGACCGATCATAATAAAATTGTACCGTATTGTTTGTATACATATTGGATATATTTGTGTTAAATATTATTTGGATACTAACATTTTTGAGTGAGTTATGCTCTTTAAAGTGATTTTCGGAAGTGGGCCTTATATGGGAGCTACTATGGGCCGATCTGCACAAAATTTGTAGAGGTTATTTGGCTTCATTTACCACTCATTTGTGATGAAATTTGTTTGGTTTCTTGAAAAATTCAAACATTTATTTACCTATCATTTACCAATTCCGGGAGGACTTTTGTATGGGGGCCAGGTGAAATAATGGACCGATTTCCATCAGTTTCAATCCCATCCGTCCTTGGGCCGAAAAAGTATCACTTACCAGAATTTATCGAAATATCTTCAAAATTGCGACCTGTACTCTGCGCACAAGCTTTACATGGACAGCCAGCCAGACGGACGGACGGACATCGTTAAATCGACTCAGAAAGTGATTCTAAGTCGATCGGTATACTTTAAGGTGGGTGTTGGACCAATATTTCTGGGCGTTACACACATATGCACAAATCCAATATACCCTCCACACTATCGTGATGTAGGGTATAACTAATACCGTAAGAATCGAACAACCAGAAAAAATATCGTCAAAATCAACTAGTCAGGCAATAACCAATTCAGAAAACCCTCTAACAAATATTGAACGTACATTTAAAAATATCCAAGCATCAAACATAAAACCAAACTCTAACAAAGTAGAAAAAACAAAAGAAACCAAGTAAGAAAGTATAGTCGGTCAAGCCCGACCATATAATACCCTACACCCACTATATGTATAAAACAGTTAATCAGAAATGTGGGCTATATGGGAGATATGACCTATTATGGACCGATCAACGAAAAATTTAGTGTCATGATTTCTGTGATTATAAATATTGTGTATGTTAAACTTTATCTCGATATAAATACTTTTAAAAGATTTATGGAGGTTAAAGTTGATTACGGGAAGGGTCTTATATGGGAGTTTCGATATTATTTGTGTCGAATTTTATTTGATTACCAACATTCTTAAGAAATTTATGATCGTTAAAGTGATTTTCGGAAGTGGGCCTTATATGGGAGCTATGACTAATTATGGACCGATCATAATAAAATTGTACCGTATTATTAACATGCATATGAGATATATTAGGGTGCAATATTATTTGGATACCAAAATTTTTAACAAAGTTATGCTCTTTAAAGTGATTTTCGGAAGTGGGCCTTATATGGGAGCTACGATTAATTATGGACCGATCTTCACGAAATTTGTAGATGTGATTTAGCTTCATTTATTACTCATTTGTAGTGAATTTTGTGTGCATACTTGCATAATTCAAAGATTTATGACCGGTAAACCCCAGGTGAAATAATGGACCGATTTCCACCAGTTTCAATCCCATCCATCCTTGGGTCAAAGAAATATCACATACTAAATTTTATCGAAATATCTTCAAAATTGCGACCTGTACTCTGCGCACAAGCTTTACATGGACAGCCAGCCAGCCGGACGGACGGACATCGTTAAATCGACTCAGAAAGTGATTCTGAGCAGATCGGTATACTTTAAGGTGGGTGTTGGACCAATATTTCTGGGCGTTACAAACATATGCACAAATCCAATATACCTCCCCACTATGGTGGTGTAGTGTATAAAACCTTAAAGTAAATAAAAACCTACATATATAACGAAGAACATCAAAAATTTTCTCAGTTGAAATGTGCATTTTAATGGTGGAAATAGTAATTGCGAGCCGTCTAAAGATAACACGAAAGCGATTTAAATGGGCTGAAAATGGTCAAAAATTGACAAATTGACCGAAGTTCAAACAAAATGCCATACATTTTTCCCAATGAGCCAAATTGGCACTTTCATCGGCGCAGTAGTAAACAGGGGGCTCATCCAAACATAACCATATGGTTCACGTTAGTACCATTTTACAACTTGAACAGTGTAATTTAACAATTATAAATTAAATTTTACAATTGCGTTACGATTTTACACAACATGGATAGTTCTACAATACGAGTACTTCAATGGAATCTGAATGGCTTTATTAACAATTTTAATGAATTACAGATTTTTAATTGAATGTCAACATTACCAGAAATATAGAAATGAAATTTTGGATCTAACAGACCAAAAAACTACTAGAATGTCCTTCGCAAGATAACATCATATACTCGTATATGTACATATGTATATGATTTTATTAGTAAAATTGGCATTGTTATTAAAAAAATAATATATTTTTACGCAATTAATATATTAATCACACATATACATTGAAATTATTTAAGTCTTCATTTAATATGTATATACACTGCCGCTCATCTGAATAGGTTGAATATTTTAATACATTTTTTTACCAGCTCTTTTATAAACTATTGCTCAAAAAAGTAATATTACTAGTTTTGTTGAGAGATTATATGCATTACTTGAAATCTGTGCAAAAAAATGAACGGCAATATTGAACCGTTATTTAAATAATCTCTGTTTAACAAATTTTGTCTAAAAACAAAGCACTTTTTTGGCTCATCAGAATAGGTTTACAACACATTTTATTAGTTTATACTATTACTTAACTGCGAATGGTTAGTTGTTATCAAAGTTTTTCAATTTCTAAGTCGTAAAAAACAATTTCTAATTAAAATGGGTAGAGGAAAACCCTTATCTGAGGCTGAAAGGGTCAAAATTAAGTGTTATGCTGAAGGAGATCTTACTCACGATGAAATCGTCAAAAAAATTAATAGAAGCCAAAATTGTGTAAGTATTTTTTTACGAAATGAGGCCAACTATGGAAAAAACATGAAAGGAGGCACTTTTAGAGCCACTTCGGCAGCTGAAAGAGGAGCAATCGTTAGATCTGCTTCCAATTCGAAGGACTCAGCAGCAAAAATAAAAGAAAAAGTTGGTTCTAACGCTAGCTTGGCGACTGTAAAATGCGTCATACGTAATGCACAGCATTTAAAAAGATTAAAATTTAAAAAAAACACCGCTTAACCCATAGGGTATAGAAAATCGTCTCAAGTTTGCTGAGGGTTGCATGACCTGGAAGGAAGAATGGAAACATGTGGTATTTTTAGATGAAAAGAAGTTTAATTTAGATGGTACTGATGGATGTAAATATTATTTCCATGATATACGAAAGGAATAACTCCACTTAAATCGGAATTAAAGCTGTGCAGGTGGTGTAATGGCGTGGGGCGCTATATCGTATTACGGTACAGTTGAATTTCAGTTTCTTACTACCAAAATGAATGCCGTTAATTACAAAGGAGTACCAGAAAAAGCTTTTCCACCCTTCCACAACATCTTTGGACCCATTACGTGGAGTTTCCAGCATGATAATGCGCCAATTCATACTGCAAGGCTGGTGAAGACGTGGATTGGTGAACAAAATGTGCCTATACTGCAATGGCCTCCCTATTCTCCCGACCTTAATATTATTGAAAATGTGTGGGGCTTTCTTTCACGTAAGGTTTGTGAGTCAGGCCGTCAATTTGAAACAAAAGATGACTTGATTGCTGCCATTAAAGAAGCCTGAAGCAAAACCAACTTGGATTACTTGGCCAAATTGTATGCCTCAATGTCAAAAAGGAAGTAATTTTGAATAAAGGAGGTTGTACGCACTACTAATTACTTATAGATTAAGTGAATTAAATAAAAAAAATTAGATTTTATAAAAAAAAAACTTAAAAAGTATGTTTTTATTTCTCAAATGTTGTTAAACCTATTCTGATGAGCAAAAAAAAGTGCTTTGTTTTTAGACAAAATTTGTTAAACAGAGATTATTTAAATAACGGTTCAATATTGCCGTTCATTTTTTTGCACAGATTTCAAGTAATGCATATAATCTCTCAACAAAACTAGTAATATTACTTTTTTGAGCAATAGTTTATGAAAGAGCTGGTAAAAAAATGTATTAAAATATTCAACCTATTCAGATGAGCGGCAGTGTATTGTATAATATATTGTATAATATACAATGTGGTGTTGTACCTTTAATTTTATTAAAATAGTTAAGTAATTTTATTTAAATAGTTTTAGAAACAAAGTATAATAATAGAATTAATTGATTTTACAATAAGAATTTAATCCGTCTTCGCGTCGTCATGGTTGAACATCTTCTCATCAACTGAAGAGTTGCAACAAGCAAATTGATCTCTGCACCTCTCATTCCACAATTCGGCCATCCTGCGGGGAATTCGACTCGAATTCTTCGTCATCTAAACTGGAACACCATGGTTTCATATACTCGGCACATGTTGTTGTACTCTTTAGACCTTCCGACAGCCCGACCTTAGATACATTATAGGTGTCGTTTCCCTTTACAGATCTAACTTCATAGACACCTAAATACTTCGCCTTCAACTTGAGTCCTGGGCCAAATTGCGTGCGTTTAATAGCTACTAAGTCTCCCTTGAGATACTTTTTATACTTACTTATAATTTTGTATGGTGAAGCAAGTTGTTTCGCTTAAAGCCTCAGTTAGCCGACTGTAATGGAAGAATGTAACTGCAACAGTAAGAAACAGCTGTTGGATATTGTTATGTGCAAAGTAATGCAAATGGTTATGGAGATGTAAAGTAACGCAACACCATAATGTATGAATCTGTAAGAAATAGAATTTCCTTACATTTTTACGTCATTACACTACATTCCGTTACAGTCAGCTAACTGAGGCTATACCGAATTTTAAATACCCTCCACCTAAACGTAATAAGAAATAGAAAAACTACACTGGTTATAGGACTAGAATATTCTTATTCTGTGTTTTCTATTCAGTCTTAGTGTAAATTTTATTAGTATTTGATATATTGTTTGAAAGACAATTTTACGACCAACATAATTTATGTTAAATATTTTGAAATGTTGTCTAATTTTTACCATTTTAATTGATTTAATTACCAATTCTTACCATAATTTACAGAGTCTGTCTGATGTTCATAATAATCTTCAGTGTAATTTAACAGAGTATAAAAAAAGTAAGAGTGCTATATTCGGCTGTGCCGAATCTGAAATACCCTCCACCTAACCGTACTAAGAAATACAAAAACTACACTGGTTATAGGACTAGCATATCCTAATTCTGTGTTTTCTATTCAGTCTTAGTGCAAATTTTATTAGTATTTGATATATTGTTTGAAAGACAATTTTACGACCAACATAATTTATGTTAAATATTTTGAAATTTTTTCTAATTTTCACCATTTTTAACCAATTCTTACCATAATTTACAGAATTTGTCTGATGTTCATAATAATCTTGAGTGTAACTTAACAGAGTATAAAAAAGGGGTACAATTCGGTTTTAGTGATTTTGCTCAAAAAAAACAAACTCAAATAGGGCTTTTAGAGGAGATACCAGCAAAAAAAATTTGCTGGCGGTCACGCCTATTTTTGAGGGGGCGGGCCCTTAAAGTTGAAAATATGTAGGCCTATATCTCGGGAACTACTGGGTGTCTGATAATTTGTAATACATTAAATAAAAGGCATTAAAAATACCTTTCCAACGATATATATCATGATTATAAAATATGGACCGAATATAGGTTAAATCCGAAAAGAATATTTTTTGACCCGAATTTATTTGTTTTTTGGAAATGGTTCTATATGGCAGGTATGACAAATTATGGGCCGATCTTCTTAAATTTTGGAACAGTTATTTTCATGCATATGAGGATATTTCACGTAGAATTTCAACATAATAACGGTATATTTAAGATATATATTAGTATTAACGTGGATTTCGGTAGTGGACCTTATGTGGGGGATATAGTCAAATATGGACCGATATTCTCAAAATTCAGCAGTTAAATTTAGGCATGTATGTAAATGATCCGTGTAAAATTTTGGATTGGTACCCTTATTTATAAGCGATTTATGAAAATTAAAGTGATTTTCGGAAGAGGGCTTTATATGGGGCATACGGTTAAAAATATACCGAAATTCACAAAATTTTGTGGAATGATTTTTGTATATATGTAAATGATCTGTACAAAGTTTTGAGTCGGTAACGATATTTATACAATATATATAGGGAAAAATGTCTTTTTCAAATGTGGTCCTTGTATGGGAGCTATGACCAGTTGTGGGCCGACCACCATAAAATTTAGTACAACAATTTATTTGCCTATAAAGAGTATTTATGTCAAATTTTAGCCGTTTAATATTATTTATATCTGTTTAATGCGTATTTGAGTGAATTTTGGAAGTGGACTTTATATGGGGTCTATGGTCAAACATGGACCGAACTAAAAAAAAATTCGTTTTGCGATTTCTTTTTGCACAAAACTTAGTTTTGCTGAATTTTGTCTTGATATTCCAATTTTATAGGCATTTATGTATAATTGAGCAATATTTCGGGAAGATTTTTGTATGGGGGCTATGGCCATTTCTGGGCCGACCACCATAAAATTTGGTACAATAATTTATTTGCCTATAAAGAGTATTTATGTCAAATTTTAGCCGTTTAACATTATTTATATCTGTTTTATATGTATTTAAGTGAATTTTGTAAGTGGACTTTATATGGGGTCTATGGTCAAATATGTACCGAACTAAAAAAAAATTTCGGTTTGTGATTTCTTTTTGTATAAAACTTATTTTTGCTGAATTTTGTCTTGATATTCCAATTTTATAGGCATTTATTTATCATTTGTATGGGGGCTATGAGAAATCATGGACCGATTCTTACTATTTTCCGCACACTTTCTTCTTTTATAGTACAAACAACGTATACAAAATTTCATGGTATTATCTGCAATATATTTCAAAATATTGCAATAAAATGGACGAAAAATATCAAATTTTTATGGAGGTGATCTCACATATTGGTTCATAACTCTGGTTGACCTAAACCGATTTTGCTGAGTTTAAATAGCAAACTTCTCGAAAGCACTTCTGACAGAATTATTGAAGGTTTGGATCCCGAATATATCTTGGGACTTCAAAAAACTGATTTCAACATCCAGACAGACAGACAGACGGACATGGCTTAATCGACTTCGCTATCTATAAGGATCCAGAATATATATACTTTATAAGGTCGGAAAATTATATTGTGGAAATTTCACACGGAATGACAAACTTATATATACCCTTCTCATGAAGGTGAAGGGTATAATAATAAAATAAAGTGCCAAAATGGTGATTTTTTTAAATGTTTGTACGGGTCAAAAGTCAACAGTTGGGGGGTAGTAGAATTCGTTTTAGAGGTATGGTTCCTTCGGCAAAGTTTCTTATTTTGATCCCTAGAATACGATTTTCACTGAGCCATGGGCGATTATTAAATCGACCCGCCCTAATATACATATATACATTAGTACTTTGTTGGATAACCCCTTTGTTTAATAACTTTACTGAGACGATTTGGCATGTTTTTCAGTATGCTAACTGTATACATATATTCGGTGTCATTCTTTTTTAAGTTTCGTTTTTAACTAAGATACTGATATTATACAGGGGTTTCATAGAAACCAATATTGTCAATAAATATCGAGATATTTCTAGTATCACGATATTTATTGAACATGTAGCAGTGCCCTATGACACCAAAGCATTTTTTCTTGTCGGTTTTAAAACCAATTCTAACAATATTGATTTCTATGACACCCTCGATTGTGTTTGCGGATACGCCGGTCCAACTCATCCCACAAATTCACAATCGGATTGACGTCTGGGGACTGTAAATACATTTTTTTGTAAAATTTGTGGTTTGTCCTTAATTATATGCACGACTGATATCAATCTTATTTGAAAATATTACTCACATATTCATATATAAAAATTAATCTGACACAATATGCAGTTGTTTTCTAGGAGTATGAGGTAAATTGAATAAGGTAAGACAAATTTTTAAAATATAAAACCATTCGTATTATTAGCTTCAAGCTCACATATCAATATCGTGTCCTTAATTAGTTTTTGTTAAAATTTCTTTTATAAATTTTTTTATTATGCACTTTATATCCTTCGCTGCTTTTCTTTTTCAAAAACGAAGTCGATTCATATTATTCCAATAATTATATAGCTCACCAAAAATTGTTTAACAAAATTTTATGAGCTTTTATTATAACTCTACCTATAAGTAATAATTTTAATAGATATTTACGTTTTCAACTGGAAACTTATTTACAATAACAATTTATTTAATTCTGGCAAATAAATCGAGACAACTTGAAAATAAAAAACAGGCAACTTACTTATTACTACATTCAATTTATTTTTTACAAAAATTAACCATGGCGATAAATTTCTTTACAATTATTCATGAATGATACCATCATGTTGTAGCCTTCTTTGTCGAAATCCACATTTTCTCCACCAAACAAAATGGCCTAAGTACATACATAAATTAATTAAAATGTATATGCAACTTTATTATACATTATACCAACCTCACTAGCCCTTATTGACGTGGGACCAGCTGCTTTTCCTATGACTTCGATCCAATCACCCTTTGCAGCGCCCACTGAATCGGACAAGTTCACTGTAATTTTTTGATCATCCGTAGAGGTTGCTGTCAAATTTGTGCCACTCTCATCTTCCACGCACAACATAATGCTAATATTTTGGCCCACATGAGTCCTCAACATGTTGCCATTAACAAGAGTGCGGGGTTCGAACGTTCCAGGCATTGTTAACAATTATTTAAAACAATTCTTTGCGAGTTTGTGGTGAAATAAACAAACTGATTGCGCCAAATTTTCTAAAACGACACAGCTGTAAAAACAATTTTTTTATAGTTGCCGTACCTACAAAATACATTGAATTATATATAAATACTCCTTGATATGAGAGAGAAATTTACTATTGCGTTTTCAGAGAAGTATTTTATTTCATATAAATTTTAATTTTTAGTGTCTCGTCTCTATGACATATTTTATATAATATAACGTTTTCAATAATAAATTACACTTTCCTAGATTTAAAAATTTTTATATTCACATTGCTATTTAATTCTACTAATTATCACGAATGTCGTTTGTATTAAGACAAAGCTGTTTAATCTGAACACTAATAAATAGGGACTAATCTTATAATTTTTCTCAGGACAACAATTTGAAGTACAATCACGACAAACATTTATTAAATAAAGGCAAAGTGTAAGAGATCAACGCATATAATTTAAAATTTTTTATAAGTTGTGGTATTTTTAAAATAACGTTAATATTGATATTCATAAAGTTTCTGTAATGTTTGATACAGTTACCAACATATCATACGAAAAATATATAGAATTACCGCTAAAGGTTACAACAATTCTTTCTCGCTAAAATAGCTTTGAAATTTTAAAAATATTATTGGAAAATCGCTAAGTTGCCATCACTGCTTAAAGCAAAAAAATAATCAATCTTAAAAATAAAAAAATTCTTTTGCTGTGCATTTTGAAAAACTGTGGAAAAATTTTAAATAAAAATATTTAAATTTAAGAACTAGATTATTTTTTATGTTTAATACTGAAAAAATGTATAAGTTTAATGTTAATAAAACAATGCAAAATAGTATAAAAAGTGCAAGTAAAGAAAGTTAAAAAATAACTTGAAACAGCCGCAGTCTGCAATAAAAATAAAATACCCTCAAAACAAAAGGACGAGAATTGATTTTCCATAACGATACCAAGCTGCAAACACCTCCATAGAAAGTTGTAAAATAATTAAAAAGACATATTAATTGAACAAATTAATAGCATATGAACAAAATGAGTAAGTTAAAGGATTTTATAGGATAATACATAAATAAATACAATTGGGATAAATTGTTCCAATTGGATTCATTATTAAATATGTATGAGATGTGTGTTTATGTATCACCTGAATTCCTTTACTTTTTATTTGACAAACATTTCCTGTTTTCTTTCATGAAGAAAAATTCCAATTTTGTAAAGTTCAACCCCTAAGTATTTGATTTCAGTTGGTAATAACATAAATAAATTATTAAATGCCAAGAATATGACGTCATTTGCCCACCCTCTCAAACATCTTATGGCCATCGCACATCTTACTCCTTGAGTGCAATTACAAAATAAGCCACAACAAACGATATTTTTAACTATGTATGTCGTATTCAACTTTGATTTACGAATATTGCTTTTTTCTTAATTTTTTTCGTTGGCTTAGGTGAAGAGGAAAATGAAAAGGTTATTTTGGACTTGTCTCGCAAGCAATTGAAGAAGGTGCCAAAACAAGAAGACGCTCAAAATGTCCGTACTTTACTTTTGGATGAAAATGAATTGCAAAAAATTGATAATATCGATTCATATCTTAAAATTGAAAAGGTAAATGTACCCCAAATGCATTCAGGTGGTCAGAGAGAAAATCATAAATACAAGAAAGAATAAAATCTTTAGACATCATCGTAGACACTAATCGAATATTTATTTTTCTTTTGTTTCTTTTACAGTTGTCTCTAAGTAAAAATCAATTATTACGCATGTATGGTGTTTGTCGTCTACACTGCCTACGAGATTTAAATCTATCCTTCAATGGCATACTGTCGATTGAAGGTCTGAAGGAGTGTGTGCATTTGCGTTATTTGAATCTGGAGGGAAATAACATAAAGACAATTGAGCATTTGAATACAAATATAAAACTGGAATTTTTAAATTTAGCTGAAAATAGTATTGGGAGTATATCGGATATTTCGTTTTTAAAAAGTCTTAAGGTATGCTATTTTTATACCCTTCACGTTCATGAGAAGGGTATATATAAGTTTGTCATTCCGTGTGTAATTTCCACAATAAAATTTTCCGACGCTATAAAGTATATATATTCTGGATCCTTATAGATAGCGGAGTCGATTAAGCCATGTCCGTCTGTCTGTTGAAATCAGTTTTTTGAAGTCCCCAGATATATTCGGAATCCAAATCTTCAATAATTCTGTCAAATGCTTTCGAGAAGTTTGCTATTTAAAATCAGCAAAATCGGTTTAGGTCAACCAGACCAATATGTGAGACAACCTCCATAAAAATTTGATATTTTTTGTACATTTTATTCCAATATTTTGAAATATATTGCAGATAATATCATGAAATTTTGTACACGTTGTTTTTATGATAAAAGAAGAAAGTGTGCGGAAAATATTAAGAATCGGTCCATGATTTCTCATAGCCCCCATACAAATATATATATATGGCTTAATGATAAATAAATGCCTATAAAATTGGAATATCAAAACAAAATTCAGCAAAAATAAGTTTTATATAAAAAGAAATCGCAAAACGAAATTTTTTTTATTTCGGTACATGTTTGACCATAGACCCCATATAAAGGCCACTTTCAAAATTCACCTGAATACGTATAAAACAGATATAAATAATGCTAAACGGCTAAAATTTGACATAAATACTCTTTATAGGCTAATAAATTGTTGTACTAAATTTTATGGTGGTCGGCCCAGAACTGGTCATTGCTCCCATACAAGGACCACATCTGAAAAAGACATTTTTCCCTATATATATTGTATAAATGTCGCTACCGACCCAAAACGTTTCACAGATCATTTACATACATATATACAAAAATCATCCCAAAAAATTTTGTGAATTTCGGTCTATTTTTAACCGTATGCCCCATATAAAGCCCTCTTCCGAAAATCACTTTAATACTCATAAATCTCTTATAAATAAGGGTACCAATCCAAAATTTTACACGGATTATTTACATACATTCCTAAATGAAACTGCTGGATTTTGAGAATATCGGTCCATATTTGACTATATCCCCCACATAAGGTCCACTACCGAAATCCACGTTAATACTAATATATATCTTAAATATACCGTTATTATGTTGAAATTCTACGTGAAATATCCTCATATGCATGAAAATAACTGTTCCAAAATTTAAGAAGATCGGCCCATAATTTGTCATACCTGCCATATAGAACCATTTCCAAAAAACAAATAAATTCGGGTCAAAAAATATTCTTTTCGGATTTAACCCATATTCAGTCCATATTTTATAATCATGATATATATCGTTGGAAAGGTATTTTTAATGCCTTTTATTTAATGTATTACAAATTATCAGACACCCAGTAGTTCCCGAGATATAGGCCTACATATTTTCAACTATAAGGGCCCGCCCCCTCGAAAATAGGCGTGACCGCCAACAAATGCTGGTATCTCCTCTAAAATCCCTATTTGATTTTGTTTTTTTTTTTTTTTTTTTGAGCAAAATCACTAAAACCGAATTTTATGCTCTGTTAAGCTACATTCAAGATTATTATGAACATCAGACAAACTCTGTAAATTATGGTAAGAATTGGTAATTAAATCAATTAAAAATGGTGAAAATTAGACAAAATTTCAAAATATTTAACATAAATTATGTTGGTCGTAAAATTGTCTTTCAAACAATATATCAAGTACTAATAAAATTTGCACTAAGACTAAATAGAAAACGCAGAATAAGGATATTCTACTCCTTTAACCAGTGTAGTTTTTGTATTTCTTATTACGTTTAAGTGGAGGGTATTTAAGATTCGGCACAGCCGAATAAAGCACTCTTACTTGTTTTATGTAGTTTTAAGTATTATTTAATTGTATATTTATTTTGTTTAACAGACTTTCGCTCTGTTCGATACAGTAAATGCCGGGAGCAAGCATTGTTTTTCTACTAAAAATGTAGTACTCTGATACATGTACATTTCATTTTAGCAAGTAGCTTTTTCTTTTAATGTGTATTAAAACAAGACAATTATAGTTTTAAGATTTTATAATGTTATAATGTCGATTTGTAACTCACTTTATGCAAGAAAAAAATTAAAGAAGTCTCAATAAAACTTTTACTTACTTGAAAAATCGTCTTTCGTTTCAGGAGTTGTATTTGCATGGTAATCGCTTAACACATTTAAGACAATGTGAAAAATATTTACCAACTTCCTTAGAAGCCCTTACTTTAGCTAAAAACAATATAAGTGATCTCAATGAAATTTGTTCATTAACCAATCTTGTGAATTTAAATAGTTTAACGATTAACGAAAATCCTTGTGTCTCAGTGACGGCTGGACCAGAGTAAGTAGTAGTTGTATTTGTTGACAATAATTGTAATTGTTGGCAATAATTTAAACTTTTATAATTATTTTGCAGTGGTTTCGATCACAGACCATTTGTTTTGAATTGGTGTCTAAGTTTAAAAATTATTGATGGCTTTGTTGTGGATCCAATTGAAAGGTTAGTATTTAATTTTTAAATATATTAAAAAACTGTTAATAAAAAAATGTTTTTTTAGTCTTAAAGCGGAGTGGTTATATAGTCAGGGTCGTGGGCGTAGTTTTCGTTTGGGCGAACAGGCGGCCTTGGCCAAGTACTTGAGTTCAGTATGCCCACTAATTGGTAAAGCCTTGGAAAATGAGAATGAGCGCAAGTTACGCTTAATACTTAGTAAAGCCCAACACCATCAACGTCAATTGCAAGAGGAAATTTCCGAAAATTCAAATCCATCTGCTAATAATTCACCTTCTTCGGGTCGTAAAAAGCCAGCGAGTCGCATACAGTCTCCTAGGTGTAAGTATTACATGGAATATGTAGCAAAAACTTAATTCAGAAATAGACGATTTTTAATAAAAAATAATAAATATGTATAGTTTCTCGTTTGAGCGGGCGCCAGGGTTCTCCAGATTCTATGGTAAACAGTTATCATGGTAATACAACAAATGAACAAGGTATTATTCAGGCATGTGATGGAAATCGAAAACGAATGAGTTTTAGAAGTAAATTTTTTCGTAATATTTCTGTATTGAAAAACTTTTATCATATAAAATATAAAGATGTTGGGCTACTAAAGAGAATCTTAAAACAAAAATTCTAAAAATTAGATTATAAATGCATTAAAATGTATTTCCAAAACTGATTCGTTTTCGATTTCGATTTCCATCTAAAATCTATTACATTTCTTATTAAATTCTTTTTTTATTCAGTGGCGAATGCCAACCATTTAGTCCAGATGACTACTTCATTAATAGAAAATATTAAAAATTGTGATACTTTAATGTCGCAGAGTATAGATGTTTCAAATGTCAACAGTTCAAATTCTAAAATGAATAACTCGCAAGATTCAACACCTCGCACTATTACGCCTAATCCCTATAATGGTACATATATTTATTATAATAACAATAATGTATGTTAGATACTGAATGTATATTTTTAGGAGGGCCTTTAAATGCTGCCTCGAAAATGGTCCCTGTACCAGAAACTCTAATGAGTCCAGATGTGTGCCCAGTTTCTGTGGCTCAAAGAGTTACAGTCTCAGCTATAAATACTCAAATACAACAGACCAAAATGAATAAAAACAAAGGTACCCTAGCGATTTGCAAGTCAAGTCAATAAAAGTTTCAAAATGTTTTTCTCTTTTGAATTATATTTTGAAAATTGTATTTATTCTTTGACAGATAATCGATTAAATTCTCCCAAAATGCGTAGTCCACTCTTAAAACGCAATACCGCGGAGCGTAGTC
The DNA here is from genome assembly GCA_916048285.2 of Bellardia pandia. Classification (NCBI taxonomy): domain Eukaryota; kingdom Metazoa; phylum Arthropoda; class Insecta; order Diptera; family Calliphoridae; genus Bellardia; species Bellardia pandia. Next base: position 58,757,948 of record OU696530.1, read on the forward strand.
CAATAATGAGTCCAAGAAAAACTAATTCACATTCCAGCACCGCAAACACCGCACAACACCAGCAAATGAACACAAAGATTGTAGGAAGTCAACAGCAACAGCATGCATCGCACATGGATCATCAAATGAAATCGAAATTTATCAGCAATTCAATGCACGTAGCTGCACCAGAAGATTGTTCCGGTGGTGGCAGTTCAGACGATGACAGTGACAATATAAATGTTGACAAACTGAAAACGATACGTAATAAAGCTGCTCAAAGGTAAGCAATCCATATCCTTAATTAATTCCTGCAATGTTTATGATTTTGATTACGATTTTGCAGATGCCAACAACTTAAACAAAATATGGAAAATTCTAGTCATAATCTTAGTCCTGATACTGAAAACTCGGCAGTAGTTATACAAAAAATATGGCGCGGCTATAGAACTCGCAAGAAAACGAAGGATATTGCGGAAAAATTGCTAAAAAAACGAACTCATGAATATATAGAGTAAGTAAATTATCTAAAGAAATGTGTATGCATCTATACTTCTGCACAAAAGAATTCATAAGATTGTGTAGTACATTGTCTGTGGAATACAGATCTTAAAGACCTGTTATATTGAGCCAATACTGGGTTATTAAATAAAAATAAAAATTATAAAACTTTTACGTCCTGAAGACAACTTCACTCAACTATTGTTTCGATATTTCTGGTACATACAAAGTTTTGACAAACGTGTTAATTAATCACCATTACTAGCAATCTAACAACTTCAAATTCTGGTCAAGAATTTAAATTTATCGAGCCATTGAAAGAGTGTTAATAATTTTCGACTTCTTTTGATTCATGTAAAATTTCCATATTTACTATATGTCATTTTTAAGCAGAACAAATTCTACTATTTTTGATGTTTGTCGGATTAATGCCGCCCACTCCGGCAGAAGTTAATAACAGTATTATAGTATCATGTCATTTGTGCAATAATATTTTAATGATTTATTGATAAATTAATTAATTGTCTCTATGTTATTTTATAAAAAGTAAAACTTATACAATTAAAACAATTTACAGAAACCAATGAATAACGTGGACCTAGTTTACGATTCATTAATGCTATTGCTACAGCAAATTCAGAAACAATATTTTCTTCATCACATACTATGGCGCAAGTTTAGTTTTTGTGATATTTTAGCAAAAAAAGAGTAGAACAAATAAAACATTTAAATAATAACACTCTTTTACTTTTTCACATTTATTTTCAGTAAATTGACCAAAGATATGGAGATGACGAAAGCTCAGTTAGAAAATGAGCGCAAAATCCAACAATTGCAAATGCAGGCCATTAATGCATTATGGAAAAAAGTCTCGTCCATGCAAAATCCAATATCAAACGACACCAACCCGACTATCGATAGTCAAAATATGGACAACATCAGTTCGACGACATCGATAGGCAATCAACAGATTCAAAATACATTAAGCTTAGACAATAGTTCAACAACAGTTGTCAGTGATTTGGCTAAAACCTGCACGATGTTAACGAATCAGGTAAATATAATTAAAACTGGCATAAAACAACACCATTTTCAAATTATTGTTGCAAACTTTAATTCTAAGGTCCAGCAATTGCAAGGTTCTATGAGGGATATTTTGAATTGCTTAACATTGTTTTGCAATTTGCCGCAAGAAAATGTAAAACGTCTTTTAACCGCAGGAGTAGCTGAAGCTTTATCGACTACACCGCAAAACGGTGCACACGTCAACAACTCTACCACCACCACCACCACCTCAACCTCTGTAGAGAAAAAAGATTCTGCTGCGACTCAAACAGAAATTGTAGCTGTACATACGCCCCAGTTGGAAAGTCAATCGAATTTTCCTTTCATAAAAATACGACCTTCTACTTTGCCTTTAATAGAATCACAAAATCCTACTACACCAAATAATTGTAACAATGTCACTACCACCGCTACAGAGACCGAAAACACCACTGTAACACCAACCAACACAAGGTCTTCTTTAGAGGAAAGCGGTATTGCCAGTACTGGCGACGTGCGCAGTTCAAATGATTCCGTATCAATTGTTGAGAAACAAGACGAGGATGAGAAACACAATTTAAATTTGACCACAACAATTAGTGGCTAATAAAATTTTGAAAGTAAAGGAAAAAAAGAAGAGACAACAAAGTGATAGATATTTGTATTTTATTAAAATGTATTTTTTACATTGATATAAGTTTAAAATTATCCCAAAGTACATATAAAAATCATACAACAAATAACTTTAAAATTAACAACAAAATCAGTCAGCACATGCTTAAAAAATGAAGAAAAATTATAAATCAAACATCGATAGTAGAAAAATGCCATTAATTTTTTATTATTTAGATTTTTAAATTAAAATTTAAATTAATTGTCTAGTTATTCTCCTCACCACACTCATAAACACTCACTCTTTCTCAGGCTCGTAGTCGTTTCTATTTTTAAATTAATGAATGTTTTTCACAAGAATGCTTAATAAAAAAGGATCTCAAATATTTTAACATTACATTAATATTTATTATAATTATTATCTTGTAGCTTTTGCATTAAAACAACAAAACAAAAATTACAATTCAACCTGATATAAAATTAAATACATCAAACTGGTAACCAGTTTATTAAACAAATTATGAAAATATTTATCCAAATATGCCACCACTTTTTAAAGCATTTCTATATCTACTATTATAAGTTCATATAATTTGTATTATTTTACAGTACCACCCGACAAAGAAGTAGGTATTCAAAGATGAAATTTTTAAAAACCAATACATTTTATATTGGCATTGCTATATAAAATATTTTTTTATTATTTTAAATCTTTGGATTTGTGTTTTAAATGATTGAAAATGTTGAATCACACGACAACATCCATCCATAAAAATGCAATAAGAACAACGAAACTATTACAAAATTACTGTTTTTAGTTTGTTCCTTATTTTACAACCTATCCAATTCTGTTTTCTCCCATTTTCTAAACTCTGTGTAGCTGTAAGTAAAATATATTTCAAAGAAAAATATGTAGAATTTACAAAATAAAAAACCTTCTTAATTTCAACCTGCAATAAAAATGAAGAATAAAAGTCCAGCTTTAAATTAAAAATCTTAAGTAATTATTTTTATGTATACATGCACAAATATTGCTAAGGCAAACAAAGTCATTCCGAGTTCTGTTCAGTCAATTCACTGCGTATAGTAAATTTATATATTCATCCGACTTAGAAATATTTCGAAAATTTTATAGTTTTTGCTGCTACAAAAACAAGATCAATTAAAAAGAATTAAATTCTGCAAGTACTGGAACAAAGCTATTTTTACAGCTTGTTTGTTTCTGTTGTAACAGCAGTAATTGCTGAGTTGATAGCCCTTGGCCAAGTGATCTCGGATCATTCCGGTGCGTAGAACCGGATGTCGTTTGTTTGTTGTATCAACTAGCTATTCATCCATAATTCTAGAACAACAACATACATGAAATATGTTTGCAGTGATTGGATGAAAGTTCGTAATAATAACAAAATGGTCACATTAATTGGACCTATCTGATTCTCAATTTGCTTGTAGTCAAGATCGTGCAAAATAATCGTTTTGAAAAAATTATTTTTAGATTCCCTCCTACGAATTATTCAGAAATTAGCTACGACCATTTACAGTTTTGGTGACGATATTAATCGGTAGTAATCGATGAGCCATTTTCTCTCCAATTTATAAGTCCAATTAATCGAATACAGAAATACGTACTGTGTTTGAGCTAACATTGTGAAACAATTGTGATGTGGATACCTTAAGAATAATGAGAACATTGGTAGAAAAAATTCAAAAAGTTCCTGTAGAATAAAGATTAATTACCATTTATTTCCCCTTTGTGAATACTGGTTTATTGACAACCAAGGGTGTTGTTGTGTATTTCGATTCGAAAGCAAACATTTTCGAAATGCAATGTATAAAGTTCGAACGATTTACTTGGCTTAGGTGCCCCGATAGACTAGGCGATAGAGTGCCGGACTATCAGTCAAAGGGTTGCGGGTTCGATTCCCGCCAAAGAATCTGGGTAGACCAGTCAGACATATGGAGATAAGTCACACATTTGTAGACCAGTCAGACATATATAGACCAGTCAGACATTTTGGTAGAGAATCTAAGGCATCGCAATGTACCATACTGGTCTCTGGGTGAGGGTGTGCCTTCCTGCCTAACCTAACCTACTTGGCTTAAATTTATGTTGAAATTATTTTCAAAATAACGGGACTTTTGTAAAAAATCCGCCTAAGAAAAAGTAAATTTTTTACAATTGTGCTTTAATGGGTTAATAAAATGGGTCATGTTATACATCGTTTTAAAGGTATTTTAGAGCACTTTCATATATTTAGAAATCGCAGAGATATACAGCCATGCCACAGAATTTAATTCTGTTCGGAAATGGAATTGATTCCGTAGTTTGATTCTATAAAAAAAGTAAAACGAAATATTTTTTGGAATAAAACCTAGAAATTCTTAAAATTACAATTCCACAGCAAATTTTATTCCGAAAAAATTTTTCGTTTTACTTTTTCTATAGAAGCAAAATACGGAATTAATTCCACTTCCGAACGGAATTAAATTCTGTGACATGGCAGATAGTAATATATATATAAGCTTTAAAGCTCTGTAAAATCAAAACCGAAAGTTTCTTGTCCATAAAAGCTTTTTGAAATGAACATGTTTTTGACGCTCATTAAAAAAATCGGTCTCTTTCAGCGAATGGTGTTGAGTTCCCGTTGTTTGACATCATTACTCATCCCAAAAATATCATTGCTAGTTTTGTTTCGTTATAAATAAGACTGTACATTTGTTATCTCAATCATAGTTTATTAAATACATTCTATGCCATATGGCACGATGTTCAAAAACCACTTTTGCAAATTAAAAATTACTTTTGATTATTCATAAAGTGGGCTTAAGTATATATAAAATTAAAAAAATATATAATGGAAATATGTAATTTTATTATCACTACTAACGGCAATTAGACTAGTCTTCTTCTGAACTAGAGCAATCATCATTGTCTTCTTCAGAACTAGAGCAATCATCATTGTCTTCCTCTGAACTAGAGCAATCATCATTGTCTTCATCACTATCATCCTCAATATTCCTTGTTGACATGGGTCTGTTCATATTTGGTTCCAAATCATAGTCTTCACTATCACTATCAACATATTTATTATTTTGACCATCACTTTCAAAATGTTGATTATTTTTCTTGGGAAAGCATTCTGGCCAAATGGTGGCCTTTGTGTACTCCTTAATGTGTTCAGGTGTTAGGATCTTACATATTTCCGCTTTTACTTTGTCGCCCTCCTCAATGGCCTCTACTAAAATATAGTCGCCGCGCTTGACCCAAATGTTTTTGCGAAATTTTGTGGGCATACTCACTGCAAATAGAAAATGTTACAAAGGGATCATAAACAATGTGAGTTTTGGATTTTACCAAGAAAATGTTCATCATCTACATTGGCGGTCTCCACCTCATGCAGATTGTTGCCTCGACTGCGAACTACCCGTACTATCTGTTGATTTTCCTTGGGTAAATCAAAATCATCTTCCATCATTTCTTTGAGTACATGTTTGCGGCGTGTCACACGAGACATGCTTTTTACCTGCAAATAAAAAACAAATTAGTGAATAATGCTCAAACATTTATGATTTTTTCAAGCTGTCAAACAGATTCAGCTACCTAGGTTTAATTTCAAGAATTTAACTGCTTCCTTTTAAGTTCAAAATAATTTAAAAACTTTTTAAATTTTAAATGCATTTAAATTTTGAAGTAAAAATACCTGGAGCAGCTGTTGTTTTCTTTTTGGGGTTACGAAGGACAGAGTTGTAAAAAAGAGGCATAAAACGACGGTGATTATTCTACTACTCTTTAAATCAATTATGAAAAAATTTCAAGAATGCAACATTGTGTGATGAAGAGAAATTCTGTTTTCTAAACTAAAAAACGTTATATTTTAAAATTCATATATATACATAGAGTCACGATTTAAAGTGACTGCAAATGCATTCAGTCTGCTTGCATTGCATTTTAATAAACAAGTGTTTTGGTTTTTCTTTATAAATATTCTGGTGTCATAATTTTTTTGTCCTTTACTGTCCTTTTTATAAATAATATAATAATCTACAAAATTAAAACGCATACGTATATTGTTTTTACGCTGCTTATTACTGTTTGTTTTGTTGTTGTTCTGAACACACTGAGAGAATGCATATACACACGTACATCCACCAAAGAAACACACAAAATAATCAGGTAGGTATGTGATGGAAATCGAAAACGAGTGAGTTTTTGCAGTCTGAACTAATCTGTTTGGTTTACAGATTATTGTAAATCTTCCTGTGAGTGGGATCTAGGAAGATTATAATTTTAATTACTCCAAACGTAATTAGAATTGTATAGGGTTGAAACGAAATGAGAGAGGTTAAGAATTTCGTTTCAAACGTTATAAATTATTATTTATTTAGTGTAAGTAATTATATTACCTTTTGACTTACAGATTTTGCTGTAACTATATGGTTATATGTAGGGATATAATTAAATATAATTACAAGTTTGAAGTTGAGTGTATAAGTATTTGCAAGGATACTGAAATTGATGTTGTGTTGCTAAATGAGAAGTGATTTTCTTTTACATTATTTTTTAGTTTTAATATTTTCTATTAGCAACAATTAAAAGGAAATTCGGAACGTTTCCGTTACTATGCAATGTTTCGTTATTAAAGTAAGGTTCTACATATTTTTATATATACATATATAATTCATTAGGGTTTAAATAAATAGTACATTAGGAATTCATAAATTCATATAATATACATATTTTTTACAAAATTTAATCTTAAATAATACAAATTTAAATTCTTAACTCAATTTCAATATAAATTTTATACAATATTACAACATTTCAATTCTTAATAAAAATTCAATTATAAAATTCATTTATTATTTTATTGTCTAAACCTGAGTTTAGACACAGTCAATTTTAAAGTATTTCTAATAAAATTTTTGTTTTAAGATTCTCTTTAATAGCAAATTATCCTTATATTTTGTGGAATAAAACTGTTTCAATACAGAAATATTACGAAAAAATTATCTTCTAAAACTCACTCGTTTTCGATTTCCATCACATACCTGAATGTAATTTTTTTACGGGGAATTTTACAGGGTGGGGGGGTTTGTAACACAATGTTAATAAACATATTTTTACTGTGGGTTGTGTTTCACTGTTCTATCGATACTATAATGGAATGTGTTCTGCTGAAATTAGGGAACTTGTTCCTGAAACACGCAGTTTTTTACGTAATACACGTTCTTCAGTTAGGGCTCATCCTTTTGTGGTCGACTGGACAGTGGATCGCACAACACACTACAGGGAAAATTCGTTCTTTAGCCGTACTGTCCGTATGTGGAACAAACTCCCAGCAGAGGTATTCTCTGCCACTTTCAATATAGGAAAACTCAAGTCAAATGTTCACAAACACTACTCCCGCTACCCTCCCTCCCATAACCTATTTTCCTAGTTCCAACACAATGCATTGCATAAGTAGGGGTCATCCCCTGAGTGCTGGTCCAAGAAAAAAAAAAAAACATATTTTTACTTACGTTTTTTCTGGGATATACTTATAAATTCCAAATAGGGGGATGTTGAATTACACTATGTTCCTTGACTTCCTCAGGGCAACAAAAATATCCGGTCGAAGGATCAAAAAATGTGGAGGCCGGGGTCTGATTAAGCCACAGAATGGGTAAGTGGAGTCAATAAATCGAGTCCAGTGAAGTACGCTAGTGTTGCAAATAAAACACTGCTTTATAGGTACATCAAAAACCCTTTTATTTGTGGGTCAATTTATTATAATATAATTTCTGTTTATTATTATACTGCACTGTAGTTTTTGGGTGTTGTTTTCGGTTCAGTGAGTTCTTTAAGAGTGATGATTTGTTTTGCGTAAATTAATATAAGACCTGCTGCGCATACACAAAGTAGTGGCAGCGAAAAAATGAGCATATACAACAGTGATGGCAGCGAAAAAATGAACAAAATTAAAGAGAACATAGAGCAGAGGTAGGCAAAGCGTAAAATGAGATTGTGTGTGTGAGCGAACATACACAAGCAAACCCAGCAAACATAAACATAATTATATAAATTATACAAAACAACTTAAGGTGCCATCAGACGGGATGTATTTTACATATGTACTGTCAAATTTTCCATCTGTAAAAGTTGTACACATCGTGTGATACATATGAAACTTTGCATATGTAAAATACATGTGGAAATACATATGTAATATTTTCGATTAGAACACGCTCTATTTTCTTGTGACAAACATAAACAAAACAGCTGTTTTGTTTTGAAACAAAATTGTTTTAAAAAATATTTTGTAAAAAAAATTAAAGAAAATTAATTTTTAATAAATTAAATTATGTTTATTATATTTATTGCAGTTAGATTGACCAAAAGAAGCAATTCTTGAAATTTATACACGTTAAAAAGTCAGCTTTTGTTTACATTTATAGGTTATGTCATACGGAAAAACATAAGCAGGTGTGATAGCAAAAATTATGAATCGTATGTAAAATGGAAATTTTGACATACATACGGAATTACATATGGGTAAGAAAAGTGACAGTACATATGTAAAATACATACCGTATGATGGCACCTTTAGATAGGAAACATACACTCACAATGTATTTTCCGTTACATATAAGAAATTAACAACGAGATTGATATACAAATGGAACTTCTAATACTTCAAAAGCTGATTACATGCATGTTACCAAAAACATTATCAATCATAAAATATTTTTCGTAATTCATTATTAATTTCAAATGTTTGTTGGGAAGTATTTCTGAAAAAAATATAAAAGCATCCCCCGCATGTGCACACATTGCCGTCTCAATGACGACTGAATGAAAGAGATTAAGCGTATGTGTGAAGTGCTCTCTGCACTATTGTGCTATAGGATGCCGACCTATGACATAGAGCAGTGGTCCTCAAAAAGAGAGGATTTGGTAATTACATATGTATGGGTGACACTACACAGAGAGAAATAACATGTAATGTTTAAATAAACCTCAATTAAACATTCGTTTGTTATTTTGTATCTATTTGTATGTATTGTATACATTTATGTGATCGCTGCTTCTCAGTGTACTGAAAACAACAACAAAAATGAACTGAAAAAGAGAAAACATGAATGAAATATTTGTATTTTTACGCTCTTGTTGTGAGTTTTGTTTGCGATCGTGTTGTGTACATATAAATAGCCGAACATCTTCGTATTCTGAACAATACTAGTGAGGACCAGCGACATAGAGTGTCAAAAAACAACCACCAAAAAGCATTACAGCCCGGGGATTAGAACACGGGCGATAAATAAATTTCATGCTCACTTGAACAAACCGCGATTACGCAAAACCTCAAAGGAGCGACCATAACGTTTAGATATTATTTTTTTTTAATTTAAATTAAATACACTAGTACAATAGGGGAGAAATTCATTAATATCTTTAGGTCTAAAACTAAGGCGGGTGAATCCATTGTAATATAAATTTTTAATAATTGTAAAATAATATAACTAATTTTTTTGAAAAATTATAAAATATTAGAATGAAGATAAAAATAATAGTACAATTTGGTTTCATAAAATATTAGAATGAAGATACAAATAATAGTACAATTTGATATAATTATACAAATTCATTATAAACAGTTTGCGGATAAGTCACAGTCCTTAAGGACGAACATTAGCAAATTCTTATATTTAATTTATAAGTGAATTTTCCCAATCAATACAGTCTTTCCAGATCTGCTGCATGATAATTTTTGCTACAATGACTTTTGGAGCTAGTCATTCAGCTGGGTTAAACAATCTAGCTATGTCTGATAATACTGCACGTCTTGTGATATGATCACGGGGAGGCTGTTTAATGGGATTAAAAAAGAAATAATCAACACCTGCATTCCAACGAAGTCCCAGGGTTTTAGTAGTAGTAGTATCCTTGAGGTCTAAGACGTAAGACGTGAGCAGGTGATCGGGGCTTAAATCTTTTAAAAGGTCTTTATCAGAGTTTAAAATAATTTTGAGATCATTTCTAAATTTGATAGCTAGGGATAAATCGCTGTTGTTTTTTAGTATATTAAAAACTTCGGGGTGTTGATTATCGCAGTGTTCGGCAAGTTCTAATAGAGTTCTAAGCGCTAAGTATGGCGCACAGTTGACGCCAAAAGTGACTGTCTGGAGCTCAAAGTCTTGAAGCTCTTTATCGGGTGAATTACGAAAAAAAATTCGTTGGTACGGGGTATGATGTGGGTGAACCAGAATTTTCCAATACATTTTTTCAATTTCGGCATTGAACACGTATTTGAACAGCCGCCAGCGGGTAATAATTACGGTTAAATCTTTTCGTAAGACTGGTCCTGGGTATAATACGTCATGAAGACTTAATCCATTTGATTTTGAGCTTGAAGCGTTGAAGACAACGCGCAGCTTTGTGGTAGTACTATCATGTTTCAGCACAGAGTGATGGGGTAAATAATAAGATAATTTAGGCGTTTCAAATGAATAAGGGGTAATCATTCTCATATGATTGAGGGTTAAATATTCGATGATTACTTTATCATAGTCATTTTTAGACTGAGGGGTTTTAAGCAATTTGGCCTCATTTCTTAGAAACTGAGCCAATGCGATGTTACGAGAATGGCCAAGTGTTAAAGAATTTAGAAACTCAGGCTTGAAGGGTAGGGAAACAACAAATCATCTCTGTAGATCGTTTCTACGTTCGCAAAAAAGATCCTCCGGGGACAAAAGTTTCTCTTCCTTAATTTCTTCAAGCTCCCAGAACTAGGTCATTTGGTTATTTAAATCGAGTGCGCTAAAAAATGATGACACTGATCTTGATGTGGGTGTAGGGGATTGTAATCTGCCGGTAATAATAAATCCGAAAATAGTACGTTGAACGATAAGCGATTTATTAGGATTCCAACGGAAACCATTTCTTATAATGTTCGGATATATATCACAGCCTATCAAAAGGTCTACATTTGAGGTTTGACATGAATATCTATCGGCTAGATAAAGATCAGCAAACTTGGCATCTGTTAGCGATGACTTATTGAAGTACGGCAGATCTCCAGTAAGTTTGTTTACGACATACGCATCTGTGTTGGATTTACGCCTAGGCCCGTGAGGCCTGGGCCTAGGGCGGCATAATTTAAAGGGCGCCAAAATTTAATGGTAAAAGAATGTAAGGCAATTCAATTTCGAAAATTGGCTAAAGTTTGGCTAAGTTTTGTTTTAAATTACAGCATCTAGAAACAGCTATTCTAGTCATTGTTTGTAATGTAATTTTAGACCGTTTTAATGCTACTATTAAGAAACTACAGGGATCACACGCTGATTTATCATCTGTTATCCAAATTTACGGTTCTCTAGCCTCATTTCTTCAGGATATGAGAAATAAACAATTTGAAGAATTTGAAGAAAAAGCCAAAGCGCTATCTGGAGTTCAGGATTATTATCATTATGATACTCGTCGCAGAAAAATCAGAAAACTTCAGTCACGGGTCAATGAAAGAGGACAATTTTCTGGACAAGAAAATTTTCGTACAAATATTTACTATCCCATTTTGGATACTCTGAGTTTACAGTTATCCGAACGTAAAAACGCATATGAAAAGCTTTTTGTAAACTTTAGCTTTTTTGATAATTTATAGAAAATAGATACAACTGAGGTTAAAAGTCAGGCAAATAAACTCGCCAAAAAGTATCCTGGTGATCTAGAAGAGACATTAGCAAATGAATGCGTTCATTTACATTATCAACTCGAAGATTCATTGGCAAATACTGAAGATGTGTGTTCTGCACAAGTCAAGTCAATAAAAGTTTCAAAATGTTTTTCTCTTTTGAATTATATTTTGAAAATTATATTTATTCTTTGACAGATAATCTATTAAATACTCCAAAAATTCCTAGTCCACTCTTAAAACGCAATACCGCGGAGCGTAGTCCAATAATGAGTCCAAGAAAAACTAATTCACATTCCAGCACCGCAAACACCGCACAACACCAGCAAATGAACACAAAGATTGTAGGAAGTCAACAGCAACAGCATGCATCGCACATGGATCATCAAATGAAATCGAAATTTATCAGCAATTCAATGCACGTAGCTGCACCAGAAGATTGTTCCGGTGGTGGCAGTTCAGACGATGACAGTGACAATATAAATGTTGACAAACTGAAAACGATACGTAATAAAGCTGCTCAAAGGTAAGCAATCCATATCCTTAATTAATTCCTGCAATGTTTATGATTTTGATTACGATTTTGCAGATGCCAACAACTTAAACAAAATATGGAAAATTCTAGTCATAATCTTAGTCCTGATACTGAAAACTCGGCAGTAGTTATACAAAAAATATGGCGCGGCTATAGAACTCGCAAGAAAACGAAGGATATTGCGGAAAAATTGCTAAAAAAACGAACTTATGAATATATAGAGTAAGTAAATTATCTAAAGAAATGTGTATGCATCTATACTTCTGCACAAAAGAATTCATAAGATTGTGTAGTACATTGTCTGTGGAATACAGATCTTAAAGACCTGTTATATTGAGCCAATACTGGGTTATTAAATAAAAATAAAAATTATAAAACTTTTACGTCCTGAAGACAACTTCACTCAACTATTGTTTCGATATTTCTGGTACATACAAAGTTTTGACAAACGTGTTAATTAATCACCATTACTAGCAATCTAACAACTTCAAATTCTGGTCAAGAATTTAAATTTATCGAGCCATTGAAAGAGTGTTAATAATTTTCGACTTCTTTTGATTCATGTAAAATTTCCATATTTACTATATGTCATTTTTAAGCAGAACAAATTCTACTATTTTTGATGTTTGTCGGATTAATGCCGCCCACTCCGGCAGAAGTTAATAACAGTATTATAGTATCATGTCATTTGTGCAATAATATTTTAATGATTTATTGATAAATTAATTAATTGTCTCTATGTTATTTTATAAAAAGTAAAACTTATACAATTAAAACAATTTACAGAAACCAATGAATAACGTGGACCTAGTTTACGATTCATTAATGCTATTGCTACAGCAAATTCAGAAACAATATTTTCTTCATCACATACTATGGCGCAAGTTTAGTTTTTGTGATATTTTAGCAAAAAAAGAGTAGAACAAATAAAACATTTAAATAATAACACTCTTTTACTTTTTCACATTTATTTTCAGTAAATTGACCAAAGATATGGAGATGACGAAAGCTCAGTTAGAAAATGAGCGCAAAATCCAACAATTGCAAATGCAGGCCATTAATGCATTATGGAAAAAAGTCTCGTCCATGCAAAATCCAATATCAAACGACACCAACCCGACTATCGATAGTCAAAATATGGACAACATCAGTTCGACGACATCGATAGGCAATCAACAGATTCAAAATACATTAAGCTTAGACAATAGTTCAACAACAGTTGTCAGTGATTTGGCTAAAACCTGCACGATGTTAACGAATCAGGTAAATATAATTAAAACTGGCATAAAACAACACCATTTTCAAATTATTGTTGCAAACTTTAATTCTAAGGTCCAGCAATTGCAAGGTTCTATGAGGGATATTTTGAATTGCTTAACATTGTTTTGCAATTTGCCGCAAGAAAATGTAAAACGTCTTTTAACCGCAGGAGTAGCTGAAGCTTTATCGACTACACCGCAAAACGGTGCACACGTCAACAACTCTACCACCACCACCACCACCTCAACCTCTGTAGAGAAAAAAGATTCTGCTGCGACTCAAACAGAAATTGTAGCTGTACATACGCCCCAGTTGGAAAGTCAATCGAATTTTCCTTTCATAAAAATACGACCTTCTACTTTGCCTTTAATAGAATCACAAAATCCTACTACACCAAATAATTGTAACAATGTCACTACCACCGCTACAGAGACCGAAAACACCACTGTAACACCAACCAACACAAGGTCTTCTTTAGAGGAAAGCGGTATTGCCAGTACTGGCGACGTGCGCAGTTCAAATGATTCCGTATCAATTGTTGAGAAACAAGACGAGGATGAGAAACACAATTTAAATTTGACCACAACAATTAGTGGCTAATAAAATTTTGAAAGTAAAGGAAAAAAAGAAGAGACAACAAAGTGATAGATATTTGTATTTTATTAAAATGTATTTTTTACATTGATATAAGTTTAAAATTATCCCAAAGTACATATAAAAATCATACAACAAATAACTTTAAAATTAACAACAAAATCAGTCAGCACATGCTTAAAAAATGAAGAAAAATTATAAATCAAACATCGATAGTAGAAAAATGCCATTAATTTTTTATTATTTAGATTTTTAAATTAAAATTTAAATTAATTGTCTAGTTATTCTCCTCACCACACTCATAAACACTCACTCTTTCTCAGGCTCGTAGTCGTTTCTATTTTTAAATTAATGAATGTTTTTCACAAGAATGCTTAATAAAAAAGGATCTCAAATATTTTAACATTACATTAATATTTATTATAATTATTATCTTGTAGCTTTTGCATTAAAACAACAAAACAAAAATTACAATTCAACCTGATATAAAATTAAATACATCAAACTGGTAACCAGTTTATTAAACAAATTATGAAAATATTTATCCAAATATGCCACCACTTTTTAAAGCATTTCTATATCTACTATTATAAGTTCATATAATTTGTATTATTTTACAGTACCACCCGACAAAGAAGTAGGTATTCAAAGATGAAATTTTTAAAAACCAATACATTTTATATTGGCATTGCTATATAAAATATTTTTTTATTATTTTAAATCTTTGGATTTGTGTTTTAAATGATTGAAAATGTTGAATCACACGACAACATCCATCCATAAAAATGCAATAAGAACAACGAAACTATTACAAAATTACTGTTTTTAGTTTGTTCCTTATTTTACAACCTATCCAATTCTGTTTTCTCCCATTTTCTAAACTCTGTGTAGCTGTAAGTAAAATATATTTCAAAGAAAAATATGTAGAATTTACAAAATAAAAAACCTTCTTAATTTCAACCTGCAATAAAAATGAAGAATAAAAGTCCAGCTTTAAATTAAAAATCTTAAGTAATTATTTTTATGTATACATGCACAAATATTGCTAAGGCAAACAAAGTCATTCCGAGTTCTGTTCAGTCAATTCACTGCGTATAGTAAATTTATATATTCATCCGACTTAGAAATATTTCGAAAATTTTATAGTTTTTGCTGCTACAAAAACAAGATCAATTAAAAAGAATTAAATTCTGCAAGTACTGGAACAAAGCTATTTTTACAGCTTGTTTGTTTCTGTTGTAACAGCAGTAATTGCTGAGTTGATAGCCCTTGGCCGAGTGATCTCGGATCATTCCGGTGCGTAGAACCGGATGTCGTTTGTTTGTTGTATCAACTAGCTATTCATCCATAATTCTAGAACAACAACATACATGAAATATGTTTGCAGTGATTGGATGAAAGTTCGTAATTATAACAAAATGGTCACATTAATTGGAACTACCTGATTCACAATTTGCTTGTAGTCAAGATCGTGCAAAATAATCGTTTTGAAAAAATTATTTTTAGATTCCCTCCTACGACCATTTACAGTTTTGGTGACGATATTAATCGGTAATAATCGATGAGCCATTTTCTCTCCAATTTATAAGTCCAATTAATCGAATACAGAAATACGTACTGTGTTTGAGCTAACATTGTGAAACAATTGTGATGTGGATACCTTAAGAATAATGAGAACATTGGTAGAAAAAATTCAAAAAGTTCCTGTAGAATAAAGATTAATTACCATTTATTTCCCCTTTGTGAATACTGGTTTATTGACAACCAAGGGTGTTGTTGTGTATTTCGATTCGAAAGCAAACATTTTCGAAATGCAATGTATAAAGTTCGAACGATTTACTTGGCTTAGGTGCCCCGATAGACTAGGCGATAGAGTGCCGGACTATCAGTCAAAGGGTTGCGGGTTCGATTCCCGCCAAAGACTCTGGGTAGACCAGTCAGACATATGGAGATAAGTCACACATTTGTAGACCAGTCAGACATATGTAGACGAGTCAGAAATATATAGACCAGTCAGACATTTTGGTAGAGAATCTAAGGCATCGCAATGTACCATACTGGTCTCTGGGTGAGGGTGTGCCTTCCTGCCTAACCTAACCTACTTGGCTTAAATTTATGTTGAAATTATTTTCGAAATAACGGGACTTTTGTAAAAAATCCGCCTAAGAAAAAGTAAATTTTTTACAATTGTGCTTTAATGGGTTAATAAAATGGGTCATGTTATACATCGTTTTAAAGGTATTTTAGAGCACTTTCATATATTTAGAAATCGCAGAGATATACAGCCATGCCACAGAATTTAATTCTGTTCGGAAATGGAATTGATTCCGTAGTTTGATTCTATAAAAAAAGTAAAACGAAATATTTTTTGGAATAAAACCTAGAAATTCTTAAAATTACAATTCCACATAGCAAATTTTATTCCAAAAAAATTTTTCCTTTTACTTTTTCTATAGAAGCAAAATACGGAATTAATTCCACTTCCGAACGGAATTAAATTCTGTGACATGGCAGATAGTAATATATATAAGCTTTAAAGCTCTGTAAAATCAAAACCGAAAGTTTCTTGTCCATAAAAGCTTTTTGAAATGAACATGTTTTTGACGCTCATTAAAAAAATAAAAAATCGGTCTCTTTCAGCGAATGGTGTTGAGTTCCCGTTGTTTGACATCATTACTCATCTCAAAAATATCATTGCTAGTTTTGTTTCGTTATAAATAAGGCTGTACATTTGTTATCTCAATCATAGTTTATTAAATACATTCTATGCCATATGGCACGATGTTCAAAAACCACTTTTGCAAATTAAAAAATTACTTTTGATTATTCATAAAGTGGGCTTAAGTATATATAAAATTAAAAAAATATATAATGGAAATATGTAATTTTATTATCACTACTAACGACAATTAGACTAGTCTTCTTCTGAACTAGAGCAATCATCATTGTCTTCTTCTGAACTAGAGCAATCATCATTGTCTTCCTCTGAACTAGAGCAATCATCATTGTCTTCATCACTATCATCCTCAATATTCCTTGTTGACATGGGTCTGTTCATATTTGGTTCCAAGTCATAGTCTTCACTATCACTATCAACATATTTATTATTTTGACCATCACTTTCAAAATGTTGATTATTTTTCTTGGGAAAGCATTCTGGCCAAATGGTGGCCTTTGTGTACTCCTTAATGTGTTCAGGTGTTAGGATCTTACAAATTTCCGCTTTTACTTTGTCGCCCTCCTCAATGGCCTCTACTAAAATATAGTCGCCGCGCTTGACCCAAATGTTTTTGCGAAATTTTGTGGGCATACTCACTGCAAATAGAAAATGTTAAAAAGGGATCATAAACAATGTGAGTTTTGGATTTTACCAAGAAAATGTTCATCATCTACATTGGCGGTCTCCACCTCATGCAGATTGTTGCCTCGACTGCGAACTACCCGTACTATCTGTTGATTTTCCTTGGGTAAATCAAAATCATCTTCCATCATTTCTTTGAGTACATGTTTGCGGCGTGTCACACGAGACATGCTTTTTACCTGCAAATAAAAAACAAATTAGTGAATAATGCTCAAACATTTATGATTTTTTCAAGCTGTCAAACAGATTCAGCTACCTAGGTTTAATTTCAAGAATTTAACTGCTTCCTTTTAAGTTCAAAATAATTTAAAAACTTTTTAAATTTTAAATGCATTTAAATTTTGAAGTAAAAATACCTGGAGCAGCTGTTGTTTTCTTTTTGGGGTTACGAAGGACAGAGTTGTAAAAAAGAGGCATAAAACGACGGTGATTATTCTACTACTCTTTAAATCAATTATGAAAAAATTTCACGAATGCAACATTGTGTGATGAAGAGAAATTCTGTTTTCTAAACTAAAAAAACGTTATATTTTAAAATTCATATATATACATAGAGTCACGATTTAAAGTGACTGCAAATGCATTCAGTCTTCTTGCATTGCATTTTAATAAACAAGTGTTTTGGTTTTTCTTTATAAATATTCTGGTGTCATAATTTTTTTGTCCTTTACTGTCCTTTTTATAAATAATATAATAATCTACAAAATTAAAACGCATACGTATATTGTTTTTACGCTGCTTATTACTGTTTGTTTTGTTGTTGTTCTGAACACACTGAGAGAATGCATATACACACGTACATCCACCAAAGAAACACACAAAATAATCAGGTAGGTATGTGATGGAAATCGAAAACGAGTGAGTTTTTGCAGTCTGAACTAATCTATTTGGTTTACAGATTATTGTAAATCTTCCTGTGAGTGGGATCTAGGAAGATTATAATTTTAATTACTCCAAACGTAATTAGAATTGTATAGGGTTGAAAGGAAATGAGAGAGGTTAAGAATTTCGTTTCAAACGTTATAAATTATTATTTATTTAGTGTAAGTAATTATATTACCTTTTGACTTACAGATTTTGCTGTAACTATATGGTTATATGTAGGGATATAATTAAATATAATTACAAGTTTGAAGTTGAGTGTATAAGTATTTGCAACGATACTGAAATTGATGTTGTTTTGCTAAATGAGAAGTGATTTTCTTTTACATTATTTTTTAGATTTAATATTTTCTATTAGCAACAATTAAAAGGAAATTCGGAACGTTTCCGTTACTATGCAATGTTTCGTTATTAAAGTAAGGTTCTACATATTTTTATATATACATATATAATTCATTAGGGTTTAAATAAATAGTACATTAGGAATTCATAAATTCATATAATATACATATTTTTTACAAAATTTAATCTTAAATAATACAAATTTAAATTCTTAACACAATTTCAATATAAATTTTATACAATATTACAATTCTTAATAACAATTCAATTATAAAATTCATTTATTATTTTATTGTCTAAACCTGAGTTTAGACACAGTCCATTTTAAAGTATTGCTAATAAAATTTTGTTTTTAAGATTCTCTTTAATAGCAAATTATCCTTATATTTTGTGGGATAAAACTGTTTCAATACAGAAATATTAGGAAAAAATTATCTTCTAAAACTCACTCGTTTTCGATTTCCATCACATACCTGAATGTGATTTTTTTACGGGGAATTTTACAGGGTGGGGGGGTTTGTAACACAATGTTAATAAACATATTTTACTGTGGGTTGTGTTTCACTGTTCTATCGATACTATAATGGAATGTGTTCTGCTGAAATTAGGGAACTTGTTCCTGAAACACGCAGTTTTTTACGTAATACACGTTCTTCAGTCAGGGCTCATCCTTTTGTGGTCGACTGGACAGTGGATCGCACAACACACTACAGGGAAAATTCGTTCTTTAGCCGTACTGTCCGTATGTGGAACAAACTCCCAGCAGAGGTATTCTCTGCCACTTTCAATATAGAAAAACTCAAGTCAAATGTTCACAAACACTACTCCCGCTACCCTCCCTCCCATAACCTATTTTCCTAGTTCCAACACAATGCATTGCATAAGTAGGGGTCATCCCCTGAGTGCTGGTCCAAGAAAAAAAAAAAAAAAAACATATTTTTACTTACGTTTTTTCTGGGATATACTTATAAATTCCAAATGGGGGGATGTTGAATTACACTATGTTCCTTGACTTCCTCAGGGCAACAAAAATATCCGGTCGAAGGATCAAAAAATGTGGAGGCCGGGGTCTGATTAAGCCACAGAATGGGTAAGTGGAGTCAATAAATCGAGTCCAGTGAAGTACGCTAGTGTTGCAAATAAAACACTTTGCTTTATAGGTACATCAAAAACCCTTTTATTTGTGGGTCAATTTATTATTTTATTTTAATATAATTTCTGTTTATTATTATACTGCACTGTAGTTTTTGGGTGTTGTTTTCGGTTCAGTGAGTTCTTTAAGAGTGATGATTTGTTTTGCGTAAATTAATATAAGACCTGCTGCGCATACACAAAGTAGTGGCAGCGAAAAAATGAGCATATACAACAGTGATGGCAGCGAAAAAATGAACAAAATTAAAGAGAACATAGAGCAGAGGTAGGCAAAGCGTAAAATGAGATTGTGTGTGTGAGCGAACATACACAAGCAAACCCAGCAAACATAAACATAATTATATAAATTATACAAAACAACTTAAGGTGCCATCAGACGGGATGTATTTTACATATGTACTGTCAAATTTTCCATCTGTAAAAGTTGTACACATCGTGTGATACATATGAAACTTTGCATATGTAAAATACATGTGGAAATACATATGTAATATTTTCGATTAGAACACGCTCTATTTTCTTGTGACAAACATAAACAAAACAGCTGTTTTGTTTTGAAACAAAATTGTTTTAAAAAATATTTTGTAAAAAAAATTAAAGAAAATTAATTTTTAATAAATTAAATTATGTTTATTATATTTATTGCAGTTAGATTGACCAAAAGAAGCAATTCTTGAAATTTATACACGTTAAAAAGTCAGCTTTTGTTTACATTTATAGGTTATGTCATACGGAAAAACATAAGCAGGTGTGATAGCAAAAATTATGAATCGTATGTAAAATGGAAATTTTGACATACATACGGAATTACATATGGGTAAGAAAAGTGACAGTACATATGTAAAATACATACCGTATGATGGCACCTTTAGATAGGAAACATACACTCACAATGTATTTTCCGTAACATATAAGAAATTAACAATGAGATTGATATACAAATGGAACTTCTAATACTTCAAAAGCTGATTACATGCATGTTACCAAAAACATTATCAATCATAAAATATTTTTCGTAATTCATTATTAATTTCAAATGTTTGTTGGGAAGTATTTCTGAAAAAAATATAAAAGCATCCCCCGCATGTGCACACATTGCCGTCTCAATGACGACTGAATGAAAGAGATTAAGCGTATGTGTGAAGTGCTCTCTGCACTATTGTGCTATAGGATGCCGACCTATGACATAGAGTGTCAAAAAACAACCACCAAAAAGCATTACAGCCCGGGGATTAGAACACGGGCGATAAATAAATTTCATGTTCACTTGAACAAACCGGCCCCCTTGCGATTACGCAAAACCTCAAAGGAGCGACCATAACGTTAAGTTATTAAATTTTTTTTTAATTATTAAATACACTAGTACAATAGGGGAGAAATAATATCTTTAGACCTAATATCTTTAGGTCTAAAACTAAGGCGGGTGAATCCATTGTAATATAAATTTATAATACTTGTAAAATAATATAACTAATTTTTTTGAAAAATTATAAAATATTAGAATGAAGATAAAAAATAATATGTAGTACAATTTGATTTCATAAAATATTAGAATGAAGATACAAAAAATAGAACAATTTGATTTCATTTGATATAATAATACAAAAGTAAATTATATGTATAAGTTCTTGACAATTCATTATAAACAGTTTGCGGATAAGCCACAGTCCTTGTCGTCGAATAAAAGAATGAATATGTTGTTTTATTTCCAATTAACATTTATTTACACGAGTACAACAGGGAACAATTAGGAAACAATATGAAACAATATTTATTCTCTGAGGAAAAGTATGAACATTAATGCCAAATACAATATTACAATTACAATTACAACTTACTTATTGCTAGACGACTCTACTCTAATGACGACAAACTATATATGAATTTAAAGATGGCTCACAACATGATACAAGTAATTTTTGGCGCTAGACAGACATTTTAACATAGAAAACAGAGATGCATATGTAACAGGTTGTTACAAATTTATTACAACACTGCGTTTATACTGCGTTATTAACATCCTCCCCACCGTGAATGGACCCAGACTTGTCCACTTCACCATAACTCTCTACGTCTAATAAAGCCAAATTCGAAACTGGTCGTCGCAACAGTCCAGTTGCTGTATTTACGTCGGCTGATCTCGCGGTTCCATCTTTACCATAAAATAATCGGCTTATGCGTCCTCTTTTCCACTTCGAGCGGCCCTGATCAGTTTCGCATATTAATACCAGAGATCCCGCTACTAATGACATAGTAGGCCGGCACCATTTAGTCCTTCGTATTAATTCAGGGAGGTATTCTAGTATTCACCGTTTCCACAAACAGTTCTTCAAATTTTGCCAAATTCTCCACTGCTTCCTCAGGGAACAAAATCTAGGGTTAAATGGCGCTGGAGTTTGTGTAGAATTTGAACATCCCAATAGATAATGATTCGGCGTCAACGGTTCAGGCTCATCAGGCGATACAGGTAAGTGCGTGAGGGGCCTCGAATTGACTATATTTTCACACTCGATCAATAAGCTATTTAAGGTTTCCAGGCGTGGAGTCTGTTCATTCGATATTGCAGAGCCGTTTTCACAGACTGCACAAGACGTTCCCAGGAACCACCTGCACTGGGGTCTGAAGGGGTGTTAAATTTCCATTTAATACCAAGCGGCTTCTAATTCTCTTCAAGCTTTCCAAAATCAAAAAATTTGTCCTCTTTACCAAGTTCCTTGAGGATACCAAAAAAGTTAGTTCCATTATCGCTTCTGATTTGGACTGGAACACCACGACGATTTACAAAATTTCTTATACAAAGTAGACACGAGTCACTGGAAAGGTCGGAAGCCAATTCTAAATGGGCAGCACGCGTGGTCAGACACGTAAACAAGGCAACCCATCGCTTTTCGGTGCTGCGGCGGATGGTTACTATTATGGGACCGAAATAGTCTAATCCAGTATATGAAAATGGGCGAACATAGGTACTTAATCGATCAGCAGGCAGAGGACCCATTATTGGTTGAACTGGCAAACATCTTTTAACTTTTCAGGAACAGCAAGCGGCCTTCACAGACTTCAAAACTACACGTATAGCCGGAATCCAATATTTTTGTCGTATTTCACACATCGCTGTATTATCATTTATGTGTTTTTGGCGCTCGTGGTACCATTGAACTAAAAGGCGCGTAACTTTATGTTTTTTAGGCAATATATTTGGTCGCTTAGTTAACGGTAGTATATGCGGTGCATTTTCGATTCTACCACCACATCTCAGATTACCGAACTCATCCACACACGAATTCAATGAAATTAACGTGCTGTTCGTGCGTATAGCTTTTCTAATAGAAATATCGGCATATTCAGCAGCATACTCTGTTATTTGTATGGATCTTATTATGAAACGTTCAGCTTGGTCTTCTTCATCTATGGATAAATCGCCTTTGATACGGGGCTGTAGCTTGCTGGCTAGTTTAAGATTGGTAACATATCTAATTACCTAACCAATATGTCTTACCAGCCGTCTATATTTTGAAAAACATTTTACAGTAAAAAGAGGTGTGTCTACTTTACAAGTGGCGAGGACAAAATGCCTGCTACGAAGTTCTTCATCACCGGCAGTGTCTTCTATTGAGTTACGACTCAAAGGCCACTGTTTCAAAGGCTGACATAGGAATTCGGGACCATTTTTCCACCGACCATTAAGCTATATAATGCACTAGGCCTAGTAGCTCATCGGCAGGACTCAATTTGCCTGGCAGCCACCGCCACTGATTTTCATCCGAAGATTCTAATATTTCGGGTACTCTGAGACATACTGCTTATATTGACGATGAGACGATGTTAACCACTTTATTACAGTGTAATAATCTGGTAAGATTTTTATGCAGTTGTTGTGGAAGGATGGCTTGGGCTGGGACGAAGAAATACCGGAGGCTTTGTGCGATCGTTGGATTTCCTGGACTAATGGGTTGAAACAGGTAAGGAACTTCCGTATTCCAAGATGTTATTTGTCTAATTTATCTAACAAGAAGATAGCCTTACACGTATTTTGTGATGCCAGTGAAGTGGCGATGGCTACTGTGGCATACTGGCGATATCAATCTGCAAATGGAATAAAATTATCTTTTGTGGCAGGAAAGGCAAACTGTACACCTACAAAATATGTATCGATTCCAAGGCTTGAGCTACAGGCTGCGGTAATGCCAGTACCTTTGAAAAACTCTATTGCAAAGCACCATGATATAGAGATCAGTGTAAAAGTTACTCGTGTATTTATTCATACTTGCAGTTATTTCTATACTCAAGTATTTTACAAGAAACAGATACCCTCTTACGTAGCAAGAATATTTCTGCGTATCCAACTTAATAAAATACTCATACTTATGACACAAACGACTTCCACTGACCAAATCTCAAATGAACAAAACACATAAGTTATAAAAACAAAGAAAACATTTATTCAGGTTGATATTATTTAAAGAAAAAGATATTATTAATAAAAAAACAATTTAGGATGACGATTTAAAAAAACACGACTGCACTCGTCTACTGCCACTTGTATATCTCTTATGTTGTTTTAACAGCTTCAACATATTCATTGTCAATGCAGTGTTGCATTCAGGGGATGTGAGCTGACAGTTCGGCCAATCCTGACCTGGAATTGTCCTCGATTCCATCGAGTTCATCATTTTCTAAGTCTAACTCGGGTGAGCTATAACACCAGGGCTTCATTTTATCCGACGAAAATACGGAGCAGAACTGTCTTGAGGTAACGGTCATACCAGGAACATCCTCGATGAGGTATCTGTCTTTGTCCAGTACTCGAGCAACAACATATGGGCCCTTATATTTTGGTTCTAGTTTTCTAGACTCACCCGTTGCTGGAACTTCATTTTGTATCACTACCAGATCACCTTCTTTATATGTCTTCGGCTCCGCGTGCTTTTGATCGAATCGTGTTTTCCATTTTTGCTTCTCGTTGGCTATATTTACACAGGCTATCTCTCTCTTATCAGCACTAGAAACACGAGCTTCGTTGTCGATTATGTCATTGTGTATGGCGGCGATTATATGATTCTGGGAATTTACGCTCCATTGAAGATCTCTTAAAGAAAGATCCCAGTCACTCTTATCCTTCGTGTCAGTTCGCAAAAACGATAATATTATTCCGTTGGCTCGTTCAACTTGTCCGTTTGCTCTCGGTGTACGTACGGCATTTTTCACGTGTCTGATAAAATTTTGTTCACAATAATGTTGAAAAGCTTTGGATGTGAAAGCGGTACCACGGTCTGTGATGATTACCTTAGGAAGACCAAAATAACCTGTCATCTCGTTCAACGCTGTTATTACTGGCTGAGTTTTCGTTGACTTTACAGGTTTCACTACTAAAAATTTGCTGAAGGCATCAGATATGGCTAAAACGTGAGTATTTCCCCGCTTACTACGAATAAATGGGCCCAAGTGGTCGATATGGAGCTGACGAAAAGGTATGGGCTCAGGCTCGCTCACATATAGTTGACCTTCAACCTTGCCTGTTTTAGCCCGATGGTAACAACAATTTAAACATGACGCAATGTAGTCTTTGACGTATTTCCTCATTCTGGGAAACCAAAAGTTTTTATTCAGACGTTGTTTAGTTTTCTCTAGACCGAAATGTCCCAGGTCGTCATGACAAGATTTAACGATTCTCCAACGTACTGATTTTGGAACTACAAATTTCAGTTTACCTTCATCAATACGATATAAGCGTTTGTTCACAATACTGTATTCTTGTCTCATTTGTACCTTTTGCGGCGATGACTTTTGATCCCTTAGAATACCAACAATATTTAACAAATCTGGATCCTGAATTTGCATAGTTAACAACCAATCTTCCTCGGCTATATTTATACTCATTATGCGATCAAGTTCTTCCATTTCCGGGGGGTTTGGGTCTGGAGCACGGCTCATTGCGTCAACATGGCACATACGGGAACCTTGTCGATGGATTATTTCGTAGTCATAATCAAGAATTTTCATCCACCAGCGTGCAATTTTAGGTATCATTTCCTTATTTTGCTTTGCCGTTGCAATAGCGGAACAATCAGTAACTAAACGAAAGTGCTTACCTAATACGTATACTCGAAATCTTTCAAGCGATTCGACCACCGCTAACAATTCAAGCTCGTAGCTATGACATTTTGATTCTGCTGGGGTGCAATGACGACTATAATAAAATACAGGTTTCCAGGATTTTCCATCTGCAGACTGAAGTAGAACACCAGCAATACCAACTGAGCTAGCATCTGTATGTATTTCATGAACGGCATTGTAGTCATAAAGGCATAACACTGGGCGACTGCATAATATATTAATCAATTTTTCAAAAGCGTCCTGTTGACTATCCTCCCAAATGAATTGTGTGTCCTTATGTAACAAACTAGTTAGTGGCTTAGAAATTATGGAATAATTCCCGACAAATTTTCTGAAAAATCCTGTAAGTCCCAGGAAACGTCGGACTTCAGTTATATTTGTGGGCGGAGTGAAATTTTGTATTGCACTAATTTTCGCATCACCAGGAGTCACACCATCTTCATTCACCTTGTGGCCTAAATATGAAATTTCATTACACAGAAACTTACATTTGTCAAGCCTTAGAGTCAATCCGGCTTCGTCCAGAATATTCAGGAAATCATTTAGGCGTTGTATACCCTCTTCGACTGTTCGGCTTGGAATGACCACATCATCCAAATAGGCTAACACTTCCCCCGAGTTCATCTTGGCTATTAAATCATTCATGACTCGCTGGAACATAGCTGGTGCATTCACTAAACCAAATGGCATTCTATTATACTCGTAGTGACCTTGCGTTGTCACAAAAGCTGTATACTGTTTCGAAGATTCTTCCATTTTTATTTGGTGGTAGCCCATTCGCAAGTCCAATACCGTAAAGTATCTGTTGCCGGCCAGCTGTGCGAATTGTTCCTCTAAATTAGGCATTGGAAAAGGTGTTTTAACAGTAATACGATTCAAGGCACGATAATCGACACATAAACGGTGTTCATTATTCTTCTTCTCAGCTAAAACGATGCCTGAAGCATAAGGGGAATTCGAAGGACGTATTATATCGGCATCCAGAAGTTCCTTTATCAATTTTTCGATGATAGGGCGTTTAGAGAATGGAATACGGTATGGTTTAACGTTTATAGGTACCTCAGATGTTAATTTAATATCCATATTAAAACTTTACATTCTCCCAGGTCCTTAGAGCAGTTAGCAAAAGTTCGCTGATGTTGGTTTAATACGAGTTGAAGTTTATTGCGTTCGTTGCTACTCATTTTCTCGATTGTAGATATCGACATAACTTTTTCCAAATGACAGGTAGCACCTTCGATCACTAAGCGGTTACCCTGTTGACATAAGGCATCTATACCAAGCAATACGTTCTCACATATAAGATTATCCATCACCACCAGCAAATCGACTTCATGGGATATTTCATCAATTTTAATATTCAGTTTTATCTTACCGGTACACTCATATTTACTGTTGGCAAAACCTTCCAAAGTAATTAAGTAGGGCTCAATAGGGCCTAAACTTTCCGCAAAACCTTTTCGAATGAGTGAACATTTACTTCCAGGATCGATAAAGGCATTTGTCGTTATACCATTAACTTCTATTGGCTTTACTATAACCTTCGACTTTGTCTCATGTTGGTTGACTAGGTTGACATTTGAACGACGTTCTCCCTGTTCTCTTTTATCAGTACAATTTTCTGTAAGATGACTGGTACGATTGCATTTTGCACATCTTTGTTTACGTGGGGGTTCTGGACAATTTTTCGAATAATGTCCCATTTTGTGGCAATTAAAACATTTAATATTAGTGTTATTTCGTTTTTCATCCGAATGGTCTTTATAATTCGATGATGTAGTAGTAGACGATTTTGTTTTCGGCTGATTTGGTGCTTGTCTTACCTGGTTATGCATACAATAGCTAACAATATCTCGTAACAACTTACTACATTCGTTGTAGTTATTTGATATTTTAATTTTCAAATCGGGGTCATTTATTCCATTAATAATATGACGTGTTATGGCAGATTCTGACAATCCTCCTCGTCTACCTTGAGCCAACATTCGATAGTAGTAATCTTGTGGAGTTTCATCTCCATTACGTTTGCTTCGTGACATCCTAACGTGTATGTCTGCCTCATTTTCCACATTCGGAAAATCATTTAGAAATTTTCGCACAAAATCTGGCCAAGATATGAACACCATATCTAACGAATCGATCCAGTACTTAGCAGCACCTTGTAACTTCTGTTGAACGGCGAAAATCAACACTTCATCATTCCAAGAATATGCGTTCCTTAGAATCTCAATACGGTTTATAAATTGTTTCGCGTTTAACGACACCACCGACGTAGGGTTGAATTCCGGTAACAACGATACCACCTCCCGTATGTTCAAATAATTATTTACATTGTTTCCCGACTCCTTAATTCGCTGTGAGTTAATTTCGTTAACCACTGGAGCAATTGGAATAGAAAACGTAGGCATAGAATTATTGTTATTTAGTCCATTCATGTTATTAGGATAATAAATTCCGTTCAAAGAATATTGTTGCGAACCTTGTTGTTCGTTACCTTGTTGATACATATTATTACCCGTTATATTTTCAACAAATTCCCGTCTGTCATTATTCACGTTCTGTCTATGCATGCCGCCGTCAGAATAATATTTACTAGTGTTCGTTGTGTATGCATTCATATTCTGTCTTTGCATGCTTTCTTGTAGAAAACAATTTTGTGTATTATCGTTCACCATCCGACTCGTTGTCAACATGTTTCTAGTATTCGTTGAGATCGCATCATTTCTCTCTACAACATAAGGCAGAGTATTATATGCATTTTGTGACGACGTACTTTGCATTGGAAACATGTTCTGTGTTGGCTCAACAGCTTGCGGTCGAAATTCAAAGTAACGGTTGCTTGTTGTAGCTTGTGTATGTGGTATATACACATTTGCTGTTGCCGTATTACGCCCGTTAGTAACATTTTGTTGATTGCTTGCTTCCATGAAAAAATTTTGAGACGTAGATTTCTGCAAATTATGTAACGGGGAATTACTGTGTAGTTGTTGTTGATTGTTGGTGTTTTCAAATTCGTTCTGTTTTGATGAAACGTTGTATGTGTTTCGTTGATTATTCGGCGTATGTACAGACGTAGCACATATTGGACGTGTTGCATATGTCATTATATTCGGCGAGACATTTGTTGGCAGAGACACGGTGTGCAGTATTTGCAATACGTTTTGTTCTATGGTCGTGGAAATCGTATGTGTTAGTGCCGTAGGGGACGATATGCGTGATGACTCAAAATTACATGTAACGAATGCATTTTTTTCAGAGTTTTCTTCCAAACGTTCAATCAAATCGTTCCGGCTTCCTGTCGTCGGCAAACCAGCAGCTTTACACTTTTTGCGTAGTGTATTGATTTTCATATTATTAAAACTAGGCATCTTTCCATTCAAAATTTTTTTTAGCACGGAGTAATCTCACTTCTGAAGTTGACACAAACGACTTCCACTGACCAAATCTCAAATGAACAAAAACACATAAGTTATAAAAACAAAGAAAACATTTATTCAGGTTGATATTATTTAAAGAAAAAGATATTATTAATAAAAAAACAATTTAGGATGACGATTTAAAAAAACACGACTGCACTCGTCTACTGCCACTTGTATATCTCTTATGTTGTTTTAACAGCTTCAACATATTCATTGTCAATGCAGTGTTGCATTCAGGGGATGTGAGCTGACACTTACATATATGTAGAAAAGAGCTGTAAGTATAAGTATTTAGTCTGTAGAAAAAATAACAGTTGATTGCATCGATCAGCTTATGCAGTCAGATCACTTGTTGTTGTGCTTTTGTTTCATATATTTTGGCAAAGCCATAAAATTGATTTTTCTACTAATTTTAACTTTGATAACCCATAAGTAGGTCCCTACAAAGCGTAGCACCCTTTCCAAACGCTCATTTCATAGGCTGAACAATTATCTATCATATGCTGTTTAAACTGTTCAATTATCTTATTCGGTTCAAAAGATATGATTTTTGCAACGAAAAAAACGCAAATGGCGCCAATGTGCGCCATACATTTTCTGCAACCATGTCTTTTTAATCTTTTTTACCTCTAGAAGCCAAACGAGCACGTACGGCTAGATAAAACCTTTTGAATTATGTAAAGAAATAATCAAAGAACAGGTTTTGCAAATATGGCAAATATACAAAAATACATGATTTACCAGGAGAAACACAAAGCAAACAGGTAATTTTTTTATCATTATACATTTAATAAATACATCAATCAATACAAAGAAAAAATATGGCGATTCATTACCTATTTTTCGTGATATTACACCTGAAATCGCAACAAATTGACTAAAAATTGTGCGTTTTTTTGAAAACCGAAAGTCGGTCCACTTTGAACGGTTATATCTTATTATTATTAAGAGTGGCATATTTGAAATCGTTGAAAAGTTTCCTATAACATGGGTTTATTCAAAACTTCGTCGGCGCTCATGAAAATTTTGATTTTTGCAACCTCGTTTGCTCTACGGGCGCCACTGTGCGCCGCCACAAGCCGATTAAGCACATGACCTAGGGTTATCGCGTTATTTTATTGAGTTGCGGTGCAAAAACAAAAAAATAAATATTGCGCCATCTGTCTGACGAACTTCAAACTACACGGAAACACTCCTCACGGTCCATAGAGCATGCATATAAAATTTGGTCAAAATCGGTCCAGTAGTTTTTTAGTTTAGCGATCACGAACATACACGTAATTTCAATTTTAAAAAATTATTATACTGAATAAAAGAAAAATATAAAAAATGTTTTCTTATTTTAAACTAGATTTTTATTTTTAAAATTTGTGCAGGCAATGTCTAACCAAATCTTTTTTTCAGAACCTTTGACATAGATTCTAGAATATTTTACATTAGCTTTAATGAATTTGTAGTCGCTTTTTTCTGGTTGCAGTCATTTTTGTTTAATTTCCTTAATAATTGATTAAATAACGAAAATTACTTCACGTTTCAGTTTTTATTAGTGTTTTTTTAATTGTTTCTAGATTTTAACCATGATCATATAAAACAAAATTATATAAAATATTTTATTACATGTTCAGGTTAAGGAACTTTGATTAAAACAAAATAATTTACTTTAGCAATATTCTCAATTCATTTACTTCTGAAATACCAAATGTTAGTCACTCTTAAAAATATTATGTGTTTAAAAAATTGCTAACTAATATATCTTTCACCATAATTGAGGTATGAGACAAAAAGAGTTTACATATTTAGATATGTATGTACATTAGAGTGCCAGTTATTTTTCAAAGTTTGAATTTGTTTCACAGCACCCCCCAGATTGGTTCGAATTGCTAAAAAAATACTCCCTTAAAAATTTGAGCTCAATCGGATAAGGGGAAAGGGTGCCCCTGAGCCGCCCAAAATTTGCAGAATACCTGATTTTTGACTTTAATTGTCAATAACTTCTTTAATATCTATTTTACAAAAAAAATTTGTTAGTAAAAGTTATAGACAAAACTCAGGGGAACAACCTTTGCTCAGAAATTTTTTTCGTATCTCCAATATCTACTGAATTAAGAAAAAAAAAATAAACGAAAAACCATGGATTTATACATATGTTTATATGGGTGATTTTAGTTACTTAAGTAGGCATTACATGAAAAAAACTTGTAGCATTGATATTTTTATTATATTTGTAGCAAGTATTTTTTTGTTTTTTTTTTATATTTTTTTATTGTTTAAAAATATATCTACTTTGATTTAAAGTAAATTTTTTCGATAAGAATATGATGAATTAAGATTTTCAGGTAAGGATTTTGGGACTATATTAAAGAAACGACGGGAGTTGCCGAATTTAAGCCGCACAGGTTAATATTAACCCTTTCGACTTTTATACGGGAATTCCTGGATTTCACTTGTCTTTAATTAAACTAATGACGGGAATTCCCGCTAATATTCAAACAAGTTTTTTTACCTGCTACAGCTAATTTGTGTTATTCTATGTTCAAAGTTAGAGTTGCTTTTATAACCACACCTGCGTTGTACGCAAAGATAATGATTCTCGTCATCTCGGGAATTCGTTTTTGCATTATTTTTTCTAGGAAGTGTGCCATTATGTTCTTCGTCAGAAAGTGAAAAATCTGTCACTGCAGATCAGGAGAATAATTATATACATTTTCCAGTAGTTACCTCTCCTGCTCCTCAAAAGAAAACTAGAGGAAAAGTGGTAGTAATAACAGAAAAACTTGCAGCAAAATAAGTGATCGAAATGCAGTTCATATCATTGTCGCAACAGCTGAATCGTTGGGTCATTATATTGCAAATATTATTTTGAACAAAGAATCGGTTCGTGCTTCTAGACAAAAACTACGTTCAAATAGAGTATCTGAATTGAAAAATAAATTGAATGACAACAATTTTGATGCAGTTTGTCTCCATTGGGACGGAAAATTACTACCTGCCTTAGAAGGAAAGGAAAAAGTCGACCGTCTTCCAATTCTTATACATATCAAACGGAAACATTGAGCAGCTGCTGGAAGTACCTGCTTTGAAAAGTGGTACTGGAAGAGCACAAGCACATGCTATTTGCAAATCTCTTTTTGAATGGGGTACACAAGATTATGTAAAAGCTTTAGTTTTCGATACAACAGCAGTTTATACTGGATGATTCAATGGAACTTCTTCCATAATTGAAAATACACTAGATAGGAATCTGCTATATTTGGCTTGTAGGCATCACATCTTTGAACTTATTCTTAAAAGCGTTTTTGATATGAAATTTTGCAAGACAGGTCCTAATGTTCAAATATTTCAACGATTTCAGAAGTGCTGGCCATCAATAAACATTGATAATTTCAGGATCGGTATCGAAAATGAGAAAGTTAAAAACGCTATTAGTTTATGTGATGTAGAGCGAATTACAAATTTTCTTAATAATGTTCTGCAGGAAAAACAACCGCGAGATGACTATAGGAAATTTATAGAACTTGCTCTAATATTTCTCGGAAAAACACCAGCCCGATCATGTATAAAATTCCGAGCCCCAGGCGCTATGCATCATGCAAGATGGATGTCAAAGGCAATATATATCTTAAAAATATTTTTGTTTAGAGACGAGTTCGATTTAACAGAGGTTAAACTAAATGCTCTTTGCGATGTTTCCATTTTTATTGTCAAAGTGTACGTTGAGGCTTGGTTTGCGCTCCATTACCTATAAAAGATCCGTATCACGATTTTATGCTTATTACAGTATTAAGTCAATATCAAAGTGTTGAAAGTGAAATTGCTACCGTCGCTTTTGCAAAATTTTGCAGTCACCTGTGGTATTTAGGGACACAAAGCGTTGCTTTGGCATTTTTTGATGAAAATGTACCAGTCGAAACCAAAAAACAGAATGGTAAAAGCTTTGAGGAATGAATCTGATGTAAATAGCAAAAAGGCCCTAATAAACACTTTGAAAGTAGATGATGTTATCAAAAAAGGTATTGCACAGTTTGTGAACGCATTTTTTAAGCGTTTTGAATTATATATATATGATGATATTTATATCAAAGTATATCTGCAGAGTTTTTAAAACAACTTCCACAAAATGGCCGAGTAACAAAAAGTTTATTGAAGCTAAAAAAAACTCTTTCAGGTTTAAAAGTGGTGAACGATACCGCTGAAAGGGGAGTCAAATTAAAACAGGATTATAATGATATTTTATCAAGAGGCGAAGAAAAAAAACAATATATTTTACAAATTGTTAAGGATTACCGTTTACGTTTTCCAAATTGCAATAAGGAAACCTTTTGTAACTATATAAATTAAAACAAAAAACAAAGCCATAAAAAATACTTGCTACAAATAAAATAAAAATATCAATGCTTCAAGTTTTTTTTTCATGTAATGTCTACACTTAAGTAAATAAAATCACCCATATAAACATATGTATAAATCCATGATTTTTCGTTTATTTTTTTAAAAATTTTCAAGGGAGTATTTTTTTAGCAATTCGAACCAATCTGGGGGGTGCCGTGAAACAAATTCCTTTAAAAAAATTGTCCCATATAGTTAATTGGCACTCTAATGTACATATGTATGCAAATGCTAATAACCAAAATAATAAGCGAAAATCAATTTTGCTTACAACATAATTTAGTTAATTTTAAATAATTTCGAAATTCAAAAAAATTAAGAAATAAAGAATAATATAATTTTAATCCCTCTATTACAACTGCATTAAAAATTACTACACAAAAAAAATTTCACCTGCACTGAAATAAAAATTTTCATCTGTCTTCAAAGCAACGAAAAATTAGCTACGAAAATTAAATTAAATCTAATTTAATATTATATTAAATAAAATAAGTTTCTCAGAGGTTACACAAATGCAGACTAAATAAAATAAACCCCTTATTAAAACTGCATTAAAAATTCCACTTTAACGCCCACTTTTTTAAAATATTGTAATTGGAGACCAAACCTCTGGACCGATATTTTTGAAATTTTCACAGCATTTAACTGGGACTCTGGTATGATTAATAGGGTACTTTTTTTGACCACGCCCATTTTTACGCCCACTTTTTAAAAATTTTGTAATTGCACCCATATAGTTTTTAACAGATTTACTTCAAATTGTATACACATTATATACTCCAGGCGAGGTAAAAATAAAGATTTCTTAAGCCACGCCCCTTTCACGCCCCTTTTCACCCCAAATTTTTTAAAGTTTTATACTTTTTGTTCTCTATATAAATTTGTTATTCCAACGTATTTTTTTTTATTTGGTAGTATATTGCTCTTAATACTGTTAACGTCGCCATATAACTATGAACCACGCCTACTTCATCGCCCCCTTTTTTAATTCAGATACTTACTTATACCACTAACAATGTTTGCTATACAAAATACTTTTTTTGTAATATGTATTTACCTAAAGTTTTATATACTTTTTAACTACATACATTTTTTTATTACCAAATCCCCATTTTTCGCCCCATTTCACCTTAAATTATATTGCTTTTAATCTATATATATATATAAATGAATGTGTGTCTGTATGTTTGTGCGCAATAGGAGGCAAAACCTTTGGACCAATCTGCCTGAAATTTTTACAGCATGTTACTGTGACTCTGGCAGGAATAATAGGCTATATGATATTTTGATTGTACAAACGGGGGTGGCACCGCCCATATAACCCAAAAATTAAAATTGCCATATTTTGGGCATTTTTTGACCTACGTCAATGATATGTGGTACATATGGTATTGACATAATTAGGAATACGTACTAGGAGAAAAGTGGGTGGGATCACGCCCCTTTTTAGGAAAATTAAAAATCGTAGTATAGTCTTTACTACTGGACCGATCGTCATTAAATTTTCACAATAGGATATTCTTAAGAAATAATAAATTCTTGACTACGTAAGTGGACAAAGGGGCATGGCCTCGCCCACTAAACTAAAGCATTGCAATAAATACATTAAAATTAAATAAATAAATGTTTGTAAATATATAAATACGTTTTATTTTATTTTATAACGAGGGGGGGGGGGTAGCAAAGCACACCGGGTTTAGCTATGAAATATAAAATCAAACCAATTCAACACAACACAAAGAAAGGGCATTTCTGCCTACACAATTCCATATTACTATAGGATTTATTTTAAACTTACATAAAAACCGTTTCGTAATATTTTTAACTTAAATATTCTTTTATTTCAGCGAATTTTTCATATAAAGAGGAAAGCAATATAAATAAATACAAAATTTTAGTTTTTAGGGAAATAACAACCATTATGCTCTAAATAAAGCTCTAAATGAAAAAAATACAAAAACTAGAACTTTTTATTTTGAAGTGATTTCATTGAAAATTATCGAAAATAATTTAACTTAAACATTAGTAACGCAGTTTCATTGATCTGTACTTGGCATCCGTCCTTCTTTTATCCATCCTTCACAGGCAATAAATGAGGAGTACAAGTAAAATGTGCTTCATTTCATTTCGTTTGTTTTTCTAAGGCAATTAATTGATAAAAAATTTTGATAAAATACTCAGTGTCTGGAAATTATTAACAACAATTTTATTTTTTATTAAGACGCATAATACGTTCTTTTAGGCCACCCGGTTTTACTTTTGTAGTTTTAACTGTTTTGCGCGTTTGTACATCTTTAGATTTTTTCAACCTGCAACAAACCAAAATTATTGACAGTTTTATTTAAAATTATTTAAAATGTTGAAGCGAACAGACTACATACAATTCATTCCATAGTATAGCGATTTCTTTTTTCATAATATCCTTAAAATCGTTTGTAAAATTGGTCCAGTGTTCGAAGAATTTATTTGGTGTACATTGTTCCAAAGTACCTGATTTGGGTGCGTAATGATAAAATTTCATAGTCTCTATAAATACTTCGCGGCAATCATCCAGTTCCTTAAATAGTTTGTCAATATCTTTGGAGGCATTTTTTACAAATTCTTCCATTTTTGATTTGAATGGTTCTATATTCTGGGCAGTCGAGTGTATGATGACTTTGTCTGAAGTCCGTTTCTTAGCTGTAAAAAATGAATAAATTAGAAATAGTTATTAGTTTTTATAGAATGGGAATTGTGTCGTTATCTAACCATTTAATTGATCACTTAATTTTGTAATTTGCCCTTTGACCTCATCGAAGTCCACTTGAGTTGCTCTCTCCACATCCGACGGTTCCGGTATTGGCAAAGGAATTTCCAATAATTGTACTCCTTCCTTTCGCTTTCTACCAATATATGTTCGCACTATGAAGTGCAAAAGCGTTGTTTGTGAGTCCTTGGATTTAACATCCTTTAATTTGCTTAAAATTTCCAAAGTGAAACCATCGGCTTGGCCTCGCTGACGATTACCGCCATTCATATAATTACCCAAAGTCAGAATAATTGCAAATATTAATTTAAGCTCTTCGCTCTCTAACAGAAATTGAGACAATTGCATGACAACCTCCAATTTCCGCTCTATAACAGTGGCAGTCTCTTCGAATTCAGCCATAAATACCATGCACGATATGCGTTCGGTGAACATAGATATATTCGATATTTTTAATAGGAACTGTTCGGGTTCATCGAGAGGTATGTCTCCTTGCTCTCTGATGCGTTCCAGCTCATCATTGGTTGCCTTATTTTTATTGATTTGCTGTAAAGTCTCCAAACTAACAACAGAAGTGTCTACGTGATAGATAGCATGCTCGATTTCACAAAAGTCGACGTGAGAACTTCGAAGCAGAATTCCCACATTTTGCGATCTTTTGCTGTCGAGTACTTTAATTGGTCTTACACGTACCTCGGCCTTAATTTTTGGTACTACTCTGGGTACTATTGCTTCCCGTGAAAATAGTTCAGTAAACTCATCAATATTATCGAGATTTGTTTCATCAATTTCTTGCCAAATCTCTTTAGGAGCTGAGGGCGATTCCGAAGTAATCGGCTCATCTGGAGATGTGCTGGGAGTTGAAGAGTCAGTGGTGTCACCAGTGACAGGAGCTATAGCAGCAATGGGCTTTGGAGGTTTTGGTGGTGGAGGTTGCGTTACTATACGAGTCCAGTAGAGAGGTTTCATGGGCTTTGGAGGATTAACAGCAGTCTTGCGTAGCGCTAAATTGGGGGCATTTGGAGCAATTACTGATAGTTAGTTTAGATAGGGATCTTAGGGAAATATACTTACTATTTGCTTGATTGAACCAACCTCCTTCAGTTGGGTTCGGTAGAGGGGCTGGCGTCGTTGTTGTAGGGACTTTAGGTGCACCCGGCGGCAGTGGAGGAGGAACTGCTGATGTATTGAGCGTAAGAGCAGTAGATGTTAATGAGGATCCTGGTGGCGGTGGAGGTGGTGGTCCAACAACACAAGGCGGAGGAGGAGGTGGTGGAGGGGGTAAAACTGATGTGGAGGATGGCGGCGGAGGAGGAGGTGGAGTCATAAAAGGAGGTGGAGGAGGAGGCGGCGGTGCTGCTAGACTTCCAATTTGTTGAGGGGGTTGCGGTATAGCTGGTTTCAGTTCATTTAATTTATTTTCACAAGTTATGCCTTTTAGAGAAACCTGAATTTCCTTATCATACCTCAATATCTCTTTACCATCCGGATTCTCCTTGTTATATTTACATTTGCTGCATACAAACTCCGTTATCGCCTGCGATACGTCTTCGGTTTGTACTCCAACCTCCTGAACTCCACTCTCGCTTCCGGAACTAGCGTCTATATTATTCTTGTCATATTGATATACTGTCGCTTCACTGGCATTTAAGAGATCTGTCAATAGCACACAACGTTTTGATGGTCGTTTTAAAGCTTCTCCCACCGATAACATGTCATTGACCACAGCATGTACTTCTGCTATGGTGGAACAAGTTAAAAGCCGTTTTCTAAGCAGTTGCATGAAACCATTGTCTCTATCAGATAGTGGCGTCGTATCCACTTGAATGGCTTTTGGTATGCGTGATATTGCCGAAGTGGGGGTACTACAGTACGGCCATGAGGTGACTTTATCTAATTTACCAGGTGTGTGTGGTTGTGAAGTTGTGGGCGCTTCAGTATGTGTCCATTGGTACATTTGGAATGGCTGCAAATGAGACAACAATTAAAGTAAATTCATTTCAATAATCTCATTTCATTTGTGACGACTTATCTTAAATATTTAAATGCATACAAACAGTGCGGAGCACAATTATCTAAAATAAATAATTCTGCTTTTATTTAACCCTTTCATGCCCACTTTTTTCTAGGTGGTGTTAAAAATATGAAACCTTGCTTTTCTGTTTATTTTGGGCTCAGATAAGGTATATACCAAGTTTCGGACACCAGATCCTTCCAGGAAGGAGTCCAGAGGAAGTTGCTTTTAAGCAACAATGGGAATTAGTGGTATAAAAATTTTAAAAGAAACAAATACATTTTTTATTTTATTTTAGGAAGTAAAGCTAAATTCTTCCAATTTTATTAAGAAAATTAGCAATGATATGAATAAAAACAATTCTTATTTGTATTACTGCATAAATGGATCTTACACTTAGAGCATGTTGATAAGGGCGTTGCGGTTTTACAAAAACGGCAACGACCTTTTTCACCCCATACTACAATATGCTCTAATATGTCATACCGCATTGTGTTTGAGGGATCTGGTGTATATTTGCGGTTTTTTGAAGAGCTTCTTCCTATTTCAGAACAGTCACTAGTAGCAGACGCTAAAGACATACTTGATTGGGGTTGAAGGTCAGATTCTTTCAAAGAAGGGCGACCTCTTTTTCGAGTTATATCAGCGCAGAGTGACGCACTTAACAGCGATTGGGCTATATCTAACTGGAAATCAACTAAAGGCATATGCTTAGAGCCGGGATCAACGATTTTTAGATGCTTACGGTATAGCAACCACGCATTAACAACAGCTGCGCCAATACAGCATACCATTCTAGAAGCGCTCCGAGAAAGGAGTCAGAAAAGAGTCCAACAAAAGAGCATTTTCGGATCGCTCCGAAAAAAGGGGTAAGAAAAGAGTCCAACTAAAGAGCATTTTCGGAGCGCAAGAAAAATTTGCTTGTTACTGTCCTGAGTCGGCACGCAGTATGATTTAGAAATTCCACTTAATTATGTGTATACCAAAGCGTTGTTGTCCTGTTATTTGTGCTTTGAACAAAAAAAACATAGCTGTACCACACAAGAATGACAAAAAACAAGATTACTCAGCGCCCAAAAAAAACTCATAAAAGACTCTTTTCTAACATTATCTAAGAGCTCTGTAAGAGCCTAAAAAACCCCTCTTTTCTGACATTATCTAAGAGCTCTTTCTGACGGACAATTTTCGAATGTAATGACCCTCTTTTCTGAAGGTTTTCGGAGCAATTATGATTGTTTTTTGAGCTCATAAAGAGCGTTAACGCTCCGAAAAAGGTGTCAGAAAAGACTCTTTTCGAACTCATATGGCTTGCTGGAAATGTTATCAATTTCGCTATTTGAAATAATTCGTTCTATAATATCCACCTCAATTTCCTGATCATTTGCAATTATTTCCTCAATGCTTTTTTCCCATATTTCTGGTAAATATTCATCTTCAATAACATCCTCTTCATCAGATGACTTGTCCCAATCAAAATCGATGATTTGCTGTATATCTGTATCAGTCAATCCTTTGCGTCTCTGCCTTTTACCTACAATTTACTTATATTCATATAAAACTTTGTATACCCTTAAAAAAAATTTTAATCTCTTAGCTGGATTCTAAAAAATATATCCCGTTTTGTTTGCCCCAATATGTTTTGAATAACTTTGTAAATGGTATTTTTTGTCCCGTTTTTTGGTATAGAAAATATAGCCAAAAATCGTAAATATCAATTTTTTGCGATTTAAAATCCAAACTTTTAATTGCATTAAAAAAAATTTTCAAATCTAATCTTAAAACTTGGCTTGTTTAACCAAATTGTTTATTAATTTAAAGAAGTTAAAATAGTTAGATATAGAGAATATTCTCAATATTAAATATATAATTTTTCATTCTGAAACTAAATTTAGCCGTACCTACATATGTACGACTACATATGTAACGCTATAAATTTGGAACTTGAATTTGAAGTTCTCTTTTTAGTATACAATATTTTCTTTTGAATCAAAAACAAAAAGATTATTCAAATTTGTTCTATTATTGCTACTTTATGCTCATTTCAGCTCTTCACTGTAAATTTTTCCGCGACTATATTTGTTTCAAATGAACAAACAAGAATTGTGTAAACACTATTGAATACACAAACGGGTTTCTAATTAGTATTATTTAAGGCCATGATTGGAATTAAAGATATACATATTCTAGCTTCCTTAAGCAAACTATAACGTTTTTGTAATAAATGTGCTATTAAATACAAATATATAAGTGAAATAGATCTGCCAAAAAAATTAATTAAAATTTGGAAATAACCTACACTGTGAAAGTCTACAAAGAAAATATAAATTTTTATCAAATACTAAAATTTTTATTTTGAATCAGCAACATGTTCGCATAGAAATAGTTCAAAAAATAATGTAAAATGTTAGTTTTTAAAGTTGCCTAATTTGTACTTCAAAGCTTCCCTAACAGATATACATATGTATATACATATATGTGACCCGGCCTATAAATATCTAACATCTAGAGTTTTTAAAGTCCACAAATATCATCTAAAAATCTATAACAGCTAGACTTGTTAAATATTGTAAGAGCAAGTTATGAATATGTTCAATGTAAAGGGTGTCCCAACTTGAACGCAATTTTTAAATGTTAAATAAAACACAGATATTTAAAAAAAATCGTGAAACTTTATTATATCGTAAAGTAGACAGAATGAGGTTATGTATGGAACAATACATCGTGCAGATGGCCGCCGCGGCTCTGCTGGCACACACACGATCTTTTAATGAAATTTTCAATGACATTTTTGCATAAATGTTTGAGTCATCGTCGGCTTATTCGCGTAAACCATCGACTTCAAAAAACCCCAAAGAAAAAATGTGAAGGTGTTAAATCGCACGATCTAGGCGGCCAATTCTGGTCTCCAAAACGCGAAATAACACGACCGGGAAAAGACTGATGCAGCAATTGAATTGTTTCTGTATGACATGTGGTGCCATCTTGTTGAAACCACATGCCCTCCACATTCATTTCTTCAATTCTAGGCAAGAAAAAACTGGTTATCATTTCACGATACCGAACACCATTGACTGTTTGCGCTTGACCTGCCTCATTTTCATAAAAAAAGGTCCAATGATTCCTCCAGCCTAAAAACCACACCACACAGTGACACGTTGAGGATGCATTTGCTTCTGGTGAATCACTCGAGGATTTTCCTCACCCCAAACGCGACAATTCTGCCTATTGACGAAGCCATCAAGATGGAAATGGGCCTCATTACTGAAGATGATTTTATTGGCAAAATCAGCATTTTCATGTTGTCTCTCTAATACCCAATTAACGAACTCCCTTCGCTGTCCATGGTCAGGTGGCTTCAGTTCCTGAGTCAATTGAACTTTGTATGCATGAAGATGCAAATCTTTCGTCAAAATTCGCTGCATAGTGGACTTGGAGACACCAATTTGCTGAGCTCGTGTAATGTACAAATTGAATAACAACGTATTCGGTACTCATTATATGGTTTATCTTTTTTGTAACTTTATTGTAGAAAATTCAAACGAACGACGGGAGCCATTGATTGCCACTAGCGGTCAGTCGGTTGGGAGGGTTCTTGTTCCTTTTAAATTTCTACCCATATAAACATTCATAACATAAATAATTATTCTAGACTCCCTAATAACACTTACAGATTGTTTCTATAATAAGATGATAGTTTGACCGGATTTATCAATCTGTAATTTAAATATATTTTAACGAACTAAACTGACTCTCATATTTAATTTATCCCAAGATGTTGACAGGATAATCGCCTCATAACCCGCCCTTCCAAATGATCTTACCGGCGAGCTTTCAAATAAGATCCCTACTTCATAACACTTACTTTCTCATTTCATCACGAAAATTTCTTTTTTAAATTCTTATGAGGAATCCATAACACAATTAAATTTTATTCAATTAATTTCAAGAAATACATACTTATAATACGAAAAAATCTAATCAGTTTACATTAGTTATGATGTCAAAATTCGTAAATGAAAATCTAATTTTTTTAATGCGATAATAAAAATTCTAACATTTTAATATTTTTATATAGGTATAGATTTGTAAAACAAAAAAAATAATAGTAATTC
The DNA here is from genome assembly GCA_916048285.2 of Bellardia pandia. NCBI lineage: Eukaryota > Metazoa > Arthropoda > Insecta > Diptera > Calliphoridae > Bellardia > Bellardia pandia. The sequence continues at coordinate 58,800,669 of OU696530.1, forward strand.
AATAAATTTGGTTGATCTTAATCGTTCTTATTTTGTTAGAATCCACTGTGTTGAGAAAATACAATAATCAGAGAATAATTTAAAAATAATCGTAATGATCACGGATTGTCTTTTTGCTGTTGATTATTTTGTTTTTTTTTTTTTTTTTTTTTTTTTTTTTGTATATTATACTTGAGCGAGAGTTAAAAAAAAAGCAAAAGAACAAAAAAAAAAACAAATAATTTTGTTTCTTGTTCTTCTTTGACTTTTTGTTTTACTATTACTTTTTGGATTTATAAATTTTTGACTACTTTAACTTAAGTGGTAGAACCAACTTGCGTAAGAAAAATAGAAAAAAAAGACAATTCGTGTTGTTTTTGTTGTCGAGTTTGTTAGTTCAACAGTAATCCCTATCAAAGCAAGGAACAATTAAAAGAAAAGTGATTATTGTACTTTATGGCACACAGATATAATAGAATAATTAATGCAAAACAGAATATTATATTAAAGTAGTAATGTTTATAAGACTTACCAACTTAAACTGGAACCGCCGAATGATGAGGCCTCGTCAAACTGCTGTTGTTGGCTTTTCTCGAATTTTAAAGGACTAATTGTAATGTGAATTGTGTTTTGCATTCATTAGGTTCAAAAATAATTCCAATATTTTAACTTATCTTAGCTTAAAAAAATAACATAATTAGAAAGGTATTTACACTGTGATATTTAATGTGCAATATAGGTTAAGTTTTTCTTTTATTTTATTTTTTTGATATGATTTTTTTATTTAAGTTGGATAATAATTTGAAATTCTCAAATTGAAGAAAAAACAAAAAAAATTTAGTTTTTTATTCCATTGTTAAACAAAAGAGGTCCATTTGAATTTAAAAAAAAAAACACGAAAGGAATTACCTAAAAAAAACTTAACCTGGCACGATCTTACGAAAACTTATAGGTATTTACTAATCAATATTTTGCTGGTTCAGGGGCCAAATTACCGCATTCGATATCGAGTAAAATTGATCGTAATTTTCTTATTTGAGATTATGGCATTCGATATCGAGCAAGAAATTTAGTACATTTTATCATAATTTCGATATCGAAATCATTTTTCGATACGATAGCTCATTCGATCACGAATGCGGTAATTTGGCCCCAGGTATTCATCTGGGGAGAAGGGCAGATGGCACTTTCAAACTTTTCCAGGTAACTTCTTTAATTTTAGTATCAGGTTAGATATTGTTTAGATTTACTTATAAAATTATCTGTACTTCTTTTCCACTTAGATGTTGTTCTGTTTTAATATATTTTTACAAAACCTTGTGTTGTCTTTTCTTGTTTTCTCTGTGGTAGATTAATGCTGGTTATTAGCAGCATGTGAGAATATGCTTTTGGGTATAACTCCGCAATAAATTTCGGTACAGTGGTGGCAAGAGAAAAAAGTCCTCCACTGTACTTATTGACAAAAAGGTAGTACACTATGGTGTGGTTATCTGGTCTTCTTTATAATATGGAGTTTTAGCATTAGAAATATCAATGACTTCCAAGGTTTCGGAAGGTTTTGTTAACCTTGGTAATACGTAACTCACTCGGTCTATTAAAATTTATTAATTATTTATATATTTGATGTAACTACATAATAATTTTCTGCTATATTTACCTTTAAATTGCTTTGTATTGAGTTTATATTTAAGATTTGGAAAATTTCCAATATCTTACAAAGATTAATATTCCCCTTAGAATTTAATGTTTTCAGCTTGAAGTACAAATTAGAAAAGAACGCTAAGGAATTGGGTTACAAAAAACCATGCTTTTAATTCGTGTTACTATTCGTTAACAATGCATGCGTCGGTATGCGTTTCAATGCGATTCTATGCGTGCCACTCAAAGTTGTACTTTACAATGTTGTTATATCTTGTACCAATTAATACAACAGGGTGCGGTGAAATACTAACTACACAAATCTGATCCGTTAAAATTCAACTACTTTTAATAATGTTAAGAAAATTGTTTGGTATTTACTTTATATCTATAATAGCAAGAGATGAGACATATTGTTTTAAATATTTGCATATAATACAATATAGTATGTTTAATCTAAATAAACATAGTTTTATTAATAATCGTATATTACAAACCAGATAATTTTGTTTTGATAAACAACAAAATTAGACGGAAAACGATTATTAGGATCGGATATCCTTGGCGTGAAAAGTTCCGATAATTTTGCCATTCAAATCTTCCAAAATATAACAATTATTCCCGGCTCTTTCACGGATTTTTGCTTTTAGAAACATAGGTGCTAATTTTGAATTATAATTTTTACAAAAACTGCTTTGAGAAAAATTTCGGCGGAACACTTCCTGTCCTACCTCATATTGTATAGGCCTAGCTCTTAAATTATAATTGTGTTTATTAACTTCATATGAGTTTTTAATATTTTTTTTAATATGATTTCTAAGCAAAGTCAAACTATCTTCCTTAGTAAGAGGATTTACAGGTTCGTTTAATAGTTTCAAGTTCCTCAGCAATTCATAGGATGAGCCATGCGTTATCATCTCCATACCAAATAATGTATAGTAGGGGGAGCATTTAATACTTTGATGATATGTGTTTCTTAAAGAACAGCTAATAGAACTAATGTTTTCATCCCAATCTCGGTGATCGTGTTTTAAAAATGAACGAATTCCTGATATTATAGAACGGTTAACACGTTCTGACGCATTTGCCTGCGGGGAATACAATGCAGTTAATATATGAGTAATTCCTAATTTAGTCAGAAACACTTCAAATTCGTTTGCTCTAAACTGTGATCCGTTATCTGTTACAACAAACTCTGGTACACCGTATACGTGAATAATATTACTTAACAGAAAACTTTGTATGGACTTTGACGTAAATTTTCTAAGTGGACAAAGCCAATGAAATTTCGACAAATGATCTAGTACGATAAGAAGCCCTATATGACCATTTTTACTTCTAGGATAGGGTCCTAGTAGGTCAATGTATAATCGTTGAAAGGGTCTATTCGAAATCGTTGGTTGGCCCATTTCTGGTTTTAGAATCGAGTTTGGGGGTTTAGTCTGCTTGCATATATCACAATTGCGTACAAAATCACGAACATTAGTAACAATACCTGGCCAATAGAAATTTCTTCTTATAAGGTCTAGGGTTTTCGCCATTCCACCGTGGATTGTAATGGATTCATGTGCTTTTTTTATTACATCGGCTCTTAACTGCATTGGTACCCATAATTTCCAGGAGTTTTGGTCTTCTTCTACATCACCAGTATAATGACACGTTCGAATGTATACAAAATTGTCAATAGTTTTTATATCCGGATATTTCTCTGCATTTTCAGCTATTTTTTCTTTAAGTTGTTTATAATCTGGATCATTAAAATGAGATGAGTTTAAATCTATTTCTGGTTCTAGTACGTGTATATCGGAAATTTCTGCACAATAAACTCTGCTCAACGCATCCGGTACAACATGGTCTTTTCCTTTACGATGGCTTATTGTAAAGTTATAATGTTGTAATTTGAACACCCATCGAGCCAATCTACCGGAGAGATCTGACTGTTTCATGAGCCATACAAGAGATGAGTGGTCAGTAATGACCTCAAATTCTTGGAGTTCTAGGTAGCACCGGAACTTTTTGATGGCCTCGATAGCGGCTAGGCACTCCCTCTCAGTGACACTATAATTTCTCTGAGCAGTGTTTAATTTTTTTGACATATAGGCAATAGGCTTTTCCGATCCGTTTTCATCTAATTGCACCAAGACTGCTCCAATCCCGTAGTCACTAGCATCGCAGTGCAAATAGAATTTTTTTGTGAAATCTGGGTTTGACAGAACTGGAGTTGATGTGAGCAAAGACTTAATTTTTTCAAAAGCTTGTTGTGCCTCTCTCGTCCAATTAAATTTACGTTTTGTTGAAAGCACCTCGGTTATAGGATAAACCTCTGTAGAAAAATTTTCAATAAACCTGCGGTACCATCCCGCTATTCCTAAGAAACCGCGAACTTGCTTAAGGTTTCTCGGCGTTGGCCATTTTTGAATTGCCTCCACCTTCTCCGGATCGGTTGTTATTCCACCATTTCCTATGACAAATCCTAAGTACCTTACTTGAGTTACACAAAAGGCGCTTTTAGAAATATTTAGTGTAAGATTAGCCCGTCTAAATTGTTCTGCTATTCTGACAAGGGTAGCTAAATGTGATTGAAAATCTTCTGACACAATTATAAGGTCATCAAGATAGCCAAATACGCAATGACGGAGCTCAGGAGGTATAATCTGGTCCATAAGACGACACATTGTTTGGGGAGCTGTACAGAGACCAAAAGGCATAACAACAAACTGATATAGCGGTCTTCCCGGTACCGTGAATGCGGTCAGAGCTTTAGACCGATCAGAAAGACCAATCTGCCAATATGCGTCTTTTAGATCAAGTTTGGAAATTAGATTAGCTTTTGGAAGTCTGGAAAAAATGCCTTCAATATTAGGTAAAGGATATGCGTCTTTTCTTGTCACTTCGTTCAATTTTCGGGCGTCTAAACAGAGTCTAATTTTATTGGGTTTTACTACTAATCTCATGGGGGAACTCCATGCTGAATTAGATTCTTCTATTATTCCTAATTCTATCATTCTGTCTATTTCCTTGTATATTAGTTTTTCCACAGCAGGGGATACAGGGTAAAACCTTTGTTTGATGGGTTTTGCATCACCAACATCAATTTCATGTGTTATTAAGGTAGTTCGACCTAAGCCTTGATTCTCAAAATTTGGAAAAAGGTTTATTATAGAATTTAAATGCTGAAGCTGTATGAAAGTTAACGGGTATTTATATTCATCTGATATAGCAGATTCTTTTCCGGAAGGTTTTTGTAAAACGGACAACTCAGATAAGTCTCGGTCTAAAGTGTTACAAGCAGATGGACTTGACATTATTGCAGAGTCAAAAATATCTGTTGCAAGCTTGAATATTCTCCAAAAATCTAATCCTAAAATGATTCTTTGTGAAATGGATGGAACTATTAAAAATTTTATTTTCTGAACTTGATGTCTAAATAAAACATCAACGTCTAACATCCCTATTGTTTTTTGAATCCTACCATCAGCAGTTTTTACGGATGTGTTTAAGGGCTGAAAATTAGGACAGTTAGAAAAGTTATGTGTGGCTAAATTTGAGCCAATACATGAAACGTTGGCACCTGTGTCAAGTAGTCCATACTCTTCGAACTCTAGAAACTTGATTTTTGCATAAAAGCGCTTATCTGTTTCATTGTTAATAATGCTGGAAATAATACACTTAGATACGGTTCTTCGAGATTTAAAATATTGTCTCATTCGTAATGTAGATCGTTTGGGTTTTTTCCTAGGACATTCAGACAAAGAGTCGTTATTGAAAATTCTGTTTCGAATAGCAATATATTGTTGCAGTCTTTCATGATACGGTTTATAATGATTAAAACTACTATTAATTGGTGGATTATTGATTTCAAGATGGTTTGTATTCTGGGAATTTATGGAAGTTTGAATAGCAATTTTTTCATCAATTAGTTTTTTGAATGGGATATTTTTTTAACAGAACAACGAGGGCACTGAGGTTTGTATATGTCTTTGGTTCCGCAACCATAACAGAAAATAATTCTATCTTTTACACAGTCCTCCCAATGGTGTCCTAAATCTTCGCAATTCCAACATTTCGCTAAATTTGGTCCTTGGCGCATTGCATCGACTGAAAGTTCATAAGAATTGGTGATATTTTCAGAATTATTTTTTTCTAACTCAATTTCTGCTACAGCACGTCTTTGTATGGGAATTGGATATGATTTTGTTGCTGCATGACGTCTAAAATAGTCATCTGCAAGTAGGTTCTCTCTCATCTGTACCAATTTTCTAAGATGTGCGATAGAATATATTGGGACATATAGCAATTCATGCCTTATATCAGGTCTTAAGTTTCTAGTCAGTATTTCTACAAGCTCTGATTCTGGAATTGGATTTTCTAATCTATCTAACATCGAACAAATATTTTCGTAAAAAACTTCAAATGTTTCACCGGATCTCATTTTGCGGTTTCGAACTTCTTCGCGTACATCAAAGTTGGATTTAAAATCTTTATATTGGTATCTTAACGCGGCGCAAAATTCGGACCACTCTATGTTATTCACTTGTTTATGGTATCTCCAATACCAGTCTCGAGCTTTGCCAGTCAGAAGCATCGGCAAATGTTTGCAAATAATTTTAAAATCTCCGTTAAAGTTCTCAGAGGTTAGAGACCTAACTCTATACAAAAATTCTTCCACAGTAAGACCATTAGTGGAACCATCAAACTTTATGTTCCAGTTTTGAATTATTGCTACAATTTTATCTATCTTTAAACCATAACTAGGATCAATAATTTGATTTCCCACTAAATTTAATCGAGCAGATTCAGAAGTATTAAATTGCGGTGGATGTAAATATTGATTATTATGAGAAACCTGTGTTGTTTGTGTTTGCCTTACACTTGAGTGAATATTTTGGTTTTGACGGCTAGGATTGGGGACAAGATTAAGATTTCCTAATAGACGAGTAACTGTCTGTTCAACAATCTGATTGATCTGCGAATAATTCATAGAGTTTGTATAATTCTGATTATTATTCGCTTGATGTAATGGTTCTATTAAGTTTTCCGCACGACCGGGTGGTTGATCCATTTGTGGATTAGATATTCTTTCATCTGTTTGAATAACAACATTAGAACCATTAAAATCTAGTGAAGACTGTTGAGAGAATTCTTGAGCAAGATTTTTTGTATAACTTCTGGTGTTGTGTTTTTTTGCCATTGCTCCTCTAGGTTTACAACGACTAGGATTACCTGGTTTCGGTCTAGGGCTATTTTTTGGAAATTGTGTATCAAAACTTTTGACGACTACATCTACTAAGTCGCATGCACAGTTACAGTGTGGACATTCTGCCGATTGTGAAAGGGTTTTTTCAATACAGTTTCTATGAAACTCATGACCGCAGGTGGTGATAATTAAAATCTCCTGTATGTCGGTGATGTTCTCTTTGCATACTAAACAATAATTCTCAGTAGTTTGAGGATCAGCTGAAGAACCTTGCGCTTGTTCCTGTGCCTTTTGTGGTGTATACATTAAGGACATTTTAACTTCCTTTTAGAAATGTGACTAGTCAAAAAAAAATTCTATTGTAAATAACAAGTATTTGTCAAATGACAGACGGACTAATGTGATAAATCGCAAAATCAATTGGATTATTCGACCAAAATATTATGTACAAAAAATTTTAAATTTTGTACTAAAGAGTATAACAAATGTTACTGGCTTTTAATGTTTAAAATATATATAAAAAATCTAGTTTTTCAACAATAAAAAAAAATTTTCGTGTGAATGAGTGTAAGTGTGTTATCGAGAGTGTTCGTTCGTAAAATATAACTATTCCAAGAAAATTCTTATACCGATTTTATAAGACACGATACCATAAATATAAGTTTAGAATCCAGTATGCAATATTACACCAAAAAAAACTAACAATATTGGACATAAACTTGCTATCAGCTAAATTTATGTGGAACCAAATATAATTAGGATACTGGTACCTAACTAAAATTATTCTAAAGAAAACGTTCTTAAAAAAATCTATCGAAAGAAAGAAAAATAAATAAATCTACATTCAATTAAGTACAAAAAAAATCTTAGTTGAACTATTGGTCAACAAATCGGTCTACCTATGCCAAATTGTTGAAACTTCCGAAAAGGTGCTAAGAAATATTTGACTAGCAGAAAATGTTGAATACTTAACTTTCAAACTTTCCTAATGGATAACTGGAATTAAAAAAAAATGGAGCTGAAGATTCAGATTTGACTATTTAAAATTTGTAATAATAATAGTGTTCATGTACAATTTTCATTTTCATATGTTATACGTTTTGGTAACTAATTTATTCTAAACTCTTCTTGCCCCACGTTGGGCGCCAATTTATGTAATGTACAAATTGAATAACAACGTATTCGGTACTCATTATATGGTTTATCTTTTTTGTAACTTTATTGTAGAAAATTCAAACGAACGACGGGAGCCATTGATTGCCACTAGCGGTCAGTCGGTTGGGAGGGTTCTTGTTCCTTTTAAATTTCTACCCATATAAACATTCATAACATAAATAATTATTCTAGACTCCCTAATAACACTTACAGATTGTTTCTATAATAAGATGATAGTTTGACCGGATTTATCAATCTGTAATTTAAATATATTTTAACGAACTAAACTGACTCTCATATTTAATTTATCCCAAGATGTTGACAGGATAATCGCCTCATAACCCGCCCTTCCAAATGATCTTACCGGCGAGCTTTCAAATAAGATCCCTACTTCATAACACTTACTTTCTCATTTCATCACGAAAATTTCTTTTTTAAATTCTTATGAGGAATCCATAACACAATTAAATTTTATTCAATTAATTTCAAGAAATACATACTTATAATACGAAAAAATCTAATCAGTTTACATTAGTTATGATGTCAAAATTCGTAAATGAAAATCTAATTTTTTTAATGCGATAATAAAAATTCTAACATTTTAATATTTTTATATAGGTATAGATTTGTAAAACAAAAAAAATAATAGTAATTCAATAAATTTGGTTGATCTTAATCGTTCTTATTTTGTTAGAATCCACTGTGTTGAGAAAATACAATAATCAGAGAATAATTTAAAAATAATCGTAATGATCACGGATTGTCTTTTTGCTGTTGATTATTTTGTTTTTTTTTTTTTTTTTTTTTTTTTTTTTTTTTTTTTTTTTTGTATATTATACTTGAGCGAGAGTTAAAAAAAAAGCAAAAGAACAAAAAAAAAAACAAATAATTTTGTTTCTTGTTCTTCTTTGACTTTTTGTTTTACTATTACTTTTTGGATTTATAAATTTTTGACTACTTTAACTTAAGTGGTAGAACCAACTTGCGTAAGAAAAATAGAAAAAAAAGACAATTCGTGTTGTTTTTGTTGTCGAGTTTGTTAGTTCAACAGTAATCCCTATCAAAGCAAGGAACAATTAAAAGAAAAGTGATTATTGTACTTTATGGCACACAGATATAATAGAATAATTAATGCAAAACAGAATATTATATTAAAGTAGTAATGTTTATAAGACTTACCAACTTAAACTGGAACCGCCGAATGATGAGGCCTCGTCAAACTGCTGTTGTTGGCTTTTCTCGAATTTTAAAGGACTAATTGTAATGTGAATTGTGTTTTGCATTCATTAGGTTCAAAAATAATTCCAATATTTTAACTTATCTTAGCTTAAAAAAATAACATAATTAGAAAGGTATTTACACTGTGATATTTAATGTGCAATATAGGTTAAGTTTTTCTTTTATTTTATTTTTTTGATATGATTTTTTTATTTAAGTTGGATAATAATTTGAAATTCTCAAATTGAAGAAAAAACAAAAAAAATTTAGTTTTTTATTCCATTGTTAAACAAAAGAGGTCCATTTGAATTTAAAAAAAAAACACGAAAGGAATTACCTAAAAAAAACTTAACCTGGCACGATCTTACGAAAACTTATAGGTATTTACTAATCAATATTTTGCTGGTTCAGGGGCCAAATTACCGCATTCGATATCGAGTAAAATTGATCGTAATTTTCTTATTTGAGATTATGGCATTCGATATCGAGCAAGAAATTTAGTACATTTTATCATAATTTCGATATCGAAATCATTTTTCGATACGATAGCTCATTCGATCACGAATGCGGTAATTTGGCCCCAGGTATTCATCTGGGGAGAAGGGCAGATGGCACTTTCAAACTTTTCCAGGTAACTTCTTTAATTTTAGTATCAGGTTAGATATTGTTTAGATTTACTTATAAAATTATCTGTACTTCTTTTCCACTTAGATGTTGTTCTGTTTTAATATATTTTTACAAAACCTTGTGTTGTCTTTTCTTGTTTTCTCTGTGGTAGATTAATGCTGGTTATTAGCAGCATGTGAGAATATGCTTTTGGGTATAACTCCGCAATAAATTTCGGTACAGTGGTGGCAAGAGAAAAAAGTCCTCCACTGTACTTATTGACAAAAAGGTAGTACACTATGGTGTGGTTATCTGGTCTTCTTTATAATATGGAGTTTTAGCATTAGAAATATCAATGACTTCCAAGGTTTCGGAAGGTTTTGTTAACCTTGGTAATACGTAACTCACTCGGTCTATTAAAATTTATTAATTATTTATATATTTGATGTAACTACATAATAATTTTCTGCTATATTTACCTTTAAATTGCTTTGTATTGAGTTTATATTTAAGATTTGGAAAATTTCCAATATCTTACAAAGATTAATATTCCCCTTAGAATTTAATGTTTTCAGCTTGAAGTACAAATTAGAAAAGAACGCTAAGGAATTGGGTTACAAAAAACCATGCTTTTAATTCGTGTTACTATTCGTTAACAATGCATGCGTCGGTATGCGTTTCAATGCGATTCTATGCGTGCCACTCAAAGTTGTACTTTACAATGTTGTTATATCTTGTACCAATTAATACAACAGGGTGCGGTGAAATACTAACTACACAAATCTGATCCGTTAAAATTCAACTACTTTTAATAATGTTAAGAAAATTGTTTGGTATTTACTTTATATCTATAATAGCAAGAGATGAGACATATTGTTTTAAATATTTGCATATAATACAATATAGTATGTTTAATCTAAATAAACATAGTTTTATTAATAATCGTATATTACACTCGGTGACGAATTGAGGTGAATGGAGTTTGAGCGACATCATCACGTACAGCTGCGACATTTTCGGTCGATCGACCTGGTCGAAGGCGCGTTGTTGTTTTACATCACTAACAGACCCAGTTTCGGCAAATTTATCCATTAATCTCTTTACAGTTGACTCTTTTGGAGCATTATTGTGACCCCAAATTGGTCGCAATTTGCGAACTGTAGCCGCAAAACTTTCACCATTTTGGTAAAACAATTTCACAATAAGAATGCGTTGTTCATTCGTGTAGCTCTCCATTTTTACTAACCTCGTACCTTCTACTAACAAACAATAACAGTTTTTCAAATGTCAAACAATGACACTTCGAATGGCGCCAAATTTAAAAATTGCGTTCTAGTTGGGACACCCTTTACATACATTTGATCATACATTTGACTCCTCCAAAGGTGCAATTAAAATAGTTAGGTCGAGAGGGCAAAATTAAAAATCTGTATTTGAAGAAAAAGTACTCTAAGAAGCGGAGATAGGGTGTAAGTATGTTCTACAAAAATGTTGGGGAGGAAAAATTAATGGGGATCAGTCAGACATTTTACTACTCTAGGGGCGACTCCGCGGCAGTTATTGGACATTTTATTAATTTTTTCACTTTTACCTTGAACTTTGACGTCGATGAGACGCCATTTATCCTCAACCAAAATCCCCCATTTTTTGTCCCGTCTATTTTTTTCCTAGCCTAACAACACAAACAGCAGCACTTCAAAATCTTGTTGTAAAAATGTATGTATCACTATGTCATATCTAATGTCCATATGAATATGTGGGAAAATTTGTGTGGTCTATCTAGAGCGGGAGTGGCCTCCTACATACAAAGAAAATACTAAAATTATTGAAAAATACAATAGGATTTTATTTCCTTACGATGGGGGTAGCGAAGCACACTGGGTTTTAGTTAGTATTGGATAAAAGACTATTCAATGATCAATTGGAGGCAAGAATTGACCGCAAAATGTGCAATTCTTTCAAAATTAATTTGGTCATACGGAATCTAACTACGTAAGACCAGTATTGATCATATTCAGAATTAAAACATTCACTGATTAACACGCATTACACATAACTAGGGCTTTTTCCCGGAAATTCCCGGGACGGGATTATTTCCCCTTTCCCGTTGGAAAGTATTAAGGAACATTTAGGCATATAAAGAATTGATGTCGACCAATTCACAAGCGCGAAGAAGTGTTTGGCGATAAATGGAGTAAATTAAATAAAGCGTGTTTTTTAGATGTATAGAACTTTGAAATTGAATAAAACAAAGATTATTTTTTCAAATTTAAATGAGATTTACTTTATTCGTAAGATCATCTTCTGGCATTATAATTTAAATACGACTTCTTGCATGACCGCCACGGCTGGCTCGGACGTAGTCTAATCTGTAGGTCCAATTTTCGTTGACTTTTCCAACATTTGTGGCCGCATATCGACAATAACGCGGCGAATGTTGTCCTGCAAGTGGTCAATCGTTTCGTATAAGGAGTATGCTCTAGCTTGTTATACCCTATACCACAGACACCACCACTGTGTGGACGGTATATTGGATTTGTGCTAATGTTTGTATATCTTTAAAATTCAGACCGACTCGGTTGGATCGTTTACAGAAAAATAAAAATGGATTTTAAACGTCGTTTCATAAATGAGGATAAGTCATGAATCCACCACTATGCTCCAGAGACAAAAGAACAATCCAAGCAATGGACTGAAGCTGGAGGAAGTGCCCCAAAGAAGGCAAAACAATTCAATCGGCTGGTAAGGTTATGGCTACGGTTTTTTGGGACTTGAAAAGTATTTTCTTGATTGACTATTTGCAAAAGGGTAAAATAATAAATTCAGAGTACTTTTGCAACATTTTGGATTAATTAAATGTAAAAATTCGAGAAAAACGTCCTGGCTTACAACACAAAAAAATTATTTTCATCAAGATAACGCACCAGCGCACAAGAGTGTTTTAACAATGGTTAAAATCAATGAATTAAAGTACGAGTTGCTTGACAATCCACCTTATTCTCCTAGCTAGCAAGCGTTTTACTTCAAATGAAGATGCAATTGCAGTTGTAAACCACTATTTTCAAGGCCTTTAGAAAAACTATGTTAATCAATGGATAGAATTGCTAGATAAGTGTTGGACTAAGTGTATTAAAGTTCCAGGAGTTTATATTGAAAAATAAAAATGTTTTTGAAAAACAACTATTTTCTTTCTGTGCTAGGCTAAGAAGTTTCTGGACCGCCCACGTACATACATACATATATATGTATATATTTCAAAAATTAACCAAATCGGTTGAACGAGATATATGTTTGATACAAAATTCACAAAATTTTATGCCCGTATTATATTGGTAGTGGGAGGAGATTCGGTCGATAATAACGGTCTTACTTGTTATGTTTCAATTATACAAAAACTACATGGCATATTGAATTTAGATGTATGACTTAAAATAAAGCTAGTTTATTCGGTATGCAATATAAATTTTTACAGTGGAATGCAGTGTATTTTAAGAAAACATTGCTCATTTACACCTAAAAGTAGTGTAATGATCATAATTATCTTGTGAAACATTAATAATTGTGATTTCGATTACATTGTTTATTGTCCCCCATTGGTATTGACATTGTCAAGAAATTAGAACAATAAAATTATATAATGTTTTAAAAATTAAACAAACAAACAAACAATTCTACATCAACACATGCATTATTAACACACGCATTCACATATGGACAATTTACATTATTAAATTTATTAATTATTGTAAAATAATGTAATTTTGTTCACACATTACCAAATATGGTAAGAATCTAAAGGCTCACTTTGGAAATATAACTTTATGCGAATAAGTCACTTAAATTAATGTGAAATTTAGCAAAATATGTGAGACGTACATACATACGAGTACACAACAAAAAATCACATTACATTTAAATTGTATGGCTTTAAAAAATAGATCGCTTTTGTATCTCTTCAAATGTTTATAATAAAAACTCTATCAGGTCGAATACTGTTGCCTCTTAACCGTTTCAAATCACTAGCTTTCATAAGGGGTTTTTTTATTGTTAAGAATTTAAGCGAATAGAAATATGTATATATGACAACTAAACTGATTACGAATTTAAAATTGATGGATACAATATGATTTAATATAAAGGGTGATATTTTAGCAACTTTCTTTTTGGCAAGACAGTTCTTGACAGCTCAGCTGTTTTTGTGTCATGTTACTGTTAAATCTGTTCAGTATGGTCTATAATTAAACCGAGAATCGACTTACAAACAAATAACGTTTGCAGATTATTGACTTTTATCACCAAAATTAATGTGCGGTTAACAAAGTGCATCGAGCACTTTTTATTGGCAAATTGTGTTCAGCAACGAAACTAATTTTTGTTTGAATAGATACGGCAGTCAGAAGCATTGCAAGAACTGCCAATGCATCCCGAAAAATGCATCATTGGACCGTACGACAAAGGCAGGACGCTACTGTGAATGGCGAGCGTTACAGTGCGATGATTACAAATTTCTTTTTGCCCCAAATAAAGGAGCACGCGAAACAATGTCCCAACTGGGATGAGAGTTCGGTGAACAGTTTATGTCACATTTGGGGCCGGTCAATTGGTCTCCAAGATCCTAGAATTTATTTGTGAGATATCTGCCCATATGTTGGAGAGTATATGCCAAAATTGTACGCAGCGTATAAACCATTTGCGGCGCACACTGTGACCGTGTAGTATATTTAATGGCCAAAAATCAAGAAGGTTGCGTAGCTTCATGAAATTTTGCACATATTTATTTAACATTTTTTTAAGAATTATTATTTTTATTTGAACTGTTAATTTTAAATCTTTGATATTTCTAAATATGTTTTTGTTTCGACCTTTTAAATTCCAAATAAATTAGGTAAATAATCAGGCTCGAGGTCTGTGTTATAATCAATCGTTCTATTTATTTATTTCAATATTTCGCCTACCATTAATATTGTACAATATTAAATGTTTAACTTTAAAGACTAATTTTTGATTATTGTAACTCATTGTTGTTATTTTCCTGATGATGCTTACCGATGGTAGGCGAAATATTGAAATAAATAAATAGAACGATTGATTATAACACAGACCTCGAGCCTGATTATTTACCTAATTTATTTGATATTTCTTTTATTTCGGCTCGAGTTCAATAAATTTAATTTTCATTAAATTATTTTTACTGAAGGTAAAATAATTGTATAATAATAACCATTGTGACAATGCTGTTGACAATGTCGCCAAACCGTTACCAAAATAGTAGACAAAAGTGGTGACTTGGAGACACTTGACCCCAGGTTTCCTTCAGGGCTGGTATAGGACTCCATGTGTCGCACTGCTTCGCACACAACTAAAAGTCTAACGGAAAATCATAAATGTTTTTTTTTTGGCTCAAAATATATTGTCAAAGGAAATTTTTTTTTATTTTTTTTTTAATTTACATAATGCTTAATATAGGTATATTTTAAGTGAAAAAAAATACTTATAAGGTACATTCGGTGTATAGTTTATAAGTAACAAGCTTTTGAATATGACATAGAAAACTAACATTTGAGACTTGTTCAAATACTTTAACTTTGCGCTGCTCGGGACAGAAAACCAATGGAGATATTTGCATGAAATTTTCCACACATGACCTGTAGATAGTTTTTAACCATCTGTGCAAAAATCATCAACATCGGAGAGCAGGCCCAAATTGATTTATCGCCGCAGTGGACACAGTGTTCGGCGTAGCCACGGTCAACATTTACATGAAATCATCTTTAAAAATTAAATAACATAAATCGTTCTATCGACTCAAATAAAGATTTCACACATCACATTTCTTTAAATTTTATGTGTTTTTTAAACCAAATCCGAAAGCTCTTAAAAAATTACTTTTTACATTATTTTATTTTAATGGTTTTTGATGTAATTTAATTCCCATAATTTAACGATTTTTTTGTTTCCCAAACTATTAATGGCAACAAATCTTTAAGTTACAGACTTAATACATGGATGGTTGTTTGATTTGAGATCTTTATGAGTAAATAAATTTTAAAATTTTGTAATCTTCAACAGGATCCCAAAATACATTTCATAAAAAAATTCCAACATAAAAAATGCAAGGAGAACAAATTTTTAATTGCAAAATATAAAAAATTTTGCTTTGACTTTGCGTATTGCAAAGTCTACCAGTTTATTCTGATAAATGCTTAAAAAATGAAATCTAACATCAGCACCTTAACATACATAAGTACTTTAGGATTACTCATACTCACAAAGTTTTCATAATTTTCGGTTTTGAAAAACAATTCAATTCTTTTTTTTATAATATCTAAGCACATAATGACATACTTAGTTTCATTAAATTTGTGGTTTTATTTTTATTGCAGATTATTGCCGTTTTTTCCGTTCAGCTTGTTTTAAATTCTTCCCCTAACGTTAAATTTAACACACCACAAAATGCACTTGTCACTTTAGCAAATCCACTAAAGCAAAAAAAGTCAAAAGAAGATGAACTTTAGCCGTTTATTTAGTTTTTATTTTTGTTTTAACTAACGTTGACATAAGGACATTCACACAACAATTTGCACACACGCGTGTATATGTATGTGTACATTTGTTTGTATGTATGCACCTTTATACATATACGATATACGCAAAGAAAATACACAGCCACACAAACATTTATTCATTCACTCGCCTACCCACTTCTCTCACTTAAGAGTCCTCTTTAATTCACTTGAATTGTTTTAATGAAAAAACTTTCGATATTTTTGCATTGTTCTTGATGAGTGTTTAAAAAGAGTTTTTCCTTTTAGTGGATCAATACGGATTAGAGTTTATGGAGCACAAAAGTAACAAAAACACAACAGCACAATATGACTTTAAGAACAAGAACGCAAAAAAAAAACACTAAGTTTCAATGCGTTTGTGCTTGCACCCAGTAAACATTTTTTTAGCCGACATGTCTAAAGTCAGAAGCTTGATAGTCATTCGTATTGTGTACTTATTTCAGATGTTTATGAACATTTTCGTAAGAAAATTGAGAGACAAGTGTTATTACTTTACAGGATGAGTTTTAAACGCTTTATTTGCTTAATGAATATAAATATGAGAAATAATATTTTTTACCATTACTACACTTTCATATGTAAGCATTTTATACATTCATATTTCAAATGTGAATCGTAATATTAGATGTTTTGTCCAAAATTGCTTTAACAATACAGATACAGAAATAGAGAGTTTTTACTGACGTTAGTGCAATTATTAACTAGAAGTTTTACAAGTAGTCAATGTATCCCAATAATATGGCGATCACTTGGCTGACTCCAATTTATTTTTAATTTCCAAACGGGATTGGATTTCTAAATCCCTGATTCGGGAATTTTTCGGGTTTTCGGGATTTTTGTTTCTTATTAAAACATATTGGTTTATTAATAATAAAAACTATTTATTTCAAAAGAGTAACTTATACTAAGTACTAGCTAAAACCCGCTATGCTTCGCTACCCGTATCGTAATGAAATGAAAATTTTAATTTAATTATTAAGTTATTAAAACCTACAGTTTTCCTTTTAAATTAAACCTTATTACATTATCTTATTATGATTTACAATATACAAACAAACACACATTCACTTTTATATATAGATAATGGTTTCACATGTATACAAATTTTAACATTTACTTAATATTGTAGCTAGTCAGCGCATTGGTGTCCTAAATATTAATATTGATAGCTGATATAGCTTTTCCTAATAATTTGTCATCATGTCTATGGGAGGTGCCACGCCCACTATTGATAGTCCTCCCATTCTTGTCCTAAATATTAATATTGATGGTAGAATAACCGTACCATATATCTTATTGTATACCATATATTTGATTTTTTTTAATTATCATCATATGGGAGGTGCCATGCCCCCTGTCGCTACTACTCCCATTTTTTCCGCAAATATTTAAACAAACAATGGAATTGCTCATACAAAATTTGAGTACTATAGCTATTATAGTTTCGCAAGTATTTGATTTTTAAAATTAACTTTGTATGGGAGGTACCACGCCCACTTAAAATTTCAGAAAAAAGTAGCCTATAGCTCCTTCCAGACATACAGAAATATACTGTGAAAATTTCAAGCAAATCGGTTCAGCCGTTTAGCCGTCTATAGATCCCAAACTAATAAAAATAAACATACATACATACATACAGAAACACAATCACTTTTATATATATAGATATATGGTGAATTTCACGTCAAGTGACCCAATTTTAAAAATCGATGTCTTCCGATTTGGATGAAATTTGCACCAAGGTTAGTACTATTGGATAGTAGGCCAATAGGAGACAAATTTTCAGCTCTATCAGTCCAGAAGTGCCGGAGTTAGAGGGGGTCAAAGTTGGACATTTTGGTCAATTTTGCTCATACAGGGTTTTTTTAAATGAGTGTAACTTTTTACCTAGAAAAAAATTGTCCAAAGAACTGTAGATAGCTATTTCTTCAATCATTTCAAAAATATTTTTTTTTTAATTTTAAAAAATTTTTTTTTCATTTTTTTTTCAATTTGGGCCTTTTTTTCTCAAAAGAAAGCTTATACAATTTACTTTAAGGCCTTTATAATCGCTTAATGGGCTGCGAGTGGGATATCTATCAAAAAAATTATTTTTTAACTCAATAATAGGATTTTTTAATATTTATATATACAGTGGAGAGCTAAACAAATCAATTTACAATACAAAATTGAAAAAAATTGTTTTAGAAATAAACAGTTATAAAAAAAAATCCATGTATTAATTTTCCACAAATATGTCTTTTGAAATATTTGCAGAAAAATATAATTGTATGAGTTTGCCTTGTTTATGACTTAAAATATCATTTGTTTGATATTCATTTAATTACATGTGGTAAACACTTTTTGCAAATTACCCAACACAAATTTAAAAACACAATTTTAAGGAAACACTGACGCACGGTGGTTGGAATGCCCTTGTATGGGTTTGCTTTACATGTTGGCACCTAGAATCACATCAAAGAATCGGGTATTTGCGAATTCACCTTCTCAATTTTGTAGATAAGGTTGTTTGTCATACATACATACATACATGTATGAAAATAAAAAAAACAACGAATGAGGGAACAAACCGTGTTTGACGATTACATGCATATGTGTACCCTTTTTAATACGACTCACCGCTCTCGCCTACAAAGCAAGAATCGCAGCGACAAAAATTTCATAATGTAAACCAGGACTAAGAAGAATTTGCGTATTAGTCGGGAAGGTGCCATTGGTCTTTTTGAGAGATATTCATTGTCTTATTTCAAGCGATCTGCTTCATCTTTAAAAAAAAACAGTTGTACATGGAAAAAAGTGTTACACTGTTGAGATTTTATGTTCTATTCTGACCATTAAAAATGAGACAGCTTTAAAATGTGGGTAAACATTATAAAAATATACATAATAAATGTGTAACATTTTATTTTAGAAAAAAAAACACCATAAAAGTTTATAAAGCAAATTTTGTATTTTATATCCCGGGATATGTATAGGTATTAGTATAGATATTAGTGAATAAAATAGAATGAGTGTTTTTATTAGCAAATAAGAGTAATTTGTGTCATAAAAAGTTTTGATTTTTATCTTTTATATTGAGGAAAGAAAAAGTACGAAACTACGGTAACAATGGCAACATACATACAGTACAACCTCCCTAATCCGGACACTCGCTAATTCGGGCTATCCAGTAATCCGGACATTTAAATTTTTCGGACACTCTAGAAATTTTTCCTCTATAATCCGGACAAGTGTTCTTTTTTCTTAGTAGAATTTGTTCGTTATTTTACCGCTAGACGAAATAATAGATATTTGGGCACGAGTTGAAAATTAATTTACTTACGATTTCTCGGATGAAGATATAGTCCAATCAGTAATTGCCAACCAAAATATTGAAGAACTTGATAGTTCTTTGGAGGAATCTGAAAATGCTGAAAAAAGGCTCTAATAATGAGGCAATCGAACTGTTTTCGAAAGCTATTTTATGAGCTAAACAAACTAAAGCGACAGATAAGGATTTATTATTTTTGAAGGAATTTAAAAATAGAGCTGACAAATTACATAAAGATATGTCTATTCAAACAAAAATAAATTCTTATTTTTCTAAATGAATATTTTTGGTCAACGTCAGTATGTTTCTTTATGTTTTCTGTAAATCAATTAAATACAAATGAATTCTTATGAGTACTTATTTTCTTTGCGTTAATAAAAATAAATTATATATGTATATGTACATATATGTATTGCGTTTAAAATTTTATTTACACAGTAGCTAAACCAATATTTGTCCGGATTAGGGAGGTTGTACTGTACATACATAAATAAATCTCTTTTACGCAGTTATAATCAATTAAAAGTTAATCCTGGATTATACTTTGTGCGAGTTGTGTTTGATACCTTGATTTATTATTTCTAATCATTTGAAGTGATATGCAGACATAATTGACTTTAGAGAATATTGAGAATCTTTACAAGGATAACTAAAGGCATAAAACATATGTAACATTAACACTTCACATGTCCCCTTAATCAGGATCATATACTTAGTTTCATGTTTCTATTATGACATAAAATTAAAACAGTTCCATAAAAAGTTGAAAATCAACCATTAAGTCTTCCTGTGCGTTCACCCATCATTCAAGATTATATGAGATAAATGTTATATTCGTATGTTCATTATTACAGAGGAAGTTTTATTATTATAGACAATTCAATAATTAGCATCAGAATACACTTTGTGGATTCTCATCCAGTAAGAATTATATGTACTCGTACATAATTTAATTATTACTTTGTTTATTATGGAACAAAGAAAAATGTCTTGATACACAATTAGAACAAAAATTTATGTTTAATTTCCACGTTTTTAGGTCCAGTTCAAAAAGTTGCGATGGGTGAGAAGGGAACCTTTTTAATTTTAAAACTGAAATTACTCCTTGATGGGCCATGCGAAGTATTCATGACCTCCACATGCATTCCAAGGAAATTTTGTCTAGAATCGAAATTGTGATAAAATGTACTAAATTTCTTGCTCGATATCGAATGCCATAATCTCAAATAAGAAAATTACGATAAATTTTACTCGATATCGAATGCGGTAATTTGGCCCCTGGACTTACTACATCGAATATTGAATATCTTGCAGAGTTATGAGGCCTAAAGAGCTGTCTAGTATACAAAGCTGCATTATTATTTGATCGTATGATGTGCACAAAACAATGCCTTAGATTCGACAATGGAAATACGCAACGGCAGCGACTAAACAACAGCAAAACTGCAAATGCTGGAGTTTAACTTGGCAGCAACTTATACTCCTCATAATACAGTGACCGTTGTTGAGCAGTTATTCCTATACAGAGGCCACACCCGCTTCACACAATACATTCCGTGGAAGCCTGCCAAGTATGGTGTAAAGATTTGGTGGTTGTGTGACTCGAAATCATTTTATCCTCTCAAAGAAATAATTTACTGTGGGAAATTGCCCGACCAGACATGAGTGGTTATTCAAGGTCAAAATGTTGTACTGCAGGCCATACAATTTATGTTTACAATTTTTTCACAACTTTGGATTTGGCGCGTACTTTGTTTAGGAAGAAAACTGTATATGTTGGAGTTCCAAAAAATCGTACGCGTCCAGCACATTGTTCGGTGTCAACGAAGACGATATGCGCCCAAGAAGAACAAAGCGGTAATTTTGCTGTCGGCACAACATTATACTTTCAGTGAGGACATGCAAACTGTGAAACAGAAGGCGTTTGCTTTTTTGGATTACAACGCAAACAAAGCAGGCGTTGATACAATTAACCAGATTCTTAGCACATATACGTAAGCGCTCAACAAACCGCTGGCCACTGGTCATGTTTTATAATATGGTGGACACTGTTGCATTAGCTGCATGTATTTTATACAACAAAATTCCTACTGATGCTGACAAAATAATTGGCACAACCAAACATAGAGGAAGGAGCGCATATCCAAGGATACGGAACGCAATGGAAGCATTTGGTGTAAAGGTAAGAAAAAATAATTCTGAATAAAATTTTTATTCTTTTTAGATATTATCAACACCGACAGAAGGAGCAGCACCGTCATTTGCGTCTAGAACGAATAAGGGCAACGGATGACTCACTAATCGGAGGGTTAAAAGTAGAAAATATTGCAATAAGTAGTTGAATATGTTTCATATGAAAAATGTTTTACTTGACCAAGAGCTGTCTGGCCATTTCTCAAAATAAATTTCTAACACTCCACAATCTTTTTGGCATTTTTCTTTGGAAATAATTTTAATTAAGCTTCATAATTTTCATATTGAGTATTCATATTTATTCTTGGCTTTTCCGTTTACTTTTAGGAATCTTTGTCACTCTTCTTTTTTATTGCAATTCTGGTTTAATGCAAACAATGACTTAATTCAGTCATTTAAAAACACAGAGAGTGAGACGGTCAGTCAATTAAAAAATAAATATTGTAATATTTAAAAAAATAGTTCATGAAAAGCACAACTTCTAACTAGTTACTAAAGAAATTGGTTTTGTGGTAAAATAAAAGGAAATATGCATACAAAAATGACAAAGTAAATAAAATTGCCATTTTCATTTTATGTTTATTAAAATATGAAGATTCATTAGGAATCTTATACATGATAGACATATAAATTTAGTTTAATTGAGTAAAGACTTTTGTGTTTCCTTTAAGTTCTTTGTGGAATATTTTTAGAGAATTTCTTTTAATTTTTCATAGTAAAATAATAACTTTTACAATTTCTATGAAATTCGAAAAAAATACCATTTGTTTCATATGCATGCAAAACTATACATAAAATACAATATCTTGGCTAATGACTGAATCTTCCTCTTAAAAGAAATCTCCATACATTTCATTTCCGCTTTGTTCGCATCCTCTGGCTGGTTATTGCATAATTTCCGTTTTTTTTTTTATTTTACGAGTAGTTTGATGTGAATAAATGTCGACGCGTCGACAATTCGGTGCAACGACAACAAGTTCAACATGGGAAATTTAAATTCTTTCTTTTTCAACTGCAAAAAAAAAAAACTATACGTGTATGCAAACTGACCAATTCATACTGCACTGTACTCGTATAGTTTTTATACTTGGAAAGTTGTACATTTTTGGAGCATTCTTGCCTGCACCTAATATTTGAAGTGTTACAAACAAAATGACAGAATCAATATTTAGTCTCAACATTAAATGACAATTTTAGTTTGTTACAAATAGCCTGTATAAATGTGTACACATACCAATATTTTCTAAAGGATTTAACAATTACAAATATGTTTGTATGTGTGTAGATACAGACGTTTATTTCTTTCAATTTCTCTTTTTGATTTTCGCATCAAATTCAAATAAAGAGAGCAATAACCTGACATTTTTGCTTGCATCTTTCAAAGTCGATTTAAAAAGGAAATTAAAAAGGAAGTCTTTTTGCAAATTGTTCACTGCCATAAATTTTCAACAATTGTTTCATTGCCTTAAATTACATAAATTACAAAGACTATATTACAGGGAAAGCAAGCGATTTAAAAGTAGTTTCCTTAATATATGTATATATGTTTGTAAACGCAAAACATACAAGTATTAACTATTAACAATAATAAACAATATAAATATACAATCTTACATACATACATATGTACATATGTACAATGTATGTTAATGCAAATACTCAGCACTTGTGCAAACATATTTCAATAAATATTTAACTATAGACATACATATATATTACTATATACATATGTACATATGAACAGGTATGTACTCGTATTTATGATTTTAGAAAATTTAATTAGCCATATTAAATTCAAGTTAAATGATAATAATCCATATGCAATGTATTATAGATTGCATTTAACTTAAGGTAAATACGACTACATAAATATAATGTAATATTTATATATTCAAACCCTACACCACCATAGTGGGAGGGTATATTGGATTTGTGCTGATGTTTGTAACGCCCAGAAATATTGGTCCAACACCCACCTTAAAGTATACCGATCGACTCAGAAACACTTTCGGAATCGATTTAACGATGCCCGTCTGTCCGTCCGTCTGGCTGGCTAGCTGGCTGGCCATGCAAAACTTGTGCGCAGAGTACAGGGGCCAAATTACCGCATTCGATATCGAGTAAAATTAATCGTAATTTTCTTATTTGAGATTATGGCATTCGATATCGAGCAAGAAATTTAGTACATTTTATCATAATTTCGATATCGAAATCATTTTTCGATACGATAGCTCATTCGATCACGAATGCGGTAATTTGGCCCCAGGTCGCAATTTTGAAGATATTTCGATAAAATTTGGTACGTGATATTTTTTCGGCCTAAAGATGGATGTGGTTGACACTGTTAGAAATCGGTCCATTAGTTCACCTGGCCCCCATACAAATGTCCTCCCGAAAATGGGGTTTACGGATCATAAATGTTTGAATTATGCAAGTATCCAAACAAATTTCATCACAAATAAGTGGTAAATGATGCCAACTCACATCTACAAAGTTTGTGCAGATCGGTCCATAATTAGTCGTAGCTCCCATATAAGGCCCACTTCCGAAAATCACTTTAACGATCATAAATTTCTTATAAGTTTCTTTTATACAGAAATAATGACACCTAATTTTATAATGGTCCGTCCATAATTAGTCGAAACTCCCATATAAGACCCTCTCCGTAATTCAATTGAAGCTCCATAAATCTTTTAAAAGTATTTAAATCGAAATAAAGTTTAACATACAAAATATTTATATTTATAGATAGCGTGACAGTAAATTTTTGGATGATCGGTCCACAATAGGTTATATCTCCCATATAACGCCCATTTCTGAAAAACTGTTTTATACATATACTGGGTGTAGGGTATTATATGGTCGCGCTTGGCCGACTATACTTTTACAGAAATGAAGTCGTTTTTTTTCATTTCTATCGGAAACTGCTGGTTTTTTTCTTTTTCACACTTTCTACTAAATCAATTCTATTATACGCGTCTAACCGTCCAGTAACTGACATCCGGGTAGCAAACGTTCAATCTGCCGGGCATCACCATCAGAAAACAGTCTTGGTCGACCCCCTTGTTTATTATTGCAAGCTACATTACGCCGTGTTTTATATAATTAACCGTGGATTTACTTGAATTTAATTTTTAAGCAATTTTACGACATGAATAATTATTTTGCATTAAATTTATCACATTGTTTTCAATATCAGTTGGCATTTTTCTCATTTTTTAAAGATCTTTAAAAATCAAGTTAAACAATAATGCACAAATAGAGCAATAAAAGCTTGATAACGAGATCACAACAAACAGTAAAACCATAAAAACAAATACCGGTACATTTTAACAAAGCAATATCGTGATAATGTTTATTTCTTGTACTGCGCAAAAGTGGCCGAATAGCGATTTTTTTTTATAATTTAGAATAAGGTTCAATTAAATAAAAAATACATATATTATCATACCTATACATATTTGTATTATTTTTATTACCTTACTCCCTTAATGAAAAATATCCGGACAGTTTTGCTTCTCACTGTATGTATTTATAGACATATCTGTTTGTATGCAGGTATCAGAATTTGTCTCATTACACATTTATTTTAAAAGGTTTGTTTTTAGTGTAGGTCTTAGGATTTTAATTTAGCTCATTTTGCAACAATATAATTTGCGAAAACTAGTATTTATGTCGAAGAAATAAAAGTGAAAGAATTAAAATTAATTTTGGATTGCTAAACTCGAACGTACTATTTGATATGACTACGGTTTTTGGAATTTAGAAATACCCATGTAAAAAACTTTAGTTGATTAACCAGCGTTGCCGATTACTGTGTAATTATCCAAAAATGGGACAAAATAAAAATTGTCGGATAATTTTTGTGTAAAGATTTTTTTGTGTAATTTCTGATAAAAGTTTCACTTGGAATTTTAATCAAAATGTTTTAGCCAATGACTAAAATAAAACTATTAAAAAGCTCCACAATTGCAACGTTAAAATCTAAATTGAAAAGTTAATTCAGAGTCTTCATGCTTTGGCTTGTGCTTTGTTCTATGTAAAAAGTGCGAGAAATGGAACTTTGTAATCCATACTTATAAACCAAACTATAAGAGTGTCACTGATTTATTTAAGACAAAACTGAGATCACTTTGACATGAAATTGAATGATTTAAGATTAAGTTCCGAAAATATTGGTCATAATGTAAAGGAAATGACAATTAAGCTTCAAATTAATTATGTCGGTGGAATGCACGCTAGAGCCTAGAAGGAATGATCTAGGAGAATGAAAAAATGTTTTAAAATATTTAAAATGTAAACACGAAATAGAATAGAAGTCAAAATTAGGCACAAACAGTTATTGCTAACAGCTAACTTTGTTCGGACATACCATAATAAATATATGTTACCGATAACATGAAATGCGATATTTATAGCAATAGAAAATATAAAATTAAGCAAGCTGGGTGGACCAGATAAATTAATAATTATCGTTTATAAGATGCGGTTTTGAACTTGTTCTAAAATTTATTTATAATATAATATATTTATATTAGTAACCAGTCCAAAAATATTTCAAAAATATATCGGTTACAGTCTTTTAGAGTTGTGAGAGTTTACAAATAATTTTCTTTAATTTGTAACATACTCGTACACCTTTTGTTACATCTCAAGGGTGTTTTTTTTTAACAAAATTATATGTTGTCTATATTATTTCATTTCCTTTTCTATTTAATCCATAAATTTAAGCAACTTTGTCTATGGCTGCTCTTTGTTATCTGTCTGTGACAATACATAACAATGTAGCAATTTTTTTCTTATTTTTTGTTTTTATTGATTATTTGTTGATTGTTTAAGTGTTCAATGTACTTACCTTGAATGTTTCCAAATCATTTTTTTCGGAAATTTGCTTCAAAACACCCACATTGATTAAATTATTACAATATTGAAGTGTCAACATACTAATATCCTGTTCACTCAAGTGATTGCAATTGTTTTGTAGCGATGATATGAACCATTTCATCAGCATTTGACCTGGAAATGGAATAGTAAAAAGGAAAAATAAATTAATTTTGTTCGTACATACTATCTATATATGTATTTGGCTCTCTACGAAAGCAACAAATAAACCCAAAACTCGAACGTACTTATTTTAAAAGAATCGTAAAATAAATTGAAAACTTCAATTAATGTGGCCATTAATTGATGAAATTCTCCTTGTGAATCTGTGACACTTTTTTTGTCAACTAAATAGGTAAATCCAACCAAACGGAAATTCAAACAATACTAAATGAAAATTACATACATATGTATATTTTTTTCCATTCAAAACAAATTTTACAAAAGCAATATATTTTTAGAATACTCTTTAAGTTGTTTAAAATATACCAACAAACAATTTGAAATGAGAGAGTATGTATTAGTTACACAAAAGTAGACAAGCCAATTATTATCAATGCATTAGTAGACAATTTTTTAAGAAAACTGAAACTATTTAAAGTACATTCAAAATTAATTTTTATACTCCATGTGTTATATGAGTACTCGTATAATGTATGAGCTTGTTTTATCTTGATCTCTTAGGAAAAACAATACATGCTCTCAGTAAACATAACGCTATTGCCAACTAAGACACAAATAACTTTCCATTAGTAAATGAGACATGAAGTTAACAATAAATACTATTTGCTTTGCGTGCTTTTTAATAATGTTTGTTTAATATAGAATTTAAACAATCAAATTAAATTTAATTTTTTTAAAATATAATATATATGTACATACATATGTGCATAGTTCTTACTTATGTTTGTTGGGTTATAACTCACTAGAGTCTATTTTTACCGTAGCGTGTGGCATGTGTCTTGTAGAAGTTTCTCATTTCTATTGAGGATTGGTGCACATTTCTCCAGAATAAATAGAGAAACACAACATCATATGGATGTTGTTAAGTTGAGTAAAAAAATATATTTGTATGAAAAAAACCGCTAAAATATACACATACATACATATGTACAGTGGTGGCCATAAAAAGAACACATAAAATTTTAAATGTTTCTTTTGCTATTTTAATAATTATAGCATTATTATATATATATATCTGTTCCTTTAAACTCCTACAAGGAGCATAGGGCCTTGTAGGGAAGCATTATTATTATTATTATATTTTCTGTTTTGGGTCTTACGCTCTTAATTCCTCAGTTGTTTCTCTCAATCATCAAGTTAGTTTGTAAATAGTGCGTTATTTTACAGCAACATAGCGGCGGTAATGTAATCGTTTGGGCTGCGTTTTTTTGGCAAAGAATTTGCCCAATGCAGCCAGAATTTCTTCAAGAATGGATCAACATTTATACGTGTAGCTAATATTAGCAAATATAATAGAAATAATTTTCGCTGAAGAAAATTTGCCACTACTATAAAATGTTATGCTCGACAAAGATCCCAAACACAGTTCACGACTTGTGAAGCGTTGTTTAAAGGAACAAAACATAAATGTTTTAAAATGACCAGCATAGCCACCTTATCTCATCCAATTGAGAACTTGTGAAACGAAGTTAAGGAAAGTTTGGAAGGGAAAAACAGCAAAAGTTTCGTGAAATTTTATGGGAAAAATTGAAGCGGCCTGGAAAGGTATACCCATTTTACTTTGGTCCAAAGTGTGCCAAATAGATTTCTTTATGAGATAACAAATAAGGGCTATCCGACAAAATATTCAAGATAATTCTATAAATTATTAGGAATAGTAACAGCGGTGAATGTGTTAATTATTTGTCCAATTAAGAGTGAACATTTTTGCGTTCTTTGAATAAATAGAAAATAAATTTAATGAGTTACTATTCTGATGAATGTTTTTATTTATATGATCACCACTGTTTATACAACAACGTGTAAATAATTAAGGACACGATACTAACATGTGAGCTTAAGGCATATTATACGAAAAGTTTTATGTTATTCTCAAAATTTGTCTTGGTTTAGTCAATTTAGAAAATAACTACAAAAGTTTAAAAATTATAAAAAAAATTTATATGAATTTAATAAAATTTTTAAATCCAGAATAAAAGTATATTAAAAATTACATTAAAATATTTCCGGCAATGGTTATAAAGTAATAAATTCAACACATTAATTCAGTTTTCGAATCCATGTGACTTATCATGTTGTTGCTTCAAGCTTATTTAATGTTAAACTGTCTCACAAACTCATTTTATTTTATGGCTTTTGTAAACTTTGTTTTATAAGAGGAAATGTTTTTAAAGAGTGGATAAACTTCCGCACCAAGATCGTACATAGAGTACAAGAATCAACAGCTGTTGATACAATTTCTAAATGATTTATGTGTGATATTGTATGAGTCAACAAGTCAACATCGGCTAATAGAACTACGAAATTGTATGTACGAGTACGGCATTCATATATTCTAAATAAAAATTAAACAAGTAAAAATGTTAAGTAACATAATGCGGATCATATGATACTCTACATCAGTCAAGAGTTTATAGTAATTATTGATTTACCCCTTTTGACAATAATAGATAACAAATATAATAATAACAAAACCAAAACGTCGATTAAATTTATCTCCAACTTTAAGGATAAGTTGGACGAAGTAGGATGAGATTTTGTTAAGGTGCTTTCTAGGAAAGTTACTCTATGATACAAATGATTGTTAGGAAGCTAATTTACGTTGAATAAAAAAACAGTGGTATGTGATGGAAATCGATTTCGTTCCAAAAGCGAACTGAAAACGAAAACAGGTTTGATGACAACATTTAACTATTATCTTCCGTTTTGTTTTTAATTCGATTTCTTTTTAAAAACGAATTCGATTTAATATTCCATTTGTTTCTGTCAAAACGTAAACTAAAAAGAATGTGCTGAAAAACTGAAATTTAATCTCAAATTTCAAATACTATTACGAAAATGTAAGTAAACACTTTAAAATATATATTAAAATAATTTTAAATAAAAAAAATCTCAGAGGAAAGCATACAAATACTTCTCAAGAAGAGTTCACAGTAACTTTTATGAAACAACATCTACAACTGGCAAAACAAAAGTTTAAAGGTGATAGAGTTCAAGTAGAAAGGCTTTGGCAAACTTTCGCTCAGGAGTTAAAGATTTAGAAAATCTAAATAAAAGCGACCTTGTTTGAACCTAGTTACCTGTATATTCAATGGGACTGAAGCATCCGTCAATCTTTTTCGTTGTGATTCGAATTATTTATTATTAAAAAAGACCTTGATAAATTTTTTGCTGTTAAAAACAACTTAATTATTATTTAAATTAACAAAACTTATTTTCACTTGAAACAATTTGAAAAGAAACAAAAAGGGAAAATAAAATCGTTTGATTTTGATCACATCACAATAAAACGTTCGTTCTTAATTTTCGGTTTTTTTTTGAAAACCGATCGATTTTCATCACATATGTACTTGATAAAAATAATATGGTAATAAAGGAAATAAAAGTGTAAGAACCGACGATTCAGTACCTGTTCAAATGAAGAAGAATGGAAACTCAAAAACGCCGGTAATATAAAACCAGGGGCCAAATTACCGCATTCGTGATCGAATGAGCTATCGTATAGAAAAATGATTTCGATATCGAAATTATGATAAAATATACTAAATTTCTTGCTCGATATCGAATGCCAGAATCTTAAATAAGAAAATTACGATAAATTTTACTCGATATCGAATGCGATAATTTGGCCCCAGTTGTTTATATAAAAACACTTTATGTAGAGTACTCGCAATGATCACCACAATAGACAACAGACAGCCCCCCTCCAAGAGATTTCTATTTGTTTTCTAACAATTGAAAACATCATCTTATTTAATTAGTACAATTATCGATTTTCAATTGAGCGTACGGAATCACTTACGTTTTAACAGTGAAGTAGAGAAATTGTTCAAGTTCATTTCAATCTTAACGACGCCATATTGAACGAAAGCTGTTACATTGTCTGTTTTAATATCTTTAGTCACTTTTGATAAACATTTTCCAACATTTACTGTTGAAATCGTATTTACACAGTTTTCAAGGTCATTTATATGAGCAACCATCCAGTCCTTCTCCGCTGGCGGAACATAGTGTTGTAGAGATTCATGGGAAATTGTTAAAAGTAGCAATGAATTTGGTTTTGGTTTTAAAATAATGAATGGCAAGGGTTTCTGTAAATTGTACGCAAAGAAACGTTCATTTTTAATTGTTGTACTTGTCGTATCCATTTCACAATAAACTTTCAAATTATTGGTTGAATCCTTAATGGGCTTTGTTATTTGGGGATTTATTGTGGCGCACTGCCCACTTGTTATTTGGCGATAACGATGGCAACAACAGTGTGTATGATAATGATGAAGGTGGTGTTGCTGTTGCTGCTGTATTTGGTAAATTGTGTAGCAATTGTTTTTGTTGGTTTTTGTTGCACAGTATTGAATTTTGTGTGGTTTGTGCAAAGCTCTCGAGTTTCCATTTAATGCAAAAGGCTTCTTATTGCTCGCACTCGCACAAAAGCTATTATTAGCCAATGTCATCAATAAAGGACACCAAACACCTGAGAGCTCTTGTGTTTTTACAAATGAGGCCGGCGATAGTGTTGCCATTGCTGTGGCTTCTGCTGCTGCAGTAGCAGCAGCAGTTGTTGTTGGTTGTACCCTGATGGTTTGAATTGTTAAAGATGCTGAAATTGGATTCGATGATGACATTATTGAACGCACCTCTAAACACACAAATGTTTGGATAGAATGTTCATTAATTTCTCTGTGTGTTTTTCATTAAAAACGAGCGTGTTTGTTTGTGTTCTTTTATTCACAACTCTTGTTGTGTTGAGTGGTGTTTGCCTTCCGTATGATGTCTTCTTTTGTTCACACTGAATTGCTCTCCCTCTCTTCAACTCATTTTTAAAACCTTTGTTTTGTTCCCCTTCCATTCATTCAATCTTTTTTTTTTTTTGCGGTGTCGTCGATTCTTATGTCTTTACATCTATAAACGCGATTTAAGACTAAATACATTTGAAACGAAATAAAAATTTTGTCTATATTGTTGTTTAGTTTAATAACTTTATTTGTTTTTTTGCCTCAACGTTCGTCTAGTTTGCTTCTAAAACTAATCGTCATCGTTATCACTAGCATTAGGTCGTTCATTGATTCATAAGTGGTTGATATAGATACAGTGGTTTGAATGTATGAATGTGTTTTTCAAATAGCGTTTCACCAATATTTTTTAGTTAGTTCAATGATTCATAAGAGGTTCATAGATATCAGGAGATGTAAAAGGGAAAGTTTCCTTTCTATAAACAAAACTGTTAAAGTTGTAACAAATTTATTAAAATGTCAACTTAATACAGTTGTAAACAAATTAATTATTTTTTTAATATTTAATAAAAAGAAATTGTATGTGTGTATATAGTACATACATATGTATAGGCACAATAACGCTGGTTATCGAATCACTGTGTTCTTTTTTATATTTAAAGTGAAATGTACAGAATCAATACAAAAGGAAACTACTCGTTTTACATTGCACATTGGGGCCCATTGAAGTACATTTAAAAATAATGCAAACAACACTTTACCATACCACTGAACCATATGATACATTTGACATTGTACTTGTGAAAGTTTGTAAAATTTTGGACAAGAGCAAACATTTAATTTCGAGCGTATAAATAAATTGATACCACAATGGACCACTAGGTCTCCGAGTGGAAGTGCACTTTATGCACTACCCTTCTATCCTAAATAAATTGATTATGGATTTTTATTAAATTTAATACAGTAATAAGTTGTAGAAACTTTTGCTAAAAAGTGTAATGTTATTAACATTTATTTTGAGATCGTCCCACGGTGCACCATACATATATGAAATGTTTGTATACAAATTACATATATGTATGTACATATATTTGAAGAGCGATGAAAGTAGATTGATCATTTAACAGTTGTCAATTTTATTGTTGGTATTTTTTTTTAATATAAATTTAATATTTGCAAATAATTCTTTACGATTTTGTGTATGTATTTATAATATGAGAGTGTTTTTTAATTGTAACTTTTATTTAGTACGTATTTTTTCCATTGTTTATTTAATGGTGGTTGTCTTTATTTATAAAGTTATTTTTATACCCTACACCACCATAGTGGGGAGGGTATATTGGATTTGTGCTAATGTTTTTAACGCCCAGAAATATTGGTCCAACACCCATCTTAAAGCTCAGAATTACTTCCTGAGTCGATTTAACGATGTTCGTCCGTCCGTCTGGCTGGCTGCCTGGCTGTCCATGTAAAGCTTGTGCGCAGAGTACAGGTCGCAATTTTGATGATATTTCGATAAAATTTTGTACGTGATATTTTTCGGCCCAAGGACGGATGGGATTAAAACTGGTGGAAATGAGTAGTAAATGGAGCTAAATCATATCTAAATTTTGTGAAGATCGGTCTATAATTAGTCGTAGCTCCCATATAAGGCCCACTTCCGAAAATCTCTTTAACGGTCATAAATTTCTTAAAAATGTTGGTAATCAAATGAAATTTGACACAAATAAGTTTCTTATATACAGAAATAATGACACCTAATTTTATAGTGGTTGGTCCATAATTAGTCGAAACTCCCATATAAGACCCTCTCCGTAATTCACTTTAACCTCCATAAATCTTTTAAAAGTATTTATATCGAGATAAAGTTTAACACATATAATATTTATATTCACAGAAATCATGACACTAAATTGTGGTCCATAATAGGTAATATCTCCAATATGGCGCCAATATCTGAAAAACTGTTTTATTGATATTCTAGGTGTAGGGTATTATATGGTGTGGCTTGACCGACTATACTTTCTTACATGTTTATTTGAAGTTTATACGCTAATATAAATAACTTGGTAAATAAACAGCACATTTAATTTTTTGTCTTCGAAATTGTCTACTTGATATGTTTTAATTAAATTTGATTGTATTCTTTGTTGTAGATCTTGTTTTATAGTGGCATACGTGCCCTCTGAGACATTCTATATCAATTCGATTCGATAATAGTGTTCAAAAGTTGATTTACTAGCTATTGTTGTTGGTGGTTTTTATTATTAGAACTGTTGTAATTGTAATTGATTTATTGCTTGATTATTTAATTGTACACGCAGTTGACTGCTTGTGTGAATTTTGAGAATGTAGTCACTAAATTACAAATCTGCTTTTGAGTCATTGAATGTGTAAATACTACTAATGCACATTGTGCTGAACGTAACAAATATTAATACATAGAAAATCTTCTAAAACGCTAGTTTGATATTTTATAGAGGAAAATACCGAATTACAATCTCGATATTATGGGATTGTACCATTTATAATCCCGATTCCTGGTATTGTTGCAACCCTAGTTTCAATAATACCAAAACAATTATTTATAACAGATTAACAAAATTTATTAATGTCAGTGTAATATTATAATCACTGTGGAGTACATATACTCGAATTATTTAAAATATATACTCGGTACTTGTCGAAATTAAAAATCACTCTCAAGAAATCACGATGTTTTTGAATATGATCTTATCAAATAAAGACATTAACGTCATCAAAAATTTAATTTATTAATAAGCATTATTAATGAAACATTTATTGTTAACATAGTTATCGGTTTAAGCAAAATTTTGTTACCTCTGGTATAAGCAAATTTTCATGCATTATTATAGTCACGTTTTCATGTGATGCCATTTAATTTTTATATTGTACATATAGATATAAAAGGTGGCGCAAAAATAAACTTCCGATGTTTTTTTGGCTGTCACCGACCGATTATTGGTCAAATAAATAGTCGTAATATTCCGCGTTCTGGAGCAGTGTAGCGTAACATTGTTTATTAACGTGTATTTCGCAAGTGGTTACTACACAAATGTCAAAACAGAACTGACATTAGGGTAGTGCTGGCAAAGTATTGAGTAATGGGTACCGAGTATCGAGTATTTGCCCTTTTTTTTGGATACTCAATACTCAAAAGTAGTTACTCGATTCTTTCTGAGTTGTATTTTTAATCAAGTTGAGTGGGTAAAATAGTGCACAAAACTACATCACTGTATAAAAAGACAACAATCTGTAAGCTGAAAAATTAAACTTTAATTATTAAACCAACCGCCGAAATAAAGCTGTCTATTATTTCTTAACTTTACTAATAAAATACATACAAAACCAATAATAGTTGAAGATCTATTTTTATTTTTTGAAGAAACTACTTCAATTTGCAGATAAAAACTATGCGTTACAATTTCAAAAAAATCCGTTAAAAGTATCGAGTAGTATTGAGTACCCAAATGAAAAGTATTGAATATTATTGAGTAATGGAAAGTAGTAGAATTTGCCAGCACTACATTAGGGGCCTAGCAAAATTTATAGCATTTTCTGATAGGAGGATTACTTTTGCGCCACCTTGTAGAATAAGATGTCTGTTCTTATTTATTTGCAAATAAAATATCTAAATTTGTACAGCATACTTCAGGGAGCTTTTTTTTTATTAAAGTTGACTGGAGTCACAAAAAAATCCAAGTTTTACCCGGAATTTATTGGTTTCTTTACAAACCATCTCCTGAGAATTTTTAATCGAATAAAAAAATCAGCCAAATCGCTCCAGCAGTTCTCACGTGATGCCATTTCATTTTTATATATATAGCAGTGATGGAAAAATGAAAAATTGAAATGGTACTGACCGTCAACAAAGAGAGTACTTTGTCCATCATTTTGGTACTTTTTAGAAAACATATTTTTATTCAAAAATAAAATTAAAAATCCATTCAAAAATAAAATTAATTCAGTTTAATAAAAAAAACTTATAACAACAAACTAAATATTAATTCAGTTTTATGTAAAAATATATAGTATTACAAAAATGTATGAAACATAAGAAATTTAAAAAATTTATCAAAATAGTACCACAAATCACATCACATCAAATAAGTAACATGAATAACGAATTTGTACATTCCTTATGTTCTTGTTTTAAAGCCAATGTTTGTCAATGATTATAAAAATAGTAACGCTGGATTTCTAAACAGGAAACAAAGCAAAACAAAGAGTACTAAATATGATGTAAGGTACTGTGGTATTTTTGTTGTGAAAAAGTACTGAAAATAGTACAATAGTATTGAATTTTCCATCACTGATGTATAGATAATATCATGTTCCTAGTTCCATTATAGAAAATTCAAAAAGTACCTTCACCGCTCCTTGATAAAGAAAACGTAATATAAAGTCCCAAATTGTGTTTTAAGGTTCATTACTAAATAAAATTCAAAAAGTACAACTTAATCCAACTCTTGATTCTAACATTTAGAGTCTAGGTTCATTATTATAAAATGTTTTAAAACGAACCATAAAGTCATCAAGCCACTACTTGCGAATTCTCACTCGCTAGGGACCATAAAATTCAAATTTCATGTTTCTAGGTTCATTTGTATATGAAATACAAAATAATTTTTGAGCATTTTGTACAAAAATATTCATCTGGTTCACCCGACGTTAAATTTTATATTTCCTACTGATAGAAAATAAGAAAGTATGTAGCAATAAAAATTTGTACCAAATTTTCTAAAAAAAATAATATGGGTATCTAGATTAAAAAAATTAGTTAAATTTCAAAATATGAATCCAAAAAAAATTTACTTTATGCCAAAATAAACGGAAAAAAACCATAGTGAAATGCGAAATACATACATATCTAGGTATTATAGTGGATTCAAAATAAACAATGGAAACTGAATGTGTAATACAGGGTGAAGAGTGTAGCAAGACGTTCAGCTCAAAATAGATATGACTTAACTCGTTAACTTAACACAAAAAGGAAATATGTTGTCGAACAACTGTACAGCATTCAGAGATCTGTATGCATTGGTGTCACAGGTCCACTACGTACTAGCCCTTCAGAAGCTCTGATCACTATTCTGCAACTCATCCCAATAGATCTTCATTTAATGTCCATTTCCAAAAGCAGCGAAGTAAGTGGAGATCCAAAACGTACACGAAGGCGGTTCGGAAACTTCTTAGCCTAGAACAGAAAGCGCGGTATAAACAGAAAAAAGTTAAATGGAAGTTTCCAAAATTACATCTGTGCTATGAAGACATGTTAAATTTATTTTCGATCTGACGACTCCTTCATATAGAAACAGGTGTTAAAAAAGATGCCTCCACAATTTTTTCACAATGGAAAAATTAGAAATTCATGGAGTTATTAAATACTTAAATAAAAAAGGTTAATCGGGACAAGAAATTCATACTAACATGGCGAATATGTTAGCTGAACGTGCTCCTTCATATGCAACAGTAAAAAATTGGGTTTCTGAATTTAAATGTGGTCATACAAGCATTGAGGATGAACCACGTAGTGAACGTACAAAAACAGTAACAGTAACAACAGAAATTATCGCCAAAGTGCATGATATGGTATTAAATGATCGACGAATAAAAGTGCGTGAAATAGCTAATATCATGGGCACGATCGAGTCCTTTTAATTTTGCGTGAAGAACTACAGATGATTTACAGAAATTTACTAAATAGGTAAATATTGGCAAATATTTGGGAAAAATTTCAACCCTCTAGGCTCAATAGTGCTTCAAAAAATGGACGGATGTGCATATCTATTGATTGTTATGACGAAACATACAAACTTTGCAAATGATGGTAAGACTTAGTAATTACATCAATTAGAAATGGTTAAAATTAGATCAAATTTCAAAACATTTGAAAATTGTAAACCATAAAAATTGTGTGCATATGTAGATCATCGTATTCTGGTAGTGAGATTTCTGAAAGGATGCATTCGCATGTGAACGTTTTGGATCCTATATGATGACAATGTATTTCCTGTAAAACGAACATAACAGAAAGAGTCTGAAAATTGTATGTGTATGTATAACTTTTTTTTTTATCAATATGAACCAAAATCGGGGGCTTAGAATAGAATATGACGAAGAAGACGTAACCACTAAATATATTTTTTAAAGTCTTGTTTTGGACAACTTTTCTTATAAGAACAAATCACAATAGACGTTTGGGTTTAATTTATGTGATGATGTTGCTCTCATATAACATTTGTAAGATTAAACATCGTCAAACAAATTTGTTCTAAAAATAGTGGTTATATATAAGTAATTTTTTTGTGTGACCGTACCTTTATCTACTAAAAATCGGTTCAGAAGAACCAGTCTAATGGACGAAAATGTGCAAAGAAAGGTTGTCCTCACAATTTGCATGAGCGCACATTGGGGCCAAATGAATGAAAAGTGGCGATTAATTCAAAATATGAACTTTAAAATTCATGATCGTGTTTGGTACCGGGTGAAAGTGGATAAAATTCTGCATCACTAATTGAAAAAATTATACTTTTAAGTTGTTTGCTTTAGTTGAAGTGAGCACTTAAAGTTGAATAATTGTTATTTTTTTTGTGCATATTGAAAAAAAGTGAAAATTTTGATATTTCAATTGATAATTTTTTCTATTAATACTTCTAAAAGTTAAATTTTTATAATGGAACCGTCAACTTCAGGTAGTTTACTATATAGTACATGTTTTTTTGTTTAAATAAATGGTTTAAAAATATTAAATGTTAATAAAATAAAATTAGCCCAAAAATGGGCTATTTTTGATTTATATATGGAGTTTCACAACTTTGTTCGTGAGCTTGCGTAAAATCGTCTATATAGTGTTGTAATATCAGATCTCAACTAATAAACCCCAAAATATTTTTTTGCGATTTTTTGCGATTTTTGAGTTATGCTTGTTTTTGTGAAATAACTCAAGATGCTAAAAATCCACAAATATGAAAAAAAAAGAAAACAAAACAAAACATCAAGTTGTTTTTACTTTGTTTTGTCATTATTTTCGTTATAGTAGTTGTTATTGTAGCTAAAAAAAATGTGTTGTTAATTAGAGATGGGGGCGTGAGTAACTTTAATTCACGCATGCTCACGTGATTGCGTATGTTGGGTTTATTTACTATGAATAAAACTAATTAAATTATTTTACATGTGTTTATGATATTTCAATGAATTTTACTTAAACATTTGTTAATTTTAAATTATTAGAAAATTGTATATGGCACAAGTGCACTATTTTGAAAAATTGAAGGAGGTCACGCTCCCATCCCTATTTATTATTGTCATTTATTTGAGTCCTACATAATAACTGTTGGTCATATACATTCATCATACGAGTAAAGTTTTAATTTTGTTTTAAGCTGGTGATATCAATCTACTAATATAATGATAATACATTTTTAAGAATTTCTATCCATCCGTAGGGTATTATTGATTCGGTACTGACACGTTTATTTATTGTTTTAGCTGTCAATGTTTTGTGATGTGATGTTACATATTTAAAGTGTTGTGAAAGTGTAAATTATTCGGTACATGGTTAAAGGAATTACTTTTTGCAAATTTTAAACGAATAGAAATCTTATTAATTTTAGGAACATGTCCCAAAACAATTTTCATTCCTCGTCATGATTCGTCAAGATTAAGATTATTGTAACGAATTAATTTATGATTATGAAATTGAATGTGAAGTAAATACTAACATTGAAGGTAATAATGATTATAATAAAATATTGTTGTTTTCAAAAAGAAAAAAAAATAGAATAACCGAATTTAATTAATTTTTTTTTAAATAGTGTGTTTATGGTTATTTATCAATAAAAAAGCAATTACATTTTCAAATGTTTCATTTTTGAGCAAAATTTTAAAATTTCGAGAAAAAAGGTATGATTTTAATTTAAAAATTTTCTAATAGAAATACACATAAAATATTTATTCCTTATTATTTTTAAAAATATTACTTATTTTTCTTAAAGTACATTTAGTATGCTTTAATTTGCAATTTAATTGAATAATTTATAGCGCACCGTTCCAAAGTTACAGCAAAAAATGTGAAAAAAGAGGATTTTTTACAGAACACAAAATGGCCCATAAAGGGTTAAAAAATGTGTTTTTTCACTCTGTTTTTTTTTTAAATGTTGGTTTTTTATGTATTTATAAATATCCATTAATAAAAAATATTTTTTTTTTAAATTACGACTTCTATGAATTAATCGCCACTTTTCATGCATTTGGCCCCACTGTGGAGCGTCACTTTTTTATAAATCAAGTAATATTACTAGTTTTCAATGTCAATTTTAAATGAAATAAATAACGTAAGGAAAGTACAAACTTTAATTATTACAAAAGTGAAAAAGCGAAAAAAAATCTATTAAAAAAAGTGTGCATTTGCGCAGTTTTTGTGAACACCATGGTAAGGGTGCCTTAAAATTTCATGAGCATCACGCTAATTTTTTTGAAAGTGAATATATTAAATGTAAAAAATTTAAGTTGACAATCATTGTTTACATGGTTTCAACTAATTTTTTTTATAATTTGTGAATTTGAGAAATAAATTGCCTACGAAAAAAAAACCAAAATAGGCAAACGTTTCATGAGCATCACTTTTGAAATATATTGCTTCATAGCTTAAAATGCATAATTTTGATTTTATTTTTTAATTTTCAAGAGTAAAACAACAAAATTAACGGCGGCTGAAAGCGCACGGAGATATCGAGAGAAAATAAAGCTCGATAAAGCGCGTAATGACGAATATAAAAGAAAGAAGAAAGAAAGGTATAATCGTGGTATATTTGAGTTTAATTTTTATTGTTACTGACTGATTTTGTTTTTGCCACAAACTTAATTCGAAATTGGTAAAAATGAATGAGAATGAAAAAAAATAAAGCCGCTTGTCATTTCATGAAGTTTAAACAGATTCAGAATAAGAATTCGAATGAAAATTTATAAATTAAATTAAGTTAAGTTAATGTTTTGTGTCAAATATTTACATATGTATATAAGTTTCTTCAAGAATTACTTAATTCTTTACATTTTTGTTAAAGACATCAAAGAAGAGGTACATGTTTAGTTTTGTATGAACATTTTTGTTTTTTGAAGAATTTTTGTTTTTTTTATTTACTTTTTGTAAAAGCATAATCTTTTTTTTCGTTAAACTTTAGATTTGGCATTATTTCTTGTTTACGTGCAACAAAATCTCTTGATCGTCACAAAATATCTTGAGCGTCACACTTAGTTTTTTTTCCCTTAAAACGGTTATAATTGCAGTTGTTTTAAATTCATTATTACAAGCCAATTACTTTGCAAGTAACCTCTAAGTTGAAGTCTTTTTTTTAAACAAAAATTTACATATTTTCATCCTAAAATTTTAAAATAACTAGTTACTTTAACCTTTGTCCGGCAGAAGAGGTACAGTCGTACCTTTTTCGTTTTTAAATTGCAATAACTTTTTGTTGTTAATACTAGATATCTAAAATTTTCTGACATCTCTAAACTTTTATTACAGATTACATATTTGAAATTTAAAAAAAAAGATTTTGATTATATCATACCGAAATAAGTCTTTTTTGACTTGATATCCCTAAAAGGCTAAAGGGGTACAATTGTGCCTTCATATAAGTCGTAAGAAAAAAACAAGAAAATAAAGCAGAGTTATTTTTATTAGTTTTATTTGAAAAGAACAAACGAATACACACTACATGACAAAATATTTAGGAAATAACAATATATTTTTATGGTGTTTTCTTGTATGAAAAACATGTGGGACTTTGAATAGTGTTCATCGCACACAGGTTTCAAGCAGATTGCACACGCCTTTCTAGTCTTGCGTGGTTTGCGTGTCTCACATTGACAAACATAACATCTTCCAACCACCGTTGATGCTCCCCGTCTACTAAAGGGTACTTTGGAACCAATTTCTGGACTTTGTGCTGCCACTATAGGTCGTCCAAGTACCATTTCTATAGCACTTCGAATAAAATATTTACCTGTTATAAGTTTGTTGCCACTACGGTCTTTGACTGATTGCATACATAGGTGTTTTGAAAGATCTTTTAAGAACTTTCGTCGTTGATCTTTTGATATACTGTTTGGGTAGTGGCTTCTATATAATATATAGGAGGCCAAAGCAGCAACGTCAACCATGTTATAAAATAATGCTAGAGGCCAGCGTCGTTTTACGTTGTATTCGCCCAACATTTTGTCCATGACATCTACTCCACCTTTTGTTTTATTATAATATTTTATAATTTCTGGCTTAGCAGCATCCGTGTTTTCTACTTCTCCTCTCATGTGCATAGTTGATAGTAGTATCACCGATTTCTTCTTTTTTGGCACGTATGAACAGATTGTGGCATCACTGTTATAAGCAAAGTTTACTGGGTAAAAATTTTTTTTCTTACTGTACCAACTAAACTCATGTTTTAAGAACTTAAGACCTTGCCCAATTGTAAGGATGTGAAAAAATTATCTGTAACCACATTCCTTCCAGAGCCCTTATACAGTTGAACTAAGTCCAGCACAGTTCGTTCACCAATATTTGTTTGTCTTGGACCGTCTTTCGGCTTTCCGGTATAAATTTGACCATGTAATGGATAGGAATTTGATGAATCACAAGCCCAGAATATTTTTATGCCATACTTAGCCGGCTTAGAAGGTATATACTGAGTAAATTTGGTATGGCCTCTAAAAGGAAATAATTGTTCGTCTACTGTGATACACTCATATGGTTTGTACGCATTCTCTAAATTTTTGTTCATCATTGTCCAGATATCCCGAATTGGTGCAGCTTTATCTTCCTGTATTCGCGCTGTACGTGTATTTTCGTTGTCGAATCGGACAAATCTTAGCATCATCTTGAAGCGGTCTCGAGTTAGATTTTTTGGTATTAAATTTTTCTACTACTTGTTTTTACTTTACGGGTATTCTTCCCCTGTATGTATGTTATCACAACAAAGTACTATTCAAGTGTATTTATATGTATAAGGTGATAGCTCTGGTGCAACAACAACAATAGGAAAAGCCATACATATCGTGTTAAGTATATAAGGGTACAATTGTACCCATACCGCCTTTTAACGTTGTAAAATTTTTCCGCTGGACAAAGGTTAAAAAAAAATGAAAAATCAAGTTGAATCGTGATTTTTTGTTTATAATCGAAAAGGT
Source organism: Bellardia pandia (assembly GCA_916048285.2). Taxonomy (NCBI): domain Eukaryota; kingdom Metazoa; phylum Arthropoda; class Insecta; order Diptera; family Calliphoridae; genus Bellardia; species Bellardia pandia. The sequence goes on from OU696530.1 coordinate 58,843,533, forward strand.
GATTTTCGCAAAAGTCAATCTTGAGAAACAAAAGAACACCGTAGTAAGCTTGAATTTCAAATATTTTTCAATTTCCATTTAGCGATTTTTTATATATATTTGGTATGTGAGGCTGAAGATAGAAATCATAGTCTAAAATTCTTTATCAATTTCTACATAAGTTGGCCACTCTTATATCCTAGATAGACATAGGATTTGCATACCATATTAGTATACTACATATTCTACATGTGTGTTAACTTGTACTACAATTAAACCATAAAACAAGCTGGTTTATATCTGGTTTCAATACTACGAAAACAATGGAGTATGTTGTCTGTAGCTGTGTTCAATAAACATTGGGGAACCCCTCTCACAAAATCGATTGTCAGTTCTTTTAATGACATTTATATTTTATTTAATTTCTTTTAATTTTTTTTTATCAAAACCCAGCCAGCATTTACATATAAAAATAAGCGTTCAGATGTAAGCAAGGAAAATTTATCTATATTTTTCAGTGCAGAACTTGTAGCCGCACCGTTTCATATATGCTCAAAAATTTCGGTGCTTCTGCGCATAACACTTTTCTTCCTTTTTGCTACAGACATTAAATAAGTAGATAATTATCTTTTTTAATAGAAAATGATAATTAAAAGTATCAAACACACTTAATTTAACAACAATTTAACACTATTTATTAACACAACTTATTAGCACAATTTTTAACAGCGAGAATGACACATTTAGCTTAAATTTATGAAACATTTGCATTTGCAAGCAAATTCGACATTCGCAAAACTCTTATTTATGCAAGCTTGCTGCAATCTTAATTTACAAAACGCTTGCCAATATGTTTATTGGGAAAGTAAAAACAAAAATACTAGTATATGTATGTACTACATGTCTGTCAAGGCAATGTAGTATCAAAAACCATAGTATTTGTATTATGGTATAGAAATCCTATGTCTGTCAGGGGTATTACAGGCGAATTAAAACAACTTTAAAAATAAGCAAAACAAAACTCGTTGTGTACTTTTTTTTTTCAAATTGACCCATATGTATATAATACCACGTTATTTATATGATAAAAGGATATGCTTTGTTTATAATGGTAAGAATCGGTCCATGATTTCTTTTCCGGAATATTACGAATAGAATAGCAGTATCCACATAAGTACAAATCACTTAAATACGTAAAAATCTGTTATAAATATCGTTATCATGTTATCATATACATATATATTGGTCATAGACCCCGTATAAGGACCACTTGCCAAAAATACTATACAAAAATACATACACCCGTCTATTAATGGCCATAGCTTCCATATAAGATTTACTACCAAAAATAATTATAACACCCATAAAACTGACATTATATATGCAGTTCGTTAAATCGAAAAACAACTGTACGAAATAAATATGTTGTGTAATATGTAATATTATTCATAAAACTTACAACAGGTTTATAAGAGGTTTATAAAGCAAATTTTGTAAACCTGTTGTAAGTTTTTATGAATAATCCATAATCTAAAAAGTTTTAGTCTGAATAAAGAAAATAGAACAGGAATATGTACTTTTCGGAACCAGAATCATTTAACATTTAATATACATACATATGTATATTTTAAATACTGTTACAGATTACACATAAGATGACAAAGAAATATGTTTGTATTTATTTTGTTAACGTAATTAGTTATCTAGCAGAGATAAATCTTTATTTATACTGACTGACTTTATTAAATTTAGATTGAACAAGACAATTTCTTAATAATAATTAAAAAACAAAAAAACGAGAAGACAAGAAAGGAACTCATGTGTAACTACGTACAAAAGTTCATTTAAAAGTTAATGAAGTTGTCTAAAGTAAGACACACACACACAAACACACACATACACACACTATTGTTGAAAATTATACCAAATTTAATACATGAACATATCCCCACTTGCGAACACAAACTACCATTGATATCATAAAACCATTAAATTAGATAGGAAAATTAGTTTTATCATATAAAAGTACACTCACACACATAAAATCACTTATAGTTGGTCGTATCCATGTGTACACACACACGTATCACATGTGTGTAAACACTTCTGCAGATGCCTATGTGTGAACGTGCTCTAGAATTTTTCTCTAGGCTTAATACATGAAATCTTTTCCACAAAAAAAATCTTGTCGAGAGAAAAAACACACATAAATTGAAACAGAACAAAAATTATTTTTCTAATTTTCGAGTTTCTATAAAAAAAATTAAATTACTAGTTCTACATATTTATCGTTGTTAACTTTGGAATCTCCTCTTTCCCGCGTTCCTGCCTGCCTCATAATGTCGAGTGTTCCTTGGTAAATGTATAAAAGCATTTAGATTCTAAATTTTAGAAGGAGATGTAGCACAAATGGTGTCCGATGTGTTGTGATCATGTGATGGTATACATATGCATGTATGTTTGAGTCGATAGCGTATGTTTTTGTGCGAAGCGATGTCAGAATGTGATGAATGACTGCAAAACTTAAACAACTGTGAATGTTGTGATGATTTTCGGCAGTGGCGAATTTTGTGCACCTTGTACTTTAAAAACGAAAAGTAAAAGCATTAACAAATCAAATAGATGAATAACTATCAATTATTGCATAAATAGATTGTTACAAATGGCATCATTTGGATCTTCAACTACGCTTAATTTTGAATAAATGACGGATATATGATATCAGTACTGTGCTCTGTGTAAAATGTTTCTTAGGAAGTGGGAGATACAACCAATTATGGACCGAATATTATAAGAGATTTATGCGCAATTAATTGATTTTCGAATGTGGTCTTATTTTCATACAAACATGGACCGATATTCACAGATAACACATACATTTAACTCTGTGTAAAATTTGCTTCGATACTGATATTATTAAAATATTTATATAAGTAAATGTGTTTTTTGGAGGTGGTACTGAATTTTATGAAAATAAATATCGCTTTGGGATTTCTATTTGCATTAGACTGATTGTGGTTGAATTGGATATTGAGTGGATATTGCTTTTCTGTAGTTATGTATTTATGAACAATACAACCATATTCCGGGGAGACACTTGTATGGGGGCCGATTCTTACCATTTATAATTAAATTAGAGTGTGCTTAATTTCATCATATTTAATGAAAAAATATCGAAGTTGTCTGAATTTAACCCATTTTCAATACCAAACATTTCGATGAAACAAAGTCTTTCCCTACAGGCTTTATCGTGTCTTAAAAAGGCAGACAGATGGCTGTATTATCTTAGAATTTTATAAGTACCCAGAATATATATACTTTTTGGTTCTAAGATGTATTACGGTGGGTTAATAAAATTATAATGTTTACTTTTTTGTGTTGTGCAAATTTTCCTTAACCAAATATTTTTTTTTCGGTGAAATAATTTATAAGTTACCTATTAGTGTTTGGTCAGTAGGAAATCCGGCTTCGGAAAATCTATTTTAACTAAAACACTGAAATCGATAGGGATCCTAAATATTACAAGGCCACAAATGAATATTGTACAAATTACAAACGGTATGACACACATACTTACATCTACATACATACATATATTATATACTTAAAAGGTAAAAATAAAAATTTATTTACGTTTCTACATTTTTAAAAACAATGATTGCTTTCCTTTTAATTTTTTAATTGCAAGATAAAAGCGTCAAGTAGTTAAAAAGAATATATTACGAGTCTTTATTTACTCAAATGAATACAAAAACAAATTTAATGAACACTCTGTCTAACACTACTCTTAAATTATTGTTTAAATACCACTTAAATTACAATTTGAGAACGCTTCTTAACGATGTCTCATAATAAACCAGTGATGGCTGATATGGTACAATTGTACTTTTTTTTAATACATTGCAGACACAGTTGGAACCGTAGTACTAACCACAAGTCATTTAGTATAATTTCATTTGGTACTGTTGCATCAAAATTTGGTATTTCACATGAAATAGATAAATATATCATATAAGTTACTATTTGTGTAATAGTGCAATCAAAAGAGATTTTATTAAACTTCATGAACATTTTGGAACATATATCAATTTGATCCTTAAATATGCATCCACAAGATGATTATAACAACAAGAAATTTTTGGTTCAATTATCGGACAATGGGAGCCCTTGACATATTAATTTACATTTAATGATTTTGATTTTTTAAAATCCTTAAAAGTTAAACTTTCTATTTCTTCTATTTTTGAAATATTAAATTTAGTTATTTTTGTAATCGAAGGATGCTATACATATAAATACATACATATGTACATATACATATATTTAACATGTTAACCTTATTTCCATAAATAAGAATATTTTAGACAATCGCGATAATTAATGCAAATAATATTCTTAATTCTTAAAGATTCAGAAGTAGCCGTTTAACTATATATTTCAACAAATACAGACAAATCCCAAATGAAGATAATTTACAGGAAACATTTTATTACGAAACTAGCTCTGTTTCTTTGTCTTTCCAAGAAAAAGAGGTTTAATTTTTTTTGATCCAGATGCATTAAAATAAAACCATAATACAATGACAATAAATATACTGAAAAACCTATCAGGTATCGAGAAAGGACCGTGTGATTCTATTGGATAAAACAGGTGGAATACGACAGGTGAAATCTAGCTAATGAGGGATCTGCCAAAAATAAACATTAGGTACAGAAATTGAAAGAGTATGTATAACAGTTCTCTAGTGCAGCTTTTTGAAATGTTACAAATGCGATGACAAACAGTTATGTATAAGAAGTAGTTGCTAAAATTCACATTATTTGCCAACATAGTGAATAAACACAGACACACATACACACACACACAAACACATCCCAGCATACCATTTTAGGAGCGCTCCGAAAAAGGAGTCAGAAAAGAGTCCAACAAAAGAGCATTTTCGGAGCGCTCCGAAAAAAGGAATCAGAAAAGAGTCCAACTAAAGAGCATTTTCGGAGCGAAAGAAAAATTTGCTTGTTACTGTCCTGAGTCGACACGCAGTATGACTCAGAAATTCCACTTAATTATGTGTGTACCAAAGCGTTGTTCTCCTGCTATTTGTGCTTTGAATAAAAAAAAACATAGCTGTACCACATAAGAATGATAAAAACAAGATTACACAGAGCCCAAGAAAAACCTCATAAAAGACTCTTTTCTGGCATTATCTAAGAGCTCTTTAAGAGCCCAAAAAAACCCTCATAAAAGACTCTTTTCTGACATTATCTAAGAGCTCTTTCTGACGGACCATTTTAGAACGTAATGACGCTCTTTTCTGAAGGTTTTCGGAGCAATTATGATTGTTTTTTGGGCTCATAAAGAGCGTTAACGCTCCGAAAAAGGTGTCAGAAAAGACTCTTTTCGGACTCATATGGCTTGCTGGGATACTACCTACAATGATGTCGATGGAAGTAGAGATGATATTAGTATTGGTGAACGTGAGTGAGTATGTGGAAAAGCAAATAGTTTCAGGCAAAGTTTATGTCATTAAAAAAGCCGAAAACCTCAAAAACCACATCGACGCATGATGTTAGAAAACTAAAATAAGACGCGCGGCGCAGTGTTGACGACAACATTGGAGGCTGTGGTTTAAAATGATGTCTATTGGAAACATGTTTCAATAAACTTCGTTGCTCTACTTATTTAATCTATTTTTTCTTTCGTTTTTCTTCGTCCTTATTCTTTAAACTTCAATTCATTATTCTTTTTCTTAAGGCTGTTCTACGAAAGATAACTGGAATTATTTTCGCCAGCAGAGTTGGAGGTGGCAGTAGTGGTGCTGCAATCGATTTGGGCCATTCTCCTATTAGATTATGATTGCAGCCGAAGGTTTTAGTTGTGGCAAAGTGTAAACAAATTTTATTATTCTATGTTCTTGCTTAAATCAAAAAAAAAAAAAAAAAGATTCGTGTTATAATGCCTTCAGGCACAATGAATAAAGAATTATTCATTTAGTCATTCATGTTTTCGTTTTCTTTTTTATTAGTTTCTTGTGAATAATGTGCAGTCAGTTAAAGGAATATATTCGTTATCGCTAATTTGATAAATAATAAGGCAAATAAATGGGCAATAGAACATTTTTTTGATTTATTGTCTATGGATGTTATTCCTTACAGACATTTACAAAAACTTAAAAATTAATAAACTTGAAACATATAAACCAGAACACTATTGGCCTTATTCATTAAAAATTAAAGTATACTTCAAATGTACTTTAAGAAAATTTTGTCTAAATACACACTTTAAACCTACTTTATTTTTTATGAATACGGCAGTATGAGTTTAAATACATTATTAAATAAAGTTTTACAAACCTGGAATCTAATGAAAAATCTATAAATCTATATAACTGATTAAATGTGTGGCACACCCTTCTTAGTGGGTCAGCATCAGCATAGTTTGATCTCAAACATCTTATTGACAATGGATAAAATATTCTGGTAGGACGTTGTGGAACGTTGAAAATAATTTCATTTATTAATATACATTCAGCATAACTCTACGACTTTTTAGTGTTGACAGCTAAATAAGAGCTATACGATGATAAGTTAAGTGGGTTCAAACGTAATCCTCGAAGGCAAAACAAGAGAAATTGTTATTGCACCGATTCAATAGCATTGGAATGTGTCTGATAAATTGGATGCCAAATAACTGATCCATTCTCAAGAATCGGACGCAAAAGTGGCATGTATAATGGTTTTGCAATATACGGATCATTAAATTCTTTAGACCAACGTTTTATATAGCCAAGCATACCTCTGGCTTTATATATTATAGAATTTATATGTGGGGTAAAGTTTAATTTAGGGTCATATAATATGTCCACGTCCAGAAAGCTTTCAACCAAATCCAGTTTATGATTTCCCAAAAAGTAATTTGCAGTTATTGGTTTACATCTTGCAAAGCTCATAGTTTTACATTTTTTATATTAAGTTCCATTAAGTTCTTAGCACACCAATCATAAAATAACATCAAATCCTTTTGCAGAAGTGTATGTTCTATTAACTGATTGTAGCTTAAGAATAACTTCACATCAAGCGATGATTTTATTACGTTCGGTAAGTCATTAATAAAAAGTGAGAACAGTAGAGGCCCCAGATGGCTGCCCTGTGGTACTCCAGATAATACTTGCATGTTTTTGGAGATGCAACTTCTAAAAATCACGTTTTGCGTCCTGCCTAATGAATACGAGTATATCCAGTTTGTTAAAAGTATTGAGAATCCCATTAATTGCAGTTTTTTAATAAGGAGTTTATGGTTTAGTTTATCAAATGCGTTGTTAAAGTCGGTGTAAATAACATCAGTTTAGTCATAATAACATAAATTAAATAATAGTGTTAATATTTTAATTTGAAATGTCGAAGTTAGGGTTAATATGGACTTACTGATTAAACCAACATATTTGTGTCTGACTTACTGCTCAATGGCTTGGAAGTTCTTGATCGACTTCTTAGCAAGACAACGTTGGTCCGTGCAATTATTATTATTCTACAAGTGTATATCGTTCCTCAGCTATGCCGACTATTGTTGGGGCACTAAAGTGCCCTAGCAAGGCTAGGAATCCCTGGCAAACAAATTTCGGATTTGAGAGCCTCGTCATTTACCAAGATTTGTAAATATGATAAACTATGTAAATTAAATCCAAATGATCAACATGAGATTTATATGACCATTAGAACTTTATAGAACAGGACAGGCTTAAAGTATTCTAATGGCTTCTCTGGTTGTACTGGACATGTGACCATTCCTTTTGAAGGTATGTTTTTAACGGGTTTAAAATAGCCAATCATTTAAAGGTCATTATTTCCCATAAACAGTACGAGCTCGAATTGTTCAAACTAATTTAAATTATGGTCATTGCAACAACCGTAATTGACCAACTAATAAATAATCCATAATTTTGTAATTCATTAATTTTATATAGAAAGAATGAATGTACTCTTAGATAAAAAAAATTATCGGCAAATGCTAACATCTTTATACTTAAATAAACTAAATTCGATTGGTAGTGATAATAGGAAATTGAACTTCAACTGTATATGCATCACCATACCCTGTTGGTCACTGATCGTCGAGTCCATGACGCGTAAAATTCATAAGGAAATGTTTTTTTTTATAATCGAATGAAGTTTTTTTTTTAAATCTGTCTCAGGATTTGCCAGTTTCAAGGAAAAAATCAATCTAAAACTAATTCACTCTTTAATGTTGACAATGCTACATAAAGTTAAAACGAAAGGACATGTTCAAAAAGACTATCAATGAACTGTTCCACATGTTAATGTATTCGTGTGCGTTGGTGTGTGTATGTCCATTATTATGTGCTGTTAACAATGAAATTCTCCACTTGATCCCGTAGAAAGCAAAAACCAAAAGTAAACATCTAAATATTGTTATACTATGTAGAACTGCATCCGTTATATTTCGCATCATTGCAACCTAAATGTGGACATTCTTTCTCTCTTTCCCAAATTCGCAGATTTGTTTTTTCAACCAACAACTCTCTGTTTTTTTTACGTATTTCCTTAGCTGCAAATGCGAACAACATTTGATGGTGCAAAAAGTAGACAAGTTGTTAAATGGTGGAGAAAAACAGAAATATCAAAATTTCTTTCACTGCAAATGTGCGTGTTTTGTCCAATAACATGCTGCGGAAGGAGAGGATACAAAAAACCAGACGTTGTTCAAAAATCTGATTTATTTGTCAGGAATGTCAACATGAAAAATTGTGCAAAAAAAAAGAGGAGAAAAAAGTTGTCAAATAGATGAATGAATGGATATTCATCCATCCATGATGGTTCTACTATTGATGGTCATAATTTGTCAAAATGTTTACGTTTTATTTTTCTGTGAAACAGTCTATTAAAGCAGCGTGTTTGTTCAAAAAAAAAAAAAAATTGAAAAAAAAGCAAAGCATTTTTGAGTGCTGCAAAATTATCAGATGGAGTGGACAAATGAACAGGACGAACAAACCACATTAAATTGTGAGTTGTTGCTGTGCTTATATTTGTGGCAAGTAGTGGCAACAATATGAATGCTGGTCCTTTCATACAAATGCAAACTTTACATTTTATACAATTGATGAAACCTCAATTTTATAATTTGTTTGCTCTCTCCACTGGATAATTAGATGGACATTTAAGAGAATTTTAATTTGGATGATAGCGAAATATATAGAAATTGTTTAAAGATCTTCGAATGAAGATAATAGTTTTTATTTTCTTTTAATTAATTTAAGTTTTTAAAATACAGTTCCAGTGGATCGTTCACAACTGATGTTGTGGTGTCGTAAGAGTTGTACGTCGTCTGAATTTACAACAGTTGTACAAATGTTGTTTCTAATTTCTATATACATAAATATTTTGTACAACACCTACGACATTTTTTCATATGCTTTTCGTATGTTGTATGAAAGTTTAAGTATCAAAATGTATCTAAATCAAAATCAAAAAATTACTCATTTTAAAATTAAAAACAACCAAACGGTAACACTCAAATAATTAACTGATTGAGAAATTTAAAACAAGAAAATAAAATTAATAAACAACAAATTTCAATAATGCGTATTGTTGATAATTCTACGGTATGCTTTAATATTGGAAAATATTCATATTTTTTATATTTGTTTTAAAAATATTTTTCTTTTGCCATTTTGAAGGTTTGACAACGTAAACATACGACTTTGCTCAAAATTGTGTTCACAATGAGATAGTTGTCATACAATTTACAACATACAACATCATGAGCCAAAATTTCGAAGTTTAAAAGAATGTAATACTAAAAAAAGTGATTGATTATTGATGCAATTTTTGCCTATTTAATCATATATAAAGCCATATTTTACCATTAAAAATATAACATAAACAATTAATTTATTATGTTCCAAAAAAATTCAATTTGAATGTTAAAAAAAATGTGAACCTCTTCAACTGAGCGGCAGTGTATATGGAAAAAATGGTTTCGGCAATGTTTGCAGTAAACAATGCCACGTGGAACTGAATTAACTGACGAGGAATGCGGCTTGCAGGGAAACCGATTGGTGAGATCGCTAATACAATTAACCGGCATCGAAATACGATCTGCAATTTTCTAAAAGATCCAAAAAATTTTGGCAAAAATAAACGCAGTGGACGGATTTCAATTAAGCGGCGAGTTCGACATTTCGCAGCAGATGAAAACATGAGTTGCAGGCAAATAAAAGTAGAAGTCATCCATAGTGTTACCTGGCAGCGTATACAGCAACTGCAAAAAGAGGATATTGTTCTTAAATATGAAAACAAAATAGCAAAACCGTACCTAACTCAGCGCCACATTGCATTTGCTGAAAAGTTAAAATTTTGGGATGAAAAATTTGAAACAGTTATATTCAACGTCTAAAAAAAGTTTAATTTGAATGGTCCTAACGATCACCACAAACATTGGCGTGATACAAGACGCTCACATGAGACGTATTTTTAGCGAAATCACGGTGGTAAATCTCTGATCGTGTGGGCTGTATTTGGAGCTCGAGGAAAGTCCCGAATATGTATCGTGTGTGCCAAGCAAAATGAATGCTGAAATACATGTAGATCTTCTAGAGAATAATTTAATAGACTTTACAGCTGAGTTGTATGATGATATTTGGACATTCCAACAAGATAACGCTCCGATCAACGGCACGTTAAACAAATATTTTAGTAACACCCATAGCATACCAGTATTAGAGTGGCCAGCCATAAGTCCCGATCTCAATCCAAAAGAACACTTTTGGGGAATTATTTCCGCCAAAGTGTTTTCTAAATTTTATGCGGACAAACATCACGCGTGTCATTCGCCAGTTACCAGTCGAAATGCTCGAACCAGTTCACTACAAAACATTGCATATATAATTATTTGTCATAGGTATATACATTAGGTTGTCCTAAAAAAATTTTCTTTGTGACTCAAGCCTAATTTGAACGCTTATATGGTAAAGTATTTTTGAGAATTTTTTTTTTTCAGAATTTTTGCCCGATTAATAGCTTCGATAGCTCTAAATTCTTTAGAATTAATAGATCTTTTAAACTGCATCATAAGTTTTTTTTTAACATTTTCATATAAATTTTAAAAGCTGTAAATGAATTATGAAATATTGTAATGTATATAGGCTACCTAAATGAGCAAATTCATTGCCAAACCTTATAGGTTTTGCACACAAAAATAAAGCTTGGCAATTTTTCTTTTAAATTGTTTCCTCAAAAGTAAATAATATCGTAGTTCTTAACAAAGCTATGAAGAAAACTTGTTTGAAAAAAATTCGACTTGTGCGACCTTAAAACCTTTTCCGAAAAATCTGAAAAAAAATCTCAAAAATACTCTACCTTATAAGCTTTCAAATTATTTTGGGGCAACCTAATATATTGGGTGCCCCGATAGACTAGGCGATATTGTGCCGGACTATCAGTCAGAGGGTTGCAGGTTCGATTCCCGCCAAAAACTCTTCAAGCTTCGCAGTTTATATATACATATATATGTATACCCTTACCCTTCCAATTTGATTTTGTGTTTAAAGTCAAACTGTTTGTTTAAAGTTAGAGGTTAATTGATGCGTTTCCCTTTAATTAAAACCATAATAAAACGCCTGAATAACTCAAGTATTTGCCAAGAAAAATTACAACAAAATAACACAAAAATATACTCGTAAAAACATAAAGTTTCTGAAAAAAATAACAATACGAATCTTTTCAAGTGAAAATAAAACTAACTGTCGGTGGAATTCAATTCATACATTGATTTTTGACTGCATAAATAAAAGTTTTTCTCGCTGTTTTTTTTTGTTTCTTTTCCTTTTATTTGTTTCATTCTTGTTAAAGTAAATAAGATTTGAAAGAATTAAATAGTACCGATTCATATTGTAAATATTTGGTAGTGCAAGATGTAGAACAAGTAAAATTCATGTACATTAGAGTGTTATTTTCGCATTTTAGGAATCCCAAGGGTTGCTGTTGGGATTAGTGAGACACTTGGAACAAAAAAGAAGTATGATTCCTTCCATTATTTAAATAATAAAAAAATATTTGATTAAAATGTGTATCTTCAAAATTGTGGCATGTAGTTTGACAACAAAGTTTACAGACGATTAGATGGTCAGTCTTAAGCGTTGGGAAAGTTTTATTCTCCATATCCTTCGTCCCTCGATATAGGTTCTCAGTGATTTCTAATTTCAATTCGTAAGATGTTCTAAGTATATCATAGAGCATGAAAGTATTTGTCTCAAATTCGATTAAAAGTTGGACATTAACTCATCTACATATCGTATTGTCGAGCCAGATAATGAAACTTTAGCTCTGTATATTAAGTTAATACATTAACTGGTTTAACTCCTTTGCTCTCTCTTGGGTCGATCGTTCTGCCGGCTTTAAAATGTTCATTGCTCATTCTTAAAATTCGTTATTAAATTTTGAGAAGGTTTTGACATATTCCAAGGTGATGATATTCGTGCTTGCTCCCATCTTGAAGTGTTTCTCCGTCTAATTGTCCGATAATTCCGTGATGGCCTCTGTCCCATATTACCTTAAGATATTCGTAATTTAATTAAGAATTTATATCATTCTTACATTGTAAAATGTTATTCAATTTAACCTTGTTATTTCCTAGGAGTTGGAGTATTGTTATCAATCACCTTCGACAATTTTATATATACATATTTATATTTTATATAATAGCCATTAATTATCATAATACTGGAAAACAGTATTGCATTCCGTATATTCACAAGTTTTTTTTTTTAAATTTTACATAGATCGAATTCTTAGTAATGTCAAGTAAGTATTAAATCTAAGATTTAATGGTTAATTTTGACTAAAATGTAATCATCTAACTACGTGAAATATTGCTTGGGAGGTTTATCAAAATATGCTTTTCAAAATAATTCGTTACCTCTAATGGAAAATCACAAATATAAAAAAAAAATACTTTCGTCCCTGGTGGTAAAAATGTTAACATTTCCCGATTTCAGTATAATCTTCAGTATATATATATCCTTTGGACTGATTAATAATAATCTGGGTTTGTGTCAAAACTAACGTGACCATATATCCCGTTTTTTTGAAAGCTCACTATTTGAATCCAGTAATTCTCAAAAAATTAAACGAAATTCACAAAAATGTTTTTTTACAAATGGATTTTTTTAAATGTCCACATTTCTTTCGGGAAATAGTTTGTCGTTTTGTGTACCCAGTTGTGGCATTTTAGAACATATGGCCTAAACTATATTTTTTGACTGGGAAAATATATTGGTTCCAAACTGTATCTGTGTATTATTTTGCTGTTTAAGCAATAAAGTAAGTCTGAGAATATCTTAAACCAGACCAATTTTTGTTTTCAAATGCACTTTTTGTTTTTTATAAAAGATTTTTTTTTATATAAATAATTAATTAAAGCTTAAAAATTATTTAATAATAATCATACAAAAAGGTCGAAGAAAATAGAATAAAATTATTTTCAAATGCATTAAATTTGAAAATTATAAGAGCATACGCTTCAAGAACACAAGCGTGGCCGCCCATGTTCAAAACATAAACTCTAATGCTTGGCTACGCCCATGAAAAATTTTGTCCGGATCGCCAGACGTTTACAAATGGCTGATTTAATAAAAAAAATATTGATTCTGCTATTGATTTCTGGTTTCTTAAATGTTATTTTTTTTGAAGTGCTTCAGGTCAACCGCTAAAATATTTTTAATTTTTAAAAGAATTCCAGTCGAAATCTAAATTTTGGTTTAATCTGAACAATTTGTTTTTAAGCACTTGTACACTACATCACCGATTCCTTGGCATAGGTTCGTTTAAGCTTTTGCGGCACATTTTTGTTAAAACGCTGTCATTAAATATTCTGAAGCTAGTTCTACAATTAATGATTTTACAATAAAACAAAGCGTTTAAAATTTAATTATAAATATGCGATTAATTTCAAAATCTCGCTTTTTCAGAATATTTACTTCAAAATTCCGCTTTTTCATCCTGAAAATCCTGTTAAAGAGCTGATGAAGCACGGGTTAATATTGTGCGATTTGACAAAACGTAGCAATTTTATTTAATTTAACCAAGTGTATAGTTATCGATCCGAACCCCATGAAATTCAAAAAATGTATATATGTTTGTATAGAACAGGGAAAGGCAACCTATACTATTACATTTTGCAATTGTATTGGTAATATACTCTCTTCGCTCTCAACACAAATCGGTGTTGCCAGAAAACTTTCGTTACTTATTCCCAATTAAAAATTTAAAATCTCCAAAAATCTCTATTTTATTATTTGCGAAAAATTAGAAAATCAGTCAGGAAATTGCATTACATCTTCAACATTTATTTCATATGGGCAACATTTTATGCGTATTAAATTTTCAAATGTCCAGCAAAACCTTCTTTTTTACCCAACATTACATTGGCAACATCAGTGCATACAGAGGGAAGCTTACTCTTATCAGTAAAAGAACAAACTTTTTCATAATAATAATAATTTAAAGAAAATAAAAAATTCATTTCATATTCATCACACATTTTCAAAAAAGTTGGGAAAATGTTTTTTTTCTGGCAACGCTGATTTTTAAATTACACAACCTGTCTGTTTGAATGCTCAAGCTAGACTCATTAAACTTTGTTTATTTCTCTACAATGCGTGTGCACACGTACGTAAGAGAAAAGTAAATGAAAAACGCGGCGCCCATGTTTTGCCTTTCCCCGGTATAGATGTATATATTGATGCTAAGTAACGAAAGTGCAAAGTGTAACTTTTTAATGCGAGTATATTCTACTCACAGTTTAATATTGGCAGCTACATAACGTAGGCAGACTTAAACTTACCTTCAAACTTTTCATATGCAGCGAAGCTTAACTTTTCTGGCACAAACGTTGAACGTTTCGAGCCTATATTTTCCAATTGCCCTGGCATGCCCGAGTAGGGATCACCATTATTGATTTTACTATTCGCACTGCCACCCGCTGATTTTTCAAGTGTAAAGGATGCCACTTTCTTTAGTACATTATTTTTGGGAGTTCTGGGAGTACAGATTGGAGAACCCATTTGGGCTGTCGTACTAATGTGGCTGCTGTTTGCCAGTGAGGTGGTTGGTGTGTGTGTCATTGTTTCTTTTATCGTATCGTCATTGTGTGAAGGAGTAGAAATGGCTGCAGTGGGATACTGTTGTTCTAACTGCTGGTAGTGGTGATAGTGATGCTGCTGATGTTCGAATGCTCCGGCAATTGCAAACGGTGTCTGAGATTGAACAGGTGTTTGGGATGATTTAAATGAAATTATAACGGTTGATTGAGTTTCCGATGTTGTTGATGTTGTATTGTTCATAGAAGCTGAAGTAATGTTCGTTGGCAGATTTGGTGATTGTAAAGTTGGCAAATGTTTGGCTTCCGTTGAAGCTAAAGAAGTAAAAAAGAGAAACAAAAAATGTTAAGAAAAGATTTTAAAGTGTTAAGAAAATTAAAAAAAAAATCATTGTAAAAGAAAAATAATTGTCGGTGCATGAAAACTCTCAACAACTAACAGACTATTGCAGGAATGATGCCCAACAGGCAATCCTAAAGAGTATAATTTGATGTCAATTTTCCATTGCTTTGCCATAAACACTCTTTAGTGACTGGTTATTGTGTTGTACACATTTTTATACCCTACACCACAATAGTGGGGAGGGTATATTGGATTTGTGCTGATGTTTGTAACGCCCATAAGTATTGGTGCAACACCCACCTTAAAGTATACCGATCGACTTAGAATTACTTCCTGAGTCGACTTAACGATGTCCGTCCATCCGTCCATCCGTCCGTCTGGCTGGCTGGCTGTCCATGTAAAGCTTGTGCGCAGAGTACAGATCACAATTTTGAAGATATTTCAATAAAATTTGGTACATGATCTTTTTTGGGCCCAAGAACGGATGGGATTGAAACTGGTGTACATCGGTGCATTATTTAACTTGGTCCCCATACAAATGTCCTCTCGAAATAGGAGTTTAACGATCATAAATGTTTGAATTATGAAAGTATCCCAACAAATTTCACCATAAATGAGTTAAAAATGAAGAAAAATCACATCTATGAATTTTGTCCATATCAGTCCATAATTAGTCGTAGCGCCCATAAAAGACCCACTTCCGAAAATCACTTTAAAAAGCATAACTCTTTTAAAAATGTTGGTATCCAAATAATATTGAACACAAGCATTTTTCGTACATGTACAAATAATATGGTAGAATTTTATGATGATCAGTCCATAATTAGTCGTAGCTCCCATATAAGACCCACTTCCGAAAATCACTTTAACCTCCATAAATCTTTTAAAACTATTTATATCGTGATAAATTATAACATACACAATATTTATATTCACGGAAGTCATGACATTAAATTTTTGGATGATCGGCCCATAATAGGTAATATCTACCATATAGCGCCCATTTCTGAAAAACTGTTTCATTTATATACTGGGTGTACTTTCTTACTTGTTATAATATATGAAAGATAAAATAAAAACGGATATGTGTAATTTTTTTAAGTTTTTTTAATAAAACTAATAGAAAAATTTAAGCAAAATTTACCAGAATATATGGGGATACACTTCGGAAAATTTACTCTTTATCCATTGATACGAGTAATTCACTAAAGATAGAAACACCAAATATATTCTCTCATATTGAAAATTAAAAATTATAAGTGGACAAACGTAGAATCAACATTTGACTTTGCAAGAAAATCCATTTGCCACATTTAGTATTTAGCTTTTCAGTACGTAGGTTATTTAGTACTATAGGTACGAGTACATAAAATATTAACACAAAACAAAGAAATCGAATTAAAGATAAAATACTAAATGCATTATTAGATATTCGATATTTTAAAAGATTAATTTAAAAAATATTAATATTTATGAAGGAATCAGAATAAGTATACTGTTTCCATTTTTCATAATCAAGCTATAGATATTAAAGAATTAATTAAGACCCAACCGATGAAAATATAAACTTGGATTCATATATTTGATTTTAAATATTTAAAAATAAAAATATATATTTACTAACAAAATACTTATTTATATGTAAGTAGTCGTTATAGGGAATACTGCTACTTGTTTAAAACTTAAAGTAGATACTTTTTAATTTTATTACTTTTACTTTTTAATTCGAAAAACCCGAAAATTCAAATTAAAATTGTTTTTACTATTTTTTGGAATTTTTAAGGGATTTTAATTTTGCTGGCTTGTTTTAAGCCCATTTAACTTCTTTTTTTCCAGCTCCTGCAAACACTGCGTGTGATTGTAGAAAAACAATAATCTTGATCTTGATAAACATAAAAATTCACACTATTTCAGAGTCTAAATGTTTCATGTCTGATTGCATTAGACAAGCCATTTTTTCTTTCTTCTTTTTATACTTTTGTTGATTTCAATATTTTGTTATTATTTTAACATATTGAATTAGTGATCGTAAAGGTATATACATACATTGTGTTACTATTTTCTTAAAACATATTCCACATATTACCATGATACTTTGCACACGTTATTTGTATGAGTAAATAATAAGTGCTGTTGAAAATGGTTGAAATTGGTACATGATTTCTCTAGCCCTCATAAATGTAAATCCAGCAAAAATAAGTTTCTAATAAGAAAGCACAAAACGATATTTTGTTTGTACCGGTCTACATTTGGCTATTCCCCAAATATCGATTTCAAATCAAAATTTTGCAAAGTCATATGCAAGAGAAAATGGAACTACAAGAGTTTTATGAATTTATCGATGGTCTCATGTAGAAAGGCCCTAACTCGCATATTTGAAACTTTACAGGAGAAGGTAAAAACATAATAGAAACAGTAATATTCAACATGTAACTTTTTTTGTACAACTGCTTATAAAAGCGTTATTTTTTACACTATTGCAATAAATTTTTGTGAGGAGGTGCATTTGCGTTAAATGCATTGGAATCGCAAAAAAAAAGTAATTTCGAAAAAATAGCGAGTTAGGGCCTTTCTACATGAGACCAACGATATGTAGGTCTATAATTGACCATAGTCCATGTAGAAAGTTCAGTTTCGAAAATTACTTTATTTATTTTGTCATTTCGTTTGTATCACATCAAATTATTGGTCGCAGACCCGCAAACGTATATATATTCTGGGTCCTTACAAAATTCCAAATCTTATGAACTTTGTCGGTCTAGTGATGCCCATTTGTCTGGTGAAGACCGAAAGCGAAGGTGCTAACGGGATAAACATTTACCCAAATATTCTTTGCTGATAAGAAACTTTTGTTATTGAAATGAGCAAATTGGATCCAACCAAACAATTCAGAGCAAAATGTGCGTCATTCAAAAAGTAAATAAAACACATAGGGCTTAAACGAGGAAACCTAGAAAGAATTTGCAAATAGCTATTCCCAAAATCAATGTTCAACAATTAACTAAATAAGTTGAACCAATAAAAAGTTTGGGATCCAAAAATATGTATGTATGTGAAAACTTTGTTCGGACTCATCACTCTACATATTCTGTTCTCTATTACATTTAATATATGAATCTGCAATTTAGCACTAAAATTAATCAAATCGGTTGAACCAGATAAATATTGATTGTGATGGTGAGTGTATAAGAATCGGCACAGCCAATTATTACACTATTTTCTCTAATAATTTCTTGTTTACTTTTATTTCTTTTTAGTAACTGAAAAATCGAGATACAATATCGTAATATCAATAACAAAAATCGGTTGCAAAATTTTGTTATTAAAAATTTATTTTTTTATTTTTTACCTTTATTTTTTTTTCTGGAAAGTCAATGATAACTCTGTATAGATTACTATAAAGTTGAAATTTTACTCTGCCACTAGGACACCTTTCCCTTACAACCAATAAAACAAAAAAAACCCTTTCCTTGCTTTACTTGAAAACCTTTTCTAATTTACTTCGTGTATAAAAATATAATAATTATTATTTTTGCAGGTGTTTATTATAAAGACAATTCATAAATGGGTCATTGTTTTCATAATATAAAAAACTTCTAAATTTCAAAAATGAGTAGAGCAAAGAAAAAGATAATATTAAATTAAATATATGTGCATTAATTATTTGTTACAATACCTAAATCTTTAAAAGTCTTTAAACAACTAAACAATGGTCACAACTTATGTTTTAATTTCATGAAAAATGTTAATGTACTAGGAAAAAGTAATAAGAACGACATTTTGAATTTTGTATTTAAGACATCATTGAATTTTATTTCAACAGGAAATTAATAGAATAATAAATAAATATTTAAAAACATGGTGTAACTATACAAGGTGAGTGCAGTAGCACAGCTGACTGAATTTGTTTACAATTTACATATGTCAAAAGCAATACTTTTTCAAGTGTTTTTGACAGTAGTACATTATTTTACACAAACAAAATGCCTGTTGTTTTTGTATTGTGTTGTATTTGTTGCGAATTTGCACTCACCTTGTATAATTACACCATGAATAAAAACCATTTTTTATTTCAGAAATTTCAATCCTGTCTTAGACCCAATTTAGACGATGAATCTTTAATCATGAATTTTTTTATACCTTTGAAAACATCTTTTAAAGCCCCTTACAATTATGCGGTGATTTCTAATTCATGTATATGTATTTTATGTTATTTCGTAATAAGAAGTTCCAAGAGCCCTTTGTTCCAGATTTTAACTTTTAATATAAGTAATAATTCAAAAATAATTAAAAAAGAAATTGCACTTTATATGATGAAATTTAGTACGACAATTTAAATGTAGGTTTAAATTGTGTTTGTTAAATTTCAACTTGATAGTGATTTTTAAAACAAATTAGAAAGTATAGTCGGTCATGCCAGACCTCGGATCCAACTGGGTCGATGTTGCCCATTTTCAATACCAAACATTTTGGTGGCTCAAAGAATTTCATTGTTCTATTTCTTGTTTTTCAAGCTCTATTGTGCCTTCAACAGACGAACGGACGTATATAGCTAGATCGTCTTAGAATCTTATAAGGACCCAGAATATATAGACTTTCTGGTTCAACGACCATTGCTTCGACTTTTTGGTGGTGGGTATAATAAATAAAAGTAAATGTAAATAAATCATTGTAAAGATACATACATCGTTTACAGACATCGTCGTTTTTTAGCCCTTTTTCTTTTCCACACCGTTCGCCCACAATAAAAGAATTCATGATTTTAATTCCTCATCTAAATTGGGCCATAGAACTTATGATTATTAAATATATTCATAGAAAGTTTATCAGTATACATTGTATGTAAGATCATCAAAAGTTTGGCAGTAAGATTTTTTAATTGGTGCGAAAGAAAAGTGTGCTAAATATATAGAATATATAGAATATATAGACATAAGTTCAAACTTGTTACAGGATAAAATTTGATTTTGTATTTATAGGGAGAAAGAAGAAGCCATTATAAGCGAATTCAAATTTCTGTATTTCTTCTAAACATTTCGCTGTTTTCTCAAAACGGGATTATGGTTTCTTACATTTTAAGAGGAACGAACATACGATTTGCTTATTAATGAAACGTTTCTATGAATATACATACTTTGATTTGCTGATTTTTGTTATATATTCTTAAAGCCAAGAAAGAGATATTATTAATAGCCGGTTAGAGGTACTTGTCTGCTTCAGTAATGTTCCTATAACAAATAAAGCAGTGACGTCGGCAAAAATTGTTGGTTGCGAGTGACAGGTCACTCATACATAAAAGGCATAGGAGAGAGGATATGTGCGTCCTTGCATCCAGCTTTTAAATATTTTATACAAAAGCATATGATTATAAAAAATTGTTTTTGTAAGGAAAATTTACACATTGGCTAATTTGTATAACATGACTATAACAAACAATGTACGTTTAGAATAAACGAAATTAATAGATCCTTAGAGTTCGTTATAATCGTGTTTGACTTCATATGCTAACTGGCGCATCATATGATGTAACGCATGGGAAATTTCGCAAGTTTATCCGCTTACGAAAAGAATACAGAAAATAATACATAAAAGTCTTCATCATTTCTGAACAATATTAAGATATTCCAAACCTTTTTCGGTTAAATTAAAATTTTAAAAGAGCTGTCATTGAAGTTGAAGTTTTAATACATGAAACAAACGAACAAAAACACCAAAAGTGGTATTTGACTCCAAGATGAAAATCTATTTTATAGAGTCTTATAGTATGATTCTAAACTTCTTCATACACACAGAAACCACATGCTACTCGTTGATGTAATGGAATATGTTTCATATCAATTGACTTCAAAAGAGTTGGGATTCCACTTGTATTTGGGAAATGGCAATGTATGTATGTATATATCTATCTATTTTGGAAATTTTACATAAATACCAGCATTAACTTGTAATGCCACAAAATTGTGTAGGTTATGCAAACGAAAAAATGATGTTGCCAACGACCAGACTGCGTTGTCTACGGATTCAGTAAACAAAACGATATCAGGAAGAAGCATTTACAAAGTCGCATACAAACTTATGCACACATACAAATACAAAAACACATACTGATATCTAAAGAATCCCACGAGTGTTGTTTATTTGTATGGACGCTTTTCTGCCGTGCATTCTAAACAACTTGATTTAATTAAAATTTAACTTTAAACATGGCGAAGAAAAACAACAAAAAATTCCCTTTACATCTGCCCAGAATAAAAAGGTTTCATTCGCAAACGTGTAGCAGTGGTAATTGCGTGTAGGTCCGTGAAAAGTTTAACAAAAATAAATAAACATTTACGTGTTAAATACAAATTCTTCTGTTGGTGGACCATGTAACATTCAAGAACCCCTTAAAATTCTGACAAAACAAACAACAAAAGCAACAACTACAAACATATTACACTAACAACTAAAAATGCTTTAATTGGCAGTATCAACACCATAGTTGGGCATTAATATTCAGATATAAAGCATTTAACTTCAAGCTGTTTCTAGTAGAAACCAGATCAAACACTTTATAAGCTAATGGATCGGTATCATTAATCTGCAGTTAACAAATTGTACAGTTAGTAGTGTTAGTCTGGGGCTGCCGGTTCGATTACCACTATCTCAGATCTGTTTCAATATAACTTTTCGTTCTAGTTCGTTGTTGTTGTAATATTTAAAACTATAAAATTATCTACTCCGGGTTATTTCAGACTCTGACCATAAGCAGAACATAAAATTATGATGGCTTGGGGCACGTATGACCAATATGCCTGTAGCTATATAGTGAGCTTAGTAACGCTCTGAGAACCTTGTTTCCACTTCTTTCCTTGTAAGCAGTGGTAACAGGACCTCACCGTGACGAACAACTGTTTCCTGGTTTTGTGAGTGTGTCTCTAAACTCTACAAACGTCTGGTTGGGCTCGCTTAATTAAGGATCGTGTTACAAGCGACATGAAATATTCAAATGTACGTTATTTTTGTTGGTAGATGTAAAAATGAAATACATAACATCATCTACTCATTCATTCCGTCCTTAACTCTTACCGTCTATTTATTACCTTTTGTTAGTTGTTCGTTCATGTTTTGAGTTTTTCTATATTTTTTTCCAAAGTCGTTGTCTTAAAAACACAAGACCCTTCATTTAAATGAGTAGGAATATGTCCAAATTCAATGTCTACACGTACAAAATTCACGTTTTCGCATTCGTGTGTTTTCCCCGGTCCTCTTCATCATCATTTCATTTACGTTGTTGATTCCTCATACTATTCAGTGTTTATGTGCGTGTTGTTAGAATTGTTACTGTTGTTGTTGGCGTACTATATTCGCCATCATTTACCGTTATTTATCCAATGGGACTTTTTAAACGATCCTATAGACGAGGTGCTTTGTAATGTTCTTAACTTTTTGTTAACAAATGTTTATTGCATTTTATAATTTTTATTTTTATTGTTGTCATTGTTTTAAAATGGTCATTAAGTAACTGGTTTGTGAGTGGGTGGATGTGGCGTGGCATTGTATACAAGATTATTCTGTGTTGTAGGCATCTGGAAGAAACGTTAGCCTGAAGTGTTATTGGACGACTACCTGCTGGGAGGGAACATTATGCGAATTGTAACACCACTATAAATGGCTAATTTTTTAATTATTTATGTGCAATTTAAATTCAAACAAGCGAAAAGTTATAAATTCCTTTACCTTAAAAACACAAATTTATTTATGAAATTCATTGCAGCATATTTTAAAGCGACTAGCTAGCATATTTGAAACAAAGAAAGGTCGGTCGATTGTCTAAACGAAACACAATTCAAGCTCATTTAATATAATAAATTTCAGAAATAAACTAAAATACTTTTCACAACAAAAATTTGATTATAAATGTTTAATATTTGGTAACTAGCAAACAAATTAAATACATAAATACAAATCATAAACACAAATATACTTCAATAGATTTATATTTACTGTTTACCTGAAACGATTTGCAAAATTGGATAAACAGATATAGTTCCTGAACGGATCTGACATTTAGATTTAGACTTCTAGACTGCCTTTTAAAACAGATACAATCTGTTAAGGCAAAATTAGTCTCTACTTTCTGTTCCGTTCCGAATCAGCTGACTTGATTCTGTTAAATAGAAAATGTGTAGAAGTCGTTAGTTGTTTTTTTACTTTCCGTGCCGTTGCCGACGAACATGTTGAAAACAAAAATTTAAACAGAAGTGTTGTCTGTTTACCTAAAACAGCTGATACGTTTATACGGAAAAACTAACTACAAAAAATTAACAACAGAATGACACGGAACAGAACAGCAACAGAAAGTAAAGACTAATGAAGCCTTAAATATTGGTCTACCAGTTATATATATATATAACATCAAAATTCTAACAAAATGCGTTTTTTATTTAAAATGGAATTTATATAAAACCAAATAATATATTTATAAAGGGTGTTTTTTTTAGATGTACATAAAAAATAAAGATGATATTTTTAAATTGACATAAAATTTACCTTATTCGGAAGATAATCTTTTGGCATTATAATTTAAATACGACTTCTGGCATATGACCGCCACGGCTGGTGCGGACGTAGTTTAATCTGGAGGTCCAATTTTCGATGATTTTTTCCAACATTTGCGGCCATATATCGGCAATAACGTGGCGAATGTTGTAGTACTCAATCGCTTCGGGATTATCGGCGTATACTAGCGACTTCCATATATCCCCACAGAAAAAATTCAAGCCGCGATTTTAGAGGAACATTCATGGGTCCGAAACGTGGAAATATGCGGTTACCAAACGTTTCCTTCAATAAATCAATTGTGGCACGAGCTGTGTGACATGTTGCGCCGTGTTGTTGAAACCACGACTTCTGCACATCTCGATTGTTCAATTAATGAACGAAAAAGTCAGTTATCATGACTCTATATCGGTCATCATTGACTTTCTGGCCAGCATCGTTTTTAAAGAAGTATGGACCATTTATTCCCCCAGCCCATGAAGCACACCATACAGTCTTTTTTCTGGATGTATGGCGTCAGCTATTCATGCTGAAATGCCAAACCAAACTAAACATAAATCACTTGGCAGCTGACAAAATGGTCTCCAGTTAAAAAATTTTTGCCAACTTAAAGTTATATACATCTAAAAAACACCCTTTATTATATTATTTATGAACTTTGAATAGTTAAATCTCTAGTACGGGAAGAGCCTCAGATCAAGGTTAAAAAATATAATAAACTTATGACATTATGTGGAATCATTATTAGTGTTAACATTTAAAACTCGTAATGAATCCCTTTTTGAATAGCTAATGGCTAAATTCACAATCTTTAGTTAGTTAATGGCAAACGCTTAACTAATGATTGTTTATTCGCAATGCTTAGTTTGCCATTAGTTAAACCTCCAAACGTCGTTGGTTAACTATTAGTCAAATAACAGCTGTTGCTATGAAAATAAAGTTTACAATTGTTTTCGGCAACAAATTAAATGGTTAACTAATGACCGAGAATTCGACCATAAATCTCATCAAAAGAATGTTGTTTGTAACAATAGTTATTATATCAGGAAATGTGATTTGAAGACAGTATCAATACAAAAATATGTATATATATACAGTGTGTCCTGTCACACAACTAAATTGTCTACTCATTTGCAAGAGAAATTTTGTTTGTTTTTCATTCAAACATAAAATTGTAATAAAACAGGTTAAAATATTTTTTATTGCATAAATTTTAAAAATACCAAACATTGTAACAATGCCCTTTTTTTGTTTAGTTGTTGTTGCGTTTTATTAATTTGCATTTTACAAATTTTAGGTAATAAAAGTAATTTGCATTTGGAAATCTCAGTTCATTTTGTTGGGTTTTCTTTTGGTGTTGTCCTTAATTGTTCTTGGGATTTTTAAATGTTTTTTGTTAAAAGGATGCGTGACATGTATTTTTCAATTGTTATTAGTATGTAATAACTTTGTGCGCAGATATGAAGATCTTTGCGTTAAAAAGGCCGTAGGGAAAATAATTTGACATTTCCGAAGGAAATATTTCACAGCATTAAAACTTGGACAAATAAATTAAAAACTGTCAATTAGTCAACAATTTCATAAATTGAACTATAGTCGCGGAACCATTTACAATTTACCACAGAATTGTTGTCCAAAATCGATGAAAACAGGGGAGGAAAAACTAATACCCATAAAAAACTGCTAAAACCCACACATTTATTACGGCCAGATTTTAACGACCAACTAAGAAGAACACTATATATCAATGTAAACAACGATAAAACAGCCATAAATATCTAGTCGTTTGGCTAGGTAAAAACCATTTGTATTGGAAATTACAGAGAGCAATAAAAATAAAAATTTTGCGTGCCGGCAAGATGTTATGTTCTATGACAAATCAAATGTAATATTTTTGATTCCGATGATCGACGTACAAATCCAATATTTGTGCTGATGATCTAACGGAAGCCATATGGGGTTGCATTTCTGCCTTGATGGCGGTTCTAGATGATATGGGGCGGCATTTCTGCCAATGGAGTTGGTAATCTTGTATATACTGATGATATTATAGATAACCATGGACATTGGTCCATTCCGAAAGCAAATCGTAACTACAGAACAGAAAAATGTATCTATAAAGAATTATTAATTTTTTGAACATTATAATGACCCGAAATAGACAGTTTTCATTGTTAAACTTTAGCTTTCCTACTAATAACGATTAACAAAATAAATAAAACAATTCCATAAAAAATTAAAAAATACTAAAACTAAAAAAATTTAAAAGGAATTTAAAAAATGAAAAATACTTTTGTGTCCTTCAATAATGATGCAAATTATTAAAATGCAACAATAACGAAATAAAAAAATAATAATTTTAAAGTTTTTTTAATTATTAAATGTCTCCGAAAAATGAGCAATTTAAATTTAAAAAAATTTTACTCAAATTTGCAGATATGAAACTTAAACACCTTGCGATATAACACCTTGATATGTGATTTAAAATAATGACTCTACATACTTCTGAAAAGTGCACCCACGAGAATTCATCACAAATACGTTGTATGTAAAGCAAAATTTCTATACTAAATTTTGCGTATTTGATTTTTACCCCTATTCTACTCCCTAAAACCATATATATTTACCTAAAGGTACAGTCACATTTCGCAAATATTTACTCAAAAAAGCGTAACAACTTGTTCTACCACAAATTTGTTTGACGTTGTTTACTCTTACAAGAGTTTTGCAAGATCAAACAGCATCAAATAAATTAAAACGAAATATTTGTTGTGCTTTAGCCTAAATAAGAAAAGTTTTTTTTTTCAAATATATGTTATTTACTGGTTAGTCTTCTTCGGCAATAATTGCCAAATGTGACCGTACCTTAACATACAATGATAAGAAAAAATCCGAAAAGCAAAAGATTTGTAATTCCTGCTAAGATGCGTCGATTGATAATTATACAACGTTTCGATATCGATTCATACAAGTTGTAAACGCACTGTAACAGAAAAATGACAACGCATAGTACCAAAGTGAAACCATATTTTCGATTTTGCTTTTCGTTTTAGCAAGCATCCACTATAGTGCACATGCATTTACATATAATTTCCATTCAAATAAGAGTTTTTACTAAGAAATAGCCAGACCATATCAAATAATGCATTTGTTCTGCACAATACAACAAATTAATTCGATTTAAAAAATAAACAACAAAAATAAAATACTTAAAGATATTTTATTACAGAAGTTGATTGCAGCAATTACATAAGAGTAAAAAATAATATTATCTTTTCATTACTAATGTTTTGATACCTTATCCATTTATGCCTAAAGGTAAATTTTATTTAATGAATCTAATGAAAAATCTTATGATAGCAAAATGTATGCAAATAAAATGATATTGTAAGAGTGCTCATGTCTCTGTTAGAATGTTAATACTCCGAGTCAAAACAATAGAGCATATTATTTTAATTACAGTTATAAAATCCCGAATCCCAGGACTTGAAAACCTAGTCCTGTTTGGCATCCCGAATGTGTAAACAGTAAAAATTATTTAAATAATCATATTTGATAGAATTAAAGTACAATATTTTATTACAAAACCAATATAATTTTTTTATTTGTATAAAATATTTTTCTTTATTAAAAAAATTTGTTTATTCGAAGTTTTACTTCTAGTTAAATATACAATCTATTTGAAAATAATTGTATACACTAGTATTTATTTTTGTATATTTCTGTTATATGTTTTACATTAGCCTTCCGTTGGAAAGCATAAATGCAAAATCATATAGAAATTAACAAAGAGACACTAGCAAAATGTAATGCATTTTCTGGCCTGCTAAAGCCGTCATCAGCATTCTTTGTGCCTAATAGTGTTTATTTTCAAACTTTATATATTTAACTTTTTCTATTTACTGAATGACAATTTTTCCTCTTGCGAGTATTAAAGAATTATTTTTTATTAAAAACATTTTTTATTCGAAGTTTTACTTCTAGTTAAATATACAATATATTTGAATTTTTTTGGAATATTTCGACTAATTATGGACCGACCATTATAAAATTAGGTGTCATCATTTCTGTATATAAGAAACTTATTTGTGTCGAATTTTATTTGAATACCAACATTTCAAAGAAATTTAATGTCGTTAAATGTGGGCCTTATATGGGAGCTATGACTAATTATGGATCGATCATCATGAAATTGTACCATATTATTCGTATATATGTATATAAAACACATTTGAGTTCAATATTACTTGGATTCCAAGATTTTTGAGAAAGTTATGCTCTTTAAAGTGAGATTCGGGAGTGGGCCTTATATTGGAGCTATAATAAATTTTGGACCAATTGTCACAAAATTTGTAGATCTGATTTGGCTTGATTTACCACTGATTCACCACAAATGTGAAATTGGCTTGGATACTTGCATAATTCAAACATTTTTAATCGTTAAACGCCTATTTCGGGAGAACATTTGTATGAGGGCCAGGTGAAATAATAGACCGATTTCCACCAGTTTTAATCCCGTTCGTCCTTGGGCCGAAATAATTTCACATAGGAAATTTTATCGATATATCTTCAAAATTGCGACCTGTACTCTGCGTACAAGCTTTACATGGACAGCCAGCCAGCCAGACGGACGGACGGACATCGTTAAATCGACTCAGAAAGGACCAATATTTCTGGGTGTTACAAACATCAGCACAACTCCAATATATCCTCCCCACTATGGTGGTGTAGGGTATAATTATGACTAAAATTCATAAAATTCGGCAGCGCCGAAATTTTGAAATAATTAACTTAATTATAGCTTTTAATTAAATTTACGATCAAATACACATTTGCTAACCTTTTGTGTATTAAATACTTGGTTCTTATTTTAGAAGTAACACGATTCTCCATTGAATAATCAAACGATTTACCTTAATCAAAGGACGTAGAGACAGTTTGCTGGTTGGTTGGGTGGCTGATTGGTATGTGTGAGAAATCAAAGAATGTAAAAACATTGTGAGTAGGTATTATTGTTAAATTAAATTACATTTTACTCATTTAGTAAATACTCACATTCTAAATAAATAAACAACAGCAAAATCGACAACAAACACAGAAGATGTAATAACAACAAGAATAACAACAATATGGTAAAGAAATTACCTTTAAGTGTTTCTTTTTATCAACAATCAACATGAGAGTTTATTCTCAACAACCACTTCTTCATCTTCTTTATTACTGTTTCCATTTTTGTTTCTGCTTCATTTTTTCTCAAACTTAAGATGTAAACAAACACCAACACAAATACACATACATACATACCCAGTTGGCCAATCAGTTATTGACGACATTTGTCATCGATGTTGTCTTCAGGAAATTTTATAATTTGTCGCCTATGCTGTTGAGGACAAGTTAGATAATAAAGACATGAACTTGCCTTGAATAATGCATGCAATTTGTCCTGTTTCAAACCATGTCCGCGACAAGATGAGCAACAATGTTTACAAGTTATCGTCGGTAGAACTACTTTGAGGACAAATTAAACGACAATTGCATGTAATTTGTCTTGTTTCAAATTATATATAGACCACCAGATGAGCGACAATGTCTTTAAAATGCCATTATTAAAACTTTCTTGAGGACAACTTAGGCAACACTTGCAATTATTTGTCGTGCTTTTATCAACAATATATTTTTATTATATACTGTTTTAAAACGGTGGTTTATTTCCTTAAATGGCTGAATTTCAGTTTATGGGGGACACCCCTAGAGAAAAAATCTAAATATGCCATCCCCTTCAGAATGTTCCCAGGAGTACGAAAATCATAATGAAAAAGGGGGCTCACGCCCCCTATGGGCGTGGCAGTCGAAAAACGACCCGGCCCACCTACGTAGACAATATGGGTATCAAATGAAAGCTAATGTCTTCACGATTCCAAAAATAGCCATAGTTGCCAGATCGGGCGGTTTTTGCAGCCGATACGGCCATTTTTGTTAAATAGGGGCGGGGGTGAAAAACGACCCATGCCACCTACTTAGGCAATATTGGTATCAAATGAAAGGAAATGTCTTCACGATTCCAAAAATACCCGTAGTTGCCAGATCGTCCAGAATTTGAGGAAGATATGTTAATTTTTATAAAATGGGGGAAGGACTTTTTTTGTTTATTTCTTTTTAGCTCGGCCAGAGGCCGAGCACTCGAGATCCCCGCCGTCTAGAATTAAGACATACTGGAGTTAAAAACCCCTAAGCCCGGCCGTAGGCCGGTCACGCAGAAAAACTTTACTAAGCGAAGCCAGTATAACAAATTTTCATTAATCAATCAGAAGCTTTCAAGAGTTTTCCTCGTTTCTTAATTTTGTACTTATCCTCATTTATGATTTGACTCTTGACACGAGAACATCACTAAATATGGATTGCGTTACTGCCTTTGACATTCACGACTGGGGTCGTGAATTGGACGATACGGCTATTTTTGGAATCGTGAAGACATTAGCTTTCATTTGATACCCATATTGTCTACGTAGGTGCGCCGGGTCGTTTTTCGACTGCCACGCCCATAGGGGGCGTGAGCCCCCTTATTCATTATGATTTTCGCACTCCTGGGGTCATTTAAGGGGGCGTGGCATTTTTTTTTTCCCAGGGGTGTCCCCCATAAACTGAAATTTTGCCCCTTAAATAAACCGGATTCCTTTTAATTGGCCTTTACTACATTGTTAAGCCTCAGTTAGCCGACTGTAATGGAAGAATGTAACTGCAACAGTAAGAAACAGCTGATGGATATTGTTATGTGTAAAGTAATGCAAATTGTTATGGAGATGTAAAGTAACGCAACACCGTAATGTATGAATCTGTAAGAAATAGAATTTCCTTACATTTTTACGTCATTACACTACATTCCGTTACAGT
The DNA here is from genome assembly GCA_916048285.2 of Bellardia pandia. Taxonomy (NCBI): domain Eukaryota; kingdom Metazoa; phylum Arthropoda; class Insecta; order Diptera; family Calliphoridae; genus Bellardia; species Bellardia pandia. The sequence goes on from OU696530.1 coordinate 58,874,398, forward strand.
CGGCTAACTGAGGCTTTACGGTTTAAGAACACACTAAAATAACAGTTTGAAAACGCTTTATGTCACCCAACGATGGCTCATAATAAACTAACTCGTTTGAGAGGCCTTGTTAGTCTATTTATACATCAATCATAATTTGTAAATGGTTCGGAGCTAAGATACTAGAATGTTCATGACTGCAAATCTAGAATGTTCATGTCTAAAATATTCAACCAAAGCCGTTAAAACTTATTGTTGCCATATTGCTCAGCTAAGTTTATAACAGAGTGTTATCAATAAAGTTTAAAAATTTAAATTTTTACAAATGCAAATGTTACTAATCAAGTTGTATGTTGATAAACAAGCCGTATGTTGATAACGCCCATTAAATTTAAATCGAAATGCAATTTCGTAACTATATTAAACATGATCGAGATTTGTTGTCAAGAAGTTCCTTTTTAGTTTAGTGATAAATAAATGCCTATAAAATTGGAATATTAATACAAAATAGAACAAAAATAAGTGCCATGTAAAAACAGACCCCGTTTAAAAATTCACTTAAATACGTAGAAATCTGCTGCAAATAAAGTTACCAGGCTAAAATTCGACACAAATAATTTTTATAGATATATAAATTGTTGTACTAAAATTGTATGATGGTTGGTCCATAATTGGTAATAGCTCCCATATAAGGACCACATTCGAAAGTCATTTATCTTATAAATATTGGTATCTACTCAAAACTTTACACAGATCATTTACTTATACACAAAAATCATATTACAAAAATTTGTAAATTTCGGTCAATATTTGACCATATTTCCCATATAAAGCCCTCTTCGGAAAATCACTTTAGTACTCATAAATCTCGTATAAATAACGATACCGATTCAAAATTTTACAGGAAGCATTTATATACGAGGTCTGATCAAAAAATAACAGGTTTTTTTCAAATTTCGTGATTTACGTACGTTCGATTTTCGCATTTTTTTTTCTGTAATACATATCAGCCATTTTGGATTGCCAGTTTGTTTTTGACAGGTAAAAAGGTTAGTCGTGTTTTGGTGTGCTCTTTGATTTTTTACTATTCGAAAAAATGGATCAAAGAAACTGTATTTTATTTGATATTTCTTTTATTTCGGCTCGTATTGAGTCTTGTGTAAAAAATGAAATTAAATGCGCAAAGCCCAATCATCCCAATGGAAACGTCCAGAAGAACCAAGACCGAAAAAAGCACGTCAAGTTCGGTCAAATGTGAAGGTGAGCAATGTTTTCTTCGACTGCAATGGCGTGGTGCATCATGAATTCTTGCCACAAGGTCGTACGGTCAATAAGGAATACTACCTTAAAGTTTCGTCAGAAACGCACAGAATTGTGGAAAAACCAATCATGGATTTTGCACCATGATAACGCACCAGCTCACACACCGAGGCTTGTGCGTGAGTTTTTGTCCAAAAACAAAATCCTTATAATGCCTCAACCACCGTATTCACCGGACTTGGCCCCCTTTTTCCTCTTCCCAAAACTGAAGACAGCGATGAAAGGAAAGCGTTTTGCTACGATTGAGGAGATAAAAGAAACATCGAAACAGGAGCTGATGGCGATACCAAAAAGCGCGTTTCAGAAGTGTTTCGAGGATTGGAAAAAATGCTGGCATAAGTGTATTATATCTGAGGGGGATTACTTTGAAGGGGACAAGATAGCTATTGATGAATAAATAAATACTTTTTGAAAAAATTTAAAATAACGCTTATTTTTTGATCAGACCACGTATATGCTAAAATCAAACTGCTAGATTTTGAAAATATCAGTCCACATTTAACCATATCCCGAAATTCACGTTAATACTAGTATGTATCTTAAATGTACTATTATTATATTTAATTTAACGTGGGATATCCTAATATGTATAAAGTTCTCTGTTCCGAAATTTAAGAATATCGAACCATGTTCTGTAGTTGCTCACATATACGTACTACTCCCGAAAAACAAGTTAACCCTCAATAATGTCTAATAAATATCGATATCGAATCAACATTTTTTTTAAAGATGAGAAATTGTAATTCAGAAATCATACTAATTGGTTATACGACAATTATGGTACTGAATTTTACAGCTTTCAGTCCATATTTGGCAAATTAAGTCCACTTCCGAGTATAACAACCAACCATACAACTCTTGCAAATAACGTTATTGAGATGAATTTCAACCATCTCACATTTATTTACATTACATTACATTGGATTTAGAAGTTTTAAGTCCATAATTGGTTCGTTTCTACTATGCCACCCATATATCTCTTGTAAATAAAGTTATTCAGATCAAAGCCTCCTTGTAATATTAAAATTTTTATACCTGGTTTCTTAGCTTGTGGTGAATATGGAAAAATATTTTTTCATTTTATAAATTGTTAAATTACACTCAAGATTGTTATGAATATCAGACAAACTCTGTAAATTATAGTGAGAATTGGTAATTACATCAATTTTAAATGGTCAAAATTATATAAAATTTCAAAACATTTGAAATGAATTATGTTGTTTGAAATATTGTTTTTCATACAATATATGAAATGTTAAGCCATTAGTATTAAAAAACAATGAATAAGGATATTTTAGTACTATAACCAGTGTAGTTTTGTATTTGTCATTATATTTATTTAATTTATTTATTTAATATTGCACTTGTTTTATTCTAGAATCAGAAAAACTCAAGGGCCGGTCTTACGAAGAATTTGTAAAGGAACTCCGTTTATAATTTCATCGTATTAAAAATACAATAAACAGATTCAATTCCAAAGAAAATAATGAAAATATCAAATAATAAATACTTAAGTTTACTAATCTTATTGTTTCTTTTATGCATGTATACTCGTATGTATACATACGTTTTTTTATGAATAAATTAAAAAAAAATAAACTAAAATACAAATATGACAAATAAAATATAAATAATTATTTTAACAAAAAAAAGGTTGATAACGTAGGAATATTGTCGCTTAAAGAATCGTCGACGTTAGGATTGTAGATATTGTCTACTATATTATCGTTCAAACTGTCATCAGTTATAACATTTGCAAAATGTCGTTTATATAGTCGTTGATGACAATTTTAACCACATTGTCCCCTATATGATCGTCAATGACAATATGCATGATAATGTTGCTAATATTGTCGTGTACGATTAAAGTTCCCTTTGTACGAAAAACTTGTCAACGATTTGTATGAGCTGTCGCCTGCAAATCATTTAGGTTTTAGATGTGTCTTGTACGCGTCTTCAACGTTGGTTTTAAGATATGGCCAACTGGGTAGTCACATGTATATTTAAGTCATACATGTACTCGTACATATGTATTTATGTATAAATAAGTGTGTGAGTAGGGAAATCTCTAAAGGATGTGTAAATTTAAAAAACCGTTTGGAGCAATACCCTAATCGACGCACATACAAACATCATATAGACATCCCAGCAGTTTTACAAGTAGTCAATGTATCCCTTTCACATTAGTGAAAATTACTGTCTTTATAGTGCAAAAGGAAATTAATTGTTTACTTTGTAATCAGAAGAATGAAGACAATTTTTACTTTAATGTCTCTGAGTAATCCAGGGTGAAGTCACTGTAAACTTTTATTTTGTACAGTACTTTAGTGTCAGTAAGTGGCCCTTTGGAAGCAAAAGTGTCTAATAATATTTCCATTAATCACCACTAATATTGTCTGACAAACTTAATTTATATATTTTTAATTTTATATTAAACTCTAAAGAAAAGTTTTTTATTTACACCAAGTATTCCAGAGGTGGACATCCGTATTTAATAAACTCTTAGTAGACATAATTAAAGGCGGTTTTAAATGTTTATATATTTAATATTTTATTTACTACAATTATTGTCGTAAAGTGGACCTTTATTATCTTATTAAATTTATATATGATTTTAAAGACTGGATATAATATTTTCTACAAATATTTTTTTATCGGGACATACGATTCTATAACTACATTTACATTACAAGTTTAACCTCAAATAATCAAAAAGGAGAATCTTTCACTCGTAGGCTATTTGGTACCTGTTGTAGCTGTTGTATACAATATTGTTTCCATTGCAGTAACAAGTAAGCAGGTATAGTAGGTCAAGCCCGACCATATAATACCCTACACCAAGTACATTAGCAAAAACAATTTTTCAGAACTGGGCGCTAAACGAGAGCTATGACTAATTATGAACTAAATATTATTACTATAAATGCTATACGTTCCTATATGTTTAATGAAATGGTCTGTAGCAAATCAAGTAACCAGTTAACTCCATGTAACCGCTATGTAAAGTCAATGCGTTTATTACTTTGAAGCAGTATCAGACAATCTCTATGTAGTATATGCAGGGTCAATTGAATTCCACCTTAGGGCTCATACATGTTAAAATAACTAGTCTTAGACCTAACTATGTAGACAGTGATGAACCTAAATTATAGGTAAAACCACTAGTTTGGGACAGTTGTCAAGAACTGTTGTGTTATAAATGTGTTTCTATAAATATGTAAGGGTGGAGGAAAATGTCTCTATTTAAAGCTATACGAATTGTATGGCCTATAGGCTTTTTTTTCAAGAAAATAAAATATCTTCCTTATCCTAAACCACATTATTCTATCTATTCCTCACCCCCATAATTTGTATGTGTAAAACGCATTTATAAACATATAAATAAAGTTGAATTCTTTAGCTTTGTTCGTGTACTTTAGCTATCTATGTATGTGAGTGTATTTTTGGGACATTAGAAAAGCCAACTACTTTATATTGTATAATGTGTGAATGTTTGCTAAGCCATGTTTACAAATTTTCATTTGTCTCGTTAGACTTATTCCCCCATTATTTACCTCCCTCCAACTGAAATGTCAATTGTATTAAGTTTGCAGATATGTAGGGGTTTGCATTCGGATTGTAAGAAATCCTGGGAACTTAGAATATTTATAATCTACTCATACACAACACTAACTAGCTGTCAAGTCTCAAAAATGAATTTGATTCATTCATAATTGCAGCTACAGAAATTCAAATCAAATATGAAAAATGGCCAAACTAGAAACCCTACAATTGCCCCTGCCTACGCAAAGACAATCATTTATCAATGCTGATGCCACCTGATCGCACATCTATGAAAGGAATACATTTTTATTTTTCATTTCCTTCATAGAACTGTTGTTGGTCGGTTCATTCATTCATTTATTCATTAATTTTATTGTGTTGGAATTTATATTTGCTTTTCAAATTGGTGTTTTTGCAGTCTCGAATATTTAATAGGAACAAATGGTTGGTAGAGAATGTCGTTGAAATGGTCGTTGGAGAATGTATCTTTGACTTGTACTTTTTGTTTTGTTACTTATGTATCTAATCACACGTATACGAGGTTGACTATTTATATTTTGAGCCTTGTCTCAACTAGTAGAATTAACAATTTATATCAATATGTATATACTTTTTTGATATCTGTTTAAATTTATGAAAATGTTTCGATTTTCACTTCCCAAAAAACTTAAGAATGCTCTGAACACAAAAATTAGTTTTATTTAGAAAACTATTTTGAACATTTTTTTTCTTCAAAGTGAAACCATTTAACAAGCAAGAATACTATATTCGACTTTACCGAATCCTTTACTTATTTATACCTTTCACCAAACTATTCTTTAAGGCAAACCATTTTTGGTGAAAAAATAATTTGTGAAACAAATGTTGGTGAAAAAAATTTAGTCGGTCTGAATTTCAATGACGTTATATGTTTGAAATGTTTTTGAAATGCCTATTATTTGATATCAATATTGTCTATGTATGTAGGTACATGACATTATTTAATTAATAACATTATGGGCTTATATTTCTGAGCCGACTTCCCGAACTTAAATAGTAATCAGAACAGGCTAATAGCCAATCTGTTGATGTAACAGTCATTTAATTTGTAGACTTCGGGAAGTTAATTTCAACAGATGAACGGATATAATGAAAGGAATAAAGACAATAAAGCAAGTGATTAGACTCAAGATATAACTAGACGCCCTCATATATATGAACATACAAGTATGTATTTTGTATGTTTTCATGTTTATTTACATGAATTTATACAAATGTATGGACACATTACTTAGAATACAAATAACAATTTGTATGTAGTATGTGTATGTGCATTTGTTGCCTGTAAGTATGTCCTTGAATATATTCATTATTTGTTGTTATATCTTGTTATTATCACATTCTCTTAAATATTTATGCCCTTTATTTGGGCATACAAACTTCTTAGACTTTGCCGGTATATTTTAATTTCTTGATAAAATGAGAATTTTAATAAATTCTTTTATTTTTTTGCAAATAATTGACACTACACCTTCTCAAGTTGAAATTAAGAAAATAAAATTTGAAATTCAAAAATCCAAATTTATATTCACAAATAATATACATACATTTATCATATATACATTTTTGAAATTAAAATTAAGAAATCGAAATTGATAGTGATTTGCTATTTTTGACAGTGAACTTTATTTGTTATACTTTCTGGGTCAAAAGTAAAATATTTGAAAGTTTAGGATTTTTTATAAAAAGATATTGATGAAATTTCTGAAAAATATTCAACAAAGTCTAAAATTTTAATGTGTTTCGTCTGTACTGTTTCTGTCAACCTGGCGTTATGCAAGTTGGCAGGATGATATTGAATGTAAGACTAGCAGCGGAACAAATTCAGTATCGAGCAAGGACATCAGCTAGAAAATGATTGTGCAGAGGACATAAATTGCGATAAATCTCTCATTATTTGTTTTCTATTAATGAAATGCAGAGTAACAACATTATATTTAATTTGTATACAAAATTCTTACACTCGATCCCATTGCCAGATTTGTTTAAATTTCTTGTAGACTTGTTTCTTATGATATTCATATGGCATAACCTAGTCTATCGGGGCACCCAAAAAAAATTGCATAACCTTGATTGGACCAAATTAAAATAAATAAAATTTGGTTTATCGGAGAATGGAATTAAATGTAAATGAATATTTAAGTAAATGTAAACAACATTAGCGGATCTTAACATACATAAGTCTCCTGGGCCGGAGAGCAGACCAGCAGTGTTCTTCGACGCTGCCAAACATAACCTAATAATGTATCCTTCGAATTTTTCAAAAATATAACAAAGTATGTATCATTTAAAATCTCTAATATTTATCCTGATTCCAAAAATTATAATTTTAACACAATTTTTGTTTAAGTATTTATGTGTTTCGAAATTCCTATTTCAAATCTGTATTCATTTTGTTAGATCGTGCGAAATCCACTATTTATGAAACTTGTAATAGTAATTATCGTCCTATCGTCCTATAGAAACACTGAGATATTTTAAACGCATAATATTAGCTATAGAGAAATTTTTAGCGGTCATAAGTTTCTCAAAAAGTTAAGAAATGTTATTGACTTTTAATTCTGTAATTTAAACCAACGCAATTGTAGCAACGCCCTTAAATTACTCGACTCATAAACACAATCTATTTTGTTTGTTTGCTATGTAACAAGCTAAAAGCAATAAAATAGTGCTTATTAAATGTTAATTTCTTGAGTTTTAACACAATCGACACAAGGTCTGTGCGTAAATAAACAGGAAACGCTTTTAGTGTTTCTCTGAGTGCGTATGTTAAACACAAAAATGGCAACACTTAATATTCAAAGAACTTGTCCTTCTATGCATTAGTGTGTGTATGTAAATAAATACACACAGATATAACATTTACAGTCAAGGGGTGACTACAATTGGGATTTAAACTTTTTAGTCTGCCTTTCTTTCTAAGTTTCTGTCTTTTTTTGTGCTTAAACATTTTAAAATGTGTCAATAATGAAAATGTTACTTTTTTGTGTTTGCTTTTGGAATTGTTATTAAGGTTGTTGTTCTGTATTTTGTTATCAGAAGGAAAAGTTAAACACTACAAATACACTTAAGAATTATTTGGTATTCATTCAAGTTATCTTTGATTGCTGCTACTGATTTTACTCCTGCTCCAGCAGTTTCTAGTCAAAAGGTTAATTACCTCTTGTTAAATGAAGAACTTTAAATATTCTTGTTTTTATTTTTTTTCTATTTAGAAATACATTTAAACAATACCTACTACACACAACAACAATCCCAATTACAACTAGAAATATAAAAAATAAAATTATAAAAAAATATCAAATGAATCCAACTGAGACTAAAGTGTGTATAAATGAATGAATGAATGAATGAAAAAATGTGTATGTGTCTGGACTTTCTGTCTAATCTTGCATTTTTTTCATACTTTACTTTTATTTTAGTAAAAGTCGAAGTAGTTGCTGTTGTTGTTGTAGTAGATGCTAGAAAATAATTTGAAAAGAAAATTGCTAAATTAACAAACCAATGAATACATTTAAGGATTTTCATTTCCATTTCGTTCATACGTACATAAATATTTGTATGTGTATATATAAAGCATTGTTCACATAAAATCCTGTCACACCACAGACGTTTTTTAAAGATTTGAATTTTAAACATGACTATCGTTACTCTGTCAACAATTTTATATAGTCGGAATATATACAGTGGTTCGCAGTGGCTCCATAAAGAGACAACTATTAGGAACTTAAAAAAGAAAATGTTTTTTTTGGAAAACTGTACATTTTAAGATATTAAAACTAAAAATACAAAAAAATGCTCTTTTTTCATTTTATTTTATGCAGTACCGATAGCTCAATGCAGCGTTGTAGGTTTTTCTTTTTTTTCTACTTCTATCAATATTTTCTGTTGAATTGTGAGTCCGATGTCAATTTAAAATAGTTCAAAGGTGTCCGTGTACAACGGTAAAATAACGAAAATCGTTAAACACTTCATCCTTGAAAATCGGGCAGAAAGGCACCAAATAAAAAAAAAAAAAAGAAAAATAAGGGCGAATTCAAGGCCATCAGCTTCACAACTGACCTCCGAAGTTGAAGCTGACCTGGGCAAACAATGTTGTGTAGTCTTGTCTTGCGCCAACATGATTTTAATAGCCGAGTTGCACGCAAGAATCCATTTATAAACCTGAAAAACAGGCTGTGCAGGCTAAATTTTGCCAAAGAACATGTTTGCACGAAATCTGCATTTTGGAATTCGGTAATTTTTGCCGATGAAAACTGGTCACATCTATGCCAAAACGCTCTAAATCTGTTGTAAATAATAAAGGCTATCACACCAAATATTAAATCGTGAAATTGCCAGTCTTCATTTCAAGTTTTCGAAATCCACAATTGCTTGCATAAAATAAGCTGTGATGTGAAAAACGAGCAATTTTTTTTGTTGTTTTTAGTTTTAATATATTAAAATGTACATTTTTGCAATAAGTATTTTTGTTTGTTGGACTATAATATTTTTTCTTTTAATGACAATTTCTTTTTTATGTTCCTGTTGGTTTTATTTTTATGTAGCTTTGAAAACAAAACTAAAATGCACTGCATAAAATAAGCTGTAAGCTACTGTATGTGCGAACGCTGAGCAATAGGAAATCAAAATAGTAAGAAATAGCGCACAAGTCCCATGAAAATCCGACAGTGATCACAAAAAAGCTAAAGCCTCGAAAACGTATTATAATGATGTTATAAAGCGATGCAAGTTATAAAACGAATAAGTCCAGTTCGTAGAAAAAGAAAATAAATATTACGTTCAATAACGCTAAAATCAGGTCTCACCGATAATGATCACGGACATAAATAGAACGCCAGTATATGTGTGATAATTTGCAAACCCATCGTATTCAAATCGTATTCGTATTCGAATGGTGCCATAAAATTGCCATAAAACGGACTATTTGTTATAATAGAGATGTATTGAAATGTTGCGAATCATATGATGCGATCCATAAAAAGAAAACATACGAATTTTTATAGGAAAAAATAAAGTTTATTTTCTTATTTTACATTTTTTTTAAATATTACTAAATATTAGTTTATTAGTGCATTAAACATTATTTAATCGCTTTCTTTGTTACATAAATAATAAATTACAGTATTTATGCGACCTGATTTTATGTGAACAAAACTTTATCTATATAGTTATGTATGAGTATTGCTGTGGCTGCTATTTTAACTTCTTCTCCGTCATCATGGCATGCCGCCCGTTTTGATCTGAATGATTGTACATATTTGTTAAAATGCTTTTGAGATTCTTTACAAAAATATTTGCATTGACTTGAAAACATTTTAGAGACGAAAACAAAACCAAAACACATACACATCTAAATGCGAGTATTCTATAAATTTCTGTTTTCATGTGTAAAGCCTGCCCTTAGCAAATTTCGAATCAAAGGTGTGGCAGAACACAGATACATTCACCCACCTATTGTACGCAAACATTTATCTAGAATCATTCATAATTAAATTTAGGTTGAATGAAACACCAAAGCTGGATAAACTGGAAATGAATTATTCGTTGAGATTTAGATTTTCATCAGATTATTTAAATCATTTAATTATGACGCCAGGGGTAAAACTTATTGTGATTGTGTAAAAATATTGGTTGTTGTGTATTTAAACAGATTTTGTCATGGAAACTCAACAAATGCAAGCAATTTATAAAGAGATTTTGTGTGAATTTAATAAAGACAAAAACGTAAACTCCCATCCATGGTCATTGTAAAATGCAATGCAATTGTAAACAATTTAATCTGGGCCGCTCTTTTGCTTAAGAATATTCTTTGTCCAAATTAAGATATTTTTGCAAGTTTAGATAAAATATTGTAGCCGTGATACACATGCATTTGGGTTAAAGAACCGATTATTTAAGTAAATTCTTAAAGTGTATTTGAAATAAAAAAACTCTGTTCAACTTTGGATAAATGGTGTTGGTACTCCCATCTTTGGCTTTCCTTTTTTGAACTGTTTTACCTTAAGGGTGATGCCAGAGGACATCTATAGGCGCAGATGTCATCATAATATTACCTTTAGATAATTTTCTTCGTCAATTTTGTATTAAAATATAAAATTTGTTTTTGTATTTTGGCGAATCGTTGTTTTGCCATACACAGTCTTTAAATAATTTTTGAATTGTATAGTTGGTATTTTTGAATTGTTAACATCGATTTTTGTGTTTTTTTAAATATAAATTATAAAAATAAATTTTGTAAACCAATATATTCGAAAAGAATAATAAATAAAAAGGAAATAAAAAGGAAAGTGATTTGATACCACATATTTTTTAAACAAAAATAAAATAAAACTACTTTTCTTTTTCTTTGTGGATCTGGCCATTTTGGTTTAGTCACCTGTGTTTTTTTCTAGCAATTAATAGGAAACTTGGTGCCTCCATCGATTCCACATTGGATAAAACCATATCATTTTTAAACTCATATTTATTATTTTGAATTTTACCTGATTAAGATCTTTTTAAAAGAGGGACGGTCTCGTGATTTCCGTTTACTTGAAACTTATTTTTGCTGTAATTTTATAGGCATTAGAGCTGTGTCGTTCATGAACAAACGGGTTAAAATGAACGAATCACTTCATTGAACGGAATGAGCCGGTCATTTAACTGAACGGTTTTCGTTCAATAGTGTACGGATCAATTTTGTTCAGCTGATGTTAATCAAAGGACAAGAAGAAAATCACATTCAATACAGGTTGTTTTTATTCGTTCAAAGTGAACGATTGAACGAATTGAATGAACGAATCAGTCTTGGATAAATGAACGAAAATGACCGGTCACTGAAATGAACGACCGGGTAAAACTCTAATGGGCATGTACTATTGAACGATTTTTCGAAAATAAATTTGTATGGGGGCTAGATAAAATCATTAAACGATTCTTACATCACATTTTGACAGTTTAAATCACAGTTTATCTTTTTCTCATAAGAATAACGTATGTATGTAAATTTGCATGGTTTTAACTGCAAAAAATATATGTACGAGTATGCAAGTATGTGTAAGGAAAGAAAGAAAATAGAAAACAATTTTTAAAAAATATTGGTTGACGACACCGGTTCAATAAACTTTGGTTATTTTGCTAACTGCTTGTATGACGATCGTCAGATATTACAACGTTGTCCGAAAAAGGTTCATAAAATGTCTAACAACCGTGTGAACTTAAAATGTTTGTCTTGCATCGTTGTAAGAAAAAGAATTTTCAGTACATTGCAAGACAAAACTATTGTTAGACATCTAACAATCGTGTAAACACCAATTTTTGTCATTGTCATTGTTTTAAGACAATTGTCAAACAGTTTTCATTGTCATATGTGCAAAGTTTATGCATCTGCCAATGGCAGCATTGTCATAGAAATTATTTCTAAATGCAACTCTGTATATACATAAATAAACAAACAACTGTGCATTAATAACATTTTGAAAAAACAATTTCGGTTGACAGATAAATTCATTATGTGACAATTGTGTGCCAATGAAATTGTTAGTTTTCTTGCAGTCGTCTGAACTGACAATTTACCTTTTGCTAAAAATTTTTCAATGTCAGTACATTGCTAGCACATTGCTAGATCTGACAACGTTGCAATATCTGATGACCGTCTATACATATCTTTAGGACAATGACTAATATTTTATTGATATTCTGGTAAGTTTGGTTCTATATTTTACAGACGGACGGCTACTTATATTGTATATACAAAAGTATATACTGTGCTGGGTTTCATATGAATATTTCTCAACGCTACACACGATTTAATAAACTTACATATGTATGTATGTACATATAGTGAACTCGCAGAAATGTAAACATGATCTACCCAAAACCATGAACATTTTTTTTGCATTGACTACTCTAAAACGTGAACATAGCCTGAAGGCTCTAAAACTTAAACATTTGATCGATCGTTAAAGTTCAATTTTGTAAGCTTATTTTAAAATTTTGGGAATCCCCGCAGAGAAGAATTTCGTAGTTTGTTTGTTGTAAACAATTTTTGTTGCATGAATAAGTAAGTAGTAAAAAACTAAATAAACAAATTTATAATTATCGTAGTTTAAATTCAGCTAACCTTTATTTTTGATGAATTCAATAACATAAGAAATTTAGAAATTAGTATCTTAGAAACCCTTTTGCAAACCATAGTAGGTATGTAGTAAAATATGCCAGCAACTTACACAAAGTAGCATCAAAACATGTTTCGTAGGTGAAAAATAACGTACATACTTTATTTTAAATTAAATCAAAGATAAGAGACTAAAATATGTTATAGAAAAAATACAATCTAAAACGTGAACACCCTTGGTAGAAATTAGTTCACGTTTCTGCGAGTTCACTGTACATACCCTAACTCATCATTATTGCGCTGGACGATATACTTGTATTTATATCACTGTTGGTGGTATTGTAGGTGTTTAGACAAAAACATTAATTCTTAAAGAGTTTAAAACTAATCATTCGTTAGATATTTATAGTTTTTCCTAATAACGAATTCCTGATGAGCTGTGCTAAGCAAACAGCGAATGGTCATCGAAACTAACGTGCGTATTCAACAATACAGTTGAATGCATTTATATAACATAAAACAGATTTCCAGCATCTCGTTAAATAATTTTGATAAATAATTGAAATTGATTTGGCTAAAATTTAAAAATATTAAATTTTTCGTTTTAAACGCTTTTGAAACAATCAGGTGCGATGCGGCACAGGTTTACTGTATTCAATCACTCTAGAATTTACGGAAAAGGAGCAGTTACAAGTTGAGTTACAGCCCGTTAAGTTAATTTTCTTCTCAGTAAAGTATGACAATTTAAACTGAAAACATGCATTTTTTTCTAACTTTCTTTAACTTTTGTGGTTCTATTTCCTTCTGAATTAAGTCAATCAAACCAGACATTATTTTACATAGAACATAGAAAATGTTCAGTTTTCAAAAGTATTAGAAATAGAAATCAAAGAAATTCAAAACTACCATAATGTTTTAAAACTGTAAAAATAATGTTGTATTAAATTCCTAAATATAACTAACAACTTGTTAAATTTCAATAAATATTTCCACTTACCATTTGTGTGAGTTGCTGTGTGTGCCTCTATGGAGGTTGGCGTTGGTGGTGCAGTTGCCACCAAACGTGATGACAAACTCGGCAATTCAATCTTTTTTGCCTTGGCAATATTAAACAGTTCATTGGTGCCGGTAATCACATTGCAACATGTAATATTATCTGGTATCGGCGAACCAGGTGAGCTTGCAACACCAACCAAACCACCGCCACCGCCACCAATATTGGAGTTTGCATTGCCAGAGCCGCTTCCACAACTCTCACTCAGCACTTGCGCCAGTTTCTTGCTCAGATGCAAAGCCATTTGTTCATCAGGACTTTCAGTTTCTAATTCGGGGCTAGACTCGGAAGGCGGTGCCGTATCAGTGGGCAACAGCACCAAATATGTAGTTTTGGCTATGGACAGCAGGGATAACTTGTCCGCTTGATGACGTCTTTGCAACTCGAATATAGCTCTGGCTGTTGTGGGTGACAAAATGCCCGAAGTATCACCAGAAGTTATGCTAATATCACTAAGCGGTCGCTGTTGTTCCTTCACAGTTACAGCGGCTGCTGTTGCTCTTGTTATTAGTGTTGTGTTGGCCGTTAGTTCCTTTAGGGATGTTGGCAATTGTGTGGCTGATGTTGGGGTATAGAAAGCTGTACCAATGTGCGTTTGATTTCTTTTTTGTTCATGTCCATCCACGGTGTGCTCATCATCAGTGTTGATATCATTGCTGTTGTCGTTATCGTCGTCCTCATCGTCGTCATCGATTTCATCAGTTGTTGAGCATGGTTCGGCTGTTGAACCCACAGGCGCAGTTACGCTAGTCGAACTTTGGGGGGGCGTTAGTGGGTCTGTAAAGAGTGAATCAGAACTAGATGACAAATCTCTAAGGACAACAATATCACAGTTATCATTATTAAACGAATAGTGAGGATGACTTCCTCCACCCATCATCATCATTGTCAGTGAAGTGGCCATTTGATGGTTTTGCAAATCGTCATCAAAATTGTTGCTCTCACAAAATCTGTCCCTCAATATTGTACCTGTGCTTTGCAATGCATTAAGCATATTGTATGTTTGTTGTAGTTGTTATTGTTGTTGTTGTTGTTGTTGTTTATTATTACATTTTTATTTACCAGAGATATTTGTTTCGTTTTTGTTTTGTGAAGTAGAATAATAATGTGTTTCAAAGAAGTGAAGTGCAATGTTTCAGAGAAAAAAAGTAGAGAGATCATTAAAAAAGAACAAATAATTAATGCATAATGTTAAAGAAAGTTATGTTTTGTATTGGCAGGACTTGTTGTGATAAATGTGGGTTTTGACTTAAAGGGCGGGGAATTTAGCAGGATCCATATAGATGAAGTCATTATTCATGCATTTCAAATACAATTTTTATAGTCTTTTAAAGGACATCGATTGTGTAGTTTTGAACTAATACATTTCAGTATAAAAATATAATATCACTTACAATCTCTTATACTAGTCAACAGCACAAAAAAAGAATCGTACCATATGGTGCATATTTTTAAGCAATCTTTTTATTAAACTTATAAATTTGTTGTTAATAATATATAGAAAAATATTTGGAATCGGATATTTTACATGTCAGAGGTTTCCTTCTGTAGAGGGAAGGTAATCCTAACTTAAACTGAAACACTTGATTAATTGCATCTATATTCATGTCAATTGGATTTTGAATATGAATATGCCACTTTATAGTGTAATATACAGTTGTGGACATATAATTAGATGGGTTGATATTATAATGTAGCTTCTTTCTACACTGAAAATTGTTTTTGCCGTTATGCAATGAGTAATAAGCAATCAACATTGTTTTTGATGCACATTACGTTGAGTTCTAAGTTAAATTACAAAAATATAAAATATTATTTTCACAATTGTTTTTTTTTTGCTGGCCACATAAATAGAACCGTGCATTTTTTTCAACTTTTTAACTTTTCTAAATTTTAATGACAAAGTGAGTATAATTTGTTAAACAATAGATTAACTTGTAATAATTTTAATACGGTTTATTTTCGAAAATGGGCAAAAACAAGTCATATACTCCAGAAATGAAACGGTTAATTGTGCAGTGTCACCAAAATGAAAAACTTTCAATGTCGGCTGTAGCACAAAAGTTTTCTTGCTCAAAAAATGGTATTTGGTGTAATTCACTTGAAGAAAAAATTCACTTGTAGAAAAATACAAAGGAGTTCGCAACACCAGCTAGGAAACCTAGGACACAAAAGACCACTTTAGCAGAAGAGAGAGTTATTTCTAGAGCAGGGAAAGGCAAAACATGGGCGCCGCGTTTTTCATTTACTCTTCTCTTACGTACGTGTGCACACGCATTGTAGAGAAATAAACAAAGTTTAATGAGTCTAGCTGTGTAATTTAAAAATCAGCGTTGCCAGAAAAAAAATTTGTTTCCCAACTTTTTTAAAAATGTGTGATGAATATGAAATGAATTTTTTATTTTCTTTAAATTATTATGACAAACCAGAATCCTTGGTTTGCCAACGTGCGTTATCACGCACTAAAAAATATGACATGCAAAGGCCTTTTCTTGCATATCACAAGGAATACGAAAATATAACTGGCGATGCAAGAGAAGCCCTCATTATTAATCTTAAGAAAAATTTTTATGAAAAAATGATTGCTGATTCGAGTAAAGCATACTCTGAACAAGAAACACAAGAAACTGAAAAGTTTTTTTTAAAAAAGAAAGGCATCTTTTGTTGTTGCTACGTCTCTTGCTAAACGTTGCCGTCCTTTTGACGATGGATTGTTTTTCAAAGAGATATATCTCAGCTAATTATTTGTGTTAGAACTGTCAATGAAAATTTTGACGTCCACGAAGAAATGTTTTGCCTATATGGCTTACACAACAATGTAAAAGGAAAACTTATTTATGATATTGTAAATGAAAAAGTTCTTTCTTTTACTGATAAGAGTAAGCTTTCCTCTGTATGCACTGATGGTGCCAATGTTGGGCAAAAAAGAAGGTTTTGCTGGACATTTGAAAATTTAATACGCATAAAATGTTGCCCATATGAAATAAATGTTGAAGATGTAATGCAATTTCCTGACTGATTTTCTAATTTTTCGCAAATAATAAAATAGAAATTTTTGGAGATTTTAAATTTTTAATTGGGGATAAGTGACGAAAGTTTTCTGGCAACACCGATTTGTGTTGAGAGCGAAGAGAGTATATTACTAATACAATTGCAAAATGTAATAGTATAGGTTGCCTTTCCCTGTTCTAGAGCCAGTAAAAAATCCATTTTCATCTTCGCGCAAAATAAGGGCTGAAATTGGACAGCAAATATGGGCAGAACTATCCACACGGACAATAAATGAGTCAGGACAGTCGTGGGTGCATTGCACAACCTCATGTCTCCAAGAAAATATAATGAAGCGGTACACTGTTTAAACAGAGGCTAAATTACCACATTCGTGATCGAATGAGCTATCGTATCGAAAAATGATTTCGATATCGAAATTATGATAAAATGTACTTAATTTCTTGCTCGATATCGAATGCCATAATCTCAAATAAGAAAATTACGATCAATTTTACTCGATATCGAATGCGGTAATTTGGCCCCAGTTAAACACAGTGGAGGGTCTATCATGGTCTGGTGGTGCCTTTTCTTGACGTGTGGTTCCAATTTAAAGATTTCAGGTAATAATGGATCAACATCAATATCAAATCATTTTGGAAAAAGTAATGCAACCGTATTGCTTTGCGAATATGCCCGTCCAATAAATTTTCCAGCATGATAATGACCCAAAGCACAATTCACGGTTAGTAAAGTGTTGGCTTTTGGATCAAGTCCTGATCTTAACCCAATTGAAAACTTATGGACAATTGTAAAAAGAGACCTAAAGGACAAAAATCCTCAAAATAATGATGAATTGTTTCAGTTTTTACAAAGCTGGAAAAGCATGCCAGCGTTTAATAAAGAGTTTAACAAACAGACT
Source organism: Bellardia pandia (assembly GCA_916048285.2). NCBI lineage: Eukaryota > Metazoa > Arthropoda > Insecta > Diptera > Calliphoridae > Bellardia > Bellardia pandia. The sequence continues at coordinate 58,892,341 of OU696530.1, forward strand.
GGCGAATGTTGTCAAAAACAAGGGTTATCCAACAAGATATTAAAGGATAAGTCCATTTTGTTAAACCTCATATATTTTTACATATATTTTTTTAATTTCTAATTATGTGAACAATTTGATATTGCGTTTTTTGATGTTTAAGTTACGAGTAATTTTCCTTAAAATAGCATTATTGTTGTGAAGTTTTTTTTATTTTAAATTTAATAATAATTTGTTACTGTACTATTTCTAGTTATTAGTTTTAATATGTTGAACTTAATTTTTAAAATAAATGAACAAATATTGATGCTGAAAAGTCGTTTCTAATTATGAGTCCACCACTGTATAGATAAAAAAATAATGTTTATTTTAATAAAACCAAAGCAAATGTTTGTCCTTATTCGCCTACAAATATGATGTCACATTTAACCACAGGAGCATGGTTTACAAGCTCAAAATATTACTTTTTTTTATCATTAACACAAGTATGATATATTCCTGTTTATTGCGTTTTTATTTATTTGGTATTCTCCGAATTTTATAAATTAAATATTTTTCAATACACAAATTAAATTGTTTACTTTTGGGATATAATGAAAACAAAATAAAATAGACATATTTTCACATTTTTACCCAGCGAATAATATTCAAGACAAAAATTTATATCCAATACGGCATTGTAATCGTAAAAAAATACTGGTGGATAAAATTTAAAGAATTATAAGCCTAAAATGTTTATTGGGTCTAATAAATATTGTGTTAAAAACATAAATACAGACAAATATTTATTTTGCCATTACTTCTGCATAAAGTATTAGAGTGTGTTTATTAGAGAGGTCCTTAAAAAAGAAATTAGTTTTGAAACGAATTTTTGTTTTTGCCAATAGAAAGAGAGCAGTTTACATTTTTCGGTCAACTGACACGACCAACAACAATGACAATAACATATGTAGTCTTTTAATAGAACAGTTAACTACCACCAGGCAACTTGTCAAGTGAAGAGTTTTCTGTCGGATCTTTTCCGTCTAGGTATTGAAGACAATGAGGAAACAGTGCTAAGTTATACATAGACACAAAATAAATAAATGGGTTTCAAGACGAAATTTGAAATTTTCCAATGTATCAATGTCATGTCATACTAAATTGAACGTATTTAGAGTGTCCGTCTACACGTGAATTTGAAAGATTGAAATAAATGTCAGTGTGCCATTATTTTACATTTAATAAAATGAATGCAATAAAATATTATTGCCCATGTGATATGAATAAATAATTATTCGAGGATGAATAAATGAATGAACCATCATAGTTTTTTTGGCTGTTATAATTTTATATTATGATGTCAATTTTTATTGTGTGATTAAAAATATCCTCAATATAAATATTTTGTTAAATTTGATGGGGTTTTTAATTTCAATAAATTATTTATGTAGGTTTACACATTGTGTTTAAATAGAGGAAACATATTATGGATTATTGATATTTAAATGCATATTTAAACAATTAAATGATCCGCTTTATACATGTTTATTGAAATAATTAATAGATATTTTTTTTAATAATTTTTTGTACTTGTTTTGTTCTTTTTTTAATCAGTGTCTTGTATTTTCAATAAAATATACAATTTTATATTATTGGTTTACTTTTTTCATTTCAGTTAAATTTTTAATATATACATACACATACATATGCATGTACATATTTATGCTTTACATCATAAAGCATTGAAAGTAAATAAAGTAAATAAAGCAAATAAAAGTAAATTTTATAGAAAATGTTAATTTACTAGAAAAAATAATAAGTACGGTATTGTCAATTTTGTATTTACGATATATTTTAATAAATTATGAGCAAGATGTGAATAAATCATAAGTGAGATATGTTGCACAAGCTTCTTGAGTTATATAAAATGATTTATTTTCTATACATTCATTATGTAAATATAATATATTCTGAAAAAGTTTATAAGCCTTTACTAAAGGGTCCGCCAAATAACATTTTTTTTTTGAAAATGCTATAAAAAAAGCTACTGAATATTTTCTCAAATTTCTTTTTTTATTTGAAAGTACAATCCTTCCGGTTAATAACACTGGTTTACAAATTTTTAATTTGGAAAAATACCAAGAACGCCACTTATCTAGATAAGTTAATTGGGACCTCCTGAACACGAAAAACGCTGTAATTTTTTTTTCTAAGTACCGTTTTTTAGATAACGGTACTTTTGTGTTTTTCGGTGTATGGTCCCATTCAAACCCTTGTGGAGCCCAACCGAAGAGCCCGATCGAGATGAGTGGCATATCGCGCTCTGTACGGTGACCAAGCATTTAATGAGTGTTAAGGTCCAGGTCATTTGGAGGAATGGGAAGCATTCCAGTACATCGTTCACAACTTTTTGGGAAACTACAGAAGTCCTGATTACGCAGAGAAGATCAATACATTACTGCAAAAATTCAATGCCATTGGTAAGCGTTGAGGGAAAACATGTATATCAAAAAGGCCGTTATGATTTAAAATTTATTCTTTTTAACCTTTAGGTTCAAATATGACACCTAAATTACACTTCTTATTCAGTCATTTGGGTATTTTCCCCACCAACTTGGGCTCCGAAAGTGATGAACAAGGTGAAAGATTTCACCAAGAAATGGAAGAAATCGAGAGACGTTACAAAGGCTGGTGGGACGAACAAATGATGGCGGACTATTGTTGGTTCCTCATTCGCGAAGATCCATCCGAAAAAAACGTAAGAGTTCAAGGCGCTCGCCATTTTAATTTAAATTTTTTGAATTTACGCCGAATATAGTGTGTAAGCAATGAAGATGAAAATATTGTCGTTCCACAAAATCCTTAATAAAAACTATATTTTTCATCCGATTTTTTTCAAATTACGCTTAAAATGTTGGTAATTAAATAAACTATTTGGATAAAAAATAAAACATTCCAGATATTAACTGTAACGTAGAAAAAAAATTAAATAAAAAAGAAAAATTTTGAAAAAAAAACGTAAAAAATAGGCAAATTTCGAACTTTGAGGTGCCATAACTCAGCTATTTCTTATCAGATAGAAATTTGCAGCATATCGGCGGAAAAGGCATTCCTTTCCAACGATATGCCACTTATCTCGATCGGGCTCTTCGGTTGGGCTCCACAAGGGTTTGAATGGGACCATACACCGAAAAACACAAAAGTACCGTTATCTAAAAAACGGTACTTAGAAAAAAAAATACAGCGCTTTTCGTGTTCAGGAGGTCCCAATTAACTTATCTAGATAAGTGGCGTTCTTGGTATTTTTTGGCTGTAAACCAGTGTAATGAAAAATAATTTCATTTAAATGGCTGCCTCGGCTGGCCATGCAGTAGCCTACACGATCGGTCCAATTTTTAAGCACATTATCGATTGTGTGCAGCTGTATTTCATCAATGGCTTCACGAATATTGTCCTTTAAAGCGTCAATTGTCTCTGGCTTGTCGGCATCAGCTCTGCGGCTGATAATGCGATCTTCAAAAACAGGGCGCAAAACATCAAGTGTAGCTTCGGCTGTGTGGCATGTACAGCCGTCCTATTCAAACCAAATGTTGCCAATATCCTCCTCTTCAATTTTTGTGAACAAAAATTCATTCAAAATAGCCCGATAACGATCGCCATTGACTGTAACGGCCACTCCTTGCTCATTTGCGAAGAAAAATTGGGCCAATTATGCCGCTGGACTAAAATCCGCACGAAACAGTGACTCGTTTTGGGTGCATCGGCTTTTCAATGTATGTGTGCGGGTTTTCTGTGCCCCAAATGCGACAATTTTGCTTGTTTACATACCCGCCAAGATCAAAATGAGCTTCATCTGAAAAGATGGTTTTTTTTTTTGCAAAATCGGCATCTTCTGTAAGTCGATCGCAGGCCCACTTAGCGAAGACAAACGTATATGAAGTATTGTTACGCTTAGAAATTTATTGCTTTAGACGGATTATCTGGCAGTCAGAACTAAATATGACGCATAATTTTCGGAAGATATGATCAATATTTTTAAATGAATTGTCAACATTTTTCATTGGTTGAAAATATGAATTATAATGTTCCTTGTCCCGCATGTAAATGACACTATGTTACTTCACCTTAAGCAATTTATGTAATACGAATATTACAATATTAAAACGGAATTAGTTTAATGATATGGATATTTTTTATTGCTATCCTCATATACTATACATACTTTGACCTGTGTCTCAGTTATTATTACTCGTTTCAAAGCCCATTCAATGGGAATATGTCACTTGAATAAGGAATCACATTTTTTAATTTTAATTAATTATATCTCCTAAACTAAAGTTTAGAAAAAAAAATATTTTTTTACACAACGAAATTTCAAGGTGTTGGCTTTAGTTTCCTGAAGAAATAAAAAATATACATATTTTGTTGTACTAAAATTATACATTTATTTAAAGACATGTATTTCTGTGGCACTATTTCGTGTGCCACTTGAATAAGGAATTCTTTTAATATTAATCATGAAGGCTATAATTTGAATATATTTCAATATATTTTAATTTCATAGTTTTTAAATAGTGGAAAAGAAAAACGTCGCGAACAAGATATTGTAATTAAAAATTGATTTTTATTTATATTGAATAAATGTAGGCAATATTAGCTTAACAAAAATAACAATCATCAATTCATCACTCTGGACAAAGAAACAACTGTAACAATCAAAAATTCTAATTTTGAAATCCCCGGGGTCAAAATCCGGTCCAAATAGCCAAAAACATTAATAGAGGAAAGACAGTTGTGCACAATTACTTAAATAACGTGGAAAGATATGGAAAACATAAAAGGGCGGAGAAAAATGGAAACAACTCCAAAAGAAAGACGAACAATTCTTAGAATTGCATCAAATTCTGCTATGTCGGTATCAAAAATACGTGAAGAAAGTGGAGTTAGTGCCAGTCCAAGAACAGTGCACCGTATTTTAAAGTCGTGCTCGTACATAGTCAGACGAAAACTGCAAAAAAAACCACCACTTAATGAAAAACGCAAATCACAACGTCTACAGTTTGCCAAAAATACAATGACATGGTCCTACAAATGGTTTAAAGTTGTATTTTCCAATGAAAAAAAGTTTAATATTGATTGTCCCGACGGGTATAACTATTAATTTCACGACTTAAATAAGAAGGAATTATTTTTGAACCGCAGACGCAGCCGATAGGGCGGAATAATGATATGGGGTGCCATTTTGTATTATATATTTCTGCAACCACTTACAAAAACATTCTGGAAGAAGCATTTACAAAATTTAATAATTTCTTTGGACCCATACCTTGGACGTAACAACACAACAACGCTCGGATTCATACCGCCAGAGCAGTAAAACAGTGGATTAATCAACAAGGTGTTCAACTTTTGGATTGACCCCCATATTCACCAGACCTGAATCCAATGAAAATGTCTGGGATTGGCTTGCAAGAAAAGTTTATGAAGGAGGAAAACAATTTGAGACGATAGAATCCTTAAAGGATGCAGTAACGGAAGCATGGAGTTCAATTTCGCTAAATTACTTACGAGTTATTATATTAGTCGATGCCAAATCGTATTTTTGAGGTTATTTTTTTAAAAACTGGGGTCAGTACTCATTACTGATTGAATGCTAGCAGATAATAACTTTCATTTTTATAACCTAAAATCTCAATAACGATATTTATAAGAATCATTTTTCAGTTATAATCAAGAATTTACACTTTGTTTATATTTTTGCAGCGTGTAACATGAAGCGATTTACTTTAACAGATAATATAAATTTAGTACCAAAAAGCCCTCGAAAACTAATTTTAGATTTTTGAAACGTCAAGTGATTTTGCGAAACAGAACTTAATATAAGGACTACGGTCAAATATGGACCGCTCATAATGAAATTTAGCAGGACGATTCAAAGGTGTATTTTGATTATTTTTGTTGAATTTCAACTTGATAGTGACTTTTATAAAGGATTTGTGTTCATTTAAGTGATTTTCGGAAGCGGTATTTGTATGGCGCTATGGCAAAATTATGGACCGATGCAAACAAAATATTGTTTTGAATTTCACTTTGCATGAAACTTATTATTGCAGAATTTTCTATGGATACGGCTTTTCTATAAATATTTATGTACCATTAAGCCATATTCCGGGAAGGCATTTGTATGAGGGCTATGAGAAATCGTGGACTGATTCCTAAAATTTTCAACATATAATAAATAAATAATAAACATAAAGTGTGCAAAATTTAATAATATTATTTGAAGAAAATAGCAAAAAATATCTAAACAATATCGAGGTAGTCTGAAACTTTAATCTATAACTCAGATCCTACTGGACCGATTTTTCCCATTTTCAATACCAAACATTTCGGTGGATCAGAGAATGTCTGCTAAAAATTTAATTGTTCTATGTCTTTCTTTTGAAGCGCTATTGTACCAACAACAGACGACAAACATGGCTAGATCACCTTAGCATCTTATAAGCACCCAGAGTATATAGACTTTTTGGTTCTACGACCATTATTTCGATGTGTTACAAACGGAGAGACAAACGTCTTTTTGGTGATGGGTATAAAAAATGTGATTCCTTATTCAAGTGGCAGGCAGTGTATATACAAAAACCATGTCATCTAATTTTATAACAGTCGGTCCATAATTAGTCATAGCTCTCATATAGCGCCCAATTCTGAAAAAACTGATTTTGCTCATATACTCGGTGTAGGGTATTATATGTTTTTATTTGTTCTATTTAAAAATGTGGTTGATTGTAGTCAGTCAAGCTTGCATTTATATCAATTTATACAACAAACATATACATACTCGTACATACTCCAATTTGTAATATTAACAAAAACGAAATCTGATATCACTTTATTTTACCGAAATCCTATTGTAGTGCCAGCAATATTCTACATACATATGTACATACATATATAAACTAAAGTGGGGGTGTTGGTTGAGTTATTAATTTAAATTTTTTTTACAAATTTCTCGAATAAACTTAAAAAAAATCTCCACTTAATGAAGTCACATTAAAAATGAAGAAAATACAGGGCAAATGTATGTTAAGGTAAAATTATGCACTCCACCAAGAACTATGTAGAATAAATTATTGTGGTAATATTCGGAAAATAGTTTGTGTGTTGAAAAGTATGAAAAATGACAGGAAATACGATAAAAGGCGAAGGTTATTCATGCACGACAATGACACCCCTGTCACCGACTACATTTAACATTAACTAAAGGTTGACCAACAGCGACCACTGACGGAACAACAGAGTGAATGATTTAAAAAAGTAACAGAAACAGAAACAAAAGCGACAAATAAACTAAATAAAATAATGAATGAATGAATGAATTCACGAATGAAAATTTAAAGAGATTGAAATGGAACTAGGGAAAACTGTAACAAATCTTTGAGTACTGGAAAACTAAAGGTTAATTAAATAAACAACAAATTGTACATATGCAAGCTGAAAAGTTTCTTGAAAATTTTAATTTTCCAGTTCCACACAACTCCCTAGAATTGAAAGCTTGCTGCAGTAACTCAATAAGCCACCCGAATTAAAGTAGTAAACCTCCAAATAAAAATACATATTTGCATTCATTTATAATATAAATATAAAATTTATATATACATAAATATAGGTATATAAATTTGTTACATTTCTAAGATTTTCTATTTTGAGACGTTTAACCGCCGTACCGTCAAAACTTATGGTGTTTTCTTTTCTGAAATAAAATGTTACACCTTTATTATGTACATTTTTATAATGTTTACCCTACATTTTTAAGATGTCATGTACAGCTGTTTTTGTTGTTTTTGTTAAAAAAGAAAAAGCAGATAGCTCCCTGGTAAGATCGCTTGAAATAAGATAATGAATATCTCTCAAAAATACCAATGGCACCTTCCCGTCTAACACACAAATTCTTCTTAAACTATAAAAATTATATATATAAACATACATTACATATGTATATAAGAAGTAGGAGATATTGTCCTATGAAATTTGACATACATCAACTTCAGAGTATTCATTAATTACATTCTCTACAAAGCCTTTCACTCGCGGTTGTGGATTTCTTTCCATAATCATATCAAATATTTCATCATCATCAGATGATGAAGATGAATCCAACAAGTCATCCAAAATTTTTTCAGCACATAAAAAAGTAGTAATATTTTCCATTTTGTATATTTTTTTTGTTTCTTAACACAAATGCACATTCATAAACAAAACAAATGTCAGATGTTTTATCGTGCGATCCTTCCCCTCTAAAAATACAGAGTGCGAAAGGTGCAACATTTTTTAATTTTATTGTGTGACATTTATAGAAAAGAACACACTACACTTTAGCAGTTTTGACATTTTTTCAGAAAAGAACACAAAAAAATTAAAAAAGGCGTGAAATGGGAAAAACGTGTCACATTTTTGCCAGAAAAGAAAACGCCATTAATCTCAAATACTGCCTATGTGAAATTCCATGCCAATCGGAACAGCCAATTATAAATGGCCGATTTATTTCCAAAATATTTGGATTCTGTGCCGCTGTAGTAAAAATTTATTAAATAAACAAGTTGTTGGAATTTAATTTCTTTTGATAAGAAATCAAATTGTGCTGAATTTCATCTCGATAGCAACATCTGTAAAGGTGGTAATAATTTTTAGCACAAATTTGCTTGACGTTGTTTACTCTGGCATGTGTCTTGTAAGATCAAATAAAATAAAATAAAATTAAAACTTTATTTTGACTCCTTAATATTATTTTCTCGTCAAATATGTGCATATGTATATATCTGCTAAACCGAGAATCTTTAATGATATTTTACCATTTAAGGACTTAAAAGTGATTTTCTGAATGAAGCTATGGTGAATTATTGAACGATTTTTACATAATCGAATGATAAAATGTACACATTTAAAAGTTATCGTGAAAGGTATTTAAAACTTAAAAAGTATTTGCTGAGAAACAGTGGACTTTTCATCACTCCCTCGTATGATAAAACGAGCATACAATACAACTAAAAGAAAATACAACAAAATGATTGCGTGTTGCTGCCACAAAGTGGCACTCGTTGCCAACAAGTTGGAATTGAGCGTGTGTCACAAATGTTAGACAGGCAGGGCTATATAGCAGCGAGAAAGAGAATGAGGGAACCTGATAAACATCATATGTATAACAAAGAGTGGCTGTATCATGAACAAAAGTGACGTGATTGAAAAGGGCTAAATTTTACGAATAGCGTTGAAAATAATACTCGAGTATTTAAAATAAAAATCAAATGAATGAAAATGAAATTTTCGTGTAAAAGACTTTTAAAGGTTACAAAAACAAAAAATATTAAATTTTTACAAAGTTCACGAGTATGTATGTATATTGTTTTCTTTGTAGTCATTTTGCGAACAATACATACCTACAAAATAGAAACTTTTGTTTTATATCAATAATAACAATTGAAACAATAACAAAAGTAAAACCAGCAAAAAAAAAACTACAAACTATAACAACAATAACTGCTTAGTTTCAAAGAGGCTGATGAATTTGAGGTTAATGTTGCTAAATGAGAAACAATTAAAAACTAATTAAATTAAAATCATTTTCAACTCCATCATTCAACAACATTTTCATTTCCACATCATCATCTTAATCATCGTCGTCATTACGATAATTGTTGTTTAACCAAAACAATTGAATAGAAATTAAACAAGAGTTTGTTTCTGTTTTCAAAAAAGCAAGAGAAGAAAATACAATAACATTTAAATACAAAAACAACAGCAACAAAAGAGGGAAAGTTTTCACCAATAATGGTTGTAAATTACACCAGTACTTTAGGTTTATTATGAATACACTTAAGCCTCGTGTTACACGACATTTTTTTTTTTTAATTTATTTCACTAGATAATGTTGCGGTACTTTTTATACCTAACACCAAAAATATTGACTTTGTTGTTCCGTTTGTAACACATCGAAATGTTGATCATAGAAACAAAATGTTCTGGGTTCATATTAAATTCTAATACGATTTAGCTATGTCCGACCTTCTCGCCCAAAACTCATTGTTGATAAGAAATGTTTTGTATTTAAAATATACAGAATATGTACGGCCAGAGTTATGAAGTAAAATGTGAGACAACATAGAAGAAATATTTTTCAAAATTGTTTTGATAATTAATTTAAAGATATTGTGAAATTTATTACACATTATTTATATGTATTATAAAAGGACAAGTTCTACTGAAAATATTAAGAATCGGTCTATGATTTCTCCATAGAAATATTATTCTATGGTACATAAATACCTATAAAAAACAGCAATAATAATTCAACTAAAACAAGTTTCATGTAAATAGAAAAATTCATATAATAGAAATTCGAAAATATTTTCTATGGATCGGTCCATATTTGACAATATATCTCATATCATATACATATATGTATATATATACATGTATATGTATACATATATATACTAATTAGATAATGTATGTAAAAATCATTTTATTGGATTTTGTGAAGATCAGACCAAAATTGGCTATAGCTTCCATATATACAAAAACCAAATCGCGCTAACCAGATAAATACAAAATGAATATAAATCGGTGATCTTATTATAGGAATGTATATGCTGGTATATAAGATTCCGAACTTACTAATTACGCTAATATTGATTAAATTTGGGGAATAGCGTCATTGTTGTCATTTTTTATTTGTAATTTTTTTGACAACTGAGCTAGTGCAGAAGGTGAATGTAGTATTATACTTGTGACAGAGACAATGCTGAAATTTACCTATTATAATTCACGACCTACATGTCGTTGGAGGCAAGGATTTACAAAAACTTCCTATAAATATTTCATTACATTAATATTGAAAGATAGCCTCATGGAATCCGTTATCAGTAAAAACAAAACGCGCTCTTGGAAATGACTCAAGCTATATATAGACGGTTGTCAGGTAATACAATGTTGTTAGATCAAGCAATATGCTAGCAATGTACTGACATTGAAAAATTGTTAGCAAAAGGTAAATTGTCAATGCTTTTTCTTACAACGTTGGAAGACAAAAATATTAAGTTCACACGGTTGCTAGACATTTTCTGAACATTTGTCGGACAACGATGTAAGATCTGACAACCGCCTATTGAAAACTTAAGCAAAGCAGACGGTATTTACTAGTCATTGAGTAATTGCAAGACAAAGATAATTAAACTTTTGTGGAACCGCAGAGTTAGTTCCATAAAATATAATATAGGTACTACAAATTATATAGATATATATGTACATATGTATGTGGCAAAGAAACATCAAATACTGTCCAGTGAGGGATAGGTGTTGTGAGGGCATGAATTTTGTTGGGTTTATGTGAAATGCAAAAATAAAATTATAAAAGTTGGTACTAAATGAGAACAGATCAAGTTCATGATGTTTCATTTTGTGTTTTTATTTTTGTTCCCACCTGTGGCTTCTTCTTCAGATTTTGCTCTTCTTGTTTTTCCACTTAAAATCGCTTGATATAATTTTCACTTTGTTTGTTTGTTTGTTTGTTGTTTTTTGTGGTTTATTTTTTTTTGTAATACTTGTTACTGCGTTTTTTGTTGCTTTTATAAAAAAATATTTTTGTACTGTTTCCTGAGTACCTACAATTTTTAAGAATTTGTTTCACTTGTACAATCAAACACTGATATTGAATTTATTTCCACTGATATATATATATATATATATGTATATATGTACATATATTCTGAATATGTCAGTTGCTAATATTTAATTAATGACAATACTTTTTTCCCTTTGTTATATTATTCGAATGAATAAATGTAAAATATTTTTGTTGTTGCGTGTTTATTAGTTTTTTGTTTATTTGTTTTCACTTTAAACGCGTTCTAACGTAGTTTTTAGTCTCGCGTTCCGGCTTCTACTAAATATAAAATAAAACTAAAAAAGAATTATAAAAAATGTTTTGGTTTATGACTGGAAATTATTATGGAAATGTCTTTAAGCCTCTGTTCTCTGGATGGCTGATTGGATGGGTGAATGTATCGTAACTTATCGTATTTGTTATGAGTGTGTGTTTGTGTCTGGAGGTTTGTTAGTGTTCATATGTGCATGTTTCTTCTTCTTTTTCCATCTATGAGCAGTGGTAACAAAACATGTTTAGTTTGTTTTCTTGTTGTTCTTTTTATCAAATGGTTGGGTGATTTGGTTAAATGACGATGAAGAGTAGTGTTGTATGATTGTTGCTTAACACGAGTACTTTTATTCGAATTTTCAAAAGCAAGCATATTTACCACAGTAACACGAATTCTATTGATAACACAGGACGACAAACAATTCCAAAATTACATATATATCTTTCTCTATTTTTTCGTTTTATATTTTTAACGAATTTAAAAAAATATTTGATTGGAAATATTCAAGTTCTCACGAATAAATTAAATTATAAATGTAACACGAATAATACGGAAACAAAACTTAAGTATGCTCTTATCAAAAAATTGTATTTAACAATGAGATTTTAAACTAGACTGTTAAATTTTCGAAAAAAAGAAAACATACATACACACTTATTTTGATACCCTACAACACCATAGTGAGATTTGTGCTGCTGTTTGTAACGCCCAAAAATATTAGTCTAACACCCACCTTAAAGTACACCGATGGACTCAAAATCACTTTCTGAGTCGATTTAACGATGTCCGTCTGTCTGGCTAACTGTCCATGTAAACATTGTGCGCAGAATACAGGTCACAATTTTGAAGGCCCAAGGACGCTGGGATTAAAACTGGTTAAAATCGGTCCATTATTTCATCTAGCCCCCATACAAAAGTCGTCCCGAAATAGGTGTTTATCGGTCATAAATGTTTAATTTATTAACGTATCCCAACAATTTTCTCCAGGAATAAGTTGTACATGAAACCAAATCTCATCATCAAATCTTATGCAGATCGGTCCATAATTGACAATATATAGCCTCCCATATAAGACCCACTTCCAATTTTATGATGATCGGTCCATAATCATAAGTCATAGCTTTTATATAAAATCCACTTCGAAAATCACTTTAATTTAGAAGCTATTGTTGACTGACAGCTATAAAATCCAGTAACATAATTGCCGTATAACCGATATTAATATGATTTCTGGATATATAATATTTCTGATCCATATAAAAGTTGGATCGTTATAGATATTTATTAGACATTTTTGTGGGTTAAATTATTTTTCGAAAATTATCCTTATATGGCAGCTATGACAAATCATGGACCGACCAACATAAAATTTAGTACAACAATTTATATATGTATATATAATAATTATTTGTATCGAATTTTAGCCTGGTAACTATATTTGTACCAGATTTATACATATTTAAGTAAATTTTAGATGTGGACTTTATATGACTTTATATTTAATCATAATTTCTGCTTTTATCATAAAAATAACGTTCACAAAATTGCATGGCAATATCTGCAATATACATACATATTTCAAAAAATTGAAAGAAAAATGTTTAAAAATATCAAATTTTTATGGAGGTTGTCCCATATTTTGTTTCATAACTCTGGTTCTACTATAACGATTGTGCTGATTTTGAATACCAAACTGCTAAGGAGAATTATCAACGGGTTTTTGTAAACTCTGCTGATTTTGGTTGTGTCTCTTGGACGTGAGAGTGTTTTACAGAGACACACAGACAGACGGACATAGCTAAATCGACTTAGAATTTCATAAGAATCAAAATATATATATATTTTGTTGAGTCTCAGCTGAATATTTCTCAGTATTACACACGGAATGAGAAACTTATATATACCCTCATTCACCACTTATGGTGGTGGAGGGTATAAAACACATCCAAGAACGAATAACGGGATTGTCGCTAAAAAGAATCCTTTTGAATCATCCTTTGCTTCGTGAACATATTTGAAGACAAGACTTGACTTCGCAAGAAGACATTTAAATTTGTCCCAACTATCATCTGAGAAGAAGTGGCACAATATACTTTTTAGCAATGAAATCAAAATAAACATGTTCGATAATGATAACGGCCGTAGCGTACGTCGCAACCCCTCTGATAAAGAATTTATCGCACTTGCTGCACCCCAGAATACTTTTCTAGTTTCGAATTAAACACCGTCTGACTGGCTGGCTGTCCATGTAAAGCTTGTGCGCAGACTGCAGGTCGCAATTTTGAATATATTTCGATAAAACTTGGTACATGATGTTTTTTTGGCCCAAGGATTGACGCGATTGAAACTGGTGGAATTATTATTTCACCTGGTCTCCATACAAATGTTCTCTCGAAATACAGACTTAGCGATCATAAATGTTTGAATTATGCGAGTATGCAAACAAATTTCACCTCAAATGAAGCTAAATCACATGTACAAATTTTGTGCAGATCGGTCCATAATTGAACATAGCTTCCATATAAGATCCACTTCCGAAAATCACTTTAAAGAGCATAACTCTCGTAAAAATTTTGGTATCCAAATAAATTTCAACGCTTATTCAGCTATATAGAAATGATGACACCTAATTTTTTAATGATCAGTCCGTAATTGGTTGAAACTCCTTCTGTGTAATTTAAAGTTTAACCCTCTATTTATATTCATGACACAAAAGTCGGATCGATCATATAAAAATCTAGTGGCATGACTTTTGTGAATATAAATATTAGTTATGTTAAACTTTATCTCGATAAAATATAAATATCTCCCACATAGCGCCCATTCTGAAAAACTTTTTTATACATATACTGGGTGTAGGGTATTATATGGAGCGCTTGACCGACTATACTTTCTAACTTTTTTTTGTGTTTCGTGTCCTATATGATTATTTGTAAGATAATGTAAATAAAACAAACTTGAATAGGCTAAAAGCATAGCAAATGTTCAAATACGAATACTACCCGTTTGTTTGTCATCACTAGCTACCTAGTCCCCATAATAAGCAAATTTCATTGTTAGTAATGAAAGAGAATAAATATTTATAGCAGTGGTTGAGTGCATCAAGTATGCATTTGTAACGTACATGTATGTGCATATGTATGTACATATTTCCAAGCCAGTCTTTCAGTTAAGTTTACTTGTACTCTGTCTGTCTCCACTGAAAACAAAAGCAACAAAAGACAAACAAAAACATATGTACATAGACGATAGATTTTTATTTGTTTCTAACTGCTGCTGTTGATGCGATTATGGCTCCATGAGTGATCTGTCTGTACGTCACTCCCCATTTTTCGTAAACACATCAAGCTGTTGTTGAATGTTGTATTTCCAGCCAGTATTGGAAACGAACTATACAAGACTAGGGCTGCCAAATCGTTTTGAGCAAAAAATCGTCAAAATCGCGATAAAAAATAAAAAAAAATCGTCATTTCGAATATTAAAAATCGTCAATTTCATTAAATTCATTCGCCTTGTCAGCACGTAGAAATGTAACACTGGTGTCAGACAACACTGTCTTTAAAAATACGGAAACGGCGCATCTTTTTAGCAATGACAAAATTTTCTGAATAAAATTTCCGTATTATTTTTATTTACCCATTTTTCTTTTCAATCTCAAAATCTACGGACAGCACGCATCAACTAACAGTAGAGGAGTAAAAAAAAAACAGAAGAGAAAAACATGGGAAAGTGACAGAAGCCGAAAGGACGAAGGAAAATTGAAGAGGAAAAAGGGGGAAAGGAAAAAAAGTCGAACCAAAAATGCCGAAATTATTCGAAATCTTTTAAGGTCATTGAATATTTGTCATATTAAACGAAAGCGATGTGCTTTTTTACAGTTTTACGGGAATTATGTAGTTAAAGAAAGAAAAAAGAAAAGAGTCCTGTCGGTTTTTTTTGTATATGGTAAAAATAATATACAAAAGCAAAATGATGAATGTCGATTGAGAAAAATTTAATAATTCAGAATCGTCACTTTCAAAGAAAATATATTTTTGAAAAAAAACGTCAAAATTACGATAAATCAACAAATCTGGCTATGTATGTATTTACGGCACGCTTTTTTTAATGGTTTTTGCTCTTGTTGTGTTTGTGTTGTTGTACATTCGGCGGCAGTAACAGCGACCAGAGTAGTTGTTGTTATTTCTTTTGTAGTCTTTTTATCTCTATTTTGTTTTGTTTTATATTTTTCTCACCTTTTTTATTTGCCGGCTTTTTTGGTTCGTCTTCGTCTCTTGGTTTAGTCATGCATTCTAGTGTCTCTACATTTATTGTGAAATCGATCACTTTTTCAATAAACTCCCGGTGATCGTGTGGTGCGTTATCGGTTTCGGTTTGTGCTCTATTGATGGTGCTTGTTGGGGTTGTTGGCTTTGCTGTAGTCATTGGAGGTTTTGGTGCCGGACGTTTTCTGTGTATCGGCACATTCTCTATTCGATAATTATTGTTAACGTTTGATATGTTGCTTTTACATTTGATAAATAATTTAGATTTGTCATTACTTTGCGATGATTGCTTTCTTCCTGTTAGAAGTTTAAAGGAAATGTATACTTTAAACAAATTGTGTATCACAACAATTAAATATAGAGGAAGAGCATTTACAAATCATACTCATACATAAATATAGTAGATGTATGAATTAAATTTAAAATCCATACATAAGAAGTAAATAATAACCATGCAAACAACTATGTAATTCAATAAACTACATTAATATTTAAAAAAAAATATATATGTATGTTAAGACGAGTGACTGACTGGTTTACATGTGTATATATTTTTGAAATGAAATGGAATTATAAAATAAATCGGAGATCAAGGACTAGAACAAAATATAAAACAAGTAGCGTATCTCTCTACGCCTATTATTAATAATGTTAATAAAACAGTAGGGCTCAATATAATATTCGTTTTTAGATCAGGTCTAAAATTTGGCTTAGTCCACGATTCGATATTGCGTCTAAATTTATTCCAATACTGATATGTTTTAAATAGAAAGAACATAAATTATACAACACTAACTTTGCACCTAAAACCTATTTTTGCGAGTAGGCTTTATGTGAGAGCAATGATCATTTATGGACATTGGGAATATTATTTATGTTTGCAGATAACTAATTATTGCTGACCTACATTACAGCAATGTTAGCTACACGGGAAAAACCATTTGGGTTAAATTGCATGATGTTTATAAGCACGAAATTTCAACAATTTATTTAAGTTAATCCTATGAAAAAATAAAAAAACACTAAAATTTTGTCTGAAATTTTCAAAATTTTTGAAGTAAAAAAATATGGTTTTCTATTTTTCTCAAAGACCTGTCATATGATGCCAAATTTACATATAATTCCTTTGGAAGAAATGTGAAAAAAATAAAAAAATCTCTAAAAAGGACATTTTTATCCTTTGATCCAGCTCACCAAATACTGAACCCAGGACAAAAAAATTGAGAAACGTAGTTCTAAAATGAATCAAATTTTCATATTAGTCGGAAACATCGATACCTTATTTTTTCTCCATACGGGACCACCCTAATGTACATACATATGTAATTAAGACCATTCTACAAATTTTTAAACAAATTATTTATTTAAAAATAATTCAATATTTTGTTGTAAATCCATTGTTATTGATAACTGCTTGACATCATGGCTTCCCAAGCTTTCTTTGTTTCGGCAAAGAGAATATTGTTACGTTTTACCTTTTAAAAACGTTTGTTTATTTCCTTTAAATAAACTGGATTCTTTTTAATTGCAAAATAAAAGCGTCAATTAGTTTGAAGTAAATATAACGAGTCTTTATTTATTTAAATGTACATAAAAACAAGAATGAACACACTGCCTTTTTACACACTTATCAGCCATGTCACAGAATTTAATTCCGCTCGGAAGTGGAAATAATTCCGTATTTTGATTCTATAGAAAAAGTAAAACGAAACATTTTTTCGAAATGAAACCTAGAAATGCTTAAAATTACCATTCCACATAGCAAATTAAAAGGGGTTTCGTTCCGAAAAAAATTTTCCTTGTACTTTTTCTATAGAAGCAAAATACAGAATTAATTCCACTTCCGAACGGAATTAAATTCTGTGACATGGCTGTATATTACGGTTTAAGAACACACTTTGATGTTTACACAACAATGACTCACAATAAACTGATTCACTTGATTGGCTGTGTTAGTTTATTTATACAGGAATCATAATTTCTGGAAGGTTCGAAACTAAGATACTAGAATGTTCATGACTGCAAGTCTAGAATGTTCGTGTCTAGAATATTCAGCCAAAGTCATTGAAACTAAATGTTTCCATATTGCTCAGCTATGTGTTTAACAGGGTGTTCTCAATAAATTAAATTTCTACAAATGCTAAACAAGTTGTATGCCGATAAACACGCCATCTGTTGATAAAGAGGTTGTATGTTAATAAACATGCTGTATGTTGATACCGACAGTTAAATTTAAATACAATTTCGTAACAATATAAAAGTTGCATATTTTTACAGAGCTTACTGTGGTTTTTACAACTTGCCTTAAGTTCTGAATCGGGTTGAAATAGGGATGGACACTGTAAAAAAACATCGAAGTTTTTTTTCGATGCGATGCATCACAAACATACATCGATGTTGCATCGATATTTCATAAAATAGATCGATGTTTTTTATACATCGATTGTTTATTATTATATTTTGAAAAATTTTAAAATTATTTTACATCTCCCAATACTTTTTTTCTATACTGTTTAGAAATATAACTTTACCAAGTCTTTCACCACTCAATATGTTTCTTTGTTGAGTCCGATGTTCCCACCGGAACCGATGTTACCACCATTGTAAGGTATTTAAAAGCGATCTTGTAAAGCTTGGGAAACTGTGATTTATAATCTTACCAAATATCCAACGGATTTTCGTTCAGTCTTCCAACAGGAGTCCTCAACTAAACTTAAAGTTCATCAGACAATATATCTTCAGTCGTGTTGCTTTTCCAATTTCAATGAACCAGTTAATAATGGCTAGTCCATAATGGAAAAGTATCCTCACTTTTATCGGATTTTTCTGAGTCAGATTCAACATCTTCATTTTGCAAAAGAGTATTTTTCATTAATTCCTTAATCTTTGATACAGCATTGGCAGCGGCTATTGCATCATTAAAGTGCATTTTTTTTGAATCGAGGGTCTAAAATGTTAGATATGTATACACGTTTATATGCCAATATACACGTTCTGTATACAATTTGTCATTTCGATGCATCGAAAGAAAACATCGATGTTTTCCGATTGTTTAGGAGTAAAAAAACATCGGATTATATCGATGTTTCGACACAATACATCGAGTGTTATTAAAACATCGATGTTTTTTGTCCATCCCTAGGTTGAAATAAGTGTTTTCATCCTGATGCATTTGTACAATAAGCTGTCGACTACTAACATCACAGGATTTCCTTTTACCCATATAAGCAAGTATTAATAACTTTTCATATACTGAAAACACGCTGTGAAATCATAATCAATTTAATCTAACTTTTAAAAATTACCTGAATTTGAAAACGTTAATAAATTTGTCACTGTCCTTAATTTAGTGCAGTTAATTTAGTGCAGTTATTTCACAAATTATAAAAATATAAAAAAGGTGTTAAACTTTAGCGTTTAACAACACGATTTAAATATTTACTGCCGAATTTATACAAAATTAAATTAGACTTCAAATGTACTTTAAGAAAATTTTGTCTAAAAGCACACTTCAAGCCTACTTTACTTTTTAAAAATATGTACATTAAGA
The DNA here is from genome assembly GCA_916048285.2 of Bellardia pandia. Taxonomy (NCBI): domain Eukaryota; kingdom Metazoa; phylum Arthropoda; class Insecta; order Diptera; family Calliphoridae; genus Bellardia; species Bellardia pandia. The sequence continues at coordinate 58,912,050 of OU696530.1, forward strand.
TTTATTCTCTTCAAAGTGGTTTTCTGAATTACTTATTGTGGAGTCATTGTTAATTCTTGATTATATTCTACAAAATTCCTTTATATGATTTGCATATACATATTACTACTTCGTTTTAAATTCTACATGTTCCAGGGGCAGGTATGGAAACTATACCTCAAATAGTAAATATGTAATATGTACATGGTTTTTTGTGAAATTAATAAAAGTCAAGGCTATTTCATTTATCAAATTTGTTTACAATTTCGACTGCAGTTTTGTTTATGTTCGGTACATATGGTATTGGCATAATTAGAAATACGTACCAGGAGAAAAGTGGGTGGGACCACGCCTCTTTTTAGGAAAATTAAAAATCGTATTATCGTCTTAACTACTGGACCGATCGTCATTAAATTTTCACAATAGGATATTCTTACGAAATAATAAGTTTTTAACTATACAAAGTTGTGAGTGGACAAAGCAGCGTGGCCTCGCCCATAAACCCAAAATTTAAAATCGTCATATCTTGGGCATTTTTTGACCATTGGCGGCAGTATTTGCTATATATGTATTGGCACGAATAGAAATACGTACCAAAAGAAAAGTGGGCTGAGCACGCCCCTTTGTTTGCGATATATTTGAGGCTGGATCTGTTAATCGATCTTAAATTTTCACAGCGTGCAGCTTTGACTCAGGAATACTTATTACATGATAATATTTTTCGACCATGCACACTTCTGCGCCTACTTTTTTACTACGCTTATTAACGGCTTTACCTCAAAGAGGACAGCGAAGCACACCGGGTTCAGCTAGTAATATAATATGAAATATCATTAATGTTTGCTAACCGATTATGGAGTTCCGTCTAGATTATGATTTCGTTATAATTAAAAACAATATTTTTACAACTGATCCGGTGCGAATTATCATTATCCGATTTGTCTCAAATTTGAAACGTTATATTTTTGTGCCAAAAAACATCTCTATAAATATGTATGCATATCCTAAGTAGATGAAATCAAATATTTATGATGATTTACATATATGTATATGTTTATATGTATATGAGTAGAAATGTGTTTGTATATCTAGTTGTTATTCTCAAAATCAAAGGCAAATATAATTTTGTGTAGATTTAATTACAATTCAAATTATAAGATAAATGCTTCGATTGTTTATTTTTGCAAGTATTTTTGTAAGCACGAATGACTTTAAAACAATGAACATTTAATTGCAATTAGTTTTATTCTAATTATAAAGTAATTTCTATAGTTTCGAGTGGAAAACTATTCAATATTCATTTTGATAACTTATTAAAACTATTTATCACAACAAGACGAAAAATAAGGAGGGAAATGGAATGCTTTCTTTCGCCATAAGTTGGAATTACAGGTAAAATTTTGTTTAGCACCAATTGATTTGAAATGCATACATAATTACAGTGTGTAACAAAATGGACGAAAGTGTTTTGTAAATTATTTTTTTTTATTTTTTTAATTCTATTTATTTTTTGTATCTTCATTAACAAAAAACCAAAGAAACAATAAGTATTTCAAATCCTATGTATATCGAATGAATTTTAATTATTATTAATTATTAGTCCAGCCAGTGCCGGAAGAAAATTGTTTGACCATTTTTAATTTTATGTATGAAGTTGGCATTCTTAATTCTTGTCTTCGGTTCAGATCCGCGGTTTCTGTTTTTCTTAGTCGAATATGGCCACTATTATTTGATATGTTGCGAGCTAATGGTTTCAAGCTATTTTAAGTATTTTTCTGCGTGTCTTATTACAGTTTATTTGACCTTTTTTATTATCAATATTTTAGTAATTGTTCAAGCTTAAAATCTTTTTTTAAAAAAATTTAATTTTTATTTTCTTTGTATAGCTTTTTCAGGATAAATATTTTTAGCTTCTTCAGGAAGATAAAAAATACGTAGTGAAATATTAAAAATAAAAATTTAAATTTAGCTTGAAGATTGAACAATTACTAAAATATTGATTTTTCTGCATTTTCTGGATCTCAGTCTTTACCAAAGGCACGTTTAGGTCTTTATGAATATTCGAGGGCAAGTGTGATCAGTCGTAGCAATTTGTTTTGGCGTCTTTGAATTCTGTCTACATTTGAAGCTGAGGCCGTTCCCCATAGCTATATTCCATAAGACCATTTAGATTTAGGAGTTATAAAGTAGGACTTTACAATCTAAACTAAGTTTAGAGTTTCTGCCAATGAACCAATTAATTTGGATTAATTTTAATTTCATTTGAATCAATTTTGCATCTATGTATTGTTTTCACTTAAAATCGGGTATAACTTTTTCATGAGCATTTTCTCGAATAGCTTCGATATATTTGACAATAGGCTGATGGATCTATATGATTCTACCGTGTTCAGACATGCACCTTTATTGAGTAAATATTCGGTTAATTGACAATATTATTTTAAGTGCTCAGGCATACGCAATTTTCAGCTTGCTCAATAATCATTTAACAGTTGGAAAACAATACAAAAAATACTCGAAATGGTTGTTGTGTTTCTATGTAAACAAACTTAAGGCCCAACTATAATATGCATAAGCAAGATTACGCAAATTGCAAAAGTTAACGAAAAGGCTGTCAAATGCATAAGCAATTCAGAGTTAACTTTCAGGTGGCTACGATGTGCTTACGTGACTTTGAAACTTTTTGTCCACAGTTGCTCATTTATGTTTAAAAAAAATGTTTTTATTTTAACAAAAAGCCATTAAAAGACTATATTTTACAAATATTATTATCATATTTTATAATTAAAAGAAAACTTCGTACCCGAAACGCATAATTTTTCCTTTTTTTTTAATTTATCGACAAAAGTACTAAAATGTACAGCTGTGGCAGCACTAAATTGTAAATAATAATAAACGTTTACATATGTTTTGTTAATTTTCGTATTGTGTTTACATAAGTGGAGAAAAACTTAAAAATATAAATAATATAAAAATATTAAAGTTATTGCTTGAAGGCCTGTGCACATTAAAAGAAATAAGTGAACTACACTGTAAAAGAAGAAGACGCTCTTGTTCTGTCAGAGAAATAAACCGCGACAGAAAGACATTTTTGTTAAAATAAAAAGGGTCCCTTTTATTGTAAAGGCACTTATTTTTTTTCTCTTTTTCTATTAAATTTATAATATATATGTTTTCTTCTTTCTCCATTTTGTTCAAAACACAAACAAACAACAACAAACAGCTGATTCCGTACAGAATGTGCGATCAGTTTCGCTTTTTGCTTAAGCAAATGACAGTTGAAAAACTTAACGAAAAGTTTCGTTAAGTACATCATAGTTTGCCACATACAATTTATATGTGTTCGCACGTTTGCTTAAGCTAGCATATGCATATTATAGTTGGGCCTTTACCTTCACATTGACTTTTCAATGATTTCTTTTGTTTTCTCTTGTTGCATTCGAAATCTTACTCAATATTATAACAATTTCGTAGGTACTTATTGCGCAATAATTAATTGAGATTTTATATGGAATATTGAGCTCAATAATGGCGTTAATTGCGATTAACGCAATTAAGGTGCATATGTGAACATTAAAAATAAAAAATAATATTCTTATTGCTATCCGGGGTAGCACCATAAGCATATTGTTATTGATTTTGTTACCACCAGGTGCTTTCTTAGAGTTTAAATCAATAATGGCGTTTTCAATATCTCGAATCTCAAAACGTAAAGGTACAACTGATCCTAAATGGTGTGTCACTAGTCACAAGTCTATTGATTCATTTGATGGGTTTAGGGTAAATACTTTTTTCAAATGATTTAGAAATAGATTAACTTTTTCAGTGTCATTTTTTTACCCAACCACCGCTTAAATTTCGCAAGGGGTGCTTGCATAACACAGCTCTTTTACGATTTTTAGTGGCTCGCCATAATGGGTAATCTGATTGCGGAGTTGCGTCCAGATTTTTAAATATTTATTTAGTGTTTCAGTTTTACGATATTCCAAGAGCTCTTTTAGCCTTTAGCATCTTTTAGCTTAGATTTAAGTTGGAGGAATAAATTCTATTATATCTGATTAGTTGGGGAGTTTGGGTAGCAAGTTGTGCAGCCAATTTAAGATCATTATCCAAATTGCTAAATGAGTAATCGATATTTTCTGGCGGTATGTTTTCAGAACAATGTGTACAAAGGTATTTTTTATATTTAATTAAATTTGTACTTGTGCCTGTCATCGCTAAATTACCAGTCGGGAATACAATTTCTTGTGGGAAGCGATATAATGATAATTCTAACGCAGATTCAACTTAAATAAGTTTTCTCTGGATATTTTTTCTCACTCCAAAATCAGTAACATCCGGTTTCTTCCGCGGGTCAGTAGAACAGTAAGTAGGTTTACCGCTCGAAATCACATTCAATCCCATTTTAGAAATAGTATCATGTAAAACACGACCTTTCGGAGTAATCAGTCTTGATCCGCAGAATGTGTGCTTAGCGTGCTTATTCGCCAGCTGCTAGAAGACGGGGCCTAGTGATTGAAAATAATTATGGTATTGATTTTCTGTTATTTGAAAACCAGGGAGTAAATATATAGACGAAATTACTGTATTTCGATAACAACCTTCGATACAGAACGTAGTGGATTGAAGATAATCTTTACAAAGATCACTCATTAAGTAGTGTTTAATTCGAGTGCGTTCACATGCTTTGCCTCTGTGGTCTATTTGTAAATTCTAAACAGATATTATTTGATTGTAACAGTTTAAAAGTTTTTAAAATATCTTTTTAGATTAACAACAAATTTATATATTTTATTTTTTAAATAGTACTTTTAAAATCAAAGAGTAGGGTTGAAATAAAATTTAATAACTTGTAAAAATGCGTTAGGTCTGATTGGATAGTATCTCAGATAAGATATATGCTGCATAATACAAGGTTCTTATGTTTTTGGAGTAAAATTAGATTTTTATAAACGCACTTGAGTAGATTAACGAATTTTCTTGGTCGATTATGTAGGTTAATGTTGGATTTTGTGACAGTGATATCAAGTTACTCAGATTGACAGTTGCACAAAAAATCCACCGACACAGTCAATAATCCACCAAGAAAATTTATTTTTCATATTTTTTCTTAATAATCGAATTTTTCATGTGTCAGTGTAAATTGAAGAAAGCGCTGAGTTTTGTTCCACACTGTATAAATGCTCGTTCGTACATTCATTGTAAGTAAAAACAACAGCAATGCCAATAATGTCTAAATAATTGCAAAATTAAAAGTATGCCATAATAATTAATTTTCAAATGCACTTAGAGAAAAAAACTACTTAAAATCCAATTTAGAAATAACAACATTAAAAAGAGATAAAAATCTCTTTGCAATGTTGCTTCTTGCGAACATCTATGATGGCAGGGGTGTGAAGGAATCTAAATTACAAGAGTAACAGGAAAAGGAAGTGTTTAAAATTTGGAACAGATTGAAATATTGTAACATTAAGAAGGAGAATAAAAAATGAGTAGAGAAATCGAAGCAAAAACAACAAACTGAAAATAAGTTTAATTTTTTTTTGAAGGATAGTACAACAATAACAACGAAAATAATAAAAGAAAGAAAAATAATAAAAACTTACGAATTTCCATTTGTTCAAATTCTAATTGACGTACAACTGCGTCATGTTTTTGATGCAATTCCGCCTCCTCGTCAATGCTTGCTACACGACCGATGGTTTTTGTTGTCGTTGCAGCAGCATTCAATGTATTGGACACATTCGTGGCACCAACTTGTGGTAGATCTGTTGCTGTGGGTGTTGTTGGTGTGGTGGATTCTTTCGATGGTTTCTTTTGACCCAAAAGGCCAAAAACTTTTACTTTACTGCCACGACGACTTCTTATTGAACCACCAAATGTTGTTGAAGACGATGAAGTCACACCACCCCCACCTCCCTCCGAACTCGTTGCCTTTGCTGCTGATGTCTGTGAGTTGCCCATTGCCGGAACAGTAGTCAGCAATGTTAGAGGAGGACTAGTTGTTGTACAAGACTGCAAATTGATGATTGAATTCAATGCAAGAAAGTCGAAAACATAAAAAACAAAGTAAAAGAAAAACTTATTTTATTAGTTAAAAAAATAACGAAATTGAGGAATAAGAAAAATATCAAGAATCAAAAATCAATTATAACTTTTCAATCAGATTATATTGCATTATAACTGAATGAATACACAGCCAATACAGCAGCTACTTAAATATTTGCTGGCATTGTTTTACATACATAGTGACGAGTATTAAAGTAAAATGAAAATATATTTTCATAATTACTAGTTTCGTTAATAATATACAGACATATTTGTTTTTTATCAGAATTTGATAATAAATTGGCAAGTTCCCGTCCTTAAACAGAAATATTATATTTGGTTTTGAAACTTGTTTTAATTTTTACATTAATTTTCATTAACATGGCGTACGAAGAAAATAGCGATGTACATATTTACCTTTTTTACTCTATGAAAAACTTAAAAACACTTAATAAATTTTGATTGTACGAGTATGTCTTGACAATTATTTTATATTTATAGAATGTTTGCAATAAATTTTAATTCAAAGGATTTTTATAACGATTCACTTGTTTCAAACATTCTACTTAGACCTGGTTAGACAAGACTTTAATAAATCTTAGGAAAATTAAAATAGTTTTGAGTTTCAGAATTTTCTGAAACGAGAAAAATTTTGAGAACACAATTATATTTAAATTAAATTTAAATATCGAAACATAAACTAAACAAAGTCTTCCAAAACGAACCAATTTATTGAAATCACTATAACTTTTATTTAAATATAAGTTTCCTAAAAAAAATTCTTGGAAAAATTATTTGAATTTATTCAAATGTGATCGATACGTACATAAATATATTAGTTATAGTCCCGGATTTTCGACAATATGGACCGATAATAAGTATCGTTAAAAATGTTTTTTATATATAATGGAACTATAATGGAAATATTTAGGAACTATCAACTATTAATATATGTACATATCAATTTTGAGAAGAACTTTCACATTTTTTTCCTTCGTGTGTCCGACCTAAGATTGTATGTATTATTCAGCAAGTTTTCTCAATATAAAATTTATTGGTAAATTTAAATTATCATAGAAATTTAATTAATCATAGAATTTAGTGTTAAAGAGTCTATACAGTGAGCATCAATATAAAGTAAACATCCAATATTGTATAAATAAATATTTTTTTTAATATACATATTGCATAATTCATTAGTAACTTACGCAAAATGAGTTAATGAGTTACATATATTAACAAAAAAAAAAACTAGAAAAATAAGGGACATATTTTCGTAGTTACAAAAAATAACTCAATCAACCAAAAAAGGAGAAAATAAAGAAGAAATGACAACAAAAACATACATACAATTGCTGTTATTGATCTACAAAAAAGGTAGACGCAGCAAGAAAAGCAAAAACAAATTTGTAGTAATACAAGTTTCATAAACAATAATAAAGAATACACACACATTGTAAACGTACGTAAATTTCGTTCTAACTCACAACACGTTAAAAAGAAATATCATAATTCTTGTACTCTATTTCTCAAAAACGGTGAGTTAAATAGATGATATTTACTGAGTGATAGTGGACAATGAAGATTGCTGAAGACGCCCTTGGCCGGGTAGAAAATGCATTCCAATTTGCCAATTGTTCCAGTACTTTACAATAGTATTCTTAATTATTTGAACTAGTAGCCTGAATAAAAACTTTTCTCTTAAATATTTAAACTAATTCAATTATAACGGTCATTCACGTCATTGTATTTATTCTTTTGCTTATAGTCCCTTTGCCTTTCTCCAAGCTGAAGAGAGAAGAGAATCAACGAGGTTTTTTTTAGTGAAATCAGTCGAAACTTTGTTCCATTCATCTTCTATTATTGCTTTTATCTTATCCTTGCAAGAAATATTTCTTTGTCACAGGCCCTCAATAGCCTTGAAGGCTAGCGACTGCGGAAGATGATTTAAAGTCTTTGGAAAACAATTGAGCAACCACTCTTTCACAATTTTGGAGGTATGCTTAGGATTACTGTCCTTAAGTCTGCGCTTTTTAAGTTTTACTTTTTCTATACTAGGGGCTACATTGTTTTTTAAAGTGTTAAAATTTATTTAATTATCAAGTCAATGGATTAAATCCTTACAGACTATTAAAAAAAAGTATATTGAAAATTACAATTAATTTACAAAAGATTAATTACTTAATAAACTAATTAGTTTATGCTTAATTACATTTGTTGAAAGAGAAAAATCAATTATTTTATATAGATTGTTAAATTCACAAAATAATCTTCTTAATGGGTCAGCTTGAGCATAATTAGTACCAACATGTTTGACATACAGTGGCTTAAAATGGCGTGAAAATCGTTGAGGAACATTAAAAGTAACATTATTTACAAGGAACTCGGAGCAAACTTTACCATTAATTATATTGATCATATATGTTACATTAAGCATAGTCCTTCTACTAGATAGAGTTGGTAATTTAATAAATTTAAATCTATCGATGTATGATGGAATGTTAACATCAGGATTCCAAGGTAACCCACGTAGACAAAAAAGTAAAAATTGTTTCTGTACAGACTCTATACGCTGAATATGAATATTATAATAAGGATCCCAGATAATAGAGCCATATTCCAATATAGGTGTTACTAAGGAAATGTAAAGTTGTTTTGTGACATAGGGATCATCAAATTCCTTAGCCCATCGCTTTATAAATGCAAGTACGCATCTAGCTTTATTTATCATCATGGTAATGTGCGAAACAAAGTTTAATTTGTTGTCTAGTAAAATTCCTAGATCAAGAACATTTTCAACAATTTCAAGCCGGTAATCACCCAAAGTATAATTAGCAGGAATATAAATACTTCTTGAAAAACGCATAAGTTTAAATTTTTTTAAATTTAATTCCATTAAGTTGAGACTGCACCACAAAAAGAAATTGTTGAGATCGGATTGGAGATATGGGATGGTTCGATAGGGAAGCAACCGATGCGGTTTGAAATCGATAGGTCGCCCACCAACGGGTATCACAATGGGACCAATACAATGGACCCAAGTGAGCTGTTTCAAAAAAACGGCTACCCATGAAACCTAACCTATTGGAGATATATATGATCCAAAAATTTAGAGAAGATCAAAACAAGTAAGAAAGTATAGTCGGTCAAACCCGACCATATTATACCCTACACCCAGTATATGTACATATAAAACAGTTTTTTAGAAATGTGCGCTATTATGGACCGATCATCCAAAAATTTAGTGTCATGATTTCTGTAAATATAAATATTGTGTATGTTAAACTATCTCGATATAAATACTTTTAAAAGATTTATGGAGGTTAAAGTTGATTACGGGGAGGATGTTATATGGGAGTTTCGACTAACTACGGAGCGACTATTATAAAAAAAGGTGTCATCATTTCTGTATATTTTTATTTTATTACCAACATTCTTAAGAAATTTATGATCGTTAAAGTGATTTTCGGAAGTTGACCATTTATGGGAACTACGACTAATTATGGACCGATCTGCACGAAATTTGTAGATGTGATTTGGTTTAATTTACCATTTATTTGTGATGAATTTTTTTGGTTCCTTGCTTAATTCAAACATTTATGATCTTTAAACCCTAATTTCGGGAGTACTTTTGTATGAGGGCCAGGTGAAATAATGGACCGATTTCCACCAGTTGCAATCCCATCCATCCTTGGGTCAAAAAAAAAATTATGTACCAAATTTTATCGAAATATCTTTTAAATTGCGACCTGTACTCTGCGCACAAGCTTTACATGGACAGACAGGCAGACGGACGGACGGACGGACATCGTTAAATCGACTCAGAAAGTGATTCTGAGTCGATCGGTATACTTTAAGGTGGGTATTGAACCAATATTTCTGGGTGTTACAAACATATCGAATGCAACACCCAGCCATGAAATGGTAATTTTCCACCATGACAACGTTCTGCCACCCGCCTTACTGCTATTTCTTTTAATCGAATACCTTTATGTAGTGTAGCATGATTCAATAGTTTGTATTGCTAATAGAAAGCGTATGAGCAAGCCATTATTGTTTCAGTTTTTGATTTGACCAAAAGTTGGCCTAATAGCAGTTTGATATTCTGCCTAATTTCCGAAACCGGAAGTTTTATAACGGAAAAAGATAGATAAACAATTGTTGAATATCATTAATAGAATACAAACAAGTAAGAGTTTAGGTTGTGCCGAATCTTATGTGTATACCCACACCCATTGCACCTATTATGGGGCGAGCTTTATAAAATATTGTGCCGTAATTTCTATTTATTTTAGTTGAATTTTAATAACGACAATTATAAGAATTTTTTGCATATTCCAGTTATAATCAAGAATTTACACTTTGTTAATATTTTTGCAGCGTGTAAGATAAAGCGATTTACTTTAAAACACAATAAATTAAGTACCAAAAAGCCGTAGGAAACTGATTTTGGCTTTTTGAAATGTCAAAATTGTCACCTCTTTATACTTTGTGTTTATTCTCGGAACTGGCGCCAACTGGCACAAAAGTCAATAGTATAATTTTTATATACTTTTAACTGATCTCTGTAAAATTTCGGTTTGATATGGATGTTTATGTAGGTTAATGAGTTTTCGGGAATAATTCTCATAAGGGAACTATTACGGGCCAATCATCATAAAATTCTGTACGACAAGTTATATGTGAATTATTTGATTTATGCGCATTTAAATGATTTTTCGATTTTAAATTTAAACTTGCTGCTGATGCTTATAAGAGATTTATGCGCATTTAAGTGATTGCCGGAAGTAGACTTAATATGGGGGCTACGTTATTTTGTATATATACTATGTACCATTTGTGTTGAATTCCAACTAAATAGTTGTTTTTATGAGGGATTTGTGCGCATTTAAGTGATTTTTAGAACTGGACTTTATATGGGGGCTATGGTCAAATATGGACCGATTATTATGAAATTTGGTACAAGGATTTAAATGTGTATTTGGACTTTTTTTGTTGAATTTCAACTTGATAGTGATTTTTAGAATAGATTTATGCCTATTTAACTGATTCTCGGAAATGGACTTTATATGGGGCTATGTCAAAATATGGACCGATGCAAACAAAATATCGTTTTGAGATTTCACTTTGCTTGAAACTTATTATTGCAGGATTTTTTATGGATACGGCTTTTCTATAGACATTTAAGTACCCTAAAGCCATATTCCGGGAAGAGATTTGTATCGTCGACTGATTCCTACCATTTTCAACAGGAAAAATAAAGTGTTTAAATTTCATGATATTATCTGCATTATGTTTGAAGAAAATACCAAAAAATATTTGAAAAATATAGAGGCAGTCTGAAAGTTTGATCTATAATTCAGATCTTACTGGACCGATTTTTCTCATTTTCAATACTAAACATTTCGGTGTATCAAAGAATGTTTGACACAAATTTCACTCTTCGATGCGTTTTTTTTTTCGAAGCTCTATTGTGCCTTCAACAGACGGATGGACATGGCTAGACCAAGAATTTATAGACTTTTTGGTTCTACGACCATTATGTTAATGTGTTACAAACGGAATGACAAACTTAATATACCCCTTGTAAAAAACCTATATCTTGAGAAAAAGTATCAAAGAATCATATAAAACCTGAAAAAAATTATCCAGTTTGATATGAAAAAATAAAACAAAACAAACAAAACGGCATAAACATTCAAGGCAATAACATTGTTACTTAGAGCACAAATTTCTACTGGTAGGAACCAAAAAATCCCATTTTTTTTTGTTTTAGTAAAGATCACATTTTTAACACTTTAGAATTCCGGATAATTGTAAAACTTTAGACTAATGCTTGGTTTTCACTATGTCATTTTTGTTGTCAAATTGTCCAAATTGTTGGCAATTGTATGAAAACAGTTTGTTATATGGGAAAATAAAATAAAGCAATCATGATTGCAAACATAGATGACACCATATGGCAACCCGCTTTCATACAATTGCCAACAATTTGAACAATTTGACAACAAAAATGACATAGTGAAAACATAGTGAAAACGCTAGTGAAAGCTATTTTGTAGTATAAAATTAAAAAATTTCCCTCTAAAGAACACTCACTGTAATTACACTAAATAGCGTATTTTTAGAGGTCCTCGATTTAGTTTAATGAAACAAACAAAAACTTTTTTGTTTTATTACAGTTACCATTTAAAAACTTTTCGAATCGATAGCTAACATTAGTTGTTTGGCACTACTATATATTTGTTATACGACATTTATGAGTCGACATATTCCATTGTAACGCACAATATTTCATTTAAGCAAACTATTTTGTATATTTTCACACCTATCAATGCCAGTAATTGTTTCAGAATGTGGGTATTATTTTCAAAAATTAACTAAAATTATTTGCATAGTAAAAATAAACGTTTATTAGTTGCGATAAGAAATCTTTGAAAACACAAAAAAATAACATTTAAATACATTAACAATGAGGTGGCACGTGACTCACACATTTGTGGAAATATAATTTCAATAGTTTGTTTCCACTTTGTTTTAATTTTTAGGTTTTGTTGTCATGACGTCACGGTAAAAACAAAAAATATTTATCAATTTATTTTTCATCTCACATATTCAAACATATAAAAAAAGTATTTGTATTTGTGTATGCTTGTGCAAGTGTTTAAATTTAGTTGATTTCTGGTGATATTTTGCAAACATTATAATTAAAGTAATTGTCGTATAAATTTCATTTCATTCCAAATGCAATTTGAGAAAATGTTGCGATATCGAGAAAGTTGAATTAGAGATTTTTAACTGTTGTAATTGCGGTTGCTTCCCGTGCAATTTATTTGCCATTTCAACTAAATTTATTTGTTTTTGCTTTGGTGGCAACAAAATCACAAAATATGGTTGGGTGCGGCACACGCATTGAAACGACCAGAGAAGTGATATTAAAAAAAGAAAAAACAAATGAACAGAATCACAGCTTAAATGCGACAAGTTCGTGACATGAACAATTTCCTTAAATATTTGTTTAATTTCAACCATCAGAAATAAAACTAAACAGGAAAACGGATAAAAAATATGAAATTATAACAAACTCACACATAAACTCTATTAAAATGTTAGAGAAAATTCATCACTGCTGCATGTGGCAAGCACGCAATCTGCCCAGCGAATTTAATCACACTTCTCTTACTCTCCACTTTCACACACGATAAAGAAAAAAGCACTGAAAAATGGCGATATTAGTGTTTGTTAATTACATTTCCGTTTCTTTTAATTTTCTATACATTTTGATTATTCGCGGCTGAAAAATATATGGACACGTGTGTGGTGTTCCAACATATTGATGTTAGACTCTCATTTCTTATATTTATTTGTATGCTTTTATTTAGAATTATTATTCGTTTTCTAAAACATCAATCACAATTTCTTTGAAGTAATTTTCGCGTGTTACTTTTACATTTCACAATATATTTATTTGTCATTAATGAGTCCAATATTTACTTGCACTTGTTTGTTTACATGTTCGCACAGTGTCACTTAACAAATGTCAAACTTTAATCTAAAAAACAAAATGTATGGAATGTAAACAAACAGGCCACGATTGGAAAATTCAATAACAGCTGTTTAGTTGCACTTACTCATTCACTTGCACTCTCAATTACTCACTTTAGCTGATGTGACTCAGACACTAAATTCAATGTTGTTCTTTGCCTTTTTTCCCCATATAACTACTCTTCTTCTCTGTATTTGATTTACAAAAATTTGTGTTTAAAATCGATAAAACACACTTGTAGTCACTGTCGCTCGTATACTGAAGTAAACAAACATTCTTGTGTTACAATGGCGCATGTATCTTATCAACTGTCAAAACATTTTTATTCTCTCGTTTTTAATTGACAGAAAAACAGACAAAAATATATAAACAAAACCTACCAACCGGCCAATTATTAAACACTAGAATGAAAAATACAATAAAAAACATAAATTGCACAATGTTCTCAATTCTTTATGCCGCTAAACGTCAAATAGCCACCAACTAAAATACAAAACAACGAAAACAATTAAAGATAAACACACATGCATGTACAAACAGCAAAAAAAAATAATTTATTTAAATGATAATGTGCGATAAAGCGATTAGCGTTTGAAAATTTAAATTTGTACTGAGTGTAGTTAGTGAGTGAATTTAGACCTACATATCGTTGGTCTCATGTAGACAGGCCCTAACTATTTTTTCGAAATTTGTTTTTTTTTTGCGATTCCAATGCATTTAACGCAAATACACCTCCTCACAAAAATTTATTGCAATAGTGTAAAAAATAACGCTTTTATAAGCAGTTGTACACAAAAAGTTACATGTTGAATATTACAGTTTCTATTATGTTTTTACCTTTTCCTGTAAAGTTTTAAATATGCGAGTTAGGACCTTTCTACATGAGACCATCGATATGTATATGTATGTATGTACTCCATTTAACCCACACATGAATAATAGTTTTTATTTATGAAAAAAATTATCCAGTTGTGCATCCGAGCAGGCCGTTCTTATAATAACAAGAATAGTTAAAAATAATTAAAAACTATTTTAAAAACTATTATTTTTTTAAACACACCTAAATATCCGAACTTTTTTATTTTTTTATTAACTAAAATTATGGTCGGTCACACACGACAAATATTTACTCAAAAAAGAGTAACCAGATATTTAGTAAACATTTGTTTGACGCTATTTGACCTTACAAGATCAACAGAAAATGGCAACAATCGGTCCAAGATTTTTGAATTTTTTTTTTATTCTTTTTAATTATTGAATCTTCAGATCTTGAAATGACAATAAGTTTTCGAATCTTAAAACTAAAAGAAAATAATAAGTCCAGTCAGTGCTAGACAAAATATTATGATACTACAAAAAAAATTTACATCCACTGATCCAGTCATCTGTTTTGCGCTTGAGTTAAAGCAAGGGTATCCCTCCTTCTCAACCGAACATGGCCACTAAAGTTAAGGATGTCTCGTGCAAGTGGGTTTGGATGGTGTTCAAGTTTGCTGACATATTTTGAGGCATATTTTGTAAATTCGACTTTCACCAAAGGAATGCCTAGATCTTTGTGAATTCGAGAATTTTTAACGTACCATGGAGCTGCAGTAATTGTACGTAGAATCTTATTTTGACCCCTTTGAATTTTTTTAGTTTTAACCGACATTAGAACTTTAGATAACAAATTTTATTAAGAGCATATGAAATAAAAATTGACAATAATGCATCGTTATAAAGTATGTAGCAATATCAATTACATTTAAACATTACATTTTAACATTTAATCGTGGTTAAGCTATATAAATACATATCTATAAATATAGAACAAAAATCATATATCCAATTATTAAGCATAGTCTCACATAAGTAAAGTATTTTGGATATATACTTGTATATACATATATATTTGAATTATTTTATTTATGAAGTTCAAAAACTAATTTTATTTAGAGCAAGACGCAGTCAAATAATACAATATACTTGTAACAGCTAACAAAGTCAAACAAATTTGTGCTAAAAAAAAGTGGTTATACCTTTGACATGTGTGACTACCCCTTAAGTGATAAACTTAGACCTTGTATGGATAGTTAAAAGCTTTTGTAGTGTAAATACAATTTCAATACTAAAATGTTGGGATTTACTTGATATTCAAAATTTGGCTTAAATAACAATGATACTTGCAAAAAGTTTCAAGATTGTTCTAAGTTGTCTGGGGACGAATTGTTTTATAGCCCAGATGCAGCTTATGGGTTAATTTAAAAAAGTTTTGTATTTCCTTTCCTTTCTCTTTGCATTCAAAACACTCTCGTTGAAATTTTATCATCATCTTTTTATTAAACAATTGATCAAATTATTTATGAAGACCATTTCTCACCCCTAATTTTATTTTTTTTTTTTGTAAATTTGTTTACACACATTCATACGAAAGCATTTGATAATAAAATTGAGTAGAATATTTAATATCGTTGTTAATGCTGTTGTTTTGAATAACATTTTTATTTGGCATTAATTTTTTAATAAATGTTAGGGAGGTATCATTAGATCACAAGAATGAGATGAATCATATGCACATACAGTGGGAAGCAAAACTGTCCGGATGTTTTGCATTAAGGGAGTAAGTAAGTAATGCGCTCATGCGGCCTATGCCAATAGTATTATTTTCCATCAGACTGGTATCGGTTGACTTTCGTCGCTTTAAATAACCCGTTTCCAGTCATCTACTGTCCAATTTTTGTGAGTTTAAAAGAAATGAAGGCATTTTTTCACATTTCTCGGAAAGTGTTCGCTATTTATTTTCGCGCTGGCTACTAAACAAATTCTATTTAATGCGCGTCTAACCGTCCAGAAACTGACATCTTTACCATTTAATACATTTAATTTTTCAGCAATTATTTTGCAACAAATTTATCACATTGTTTTCAATATCAGTTGGCGTTTTTCTCATTTTTAAAGATCTTTAAAAATCAAGTTAATCACTTCAACCTGTCAACATAAAAGTTTTACATAACCGTATTGTAATTAATTTAAACAGTTTTACGTTTAAAGTTTTTTTGTATAGTTCAGTAATTTGCTTTTCCAGAAATGCTATATGGGAACTATTATTTGTGTTGAATTTTATTTAGAAACCAAAATGTTTAATAGGCATTTTAATATTGGGACGATTATCACAAAATATGGATGAATGATTTGTGTATATATGAAACTTATTTTATTTTGATATCAAAATTTTAAAGAGATTTAATTTGATGGATAATTGGTGGATGGATATGGTGGAAATCGTAACAAGGCACAGTTCCATACAAATAAGTTTTGTGTTACTCTATTGAGTTTTGCAATGATTGGGCTATATTCCATCCTAATCCCTTTGTAAAATCCCCTCTCGCAAAACACTGTATCGTGGAATTTTGAACATAATTCATCATAGCCTCCGAAATCAATGTAAGCCTATAAATCTATTTAAAATGTCGGTATCGCGATACCATTTTCTACACATTCGTTTCATGTTAATGATAATTTATTAAATTATGTGGGGATCAGTTTAGAAATATTAAATGTATAAACATATTATTATAGATATATTTTTATTATTTTGATATCAAGGTAAAGTTTGGATTATATGCATGTACATATATGTTTGTTTAAGTGTCTCAAACTAATCCTAGCATCTATATATTGTCAATAATCAATATTTTGAATATACAAAACTCAAAATTCCCCACCTAATTTTCTGAATATTTGTTCTTTTACCCTTTATCTTTGATGGCTTCAAATATGTCCTTTTATTATTATCATCATTCATTCTTATGCAGTTTCCGAAATTTATTTAAGGTGGCTATACACTACGTGTATTTGCTTATGTATTTTTAAGTTTACAACCCACATGTTTTTCTTTATGTCTGTCAAAATTGGTTATTTTACATAAGGGTTTTAATTTTTGGTCACCAACTTGTATGTCGATTACACGTTAAATCGCCATGATTATTTACATATAAATTACCATGTCGTTTCTTTAAAAAATGCGTTAAAGCCGCTGCAAAAATTGTTGGTGGCGTCACTAAAATGCCGGCGTCAAAAATATTGATTTACGGTTTTTCGGCTTTTAATATACAATATGTGGAGCTTGTATCAAAAATTTTTAAATAATTTATATCATTGTTATTAAATTAACAAAATGAGATAAAAAATATTTAATTTATCACTTATGCAAATTCTTCATACGAGCGGCTAATGATAGCGCAGATATTTAACCGTCGACAAATCTTTTCGCATGGCATATACATTTGAAAACATAAGAAAATAGAGCGTGTTCTAATCGAAAAAATTACATATGTATTTCCACATGTATTTTACACAAGCAAAGTTTATGAGGTCACCAACTATATGTTTTTATTCCATATGTAAAATTTGACATATACAATGTAAAAAACACGTAGTGTATAGTCCCCTTTACAAATTACGAAATGTTTAGTTTTGGGATGACATTAAGTATATGTATGTACGCCTCTGCCAACAGAAAATTCCCATTCGTAAGCACAAAGTTTTTATGAACAAGTGAAGTTGTTGTCACTGCCAATTCCTTTTTCAGTTACACAAACAAATTAATTAAATTAAAATAAACTACTGTGGCTTTTGAAAGTCAAAAGTTAATAAAGCAGGCTTTTAAGATAATTATTGTTACACCACAGCACTATATAAATGATTTTAGCTCGGGAAGCAGAACAAATTATAATTTATTAGTGCACGTCATATTTTTAGTGGGAGGTTTAAAAATTAAAATTTTAGCTAAAAGTAAAATACATATGTATAATAATATTGCACCTGTTCAACAAAAGGGTATAAACTCAAAATTTTTAAATTTTCACTTTTTATTAAAAAGGATACATAATGATCTACTCTACCCACTGTAACAATCTCCCATTATTTTGTCTACTCTTTCGTCAAAAAATACCATTATGTCACTCTTCATATCTTCAGAGTTACTATTTATTTATATATCAACAGCTTTTTGCCTCTACTGAAAAATAGAACATTTTAAGTTACTACCCTTTTGTTGAACAGGTGCGATATGTATGTATATAATAAAACTTATTCCAAATTTTAGCGCAAACGAATAAGCAAAAACTGAATTTAAAGGATTTTATACATGTATTTACTTACATAAGCTGAAAAAATGCAAATAATAACGCTTTAAATTTTTGTTTTAAATGTAAATTATTTCCAACTTTTAACATTTTCAGTTTCATCTTTTTTCTTCGCAAAATCTTTTATACGCAACCAGCTGCACGTATACACCTGTGCCTTCATGTGTTCATGGTGTCTGCTGATTGTGCTTTTTGTCGAATAACTGGAGAGTGAGCGACGTAGTTGTTGTGTAATGAAAAACATTTCGTTCTATGTACAACATTCTACTACATACATACATATACATACATATGTATATATTGGTAAAATATTTTGAAAATTTTGAATAAAGCGACAAATGTTTGACAACGTTTTCGAATGGAGAAAATACAAGTAAACGATTCTTACAGCTTTGTCAAAATAACAAACAATAAATAAAATTTAAATATTCTGGAAAAATATTATACCGATCAAATTGGGACAGTATCTTTATATTATATCGCATTTGCAATTCTGTTCAATATATAATTTACAGTGTCTACGAAGTGAATTGAAATAAGGGTCAAACATTTTGGACAAATTGGCTAATGGAAAGAAATTTTTTTGAATTTCAGGTAATGTAATTTGTAATTCAGAATCGTTACAATCATTCAAAATTTATTATTCATGATATTTTTCATTCATATTTCACAAAAAACGAAACTATTTCAAGAAAGTTTAAAACAATTTCAATTTTTAAAATTTGTACAAATTTCTGTTAAATGTTATTTTTATAAATTACTAGCTAAACCCGGTGTGCTTCGCTACTACTTGTATTGATATACAATATTATTAGTTTGCCCATCAGGAGCATACACATATAAATCGGTGGGTTTCCTACACGGGATGTTAACAGTCATCGCAAACGCTAACCGAACAGGAAACTGCAATTGTTTAAAATCGAATGGTAAATCTGTTGGTAGCATTGGAACGCGTGGCAAAAGTACATCTGTACCTTTATATTTTCCTATAATAGTCGCTTCTATTAAATTATTTCTCAGATTTTTTTTACTGCAAGTCGAGTGGCATTGAAAGCCGTGGTGATCAATATTACGCAGTAAAATAATTGGCACTCCAATTTTAAGTTGTAGCACATGTGGTGGAAAGCCTGGCACATTGAGTGAATTTAAGAACTCAACACGATAATTAACGGCCTTTGCTTTGATTGATTTGAAAAGTAGTAGGATACTGAAGCGCGTCATATGAGCGATGCATTTCAGTGGGCGAGACCATGCCTCTTTGTCCACTTACAACTTTAGTCAAGAATTTACAATTTTTTAAGAATATCCTATTGTGAAAATTAAATGACGATCGGTCCAGTAGTTAAGACTATATTACGATTTTTAGTTTGTCTAAAAAGGCGTGGTCCCACCCACTTTTCTCCTGGTACGTATTCCTAATTATGCCAATACCATATACGTCAAAAAATGCCTAAAATATGGCGATTTACATTGTTGGGTTATATGGGTTGTGCCACTCCCGTTTGTCCAATCAAAACACCATATAGCCTATTATTCCTTCCAGAGTCGCAGTAACATGCTGTCAAAATTTCAGGAAGATCAGTCCAAGGGTTTGGCCTCCTATTAAGCACAAACATACACACATTAATTTTTATATATTATGACCAAATGCTTAGTTTACGATTCTATAAAGGACATACATACAAACATTAATTTTTTGTGATGGGGCGTGAAAGTGGGCGTGACACATAACATTTTTATTTTTACCTCGCCTTCAGTAAGATGTGGATACAATTTGTATGAAGTAAATCTGTAAAAACCCATGCTGAAGCAATTAATCAATTAAAAAAAGTGGGCGTTAGAGTAGGCGTGGTCGTACAAACTCTGAAACCTTCATGCACAAAAACTTTGCTGAAGATTATCACATAATCAGAGGCATAGTTTAGGAGTCTATAAAGGATATACATACGTAATCCCCTCATTTACGAATAGGATACGTTCTGTAATAGTAGACGGATATCGAATATTCGTATAGCGGGCTCAATATTAATATGTCATTGGATAAAGAATATTCGTAAAGCGAGATCCATATTAGTATAAGTTTGTATTGAAAAGACATATGTACATAGATGTGTACCCAAAATGTTCGTTAGGTGAAACCCTTTTTTTAAACACGTTTATGTATACCAAAGTGATAGAAAAAAAATTTATTCGTTTAAAAAAAATACATAAGACATTCATTAAAAAAGCAAATTTTACATTAAAAAAAGAACATTTATGTAATTTTAAAATTAAAAATAACTTAACATTACATATTAAAAAATTATTAATTATAAATGTTATATATATTCTGATGTGTTGTATGAGCCCTCGCCTAAGCTAGTAGATGATCCTTCATCTAAACTAGTATTGGAAATAGATTCTACAGATGCTTCAATATTAGGAGCTGCAACACTTTTTTTTAGAAAAATAAAAAACTAATGACGTTTGCTTCGCATATTTATTTTTATCTTTGTTATAAAAGAATTGAGTTTTCTATTTCTCTGGAGACGTATGTACATATAACGAATTTTATAAGTTAATATGTAATAATGTTCGTAACTTCGAAATTTCGTATTCGTATAAAGAATTTTATAGTTTATTAATCATGTTCGTAACTTCGAAATTCCGTAAAGCGAGCCTTCGTAAAACGGGGAAACACTGCAAATATTCATTTTTATATATATAGATTCATAACTACAAATCTGAAATACAATATGAAATATTTACGGATACTTTTAAATTACACAAGTACGTGTTTATATTTATTCTGTGCCGAATTTTAAATACCTGCGACTAATATATCAACAGTGTGATTTATGCATGCTTGAAACTAATTTGAGTTACATTTTGTTAAAGTTTTATACGATTTAAAGCAAGCGCCATTTTTGATCCGAATTATATTTCGATAGAGAAGATGTTGTTTGATCATGTTTCTGATACGATTTGGACTTTCACATTTGTTTTTAAATATAACATACCACAATGAAAGCTGGATGAGCTATACAATTCTCAATGAAAATGTGTGTGACTCTTTGTTTTGAGGTTTAATCAACATAGAAATCAGCGTTGTAAACTTTGAAATTTCAAACCGCATCAAAATGGAGAAAAACGCGCAATTTAAAAAAACGCTTCAAGTTTAGAACTTCTTTGCTATTTTGTTTAATTTCATAAATTCTATATACGAGTATGTAAAACTTTTAAAAAGAGATCAACGATTAACAGTAAAAGTAATAATAGCAAAAGCCTTCTTTTTAATAAACGAGCTAATAAAAATTAAATAAGCATTTAACCACTGAAAATTTAATTTACAATATGCTGAAGGAACTGAAGTACTAATTGATAAAATACGGTTAATTTCAGTACATATTTGGTATTTTTTGAAATCTATATATGGTGAATTTCACGTCAAGTGACCCAATGTTAAAAATCGATTTGTATGAAATTAAAAATACACTTTGATGTTTACACAACAATGACTCACAATAAACTGATTCATTTGGTTGGCCGTGTTAGTCTATTTATACAGCAATCATAATATCTGGAAGGTTCGAAACTAAGATACTAGAATGTTCGCGACTGCAAGTCTAGAATGTTCGTGTCTAGAATATTCAGTCAAAGTCGTTAAAACTCAATGTTGCCATATTGCTATGTTTATAACAGTTTATAACAATAATGTTTATAAATCAAAACTACTAGAAATGCTAAACAAGTCGTAGTTCGATAATTTTTTGATGACATTTTCAGAGGTTGTCTCGAATTTTTGCACATATCTCCGATATTTATGGATGGTTTTTGCTGAATTTAAATTAAATTGAAGATTTGGATCCCGAAGATAACTTGGGACATCAGAAAATTGAGTTCAACAGACAGACAGATGGACAATAGACTTTATAGGGTCGAAAAATTATATTGTGGAAATTACAAACGGAATGACTCATGCAGGTAAGGGCATAAAAATTGTATTGGCCGAAGAACATTTGTCATGAGCTGGTCTAATAAACACGATTCATTTTAAAACAAGTTGGTCAAGCCCGACATTATAATACCCTACACCCGGTATATGTATTATATAGTTTTTCGGAAATGAGATGGGAGATATTACCTATTACGGACCGATCATCCGAAAATTGATTGTCATGACTTCTGTCAATATAAATATTATGTATATAAGTATGAGTTATATACTTTATCTCGATATAAATACTTTTAAAAGATTTATGGAGATTAAAGTGAATTGCGGACAGGGTCTTATATGGGAGCTTCGACTAATTATGGGCCGATCATCAAAAAATTCTTTGTATATATTTGTGTTCAATATTGTTTGGATACATTTTTAAAAGAGTTGTGTTCATTAAAGTGATTTACGGAATTAAGTCCTATATGGAAACTACGACTGATTATATACAGATCATCATAAAATTTTACCATATTATTTCTATATACACAACACATGTTTGTGCGCAATATTACCGAAATTTTTAAAAGAGTTATACACTTTAAGTTAATTTCGGAAATGGGGCTTATATGGGAGCTATGATCAATCATCGATCGATCTTCAAAAAATGTGTACATGTGATTTGGCTTCATTTATTACTCATTTGAGGTGAAATTTGTTTGGATACTTGCATAATTCAAACATTTTTGATCGTTAAACTCCTATTTCGAGGAGGACATCAGGAAGTAATTCTGAGTCGACCGGTATACTTCAAACAAACATCAGCACAAATCCATTATATCCTCCCCACTATTGTTGTTGCAGATTTAAATTTTATATGCTCTTTTGTGTATTATGTAATATTTTTATTTTAAATTTAATTTGCTTGATACATCGAACTGTTCGGACGTGTTACTTTTAGTGCGGCTGAATTTTCGGTGAAAAAATCGTAATAGGTGAAAAAGTATAAAAAGTTAAATTAAATAAAAAAGTGAAAAAAAACTCGTAATAGGTGAAAAACTTTACAAAGTCAAATAATTGCACTAGGTGCAATAAAAAATTAATAAATTGTAATAATTTATTTTTAATTATTTGAAAACTAGAAAATTAAATACAGTGAGACAGTGAATGAGTAACAATTCTAACAGTGCGAGTGGGCCTCAGAGCCGAAATGCTTATTTCGTGTTGAGCTCGGCAAGTGTTAGTAATGAGAACATTAAAAATCCCGAATTTAATAAAAACTACTTAAGTGTGAAACCAAAAATAAGCACAAATCTGAATTTAAGTGCAAGTGCACCAAACTTGAATAAATGTGTTGAACAGGGCACAAACTTAGCCCAAAGCATATTTAATTTAAGTAGAAAAATCACTGAAGGACCGTCTTCTTCACGGTCCTCGTTATCAAATATTGGAGAGACGTCAACAGCTGCAAAAGGCACATTAAGTCCTACAAATAAGACCGCTCCTATAGTTGCTGTTGAAGAAAAACAAAAAACACAGGTAGGAATGGACCGTTATATAAGAGTATCGAAGAGAGGCAGAAGCCCAAAATCTGCCGAAATTACACCAGCCGCAAAATTATCAAAGAATGCTGAAGAGCCACGCTCGCAAAATCGTTTTGCCATCCTCCAAGACAAAAATGATGTCCCTAACGCTGTGAATAAGCCAGTAAAACCACCTCCAATATATTTAAGAGGAAAAAACTCAAACGAACTTATAAAAATATTAGTTTCATTAATTGGTGAAAATTCTTTTTATGTGACTCCAATTAAGCGTGGCAATATTAATGAAACAAAGATTCAGGTTAATAATGAAAACGACTATCGGAGAATAGTTTCGGAATTTGAAAAACGCAAAAAGAATTTTTACACGTATCAACTTAAAAGCGCAAAAGGTCTACAAGTCGTAATTAAGGGAATTGATTCTTTTGTTGATCCTGAGGAGATCAAGAGCAGTTTGGCCGACAAAGGCTTTAAAATCAAGGCCGTATCAAATATAAGAAACAGAGATAGGATCCCTCAACCATTATTTAGAGTGGAGTTAGAACCTGGTGATGTTAAGCTGAAGAAAAATGAAACACATCCTATATATGACTTGAAATTCATAATGCACCGAAGAGTTACAGTGGAAGAACCTCATAAGCGATCTGGCCCAGTACAGTGTTCGAACTGCCAAGAATATAGTCACACTAAATCTTATTGTAAGTTGCCTACTGTTTGTGTTGTTTGTGGGGATCTTCATGACACCTCAAAGTGCGATAAACCTAAGGATGATTCCAGGGTAAAAGGATGCAGCAATTGCGGTGGAAACCACACTGCCAACTACAGGGGTTGCCCTGTTTTCGAGGTCGTTAAACGCTCCTTGATCAACAAACCCGCTTCTACCCCTACTCAGACGACAAATGTACCTATTACAATTATTCCCCCCGTAGCACAAGCATCCACTAGCCAATTTCCATATGCCAACGTGCTAAGATCTAACCAACCAACAGTGCAAAATGAATCACCAATAAATGATACAAACAGCCACAATTTTAGCGGTCTTGAAGGTATAATGGAGAATCTGGTGCAATCCATGAACCATTTCATGACAAGCATGACAAGTATGCTGCAGGAGATGCAAAAAATGCAGTCCACGCTACTGCAGGCCATACTTAATAGACCATGAACTGTCTCAAAATATGTTTCTGGAACGCAAACGGCATACGCCAACACAAAAATGAACTTGAATATTTTCTTTTTAATAAGAAAATTGATGTAATGCTGATTTCCGAGACTCATATGACGTCGAGAAGCATTTTTAAAATAAGTGGTTATACATTCTACGACACCAAGGACCCCAGAGATAGATCATGTGGTGGCTCGGCAATATTGGTCAAATCGCGAATCAAACACCATTCATTGGGTGGTCTTTCAGAGTGTTATCTTCAAGCAACAAACATCTGTATTGAGAACTTTTGTCAAAACCTCGTGATTTCGTCAGTTTACTGTCCGCCCAGATTTTCAATAACAAAAGATCAGTATAGAGATTTTTACAAATCACTAGGTAGCCGTTTCATAGCGGCTGGCGACTACAATGCTAAGCATACATTCTGGGGCTCATGACTCGTTAGCCCTAAAGGTCGTATCTTGTACGACTCCCTGTCTGAAATGGGACTGAATGTGATTTCAACTGGTCAACCAACTTATTGGCCAACTGACCAGCAAAAAATTCCTGACGTTATCGATTTCGGCGTGGCGAAAGGGGTATCCCCGGAACTCATTGAAGTCGAGGCTTCACTGGATCTATCTTCAGATCACTCACCCACTGTAATCACCATCAGAAGTCCTCAGCAAATCGTAACTGATGCTTTACTTCTTGTCAAACGTCTGAATTGGCTAAAATACAAAAAATACATCAGCACTCACTGCACAGAGAAACTCCCGTTAAAAACTGCTGAAGACATCGATGCCTGTATAAAAAGTCTTAATGAACATGTCGAGAAAGCCTCAGAACATGCTTCTTCCACTAACCGCCCGAATAGGTACAACAGAGTTTTTTCTGCAGATGTTGAGCAACTATTGTCTGAAAAAAGGAGAGTCCGAAGAGAGTGGCAACAACACAGATCGCCCCAACTTAAAACTAGGTTGAGAGAATGTACCAAAAATCTTAACATCTGGAAGGTCTAGACGCAACTTCCCAGTCAAATTATTCATTATGGCGTGCAGTCCGAAATCTAAGAAAACCCGTAATCGCAAAACCTACACTGCGTACTTTGAACGGATCTTGGGCACGAAATAACGAAGAAAAAGGCAACCTTTTCGTAAGTCATTTAAAAAATGTATTCACTCCCAATACGGATACTGACATTAGCGAACTACCGCCTGTTGTTGCCAGACCACCTGTAGAAATAAGATTTCAATATCTGGAGGTTGTTGAGACTATTGATAATTTAAATGTTAAAAAAGCACCTGGGTTTGATAAAATCAGCAATAAAATGATTTTTGAGCTGCCTCGCATTGCAAAAAGATTAATCCTCTTTATTTTTAATGCCATCTTACGGCTTGAGTACTACCCTCCGGTTTGGAAAATCGCTTTAGTAAAGATGATTCCTAAGCCGGGAAAAGATCCTTGCAAAGTTGAGTCGTATAGGCCAATAAGTCTATTACCAACTATGTCCAAATTATTCGAGAAATTGCTTATAACCAAGCTGACTCCGATTTTGAATGAAAACAACTGCATTCCCAATCACCAGTTTGGCTTCAGACGTCAACACAGTACAATAGAACAAACACATAGATTGGTACAAGTCATAAGAAAAACCTTTGAGGAAAAGAGATACTGTTCGGCACTCTTTATTGACGTCTCTCAAGCTTTCGACAAAGTATGGCATGAAGGCCTGATATCTAAATTAAAGCAGAACTTGCCGGTGAATCTTCAACACCTACTATGGAAATACTTAATCGACCGTCAGTTTATGATTAAAGAAGGTGATTATTTAAGCCGTCCTCAACCTATAGGTGCTGGCGTCCCTCAAGGTAGTATCTTAGGACCAATTCTATACTTGCTGTACACAGCAGACATGCCAACAAACAATGAAATTCACACGTCAATGCATGATACGGCATTTCTCAGTACTCACAAAGATCCAAAAGATGCCTCGATTCAATTACAGCACCACGTAACGCAAGTGGAGAAATGGGCAAGACAATGGGGAATAAAAATAAATGAACAGAAATGCACCCACGTAACATTTACTCTACGTAGGGAATCATGTCCCCCTATTCGTATTAATGACCATATAGTGCCTCAAAACTCACACGTGAAATATCTTGGTATTCATCTGGACCGTCGCCTCACATGGAAACCACATATAGATGCTAAGCTGACTCAAATGAAACTGAAAGCAGCCCAAATTCATTGGCTCATCGGCAGAAACTCCGTCCTTCGGCTCGATTGTAAGCTTCTACTCTACAACTCAATCTTAAAGCCAATTTGGTGCTATGGTATCCAGTTATGGGGCACTGCCTCCAACTCCAATATTGAGAAAATTCAACGCCGTCAAAACAAAATTCTACGAATGATAACTACCGCTCCTTGGTATATTAAAAACAACAACATACACAACGATCTTGATGTTCCACTTGTCAAATGGGAAATAACTAAACACGTGGCTCTTTATTTGGGTAAGCTGGAAACTCATCCAAATCCCCTCGCTCGAGACATCTTACAACATCCCGGTCATAGCCGTTTGAGAAGGAGGGACACCACCGCTCTCAGATGAATAAATACAAGTTGCTCATTATATCCTATCGAATTTGAAAACTAGATTTTGCCTAGCATTGGCTGGACTTATCTTAATTAACTTTAGTTTTAAGATTTGAATACCTATTGTTAGTTCATTTAAAATGAAGATACAATAAAAAAGAATATGCAAAAAAAAAAAAAAAAAAAAAAAAAAAATTTAATTTATGTCAACTCTGTGTTGAGCTCATTTAAATTACTTATATTTTACAACCATGTCAATTTCAAGTTCGAGTTGAGTTCGTTTTAAGTTTCGTGCAATTTAACAATAAGTTTAAAACATGTCCATTTTTGCTAAAAGTCAGCCATATTCTTAATTTGAATAAATTGTGTGAGGGATAGAATTAAGTAAGTTAAATATAATTAATTTTATATTATAAGAATTAATATGGATTTAGTTTATTCTATTTTCGATAAATAATAAAACAACACAACACACACATAGTTGGAATATTCAAAACGGAATCGGTTTTATTATTTTTCTATTGACTTTTGAACAATTGTGGTGTAGGGTATAAATACTGCAGTGGTGTCTGTTAAAGCGGTTATATGACTGCACCACTGTGCACACGCAGTGACAGAATGGAAAAACGGATGTGGACCAGTTGTCACAAAACAAATTAAAACTGTTTTTGTTGGCTTCCTCGTCATATGAAATTTAGCCAACAACAACGAAATACCAATAGTTGAACAATCTGAAAAACATTTATTTAGACAAAGTTGTGAGTCAGTGAATTTGTGTGTATGTGAATTGGAGACGAGTTGGTAGTTAAACACAAACAAAAACTATTGTCTTCATATGATAAATTCTATTTAATATTTCTTATGTATTTCCTTTCATTCCAAACTGAAGAACAGTTTGTCATTCAGAATGAGGCAACAACAACAACAACAACTAGGAAAAATCACTTTCCACAAGAAACTTTTTAGTTTCAACCATGAGATTTTGACACTTCTCATTAGATTTGTTTGGTTGCCATCGTTGTTCCGCTTTAGTTGCCACGTTGCCACTATTGCTGCTACCACGGCGTACATGCTATTCCTCGTACTATGCCGTTGTTGTTGCTGATGCTGTGGTTCGGTTAAAAATTTTGTCATTGATATCCCCATCATTGTTGTTGTTGTGCTTGTTGCTGCTGCTTTTGTTGCGATATGTTCCTGCCACTCGTTTCTATGAATTTGTATATGTATGTATGCATGTTGTGCTCCTATACTTGTTTGTATTTGTTTTAATATCACTCAATGTAATTAAATTTCAAAATCAGTTGTAGGGTTTTTAGTTGAAGGAAAACTAACCATTCAAATCATTCATTCTAACCACGATTCATGTATTTGACTTCATCCGTGACGGCAATATTCATTTTCCAAATACAATGGTTTTAAACTGATTTTCTTGTTTCTCTCTCACTCTCTCTTATTCTCTTTAAATTTTTTCATTTGTTCATTCATTTAAATACTTGATTTTGTTAACAGAATTCTTGAAAAAAAAAAAACAACAGAATTAAACTGAAATTTGAATATTGGAATACGAATGGAACACAGAAAATTAAAATTGATTTGAAATGTTTGTTAAAAGCATCCATTTTGTTTGTTTACATATATATATATATACATATTCACATGCAAGCTAGGATTAGTAAAAGAATATGAAATGTGTTTATGAAGACTAATTTTTCAATCGAAGTTTAACAGTTATCCGGTAAAAAAAGGTATTGATTTCGAACCAGTAGGAGTTGGTACAGCATCATTTTTGTTTCCATGGACGTTTTCCAATATTTTGCTTTCAAAAAAATGATGAAAAAATTCAGTCAAATAAGGCGAAGAACTGCCACTGCTATGTGTAAAGGAGGAGTCTATGGTCGAGAAGATACGGTCATACGTCATGTAATATTCCAGTAAAATCGGGATAGATGCTTCGGTTTGTGTGCTTTCTAATTATTGTTAAATTCTTCCGATGCTAGAGGCTTATCTAGAGGCTCAATCTTATTTTGGCATAGTGTTTCGCCTTAATTAACTGAGCACCACTTTTTCTTCACGAACATTTTTTAATGTTTAAACTTTAAAGTATAATATATGAAAACCTTGTTTTTTGGCAACATTGTAAATTGTGAAATCCTACCAAATAAACCAATATTCGTATATTGAATTCACAACATATTGTAGTGTTACATTGTGGTCAGACCAAAATCAAAATGTTTGTAATAGAGTTATGACACTCTTGTTGCTGTTGGTGGTGCTGGTATCGTTGTTGTTAATGTTAGCGGTTTTACACTCGATCCCAATGAAATACTTCACCAGTCCCACTTGTAGCGAAGCCAGAAATAAAGCGAAAAAAATGAATACTAATCTAACACATTCATATTTATCTATACGCATGCAATTGCCATGAAAATATAAAGTTATGGACAGTGATTAACAAAAGTTCAAAATATATTTTAAGATTTGAGGTCAGTTAAAATATTCGTGGACATTATCACACACGAAACATTTGAAATTGTATAAATACCTGTATTATATTCATATGTATGTAAAAAACAGCGGGTATTGGGAACAATCTATCATACGGTCACTAATCGGTAATAAATAGATCAGAAAGAGTAAAGTATTTTACACTATGTTTCAAAACATTAGGTTGATACCACTGAATGCCTAGAATATCAAGAATAACAAACGTGAGGAAAAAGTTTAGAACCTCATCTTTGTGGGTCTAAATATAACATTGTATTCAGCGAGCATTTAAATCGTACACACGATCTACATTTAGAGATTGTCACAAGATCCTAATTGAGCGAATTATTTATGTATTGCGCCACTGTCCCAATGAATATTGGTCGGGGGGCCAGGTGTAGGTGTACACACCACCTAGACCACACCCCCACTACCGACCTAGATAATGGTTACTAGTCCCATGAACTCGCAAGGGTTCGAAACTAGATAGACTGGAATCTGGTTTACCAGAGGAAGGTCGCTGTGGTTACTAGTCCCATGAACCCGCAAGGGTTCGAAATTAGGTGGATACTAGCTCCATGAATTTGCAAGAATTCGAATCTAGATAGAGTGAAATCTGGTTTACTAGAGGAAGGTCGAAGCCGACCGGAGTCTTTATCTGGTGCTGCGGGATCAGTTATTGCCCGGGGACATATCCCTAGTTTTATTATTAGGGTGACCATCCCCTAACTGATGATTGGTTGAGGTCACTTCGGTGTCCACGCAGTGGCTGTGGTTTAACACCCAAAGCGGGGAGAATGGCATTTGATTAAAGGTCCGATGTAGAATTACTTCAGACTATCAATTTGCTCTAGGTGCTGTTGCCGAACTCAACAGAGCTGTTAAAATGTAGCGTAGACTCTTAGCTCTGTGTTCAGGAAGTAGTGGAGGGCGGGGCCTTCGTAGTATGTATGTCGACCGGGTCTTTGGACTTGGTTCGATGCACAGCAGATCATAGACCTTGACCCTGCTTTGGTCTCTGCAATGCTACGTTGGTTCTGGCTTTTCGTTGCTTTCCTCGGCTATGTTAATTGTGCTGCGTTACTGACGGCAGGGATTAGATAGCCCAATCCCTTCAGCAAGGTGATCTTTACTGTGATCTTGCAGTCAAGTATTGAGAAATTGCTAATTGTGTGGCCCTGGTAAGGCACACAAAGTAGTCCTCCTAGAGGCTATTCCTGTGTCATTGGTAGGACACACAATGCGGTTGACGGGCCGAGTCCGTCCTGCGTTTAAATGCGTCGTGAAGATAAGCCTTTAAGGCAGGTGCTTCACGTTAAACTTAAACAAACTTTGTCCCAATGAATGGCCCCAGGGGGTAAAATGAAATACCATCACCTTGCCGCTTTTACCATCTCTGGGAGATATATGGCAACACAGGTGCCATGAGCTTGAAACTGGTAAAAGTTTGATTGTTTTAACTCAATTTAATTCGCAGCTGTCTAATCTTTTCTAGAATCACGGGTTCAGTTCAAAGCCAGCGGATTCCTCCCCTAACCGATAATTGGTTGTGGGTACGTTCAGGGTACACGTACTGGCCTTGGTTGTTGCGATTCTTTCAGCAGCAAATTTAGGTCCACCAAAATGTCCTAGGTGCTGTTGCTGATAACAACAGGGCCATTAAAAATAGTGGTCACATTAGCTCTCTGCTCAGGATAAGTATTGGGATTGTGTTTTTTCGCTGATGGTCTGGCAGGATCTCGTAATTCGCTGTCAATGCATTTCGGTTGTTGGTTTGAGGCGATTGCTGCTTTTTCGGTATTGATCCCTGAGTCATGCTAAATGATTAAGCTATGTGTGTAGTGGGTGATTCAAAAGCTCGCTTTGATTTCTGTCCTTGGAATTACTGGCTGCAGCGGTTGGATACTGATCTAATAATTGTCCTGGGCTTTGTTGATTGACTAAGCTAGCAAGATACTCTTTACATTGATCGTTGCTGTCATGTGTCGAGAAATTGCTAACTGTTTTTTTTGTGGCAAGTTCATAAAAGTCCATTGTGGCAAGTTCAAAAAAGTTCATTCTTGCTGGGACATACAATGCGGTGGTAAGCCGAGTTCACCCTGCGTTTGAGTGCGCCGTGCAGTAAGGCCTAAGTGTCAGGAACCCACGATATTCTTGAACACACCAATCCCAATTATTATGAATGCCAAATTTATAAAAAGGAAAATAATGGAGGCCTGTGAATTAATTTTAAACTCGAAATAATCTTCAAGAAATCGTAAAGTGCGATCTCTTCGATAGAG
Organism: Bellardia pandia; assembly: GCA_916048285.2. Lineage (NCBI taxonomy): Eukaryota > Metazoa > Arthropoda > Insecta > Diptera > Calliphoridae > Bellardia > Bellardia pandia. Next base: position 58,944,717 of record OU696530.1, read on the forward strand.
TTTTGATAAAAGTGCACCATCATTCCGAGAGGATAGCAAGTCTACCATTGCCAAAGTGCATAGAGCTGTTTAGAATAGCTAATGGACGATTTAGCGTGGAAGAGACCACCCTGAATTTCAGTGCTGGTATATCAGATTTCCAGGAGATTTATTATGAGATCTGCTAAAACCCTTCCAACTGACCGAGAAAATGATCCATATGATCAGGATATGATATTAGGAAACGTTTAAACGGTAGAAATGCAAGCATGACTTTTGAAGATAAAGATTTTTGCCCATCTTTATCTTCCAAAGCGCTTAGCATTTGCTTGAAATATATTTTTGTCGAAAACGCATTGATAATATGGATACACTACCTATTCGGGAAAGGACCGATTACACATTACTGATCCAAGGTGGATATATAAGAATTGAAAGGAATTGGGACAACCAATGTTACAGTTGATTTATATTATCTTGCTGGTAATCCTACGATTCAAATAAAGTGTACGAGAAAGGCAGCATATGATATGATTTGAATCATCTAGCTTGCTCTTTGTAATTATAAAGTTTGCAAAAATTCCGATTTTTAATTTTTGTTAACTGTCCCAAGTGCGCGGGATAAAATGAGAAATTCTAAGAAGATGTATCATTTGTTTTTATCGCAGAAACAAACGTAGGACAAATGTCTGTTGAATAGAATTTAACTGAAAGTTATGACACCAAATTGCAAAGAAAAAATAAATGATTAGAGTGAAAAAATTCAGTTTTTGAATAAAGGAGAGGACATTAATCAATTTGGTTTGAATCTATAACGTACCTGAATACTTCAGTGATACTCTAAGACGTATTCTGTAAATCATATAATGAAACATGAGTGAAACCTTTGTACATGTCGGGTAACAGAGTCTGAAATCGTTTTTAGTTTAGATTTCACATTTATGTACATTTGCTGCATATTGTTATTTTGTTATTTACTGTTAACTAACACCAACTCAACGATTATAATTTGTACCCTGCCAACATTTTCTATTGCGGAAGTGACTCAGAAGTGACGCTAAGAAGTTGAAACTCATCTTCTGCGATACCATTTTCTGATCGTAGAAGTGTCTTCCGTATTGAGAAGTTGTACCCCCCGGAAGTAACTTCCAGAGGTCACTTCAGCGTAACTTCAAGAAGTCACTTCAGCGTAACTTCCAGAAGTTATTTTCTTCGCCTCTCTTTTGCTTTTGATTTTTGTTTGCCTTTACAGATAATACACTCATATTGATTATGGGATAACAAATATGTAAAAACTACAACAATAACAATAACAAATCGAAACCACACTTTACCACTGACCGACCAGAGCAAATGACAAAATAAAACTAATTTCGATGATGTCGAAAAATTTTTTTTTGCATTCTTTTCATTTCATTTATAACGGGACATGTCATTTTCGGCTGGTCTTGTAAACAACAATCTTCCCAACATCGTCTGGATGACTAAAAGACGAATGCAATGTAAATTGTTATTGTTATCTTCCAATTAACGTCTGGAAGTGAGTAAGACGTAACGCCTTTGACGATGGACGATGAAAGAAACTTCCAATTGCTGGCAGGGTATTTGCGTATGTAATGTATGTGTTTGTATTGCTGTGTATATGTGTATATTTGTCACGCAAATGATAAACTTAAATTTAATTTTGTATTGTGCAACACCAACAAAACCATGACCATTTTTAACAAAATATGATTCTTATTCACGATAATGCTAAGGAATAACAAACGATATGTACGAGTAGATATTCATTGCAGTGTTGAAATTTGTTTTTAGAATTCATTTTCTAATGATAATTCATTTAGAATTTTTAAAAATTTAACAATAATTTAAATTTTGTTTTGTTTTCTATACCAGAAAAATAATAAAGATTACTAGTCTCATATACAACATAGAACGATAACAGTAATTTTGTAAAGTATTGAGTTCAGATTTGTCGATATGTTACTATTTTTATTATTTTATAGTGATGAAAGCGAATATGATTTTACCGCCTAGAAGCTATATATGTATACTACTAGCTAAAACCCGGTGTGCTTCGCTACCCGTATCGTAATGAAATGAAAAGTTTAGAGTTAAATAAATGTAATTATTAAGTTATTAAAATCTACAGTTTTTCTTTTAAATTAATTCTTATTATATTATCTTATTATGATTTACAATATACAAACAAACAAACACACATTCATTTTTATATATAGATAATGGTTTCATATGTATACAAATTTTAACAATTACTTAATATTGTTGCTAGTCAGCGCATTGTTGTCCTAAATATTAATATTGATAGCTGATATGCCGTTCCTTATATATAATTTGTCATCATATCTATGGGATGTGCCACGCCCACTATTGATGGTCCGCCCAATCTTGTCCTAAATATTAATATTGATGGTAGAATAACCGTACCATATATCTTATTGTATACCATATATTTGATATTTTTTTAATTATCATTATATGGGAGGTGCCACGCCCCCTGTTGCTACTACTCCCATTTTTTCCGCAAATATTTAAACAAACAATGGAATTGCTCATGCAAAATTTTAGAACTATAGCTATTATAGTTTCGCAAGTATTTGATTTTTAAAATTAACTTTGTATGGGAGGTACCACGCCCACTTAAAATTTCAGAAAAAAAGTAGCCTATAGCTCCTTCCAGACATACAGAAATATACTGTGAAAATTTCAAGCAAATCGGTTCAGCCGTTTAGCCGTCTATAGATCCCAAACTAATAATAATAAACATACATACATACATACAGACACACAATCACTTTTATATATCGTTGGTCTCATGTAGAAAGGCCCTTACTCGCTATTTTTTCGAAATTAGTTTTTTTGCGATTCCAATGCATTTAACGCAAATACACCTCCTCATAAAAATTTATTGCAATAGTGTAAAAAATAACGCTTTTATAAGCAGTTGTAAAAAAAAAGTTACACGTTGAATATTACAGTTTCTAATTTGTTTTTACCTTCTCCTGTGAAGTTTCAAATATGCGAGTTAGGGCCTTTCTACATGAGACCATCGATATATAGATATATATAAGTCTATAGTATTTCATGGTTAAATTGAAAAAATTAAACATTTTTATATTATTTAAATAATTTGTTTTTATTAAATATAAACAATGGGTATGAATTTAGGTCTTGCAATTCCTACGCTTTGGAACGTTTTAAACGTTTTATATATTTTAATTGATTTTACGGAAGACAACTGTAAATATTTCTTATCCGCTTCTTATAAAAAACCGTTCCGAAATATATGCTGTTTCCTTATTTCCTCGGCAACTGTCGAAAAGAAGTAAAAGTATGATTTCATGGTTACAGATCATCCAGTGCCACTGCTAGATATGCCCTTACAATACTTATTTAAATTTTGTATCATTGTATAAAGACCCTTTTTTATCGGCAACTTTTCATGTTTTCATTGTCACCCCTTTTTAATTTTTCAACGATTTTCCCTAAATTTATATTGTCAGTTATTTATAGTTATTTTATTGTTTTAAAATATCTCATCAGACACAAAATATTTCAAAGCAAAATCTGTACTACGAGTAGGTCAAGAAATTAACGATTTCCAATTTAAAAGTTGAACAAATAATAGGTTTTTGAACTCGTTCGGGCAAAAAGAAGTGGGTTAATTATTTTTATTAAAACAAAACTCGCTTTAAATCAATTTACAATACAAAATTTAAAAAAATAATTTTGGAAATAAACAATTAATACAAAAAAAAAAAAATTGCATGTATTAATTTTCCACAAATATGTCTTTTGAAATATTTGCAGAAAAATATAATTGTATGAGTTTGTTTTTTTTATTTTAAAGAAACACTGACGGAAACACTGGGTGGAATGTCCTTGTATGGGTTTGCTTTACATGTTGGCACCTAGAATCACAGCAAAGAATTGGGTATTTGCGAATTCTTCTTCTCGATTTTGTAGATAAGGGTCTTTGTTATATGGATGAAGTTACATTTCAGATTGATAGTGATTCAAAGCACACTTCCAAAATCGAGAATGGCTTAGTGAGCAAAATTTCTTTATGATGCAGTGGCCAGTAAAAGTCCCGACCTCAATCCGATATAGAATTTGTGGTCAATAGTGAATACCGTTCAACTCCAACTCTTTTGGATGGGTTTGGCAGCAGATTCAGCGCGAATGAGAAAGTATTACAAATTAATTAATCGAAAAATTGGTGGTGTATAAAAAATTGGTTACGAAATAACGGGCTTTGAACTAAATAAATAAAAATACTATCATTCCCTAAAGTTTTTGTATAATATTTCTTAATTAAATGAGAATTATTCCTCTTGCGAGTATAAAATTTAAAAAATTTAAAAATTTTTAATCGAAGTTCACTTCAAGTTAAATATACAACTTATTTGAAAATAAATGTAGTGTATACAATTTATTTTCAAATAAGTTGTATATTTAACTTGAAGTGAACTTCGGTTAAAAATTTTTAAATTTTATAATATTTCTTATTATAGTTTATTTGATATTTTTTATTAACATTTCAATAATTACTCTTTATTTCGATATTTCGCTACGTCTTTGTGTAATTTCTATTTACACAATATCTATTAGCAATTATAAAGAATAAAAAATATTTTTACCTTTTTACAATTTTATGTATGAATGAAAAAGAAATTTCTCTTTAAGGTGACTAGGGAATATATAGGTTTGCGATACCCCGTAGTAGAGGTAAACAGTTCAAAATTAATGAGCAATACAGCGTTTTTTGTATATACATTAGACCTGCCCTTAAAAAATGTATTTGCTTTGGTGGGATCTTACTAGTTTTAGCTACTAATGAACAAATCTAGTCTAATATCAAGTAAGAAAGTACAGTCGGGCAAACCCGACCATATAATCCCTGCACCCAGTGCATGTGTAAAAAAGATGTTTTTTAGAAATGGGCTCTATATGGGAGCTATGGTCAATTATGGACCGATCTGCACAAAATTAGTAAATGTCGTTAGACTTTATGTACAAGTTATTTCCCAGCAAGCCATATGAGTCCAAAAAGAGTCTTTTCTGACACATTTTTCGGAGCGTTAACGCTCTTTATATGCCCAAAAACAAACATAATTGCTCCGAAAACCTTCAGAAAAGAGGTTCATTACATACGAAAATGGTCCGTCAGAAAGAGTTCTTAGATACTGTCAGAAAAGAGTCTTTTATGAGGTTTTTTTTGGGCTCTGTGTAATCTTGTTTTTATCATTCTTGTGTGGTACAGCTATGTTTTTTTTTTGTTCAAAGCACAAATAGCAGGAGAACAACGCTTTGGTACACACATAATTAAGTGAAATTTCTGAGTCATACTGCGTGCCGACTCAGGACAGTAACAAGCAAATTTTTCTTTCGCTCCGAAAATGCTCTTTAGTTGGACTCTTTTCTGACTCCTTTTTTCGGAGCGCTCCGAAAATGCTCTTTTGTTGGACTCTTTTCTGACTCCTTTTTCGGAGGGCTCCTAGAGTGGTATGCTGGGTTGTGCGAAATTTATTTGTATATGTGTATAATTTTTGACAGATAAGCCCCAATTTTGGAACGATATTTGTGTGGGCGCTAGGTCAAATAATGGTCCGATTTTAAGCAATTTTAATCCTTGGGCCGAAAAATATTATGTATCAAATTTTATGGAAATATCTTTAAAATTGTGACCTGTACTCTGCGCACAAGTTTTACATGGACAGCCAGCTTGCTAGACGGACATTGTTAAATAGACTCAGGAAGTCATTCTGAATCGATCGGTATTATTTAAGGTGGCTGTTGTACTAATATTTATGGGCGTTACGAAAATCAGCACAAATCCAATAAAAAAAATTAAATTCAGGTTGTCCTAAAAAAAATTTTGTTCGGATTAAGAACGGTAAGAGCAAATTTAAAAATTATTTTCTGTAAATTATTTGGAATTAATTGATCTTTCAAACTGCATCATTAGTTTTTTTCATTTTCATATAATTTTCAAAGTTATAAAGCTTTATTTACAAAATTTATGGAAAACTTATCAAAAATTGCCAAATTCATTGCCAAAACTTATAGTTTTTACACAAGAAAATAAAGCTTATTCTTAATTTACACCTACGCAAAATCTAGTAGATTTTAATTTAAATCTTAAAGAAAATTTTTGGCGTTTACACTACTGCTTTTTGACATATTGTTGGAATTCATTTTCATAATAAAAACAGCTGATTGAAAAAGAATATAAATTCTATTGTAAACTTTTAGTAACAAAAATGGAGAAACAAAAGGAAATTTTATTATATTTTACATCCAGATCTGAAAAAACAATCGGAATTAATATTTTTGCGTAAAAAAACAGCAGCATTTGTTAAACATAAGGTTTCACAAACTTCTGCAAATGTACTACACGAAATTGGAATGGACACACGTAAGTATGGGAAATATATGGCTATTCCTTCTACATCCTCGAAGCTCTCCAATATGTCTCCCCAAAGTATTATTAAAAGAGCCTCTTCGTTTGTATTCCACTGCTTCTTCTTTTTGTAGGTACGTTTTCTGTAAATTAAGCTCGCTTGTAGCATTACAGTTTATATTAATATAATAATTTACATACCCCTTATTTATTTATTATTGGTTTATCCATTTCCACAAATGTTTATTTATTTATTTAGTATATTTATTATTTTTTTAAATTTATTTTTGTGGAACTGTCTAATTTTTCTTGTTCAGTGCTGTATTTTTTAGTACTTTAGTATGAAATTCATAGTTGGATGCAAGATTTTGTGAGATTTTGGCAAAATCTCGTGACGAACTAGATTTTGTTTTGTATAGGAAATCTAGTAGACATGAACAAGATTTCGCTCAAAATCCCTTAAGCACTAGATTTTGCGTATGTGTAAATGTAGTATTAGACATTTTTCTTTTAAATTGTTTCCTTTAAAGTGAAGAAAATTATGGTTTTTGACAAAGTTATGAAGAAAACTCAAAAAACGGCCGGCAAACACGATTTTTGCAAAGTTTCAACTTGTGGAACCTGAAACCTTTTCTGAAAAATCTGAAAAAATCCCAAAAATACTTTAACCTATAATCTTTAAAATTTTGGGACAACCTAATGTATGTAAAGGGTGTACCAACTAGAACGCAACATTAAAAATGATAACCAGTTTTTTCTTGCCTAGAATTGAAAAAATTAATGTGGAGGGCATGTGGTTTCAACAAGACGGCGCCACATGTCATACAGCCAGAGAAACAATTCAATTGCTGTATCAGTCATTTCCCGGTCTTGTTATTTCGCGTTTTGGATACCAGAATTGGCCGCCTAGATCGTGCGATTTAACACCTTTAGATTTTTTTTCTTTGGGGTTTTTTGAAGTCGATGGTTTACGCGAACAAGCCGACGATGACTCAAGCCTTAAAAGAGGAAATTGAACGCTGCATTAATGAAATACCGCAGCATTTATGCAAAAAGGTCATTGAAAATTTCATTAAAAGAAAGCCGCGGCGGCCATCTGCACGATATCTTGTTCCATACATAACCTCATTCTGTCTTCTTTACGATATGATAAAGTTTAAAAATTTTTTTTAAATATCTGTTTTATTTAAAATTTAAAAATTGCGTTCTAGTTGTGACACCCTTTATATAGAGTATAAACATCTTCAGCAAATCTATTCATTAAGAGTAGTTCTAATACTCATATAGACAGTGGTGATATTCGAAACTATTAACAACCGGTTCGCTTAAAAAAATTATATTTTTGCCAAATTTTGATAAAAATAGCGAAAATTTTAAAGTCGCATCCCAGTAACAGACCACAAGCCTCTTGAAGGAAATGATATAAACTTTTGTTTAATAAAAAAAATAGTTTTGATTTTGCAAAATAAAAGTCAAAAAAAAAATTGCTTTATTTTTTCTCAAAAGTTTGAAGAAAACGCTATCGAAAACATCATCATCCAAGAATCCAATGTATGACCAAAATAAAATCATTTGTTTGTACGTTTGGACAATGAACAACTGAACAACATTGTGTTTGTTGCCTTGATAAATACACATTATATAATACCGTTAAAACAAAAAACATAATCACCCCAACAAATTTCATATGGAATTTTTATTCACGTGAAGGGTGAATATGCAACAACCGGTTCGCAAAATTTTTAAAATTTTAACAACCGGTTCGAGGGAACCGGTCCGAACCGGCTGAATATCAGCACTGCATATAGACAGTATATATGCATTTATATATTTTTACTTGTCTGTATTTGCTAAGTATAATTTTAATAAAACATGTACATACATACATATATGTAAATACAAATCACCATATAATAAATATGTATATTAGGGCGGGTTGATTTAATAATCGCCCATGGCTCAGTGAAAATCGTATTCTAGGGATCAAAATAAGAAACTTTGCCGAAGGAACCATACCTCTTTATTATTTTATTTATTTTTAAAAAATAATATTTAAAAATAAATAAAATAAATAAAAATAATAAAATAAAGTGCCAAAATGGTGATTTTTTTAAATGTTTGTACGGGACAAAAGTCAACAGTTAGGGGGTAGTAGAATTCGTTTTAGAGGTATGGTTCCTTCGGCAAAGTTTCTTATTTTGATCCCTAGGATACGATTTTCACTGAGCCATGGGCGATTTTTTTGCCTCCCCACAAATCGACCCGGCCTAATATATATCCATATAGAAGCACTACTTAAAAAATTAAGTCTGCTGTGAAAAACCTTATGTAGGTATGTAGGTATGTATGTTTTTCGTTGCTGTTTCCGCTATTTGATACTTAAATGTATGAGGGAGTTATTATGTTAAAATTTTGTTAATCTCCAACAACGCTCCTTATGCCAATCATATGCCGAAACAGGGTCATCCAATTACAAATATCTTTTCAAATTCTATTATGCAAACGATAAAATAATTAATATTAAGTGTTCTGTGTTTGGTTATCATGTTAATAACCACATGAATAAGGCCATGTTTGGTAATTTTTGATATTTCTATTGAATCGTACACCAAAATGGATTTACTTAGTTTTGTTCATCTTATTTAATTTGTGTCTTTGGACAACCCTGTATATATACACATACATACATATCTTCATAGATACATATATATAAATATTATTTATTTATTCTTTTTATGCCATCCTTATCGTTGGAAACGATTTCTAGTCAAATTGTTTATAAAGACATTATGTTAAAAAAAATAACTAAAAAATAAAAAATAGGAAAATCTAGTCAACCACAAAAGTTGTCATACTTCACTTGCAGTTTTAGTTTTGACAATTTATTTGTCGTAAACTTTAATGAACTTCTAAACAATTATGAAAAGTGAATTTGTTTTTGAGAGAAATTTTAATTAAAATAAGCATTTAATTTACAAAGTGTCATTTTTTCAAATGTTTGTACTTTAAATGAGCCAAAAAGAGTTGTGGTGGTACAGTAATAGTTTTTGGCAATACATTTACATACATATGTACATATATTGAATATATTACTGAAAAAAAAATAACATTGTAGTGTATACAAATATTTTCAATTAAATTGTATATTTAACTTGTAGTAAACTTTGAATAAAAATTGTTTAAAAAAATTTACAATTAATACTCGCAAGAGGAAAAATTCTCATTTAGAAAAAAATAACATTTAGTGGTATTACAACCGATTTTCTTGGAATTTTTACAGTTAAAAAACAGAAAGTGATTCTGTGTAGATTGGTATACTTTAAGGTGGGTGTTGGACCAATATTTCTGGGCGTTACAAACATCAGCACAAATCCAATATATCCTTCCCACTATGGTGGTGTAAATTACATATAAATATATATTTTCAAGCGTAAAATGTAGTTTAGTTTGGAAAAATGAACGTGGATCTTACCCCTTACACAGCACCTACTAAATTTGTATGTCACTAAAAATACAATATGTAGAATTTTCACATTTCGCATAATGAGCGATATATCGGTCTTATAAAGTAAGTTCTAAAATTAGTACATGGTGCAAAATTTAAGTGATAGAATCTTATAATTTTGTATGAATAGCTGTATTATATAGTTCTATATCTAAATCATAAACGGTTGAGTTTGAGAAAATGCACGTGGCCTCGCCTATACAAATTATGGCATAAAAAATACATTAGGTAGAATCTTAATTTTTGTTATAAAAAAAAGATTTTGACCTGTACCGCAGATTATTACCTAAGATTTAAAAATTATAAATTTGACGAACATTAAATTTATTCAATTATTTGAATCTTTGATTCTAAACCAGTTACAAGTTTTTTGAGTGAATATACATATACTGTAAAATATATAAAGTACTAGCTGACCGCCCCGGCTTCGCTCGGTATTTACTATTGATTTGTATTTCATAGAATAAGATGTATTCACAACCTGCCTGCTCTTATTTATTTGCAAATTTGTACAGCATACTTTAGGGGACTTTTTTTTCAAATGTTGAATTTTTTCAGGAAAAAAATCATAACTGGAGAATGGCTAGACCGATTTTGGATTTCAAAATCAACTAACCATCATCACTCCTCCCTGTACCTTCCCTAAAAATTTTATGGCAATCGGTCGAGCCGTTCTCGAGTTATGGAGTGACAATCAAAATGTACACTTATTTTTATATATATAGAGATGTAAAATGCCTTCTCCTTTCCAAACACACCAATAATACTCGTACAGTATAGTTGATATCCCAAAGATTAAATGAAACTTCGCCGCAGAACTGAAAGGAGTTGGGCTTCAACCTCTAGATCTGCTGAAACTTGTAAGCAGCTTATCAATATCAAGAGCTGCTAAATAACCATCGAAACAACGCGAAACTCGCTTTGAAGCCCTCTGGCAATATGCTACAACATTGCGAATTATAGAAACACTTTCTAAGAACATCTTCAAAGTCAACGCACAACATCCCAGCATCACCAGCTACATAAACATCATTAGAGCACGAAGAACGGCTTGAAAGTTTTCGGCAGCATGCTGTAACAGTACTATCGAAGCATCGTCAAAACATGAAGAGCGCCTTCAAATTCAACGACATCAGGACGAGCTGCTGAAGTGCCTACATACAAAGCATTGTGGGAAATAGGTAATGGGAGGGAGAAAAGAGGAAGTAGTGTTTGTGGACATTCGACTTGAGTGAGAGGAAAGAGTACAAATTTTTAAAGTACACATTTTTTCCACATGCGGATAGGACACTACGGCCCAAGAACAAATTTCGTCTTCATTGTGGTGTGCAGTCTACTTGCCAATCTCGTATGTATTACGTAAAAATCTGCGGATATCAGAAAAAGTTCTTTAATTTCAGTAGAAACACAACCTACATTTGAACGGTGCTCCATCGAATCAATGGAATTGGATACCCCACTGTCACAAACAGATACCATAGCCTTCTTATATAAGTGGTCAAGAAGCACAAATTATGACTGTAAATAACCGGCACATTTTTATTTTATTCTAATCCAACTGTTTTTGACTTTTGAGTTTCTAAAATATTTTGTATAAAAAATATGTTGTTTTAGTTGTCTACAATATTTATTCAATAAATATACATTTTAATCTTTTATAAATAATTGCCGACCTCTAATACATACATGGGAATTGTATTTCATTTTCAGTCGGTTATAGGTGTCGTAAATAGAGGGAGTGAGGTAATTGAAATTTCTAAACACTCAACTGGATTTCTTCTTTCGACACTTAGAAAACATGTTAATTCTAGCGGACATAAACTGTATTGTCATGCTTAAAAATCCAGCGTGTCTGATTCCACCCATAAATACATACGAAACGAAATTATATATTGCTCAATGACATGCCACAGCTTATCGAATGCCACATTCGACAAAACAAGAAATAGAACCATATAATTTTTTCATAGGAAAGCTACCTAGTGTCCCTTGTAGCGTACTCTACGACTTCAAATATTTAACAAGGGCTATAATTTTCAGGGTGGCTAATCTCTCCTACTATGCCTCTTTTACTATTATTTTTAAACATTTCAGTCAGACAGTGTTTTTTAATGATTTAAAAAATCGAAAAATAATTTTGATCCTAAATTCAACAAAGTGTTTATTTTAACAAAAATATAATCCTAAAAGTCGATGGAATATTTCTTAGGTCCTTTTAAAAAACTCCAAATACAAAATAATTTCGTTTTATAAAAAATTACAAATATTTAAAAATTTCAATGTCTCTCGATGTCTGTAAAATCTTCAATATATATTTATTCCCTATAAACTGGGTAATAATTGTTTTTTTTTGAAAACTGTAGTGTTTTCCTGTATAATAATAATTATTTTTAAACAAATTATTGAGTTTTTACCGAACTCTTTTGTGAATTTTTTGAAGTCTTGTATTGTATTATAATATTTCCCAAAACTAGTTACATTTTGGTGTTCAGTAGCGCCAGAGAAAGTCTAGATGATGCCATTTTAACTGAAAGTGTTACACTAGATTTAGTTTAGCTTTCAACAATTTTAGACTGCATAAATAGCTGTAACAAAGATGTTTTAACAATATTGAAATCTGCAATCGCAATTAGCCATTGTGTTGTTGAAGTAGACATATTAAATGAATTTATGTATAAAATATCAACTAGATTTTTTTGATTTCTACTACTCTATGAACGCAAACACTCTATTTATGATACACACATGTCGTGTAAATAATTTTTATTATAGATTTGATATTTTAAAACTTTTCAATTAAGAATTTTTTAGTTTGCTAATTTGGCCACTCTAAATTCTAATTCAATTCAACCCAAACCAAACATTGAAAACAAGCGCGCCATTGTAGTTTTCGTAACGAAATCTGTTTTAATGCACGTAACGCTTTACAGCGTGAATTGCTCATTAAAAATGCTTGTCAATGCCAACGGTGAAAGAATATGTATTATCAGGAGGTTTTAGCTCATAATAATATTAAAGTGTATGTTTATATTGTATAATGCCATTGAATTTTACAGCCCAATCATTATGGCCGGATTCCTCCTTCTGGTTATAGTGTTTGTGTTGGTCTCTTTGTTTTTATACCCTCCACCACCATATGTGGTGAATAAGGGTATATATACGTTTGTCATTCCGTGTGTAACACTGAGAAACACTCATCTCAGACCCAACAAAGTATATCAGCCCAATCATGAATAAAAATTCCGAGGGAGTTTTTTCCCTTTTTATTTTTTTAGCATTGAATTTGAATAGGAAAAATGAGAAAAGGGGAAAAAAACTCTCGCGGAATTTTTATTCATGATTGGGCTGTATATGTATATTCTTGGCCCTTGCGAAATTCTAAGTTGATTGACCCCTGTCCGTCTGTCTGTCTGTCCATCTGTCGGTCTGTCTCTGTAAAACACTCTCACGCCAAAAAAACACAACCGAAATCAAGGAAGATGACAAAAAACCGTTTATAGTTCTCCTAAGCAGTTTTGTATTGCAAATAAGCAAAATTGGTATCGTAGAACCAGAGTTATGGACAAAAATGTGAGACCACCTCCATAAAAAATTGTTCTTTTTAAATATTTTTCTTGAATTTTTTTTTAAATATATTGCAGATAATACCATAAAATTTTGTATACGTTGTTTCTATGATGAAAGAAGAAAGCGTGCGGAAAATAGTAAGCATCGGTCCATGATTTCTTATTTCTCCCATACAAAAATCTTCCCGAAATATTGCTCAATTATACATAAATGCCTATAAAATTATAATATTAATACATAATTCAGCAGGAATAAGTTTTATGCCAAAATAAATCTTATAACGATTTTTTTTTTAGTTTGGTTCATGTTTGACCATAGACCCCATATAAAGTTCACCAAAATTCACTTAAATACGTATAAAACTGGTATACATAATGCTAAACGGTTAACATTTAACACAAATAATCCCCATAAGTAAGTAAATTGTTATGTTAAATTTTATGGTGGTCCGGCTATAATTGGTCATAGCTCCCATATACGGACCACATCCGAAAAAGCCATTTATCCATAAATATATCGTAGAAATATCGGTACCGACTTAAAACTCCGCACAGATAATTTTCAAATATACAAAAATCATCCCACAAGTTTTGTGAATTTCGGTCCATTTTTAACCGTAGGCCCCACATAAAGCCGTCTTCCGAAAATCACTTTAATACTCATAAATCTCTCATAAATAACGGTACCCATCCAAAATTTTACACAGATCATTTACATACATGCCTAAATCAAACTGCTGGATTTTGAGAATATCGGTCCATATTTGTCAATATCTTCCACATAAGGCCCACTCTCGAAATCCACGTTAATACTAATAGATATCTTAAATATACCGTTATTATGTTGAAATTCGACGTGAAATATCCTCATATACATAAAAATCACCGTTCCAAAATTTAAGAAGATCGGCCATTAATTTGTCATAGCTGCCATATAAGAACCATTTCCGAAAAACCAAATAAACCCACAAAAATGTCTAATAAATATCGATATCGAACCAAATTTTATATAGATCAGAAATCATACTAACAATGGTTATACGGACATTATGCAACCATATTACTTTTGTAAATAACGTTACTGAGATGAAATTCAACCAAAATAAGCCTCAAATACGTAGAAACCACATTAGTGGATACTGGATTTAGAAGCTATCAGTCCATAACTAATCCACTTCTACTATGCCACCCATAAATCTTTTGTAAATAATATTATTGAGACCAAATTCAAACAAAAAGGCCTCACCTTATATCTTATAAGTTTTATACTCTGTTAAGAAATATGGAAAAATGTTCTTTTAATTTTATAAATGGTTAAATTACACTCAAGATTATTATAAAAATCAGACAAACTCTGTAAGTTACTGTAAGAATCGGTTATTACATCAATTATAAATGGTCAAAATTAAATAAAATTTCAAAACATTTCAAATAATTGTGTTGGTCTTAAAATTGTCCTTCAAAAAATATATAAAATAATAATAAAATTTGCACTAAGACTGAATAGAATACACAGAATAAGAATATTCTAGTCCTATAAACTGTGTAGTTTTTGTATTTCTTATTACGTTTAGGTGGAGGGTATTAAAGATTCGAAACAACCGAATATAGCACTCTGACTTGTTTTTGTTGGGATGCGTTGTATTTTAAGTATCATTGCAAACAAAAAAAAAAACAAAAACAAAATTCCTAAAAACTTTAATGTCTGTTGATATGTTTGTGTGTTGGTCCATTATAATGTCGACTCATCATCCAAAAGCCGAGCCCATGGTAATGGCGAAATATTGGATAACAAAAATATACAATACTTATGTACGTACTTTATTTTGTATACCCTCTTTAAAAATTAAGTTTGTTAGAGAAATATGCCTACATACGAGTATATACATATGAATATGAATGTACTCGTACATTAGAACTGCCCTTTAAATTTAAATTCACTCTGAATAAGTTCTATTCTAATATTTAGTATCTGAAATTAAAAAAAAAATTGGGTGAATTTAAAATGATGCTTCAAATTATATTTTTAATAAGATACATATCGTCGGCTAAAGTCGCAAACGTGACTATTACGTGACGTGATTATTATTTTTTTTAATTTTTACATTGAAATGTTATCGTTTTTAGTTTTTTTTTTACATTGAAATGTTACGTTTTTAGTTTTTTTTTACATTGAAATAATATAAAAATTAAGAAGAAAATTTTAAATTAAGTGTAATATACTTATATGTACATAATGTGTTAACAAATTGAAGTTTAAAATAGTAAAATCACAACCAAGTTCTAAAGACGCTTCAAAAATAAAAGGCGTCAAATCCAATAAATAAAAGTATACTTGCAGAAAATAAGACAAGTCCAAAAACAGCAAAAAACAAGTGTTTAAATATTTTTTAGATTTAAAAACTTTATTTATTCACACAATGCGCGAAATAACAATGTATTGCATATAAAATATATTGGAAAATATATTATTTAAACGGTTTTTCCTCTCTCCTGAACAATTTGAAAAAGTGGACTTGTCACGTTTGCGACTTTAGCCGACGATATGTATTAACTACACTAATATCGAAAAAAAAACACAACAAACGATTTTCTTAATCGGAAAATATTCGTAGAAATAAATTACTTTTAATTATTTGTAAGATACAAAATATAAAAACTGTAACGAAGAGAAACACATTTATTTAAGGGACAAGTCTAATGTACATTGGTATAATTTAATCATTGTTCACATGAAATGTGGTTGCATAATTGTATTAATATTTATATAACAAAATAAATATAAAAGTATAGTCGGTCAGGCTCGACCATAAAATACCTTACACCCGGTATATCTGCAAAAACTGTTGTTCAGAAATCATCACTATATTAAAGCTATTACATAGTAGAGACTGATCAACCAAATATTTTGCGGCATGACTTCTAAGCACATCAATATTGTTTATGTTCAATATAATCTAGATATAATCACTTTTTAAACTGATTTTCAGGAGTGAGTCATATATGGCAGCTTTGAATAATTATGGACATGATTTCTTTATATATGAAACTTATTTGTGGTGAATTTTCATTAGATACCAAGCAAAAATCATTAAAATTGCGCACAAGCTTTTCATGGACAGGCAACCAGCCAGACGGACGGACGGTTAAATCGATTTTAAGGTGTAGGCTGTAGTCTATAAATAGCTATTGAATACTTTTGAACCACAAATTGATACTCATTTAATTTTCACTTTTAGAAATCCGTGTTTTTGTTTGTATGCTCAACTTTTCGATGCACAAGCGCTGCATACTTATTATAATTCGCTATAAGAAAAGTTTATGGATAAGACCTACAGCACTAACTTTCCATTGACAATAGTCCAATATTTTTAAATTGCCGGATCTACGAACAATTAGTCCCAATTTACACGTAGCAATTTCTGTTGAAAATATTGATTCAATTATTTTCTTAAAAGTTCTTCGGTGTTTACACAGCACAATATAATTGCTTAAATTACTCGGATTTTTATTTAAGAGTATACACACACTTGCAATGCGAATAAGAAACCTATCTAGACAATCAATCTAGTGTGTAATCAGCTAAGCTTACAGAATTGCTTCGTGTAAATTGCGACTTAGGGTGATCCATACATTTTTCTATTACGTCGACATGATTTCATCGATTCCAATCCATTGTTGGTTTTAATAATTACAAGAAGATAAGTAGTGACGTCAAATAAGAGGAATAAGCTGAACTCTTCCGCAGTTCTGAACTTTTGTTAAAACTTTGTGCTCGTTTTATAGCCCTTCTCCATTAGACTGCGATAATCCGAAGTATACAAATTCTTTATCCGACATTGCCTGGACTTGATATATTATTTTTAGTTCATTATCCAAATAAATAGAGTAAAAATATGTACATACAATACTTTTTGGAAGCTTGAACTTTTTTTGAAATCAACGATCAGCACTTGTACAAATCTATTCCGAATGAATACATTTTGGACAGAATATGCTTAAAAAACAAATTACTAAAAAAACAAGTGTGGCTGGATTTTATGTGAACAATGCTTTACATGTGTACGTGTATATAAGTTTCAGCTTACATATTTCGTTTTGAAAACTGTTAATGAAATTTGTGAATGACTTGGCTGGATTAATATTCATATGAGTAAATATAATACTTATGATCCATTTCGACATTCCCTACTTTTTTGAAGGAAAAAAAAACACAGAAAATTAAAATTTAATGGGGAATGTTTATTATCATTTGAAAGAACATTCTTTGGCATTTAATTTTTGAAGATTATGTCTATCAAATGTTGACCGTTGTTACGTCGCAAATGGTCTATCCGTTGTGTTAAATTTTCGATGACTCGTTCGAGCCTTTCAACTGGTAACTGGCGAATAACACGCGTGATATTTTTCTCCAAGGCCTGAATGGAAGCGGGTTTGTACGCATAAGCTTTAGACTTTACATATTCCCACAGGAAAAAGTCTAACGGTGTAAGATCTTGGTGGCCAATCGACCGGCCCAAAACTTGAAATTATGTGCTCACCGTTATTAGTTATTAATAATAACTATTAATAACTATTAAATAAATAAATTTTGAAGAATTTTTGCTGTTTACACGAATTTGAAGCATTTTGAAGAGCAATTTTGAAGAAAATTTCAATCGTGTAAATCTAGCTTTATTGGTTCCATTCATACAACTAGTTTTGTTTCTTTAATAGAAAAAATGTGATTTACATCCTGTAAGTTTGGAAATCCGATTCGATTGAACCAATCTTAATACATATTTAAAATAATGATCAAATTGGATCTTCTTTTTTATCTCTAAAACAGACAGTGTGGTACGATCTCGCTCAAATATTTGAATAAAAAACTCATAAAAACGCATAAAACTCAAATATTTAAATATGTATGGAGTATTTCAAAATAAACTTCATTCTCGAATAAAAAAGAATAAAAAAATTTGTACAATACTATTTCGATTTTCTACTTTATTCACTTTCTTTTCCTTTTTGAGTTTTGCTGGCAAAAAATACTTGGATGAGTATGAGTATTACGATAATAATATGTACGTAGTTTAGCTTGTTTGTTTCACGATGATGACAGCGGCGCTAAGCACCAGCATGTTGCAACAAAAGGATGAGTCTTCGGACGACTACCAACGATACCGACATCAACAGCAGCAACAATAATGACACTTTTGATGGGGAAGAAAAAGCTATAACGAACATTTTTAACATGCCATCGAGACTAAGTGGCAATCAAATTGATTTATTCCCGCTTAAGTACAACGTGTAACAAAATGACAAAACTTTTGTTTTTCTTTATGACTTCGAGAACAATTCTTTCGCTTTTTGTTGACTATTTCACTTAACGTGTGTAAGTTTATTTTAATATATGAGGATTTGAATATTACTAATACATACATACATATGTACATAGTTATGTGTACACCCAGTAAATAATTGTTTTGCTCTGCTAGTGGCAAACAATAATTTTAATTTGGAAGCAGTAGGAAGCGGTTTGCGTCCATACACCTTGTCACAATATTAAGCTCCCAGAACTGATGAAAGAGTAGCGCACTTTTGACATGTAAATATGCAATCAAGTGTAATTTTTTCGTCCGATTTCATTGATATTTATATTTTCAGAATAACCACAAATTATATGGGTGAAGTTGTTCTTGATATTTTCAAATTTATAAAAGTTTTCTTTAAATCTGGGTTTTTTGTTAGATAAATATTTATTATAATTTAATAATTTCTTTTTACAATCAATAAGGTCACTTGAATTTTTAGCGAAATATTGGAAATAAATATATATAGCTAAATAAATTAAATATTTTTATATAAAATTCAAGTGACCTTATTGCTTGTAAAAAGAAATTATTAAATATTGAAAAAGGTCAAATAAACGAACTAAATATTTGTTATAATAAATTATTTGTGTATAACCATAGCGCAATAACATTTGCAACGCACAGTGGCTAACAGCTTATTTTATGCAATGCAGGATCTTAATAAATATATTAAAACTAGAAAAACAAAAAAAAATTTCGTTTTTCACGTCACAGCTTATTTTATGCAGGTAATTATGGGTTTCGAAAACTTGAAATTAAAACTGGTAATTACGCGATTTAATATTTGGTGTGATAGCATTTATCTACAATAGTTTTAAGGCGTTTTGGCATAGATGCGACCAGTTTTTCGGTAATACTCTGCGAAATATTTAACCACTCCGTCAGTAGCGCTATTTGTAAATAGTTTTTGTTAGAAATTTAGTGTTTCCTTATGCTGATGTCTAAAATTGATCATAAATTTAATAACATGAAGATCTGGCGCTTGTGGTGACGGTGTCATCAACTGTGGACTTAAGGGACTTAAACTTGTCCATTGTTGTTTCAACCAATGTTAAATTCACCACCATGCTTCACTGTTGCCTTTAGGTTTCCTGTGTTGAATTCTGTATTTGGTTTCCGCCAAACACACGACATGCCATCTGAACCGAATATGTTAAACTTAGATTCATCGGCGAAAATGACCGCAATCCAAAATTTAGATTTCTTGCAAACGTGATCTTTGTTGAAATTTAGCTGGCACAGCTTAGCTGTTTTTCGGTTTATAAAGGGGTTTTCGGGTATATAAAAATCAAGTTGGCGCAAGACACGTCGAACAGTTTCATCCCAATATTGTTTGCCCAGGTCAGTTTCAACTTTGGAGGCCAGTTGTGAGGCTAATGGCCTTGAATTCGCCTTTTTTTTCTTAAAATCTGTTCCTCATCATGCTCATTCAGAATTTTATTTGCTCAATCATTTTTTGGACTTTGGAAGCTTTAATTTTGCTGTGAGTGACCATTTTGGAAATGGTTTAAAACCAATTCTCGTAGTTCTGTCTTGGTACACAGACTCATTTGAGCTATTTTAAATTGATACTTGACGCTACAAAATCGGGCTCACAATTCAACAAAAAATGTGTATTGTTAGAAAGAAGGTAAAAGAAACAACGCACAGTGGTTTCCCTTATATGGAAAAGCGGTCAAAAATCAATATCTCTAAAACTAAAACAGCTAGGATCTTCAAAAATGGACTTAAAGTTGGCAAATTTGTAAGAACAAATATTAACAACTGTAGCCACAGTAACCACTTGATCTTATAAGGGTTAATTGGCTTATATGTAGATCTGTTTTAAAAATGTTTAAAATAAAGTATTTCAATATGAAAATTTGGTTGTTTTGTAAATTTTTATTTAATTTTAATTCATTCCAAATATACACTGAAAAAAACTAAATTAAAATGTTAAACAAAGTTAAATAATGCAATATAGGCTATTATTAAGTAATATAAGGTAATAAAATAAAATAGTAGTAATATATATCAAATATTAAGCAAATTTAAAACTCCTTGACTTAAACTACTTCGTTTTTTTGTTGGTAAATTTCGGGCTCCAGAAATAAATGGATCTGAACTTAAAAAAAGGCGATTTAAAAGATCTGTATTTGTAGCTATGCGCGATATTTTTCGTGTATGTTGCAATCTAAACTGTTTTATATCCTTATTTTTCGCTTCAGCTGCTTCCTCCGATAATTCACCTATTGACACTAATGCATGCTTGATTACCTCAGCACCATGGATAAGAATTTTGTGTACCGATGTAGGGAGGTAGTACTAGGGATACTCCTTCACCAGTTTTCTTGCTGTCTCTACAGCATATTCCTCAAACTTTTCGGCATCAATTTGAAATCCAGAATTTATAGCTTGGAGAAATGTGTCATATCTTTGCAAAATATCCTTATTGATTCCTGTTATTTTTGATGAAAGGTTTACATTTCGAATTTAGTTTTTTCTGCATTAAATTTTTCCTCTACAATTTGAAATATTTTGTTTGCTTTCGAATGATAATTACCAGCTGTAGAACTCCAAATATCAAGCACATACATTCTAGAAAATTGGCACTGACAAAAAAAAACCTGCTATTTTAATTTCCATATTGATATTTTTGAAACTTTTATCACTATCGCGAAAACAATTACAGTGCGAACTCGATTACTGCAACTCTCGTTATGCGCAATAACTCGATTAACGCAACACCTGAATCAAATGCATTGTAGACTCAGTCAGCGCAACTTTTTAAAAAATTTACCTCAATAAACGCAACTATTTTTTTTAACTCTATTTTTTGTTCTCTGTATAGTTTTTGCATTATTTTACAGTTATTTCTTGGTATAGTTTTTATAAAAAACAGACAAGCAGCACGTGTCTGTTGTTTTTTATCAGTTTGGTAAAAAGATTGTTGCGATCAGTCACAGTATTATAAACGCGTAAAATGGTGAAGGTGACAAAGTGCAGTAAATTAACCATTCAACAAAAGAGTGAAATTTTTAATAAACTTGAAAAAAATATATCGGTCAAAGTATTATGCCACGAATACAAGTAATTAGAGCCTGTGTTTTTAAAACAAAGAGAATTAAAATTAAGGCTTTTACTTTACGTAATGCAGTTTCTCTGCTTTCAAATGCATGGGATTAATTGTCTTCCGATATGATTAAGAAGAACCACTGGACAGATGACTATAATTTACCACTGAGTGTAATAAGAGCAGAAGTCGAAAGAGAAAATTCATTATTGTTATCTGTCTCCGACTATTTTCAAGAAATTATGCCAGAGGAAGCAATTTCTAATGATGAAATTAATGAATGGATATTTGAAAATGTTGATAACGGATCGAACTATTGTTGTGAAAATCGATAGTTCTGATGAAAATGGTGTTGAAATTCTAAAACCTTCCAGAATTACCCATCAGACTGCTATTGATTCATATAACAATTGCATTCAATGGGCTGAAGAAAATGAAATGGATCTTAAAGGTATTCTTGTGCTTCAAAATCATCGCGAATCTGCTGTGCAGAAAAATATATCAGCCAAAAAAACACAGTCAAAAATTTCTGATTTTTTTAAAAAGTAAATATGTTTCAGATGTTTTAAAAAATCATATCTATATATATTTTGGTTTTAAGTTAGCATACATTGGATCTCTCAATATGTATAATAAGTATCAATATTAACAAATATGATTTTTTTTTACTAATAAATAAAAGGTAGAGGCGAATAAATATACTAAATAAATAGTTTTTTTAAATAAATATTTGAACACATATTGGAAATACGTGAAAACAGGGAGGAAAAAGCATTAAAAATGTATGACTCGGTTAACGCAACTACCGCGGTTATCGCAACTGCCCTATTTTCTATTAGTTGCAGTAATCGAGTTTGTACTGTAATTATAAGAATTAAAATTTTACCTTTGTTTTGACACTTTTCAAATTCAATGAATAAGCTTCACTTACACTGAAAGTCAAATACCATAATATTGCAATATAAAGTTTAATCTAACAACAATTAAAAAAAATTAATTAATTTCTCTTTTTTAATTTAAAGAGGGATAAAAAACCTACAATTTGATGCATAAGGCGTTGTGGGCAGATGAGGGCCATATCACTAAAAGTCTACGTGAAAAAGAAATTTTTGAAAAACGTGTGTTTTAAAAAGGTCAAAAAAGTATTCTTCAGCGATTTTTTATGGGCTCATATTTTTGCAACTTCTGTTATTTAATTTGGTAGAAAATAAGTTAAAATTTAATATTTGTAGGGAAACTTCTTGCACAACATCGCGAATAACTTTTTGGATAAACTTAAGTTTTCTTGTATGACTATGCAAACACAATATATGCAATATAAACATACCTCCACTTTCAACGAACACAAACAATAAATCTCGCCAAAAAAAAAAAACAACAAAATTTGTTAGATTCATAAAATTTAGAGTGTTATCAATAAATTTGGTGCAACACAGCTTAAAAAAACAATAACTTTTTTGATTTTTGGCCTATGGGGGAAACCACTGTGCAACGCCCCAGTAAAAAATGAATTCATAACTCAAATCGCTTCAAACCTGCTGATGGGATGCATGATTTTTGTATGAGGTGTTCCCGGTTTGGAGGACTACTTTCTGCTGACAATAAGTGCCTCTTTTAAACTAATCAAACATGAAAATAAAGCCTAAAGTGTTTTACGTCACTTCGCGCACACCAATCAAAGAACAAATTTTGCTTAAAAAAAAATCATAGTAACCGAGAAGCGCGATATTCGTTTTGTAATTGACTTTCGTTATCATACGTAAATCTGTAGGCTATAATTAATTTTTGTTTTATCGCTTTAAAACCTTCTTCGTTGTCAGCACTAAAAAAGCATCTTTTTATTTTATTCGTAAGCATTTATTGCTTCAAAAGAGCGCTCGATTATGCGCTTTTTCTCTTAAGTGCTTCAAAAAACACGAATTTTGTTTACTGGGGCTGCATTGAGTTAGCGGTACAATAGAAATTGACTGCATAAAGAATTTTAATATATGTTTAAATATGTAAATTATTTTTGTTTGCAAAGGTACGGTTATTTAGGGTTACGTCTTTTTCGGCAAACATTTGCTAAATGTGACCTTACCTTTAGACTATAACATTTTTTCTTTAGTTTTCCTTTCATGAAGATTTAAAAACAAAAATGCACTGCATAACATAAGCTGTAAGCCACTGTATATTGAATTTTTCTTTCTAAACAATGAAATGTATAATAAAATTAACAAAATACTAAGGGAAGCCAAAATTTTTTCAAAAAATGACGAGAAATTCCTAAAATTATGATTTGTTTTACAGACTGTATTGTTTCTGTCAGAATTGCACAAACAATGAATCATAGAAAGTAAGTTATAAAACAGCATTAACAGATTTCAGAGAAATTTAAAACAATGTGTTTCATAACGTTTTTCTTATCTCCTGTAAAATCTGTGAAAAGAGACTTAAAACGTGCTGATATGTATTTTATATCGTAGGATGGTTTTCTCGTGTTTTCTAATGTTTGTCATAAGTTTATCAGTCTTACTGATAAAGGAATTCTTTTAGGATTTTTTTTACAAATTTTAGTCAGAACTCATATAACTAGAAACAAACGTCCGACAAACGTAATTTTTCGGAAGAGTTACGGTTTCTTGTCAATTATTCATAAAATGTCGGTACACTTTCCTAATGACATTCAATATAAAACAGACAACTTGTGTCGTTATAATTTCTAACCGAATTGGATAACATGTTTACTGGGTACTTATAAGTATATACTTACTTACCTATGAAGATGTTTGTACTTATATGAGTCATAGAAATTTCCTTAAGGAACATAAACGACACGCATATTTACATATGTAGACAAATATTTGGGTAACTTTTCTTTAATGCTTTGATTAAGGCGATCATATGTTTGTATGTAAGTATGTTTGTGTAATTATTTGTTTGTTAGTATGTATTTTAACATTTTGTACCCTGCGCTTTTAAAGGCAGGCATGTTTTTTGTCGAAGGTACAGCCAAAACCGTTTAATGTGTCAATTCGAGACCACCTGCCTCTATCAATATAAATCTTTTAAATATAAGAAATTAGTAACTTTCCACTGAATTAGTTCCATGTGCTGCAGGGTAGAAATATTTGAATTTAGTATAGCTAAGATATTTATGTGTATAGTATGTATTAGTTAGTGACTTGAAGGTAAAACTCATTACAAAACTATGCATATTTTGAAAAGTTTCGAAAATTATTTAGAACATTGTTGCCTAAGGAATTTCTTTCAAAGATAAGCATTAATAAAAATATGTACATACGAGTACATATATTGTTACAAACAGAAATTCCCACATATACATAAACATTTATGTTTGTTTTAATGTGCATAAAGTGCCTCACGAAGAAAAGTTGTTTCTGTTATCAATCCAAAAACCTTCCAGAAGATGCTAAAAATTTTTATTGGTTTTTTAAGTAAATTTAAGAAAATACTAAAACGGTAAGTTTGGTCCTAATAACAACAATTAGGCATTAGAATATCAATTTTCCTAAATTGCGCTGAACTTATTTTTAACTAAACAAATAATAATACATAGTATATTCAATAGGCCGACTCCGTTTGTATTTAGTTTCAGCTTAAATTTAAGTTTACTATATTTAAGAAATAGAAACATTTTTTTTTTGTTTTCATGATCATATTACATTAATCATAAACATTGTAATCAAGAATAATATTGTATCCTCATTAGTTTTGGAGAATTTCTACAATAGTTAAGATTTATTTGATAATCAAACTCAAATTTGAATCCGATTTTCAGAGTTTCCAAATGATATAACTCGTATTTTATACAGAAGTACCTATTAAATACTTTTAAAAGATTTATGGAGGTTAAACTGAATGACGGAGAGCGTCTTATATGGGAGTTTCGACCAACTATGGACCGACCATTATAAAATTAGGTGTCATTATTTCTGTATATAAGAAACTTATTTGTGGCGAATTTTATTTGATTACCAACATTTTTAAGAAATTTAATGTCGTTAAATGTGGGCATTATATGGGAGCTATAACTAATTATGGACCGAACATCATAAAATTGTACCCTATTGTTTATATATATATATGAAATATATTTTTGTTAAATAATATTTGGATACCAACATTTCGATATCTAGTAAAATTGATCGAATTTTCTTATTTGAGATTATGGGATACGATACCGAGCAAGAAATTCAGTACATTTTATCATAATTTCGATATCGCACAGTGGTTTATTACAGTGGTATTGCGGGTATCGTAAGATGTTTAAACTTGTAAAGTTTTTCCTTTTTCATTAAAATTCTAAGGTTTTTATACCTACAACTAAAAAGATAGGGGTTATATTACGTTTGACGTTCCGTGTGTAACACATCGAAATAATGGTAGTAGAACCATAAAGTCTATATATAATCGGTATCCTTGTAAGATTTTAAGACGATCTAGTCCGAAAAAAAGATATAGAACAACGAATTTTTTACCAAACATTGTTTGATCAACCGTAATATTTGGTATTGAAAATGGGAAAAATCTGTACAGTAGGGTCCAAGTTTTATATTTTTCAGATATTTTTTGCTATTTTGGTCAAATATAATGCAGATAATATCATGACATTTTGCACACTTCATTTTTATTATAGAAGAACAAGACCTGTTAAAAATGCCAAACATCCGTCCACGATTTCTTATAGCCTCCCGGAATGTAGCTTTATGGTACACAAATGTCTATAGAAAAGCCGTATCCATACAAAATTCTTCAATAATAAGTTTCATGCAAATTGAAATTTAAAAACGAAATTTTGTTAGCATCGGTCCATATTTTGACATAGCCCCATACAAAGACCACTTCCGAAAATCCTTTATAAAAAAATAAATTCCACACAAGTAATCCGTATATACATATAAATCGTCGTACTAAATTTCATAATAATCGGTCCATATTTGACCGTAGCCACAATACGAGTATAAAATCCACTTCTCTTATTAGCATCAGCATAATGCATAAAATTCTTATAAATGTCGTTATTAAATGTAATGTAAACTGTAATAAATAGAAAATACGGAACAATATCGGTGTTTTAAAAACACTCGATGTATTGTGTCGAAACATCGATATAGTCCGATGTTTTTTTACTCCTAAACAATCGGAAAACATCGATGTTTTCTTTCGATGCATAGAAATGACAAATTTTATACAGAACTTGCTATATCCATCCATGGTACTGTCGGATGAAGTTTTTTAAATCGCTCCCTGTTTCTTATTTAAATATTGTGTTTTAAACTGTTAAAATAATACTTAATTCACACTAAAATATTCAGAATTAAATTCTCCATAAAAAAAAAACTATATTTAAAAAGTAAAATAAAAAAGAACAACTTAAAACAATAATAAAAAGATTCTTTTGTTTTGTTTTGTCTAAATTCTTTGTGTCCATAATAATATAAATAAACAGAAAAATATAAACAACAACAACAATAACAATAAACGTTTTAAAAAAACATTAATAACAACAGAAACAAATAAATAAACAAATTAAACTAGTGCTTTCTCTGGTTTATAATAATTGTGGCTCTTTTATAAAATTCATAACAGAACATATACAGAAAATATAAAAAGAAACATACATAGAAAATATAAAAACAATAACAATAACAAACTTTTGTCAATAATAAACAAAACCAAGAAAAACAACAAAATTGACAGCTGTTCAAGTTGCATAAACACTGGAATTTAAATACAACATACTACAACAGTTTAAAGTTCACTGCTTAGCATATTCCAACTTTTGCCAGTACTTTTAAAATTTTTACTACCCAACAAACAATATTGTTAAAAAAAAAAACTACCATGAACTGCATAAAAAAGAAGTGTGCCATTACTAATGATGATGAAAGGATGATTACTTGCTGGTTATGTAATGGTCTCTGTCACATAAAATGTAGTGGACTATCTGTACATGTTGCCGATTCTCTTGTGAAAGATAACGGACTTCACTGGTGCTGTAATTCTTGCAGAAAAATTGGTGTTACTTTCTACCGTTTTTTCCAAGGAAACAAAACCCGTTTCTCAGAAATCCAAGATGAAGCAAATAAACTATTGGATAGAATTTCTAGCTATGGCAAGCTATTTGAAGATTTTAAAAGTTTGGATTCCATAAAATCTCCTGTTCAGTCTTCACCCAAAAGACGTAAATCATCTAGAATAAACAATCAAGATAAACAAGACGACCTTCACACCGACTCCTCAAAATCTGATGCTGCTACTTCTTCTGATCATTGTATTCCTTTAAAAACTTCTGTTTCAACCTCATCACAAAACCCTACTATGGCAGTACGTGATGTTCCACTAAATAATGATCCATTAGAAAATCCTGTTGCCTTTAGTTCTTCCATCGACAATAACCCTGCAACTAATTATGCCGAAGTTTTAATAAATAATGGGAACAATCCTAGTTCTCACAGAGAATTAAGAGTAGTTCCTCCAAAAAAACAAATTTTTATATCACGCTTTGCATTCGACACTTCTGCTGATGATATTGATTTCTATATTAAATCAAAGCTTAAACAAAATGCAAATATTACTGTTCGTAAATTCACTTATGCACAAACGAGGAGCATAACGTCTTTTAAAATAACTGTTCCGTTTAATATCTTTGATCGCGTTGTTGACCCGTCATTCTGGCCAAACCATGTTATAGTCCGAGAATATGAATACAATATAAACCAACGTGGAAATAATATTGTACACCTCCCACCTCGTCAACTAACAAGCCAAAAAAACTAATTAACACTAGAGATATTCAGCTTAGTATTATATATCAAAATGTTCGAGGATTAAAAAGTAAATGCTCTAAACTATATCGAGACAGCTTCGACCTTAATAATCATATTATTTGCTTCACCGAGACCTGGCTTAATAATACTTTTTTAAATACGGAAATTTTTTGCAATCATTTTCAAGTCTTCCGTCGAGATAGAAATACAAATACGACTGGGGGTGGTGTATTAATAGCGATCTCTAATAACTTTTCAGCTGAGGAATTAAAATTTGATATAGCCTGTAACATTGAATTTATCGCTGTGGTCATGAAAATTAGTCACATAAAAGTTTTTATTACCTGTTCGTATATTCCTCCGCAATCAGATTTATTAATTTACCAGCAGCACATTGCTTTAATTAAAATGGTTTCTTTAAAGACTAATCGTGATGATCTGATTTTTGTTATTGGTGATTTTAATCTACCTCGAATTAGCTGGCAATTCTCCACTGAGAATTATAATTACATACCAATAAGATCTGATGAAAATGGTGCCGATGTATTTTATAATATTTCAAATCTATGCCTACACCAAATCAACGGAGTCTATAACATTTGTAGTAATTTGCTTGATCTGGTATTTGTAAACGTACCTAATGAATGCACAGTGAATCGTGTTGATCCAGTTACACTGCCCGAAGATCGTTACCACCCCACTATTGAAATAAGCTGTAATATTCAAGGTTTAAATTTCGCTAAAAATGTTACCAAAAAGGAAAAAAATTCTGCTTTCAACGTACAAATTACGCCGACTTTAACAATCTTTTATATAATACAAATTGGCTTCAATTATTATCTATACCAAATGGCTTGGCGAATTCTGTTGATAAAATGATTAAAATTTTTTATGAAACCATGTACCAATATATGGATGAATGTATTCCAAAAATTACACCGCGTTCTCAAACTGGTCCACCCTGGAACTCTAAACAATTATCTTCCTTAAAAAATCTTAAAAATAAATATTATAAAAAATACAAGAAATATGGCCATGCATTTGATTACGGAAAATACTCTGTTCTTCGTGCAGAACACAATTTGCTAAATGCTCAACTGTACAAAAACTACTTAGCCAAAATGAAACATAGTTTTAAACATAATCCGAGATCGTTCTTTACGTTTGTTAACTCAAGAAGGAAGAATTGTGGCACCCCCACATTTATGAAATATTTAAGTACAGAGTCAAGCAATGAGTCAGAGATTAGCAATTTATTCGCTGAATTTTTTGCCGCTACTTACTCTAACGCCGAATTCGATGATAATGAACCCTATCCATTTAATGTTCACTCTATTCAAACAATATCAATCCCATTACTTGACACTACACACATAATAAAATGTTTAAAAAACTTCAAATCCTCAATGTCGTGTGGTCCAGATGGCATACCTAGTTGTCTTTTGAGAAATTGTGCAATAGCTATTGCAACACCTTTAGTAATTATATTTAATACTTCATTAAAATATGGCTATTTCCCTAAAATCTGGAAAGAATCGTTTCTTATTCCTTTATTCAAATCTGGCAATAAGTCAAATATAATAAATTATAGAGGCATAGCTAAATTGAACGCTATTCCAAAGCTATTTGAAAAATGTATTACTGACTCTCTCGTTCATCAAGTATCTCCCTTACTTACACGGTTTTCGTAAAGGATCTTCAGCTATGACTAACATTCTACAATTAACTACTTTGGTTAATGAAGGATTTACTAGCGGTCAACAAACGGATGTCATTTATACTGACTTCAGTAAAGCCTTTGATAAAGTTAATCACAAACTTCTGTTAA
Organism: Bellardia pandia; assembly: GCA_916048285.2. NCBI lineage: Eukaryota > Metazoa > Arthropoda > Insecta > Diptera > Calliphoridae > Bellardia > Bellardia pandia. The sequence continues at coordinate 58,975,198 of OU696530.1, forward strand.
AAAAATTGGATCAAATGGGTTTCGATAATACTTATTTAAGCTGGTTAAAGTCATATCTGTTATGCAGAACACAGTCCGTTAAATTTAAATCTGCAAATTCTAGAAATATTTTGGTAAAATCCGGCGTTCCGCAGGGAAGTCACCTGGGCCCAATTTTATTTTTACTTTTCATCAACGATTTGCCTGAGGCAATAAATTATTCTAATATACTGATGTTCGCAGACGATGTTAAAATATTTTTAAGCTTCAAGCATTCACCTGATCACAGTTATCTCCAAAAGGACTTGGATAATTTTTATAATTGGTGTTACATTAATTTAATGGAACTTAATCTCAAAAAATGCAAGCACATGACTTTTTCGAGAAGGCGTGACGCTGTTGGTCACTATTATATCAGTGGTCATAAACTGGAGTCAGTAAGCGTTATTATGGATCTTGGTGTTTTGTTGGACGGAAAATTAAACTTTGTACAACATATTACGATGGCTGTTAATAAAGCTCGAGGTATCTGGGCTTTCATCAAACGATGGGCAAAAGAATTTAAGGACCCCTTTATCACTAAAAGATTATTCACGTCACTTGTAAGACCGATTTTAGAGTATGGCTCAATTGTATGGGACCCCTACTATAACGTTCACATTATTCTTATCGAATCTGTTCAGAAACAGTTTTTAATTTTTTGTTTAAGAGATGTTTATCGAGGATACTCTGCGCTTCCATCATATTCATCAAGACTTGCTTTGATTCGACTACCAACATTAAAAAGCCGAAGAATTATGCTTAACGTTTCATTTCTTGTAAATCTTTTAAATGGTAATGTTTCATCAAATTTTCTATTAAGTAAAATATCATTGAATGTTCCTCAACGCACATTACGATTCAATAACCCACTATATGTTAAAACTTTTCGAACAAACTATGAGATGGCAGATCCGTTTAGGAAATTATGTTGTTGTTTTAATGAAATGTTTAACTTTATAGATTTTTCTTTAAATATTGATGTTATTAAACGCAATATTATATTAAGTTTGAATGTGTAATTTGAGTTATATTAAGAAAATTGTTGATTAATATTTAGTCTGTAAGGATTGTATCCATAGACTTAATTAAATAAATAAATAAATAAATAAATAAATAAATAAACGTGTATACATATCTAACATTTCAGACCCTCGATTCAAAAAAATGCACTTTAATGATGCAATAGCCGTTGCCAATGCTGTATCAAAGATTAAGGAATTAATGAAAAATACTCTTTTGCAAAATGAAGATGTTGAATCTGACTCAGAAAAATCCGATAAAAGTGAGGATACTTTTCCATTATGGACTAGCCATTATTAACTGGTTCATTGAAATTGGAAAAGCAACACGACTGAAGATATATTGTCTGATGAACTTTAAGTTTAGTTGAGGACTCCTGTTGGCAGACTGAACATCGGACTCAACAAAGAAACAGATTGAGTGGTGAAAGACTTGGTAAAGTTTTATTTCTAAACAGTATTGAAAAAAAGTATTGGGAGATGTCAAATAAATTTAAGATTTTTCGAAAATATAATAATAAATAATTAAAAAAAAAAAATCGATGTAAAAAAACATCGATGTATTTTATGAAACATCGAAAAAAACATCGATGTTTTTTTTACAGATTCGGCACAGCCGAATATAATCTTTTGCTTTTTATATCTGCTTAATGTTCTCGGCAAGGTTTTGAAAAATCTTGTAATTTTTATTGAAATTTTAAAATTTTGCCCAATACAGGTGTGATTTTTGTAAAATAACAAACGATATCTCGATGGGAGCAGGGGTTTAGAAATGACAGATATACATATTTCGAAAAAACTTCCATTTTGTCCCATTGTATGTAAAATGTACATAAGTATATTTTGCATGCCATATATAGTCAAAGTCAGAATTTAGTATACAGCGAACAATAATATCTGTAAAGAATAATAAAGGGTGGTTAAATTTTAAGGGCCGTTGTTGAATGTGAACCACACCTAAACATCAATTTTTTTTCTGCTTTTCATTTGACATTTCTCAATTTTAGACTAACTCATTCTAAACCATGGAAAGATACACAATCGAGCAACGTGTTAAAGTTATTCAGGCTTATTAAGAAAATGAGAGTTGAAAACAAAATGCATATCGTGCAGTTCGTGATTTTTACGATCAATTTAATCGTCCAAAACTGCGTACAATTGGAAAAATTGTGCAAAAATTTAAACAAACCGGGTTGGTAGGAGATGTTAAAACACCAATGCATGATCATACAGCTCGTACTGCAAAAGATGTACGTCGAAGAGCCAGCAACTATACAAGAGCTAAAGGATGAGATAAATTGGCACATTAACGGCATAGAACCTCAATTATGTCTCACTGTCATCGAAAATTTGGTCCATCGGATGGAGGTGTGTCGCCTTTTGGTCGATATTTTGTTTCATATATAATTAAACCATACCATATTATCAAAGTAAACAGAAATTACAATAATTTCCTAAATAATTTGTGCTTTATTCAAAAATCGACCCTTAAAATTTAACAACCCTTTATCTGAAAAAAATATATCTATTTGTTTTAAATTTATTTATATAAAAATGTTTCTGATAGTCTAAATTTTATTAAACACTTATATTTTGCTCTTACTCAAGGATATGTTATAGCATATAAGTTTTATCTAACAAACGAGAAAGTGTTCTTAAGCATTTTTAATGCTATTATAAATAAAATTAGTAATAAATTTGTAAGTACAGAGTTAGGAAATTATTTAAGGAACCGTGATTTAATAGCGTTCCATCGAAGCAACGGAAAATCTCAATCAAAGAGTGTTTTGAGTCGATTGATACACTATATGGAGAATAGGAGCATAATTTTTCGGCGTTACAAAAATATTGTGTTGCATAAAGAGCCAAAAGTCAACATTTACACAATGTGAAACAAACTATATGTATGTATGTATGTAGCTATTTTAAATATTTTTGTATGAAAACTGTCACAGGGCTTTGTATTCTAATTCATCACACAGGTAAATTTCGTACATTTAATTGAAAAGATGTTGTCTTGAAGATAATTTATACATTGCTTTATTTTATTTTAAATTACAGATGACATTAAACAAATGCCCGCACCGTACCTTGAGGATATTTTAAAATTATATATCACAGCCACCACAAAGTGTTGGAGAACAAGCATGTGTGCCTTCTATACCTGTGCATATGTATGCGAGCGTCACAGTAATTCCTTATTTACATATATGTATACATATATGTATGTATGTATGTATGTATGCATGTAGGTGTGTATTTTTATGTGTGTTTGTAAATTCAAATGAGAATAACCAATGACTTGGGTATTTAACCACAATATATTTCACACACACAAATGTACAAACTAACACTTATCGTATTCAGTGATAAAAATGGGGTGTAAAGGCCCTTACAAGGCCTTATTTTGTAGGTGTTGAAAGTCATATTATATTATATCGTATTCATATGTATATGATTTGTTTACCAGCTAGAAGTAGAACGAAAATTACTAGTTCTGTACTAAGAAAGTTGTGTTTAGTAACCATAAGACAAAATCTTGTTGAAAGTCTGATATTGGTAACTATTATCAAATAGTGTTAAATAAAAAAAACCATACATACTATCAGCATATAAAAAGTGTCAATAAAACGAAATTTATGAAGAATTTAATATGAATCTATATACTACATATGTATATAAAACTGAAATGGTCCATGTATGTATGTATGGCATCACGTGAGAACGGCTGGAGCGATTTGGCTGATTTTTTTTATTCGATTCGAAATTCTCAGGAGATGGTTTGTAGAGAAAAAAAATATTCTAAAATTCCGGGTAAAACTCGGAATTGTTTTTTTGTGAGTCCAGTCAACTTTAATAAATAAAGCCCCCTAAAGTATGGTGTACAAATTTAGATATTTTAATTGCAAATAAATAAGAACAGGCAGGTTGTGAAAACATCTCATTCTATGAAATACAAATCATTAGTAAATACCGAGCGAAGCCGCACCGGCTAGTCATCTAGTAAGAGATAATTAAGCATAAAGTTGTATTTCGGGAACTTGTGTCAATTTTTGTTTATTCAGAGTAAATTTTTTTTTTAATAAATACTTTTGAATAAATTTTCGTTCGAGTTTTAGTTTTAAAAATGGACCGCACATTGGCATTGTTTTTCATTTAATTCGAAACATTATATTCATATATCATCGGATACATATTTCTTAAAAAAACATGCTTGCATGTGCTCCTATAGTTTCTGAGTTATATGCAGTTGAAAATAATAATTTAAAAATTTTGCCATATCCATTGTCCATTTTGGCTTAATATCGGGCAGTATTTTTGACAGATTTTCTTAAATTTTTCCATACAAAAATAGTTTGAAAATATTGTTTTGCAAATATAAATGAAACAAGTAAGAATAGAATAAGAATAGAAGAATACCTAAATTTTTATGTTCAGTTTTAAGTGTAGGAGGTATGACAAATTTTCGACGGATCCTGAAAAAATAATATTTCAAGTTTTATCGAAATGTCTTCTACACCATACCGAATTAAACATATTTTTTAACAGAATTTTAATTTTAGACCATATGTTCTAAAATTCCAAAGCTGGTATAACAAACAGGAAATCAGTTTTATCAACTGTCTTGTATTCCTTATTTATCATTAATATTAAATTGTAAACAGTATTTTACGTTTAGAGTATTTATAATGACAAATTATACGTACATACATACGTATGTATATTAGGGTGTCCTCTATTTGTATGGGATATTTATTATATTGGAAAAAGGTAGGTCTCACCCCCCAAAAAGTTGTCAAATGATCCCAGAAGTAAGCAGGAAAAATTTAACGCCCCTACGACTCCGCCTTCCCATGCCACCGTTCGATTGAAAAAAAAAATGTTTATCACTCATACTCCTTGCTTTCTCATTTTGAAAATTATTTTGTTTTATAGTGCATAAACTGTGAAAATCAGTATTTATAATATAATGTATTTATTAATAATTTTTACTCAAAACTGTTTTCGAACAATTTGTGTAAATTTTTCTGTGCTGCTGAACGCACTGCAGAATGTATATTTTTTTATTCTCGTCTTTGGTGAGAAGGCCATGATAGTCTTCCATCAGCTTAACTGCTCTCTCAGCAGTATCATTGACAACATGCAACGACTTTACAATTTTTCCCCCAACAATATAAGCTTCATGGCTACTCTAATTTTCCAGGTCACAACTGAGAAGACTGTCTTCGATTTTAAATCGACGAAACATTTCCGCACTTTTCTCATTTATAAATTCGTCAACCGTATTATCTGTTAGCACGTTTTTAATTATTAGTTTAAAATTTAAAAGTTATTTAATCGCATTATTACCTTCCCAATTGCTAATATCCTCAATATGTATATAAGATGCTATAAAACGAAGTAGCGAAATATCGAGAATTAAGATGTTATTTAAAAAAGACCTTAAGCTTAAACAGTTATTGGAATATTAATAAAAAAGAACAAATAAACTATAATAAGAAATCATTATAATCTATTCATAATCTCTAAAAAAATACACCACTTTTAATTTCAAAATTAATGCACACATTTTTTCTTAAGGTACGGCTTGCGAAACATTAATATTAATATAATACTCCTTCGAATATTCCTCGGATAAGACCACTGTTTCCAATCGGACCATCAATTAAGAATTACAGATTTTTTTTCCATTTCTATTCAATAATGAAGCGATACTCACATATACATACATATACTATGGTAAAGAAATTTATCGCATAAACAGTGAAGCGCAAATTAGCAAGGATACCTGTGAGACACAATTGTTACTCGTAGTTTGATTACATGGATAGACTGCCAGATAGTTAAATCGATCAAGAAAGCGATTCTAATTTTGCCTGTAACTCACCTTTTGTTATTTCATGGATGGAATTTGGTTTCTGAATAATTCAGAAAATAATTAAAGCAAGAATAAAACCACTTTTTGCTTCCCTCTCAACAATGTTGTTTCTCATAATATTTTGTGTTAAAATGTTATAGAAGGTCCTCCAATGAAGGCGTAGGATATAAACAAAGGGCCTGCGAAGTAGAAGCCTTTTACTGCTGGATACATTTCTGTATCGGTGTAGTGTGTCGAGAAGACGTAGACTAACTATTGCAAAGAATGTAAAACATAACTCCAGGGAACAATATTTTCATCATTGCAGTTGTATACTCATTTGATTGTGTGTTTGTATGTCTCAGTGTATGTGTAAATAAACGATTTCAAAGCAAATTTAGGTACGTCTAGATATACGAGGTCAATTTAAAAAGTTTCTTTAATATACATAAGATATGACAGTCTCTAAGACATTTTCTATTCTGCAAGTAGAGTGCATAGCAACCTTTAGATTTAACCATCGTGGAAATATGCAGATAAGCGAAATATATGATAAGATAATATCTGATATTAACAGCTCTTTTGAAATGGGTAATCGTATTAGTAATATAATATAAAACCTTGTAGGAACGTTTAGACAGGTTGGTTTATTTAATGTAAATTTTACACTAACTGCATTAGCATCTGGGATGAAATTTGAAAAATGTTTACAAACATAGTTATTTTCTGTGTAGTTATACTCAAATGAGCGGAGTAGAGCTGAAGAATATTGAGTAAAGAAATTTGAATTGTTTCAAAGAAACTTTTTAGCTTGCACTGATATATTCGAAAAGTCGGTTGGCTGGAAATTAAAGTGTTTACGCAAAATTGGCAAAATACCAGCATTATTTTCTCTCTAGTTTGTTTGTTTTTGTTGCAAAATAAAGATACAGCAAGTAAGTTCCACATTTTTACATACAATAACGTCTGCTCTGACAATGATGTCGTTGCCACTGGTTCAACTACTTCTACTATTGCTGCTGCTACTATTCTCCTTCTGCTTGTGTTTCTGCTGTGGCTGTGGCTGATGATGGTGATGAACCAAATGCCAGTGGCACCACCTAATGACCTTGTTTTGTTGGCGTCGTTGTTGTTTGGTGAAAAAATGAACTACATACATACTGTCATAGATATGGGAATAAATTCTGTTTTAAACATTCGTTATCAAAAACGATTATATTTGGCACTTGAAAGGTTGTAGGGAAAAACCAAATGCGTACTTAAGTATTTTTTACTGGTTCCATTTCCATTTCACTAGCAAAAAACACAACGAAGAAAAAGGGAAAACAGACAAATGTCCTGAATGTGGAGCGAGAAATGAAATATAAATAGTCTAATATTTTGTGACATCCGGTTAAGGATTTTAATTTAAACAAAAATATGTTATTGCCGTAGGAAGTACTTATGTATGTATGTATGTATGTATGTATGTATGTATGTGTGTGTGTGCTTTGGTAAGCTCTTCTCGCAAGTCTACTGTTAAATTAATGAACATTTTATTGTTGTGTTTATGGGGATATATGTATGTAGGTGATTGTATGTGTGTCTGCATTACTAAATCAAGTGAGTGAGTATGGGTCTAAAGGTATTAACAATTACGGGTATCCTTAAAAATATACACACACCAATATTTGACTGTGTGCATGTTGGCATACTCAAAAGGTGAATTGTAATTGTAACTGTGATTGTAATTGTAATTGTATTTTTTTTATTATTATTTTTATTTTATTATTTGCAATTTCTATTTCAAAGCAATTCAAACATTTTTAACAAGAGGCGTGAATGAAATATTTATTATGAAGCAGTTGTTTCTTGACGCTGCTGTTGTTGTAACATGTCTGATGTGATTTCGTAAAGCATTTAAGCCGATATGTTGGTTGTCAGCGAAGTGCAACATTAAAAGTACAAAACTAAAAATGAAATTCTCAAAATACATACGGATACGTATTATGTAGATCGCTTATAGAACAGGTAAATATGGTTTCTGAGTAATCTCAATGTCAACTTTAACTGAAAGAGGCGACTTGCGAGAGAATTGTCGCAATGTGGTTTGTACTTGACTACTAATTGATACTTTGTACAATTCTATCAGTGTCCTGCTGAAATTAAACACGTAAAAACTTGCATATTTTTACATAACACAGATCTTCTAACAAAAACTCATACATTTATGGTCGCTTGGCCTATTGATTGTTTTTTTTTTTTTTTGATTTAAAAAAGAAGTAACATTCACGCAATTAATATGCCTATATATAATAAACCTCTGCATGAATGTATTTGTTGTTAAGAAGTATGTGCACTTACTCGAAGTATATTTAAAAATAATGTTCTTATTTTTGAGTACAACAAAAATACCGAATATGTATATGCTGTTACTCGGCTTTATGGTTACGAGTTAAGTACAGGTTTATTTTACGCTCGCACTCTCACCATATATGAAGAGAACATATCGAGTATCAAGCGACAACAAAACTTCACGTGGTGCTTGTAGTACTACGTGAAGTTTGGCAAATAAAATTTAAATTTAATGTTTTGTTAAAGTGTTTACGTTCTCTTCATAAGAAATGGAAGTAAATGAGGTAAGTTTAAAATATATTTTGTTATTTCTTAAATTATTGAAAACTATTTTTAAGTCATTCTTATTTTTTATTTGCATTTTTTTTACCACCATGAAGAAAACATGATTTTTAAGGTACTTCTTTTTTATTGTTCATATTGCATAAGTTCTTTTTCTTTGGTACTCTATTAACTTCGGCTACTTATTTATTCGTATTTAATAAGCAAACATTCTCTTCACTTCCCTACTTGTTCTCTGAGGAAGAGTACAAATATATACTACATTCGACAGCGAGTTTCACACATGAAGAAAAAACTTAAGCCTCAGTTAGCCGACTGTAATGCAATGTAACTGCAACAGTAAGAAACAGCTGATTGATATTGTTATGTGTAAAGTAATGCAAATGGTTATGGAGTTGTAAAGTAACGCAACACCGTAATGTATGAATCTGTAAGAAATAGAATTTCCTTACATTTTTACTTCATTACACTACATTCTGTTACAGTCGGCTAACTGAGGCTTTACTCGTTGCAGCTCTCTAATATATAATTGCGTTACTTTCTTTGGAAAGGGTATTGATCGAAGAAGTAAAGGTGGTGAAAGAAGAAAGCTTTTTTTATGTATCACAACTCTGCAATCGCGCAATATGTATGTTTTTAGTGCAGTATTGCAGCGCCTCTGGTGGTGAGTAGGTGCATTATTTTTAAAGCTTGATTTTATAGCCTTTATTGAATTTATTGAATTATTTTACTTCGGTGGCTTTACAATGCTATACCACTGAAGGAGGGTGCTGTGATAAATATTAGTTATGATAGAAAACTAATAATTATCACAAACTGATGTTGTTTGAGTGCCAGCGGCTGGGACTCGAACCCGGGCTATAAATACCAACTCATGCTTAATAATCACATGAGCTAACCAATTAAGCTACAGCACCCATAGTCGATCGATGTATTTTTTACTAAAGTATTAGAGAAAAGATCCTTATTTCCGCTATAAACTTGCTACAGAAGATTTTCCTTATTTTCTATTTACATAGAAAATTTTATATCGAATGTTTTAATGCAATATTTTCCTAGTTCCTAAACTATTTACTGGCTGAAAAGTATCAGGGTGAATTCAAATAAATCTGATAATTCGTAGTTTCGCTTGTAGTATACAATGGGTTAATATTTTGTTTTCTCTTGAATAATTTAATACCTTGATTAAATATAACGAGAACGAAGCTAAAGTTAGGACATATCTGCAAGAATAAAAATATAAATATTTAGTACCTCCAAATACACACATCAAGTCAGACAAATGTCAAATTATGTATGTATGTAAAAAATAAGTAAAAGTTAAATGGATTTATGCAATAATTCTTCTCTATAATGCCACCTATTCGAGCTCGTACATTTAAAGTAATGCCTTCCAATAGACTGACTGAAAAAGAAAATTGTTGTTGTGTTTATTTAAAAATAAATACTATAAAACACATTCTGACAAACGAATACAAATACATGCAATCTGTTTTCGTATCTCACGTAAAATATTAAGGTAATTTGTGGAAATTTGATGTTTATCGTTAAATTGTTTCTGTATATTTTTCAACAGCAATTGTTGTACTTAAATATTGTTACTAAATAGCACTTTCTTATTGCTACTTATTACTACATACATACATAGATATGTATATACTGATGATGATGGTGGGTGCAACTGTTGTTGATGTTAATGTTGATGCTTCATATTGTTGCCATTAATGTATTCAAGACAAATTCTATAGCCCGTTAATACGAATGTACTCCACTTGTATATAGGGCAAGGATGGCTTTAGAACTACATGAATGTACTCGTACGTTGAAAAAACACTTAAAGTTGTAACACATCTGTTTCCTAATGGTTAATACACGCACACACACACAAACAACTACACATAAACACACTCTCGTATAAAAACACATCCAAAGATACATAAAAGAATTAAAGTCATAATAACAATAACAATTTTGTCAACCATAAAAAAATATGCAATGATGCTGCCGTTGATAAGGAAACATACGTAATGTTTAAATACTTTTGCATGTGTGATTGAATTTAACAAATCGTGTTTATTTTCTCTCTGCCATTCTTTTGGAATATCTACACGTGTTTGTTGGAGGCATTGAAAGTCTATGGATGATTATAATGCTAATAAACTTATTAGCAGGAGCAATCGTAAAAACGTTTTTAAATGTTTAAAATATCGTAATACGGCAAAAATAAAATTTATAAGCATTTTTCCCACAAGTTCAAAATTAAGAAATTTTTGACACCTATTTAATAAAACAGATGGGAGATCTATATTCCGCTCTACAGAATCTTATGTACTCTTAGCCGTTCTCTAACATAAATTATTTAGGTTCAAATTTTATTTGTTTAGAAACGAATAGCGTTTAGAGTTTGTACATTTTAATTGAAAATTCGAGTTCTGTGTCAAAGTCGAAAATCCAAAAGTCCATTTTCATTCCATTTTTACATGGAAACAAACAATTTTTTAAAATAAAAAATACTTTAGGTTTAGAAATAATTGATGAAATATACAGAACAACTAAAATAATTCAACCGAAAAAACTATAATTTTCGAAATATTTTTTAAGTTATATATGTAACGATTTTTTGTATTTGTGTTTTCTGAAAAAAAATGATGTGCCATTATAACATTGCTTTGTTATTTAAAAATTTAAATATTTTATTTTCATTTCTTACCCCAAGTTTGATGATACGTTCATTTGCGTTATTTTTGGTCGCAAAAATCTAAAAATTGGTAGAGACACGTAAGATAACCTAACGAGTAATAATCAATCAACAACTCGATTTTGATTTTTTTGATGATACGTACTTTTGGATATCTATGTATTGTCAGAAGAATTTTATGTTGACAAAATTTCATTTAAAATTTTTTCAATGAAATTTAAAAAAATTATTTTAGATTCTAAAGCAGCCCATACAGGTTTTAATTCAATTGGCAACTGAGTCGGTTGTTGTGCAAATCAAAGCGTGCATTTGATTAGTTTGGCAGTTGACGAGTTGTTTGAAGAAAAATCAAAAGATTTTGATTTTTCAAATTGACTAACAAGTCTTTCAATTTGATTGTACTGTCTGTGTTCGAGTCTCTAGATTAGCTGTCAAAATTTAGGTTTGTAGTTTCCTATTCAAAGCAAAAGTTGTTTATTTTTAAAATCTTTTTTTAATTTTAGTGAATTTTAAATAAAAAACAAGTAAAAAAGTCCGACCATATAATACCCTACACCCAGTATATGTATAAAACAGTTTTTCAGAAAGAGGCGTTATATGGGAGATATAACCTATTATGGACCGATCATCCAAATATTTAGTGTCATGATTTCTGTGAATAGAAATATTATGTATGTTATACTTTATCTCGATATAAATTCTATTAAATGATTTATGGCGGTTAAAGTAAATTACGGGCTCTTATATAGGAGTTTCGACTAATTATGCAGCGACCATTATAAATTAAGGTGTCATCATTTCTGTATATATGAAACTTATTTGTGTTGCATTTTATTTAGATATCAACATTTTTAAGAAATTTATGGTCGTTAAAGCGATTTTCGGGAGTGGGCCTTATATGGGAGTTATGGTAAATTATGAACCGATCTGCACAAAATTTGTAGATCTGATTTGGCTTCATTTACCACTCATTTGTGGTGAAATTTCTTTACATACTTGCATAATTCAAAGATTTATGACGGGTAAACCAATTTCGAGAGGACATTTGTATGGGGGCCAGGTGATATAATGGACCGATTTCCACCAGTTTCAATCCCATCCATCCTTGGGCCGAAAAAATATCACGTACCAAATTTCATCGAAATACCTTCAAATTTGCGACCTGTACTCTGCGCACAAGCTTCACATCGTTAAATCGACTCAGTAAGTGATTCTGCGTCGATCGTTTACTTTAAGTTGGGTGTTGGACCAATTTTCAAATTGCTCAAGGAAAATCCAGCACTTTGGAAAATAAAATGAAACAGGCAAAAGCTTGGGAGTTGCTTCTAGAAAAATATTTGGAAATAGATAGCGAAGCATCTCTGACAACTTTAAAATGCAATTATTTTTCTTTTTTCAGCCATTAAAGTTTTTAATTTTTAAATTTGTAGTAGTAAGAAAATATAAATTTGACAGTTGAATGCAAATCGTTCAATTCAGTTTAAGAAGTGTATGGCCAAGAATCAATTCAATTGAAAGACTCAATTGACGATTGAATTGAAATTATTCTCTTATACATATCGCATTTTTTTAGCCTATTTTCTAATATTTAATTTTTGTAATTTTAAACTTCTCGGAACTCTAAGAGCCTTCGAGATACAATTTAACACAAACAATATTTATATGATCAGAAGTTATGCCACAAAATTTTTTTATGATCGGCCCATAATAGGTCATAGCTCCTATATAACGCACATGTTACTGTTTTTACAGATATGCTGAGTGTGGATATTATATGGTCGGGCTTGGCCGACTATACTTTCTCACTTAGCTATGGATCATTGTAGTTTAAACAACAAATTAGTTTTGTTCTTTAAAACTGTCGAATTTTGTGTCAATAGAGTCATATGCACGAAGCTTTGATTTATTTCCTTAAATTTTGAAAAAAGCGCAGCTGAAGCACACCGATTGCTTATGGTGAATGTGTTCCATCGGTTTCAACGTGCGAGAAATGGTTTGTGCTATTCAGAAGTGGGCATTTTGACATACTATACATACATGAAGATTAATTTTAAACCCAACAAGGGTTTGCAAAATCATTAGGAGCTGCTCAATCTGCAATTTAATAACATTTGCGATCAGCAAATCAGACAATTTTACATGTCCGTAATTTTATTATTTATTTATTATATTTATGGATAGATTGCGTCAACCGGTCAACCAGTTGAATCGACGCCAAAGCCAAAAATCAATGGCTCTAATGTAATGCTCTATGTTTGGTGGACCAAAAGGGTCCTATCTATTATGAGCTGCTGATATATGGTCAGACCATCACAGGGACCTGTGCCGAATGCAACAGATTCGTTTGAAGCGCGTTCATATGTTGCAATAAAAATGTGAAAAGGTTATGGCTAACAATGACCAATGAATAAATTTACATATGCCACTAACAAAAGATCAACTCTATCTAATGTCTATTTTTTAAACATATTTCACGTTCTGGATTATATGATTTGTTTCAGTTTGGTAAATGTGAACCTGGTATATGCATATAAACATATTAAATGTCGTTAAAGTGATTTTGTGTGACCGTTTTTAAATTTATTTTTAGTTCAAAATTTGCTCATATAGAGACCTTTATTGAGGAAAATTTCCACTTATGAAGACTGAAATATTTAACAAAATGCCTGTTGAACCAATTTGTGTGTCGCAATATGTGGTTGGGTAAATTGAGCTCGGAAGCCTTTTACTTTTTAAACTGTAATCTTAAATACGCACATCTAAAGTTACATATAAATTAGTTCAAATGTGTATTTTTAAATGGCTTAATATACATTTTTTTTTATTTTTAGATCTATTTTATTATACTTTTAGACTTGATAGGATTCTTGTTTTTAAAGGCCAATTGGCTTGATTTTTAAAAATATAAATTACATATAAACATATACATGCATACGTACCTCATAATTTTTTGTGCAAAAAGTTGTTGTTGTTGTTGTTGTGTATTGTTCGAAATAATCAAAAAAATAATATTTTATCGACATTAAGATGATGTCGCGTACATTTAGAATCACACAGATTATTACTTTTAATAATTTTATAACAATTATTCGTAGGGATTTGTTTATTTTATTTTCAATTTCGTAATTCATTATTGATAAATAACAAATTATTTGTATTTTAAATTTTAGCTTTAACGGAATTCAAATTGGTTTTGATTGAAAAATAAAATAATTTATTTGATATTTACCAGTATAGCCAAGGTGAATTTAAATACTAGGTGATAGCGTAGCGCCAGCTGATTATTCATGGTGAATTTGAAAATGCCAAAAAGTTATATAAAAAAAAAAACTTTTTGACAGTGACGAAAGTTTTTCATATAGAAAAATGCCTGTTGTTCTTGCCTTGTTGTAATTGTTGTAGCAATGCGGTCACCTGGTATTTAATTTCACCATGAGTATAGCCATTTCTTATAAAATTACACTGACAAAAAGGCTTTTTAAAACATCAATATCTTTAATGTTTTTGGTCGTTGTAAAACAAAATAAGAAAGTTAGATGATTTTAGATAGGAATAACATGAGAAAACGAGTAATAATTATTAATGTTGCAAATGCAATCGGTTAAAGTCGACTTAAGACGAAATTATATCGGTTAAATTAAAGAATATATAACTGTTGTTGATGCACAACACGTTCAGTTCTTAGTTAAATTAAAAAATATAAAACAATTATTTCACAGTTGCGTTTTTTTTTTGCTGGCCACCTAAATAGAAACGCGCATTTTTTCTTCAACTTTAAAATTTTTCTAAATATAACTGACAAAGTGGGTATAATTTGTTAAACAATAGATTAACTTGTAATAATTTTGATACGGTTTAGTTTTGAAAATGGGCAAAATGGAGGAGTTTGCAACACCAGCTAGGAAACCTAGAGTTATTTGTATAGTCAATAAAAAAAAATCCATTTTTATCTTGGCGCGAAATAAAGGCTGAAATTGGAATGCAAATAAGCGCAGAAATATCCACACGGACAATAAGAAGACACTTAAATGAGTCAGGACTTTATGTTGAAAAGACGTTTCTAGTTATATGGCCACCACTGTTTATATTAGCACAACTGATTTCGAATTTTAACAAGAAGTTTCAACGATAATTATGAGAGATTTGTATTCATATTCACTTTTATACCCTACACCACCATTGTGGGGAGGGAATACTGGATTTGTGCTGATGTTTGTAACGACCAGAAATATTGGTCCAACACCCACCTTTTTTATTTTTTATTTATTTATTAGGTCTATAGATTAATATAAATCCTTTCAGACAAAATGAATTACTACAAATAACTTTAAAACAGTACATTTAAGAATTTAAATACAAAATAATTTTTCTTTTCACAATATATTAATACCTTAAAGTATACTGATGGACTCAGAAGCACTTTGTGAATTGATTTAAAAATGTCCGTTCGTCCGTCTGGCTGACTGTCCATGTAAAGCTTGTGCGCAGAGTACAGGTCGCAATTTTGAAGATATTTCGATAAAATTTGGTACGTGTAATTTTTTCGGCCAAAGAATGGATGGCCCACATACAAATGTCCTCCCGAAATTAGGGTTTAAAGATCATAAATGTTTGAATTATGCAAATAAATTTCACCACAAATGAGTGTTAAATGAAGCCAAATCATATCTACAAATTTTGTGCAGATCGGTTCATAATTTACCATAGCTCCCATATAAGGCCCAATCCCGAAAATCACTTTAAAGAGCGTAACTCACTTAAAAATGTCGGTATCCAAATAATATTGAACACAAATATGTCTCTTATATATTCAAATAATATGGTGCAATTTTATGATCATCAGTCCATAATGTGTCATAGCTCCCATATAAGGCCCACTTCCGAAAATCGCTTTAACGACCATAAATTTCTTAAAAATGTTGATATCTAAATAAAATGCAACACAAATAAGTTTCATATATACAGAAATGATGACACCTAATTTTATAATGGTCGGTCCATAATTAGTCGAAACTTCCATATAAGAGACCGTAGTTTACTTTAACTTTACTTTAACCATAAATCTTTTAAAAGTATTATTAAATCGAAATAAAGTTTAATATACAAAATATTTATTTTCACAGAAATCATGACAGTCAATTTTTGGATGATCGGTCCATAATAGGTTATATCTCCCATATAACGCCTCTTTCTGAAAAACTGTTTTATACATATACTGGGTGTAGGGTATTATATGGTCGGGCTTGACCGACTATACTTTTTACTTGTTGGATGTGTACTTTTTAGAAATTACAAAATCTAATAGTTTTTGTAATTTTTGGTTCGAAATCAATATTTAAAAATGTTTATGAGTATTTTGGTGATTTTCGGAAGTAGACTATGTCCAAATTAGGACCAATGCGAACAAATTACCGCTATGCGATTTATTTTTGATATTAAAGTAATGTTTTGCAGATTTATTTAAGGATTGTGCTATTCGGAGAAAATAAATTTTATTTAGGACCGATTTTTACTTTTTTCATAGAGCTTGTTCTTTATTCATACAAATAAAGTGTAATTAATATGTGGAAGGAAAATGGCAAAATCTTTTTGATAAATTTGAACTTTGGTTCATAGCTCTACAATAAATGGTTTGTTCGTTTTCAATATCAAACATTTCTGATCAACAAAGAATATTTGGGGAAAATTTCAAAACGGAATGTAAGGCTTGATTCCCAAGGTTTCGTTCTTACAGCATTATTGTGATAGTTAAGTGTACAATATCTAGATCGTCTTAGAATTTTATAAGAACTCTGTATATATAAATATTTGGTTCTACGATCAATATTTTGATGTATTATAAGGGGAATGACAAAGTCAATATACTCCCCATTTTTTGGTGTTGAGTATAAAACTATGGTAAATTACATTTTATACAAGAGTATTCTAACAGGTTCTTTGAGTCACACAAAAATTAAATTACTTTAGTAGAAAAAAATCGTTTAATAGTTTTGTACTCTTTAAAACATTTATTTAGGCACATTTGTACTATTTGAATCATACCTTGAATGTGACATTATTTTTATTTTTTATATTTTTAAATCTTCTAACAAATAATACCTTGATAAAGATGGGATTTATTCATATTCATTTCTTTAAATGCAATTTTTTTTGATTTTTGATCGAAAGTTGTGATAAGACTGACTCACTGTGTCAAGTAGTGGGTTGAGTAGTAGTAATAAATAATTGTTATTGAATTTTACTTCTTTCTTGTACTTACCATTATTTATCTGCATATTATGAAATAAATAACTAAATTAAATTGTTATTTTGGAATTTTTAAAGATTATTTTTATTGAATTTTTCTTTATTTCTATGTAGTTTCTAAATTAATACTAAGAATAAGAATATTAAAAAACAGTTTATTACATTTACATACATAAACAAGGTGTTTGCTGTTTTTTTTTAATCTAATTTTTCTCTATATGTATCTGTATATATCTGTTTGTCTTAAACGAAATTAAATAAAATCAGTTTATTACCTACAAGGTAAACATTTTCCATAGAGATGCTTTTTATTTATTTGTTAATTAAAATTTTTACTTTAAATCTTTTACTCAGTTTGCTGTATCTTGCTGTGTGTATTTAAATATTTCTTGTGTATTGATAGAATCCCGTTTAGCAACAAACGAATTTCCCAAAATATTTGTTGAAAATAACATTGCTGCATGGATTGTGTGAATGTACGAGTACATATGTATGTTACAATTTACTTATACTTGTAGTAAAAAAATAAGAAAAATGTAAAAAAGTAAGAAAATCATGCGAGTATTATTATGTAAAAAGTTTGTATTAAAAATCCATTTGAATAATAATTTATAGTAAACTCATATTTACTAACATTAATGTTTTCGCAAAACCACTATATTGAATAAACGAAAGCAGAAAGTTTTAAATTTCGGTTTACTAATGTTCTAAATTGGTTGGAAATTTTTTTATTTCTAAACCAGGCCATATAATTTTCTTCTATTAAACAATCCTTGTAAATTTGACTATAACATCTGCAACTGAATTAGTATACAAAAAATGCTAAATATTTGTTTAGAAGGAAATACATAATGTCATAAAATGTCAGAACAATAATTTCAGTTGAATACATTCAGGTATGTGATGGAAAACGATAACAAGTGAGTTTTTTAAGTCCATTTTAAAATATTTCTAATTAAATTTATAAAATTTTTCTTTTAAGATTCTCTTTAATAGCAAATTATCTCTATATTTTGTGGGATAAAACTGTTTTAATACGGAAATATTACGAAAAAATTACTTCTAAAACTCACTCGTTATCGTTATCGTTATCGTTTTCCATCACATACCTGATTATTTAAAACACATTGAAAATGTCTAATTATTTAATGAAATATAAATATTAATTTTGCTTAAATTTAATTTCAAACTATCGGACTTAATTTTAGTTCAACTATTAAAAAATGCAAACAACCAGGAGCCAAAAATTTTATGACAAATAAAGACCGAAATTTGAACAAAATTAATTTAAAACAATGTTTATTTTAAAGTCCTACAGCTGAAAGTATTTTTAGTTCGTCTATGCCGAATATAAAATATTATATTGAATAATTTTATTTAATTTTCTTCATTAATATGTACAAATGCGTTTGAGTTGCTTAATTTTTAGTCGTACAGTAAGTATGTATGTATGTCAGTATTTATCGTAAGTATATTAATGTAATTTATATGTTATTTATTAATATTTCATATTTATTTCATTCCTATGTATATATGTATGTATAATTTATTTTTAAAATAAATGCCACAAATATGTGCAGTATAATAAATATCACCAGTGCATATAAAATTTAAATACTTAAATACTTTATTTACAGTTTACATTTATTTAAATTAAGTCAGTTAGTTACATATTATTTTATAAATTTGCTCATATTTAGTACATTTGTATGTACGAGTATGTATTATAATTATAATTATTAACAAATATTTTCATAAGTTTTAAGTTTTATTCACAATTATGACCTTATAGTTACAAAGTTAATGCAGTAAACCCGAGTACTTTTTAGTTGCAAAAACATACAATTATTCTCTTTTTTGGTATTTCGAAATATTAAACATTTTTTTGGTATAAAATTCAAGTTTCAAATGTTCCTAGAGGTGCGGTCACACTTGGCAAATATTTGCCGGAAATTATTTAAAAACACTTTTCTTATTTAGGCCAAAGCATAACAAATATTTGATTTTAATTTATTTGATGCTGTTTGATCTTGCAAAACTTTTGTAAGTGTAAGTCAAACAAATTTCTGCTAAAACAAGTGTGATTTGTTATAATTTATCTTCGCATTACACCATTTACAATTGTATATTGCATTTATTTGACATGAGGATAGATAATAATTAGTTTTGTATATGACTTGTAAATATTTATAAAAACATTATTGAAGATATTCAAAATATTATTTGAGAATTTCTGAATTGTATGCCATATAAATTACATCTCATATTATATGATCAAAGTTATTCGTTGGTTTCTAAATTTATTCAATAAAAAGAAATACAAACATTCTTTACAGAGTCGTGGCTAAACATCATATAAATTACGAATTACATTCTTAAATGGTATATTGAATAAATTTTTTTTGATTAGGTTCTAAATTTAACTCACCATCTTTATATCTAAACGTTGAATTTATAATATGTATTTGTTTTCATTAAACATTTTCAGTTGCATAAATATAATTTCTAAAATATACAAATTTGCAATTGATTATTTTTGTATAAGTAAAGTAAAGTAAAGTAAAGTAAAGTAAAGTAAAGTAAAGTAAAGTAAAGTAAAGTAAAGTAAAGTAAAGTAAAGTAAAGTAAAGTAAAGTAAAGTAAAGTAAAGTAAAGTAAAGTAAAGTAAAGTAAAGTAAAGTAAAGTAAAGTAAAGTAAAGTAAAGTAAAGTAAAGTAAAGTAAAGTAAAGTAAAGTAAAGTAAAGTAAAGTAAAGTAAAGTAAAGTAAAGTAAAGTAAAGTAAAGTAAAGTAAAGTAAAGTAAAGTAAAGTAAAGTAAAGTAAAGTAAAGTAAAGTAAAGTAAAGTAAAGTAAAGTAAAGTAAAGTAAAGTAAAGTAAAGTAAAGTAAAGTAAAGTAAAGTAAAGTAAAGTAAAGTAAAGTAAAGTAAAGTAAAGTAAAGTAAAGTAAAGTAAAGTAAAGTAAAGTAAAGTAAAGTAAAGTAAAGTAAAGTAAAGTAAAGTAAAGTAAAGTAAAGTAAAGTAAAGTAAAGTAAAGTAAAGTAAAGTAAAGTAAAGTAAAGTAAAGTAAAGTAAAGTAAAGTAAAGTAAAGTAAAGTAAAGTAAAGTAAAGTAA
This sequence comes from Bellardia pandia, assembly GCA_916048285.2. Lineage (NCBI taxonomy): Eukaryota > Metazoa > Arthropoda > Insecta > Diptera > Calliphoridae > Bellardia > Bellardia pandia. The sequence continues at coordinate 58,995,769 of OU696530.1, forward strand.
AGTAAAGTAAAGTAAAGTAAAGTAAAGTAAAGTAAAGTAAAGTAAAGTAAAGTAAAGTAAAGTAAAGTAAAGTAAAGTAAAGTAAAGTAAAGTAAAGTAAAGTAAAGTAAAGTAAAGTAAAGTAAAGTAAAGTAAAGTAAAGTAAAGTAAAGTAAAGTAAAGTAAAGTAAAGTAAAGTAAAGTAAAGTAAAGTAAAGTAAAGTAAAGTAAAGTAAAGTAAAGTAAAGTAAAGTAAAGTAAAGTAAAGTAAAGTAAAGTAAAGTAAATTAAAGTAGACTGACTAACAACATCAAGTGCAGAATTTTTATATTATATTTTTTTTATAACTTTTATAGATTTGTTGTTTCTAGTTTTACATAATTCTAGTTTATATGAATGTCGTATATATTTACATGAGCATAATTACTCTATATTATTTTCCTAATTTACCTATAGAGTCTTATACTAAAATCTATGTAAAAGTATTTACGCTTGAATGTATTTATAATAATTTAAAAATAATATTAATTTCATCTAGGTATTTAGTATACTGACAAAAATGACTGACGGAATGAATGATTACGTATAGTTAAAGTAAATTTATAATTGGAAGTGAAACATGATAATAATAGCAATAATATTTATGCACAAAGGAGTAATAACAATTGGCAAAAGAAATTTAACTATAGTATTATCAATATACCAAAGCAAACTAAATTTGTAACTTACCAAAACTTTAATCCACGCACTATTTTGCTTTTTTCGTAAATTTTTGTAATTTTGCTGTCTGAATTTATTTTTATTTGACATCTTATTAAATCACGAATCTGTTAAAAATGTACATAATTATAAAGGTTATTTATTCTCTTATATAACCTTAAAAAAAATACTCGAAAACTTGTTAACATTTTTTATAAATGTTTTATTTATTGTAGTAATGATATTGAAACGATATAATGAAAGGTTCATTGATTTTATTTATAAAATTTTGCCGGGTAAGCACTGCTTTCTACTTTTGTTAATATACTCGTATGCTGATAATACCTGTATGTAAGAGAATAACGCAATAGATACGCTAAAAAGGAAGTTTTGCAGAGATAAAAAGGGAAAACTGATGAATTTAGGGAATATAAATATAAAAAGTTTTTTTAAGTTCGAAAATTTTGGAAATGTATTTTAGTACCTTTTTGGATCGTATTGTACTTATTATTTATTTGTCCCTTCCATGCATTAACTATATGTCTATGTTTTTATTTTGATCTCCTTATCTGAAAGAGAAAAATTGTATTTCTTGCAAAGTTATAAAGAAATCTTAAATGAGAGTTAAAAAGTGGATCAGCAAATGGTTTCCATAATCATATCACGCAAACTTTCGCACATTATTTTAATTTTTGAAATAAATGAAATATGTAATAAAAATGGTAGAGAATCTGAATGGAAGTAAATGTTATTTTTAAATTATAATAAACCTAAAAACCTCTCATTAAATATATATGATTCTAAATTAATTAGAATCCACAAAGGGAACAAACTCTTTTTTCTAGTGTTACTCTAAGAATTTTCTGTAATGAATATCTTGGAACTAAGTGACGCGAATTGTCATGTGTACTAATTATGTTTTTAATTTTCCTTAATAGTAAACAAGTAAGAAAGTATACCAACTATACTTTCTTTCACGCCCGACCATATAATACCCTACACCCAGTAAATGTATAAAACAGGTTTTAAGAATCATCCCGATCATCCAAAATTTTAATGTCATGACTTCTGTGTATACAAATATTATGTATGTTAAACTATATCTCCATATACGAGTACTCTGCGCACAAGCTTTACATGTACAGCCAGCCAGCCAGATGGACGGACACAGTTAACTAGACTCAGGAAGTGATTCTTAGTCGATCGGTATACATTAAGGTGGCTGTTGGGCCAACATTTATGAGCGTTACAAACGTCAGCACAAATAAACTATGGTGTTGTAGGGTATAATTATGGCATAATGCTCCTTTATCGATATATTATAATAATGAACATAGAATCCTAAAATTAGAACATACGCCGTTTATATAAACGAAAGAGTAGTAGTTTTTCTCATTATTGGGTTTTAGTTGAAAACTACTTCAATTTCTTTAGTTTTTCTATACAAATCAAAATTAAAGCTTTTCTAATTTTTTGATTATTTTTGGCCAATCTGCACAACATTTTCCAATGTGATTAAGTTTTATATATAACTTATTTATGGAGAAATTTGTTTGGATCGTGTATAAGTAAACCATTTATATCCAATAAAGTCCTATTTAGGAAGGAAATTTGTATGGGGGGTGAAGTAATTTACAGATGCCAAACACAATTTACAAATGTAGTTTTATCAAAATATCTTAAAAATTGCTACCTGCACTTTATGCAAAAGTTTTACATGGACAACCAGTCAGCCAGGCAGATAACCAGACGGATAGACATCGTTTAATCGACTCAGAAAGTGTTACTTTAAAGCGGGCGTTGGACTAATATTTTAGGGCGTAACAAACATCAACACATATCAAATATACTTTCCCCGCTATGGTAGTGAAGTATATAAAAAGGTTTGATTTTTGTGTTTAATGTTTTATTTGAAGAAGCAATAATTTGTTTTTAATCTGAATTTTCAGATTGAAAACAGGCAATTCTCAATATTGCGATTCAATTTTACCTAATAAATTCAACCACAACTGCGTTGATGTGTATTTTTTATGCCAAAAACTTTCCATTATCTTGTTTAATTATTACAATAGTTTTTATTATTGTACATAAATATGCTGGTATTACTTAGCAAGAGTAATAATTAAAACACAATATGAATATTTATTTGTTTATTTATAATATTTGTAGTGCTAATTCTTTACGGATTAGTAAAAGTTTTCCATCAATAATAACAACAAATAATTACAAATTAACGCGATTTACATAAACAGATACACAGATGCTATACCTGCAGGCTGCAGGTGATTTTACTCTCCTAAATGAACACAATGCAGTTTTAACGATAGATTTTAAGGGAGTGTTGCAATGACTCTGCCACATATGTAGATCGTGTCAACATGTGACTTCAGAACAACATCGCACAATCTTGGTGATGTTCATCAAATAACCATACCATCATATAACCAAAATCTCTTTAGTTAGTAATCAATAGTGGTTTTTGTACCTAAAGAGCTCATGAACAATAAACTGGTTTCAGGGACTACAGGTAAATTAAAGCTGACCTAAATAGCAACTTAAATAAGCAATGTTTTCATTGTGTTTGCTTGTTCTCATTTTGTATTGCATTGTTAATTTAAAATTAAATAAATGGAAAGAATGCATAAAAACAAAAACTAACAATTAAATAAATACAAAACAAATATGCATCCCTAAATATGAATTTTACGTTCAACAAACATATTGTTTCCTATTCATTAGTTTGTATAAAACTAGAAAATTACACACAAAATTTGTGTGTAATTATATGTGTTATTTTACGCTCAGTCTTCCTATTTTTCACTGCTCGCGTATACGAATCTGTCCCACATATGAAAAGTGGACAAAAGCGCTAAAATTGCACAAAAAATGCACAACAAAATAAAGATAAATAATGATGATAATGACGACTGTAATGATAAACACACTGATTTAATGGTTAATTAATATTTGGTTGAAAATTAGAACAAAATGCTAATTTTATCAAAACATTTGTTTACATGTTTCTATGTGTGTATGCATTATAGAAATGTGTTTATGTAAAAACGCGAATGTATGCTGTTACATACATACATATGTAGATAATACAAATGATTAGTGCTATTTAAGTACATACATATGTATATGAATATATTTGAATGCATTAACTTTACATTTCTAAATGTCTATAAATTAAGTATAAATACATATGTATGTACAATGTACATACATGCGATATACATACATATATTTGATGTAAAAACATAGGTATTCACATATCGTATCTTTGCCGGCAAAAGGGCCATTTGTTTGTCAACAAACAGGATACTAATTGCACATTAGCCTTAGTGATAATATCAAAGGCCGTAAATATATATAATATATTGTTATTTGAGATAAATTGGTCCAAAAAACAAATTGTTCATACAGTTGCAAATAGGCCTTTCCGCATGCAAGACAGCGATATGCATGTAATGACAACATTTATATGCATACGAATACACAATTTATGATTTCATGTAAATGTCAGTCTTACAATACAAGAAGGTAATCATGCATTTTATTTTTGACTGATATTGATACAAATATTGTCATTGAAATTAAATTATGCAAAATTTACATAAGTATTAGTTTAAGTATTTTGTAAATTATGCATACTAAAATATGCGATGCCACAAAGTATAAATGAATACGTGTTTGTTTTTTTCTATTAACTTTAATTTTGTCTCAGATTTCGGTATCATCTTTAGAATATAGAATTTATGGATTAATTAATAATATTATGCATCTGGTTTTCTTTTTAGTGACCATGTCCTAGTCTAAATAAATGGCACAAATAGAAGGGCATAAACTAAAAAAATCGATCCAAGAAAATGGATTTTTAACCTGATGCTAATGATATTTGTTATCGGTGAACTTTAAGTGCTCGTACAAAGTTTGAAGTTCTCCAAAAGTATCAACTTTGTTTTTGTGTGGTTTTTGTGGAAGTTTGATCTATTAATCAACCGAGATTTAGACTTTAATTATATGTTAAAAGTTCGATTTAGTAAAATGTCATTTTGAGCCATATTAATATTAAACATTTAAAATAATAAAATATTTTTAAAAAAGATTTTATGGTTATGGTGGAAAGTCTGTTATTTTAATTATTAAGAACTCAATTTATGGATTTGTGTTTTAAAATATCCTAGACCAAAGAATATTTTTAAAATCCTGTTTTCCCTGCGGTAAAGAGTTTTTTATAATAAATTCAGGAAATTTAAGTCCTTAGAATTTATATGACATTAATCCCCTGGCCCATGATGTCGAACGATAACGTTCGCTTAGATAAGACTTAAAGCACAAACTTTTTATCGTATCTATTTTTTACTCAATCAAGTTTGTTTATTCCACAATCAAGTTTGTGTCTTAAGTCTTATCTAAGCGAACGTTATGGTTGTCATCGTGGGCCAGGGGTAAGTTGTTTTGAGATTGCATATATCTACTTTACTTTACTTTACTTAAAATTTAATAACATTAAAATTGGGGCTTAATTGAGAAATGCAGACAGTTATACTCGTAGTATTCATTTTAAAAATTTTGTATGAAAGCCATTTAATTTTAAAATACTTTTTAATGTTAGTTTTACATACATTCTCCATTCATGTTTATTGCTTATGGAACAAGTTATTGTGCAAACTGAAACCAACGAAACCCACCAAAACAAATCTAACATCAAAGATGATGATGATTCTCTAATTATTAGAAACACACTCTCTAATGATTTAAGCGTAATTATGTAGGTATGTATGAAAGAATGAGTTTAAAATAATTAATACTGGTATTCATTCTATTTATTGAAATTGCATTTTAAATTGATTTTGGTTTTATAGAGCTCTGTATACATAAATCCTAACCATATAATTAGGTTTATGTTAAATGTTCATAATTAGTTTTTTGTTCTTATGCTCATTCATACATTCATGTATGTACGAGTATGTATGTATGTACATGAGTGTGTGTCTGTATCTGTGAGTGCAAAAATAAAAGTAACAATTTATGTTTATTTAATTTCAAACACAAAATTATAATTTTTGGAAATAAATAATATTATTTGGTTTGGTTTTATTCAAACATGCAGTATTGGAAATAATAATAAGAACGGCTTCTTCATTTTCAATAATGCGTAGAAGAAAATCTTTAAAACAAATAACTTTTTTAATTCTTGCTGTCAAACTACTGATGATATTGTGATGAATCTATACTAATAAACTTTCTATTAATTTCTTGAGTGATTATAAGTTAATTGCATAAATTGTATGGAAAATGTTAGTTTTGTATTGAAGACATCATTGAATTTTATTTCAACAGGAAAAGAGTTATGTTTGCTTATGTTTTCAATTACTTTTATTTCATTATTTAAAAAACAATTATTTTAAAGCGTCGAAAAGTAGAAGTGAACTAGCAATAGCGATGGATTGTTCCAAAATAAAGAGTTTTCAAACAATTTACAGAAAAATAAAACCGGAGACAAGTAAGCGGAAAAACGCCTCCTTTTGATCAGTGTTTAATACGTAAAACCAAAACAAATCTATTTTTGTCATCTGAAGAGCTCAAAATGCGTTCAATTAGAAATAAGCTTCAGGAAGATGGATTAGAAGACCGTAGACGGAGGAATGTTCCTTTATTGTGTAAACAGAATTTTAAAAAATAGGTTGTGTTTGCTAAGAAACATCAATACCGGGAAAATTGGGGAATTTGTTTGGTTCTCATGGCGAAAACCTTTGTTCAAATTAAGAATTTTTTTAATTTTTCTATATAGAAATATTGCAAAATTAAATGCTACCCTATGCCAGAGAAGAAATGCACATATCCAAACTAGTTAATCTTAGTTTAAGCAAAAAAAGTAAATGTTATAAAGGGGCCGTCACAATCCTCGGACATTGACGATTCGTGGAAAATATCAACAAGGAAGCATGTTCATTAGAATTCATCATTCAAAACTTTTGGGATCTATGAATCGTAGGTGCAAAGAAATCTTAAAAAAGAAATGATGTTCAACTAAATATTAAAATATCATATGAGACATAAAGTTATAAATAATTCTGAAGAAAATATACGAGTGTTATTGTTGTTATTATTTTTTCAAGGACTTTAATTTGAAATATTAATAAAATTTAAAACAAAAATATGTAAGTTTGTGTGTGTGAATTTATGTACATACATACATATCGTTGGTCTCATGTAGAAAGGCCCTAACTCGCTATTTTTTTCGAAATTTGTTTTTTTTGCGATTCCAATGCATTTAACACAAATACACCTCCTCACAAAAATTTATTGCAATAGTGTAAAAAACAACGCTTTTATAAGCAGTTGTACACAAAAAGTTACATGTTGAATATTACAGTTTCTATTATGTTTTTACCTTCTCCTGTAAAGTTTCAAATATGCGAGTTAAGGCCTTTCTACATGAGACCATCGATATATACTTAATAACCTATTTATTATCCATAAAAACCACCTACAATAATTTATATAAATAACTATGTGGCCACACACTAAAACATTCATAAATATTCGTTTCATTTGATTTGTGGTTTATGTGTATGTGTTAACATAAGACTGGTCCTAAAAAATTTGTTAGAATGACATTAATTGTGCAGCATAATATTTAAACCTGAATTAGGCAAGAGGGCAATAGAGAACCTGTAACGAAAATCTATTGTTAAGCAGTTAAATCAATGTAATTGAAGTTATGATTGGAACAGTAATTAGAAAACATTTGAAATAAGTCATTGATATTTGAAATAAATTTTAATTTCAGCATAACATCATCTTGCTAACGCGAAACAAAATCGGAGCACAAATATAATTTTGAAATTGTCACTTGCAACGAAGGGCACGTTTAGTATGAAGGATTTGTTTTATGCATTTGTTTGTGTGTGTTCGCTCGGTTTCGGTGTAGTTGTTGTTGCCCCTTTTAAATGAATATTAATTTTATGCTTTGTTAATTTTAAATAACAAATTATCATCTGTGGTCGTTATTTTTGAACTTTTGTGTTTTGTGCATTATTTTTGTTAATGACACTTATTTATTTAACGCTTTTTTTCTATAATTTTATAATTTTTTGTAGTTTTATTGTCAATGGCAAATGTGAAAATAATTTTAAATCAAATTATGTGGATTTGTTCGAGTATTATTTTATTATATTTGTGTAATATACATAAACATGCATGTATTTTTATACATACATAGATATGTATATAATAATGCATATTTAATATTGGTGTTTGTTATTAAATACGAATCACTAGTATCTGTTGAAATATTATGTATGTACATGTAAATCCTTGGTTTGGGGAAAATGCATGCACACTTCTGCACATACAATTCAGTTTGACATTATTTGTTGATTTCATTTTACAAAAAAATTAATGATAATCACCAATGAATGAAATGAAGTCCCATTTATTTATAAATACAAAAAAATATATGATAACAGTCGGACTCGGTTCAAGAATGATTTCACATCACAAATCATTTTTATTGTAAGTGTGTGTATGCATGTACATATGTACGTATGTACGTAAGAACACTGTTTTTCGGCCTAATATTATGCAACAATACAATATATAGAATGAATGCTCATAATTAAGTATTTAAAACACCCTGCAAATAACGCGACAAGTCCATACATGCATGTAAAGACTATACCAAAGAGGAGTAGGAGTACTCGATTTAACCATATAACCCATCGGAGAAATCCCAAAACTACTCCATGGAGTACTCACGAGTTTATGCTTAGCACCTAGAATAAAATATCAAAAGCAACAACAACTCAATATGCAATCGTGTTAACACGAAACCATGTCGTTTAACCACAAACTCTTGTTTAACTATGACATGGTCCATGACTGCATTACATTGGACCATGTTGTAAGTAGTCCATCTCATCTAAAATACACGCATGTATGGATTACTCCACAATGGACCAGAAGTACTCTAAACATAATCCACTTGTTTGAAAAAACTAGTCTATTTAACATTACGATATCCTAGGACTGGACCATATAATCCAGCTTTGCATAACACGGGACTAGTCCCAAAACTATTCCTTGTAACTACATCAAATGTTTTTAGACAACGATTACGGTCGTTAAAGCACGAATAATTGTCGTGTAACAAGAACTTCTGATTTGAAAATGAAATGGTCTACAAGTGCATTACATAGGATCATGATGTAATCAGTACATTTTAGCTACAATGGACCACGTACTCCACAGATTTTTGCAGGGAAGATGCAGAGCGTAGCGAATTCTTTCTTGCACAAGTGCTAAACAGCAACTGATTTATGTTTGATCTCTAAGATCACAACAAAGCAAGAAACAAATGCTAATTTTAGTGAAACACACAATAATGCTCTAGGAACACAAATGGGACGAACGATGAATTTCGCCCAACACGACGAACTAGTTGCTGATAATTCGCTGTGTTAAGTCGTCGCATGTAACACAATAACGACGAAAAATAAGAAGAAATTCATGATTTTCGGATTAGGGAACTAGCGTCAGAAATGCCCAGAAGATACAATAAAGTCTTAAATAGAAAATTTAAAATATCGTTTTTATTATTTTTCCGAGAAAGTTAGCATTTTCCAAAAAAATTTAGGAACTTAGCTTATCAGTATGTATTCGCATAAGATCATAGTTTTAAGTTTTTCTTCTTTGTATTATTGAAATCTAAGAAGCCGTTCTTATTATTTTTCCAACACTGTATTTGACATAAACATACATTAGATATTATTTTACAGCAATAATGAGAACAATAAACGAAATTTTTAAGTCTGATTTGTTGTTTATCTTGCTTTACACTGAATTAAATATGTATAATAAATAATATATGGGAGTTTTATTATTCTTAATGCCTAAATTTAGGTAATGGTTTAGTTTTTACACGTCATATCATAACATTAATTAATATCGTTACTGTCACTAAACTAACTAAAGTAGATAATTTCGTAAAAATCATTATCATTGTTTCCATTTTTCTTAAATATTGAAAATGCATGGAAAGTCGATTAGTCTTCTAGATATTGAGGGTATTTAGCTATGTTAATGAACAATATTATTTCCGGAAATCCAAGCGTAATTATTTGCATTCGTTTTAACTCTCATTAGGTAACCTGCTAATTTTGTGTGTTTTATCATTTTAACAGACTTTGCTAAAGGACTCAACTAATCGAACTTCGCCATCTTCTCGCAACGGAATTATTGATCAGGGATTATTTAATTTAAATTTAAATTGATAGTAGCAATCAAATAGTTAAAGTCAACTAGCAACATAAATTTAAGACATAAATTAACTTTGTTTTAGAATTTTTACGTTGCAATTTCCAGAACTCATTACTTTGTTTTGTGAAAATGTATAGTTTTGTTTTGAATTCAATATCTTGTCGAAAAATCAATTTTCCTTGCCTGGTTTAAGGCAACCATTAAACAAACACATGCAAAAACAATATCTATTTAATTTCCTAAATTTTATTATTATTGTATCAACAAATATATACATGCATATATACATACACATACATGTATACAAATATGTATCGTGAATACTTATTTAGCATTTATGCAAGTGTTTATCAATAATACCTACATATATGCATATATACATATGTATATATTTATTATAATGAATCTATATTATCTATTTAATTTATATTTTCAGCTCAAAATCCATGAAATTGTTTAGATTGAAAGCTAATAAATTTATTTGCACTTTGGTATCTGATTATGCCATAATTTCACTGATGCTACTAAATCTGCCGCTGATCGTCATACATTTAGAAAATGGTAATTAATATTTATATTTGGTTGCAACAAATTACATACATATACATACATAATATGAAATTAACAAAATATATTGAAATAAATCAATTTGTTTAATTGAAATGGGTCTGATTTTATAACAAATAATTTACATATAACTATGTACTTACATATTTGTTATAAAAAATTGGCAAATAATTTATATATTTCAGTAGCTTGTTTGAGAATTTTTAAATTTTATAGCAATTCAGAGTATTTTTTTGTCATAGAAATATGATTGTTTTATAGATTTATTCCATTATTCATAAAAAATTAAAGTAGACTTCAAATGTACTTTAAGAAAATTTTGTATGAAAATTTTGTCTAAAAGAATACTTCAACTTTATTTTTTATGAATACGGCAGTTAAGCATTAAATGTGTATAAAACTGTAATTTCATTCCAATTTATCTAAGTTATTTGAAATCAGGATTCACAATTAATACAAGTGTGTCAAACAATCTACAAGAAGACTACAATACATACTATTTGCATTACTTAGACATTACAATAATTTGTGGTATTATTGAGTTAAAGATGGCAAATAGAAAATTGTGTGCTACGCATTCAATTTACTTAATTAAGCGTTTGAGAGGTATGATTTTGGTATGAAAAAACTACGTTTTGAGTTTTCTTCAAAATATATTTTAAGAGTTTTTCATTGGATGTGTTTATTTATAAATCATTTTACAAGTCCATTTATGTGTATCAATTACTAAGTGTAGAGTTTATTTTTTAGATGTATAAAACTTTAAATTGGTAAACATTTTTCAACTGGCGGCCATTTTACCAGCTATCAAGCGGTTTATGTTTAAAGTCGCTAGTCTACGCCGATGCCGAGGTATTTGACTTCGGCATTCACCTCGACCGCCGTTTAACTTGGAAGTCTCATATTGAAGCGAAACTTACACAAATGAGATTAAAAGCAGTGCAACTTAATTGGTTAATCGGCAGAAACTCTACATTGAAATTGGATTGCAAACTTTTGTTGTACAATGTAATACTAAAGCCAATCTGGTGCTATGGAATTCAATTATGGGGTACTGCCTCAGCATCCAACATTGAAAAAATTCAAAGGGGTCAAAATAAAATTCTACGTATAATTACTGCAGCACCATGGTATGTTAAAAATTCTCGAATCCACAAAGATCTAGGCGTGCCATTAGTAAAAGTCGGATTTACAAAAGTACGTCAGCAAACTTGAACACCATCCAAACCCACTTGCACGAGACATCCTTAACTTTAGTGGACACAATCGGTTGAGAAGGAGGGATACCCTTGCTTTAACTCAAGTGCAAAATAGATGACTGGATCAGTTGATGTGAAATTTTTTAGTATCATAAAAATTTTTGTCTAGCACTGGCTGGGCTTATTATTTTCTTTTTAGTATTAAGATTTGAATACTTATTGTCATTTCAAATATGAAGATTCAATAAATAATTAAATGCAAAAAAAAAAAAAAAAAAAAAAAAAAAGTCTACGCCGATAAGCCCGAAACGATTGACTACTTGGAGAACAACATTCGCAGCGTTATTGCCGATATAAGGCCACAAATGTTGGATAAAATCATCGAAAATTAGACCTTCAGATTACACTACTCCCGAGACAGTCATATTTAAATTATAATGCCAGAAGATTATCTTTCAAATAAAGTAAATGTCATGTCAATGTAAAAAAACCTCTTTGTTTTATTCAATATTAAAGTTCTATACATCTAAAAAAAAACAGAACCATGATTTTCAAAACAAAATTTGCACAATTTGGAAGCGTTATTCAGGCATCAGTCTATACATGTTGAATTGCCGAAAATCACTTTACAGCTAAAAAAATGGCCGCCAACTAAAAAAGTGTTGCAAACTTAAAGTTCTTTACATCTAAAAAAACACCCAACAATGAAGCCTGAATATAAAAATTGTAAATAATTTTTATAAAAATGTACATAATTAAACGTAGAATTTACAAAATTTTCTTAAAAACTCGAAAAATTAAAACAAATTCTACAATTTTGCAAAAAATTCAATATTTTACAAATCAGAAATTTCACATAAAATTTGAAATTCATTAATTCCATAATTGAAATTAAAAAAATCGCATTTATTCAAATTCATCATATTTACAATTTGTTAAAAATTCATAAAAAAAATATGTTATTGTAGTGTCTAAATTAAAGAGAAATAATGTTAACACTTATTACGATCAACCACAATTGAGATAGTTGTCTGCCAATAAAGCATTAAAAAAAACAAAAAACTATATTACTCAAGAGCCCATTTCAATATACCTCCAAATTCCCGAGTTATGGACCAAAGAAATTGCTACTTTTAAACATTTATAATTTTTTTTATTTATTAACCGATTTTTGAAATTGAAACTGTTTTGGATAGCAAAATAATTGTTATTTTTAAATATATATACTTCTCATACAATATTAGCACAAATATGAATAGATTTTTTCAACTACATATATGGAAAATTTTTAGTTTTTTTTTTCTTTTAAAACTTTTAAAATTTCTACGAGACTTTTTTCCGAATTTAGTTTAAAGACAAAAAATATATAAAATATATAATATATACAGTATTTTTCTGAGTAAATTGAGAGGGAGAGAAAGAGAGAGAATCTAATAAAACTTAATGAATTTTATATTTGTATTACCAATTTTTACATGAAATTTTTTTAAAAATGTTTACCTAATTAATCTATTACGTTTAAAATCAGTTTCTCGCTTTAGTGACCAGCAGTAATTAGGTAGCATCCTGATATGACTTTTTCCTTCACTTATGCGAGAAACTGATGATTTGTATATAATGTATTTAATATATTTGTTAATATCGGTTTATAAATAAAAAAGTTATAAATGTTTAAAAGTAGCAGCCTCAGAAAAATTTCTTTGGTCCATAACTCGGGAATTTTTAGGTATATTGAAACTTTTAAGCCCGGATTCGTAACATGCTCACCAACACCTTTAACGCACACTAGGTCATTTCAGAAGTGCATTTCGAGTGTTGCACATTGTTATTAGAGATATTTATTAGATAAAGGAAATAAAATCTTTTTTTTTTTAATTTGTTTGAGAAATTTAAATTAACTTTATATATATTATATTATTAAATGCAAGGAGATAAACTTCGAATAAAACTTTACACATTTCTTATAAATGTCTTACACACAATTTATTGCAAACAACTTTATTACCCACATCGTTGCCTAGTATAGCAGGGCGTATGATTATGAACAATTTCCTTTAAAATATTCATATGCTTCATTGGTACCCAGCAAATGATGACTATTCTCTGACAAACAAATTTTGCCTTCATTATTAATATTTGAGCAACATATAAACGTTTGAAAGATTTTTAAAATAAACTTAATATTTTTAAATTTCTAGATTTAGAAAACGAATTTAAATATACTTAAAACTAAGTGGCTTTCGCAACTTTATTTTGATATTAACCTTTTGCTAGGGAATCTTCCAGCTTGGGTGAACAAATTAAACATAAATAATTTATTATTTGATGTTTGATAAATGATAAAGTAACAACATGGAGTGTGTTCTATAGATCCAATTAAATTCAATCAGACACTTGTAAAAAAGCATTTAGTTAAATAATTAAACAAAAAAATGAAGTAAACTTTTAGCCTACAAATATCAAATACATGACAGCTGACATACTTATATAATAACAAACTAATTTAAAATTTACTTTAGAATGAAATACACATGTACATATACATATACTTCGCAATTCAAATAGCAACACGGTGCTACAGTAAGAACCAAACGCCAATAATGGCTTAGAGTAGAAAGCGGACTGTTTCATCAGTATATTTTTGAATTTGATTAAATGCTGTACAATTGTAAATTGGGTGTTATGTTAAAAATTAATAATTTTGAGTAGAATTTGGTCGCCTAACCTAACTTAATATTTTTCTAGTCGAATTAGGTTCTGAAAGGATATGAAAACAAAACCAATAATTTTTTTATAAGTTATTGCTTTCTGGTCAACTTCTAGAAACTTTACTAAATATTGTAAACTAGAAAAATATCTACAATGGCTCATAGGTTATTTTATGCAGCGCATTTTGTTGTTCGGAAAACTCCATTAAAAGGAAACTAATAGGAAATTAAAAAAGAAATGAGTGAAATAATAAAATATAGAGACACAGCTGTTAAAGATAAATTAAAGATAAAATTCTGTTTTTCTTTCATTTGTGCTCTTCTTTCTCTACATTTTTAGTACACTTCTAAGCAAGTTATGACTTTCTGGTTTTCACCACGTGAAAGAGCGTCTCAAAAACTATCGAAAACAAAAAACAAGTGGAACATTTTTTTTTTGAGTCATAAGCAACCTTTTCATAGGCCGGGTCACATATATTAAAGAATAATATATTAAAACTAAAAAATGTTAGTTTTTTCACATCACAGCTTATTTTATGCACGTGCCTGCATGTGTTTCATACTCTGAGAAATATTCGACCACTACTTCAGTGGCTTAATCTTTTTTGTTAGAAATATTGTGTTTCCTTATGCTGAGTTCAAAAATTTACCTTAAATATATCAGAAATTTATAGTTCATTAGGCGACTGTGTTGGCGGTGTCATCAAATGTATGCAGTTGTTTATTAGTCACTTGTGCACAATACCCGATTTATGCCTTGAAACGTTTAGGTGTTCTCTGTTGAGTTCTGTATTTAGCTTCCGCCATCTGAAACGAATATGTTAAACTTGGATTCATCAGCGAAGATGGCCCTATTCCAAAATGCAGATTCCTTGCAAACTTAAGCCTTAACCGTCTGTTTTTCGGGTTTATAAGCGGTTAATTGCGTGCAACTCGGTCACTAAAATTATGTTGCCACAAGACACAATGAACAGTTTCAACGCAACATTATTTGCCCAGGTCATCTTCAGGCCATTTGTGAAGTTGATAGCCTTAGACTTGCCCTTATTTTTCTTAAAATGTATCGCTCATCATGCTCATTGAACATTTTATTTGCTGCCTTTCTAGCTTCGTTATGGACCCTTGTTATGATGTTTTGGACTGTAGAAGCTTTAATGTTAACCATTTCTGCTAGTTTTCGCTGTAAGTTACTATTTTGTAAATGGTTTAAAATTTTTAAAAGCAATTCTTGTTGTTCTATCGTTTTAATATATTAAAATGTACGTTTTTGAAATAAATGTTTTTTTTTTTTTTTGTTTGTTAGACTAAAACATTTTTTTTTTTTTAAATTTAAGTTTTCTTTTTAAGGAGCTGTAAAAACAAAAAACAAAAAAAAAATGCACTGCATAAAAAAAGCTGTGAGCCACTGTATATATTACATATTTTGAGCAATGCGAAACTTTCCTTCCAGTAATCATAATTCTACAATTTGTTTAGCCCTATTGAGTAACAGAGCTTTAACATTAACATTTTGCAATCTATTAAGTTTTTCAGAACTGTGTATTTAAGAAATGACTATTTCAAAACCCAATCCATGTCCAATGACGTTCATGGAAGCATAAACAATTGTCATAATGTCAACATAGTGTCACTTTTATTTAAGAAAATTATTGAAGTATGTAATATGGTTTCCAGGAGAAGACGACCATCATCCGACCGCTAGCTTCTAAATCCAATGTGGATTGAATTTTGATATCATTTCAAAATGTTACCAATGTTGATGGCCTTTCGCCGGACACATAGTTCTTAAACTCTAGTTTATTTTGAACACCAGCTTCGCAAATTTAAGAATATTCTGGACATCATCACTAAGTGAAATCTTCTATGCTAATGGACATTAAGCAATATTTTGTTATGTCATTATGATCCTAAACTCTGTGAAACTTTTAGGTGTGGCATGACATGTCATCATTCAATTATTAGATATTGTATAATGGCAAATAATACTAGATTTCCTAAATCCTTATACATAGGTATTTATAAGTTTTCAATGTCACCAAAAAACATATTTGAGTCATAAATAAAATGTTATTGTTTTCTTAAATCTTCAAAAACTGAACTATTGCAATTTAAAAACTCTAACTAAGTTTCTAATTTATACATTAAACTAAAACATAGTACATATATTGTAATGTGTTAAAAATGGAAAATATTTGTTCAATTCACAAGTGATGTTGTATGTTGTACTTTGTATGATGTGAACAATTTTGAACAAAGTCGTATATTTATGTTGTCAAGCCTTCAAAATGTCCAAAGCAAAATATTAAAAATCTATAATACAAGTGAGAAAAACAAAATAATTTCTGTAGTGCGTAAAAAATATAATGCAGACATTTAAGTAGAAATGAAGGATAATTTTTCATAAATTAAATACAACAATCTCCATTAATTGAATTAGTTAATTTTATTTTATTTCTTGTTTTAAATTTGTCAATAAATTTATGATTTGAGTGTTACCGTTACAACATTCAAAAAACTACTACATGTAATAATGTTGGTATACATACTTATGTATGTATGTAAAGGTGTTTTGAAATTACCTACAACATTTGTACAACTGTTGTAAATTCAGACGACGTACAACTGCTATGACACTACAACATTACTTGTGAATTGTACAATTAATTAAATGAATTTCAAGGAAATGTGTTTTTATCTTCTTTCTTTTTGTTTTAATATATTACATTTAGTTGTTCAAGTATTTTATATATATATGTATATATGTATGTAAATAGTATTGTATGTATGTAAATTTATCTTTGGTCAATTTAATTATCTTATCTTATTTTAATTTTTACTTTCCTTATCTTTGTTTTAGTTTGTTTTTTTTATGCCAGACAGAAGAGGAGACTTGTTTAACTTAAATTGATTTAGTTGCCCTTTTCGTTCTTTAAGTTATTCTCTACTTCCTTACAATACAATTTAATTAATCACAAATTAGCTCAAAGTTATTCTCTTTTTTAACAAATGTTTCTTGTTGTTGTATTTCTATTTTTCTTAATTAAATTTAGTTTATGGAATGTAAACTTAATTATACAAATAATTCAATTTAACTACATTGTAATTTCTAATGCTAATTAATGATGGCAATATTTCAAATTCCACAACGCAGTTATTTTTGTTGGTTGCTGTTTGTTAATGTTTCTCTATTTGATTTCAAAGCACATTGAGTTTCTATCTGCAAGTCTTTTAATTTTCCACATCTTGTATGATGTCAGCTGAAATTAAAAGAGACAAAAAAAAAATAAAAATTTTATTAAAAAATGTTTTCAATTCTAATTAAATAATTAAATTTATGGTTTTCCTTGTCCTTTTTGAACTTAGAAAAATTTTTAAAACCCCAAAAATATGTTTGTCATTGTTTTTTTGTGTATCGCTGGTGTCCTTATTTACAAAACAAATACCTAAATACTTTTTGAAATTACAAAATATTTGTAAGAGTAAACAATGTCAAACAAATTTGTGCTACAAAAAGTGGTTACGCTTTTTTGAGTAAATATCTGCCATGTGTGATCATACCTTTTTTATGATTTTGTCCTCTCAGTACCGAAACTATTTATAATTTAAAATTTTTATTTACACAGCTCTTATAATAAGTAATAATATTACAGTGTTTATTGTTTCTATAATCCCAGCTAGCATTTTTTGAAATTTTTAATCAAATATGAATCTTCTTTGCCCCCCCCCCCCCCCAAGCGATTAAAATAATCACTTATGCTCACGCTTTTGAGTCGAAAATGAATGTTTTGTCGGGAGAAAATGGTACCCTAGCCGCGTCTCTTCTGAAAGAGTCTTTTATGACTCGGTTTTCTGAACTCTTACGACACCTTTTTGTCACTTTCCTGCAATCATTTGGGACTCATTTATGAATCTTTTTAATGTTATTTGATGATCATATGCGCAGGCGCTTTCTCATCTATTTTGATTCCTTTTCGAGTCATCTAGCACTCATATTACTAATCATATGGGAGTCTTCCTCAAATTGTTATTGCATATGGTTTTACTTACTTTTCTGATGTTCTTTATTATACAAATTAAAGCAGTTTTTTAAATTTTTATTGTATTTTATTATTAAAAAAGAAGAAACACAAATTCATGGGATTCATATATATAAAATTAAAAATGAACTTAAAATAATTTTATTATTTTTATGAAGTTTGTACTTTTTTCATTTAGTCTCGAAAAATAGAGTTCTAGCATCTTTCGGCACTTTCATATTGCATTTCAGTAATATTCCTAAAAGCGCATTAGCTGCAATAAAACTAATATTAAATTTGATGACCCATTTAGCCAATTCTTCACATACATAAGTCAGGTGATTCTTCATTTTCAATATTATCGGAAATATCACTTTCACTACTAATGAAAACAACGCTTGCATTTTCAGAAAAACTATTTTCACTGCCTGTTTCGTCAACGTCTTGTTCTTTTTAATAACTTTCTTGATAAGAACAAGTATTTCTGTTGCTAAAATTTAATAATTTTTGGGCTTCGTTTTTAGCCACTCTTTTGATTTTTTTGGCTGACATTACCTTATCGTTTTTTTCACTTTTTTAATTTTTAACACTTTTGTATTATACTTATTTTAATGCACGAGATAAATTAAGAAATAATAGAAATCACAAAATCTACTTACTGCCTTTCAAATCACAAATGCCCCGTTATAAAATCCCGTTAAAAAACACAGCACAAAAACAGTCATATTATGAGCACCTGTGTGATTAAATTATGATTCCGCACATTCAGCAGATTTTGTTTTTGTTTTTCAAATTAGTCGCATTCGAAACATTTAAATGAGTCTATTTTTAGTCTTTTTTTATCGCCAAACTGATAATCAGTTTTTGGTCATCTAAGGCAGTCATAAAAGACTCATTTGGCTGATCCCAGCAAGCCATATGAGTCCGAAAAGAGTCTTTTCTGACACCTTTTTCGGAGCGTTAACGCTCTTTATGAGCCCAAAAAATAATCATAATTGCTCCGAAAGCCTTCAGAAAAGAGGGTCATTACATTCGAAAATGGTCCGTCAGAAAGAGCTCTTAGATAATGTCAGAAAAGAGTCTTTTATGAGGGGTTTTTTGGGCTCTTAAAGAGCTCTTAGATAATGCCAGAAAAGAGTCTTTTATGAGGGTTTTCTTGGGCTCTGTGTAATCTTGTTTTTGTTATTCTTGTCTGGTACAGCCAGCGTTACCGTTGATGCGACTAAAGTGGCAATTTGACCCTTTTACAGAGGCCTTGCCACTTTTTGTGTACCTTTTTTTTGTTTTACTTGATACATATTAGTTTTTTTTATTCATTTTTTTATTATATGCATATGTAAACATACATCATATACAACATTTAAATAAAAAAAATACGATTTTTATTTTTGTTTTGTTTATTTTCCATCTTTTTAAAAGTGGTGCCCCTTTTTTTTAAGAAATCCCCTTTTTGTGCGACTTTCTCAAATTTGCCAACGGTAACGCTGGGTACAGCTATGTTTTTTTTTTGTTCAAAGCACAAATAGCAGGAGAACAACGCTTTGGTACACACATAATTAAGTGGAATTTCTGAGTCATACTGCGTGCCGACTCAGGACAGTAACAAGCAAATTTTTCTTTCGCTCCGAAAATGCTCTTTAGTTGGACTCTTTTCTGACTCCTTTTTTCGGAGCGCTCCGGAAATGCTCTTTTGTTGGACTCTTTTCTGACTCCTTTTTCGGAGCGCTCCTAAAATGGTATGCTGGGATATTATCAAAAACAATCTTCCAATTGCTAGCTGGGATGTAACGACGTACAACTACAATAACAATAAACATTGTAATAATATTAAAATAAATTAAGGTTTTGAAAACCGGCATCTGGTACTTACACTGGTGTTTTTTTTTTGCTCGATCATTGTAGAAAATTCCCGGTTATTGATTAATTAAATGAAGTATTTTCTTTCAAAGTTCCTGTTTTTTTTTAATAATATTTTTACTTTTTTGTTTAAGATCTGTGTTTAATGTTTGCAGTACTTTTAGCTGCAAAAGCTTTAGCTTTTTTCGTCCATTGAACTCGACAATGTTGAATTTCATGGATTTTTAAGTTTATGATTTTCTTTCTATTTTGATTTTCCAGCACTCTTACAAATATATTCCGATTGATACAATAACAATAGTTATATAGAAAAAACAAATCATTTGAAAACAATGAAAGTGTTGTCATCAAATTTAAAAAAAAAAACTTCAGTAGTGATGTAGTAAATCAAACTTGTATCATTTTGAGTTTTGGAAAAAGCAATTTAAATGGTAACAAGATGATTTAAGTGCCACATGTATAACGGTCAATTTATTATTATTAAAAACAAGGGGTTAAAGATACCATACTAAGAAAAATACTTTTTAATGGATTCTGGAAAACTTGTAAATTGAGTTGCTTTATGTTTTTATATTGATTTTTTTTTTGTTTTTTCAATATTATATTTTTTTAAACACCAACAATTTACAATTTACAACAACTTACGAAGCAGCAAACTTCAATTGTAAACTCTACAATAAATCTTCTGAAGAAAACTACCGAAGATATAAACAGAAATTTCAATATAGTTAGCCAGCAATTGAAAGAATTCTACAATGAAATCAAAAATGTCACCAATTCGGAACGATTAATGATTACTCCTCAATAATGGATTTACTAATTGATGTACACCATGGACATGCCAATCCACAGCTTCTGACGGATGCAGAGGAACTGTCAAATATAAGACAACCATTGCAAGACGGCGTCATGCTGCCGGGAACTAAAACTGGCACAGAATTGAAAGAAGTCTACAGTTCAATGGAAGCTAAAGGTATCATCATGGACAACCGTATATCGTTTATTTTAATTATTATTTTGTAATCTTAACGTGCCCAGCTGTTCTACTGTTCCGGTAGAAAAGCATGTTAAGTACTTGGGAATTCATATAGATAGACGCTTGACCTGGTCTCGTCATATTGAAGCAAAAATAACGGCTATGAAACTTAAAGCAGCTCAACTACAGTGGCTTCTCGGTCGAAACTCAAACTTGTCTTTAGACAACAAAATTCTCCTATACAAGTCCATCATAAAACCAATATGGACATATGGCATCCAATTATGGGGTACAGCATGCGCATCTAACATCCAAAAGCTTCAAAGAAGACAATCTAGAATATTACGACAAATTGTCTGCGCTCCATGGTATATACGTAATGATATTATCCACAGAGATCTCAACGTCCCCACTATCCAGGAGGAAATTAAAAAATATTCAATTAGCTACATCGATAAACTAATGGCCCACCCTAACTACCTCGCTCGGGGTCTGCTTCAGTTCGAGGGTCTCCAGAGGCTAAAAAGAATCGATACTTTGAGCCTAACTAGAAGACATTTTTAAAATTTGAATACAACAGTTACTGGTTACATTAGTAACAACTATTAAACAACAAATATAATTAAGATTTGAATACATATTGTAAATTTCAAAAAGAAAGATTCAATAATAAAAAATAAATTTAAAAAAAAAAAATTCTTAATATTAGTATTAGTTTATATAAAAGGAAAATGAAGCAGGTCATAAAATCACAGTGAGATTAGATTTTCCACTACCTGCGTCATTGGACGGCCGGCAGAATGTTTAAAATTGTTCAAACATGCTTTCTAGTGTTTGTGTGTGCCTGGGATTTTCTTAGAAACAATTTTGTGGAAATAACGAAAAGTAATTAGAGTGATCCCTTTTGAAAAGTTTAGCACTATCAGGTAGGTAAATTATTTGCATATAATTTACGCTAATTATAGCAAATTTCGGAAATTCCTTTTTTATCAGGTAATAAAATGTACATATATGGTAGTGTTATCACGTACGCATGCCTACTATAGTAGTTTTAAGATTCTCATTGTTAGTATTTAAGTTTGCGAATTAAATAAAGAATATTCAGTATCTTACAAGCATTCAAGCGCAAGAGAATATATATTAATTTTAGTGAAAAATAAAATAAAAACGCCGCTAATTATTCAATACAAAAATACTCTTAAATTAACAGAAGCAAACAAAATAGACTTGTAAAATGGAGCAACAAATTGAAATGAGTTTGGATGATATCATTAAATCTAACCGTCGCCAAAATAGAAAACGTCAAGGAGGAAATCGTGGTAGTGGCGTTAGACGTGGTAGTGGTGCAGCGGGCAATAAAGGACCTCAACGCCAAGGAGGTCGTAGAGTTAAAACATCACCACGTAAACCAGGTGGTGCTATCTTAAAAGGCCGTGGCTCTGGAGGCATACGAAAAGCAAAATTCTCAAGGGGTAATGTGAACAGCGCTTGGAAACGTGACATGCATGATGTACCTAAACGGGGTATATTGAAAACAACGGATTCTGCCAAACTATTAATGTCCAATTTGGATTATGGCGTATCTGATTCAGATATCAGAGAACTTTTCACAGAATTTGGAGCGCTGAAGAAGGCGGCCGTACATTATGATCGTTCCGGAAGATCATTAGGTACTGCTGATATTGTTTTTGGAAGAAGATCCGATGCTTTGAAGGCCATTAAGCAATATAATGGCATTACCTTGGACGGCAGACCAATGAATATACAACTCTTAACTGATGCCGGCAGTAAAACCAGACCTGTGCGCAGTGCTGTTCCCAATCCGCAAAAACGCAGACCAAAAGTGGGTGGTGGAGCAGGTGGTGGTAACCAAAGAGGTGGAACAGGTAGTGGTAACCGAAGAGGTGGAGCAGGTAGTGGTAACCGAAGAGGTGGAGCAGGTAGTGGTAACCGAAGAGGTGGAGCAGGTAATGGTAACCGAAGAGGTGGAGCTGCAGGTGGCAATCGTCGTGGTGGTCCTCCGAATCGTAATAGACCGGCTGGAGGTGCTGCTGCTGGTGGCCGTACTAGCAAAAAAACTGTTCCTAATGCCGAAGAACTCGATGCCGAATTAGATGCTTATATGAACGCTAAACAATTTTAGATAAATAGTTTTAATTATTTTAATTTTAATTATAAAAAAATGGGCAAATAAACTGATGGAATTTAAAAAAATAAAAGTTGTAATGAAAACATTATTTTAACCACAATTATTTAAAATATATAGGCAGTTTTTTTGTTTGTTGAAATGTGTGCATTTGATAATTGTGCTAAATTTAACCACAAAGTATTCGTATATACAAAGAAGCACACATAAATATGTGCGTGGTAAACAAGAGTAGTTCTTAGACCGTGCAGTCCTAGTTCTTTGTGCCTTGATGCAGAAGACCCAAAAGCTTTAAAGTTTCGATCAGCTGGCAACAGAAAAATATCTGTAATGTGATGCTCATAATGTTTTCGCTGTATACATAACTAACAGCATTAGAGTGCATTTCCAGCCAGCCAGTTGGTATCCTCATGACACAAATATGAACATACCTAGGTATTTCAACATGACCAGAAACCTCAGCTTACAATTATCAGAACAATATATTATACATATGTATGTGTAAATGGCCCAAATAGAAATTGCTAATTTAATAAAAAAAATCCAAAATTATTTTACAAAGACTAATCTACACACATTTGTATTTCTAAAATGATCCTTACCTTAGGTAACGTTGTTAACTTTTACTTTGATCAGGAAATATTTTTTTTTTTTTTGCATTTAATTATTTATTGAATCTTCATATTTGAAATGACAATAAGTATTCAAATCTTAATACTAAAAAGAAAATAATAAGCCCAGCCAGTGCTAGACAAAAATTTTTATGATACTAAAAAAATTTCACATCAACTGATCCAGTCATCTATTTTGCGCTTGAGTTAAAGTAAGGGTATCCCTCCTTCTCAACCGATTGTGGCCACTAAAGTTAAGGATGTCTCGTGCAAGGGGGTTTGGATGGTGTTCAAGTTTGCTGACGTACTTTGACGCATATTTTGTAAATTCGACGTTTACTAATGGCACGCCTAGATCTTTGTGGATTCGAGAATTTTTAACATACCATGGAGCTGCAGTAATTATACGTAGAATTTTATTTTGACCCCTTTGAATTTCTTCAATGTTGGATGCTGAGGCAGTACCCCATAATTGAATTCCATAGCCCAAGATTGGCTTTAGAATTGCATTGTACAACAAAAGTTTGCAATCCAATTTCAATGTAGAGTTTCTGCCGATTAACCAATTAAGTTGCACTGCTTTTAATCTCATTTGTGTAAGTTTCGCTTCAATATGAGACTTCCAAGTCAAGCGGCGGTCGAGGCGAATGCCGTGGTATTTGACTTCATTATGTTGAGGAATAATTTGATTATTTATTCTGATGGACGAGCAGGTATCTTTTCGCAATGTGAAAGTGATATGAATACATTTTTGTTCATTTACCCTGATTTTCCAAAGCTCTAGCCAATTCTCTAGTTTATAAACATAACTTTCCATGAGTTTATGGGTGTTAGCAGGCAGAGTTAATTTAATTTTGTGCATTAAACCGTCATGCCAAACTTTGTCGAACGCTTGGGATACATCAATGAAAAGGGCGGAGCAGTATTTTTTATCTTCAAACGACCCTCTTATCACAATTACCAATCTGTGAGTTTGTTCGATGGTACTGTGTTTAGCTCTGAATCCGAATTGATGATTTTGAATACATTCAGTGTCATTCAGAATTGGAGTCAACTTTGTCATTAACAATTTTTCGAACAGTTTAGAAATTGTCGGCAGTAGGCTAATTGGCCTATATGACTCTACTTTGGTGTGGTCCTTCCCTGACTTAGGAATCATAGTGATCATAGACACCTTCCAATCTGCAGGATAGTATTCTAGGCGTAAAATAGCGTTGAAGATAAAGAGGATAATTCTTCTTGCTACACGAGGTAACTCCACAAGCATTTTATTGCTGATTTTATCCATACCTGGAGCCTTTCTAAGGTTCAGAGTACCAATTGCGTTTAGTCTTAGAGGTACAGGAGGTCTACTAACGAATGGAGGCAAATCAGATGCATTATTTGAGTTGTTTATAGTAAACACTTTTCTCAAATGATTAACAAATAAAGTCCCCTTCTCGGAATCATTTCTAGCCCAGTCACCAGTCGGATTTTGCAGAGGAGGCTTTCCTCTAACTGGTCTTTTTAAACCTCGTGCCGCCTTCCATAACGAAGAGTCAGATTGTGGGGTACTATCAAGACCCTTCAAGTAAGATTTAAGTGAAGCCATTCTTTGGGTTTCTAAGAAATTTCTTAGTATATCTCTGCATACCCGTAGCCTAGCTTTCAGTTCAGGAGACCTGTGAATTTGCCACTCTCTTCTAACTCTTCTTTTTTCTGACAGGAGATGATCGAGTTCAGCGAAATAAGTTCTAATTGTCCCACTTCTCAACTCAACGTCGTATGTGGAGGCGTGATGTACAGCTCTTTGTATGCCCTCAGTAAACTTGCCGATCGACCCATCAATATCCTCGGTAGTTCTCAACATTACATTTTCCGTGCAGTGGGAACTTAAATACTTTTTATACTTTATCCAACTTAGTCTGGTTTTAGATATGTCCCGAAATGGAGAGCCATTCCCTTGAAGGAAACGCATTGAAATAATAGAAGGAGAGTGATCTGAAGACAAGTCTAATGAAGGCTCCACTTGTATCGATTCTACAGGGATATTTTTCACTACTCCGAAGTCAATAACATCGGGAATCTTCCGTCGGTCCGTCGGCCAGTAGGTGGGATGCCCGCTTGAGCGTACATCTAATCCCATTTTGGCAATGGTGTTGAAGAGTTCACGACCCTTCGGGGTCACCAGACGTGAACCCCAAAAAGTGTGTTTGGCGTTAAAGTCACCAGCAACTAAAAATCTAACTCCAAGGGAATTGAAGAAGCTGTAGTATTGGTGTTCTTTTATTGAAAATCGAGGCGGCGAATAAATTGATGATAAAACAAAATTGTATTGACAGAATTCAATACAAATGTTTGTTGCTTGTAGGTAATCCTCACATATGTTGTTCATTAAATAATGTTTTATTCTGTTCTTTATAAGAATTGCCGATCCTCCACATGCTCTTCCGCGGGGATCTTTAGTATAATACAACACGTAGCCATTAATTTTGAAGTACGCTGTCGCCGTCAAGTGAGTTTCAGAAATCATCATGACATCAATCTGCTTATCCATCAGGAAGTGTTCCAGTTCGTTTTTATGTTGGCGGAGGCCGTTCGCATTCCAAAAACAAATTTTTAAACAAATCATTTCTTTAAAATGGCTTGTAAGATAGTGGATTGCATTTTCAGCATTTCCTGCATCATGGATGTCATAGTGGTCGTAAAAGTGTTCATGGTTTGGACAAGTGTCTGCAATGTAGTCTCTAGAGTGTTAATATTAGGCCCGTAATATTGTGATTTAGGTGCCTGCTCCAAACCTGGCATATTAGATTTAACCACGTTAGCGTAAGAAACTTGTCTAGAACTAGGCGCGTTTACATGACTAGTGGACCGTAACAATTGCGGGAAATTGTCACTCGATGCCAAAATAGGCTGTTGACGATGATCAGGTAATACTGACGTCTTGTTGGTACTTATGGCTTTCAAATGAGTGTAAATTGTACAACCTCTATAATTTGCGGTATGATTACCTCCGCAGTTACTGCATTTTTTTATTTTTACGTCAGTTTTGGACTTATTACATTGAGCAGTTGGATGTAGTTCCCCACACGCAACACAAACTGACGGCAATTTACAGTACGCTTTGGTGTGGCCAAATTCTTGACAATTAACACACTGGACGGGTCCAATGCGCTTATGCGGTTCCTCCACGGTAATTCTACGATGCAGAAGATAAATGAGATTGTAGATTGGATGGGACTCGGAAATATTTATGTAAATATATTATTTTGTTGAGTGTAGATTACTTCAAAAATGTATACGCGTATATTTATTTTACAAACAATTTGTAATAAATTGCTGCCTTAAATATATAAACTGCACAACTAAATTGAGTGAACATAAAATGAAAAAATCGTAAAACTAATAATAATTTTATTTAAAAACAAGTTCGAGTGCTATATTCGGCTGTGCCGAATCTTTAATACCCTCCCCCTAAACGTAATAAGAAATATAAAAACTACACTGGTTATAGGACTAGAAAGTCCTTATTCTGTGTTTTTTTAATTTTAATTTTCAATGTTTTTTAATTTTCAATTTTAAGACCAACACAATTTATTTGAAATATTTTGAAATTTTATCTAATTTTGACCATTTATAATTGATGTAATAACCGATTCTTACAGTAACTTACAGAGTTTGTCTGATTTTTATAATAATCCTGAGTGTAATTTAACAATTTATAATTTGAAAAGATAATTTTTCCATATTCACAACAAGTTGAGAAACAGAGTGTAAAAGACAGTAGAAAACAAGTAAGAAAGTATAGTCGGTCAAGCCCGACCATATAATAGCCTACACCTAGTATTTCAATAAAACAGTTTTTCAGATATTGGCGCCATATAGGAGATATTACCTATTATGGACCGATCATCCAAAAGTTTAGTGCCATGACTTCCGTGACTATAAATATTATGTGTGTTAAACTTTATCTCGATATAAATACTTTTAAAAGATTTATGGAGGTTAAAGTGAATTACGAAGAGGGTCTTATATGGGAGTTTTGACTATTTATGAACTGACTATTATAAAATTAGGTGTCATCCTATTTGTACATAAGAAACTCATTTTTATACCCTTCACCATCGTGAGAAGGGTATATATAAGTTTGTCATTCCGTGTGAAATTTCCACAATATAATTTTCCGACCCTATAAAGTATATATATTCTGGATCCTTATAGATAGCGAAGTCGATTAAGCCATGTCCGTCTGTCTGTCTGTCTGTCTGTCTGTCTGTCTGTCTGTCTGGATGTTGAAATCAGTTTTTTGAAGTCCCAAGATATGTTCGGGATCCAAACCTTCAATAATTCTGTCAGAAGTGCTTTCGAGAAGTTTGCTATTTAAAATCAGCAAAATCGGTTTAGGTTAACCAGAGTTATGAACCAATATGTGAGACCACCTCCATAAAAATTTGATATTTTTCGTCCATTTTATTGCAATATTTTGAAATATATTGCAGATAATACCATGAAATTTTGTATACGTTGTTTGTACTATAAAAGAAGAAAGTGTGCGGAAAATAGTAAAAATCGGTCCATGATTTCTCATAGCCCCCATACAAATATATATATTCCCGAAATATGGCTTAATGATAAATAAATGCCTATAAAATTGGAATATCAAGACAAAATTCAGCAAGAATAAGTTTTATACAAAAAGAAATCACAAACCAAAATTTTTTTTTAGTTCGGTCCATATTTGACCATAGACCCCATATAAAGTCCACTTACAAAATTCACTTAAATACATATAAAACAGATATAAATAATGTTAAACGGCTAAAATTTACTATACTAATATATATCTTAAATATACCGTTATTATGTTGAAATTCGAGGTGAAATATCCTCATATGCATGAAAATAACTGTTCCAAAATTTAAGAAGATCGGCCCATAATTTTCCATAGCTGCCATATAGAACCATTTCCAAAAAACAAATAAATTCGGGTCAAAAAATATTCTTTTCGGATTTAACCCATATTCGGTCCACATTTTATAATCATGATATATATCGTTGGAAAGGTATTTTTAATACCTTTTATTTAGTGTACTCCAAATTATCAAACACCCAGTAGTTCCCGAGATATAGGTCTATATATTTTCAACTTTACGGCCCGCCCCCTCGAAAATAGGCGTGACCGCCAACAAATTTTTTTTTGCTGGTATCTCCTCCAAAAGCCCTATTTCATTTTGTTTTTTTTTTTTTTTTTTTGAGCAAAATCACTAAAACCGAATTGTACCCCTTTTTTATACTCTGTTTGTTAAGTTACACTCAAGATTATTATGAACATCAGACAAACTCTGTAAATTATGGTAAGAATTGGTAATTAAATCAATTAAAAATGGTGAAAATTAGAGAAAATTTCAAAATATTTAACATAAATTATGTTGGTCGTAAAATTGTCTTTCAAACAATATATCAAATATGTACTAATAAAATTTGCACTAAGACTGAATAGAAAACACAGAATTAGGATATTCTAGTCTCGTGTAGTTTCTGTATTTCTTATTATTTTTGTATTTCTTATTACGCTTAGGTGAAGGGTATTTAAGATTCAGCATAGCCGAATATAGCACTCTTACTTGTTATATTTCTTTTTTACTTATTTTGTATAAATACCTAACGGAATAAGCTGAAATTTTTTTTCAATGACTTAACTGAGTTGAATACTTTATGAGTATGTGAATATTTTTCTTAAGATGTAAATCTAAATACCGTTGTTTATGAATCAAACATATTGGGAATCGTATGAGCTCGATGTCGGCGTTGTAGTCATACTTACATATATCTACCCCCATTTATAAGTCAACGTTGTTGTGAGTTTGAGTAACTCAGAGTAGTTAAATTTCAATGATTTAAAACCACTTATACTTAAAATGTTATGAGTAGTTGTGAATCGTAAAAAAACGATTCATTACTGATCTCTGGAATATAGGCAAATATGGACTGATACTCTCAAAATCCAGCAGTTTGATTTTGGCATGCATGTAAATGATCCGTGTAAAATTTTGGATCGGTACCGTTATTTATAAGAGATATTTATTAGTATTAAAGTGATTTTCGGAAGAGGGTTTTATATGGGGGATACGGTTAAAGATGGACCGAAATTCACGAAATTTTGTGGGATGATTTTTGCATATTTGAAAATGATCTGTGCGGAGTTTTAAGTCGGTACCGATATTTATACGATATATTTATGGATAAATGGCTTTTTCGGAAGTGGTCCGTATATGGGAGCTATGACCAATTATAGCCAGACCACCATAAAATTTAACATAAC
The DNA here is from genome assembly GCA_916048285.2 of Bellardia pandia. NCBI lineage: Eukaryota > Metazoa > Arthropoda > Insecta > Diptera > Calliphoridae > Bellardia > Bellardia pandia. The sequence goes on from OU696530.1 coordinate 59,026,098, forward strand.
AATTTACTTACTTATAGGGATTATTTGTGTTAAATGTTAACCGTTTAGCATTATGTATACCAGTTTTATACGTATTTAAGTGAATTTTGGAAGTGAACTTTATATGGGGTCTATGGTCAAACATGAACCGAACTAAAAAAAAATCGTTATACGATTTATTTTGGCATAAAACTTATTCCTGCTGAGTTATGTATTGATATTATAATTTTATAGGCATTTATGTATAATTGAGCAATATTTCGGGAAGATTTTTGTATGGGAGCTATGAGAAATCGTGGACCTATTCTTACTATTTTCATTACGCTTTCTTCTTTTATCGTAAGAACAATGTATACAAAATTTCATTGGAAATATCTGCATTATATTTGAAATAATTTGAAGAAAAATGTTTAAAAATATTTTATGGAGGTTGTGTTACATTTTGATCCATAACTCTTGTTCTACGATACCAATTTTGTTGATTTGCAATACCAAACTGCTTAGGAGCACTATAAACGGTTTATTGTAAACCTTGTTGATTTCGGTTGTGTCCTTTGGGCGTGAAAGTTCTTTACAGAGACAGACAGATGGACATACAGACAGACGGACATGGCTCAATCGACTTAGAATTTCGTAATACTATGTTTCCACGACGACTTGAATCACCTGCTTCGCTCTCTGAAACATGTTTATGAATCATGCTGTTTACATGACCAAAAAACTTGATTCGATTTGACAGTTGTTTTTAATAAACAAACAAAATAAAAAAAAAACAGAATTTACAATTTGTGGAAAATAATTTTTTTTAATGGACAAAAAAAGTGAGCGGAAATTAGTTAGATTATTTGAAAAAAAAAACATACATTCGTACGTATTTTCTTTCTTTATTTCCAGCAACAAGAAAATAATTTGCTTTGTTTACAAAATCCATACGTCAACTTTTGCAGACGATACAGCCTTTATCAGCGTCCATAAGGACCACCAAGTTGCATCACAGAATTTGCAGAATTATGTTTATAAGCTAGAGAATGGAAAATCAGGGTAAATGAACAAAAATGTATTCATATAACTTTCACATTGCGAAAAGATACCTGCTCGTTCATCAGAATAAATAATCAAATTATCCCGCAACACAATGAAGTCAAATACCTCGGCATTCACCTCGACCGCCGTTTAACTTGGAAGTCTCATATTGAAGCGAAACTTACACAAATGAGATTAAAAGCAGTGCAACTTAATTGGCTAATCGGCAGAAACTCTACATTGAAATTGGATTGCAAACTTTTGTTATACAATGCAATACTAAAGCCAATCTTGGGCTATGGAATTCAATTATGGGGTACTGCCTCAGCATCCAACATTGAAAAAATTCAAAGGGGTCAAAATAAAATTCTACGTATAATTACTGCAGCTCCATGGTATGTTAAAAATTCTCGAATCCACAAAGATCTAGGCGTGCCATTAGTAAACGTCGAATTTACAAAATATGCGTCAAAGTACGTCAGCAAACTTGAACACCATCCAAACCCCCTTGCACGAGACATCCTTAACTTTAGTGGCCACAATCGGTTGAGAAGGAGGGATACCCTTACTTTAACTCAAGCGCAAAATAGATGACTGGATCAGTTGATGTGAAATTTTTTTAGTATCATAAAAATTTTTGTCTAGCACTGGCTGGGCTTATTATTTTCTTTTTAGTATTAAGATTTGAATACTTATTGTCATTTCATATATGAAGATTCAATAAATAATTAAAAGCAAAAAAAAAAAAAAAAAAATTTGGGACTCATTTATGAATCTTTTTAAAGTTATTTGATGATCATATGCGCAGTCGCTTTCTCATCTATTTTGATTCCTTTTCGAGTCATCTAGCACTCATATTACTAATCATATGGGAGTCTTCCTCAAATTGTTATTGCATATGGTTTTACTTACTTTTCTAATGTTCTTTATTATACAAATTAAAGCAGTTTTTTAAATTTTTATTGTATTTTATTATAAAAGTAATAAAAAAGAAGAAACACAAATTCATGGGATTCATATATATAAAATTAAAAATGAACTTAAAATTTATTTTATTATTTTTATGAGGTTTGTACTTTTTTCATTTAGTCTCGAAAAATAGAGTTCTAGCATCTTTCGGCACTTTCATATTGCATTTCAGTAATATTCCTAAAAGCGCATTAGCTGCAATAAAACTAATATTAAATTTGATGACCCATTTAGCCAATTCTTCACATAAGTCAGGTGATTCTTCATTTTCAATATTATCGGAAATATCACTTTCACTACTAATGAAAACAACGCTTGCATTTTCAGAAAAACTATTTTAACTGCCTGTTTCGTCAACGTCTTGTTCTTTTTAATAACTTTCTTGATAAGAACAAGTGTTTCTGTTGCTAAAATTTAATAATTTTTGGGCTTCGTTTTTAGCCACTCTTTTGATTTTTTTGGCTGACATTACCTTATCGTTTTTTTTCACTTTTTTAAATTAAGAAATAATACAAATCACAAAATCTACTTACTGCCTTTCAAATCAAAAATGCCCCGTTATAAAATCCCGTTAAAAAACACAGCATAAAAACAGTCATATTATGAGCACCTGTGTGATTAAATTATGATTCCGCACATTCAGCAGATTTAGGTTTTGTTTTTCAAATTAGTCGCATTCGAAACATTTAAATGAGTCTATTTTTAGTCTTTTTTTTTTTATCGCCAAACTGATTAATCAGTTTTTGGTCATCTAAGGCAGTCATAAAAGACTCATTTGGCTGATCCCAGCAAGCCATATGAGTCCGAAAAGAGTCTTTTCTGACACCTTTTTCGGAGCGTTAACGCTCTTTATGAGCCCAAAAAACAATCATAATTGCTCCGAAAACCTTCAGAAAAGAGGGTCATTACATTCGAAATGGTCCGTCAGAAAGAGGGGTTTTTTGGGCTCTTAAAGAGCTCTTAGATAATGCCAGAAAAGAGTCTTTTATGAGGGGTTTCTTTGGGCTCTTAAAGAGCTCTTAGATAGTGCCAGAAAAGAGTCTTTTATGAGGGTTTTCTTTGGCTCTGTGTAATCTTGTTTTTATTATTCTTGTCTGGTACAGCCAGCGTTACCGTTGATGCGACTAAAGTGGCAATTTGACCCTTTTACAGAGGCCTTGCCACTTTTTGTGTACCTTTTTTTTGTTTTACTTGATACATATTAGTTTTTTTTATTCATTTTTTTATTATATGCATATGTAAACATACATCATATACAACATTTAAATAAAAAAAATACGATTTTTATTTTTGTTTTGTTTATTTTCCATCTTTTTAAAAGTGGTGCCCCTTTTTTTTAAGAAATCCCCTTTTTGTGCGACTTTCTCAAATTTGCCAACGGTAACGCTGGGTACAGCTATGTTTTTTTTTTGTTCAAAGCACAAATAGCAGGAGAACAACGCTTTGGTACACACATAATTAAGTGGAATTTCTGAGTCATACTGCGTGCCGACTCAGGACAGTAACAAGCAAATTTTTCTTTCGCTCCGAAAATGCTCTTTAGTTGGACTCTTTTCTGACTCCTTTTTTCGGAGCGCTCCGGAAATGCTCTTTTGTTGGACTCTTTTCTGACTCCTTTTTCGGAGCGCTCCTAAAATGGTATGCTGGGATATTATCAAAAACAATCTTCCAATTGCTAGCTGGGATGTAACGACGTACAACTACAATAACAATAAACATTGTAATAATATTAAAATAAATTAAGGTTTTGAAAACCGGCATCTGGTACTTACACTGGTGTTTTTTTTTTGCTCGATCATTGTAGAAAATTCCCGGTTATTGATTAATTAAATGAAGTATTTTCTTTCAAAGTTCCTGTTTTTTTTTAATAATATTTTTACTTTTTTGTTTAAGATCTGTGTTTAATGTTTGCAGTACTTTTAGCTGCAAAAGCTTTAGCTTTTTTCGTCCATTGAACTCGACAATGTTGAATTTCATGGATTTTTAAGTTTATGATTTTCTTTCTATTTTGATTTTCCAGCACTCTTACAAATATATTCCGATTGATACAATAACAATAGTTATATAGAAAAAACAAATCATTTGAAAACAATGAAAGTGTTGTCATCAAATTTAAAAAAAAAAACTTCAGTAGTGATGTAGTAAATCAAACTTGTATCATTTTGAGTTTTGGAAAAAGCAATTTAAATGGTAACAAGATGATTTAAGTGCCACATGTATAACGGTCAATTTATTATTATTAAAAACAAGGGGTTAAAGATACCATACTAAGAAAAATACTTTTTAATGGATTCTGGAAAACTTGTAAATTGAGTTGCTTTATGTTTTTATATTGATTTTTTTTTTGTTTTTTCAATATTATATTTTTTTAAACACCAACAATTTACAATTTACAACAACTTACGAAGCAGCAAACTTCAATTGTAAACTCTACAATAAATCTTCTGAAGAAAACTACCGAAGATATAAACAGAAATTTCAATATAGTTAGCCAGCAATTGAAAGAATTCTACAATGAAATCAAAAATGTCACCAATTCGGAACGATTAATGATTACTCCTCAATAATGGATTTACTAATTGATGTACACCATGGACATGCCAATCCACAGCTTCTGACGGATGCAGAGGAACTGTCAAATATAAGACAACCATTGCAAGACGGCGTCATGCTGCCGGGAACTAAAACTGGCACAGAATTGAAAGAAGTCTACAGTTCAATGGAAGCTAAAGGTATCATCATGGACAACCGTATATCGTTTATTTTAATTATTATTTTGTAATCTTAACGTGCCCAGCTGTTCTACTGTTCCGGTAGAAAAGCATGTTAAGTACTTGGGAATTCATATAGATAGACGCTTGACCTGGTCTCGTCATATTGAAGCAAAAATAACGGCTATGAAACTTAAAGCAGCTCAACTACAGTGGCTTCTCGGTCGAAACTCAAACTTGTCTTTAGACAACAAAATTCTCCTATACAAGTCCATCATAAAACCAATATGGACATATGGCATCCAATTATGGGGTACAGCATGCGCATCTAACATCCAAAAGCTTCAAAGAAGACAATCTAGAATATTACGACAAATTGTCTGCGCTCCATGGTATATACGTAATGATATTATCCACAGAGATCTCAACGTCCCCACTATCCAGGAGGAAATTAAAAAATATTCAATTAGCTACATCGATAAACTAATGGCCCACCCTAACTACCTCGCTCGGGGTCTGTTTCAGTTCGAGGGTCTCCAGAGGCTAAAAAGAATCGATACTTTGAGCCTAACTAGAAGACATTTTTAAAATTTGAATACAACAGTTACTGGTTACATTAGTAACAACTATTAAACAACAAATATAATTAAGATTTGAATACATATTGTAAATTTCAAAAAGAAAGATTCAATAATAAAAAATAAATTTAAAAAAAAAAAATTCTTAATATTAGTATTAGTTTATATAAAAGGAAAATGAAGCAGGTCATAAAATCACAGTGAGATTAGATTTTCCACTACCTGCGTCATTGGACGGCCGGCAGAATGTTTAAAATTGTTCAAACATGCTTTCTAGTGTTTGTGTGTGCCTGGGATTTTCTTAGAAACAATTTTGTGGAAATAACGAAAAGTAATTAGAGTGATCCCTTTTGAAAAGTTTAGCACTATCAGGTAGGTAAATTATTTGCATATAATTTACGCTAATTATAGCAAATTTCGGAAATTCCTTTTTTATCAGGTAATAAAATGTACATATATGGTAGTGTTATCACGTACGCATGCCTACTATAGTAGTTTTAAGATTCTCATTGTTAGTATTTAAGTTTGCGAATTAAATAAAGAATATTCAGTATCTTACAAGCATTCAAGCGCAAGAGAATATATATTAATTTTAGTGAAAAATAAAATAAAAACGCCGCTAATTATTCAATACAAAAATACTCTTAAATTAACAGAAGCAAACAAAATAGACTTGTAAAATGGAGCAACAAATTGAAATGAGTTTGGATGATATCATTAAATCTAACCGTCGCCAAAATAGAAAACGTCAAGGAGGAAATCGTGGTAGTGGCGTTAGACGTGGTAGTGGTGCAGCGGGCAATAAAGGACCTCAACGCCAAGGAGGTCGTAGAGTTAAAACATCACCACGTAAACCAGGTGGTGCTATCTTAAAAGGCCGTGGCTCTGGAGGCATACGAAAAGCAAAATTCTCAAGGGGTAATGTGAACAGCGCTTGGAAACGTGACATGCATGATGTACCTAAACGGGGTATATTGAAAACAACGGATTCTGCCAAACTATTAATGTCCAATTTGGATTATGGCGTATCTGATTCAGATATCAGAGAACTTTTCACAGAATTTGGAGCGCTGAAGAAGGCGGCCGTACATTATGATCGTTCCGGAAGATCATTAGGTACTGCTGATATTGTTTTTGGAAGAAGATCCGATGCTTTGAAGGCCATTAAGCAATATAATGGCATTACCTTGGACGGCAGACCAATGAATATACAACTCTTAACTGATGCCGGCAGTAAAACCAGACCTGTGCGCAGTGCTGTTCCCAATCCGCAAAAACGCAGACCAAAAGTGGGTGGTGGAGCAGGTGGTGGTAACCAAAGAGGTGGAGCAGGTGGTGGTAACCAAAGAGGTGGAACAGGTAGTGGTAACCGAAGAGGTGGAGCAGGTAGTGGTAACCGAAGAGGTGGAGCAGGTAATGGTAACCGAAGAGGTGGAGCTGCAGGTGGCAATCGTCGTGGTGGTCCTCCGAATCGTAATAGACCGGCTGGAGGTGCTGCTGCTGGTGGCCGTACTAGCAAAAAAACTGTTCCTAATGCCGAAGAACTCGATGCCGAATTAGATGCTTATATGAACGCTAAACAATTTTAGATAAATAGTTTTAATTATTTTAATTTTAATTATAAAAAAATGGGCAAATAAACTGATGGAATTTAAAAAAATAAAAGTTGTAATGAAAACATTATTTTAACCACAATTATTTAAAATATATAGGCAGTTTTTTTGTTTGTTGAAATGTGTGCATTTGATAATTGTGCTAAATTTAACCACAAAGTATTCGTATATACAAAGAAGCACACATAAATATGTGCGTGGTAAACAAGAGTAGTTCTTAGACCGTGCAGTCCTAATTCTTTGTGCCTTGATGCAGAAGACCCAAAAGCTTTAAAGTTTCGATCAGCTGGCAACAGAAAAATATCTGTAATGTGATGCTCATAATGTTTTCGCTGTATACATAACTAACAGCATTAGAGTGCATTTCCAGCCAGCCAGTTGGTCTCCTCTTCACACAAATATGAACATACCTAGGTATTTCAACATGACCAGAAACCTCAGCTTACAATTATCAGAACAAGATATTATACATATGTATGTGTAAATGGCCCAAATAGAAATTGCTAATTTAATAGAAAAAATCCAAAATTATTTTACAAATACTAATCTACACACATTTGTATTTCTAAAATGATCCTTACCTTAGGTAACGTTGTTAACTTTTACTTTGATCAGGAAATATTTTTTTTTTTTTTTTGCATTTAATTATTTATTGAATCTTCATATTTGAAATGACAATAAGTATTAAAATCTTAATACTAAAAAGAAAATAATAAGCCCAGCCAGTGCTAGACAAAAATTTTTATGATACTAAAAAAATTTCACATCAACTGATCCAGTCATCTATTTTGCGCTTGAGTTAAAGTAAGGGTATCCCTCCTTCTCAACCGATTGTGGCCACTAAAGTTAAGGATGTCTCGTGCAAGTGGGTTTGGATGGTGTTCAAGTTTGCTGACATACTTTGACGCATATTTTGTAAATTCGACTTTTACTAATGGCACGCCTAGATCTTTGTGGATTCGAGAATTTTTAACATACCATGGAGCTGCAGTAATTATACGTAGAATTTTATTTTGACCCCTTTGAATTTTTTCAATGTTTGATGCTGAGGCAGTACCCCATAATTGAATTCCATAACACCAGATTGGCTTTAGAATTGCATTGTACAACAAAAGTTTGCAATCCAATTTCAATGTAGAGTTTCTGCCGATTAACCAATTAAGTTGCACTGCTTTTAATCTCATTTGTGTAAGTTTCGCTTCAATATGAGACTTCCAAGTCAAGCGGCGGTCGAGGCGAATGCCGTGGTATTTGACTTCATTATGTTGAGGAATAATTTGATTATTTATTCTGATGGACGAGCAGGTATCTTTTCGCAATGTGAAAGTGATATGAATACATTTTTGTTCATTTACCCTGATTTTCCAAAGCTCTAGCCAATTCTCTAGTTTATAAACATAACTTTCCATGAGTTTATGGGTGTTAGCAGGCAGAGTTAATTTAATTTTGTGCATTAAACCGTCATGCCAAACTTTGTCGAACGCTTGGGATACATCAATGAAAAGGGCGGAGCAGTATTTTTTATCTTCAAACGACCCTCTTATCACAATTACCAATCTGTGAGTTTGTTCGATGGTACTGTGTTTAGCTCTGAATCCGAATTGATGATTTTGAATACATTCAGTGTCATTCAGAATTGGAGTCAACTTTGTCATTAACAATTTTTCGAACAGTTTAGAAATTGTCGGCAGTAGGCTAATTGGCCTATATGACTCTACTTTGGTGTGGTCCTTCCCTGACTTAGGAATCATAGTGATCATAGACACCTTCCAATCTGCAGGATAGTATTCTAGGCGTAAAATAGCGTTGAAGATAAAGAGGATAATTCTTCTTGCTACACGAGGTAACTCCACAAGCATTTTATTGCTGATTTTATCCATACCTGGAGCCTTTCTAAGGTTCAGAGTACCAATTGCGTTTAGTCTTAGAGGTACAGGAGGTCTACTAACGAATGGAGGCAAATCAGATGCATTATTTGAGTTGTTTATAGTAAACACTTTTCTCAAATGATTAACAAATAAAGTCCCCTTCTCGGAATCATTTCTAGCCCAGTCACCAGTCGGATTTTGCAGAGGAGGCTTTCCTCTAACTGGTCTTTTTAAACCTCGTGCCGCCTTCCATAACGAAGAGTCAGATTGTGGGGTACTATCAAGACCCTTCAAGTAAGATTTAAGTGAAGCCATTCTTTGGGTTTCTAAGAAATTACTTAGTATATCTCTGCATACCCGTAGCCTAGCTTTCAGTTCAGGAGACCTGTGAATTTGCCACTCTCTTCTAACTCTTCTTTTTACAGTCCGCTTATAAAAATTATATAAAATAATAAATGTTATATTTTCCCCAATATGTTTTCCTATAAACTTACTTGTATGTTTTTATACCCTTCACCATCGTGAGAAGGGTATATATAAGTTTGTCATTCCGTGTGAAATTTCCACAATATAATTTTCCGACCCTATAAAGTATATATATTCTGGATCCTTATAGATAGCGAAGTCGATTAAGCCAAGTCCGTCTGTCTGTCTGTCTGGATGTTGAAATCAGTTTTTTGAAGTCCCAAGATATATTCGGGATCCACACCTTCAATAATTCTGTCAGAAGTGCTTTCGAGAAGTTTGCTATTTAAAATCAGCAAAATCGGTTTAGGTCAACCAGAGTTATGAACCAATATGTGAGACCACCTCCATAAAAATTTGATATTTTTCGTCCATTTTATTGCAATATTTTGAAATATATTGCAGATAATACCATGAAATTTTGTATACGTTGTTTGTACTATAAAAGAAGAAAGTGTGCGGAAAATAGTAAGAATCGGTCCATGATTTCTCATAGCCCCCATACAAATATATATATTCCCGATATATTGCTCAATTATACATAAATGCCTATAAAATTGGAATATCAAGACAAAATTCAGCAAAATTAAGTTTTGTGCAAAAATAAATCGCAAAACGAAATTTTTTTTAGTTCGGTCCATATTTGACCATAGACCCCATATAAAGTCCACTTACAAAATTCACTTAAATACATATAAAACAGATATAAATAATGTTAAACGGCTAAAATTTACTATACTAATATATATCTTAAATATACCGTTATTATGTTGAAATTCGAGGTGAAATATCCTCATATGCATGAAAATAACTGTTCCAAAATTTAAGAAGATCGGCCCATAATTTTCCATAGCTGCCATATAGAACCATTTCCAAAAAACAAATAAATTCGGGTCAAAAAATATTCTTTTCGGATTTAACCCATATTCGGTCCACATTTTATAATCATGATATATATCGTTGGAAAGGTATTTTTAATACCTTTTATTTAGTGTACTCCAAATTATCAAACACCCAGTAGTTCCCGAGATATAGGTCTATATATTTTCAACTTTACGGCCCGCCCCCTCGAAAATAGGCGTGACCGCCAACAAATTTTTTTTTGCTGGTATCTCCTCCAAAAGCCCTATTTCATTTTGTTTTTTTTTTTTTTTTTTTTGAGCAAAATCACTAAAACCGAATTGTACCCCTTTTTTATACTCTGTTTGTTAAGTTACACTCAAGATTATTATGAACATCAGACAAACTCTGTAAATTATGGTAAGAATTGGTAATTAAATCAATTAAAAATGGTGAAAATTAGAGAAAATTTCAAAATATTTAACATAAATTATGTTGGTCGTAAAATTGTCTTTCAAACAATATATCAAATATGTACTAATAAAATTTGCACTAAGACTGAATAGAAAACACAGAATTAGGATATTCTAGTCTCGTGTAGTTTCTGTATTTCTTATTATTTTTGTATTTCTTATTACGCTTAGGTGAAGGGTATTTAAGATTCAGCATAGCCGAATATAGCACTCTTACTTGTTATATTTCTTTTTTACTTATTTTGTATAAATACCTAACGGAATAAGCTGAAATTTTTTTTCAATGACTTAACTGAGTTGAATACTTTATGAGTATGTGAATATTTTTCTTAAGATGTAAATCTAAATACCGTTGTTTATGAATCAAACATATTGGGAATCGTATGAGCTCGATGTCGGCGTTGTAGTCATACTTACATATATCTACCCCCATTTATAAGTCAACGTTGTTGTGAGTTTGAGTAACTCAGAGTAGTTAAATTTCAATGATTTAAAACCACTTATACTTAAAATGTTATGAGTAGTTGTGAATCGTAAAAAAACGATTCATTACTGATCTCTGGAATATAGGCAAATATGGACTGATACTCTCAAAATCCAGCAGTTTGATTTTGGCATGCATGTAAATGATCCGTGTAAAATTTTGGATCGGTACCGTTATTTATAAGAGATATTTATTAGTATTAAAGTGATTTTCGGAAGAGGGTTTTATATGGGGGATACGGTTAAAGATGGACCGAAATTCACGAAATTTTGTGGGATGATTTTTGCATATTTGAAAATGATCTGTGCGGAGTTTTAAGTCGGTACCGATATTTATACGATATATTTATGGATAAATGGCTTTTTCGGAAGTGGTCCGTATATGGGAGCTATGACCAATTATAGCCAGACCACCATAAAATTTAACATAACAATTTACTTACTTATAGGGATTATTTGTGTTAAATGTTAACCGTTTAGCATTATGTATACCAGTTTTATACGTATTTAAGTGAATTTTGGAAGTGAACTTTATATGGGGTCTATGGTCAAACATGAACCGAACTAAAAAAAAATCGTTATACGATTTATTTTGGCATAAAACTTATTCCTGCTGAGTTATGTATTGATATTATAATTTTATAGGCATTTATGTATAATTGAGCAATATTTCGGGAAGATTTTTGTATGGGAGCTATGAGAAATCGTGGACCTATTCTTACTATTTTCATTACGCTTTCTTCTTTTATCGTAAGAACAATGTATACAAAATTTCATTGGAAATATCTGCATTATATTTGAAATAATTTGAAGAAAAATGTTTAAAAATATTTTATGGAGGTTGTGTTACATTTTGATCCATAACTCTTGTTCTACGATACCAATTTTGTTGATTTGCAATACCAAACTGCTTAGGAGCACTATAAACCGTTTATTGTAAACCTTGTTGATTTCGGTTGTGTCCTTTGGGCGTGAAAGTTCTTTACAGAGACAGACAGATGGACATACAGACAGACGGACATGGCTCAATCGACTTAGAATTTCGTAATACTATGTTTCCACGACGACTTGAATCACCTGCTTCGCTCTCTGAAACATGTTTATGAATCATGCTGTTTACATGACCAAAAAACTTGATTCGATTTGACAGTTGTTTTTAATAAACAAACAAAATAAAAAAAAAACAGAATTTACAATTTGTGGAAAATAATTTTTTTTAATGGACAAAAAAAGTGAGCGGAAATTAGTTAGATTATTTGAAAAAAAAAACATACATTCGTACGTATTTTCTTTCTTTATTTCCAGCAACAAGAAAATAATTTGCTTTGTTTACAAAATCCATACGTCAACTTTTGCAGACGATACAGCCTTTATCAGCGTCCATAAGGACCACCAAGTTGCATCACAGAATTTGCAGAATTATGTTTATAAGCTAGAGAATGGAAAATCAGGGTAAATGAACAAAAATGTATTCATATAACTTTCACATTGCGAAAAGATACCTGCTCGTTCATCAGAATAAATAATCAAATTATCCCGCAACACAATGAAGTCAAATACCTCGGCATTCACCTCGACCGCCGTTTAACTTGGAAGTCTCATATTGAAGCGAAACTTACACAAATGAGATTAAAAGCAGTGCAACTTAATTGGCTAATCGGCAGAAACTCTACATTGAAATTGGATTGCAAACTTTTGTTGTACAATGCAATACTAAAGCCAATCTTGGGCTATGGAATTCAATTATGGGGTACTGCCTCAGCATCCAACATTGAAAAAATTCAAAGGGGTCAAAATAAAATTCTACGTATAATTACTGCAGCTCCATGGTATGTTAAAAATTCTCGAATCCACAAAGATCTAGGCGTGCCATTAGTAAACGTCGAATTTACAAAATATGCGTCAAAGTACGTCAGCAAACTTGAACACCATCCAAACCCCCTTGCACGAGACATCCTTAACTTTAGTGGCCACAATCGGTTGAGAAGGAGGGATACCCTTACTTTAACTCAAGCGCAAAATAGATGACTGGATCAGTTGATGTGAAATTTTTTTAGTATCATAAAAATTTTTGTCTAGCACTGGCTGGGCTTATTATTTTCTTTTTAGTATTAAGATTTGAATACTTATTGTCATTTCATATATGAAGATTCAATAAATAATTAAAAGCAAAAAAAAAAAAAAAAAAATTTGGGACTCATTTATGAATCTTTTTAAAGTTATTTGATGATCATATGCGCAGTCGCTTTCTCATCTATTTTGATTCCTTTTCGAGTCATCTAGCACTCATATTACTAATCATATGGGAGTCTTCCTCAAATTGTTATTGCATATGGTTTTACTTACTTTTCTAATGTTCTTTATTATACAAATTAAAGCAGTTTTTTAAATTTTTATTGTATTTTATTATAAAAGTAATAAAAAAGAAGAAACACAAATTCATGGGATTCATATATATAAAATTAAAAATGAACTTAAAATTTATTTTATTATTTTTATGAGGTTTGTACTTTTTTCATTTAGTCTCGAAAAATAGAGTTCTAGCATCTTTCGGCACTTTCATATTGCATTTCAGTAATATTCCTAAAAGCGCATTAGCTGCAATAAAACTAATATTAAATTTGATGACCCATTTAGCCAATTCTTCACATAAGTCAGGTGATTCTTCATTTTCAATATTATCGGAAATATCACTTTCACTACTAATGAAAACAACGCTTGCATTTTCAGAAAAACTATTTTAACTGCCTGTTTCGTCAACGTCTTGTTCTTTTTAATAACTTTCTTGATAAGAACAAGTGTTTCTGTTGCTAAAATTTAATAATTTTTGGGCTTCGTTTTTAGCCACTCTTTTGATTTTTTTGGCTGACATTACCTTATCGTTTTTTTTCACTTTTTTAAATTAAGAAATAATACAAATCACAAAATCTACTTACTGCCTTTCAAATCAAAAATGCCCCGTTATAAAATCCCGTTAAAAAACACAGCATAAAAACAGTCATATTATGAGCACCTGTGTGATTAAATTATGATTCCGCACATTCAGCAGATTTAGGTTTTGTTTTTCAAATTAGTCGCATTCGAAACATTTAAATGAGTCTATTTTTAGTCTTTTTTTTTTTTATCGCCAAACTGATTAATCAGTTTTTGGTCATCTAAGGCAGTCATAAAAGACTCATTTGGCTGATCCCAGCAAGCCATATGAGTCCGAAAAGAGTCTTTTCTGACACCTTTTTCGGAGCGTTAACGCTCTTTATGAGCCCAAAAAACAATCATAATTGCTCCGAAAACCTTCAGAAAAGAGGGTCATTACATTCGAAATGGTCCGTCAGAAAGAGGGGTTTTTTGGGCTCTTAAAGAGCTCTTAGATAATGCCAGAAAAGAGTCTTTTATGAGGGGTTTCTTTGGGCTCTTAAAGAGCTCTTAGATAGTGCCAGAAAAGAGTCTTTTATGAGGGTTTTCTTTGGCTCTGTGTAATCTTGTTTTTATTATTCTTGTCTGGTACAGCCAGCGTTACCGTTGATGCGACTAAAGTGGCAATTTGACCCTTTTACAGAGGCCTTGCCACTTTTTGTGTACCTTTTTTTTGTTTTACTTGATACATATTAGTTTTTTTTATTCATTTTTTTATTATATGCATATGTAAACATACATCATATACAACATTTAAATAAAAAAAATACGATTTTTATTTTTGTTTTGTTTATTTTCCATCTTTTTAAAAGTGGTGCCCCTTTTTTTTAAGAAATCCCCTTTTTGTGCGACTTTCTCAAATTTGCCAACGGTAACGCTGGGTACAGCTATGTTTTTTTTTTGTTCAAAGCACAAATAGCAGGAGAACAACGCTTTGGTACACACATAATTAAGTGGAATTTCTGAGTCATACTGCGTGCCGACTCAGGACAGTAACAAGCAAATTTTTCTTTCGCTCCGAAAATGCTCTTTAGTTGGACTCTTTTCTGACTCCTTTTTTCGGAGCGCTCCGGAAATGCTCTTTTGTTGGACTCTTTTCTGACTCCTTTTTCGGAGCGCTCCTAAAATGGTATGCTGGGATATTATCAAAAACAATCTTCCAATTGCTAGCTGGGATGTAACGACGTACAACTACAATAACAATAAACATTGTAATAATATTAAAATAAATTAAGGTTTTGAAAACCGGCATCTGGTACTTACACTGGTGTTTTTTTTTGCTCGATCATTGTAGAAAATTCCCGGTTATTGATTAATTAAATGAAGTATTTTCTTTCAAAGTTCCTGTTTTTTTTTTAATAATATTTTTACTTTTTTGTTTAAGATCTGTGTTTAATGTTTGCAGTACTTTTAGCTGCAAAAGCTTTAGCTTTTTTCGTCCATTGAACTCGACAATGTTGAATTTCATGGATTTTTAAGTTTATGATTTTCTTTCTATTTTGATTTTCCAGCACTCTTACAAATATATTCCGATTGATACAATAACAATAGTTATATAGAAAAAACAAATCATTTGAAAACAATGAAAGTGTTGTCATCAAATTTAAAAAAAAAAACTTCAGTAGTGATGTAGTAAATCAAACTTGTATCATTTTGAGTTTTGGAAAAAGCAATTTAAATGGTAACAAGATGATTTAAGTGCCACATGTATAACGGTCAATTTATTATTATTAAAAACAAGGGGTTAAAGATACCATACTAAGAAAAATACTTTTTAATGGATTCTGGAAAACTTGTAAATTGAGTTGCTTTATGTTTTTATATTGATTTTTTTTTTGTTTTTTCAATATTATATTTTTTTAAACACCAACAATTTACAATTTACAACAACTTACGAAGCAGCAAACTTCAATTGTAAACTCTACAATAAATCTTCTGAAGAAAACTACCGAAGATATAAACAGAAATTTCAATATAGTTAGCCAGCAATTGAAAGAATTCTACAATGAAATCAAAAATGTCACCAATTCGGAACGATTAATGATTACTCCTCAATAATGGATTTACTAATTGATGTACACCATGGACATGCCAATCCACAGCTTCTGACGGATGCAGAGGAACTGTCAAATATAAGACAACCATTGCAAGACGGCGTCATGCTGCCGGGAACTAAAACTGGCACAGAATTGAAAGAAGTCTACAGTTCAATGGAAGCTAAAGGTATCATCATCGTATATCGTATATCGTTTATTTTAATTATTATTTTGTAATCTTAACGTGCCCAGCTGTTCTACTGTTCCGGTAGAAAAGCATGTTAAGTACTTGGGAATTCATATAGATAGACGCTTGACCTGGTCTCGTCATATTGAAGCAAAAATAACGGCTATGAAACTTAAAGCAGCTCAACTACAGTGGCTTCTCGGTCGAAACTCAAACTTGTCTTTAGACAACAAAATTCTCCTATACAAGTCCATCATAAAACCAATATGGACATATGGCATCCAATTATGGGGTACAGCATGCGCATCTAACATCCAAAAGCTTCAAAGAAGACAATCTAGAATATTACGACAAATTGTCTGCGCTCCATGGTATATACGTAATGATATTATCCACAGAGATCTCAACGTCCCCACTATCCAGGAGGAAATTAAAAAATATTCAATTAGCTACATCGATAAACTAATGGCCCACCCTAACTACCTCGCTCGGGGTCTGTTTCAGTTCGAGGGTCTCCAGAGGCTAAAAAGAATCGATACTTTGAGCCTAACTAGAAGACATTTTTAAAATTTGAATACAACAGTTACTGGTTACATTAGTAACAACTATTAAACAACAAATATAATTAAGATTTGAATACATATTGTAAATTTCAAAAAGAAAGATTCAATAATAAAAAATAAATTTAAAAAAAAAAAATTCTTAATATTAGTATTAGTTTATATAAAAGGAAAATGAAGCAGGTCATAAAATCACAGTGAGATTAGATTTTCCACTACCTGCGTCATTGGACGGCCGGCAGAATGTTTAAAATTGTTCAAACATGCTTTCTAGTGTTTGTGTGTGCCTGGGATTTTCTTAGAAACAATTTTGTGGAAATAACGAAAAGTAATTAGAGTGATCCCTTTTGAAAAGTTTAGCACTATCAGGTAGGTAAATTATTTGCATATAATTTACGCTAATTATAGCAAATTTCGGAAATTCCTTTTTTATCAGGTAATAAAATGTACATATATGGTAGTGTTATCACGTACGCATGCCTACTATAGTAGTTTTAAGATTCTCATTGTTAGTATTTAAGTTTGCGAATTAAATAAAGAATATTCAGTATCTTACAAGCATTCAAGCGCAAGAGAATATATATTAATTTTAGTGAAAAATAAAATAAAAACGCCGCTAATTATTCAATACAAAAATACTCTTAAATTAACAGAAGCAAACAAAATAGACTTGTAAAATGGAGCAACAAATTGAAATGAGTTTGGATGATATCATTAAATCTAACCGTCGCCAAAATAGAAAACGTCAAGGAGGAAATCGTGGTAGTGGCGTTAGACGTGGTAGTGGTGCAGCGGGCAATAAAGGACCTCAACGCCAAGGAGGTCGTAGAGTTAAAACATCACCACGTAAACCAGGTGGTGCTATCTTAAAAGGCCGTGGCTCTGGAGGCATACGAAAAGCAAAATTCTCAAGGGGTAATGTGAACAGCGCTTGGAAACGTGACATGCATGATGTACCTAAACGGGGTATATTGAAAACAACGGATTCTGCCAAACTATTAATGTCCAATTTGGATTATGGCGTATCTGATTCAGATATCAGAGAACTTTTCACAGAATTTGGAGCGCTGAAGAAGGCGGCCGTACATTATGATCGTTCCGGAAGATCATTAGGTACTGCTGATATTGTTTTTGGAAGAAGATCCGATGCTTTGAAGGCCATTAAGCAATATAATGGCATTACCTTGGACGGCAGACCAATGAATATACAACTCTTAACTGATGCCGGCAGTAAAACCAGACCTGTGCGCAGTGCTGTTCCCAATCCGCAAAAACGCAGACCAAAAGTGGGTGGTGGAGCAGGTGGTGGTAACCAAAGAGGTGGAGCAGGTGGTGGTAACCAAAGAGGTGGAACAGGTAGTGGTAACCGAAGAGGTGGAGCAGGTAGTGGTAACCGAAGAGGTGGAGCAGGTAATGGTAACCGAAGAGGTGGAGCTGCAGGTGGCAATCGTCGTGGTGGTCCTCCGAATCGTAATAGACCGGCTGGAGGTGCTGCTGCTGGTGGCCGTACTAGCAAAAAAACTGTTCCTAATGCCGAAGAACTCGATGCCGAATTAGATGCTTATATGAACGCTAAACAATTTTAGATAAATAGTTTTAATTATTTTAATTTTAATTATAAAAAAATGGGCAAATAAACTGATGGAATTTAAAAAAATAAAAGTTGTAATGAAAACATTATTTTAACCACAATTATTTAAAATATATAGGCAGTTTTTTTGTTTGTTGAAATGTGTGCATTTGATAATTGTGCTAAATTTAACCACAAAGTATTCGTATATACAAAGAAGCACACATAAATATGTGCGTGGTAAACAAGAGTAGTTCTTAGACCGTGCAGTCCTAATTCTTTGTGCCTTGATGCAGAAGACCCAAAAGCTTTAAAGTTTCGATCAGCTGGCAACAGAAAAATATCTGTAATGTGATGCTCATAATGTTTTCGCTGTATACATAACTAACAGCATTAGAGTGCATTTCCAGCCAGCCAGTTGGTCTCCTCTTCACACAAATATGAACATACCTAGGTATTTCAACATGACCAGAAACCTCAGCTTACAATTATCAGAACAAGATATTATACATATGTATGTGTAAATGGCCCAAATAGAAATTGCTAATTTAATAGAAAAAATCCAAAATTATTTTACAAATACTAATCTACACACATTTGTATTTCTAAAATGATCCTTACCTTAGGTAACGTTGTTAACTTTTACTTTGATCAGGAAATATTTTTTTTTTTTTTTGCATTTAATTATTTATTGAATCTTCATATTTGAAATGACAATAAGTATTAAAATCTTAATACTAAAAAGAAAATAATAAGCCCAGCCAGTGCTAGACAAAAATTTTTATGATACTAAAAAAATTTCACATCAACTGATCCAGTCATCTATTTTGCGCTTGAGTTAAAGTAAGGGTATCCCTCCTTCTCAACCGATTGTGGCCACTAAAGTTAAGGATGTCTCGTGCAAGTGGGTTTGGATGGTGTTCAAGTTTGCTGACATACTTTGACGCATATTTTGTAAATTCGACTTTTACTAATGGCACGCCTAGATCTTTGTGGATTCGAGAATTTTTAACATACCATGGAGCTGCAGTAATTATACGTAGAATTTTATTTTGACCCCTTTGAATTTTTTCAATGTTTGATGCTGAGGCAGTACCCCATAATTGAATTCCATAACACCAGATTGGCTTTAGAATTGCATTGTACAACAAAAGTTTGCAATCCAATTTCAATGTAGAGTTTCTGCCGATTAACCAATTAAGTTGCACTGCTTTTAATCTCATTTGTGTAAGTTTCGCTTCAATATGAGACTTCCAAGTCAAGCGGCGGTCGAGGCGAATGCCGTGGTATTTGACTTCATTATGTTGAGGAATAATTTGATTATTTATTCTGATGGACGAGCAGGTATCTTTTCGCAATGTGAAAGTGATATGAATACATTTTTGTTCATTTACCCTGATTTTCCAAAGCTCTAGCCAATTCTCTAGTTTATAAACATAACTTTCCATGAGTTTATGGGTGTTAGCAGGCAGAGTTAATTTAATTTTGTGCATTAAACCGTCATGCCAAACTTTGTCGAACGCTTGGGATACATCAATGAAAAGGGCGGAGCAGTATTTTTTATCTTCAAACGACCCTCTTATCACAATTACCAATCTGTGAGTTTGTTCGATGGTACTGTGTTTAGCTCTGAATCCGAATTGATGATTTTGAATACATTCAGTGTCATTCAGAATTGGAGTCAACTTTGTCATTAACAATTTTTCGAACAGTTTAGAAATTGTCGGCAGTAGGCTAATTGGCCTATATGACTCTACTTTGGTGTGGTCCTTCCCTGACTTAGGAATCATAGTGATCATAGACACCTTCCAATCTGCAGGATAGTATTCTAGGCGTAAAATAGCGTTGAAGATAAAGAGGATAATTCTTCTTGCTACACGAGGTAACTCCACAAGCATTTTATTGCTGATTTTATCCATACCTGGAGCCTTTCTAAGGTTCAGAGTACCAATTGCGTTTAGTCTTAGAGGTACAGGAGGTCTACTAACGAATGGAGGCAAATCAGATGCATTATTTGAGTTGTTTATAGTAAACACTTTTCTCAAATGATTAACAAATAAAGTCCCCTTCTCGGAATCATTTCTAGCCCAGTCACCAGTCGGATTTTGCAGAGGAGGCTTTCCTCTAACTGGTCTTTTTAAACCTCGTGCCGCCTTCCATAACGAAGAGTCAGATTGTGGGGTACTATCAAGACCCTTCAAGTAAGATTTAAGTGAAGCCATTCTTTGGGTTTCTAAGAAATTACTTAGTATATCTCTGCATACCCGTAGCCTAGCTTTCAGTTCAGGAGACCTGTGAATTTGCCACTCTCTTCTAACTCTTCTTTTTTCTGACAGGAGATGATCGAGTTCAGCGAAATAAGTTCTAATTGTCCCACTTCTCAACTCAACGTCGTATGTGGAGGCGTGATGTACAGCTCTTCGTATGCCCTCAGTAAACTTGCCGATCGACCCATCAATATCCTCGGTAGTTCTCAACATTACATTTTCCGTGCAGTGGGAACTTAAATACTTTTTATACTTTATCCAACTTAGTCTGGTTTTAGATATGTCCCGAAATGGAGAGCCATTCCCTTGAAGGAAACGCATTGAAATAATAGAAGGAGAGTGATCTGAAGACAAGTCTAATGAAGGCTCCACTTGTATCGATTCTACAGGGATATTTTTCACTACTCCGAAGTCAATAACATCGGGAATCTTCCGTCGGTCCGTCGGCCAGTAGGTGGGATGCCCGCTTGAGCGTACATCTAATCCCATTTTGGCAATGGTGTTGAAGAGTTCACGACCCTTCGGGGTCACCAGACGTGAACCCCAAAAAATGTGTTTGGCGTTAAAGTCACCAGCAACTAAAAATCTAACTCCAAGGGAATTGAAGAAGCTGTAGTATTGGTGTTCTTTTATTGAAAATCGAGGCGGCGAATAAATTGATGATAAAACAAAATTGTATTGACAGAATTCAATACAAATGTTTGTTGCTTGTAGGTAATCCTCACATATGTTGTTCATTAAATAATGTTTTATTCTGTTCTTTATAAGAATTGCCGATCCTCCACATGCTCTTCCGCGGGGATCTTTAGTATAATACAACACGTAGCCATTAATTTTGAAGTACGCTGTCGCCGTCAAGTGAGTTTCAGAAATCATCATGACATCAATCTGCTTATCCATCAGGAAGTGTTCCAGTTCGTTTTTATGTTGGCGGAGGCCGTTCGCATTCCAAAAACAAATTTTTAAACAAATCATTTCTTTAAAATGGCTTGTAAGATAGTGGATTGCATTTTCAGCATTTCCTGCATCATGGATGTCATAGTGGTCGTAAAAGTGTTCATGGTTTGGACAAGTGTCTGCAATGTAGTCTCTAGAGTGTTAATATTAGGCCCGTAATATTGTGATTTAGGTGCCTGCTCCAAACCTGGCATATTAGATTTAACCACGTTAGCGTAAGAAACTTGTCTAGAACTAGGCGCGTTTACATGACTAGTGGACCGTAACAATTGCGGGAAATTGTCACTCGATGCCAAAATAGGCTGTTGACGATGATCAGGTAATACTGACGTCTTGTTGGTACTTATGGCTTTCAAATGAGTGTAAATTGTACAACCTCTATAATTTGCGGTATGATTACCTCCGCAGTTACTGCATTTTTTTATTTTTACGTCAGTTTTGGACTTATTACATAGAGCAGTTGGATGTAGTTCCCCACACGCAACACAAACTGACGGCAATTTACAGTACGCTTTGGTGTGGCCAAATTCTTGACAATTAACACACTGGACGGGTCCAATGCGCTTATGCGGTTCCTCCACGGTAATTCTACGATGCAGAAGATAAATGAGATTGTAGATTGGATGGGACTCGGAAATATTTATGTAAATATATTATTTTGTTGAGTGTAGATTACTTCAAAAATGTATACGCGTATATTTATTTTACAAACAATTTGTAATAAATTGCTGCCTTAAATATATAAACTGCACAACTAAATTGAGTGAACATAAAATGAAAAAATCGTAAAACTAATAATAATTTTATTTAAAAACAAGTTCGAGTGCTATATTCGGCTGTGCCGAATCTTTAATACCCTCCCCCTAAACGTAATAAGAAATATAAAAACTACACTGGTTATAGGACTAGAAAGTCCTTATTCTGTGTTTTTTTAATTTTAATTTTCAATGTTTTTTAATTTTCAATTTTAAGACCAACACAATTTATTTGAAATATTTTGAAATTTTATCTAATTTTGACCATTTATAATTGATGTAATAACCGATTCTTACAGTAACTTACAGAGTTTGTCTGATTTTTATAATAATCCTGAGTGTAATTTAACAATTTATAATTTGAAAAGATAATTTTTCCATATTCACAACAAGTTGAGAAACAGAGTGTAAAAGACAGTAGAAAACAAGTAAGAAAGTATAGTCGGTCAAGCCCGACCATATAATAGCCTACACCTAGTATTTCAATAAAACAGTTTTTCAGATATTGGCGCCATATAGGAGATATTACCTATTATGGACCGATCATCCAAAAGTTTAGTGCCATGACTTCCGTGACTATAAATATTATGTGTGTTAAACTTTATCTCGATATAAATACTTTTAAAAGATTTATGGAGGTTAAAGTGAATTACGAAGAGGGTCTTATATGGGAGTTTTGACTATTTATGAACTGACTATTATAAAATTAGGTGTCATCCTATTTGTACATAAGAAACTCATTTTTATACCCTTCACCATCGTGAGAAGGGTATATATAAGTTTGTCATTCCGTGTGAAATTTCCACAATATAATTTTCCGACCCTATAAAGTATATATATTCTGGATCCTTATAGATAGCGAAGTCGATTAAGCCATGTCCGTCTGTCTGTCTGTCTGTCTGTCTGTCTGTCTGTCTGTCTGGATGTTGAAATCAGTTTTTTGAAGTCCCAAGATATGTTCGGGATCCAAACCTTCAATAATTCTGTCAGAAGTGCTTTCGAGAAGTTTGCTATTTAAAATCAGCAAAATCGGTTTAGGTTAACCAGAGTTATGAACCAATATGTGAGACCACCTCCATAAAAATTTGATATTTTTCGTCCATTTTATTGCAATATTTTGAAATATATTGCAGATAATACCATGAAATTTTGTATACGTTGTTTGTACTATAAAAGAAGAAAGTGTGCGGAAAATAGTAAAAATCGGTCCATGATTTCTCATAGCCCCCATACAAATATATATATTCCCGAAATATGGCTTAATGATAAATAAATGCCTATAAAATTGGAATATCAAGACAAAATTCAGCAAGAATAAGTTTTATACAAAAAGAAATCACAAACCAAAATTTTTTTTTAGTTCGGTCCATATTTGACCATAGACCCCATATAAAGTCCACTTACAAAATTCACTTAAATACATATAAAACAGATATAAATAATGTTAAACGGCTAAAATTTACTATACTAATATATATCTTAAATATACCGTTATTATGTTGAAATTCGAGGTGAAATATCCTCATATGCATGAAAATAACTGTTCCAAAATTTAAGAAGATCGGCCCATAATTTTCCATAGCTGCCATATAGAACCATTTCCAAAAAACAAATAAATTCGGGTCAAAAAATATTCTTTTCGGATTTAACCCATATTCGGTCCACATTTTATAATCATGATATATATCGTTGGAAAGGTATTTTTAATACCTTTTATTTAGTGTACTCCAAATTATCAAGCACCCAGTAGTTCCCGAGATATAGGTCTATATATTTTCAACTTTACGGCCCGCCCCCTCGAAAATAGGCGTGACCGCCAACAAATTTTTTTTTGCTGGTATCTCCTCCAAAAGCCCTATTTCATTTTGTTTTTTTTTTTTTTTTTTTTGAGCAAAATCACTAAAACCGAATTGTACCCCTTTTTTATACTCTGTTTGTTAAGTTACACTCAAGATTATTATGAACATCAGACAAACTCTGTAAATTATGGTAAGAATTGGTAATTAAATCAATTAAAAATGGTGAAAATTAGAGAAAATTTCAAAATATTTAACATAAATTATGTTGGTCGTAAAATTGTCTTTCAAACAATATATCAAATATGTACTAATAAAATTTGCACTAAGACTGAATAGAAAACACAGAATTAGGATATTCTAGTCTCGTGTAGTTTCTGTATTTCTTATTATTTTTGTATTTCTTATTACGCTTAGGTGAAGGGTATTTAAGATTCAGCATAGCCGAATATAGCACTCTTACTTGTTATATTTCTTTTTTACTTATTTTGTATAAATACCTAACGGAATAAGCTGAAATTTTTTTTCAATGACTTAACTGAGTTGAATACTTTATGAGTATGTGAATATTTTTCTTAAGATGTAAATCTAAATACCGTTGTTTATGAATCAAACATATTGGGAATCGTATGAGCTCGATGTCGGCGTTGTAGTCATACTTACATATATCTACCCCCATTTATAAGTCAACGTTGTTGTGAGTTTGAGTAACTCAGAGTAGTTAAATTTCAATGATTTAAAACCACTTATACTTAAAATGTTATGAGTAGTTGTGAATCGTAAAAAAACGATTCATTACTGATCTCTGGAATATAGGCAAATATGGACTGATACTCTCAAAATCCAGCAGTTTGATTTTGGCATGCATGTAAATGATCCGTGTAAAATTTTGGATCGGTACCGTTATTTATAAGAGATATTTATTAGTATTAAAGTGATTTTCGGAAGAGGGTTTTATATGGGGGATACGGTTAAAGATGGACCGAAATTCACGAAATTTTGTGGGATGATTTTTGCATATTTGAAAATGATCTGTGCGGAGTTTTAAGTCGGTACCGATATTTATACGATATATTTATGGATAAATGGCTTTTTCGGAAGTGGTCCGTATATGGGAGCTATGACCAATTATAGCCAGACCACCATAAAATTTAACATAACAATTTACTTACTTATAGGGATTATTTGTGTTAAATGTTAACCGTTTAGCATTATGTATACCAGTTTTATACGTATTTAAGTGAATTTTGGAAGTGAACTTTATATGGGGTCTATGGTCAAACATGAACCGAACTAAAAAAAAATCGTTATACGATTTATTTTGGCATAAAACTTATTCCTGCTGAGTTATGTATTGATATTATAATTTTATAGGCATTTATGTATAATTGAGCAATATTTCGGGAAGATTTTTGTATGGGAGCTATGAGAAATCGTGGACCTATTCTTACTATTTTCATTACGCTTTCTTCTTTTATCGTAAGAACAATGTATACAAAATTTCATTGGAAATATCTGCATTATATTTGAAATAATTTGAAGAAAAATGTTTAAAAATATTTTATGGAGGTTGTGTTACATTTTGATCCATAACTCTTGTTCTACGATACCAATTTTGTTGATTTGCAATACCAAACTGCTTAGGAGCACTATAAACGGTTTATTGTAAACCTTGTTGATTTCGGTTGTGTCCTTTGGGCGTGAAAGTTCTTTACAGAGACAGACAGATGGACATACAGACAGACGGACATGGCTCAATCGACTTAGAATTTCGTAATACTATGTTTCCACGACGACTTGAATCACCTGCTTCGCTCTCTGAAACATGTTTATGAATCATGCTGTTTACATGACCAAAAAACTTGATTCGATTTGACAGTTGTTTTTAATAAACAAACAAAATAAAAAAAAAACAGAATTTACAATTTGTGGAAAATAATTTTTTTTAATGGACAAAAAAAGTGAGCGGAAATTAGTTAGATTATTTGAAAAAAAAAACATACATTCGTACGTATTTTCTTTCTTTATTTCCAGCAACAAGAAAATAATTTGCTTTGTTTACAAAATCCATACGTCAACTTTTGCAGACGATACAGCCTTTATCAGCGTCCATAAGGACCACCAAGTTGCATCACAGAATTTGCAGAATTATGTTTATAAGCTAGAGAATGGAAAATCAGGGTAAATGAACAAAAATGTATTCATATAACTTTCACATTGCGAAAAGATACCTGCTCGTTCATCAGAATAAATAATCAAATTATCCCGCAACACAATGAAGTCAAATACCTCGGCATTCACCTCGACCGCCGTTTAACTTGGAAGTCTCATATTGAAGCGAAACTTACACAAATGAGATTAAAAGCAGTGCAACTTAATTGGCTAATCGGCAGAAACTCTACATTGAAATTGGATTGCAAACTTTTGTTGTACAATGCAATACTAAAGCCAATCTTGGGCTATGGAATTCAATTATGGGGTACTGCCTCAGCATCCAACATTGAAAAAATTCAAAGGGGTCAAAATAAAATTCTACGTATAATTACTGCAGCTCCATGGTATGTTAAAAATTCTCGAATCCACAAAGATCTAGGCGTGCCATTAGTAAACGTCGAATTTACAAAATATGCGTCAAAGTACGTCAGCAAACTTGAACACCATCCAAACCCCCTTGCACGAGACATCCTTAACTTTAGTGGCCACAATCGGTTGAGAAGGAGGGATACCCTTACTTTAACTCAAGCGCAAAATAGATGACTGGATCAGTTGATGTGAAATTTTTTTAGTATCATAAAAATTTTTGTCTAGCACTGGCTGGGCTTATTATTTTCTTTTTAGTATTAAGATTTGAATACTTATTGTCATTTCATATATGAAGATTCAATAAATAATTAAAAGCAAAAAAAAAAAAAAAAAAATTTGGGACTCATTTATGAATCTTTTTAAAGTTATTTGATGATCATATGCGCAGTCGCTTTCTCATCTATTTTGATTCCTTTTCGAGTCATCTAGCACTCATATTACTAATCATATGGGAGTCTTCCTCAAATTGTTATTGCATATGGTTTTACTTACTTTTCTAATGTTCTTTATTATACAAATTAAAGCAGTTTTTTAAATTTTTATTGTATTTTATTATAAAAGTAATAAAAAAGAAGAAACACAAATTCATGGGATTCATATATATAAAATTAAAAATGAACTTAAAATTTATTTTATTATTTTTATGAGGTTTGTACTTTTTTCATTTAGTCTCGAAAAATAGAGTTCTAGCATCTTTCGGCACTTTCATATTGCATTTCAGTAATATTCCTAAAAGCGCATTAGCTGCAATAAAACTAATATTAAATTTGATGACCCATTTAGCCAATTCTTCACATAAGTCAGGTGATTCTTCATTTTCAATATTATCGGAAATATCACTTTCACTACTAATGAAAACAACGCTTGCATTTTCAGAAAAACTATTTTCACTGCCTGTTTCGTCAACGTCTTGTTCTTTTTAATAACTTTCTTGATAAGAACAAGTATTTCTGTTGCTAAAATTTAATAATTTTTGGGCTTCATTTTTAGCCACTCTTTTGATTTTTTTGGCTGACATTACCTTATCGTTTTTTTCACTTTTTTAATTTTTAACACTTTTGTATTATACTTATTTTAATGCACGAGATAAATTAAGAAATAATAGAAATCACAAAATCTACTTACTGCCTTTCAAATCACAAATGCCCCGTTATAAAATCCCGTTAAAAAACACAGCACAAAAACAGTCATATTATGAGCACCTGTGTGATTAAATTATGATTCCGCACATTCAGCAGATTTTGTTTTTGTTTTTCAAATTAGTCGCATTCGAAACATTTAAATGAGTCTATTTTTAGTCTTTTTTTTTTTTATCGCCAAACTGATTAATCAGTTTTTGGTCATCTAAGGCAGTCATAAAAGACTCATTTGGCTGATCCCAGCAAGCCATATGAGTCCGAAAAGAGTCTTTTCTGACACCTTTTTCGGAGCGTTAACGCTCTTTATGAGCCCAAAAAACAATCATAATTGCTCCGAAAACCTTCAGAAAAGAGGGTCATTACATTCGAAATGGTCCGTCAGAAAGAGGGGTTTTTTGGGCTCTTAAAGAGCTCTTAGATAATGCCAGAAAAGAGTCTTTTATGAGGGGTTTCTTTGGGCTCTTAAAGAGCTCTTAGATAGTGCCAGAAAAGAGTCTTTTATGAGGGTTTTCTTTGGCTCTGTGTAATCTTGTTTTTATTATTCTTGTCTGGTACAGCCAGCGTTACCGTTGATGCGACTAAAGTGGCAATTTGACCCTTTTACAGAGGCCTTGCCACTTTTTGTGTACCTTTTTTTTGTTTTACTTGATACATATTAGTTTTTTTTATTCATTTTTTTATTATATGCATATGTAAACATACATCATATACAACATTTAAATAAAAAAAATACGATTTTTATTTTTGTTTTGTTTATTTTCCATCTTTTTAAAAGTGGTGCCCCTTTTTTTTAAGAAATCCCCTTTTTGTGCGACTTTCTCAAATTTGCCAACGGTAACGCTGGGTACAGCTATGTTTTTTTTTTTGTTCAAAGCACAAATAGCAGGAGAACAACGCTTTGGTACACACATAATTAAGTGGAATTTCTGAGTCATACTGCGTGCCGACTCAGGACAGTAACAAGCAAATTTTTCTTTCGCTCCGAAAATGCTCTTTAGTTGGACTCTTTTCTGACTCCTTTTTTCGGAGCGCTCCGGAAATGCTCTTTTGTTGGACTCTTTTCTGACTCCTTTTTCGGAGCGCTCCTAAAATGGTATGCTGGGATATTATCAAAAACAATCTTCCAATTGCTAGCTGGGATGTAACGACGTACAACTACAATAACAATAAACATTGTAATAATATTAAAATAAATTAAGGTTTTGAAAACCGGCATCTGGTACTTACACTGGTGTTTTTTTTTTGCTCGATCATTGTAGAAAATTCCCGGTTATTGATTAATTAAATGAAGTATTTTCTTTCAAAGTTCCTGTTTTTTTTTTAATAATATTTTTACTTTTTTGTTTAAGATCTGTGTTTAATGTTTGCAGTACTTTTAGCTGCAAAAGCTTTAGCTTTTTTCGTCCATTGAACTCGACAATGTTGAATTTCATGGATTTTTAAGTTTATGATTTTCTTTCTATTTTGATTTTCCAGCACTCTTACAAATATATTCCGATTGATACAATAACAATAGTTATATAGAAAAAACAAATCATTTGAAAACAATGAAAGTGTTGTCATCAAATTTAAAAAAAAAAACTTCAGTAGTGATGTAGTAAATCAAACTTGTATCATTTTGAGTTTTGGAAAAAGCAATTTAAATGGTAACAAGATGATTTAAGTGCCACATGTATAACGGTCAATTTATTATTATTAAAAACAAGGGGTTAAAGATACCATACTAAGAAAAATACTTTTTAATGGATTCTGGAAAACTTGTAAATTGAGTTGCTTTATGTTTTTATATTGATTTTTTTTTTGTTTTTTCAATATTATATTTTTTTAAACACCAACAATTTACAATTTACAACAACTTACGAAGCAGCAAACTTCAATTGTAAACTCTACAATAAATCTTCTGAAGAAAACTACCGAAGATATAAACAGAAATTTCAATATAGTTAGCCAGCAATTGAAAGAATTCTACAATGAAATCAAAAATGTCACCAATTCGGAACGATTAATGATTACTCCTCAATAATAAATGCCAATCCACAGCTTCTGACGGATGCAGAGGAACTGTCAAATATAAGACAACCATTGCAAGACGGCGTCATGCTGCCGGGAACTAAAACTGGCACAGAATTGAAAGAAGTCTACAGTTCAATGGAAGCTAAAGGTATCATCATGGACAACCGTATATCGTTTATTTTAATTATTATTTTGTAATCTTAACGTGCCCAGCTGTTCTACTGTTCCGGTAGAAAAGCATGTTAAGTACTTGGGAATTCATATAGATAGACGCTTGACCTGGTCTCGTCATATTGAAGCAAAAATAACGGCTATGAAACTTAAAGCAGCTCAACTACAGTGGCTTCTCGGTCGAAACTCAAACTTGTCTTTAGACAACAAAATTCTCCTATACAAGTCCATCATAAAACCAATATGGACATATGGCATCCAATTATGGGGTACAGCATGCGCATCTAACATCCAAAAGCTTCAAAGAAGACAATCTAGAATATTACGACAAATTGTCTGCGCTCCATGGTATATACGTAATGATATTATCCACAGAGATCTCAACGTCCCCACTATCCAGGAGGAAATTAAAAAATATTCAATTAGCTACATCGATAAACTAATGGCCCACCCTAACTACCTCGCTCGGGGTCTGTTTCAGTTCGAGGGTCTCCAGAGGCTAAAAAGAATCGATACTTTGAGCCTAACTAGAAGACATTTTTAAAATTTGAATACAACAGTTACTGGTTACATTAGTAACAACTATTAAACAACAAATATAATTAAGATTTGAATACATATTGTAAATTTCAAAAAGAAAGATTCAATAATAAAAAATAAATTTAAAAAAAAAAATTCTTAATATTAGTATTAGTTTATATAAAAGGAAAATGAAGCAGGTCATAAAATCACAGTGAGATTAGATTTTCCACTACCTGCGTCATTGGACGGCCGGCAGAATGTTTAAAATTGTTCAAACATGCTTTCTAGTGTTTGTGTGTGCCTGGGATTTTCTTAGAAACAATTTTGTGGAAATAACGAAAAGTAATTAGAGTGATCCCTTTTGAAAAGTTTAGCACTATCAGGTAGGTAAATTATTTGCATATAATTTACGCTAATTATAGCAAATTTCGGAAATTCCTTTTTTATCAGGTAATAAAATGTACATATATGGTAGTGTTATCACGTACGCATGCCTACTATAGTAGTTTTAAGATTCTCATTGTTAGTATTTAAGTTTGCGAATTAAATAAAGAATATTCAGTATCTTACAAGCATTCAAGCGCAAGAGAATATATATTAATTTTAGTGAAAAATAAAATAAAAACGCCGCTAATTATTCAATACAAAAATACTCTTAAATTAACAGAAGCAAACAAAATAGACTTGTAAAATGGAGCAACAAATTGAAATGAGTTTGGATGATATCATTAAATCTAACCGTCGCCAAAATAGAAAACGTCAAGGAGGAAATCGTGGTAGTGGCGTTAGACGTGGTAGTGGTGCAGCGGGCAATAAAGGACCTCAACGCCAAGGAGGTCGTAGAGTTAAAACATCACCACGTAAACCAGGTGGTGCTATCTTAAAAGGCCGTGGCTCTGGAGGCATACGAAAAGCAAAATTCTCAAGGGGTAATGTGAACAGCGCTTGGAAACGTGACATGCATGATGTACCTAAACGGGGTATATTGAAAACAACGGATTCTGCCAAACTATTAATGTCCAATTTGGATTATGGCGTATCTGATTCAGATATCAGAGAACTTTTCACAGAATTTGGAGCGCTGAAGAAGGCGGCCGTACATTATGATCGTTCCGGAAGATCATTAGGTACTGCTGATATTGTTTTTGGAAGAAGATCCGATGCTTTGAAGGCCATTAAGCAATATAATGGCATTACCTTGGACGGCAGACCAATGAATATACAACTCTTAACTGATGCCGGCAGTAAAACCAGACCTGTGCGCAGTGCTGTTCCCAATCCGCAAAAACGCAGACCAAAAGTGGGTGGTGGAGCAGGTGGTGGTAACCAAAGAGGTGGAGCAGGTGGTGGTAACCAAAGAGGTGGAACAGGTAGTGGTAACCGAAGAGGTGGAGCAGGTAGTGGTAACCGAAGAGGTGGAGCAGGTAATGGTAACCGAAGAGGTGGAGCTGCAGGTGGCAATCGTCGTGGTGGTCCTCCGAATCGTAATAGACCGGCTGGAGGTGCTGCTGCTGGTGGCCGTACTAGCAAAAAAACTGTTCCTAATGCCGAAGAACTCGATGCCGAATTAGATGCTTATATGAACGCTAAACAATTTTAGATAAATAGTTTTAATTATTTTAATTTTAATTATAAAAAAATGGGCAAATAAACTGATGGAATTTAAAAAAATAAAAGTTGTAATGAAAACATTATTTTAACCACAATTATTTAAAATATATAGGCAGTTTTTTTGTTTGTTGAAATGTGTGCATTTGATAATTGTGCTAAATTTAACCACAAAGTATTCGTATATACAAAGAAACACACATAAATATGTGCGTACACCCACCCATAGAATTATGTATATGGAAATATTTACTTTTATTTAGATAGTACATTCTTATGTATACACGCGAGTAAATAAATAAATATGTAAATGTATCAGCATTAAAGCCACATAAAATAAATGCATTTCAACAACAAACACTTGTAAAAGTACATACATACATACATACATACATACATACATACATATTGCGATTTTACCATAAATATAATGGTTGCAACAATATCAAATGTTAAATAATAGAAATATGTATGTTTTTTGTATTCATATAAACACTGTTTACGCCAAAACAACACTTAGCGATTCTCCTTATTTTCCCTACAATTCCAATTTTCCTGAATGTATATAAATGCAGAAAGTTATGTCTTGCAGTATACTTCCACTTGTCACAAAGTGCTAAATAAAATGGCAATGTTCTAAAAAGATCGTCAATACTTATTTTCGGCTAGATACAAACTACCCGTTCAATTATCCACTTCATTCTCCTCTACTGGTAAGAAATCCTTTGTTCAAATAATTTAATAAATAATAAGAAAAAATTCCTAATTTCCTTGTTTTCTTTCATTTCTTTTCATATTGTTTGTTAAATTGTTCTGAGTATCAAATTCTAAACGATTTGGTTTCGGCTCAGAGAGTTGATAATCTCTTCCAATTGTCCATCCACTTTCAAGAGCTTTTCAGCTAAACATTTGGTCCTTCGAACCGGATTTATTTTGGAAGATTCATCTGTTCTGTGAGATTTCACTCAGTTGTTGTGGATTTCCTACCAACAAATTCTTCAATCATCATACATACACAGGTTAGTTTGTTTTCATTTCATTTACATTGTTTTTTATTACAAAGTGCTTAAGAGTGTTTGTGAAAATATTTGTTCCAAATTAAACAAAACAAAAAGCCGACGGCAATTAATTTTCATAAAAGTGTTGGAAATTTAATAAACAAGAAATAAAATTTACTGTGTGCATCGAATTATTTTTTCCCTACACGAATACGTGAATTTTTTCTTTTTTCTTATTATGGAAATAATATACCGACAAGTGTTCTTTTCTCTTTACCAATCGTAGGGTATTTTGTTCTTTTGGTCGTGTATATTTGCTCCACTCCACTTCGGTTCCAATATATTTAGTTGATAAATATTTCATTTAAATTTCACGCGTACTCTTACACCGTTTCTCTTTTTTTTGTTTTTCTAGTTTAATTGCATTACAATTGTATATTTATTTCTTCGCTTCAGAAAATATTCCACACACTTTAATTTTCTTAATACTTGTAATAGGTACTTACCTACCGATTTGTTTTGTTTATTTCCAAACAATATTAATTCTCCTTATTAATATTACATTTCAATTACTTGGGTTCGGCTAATTTCTCTTTTTCCCTAGTTCAATTGCATTACAATTCCTTGAATGCTCTTGGTCTTCTTGCTCTATTTTTTAATAAAATAGTATTCCACACAATTTGCTCTTAACAATTTGTTTTGTTTCTTTCCAAACATTATTAATTATTCTTATTAATATTGCATATATTTATCAACCCTTGCGTTTGTCTCTTTGTATATCTCAGTGATAAACATTTCCAAAATCACACTTGTTTGTGTGTGTGTACATCAAGATATAGTGTAGGTACTTATTTTCTCTTCTCCTTTGTTCTTACAATACTCAACTGATCGTCATTAACCCCAGTATGACCGGTGGGTGCATACAATTTTCTTTAATTCTTTTTAACATTTGTTTTAATTAAAACATTTAAATTTATTAATATAATTATTTATAAATAATTATTATATTTGGTCCAATAAATTGAGTTTATTTTGTAATTTGTATAAATACTAATTTCTTCCAAAACAAATTTTTTAACAACAAATAAATTTCAATTTATTTATTTAAAATTTTTTAACTTCTTATTCTATAGTCCTATATAAAAAGAATATTCCAGAACATAGCAAATAGAAATTTTGAAATTTAATTATTTTTCCCTGTTCTCCAAAGGGTTAATTCACTTGTAAATATAAACAAATTCCAGTAACATTCCAGTTACTTTTTCTGAAATCCAGTTCATTAAGACAATTAATTCTTTTAAAAATATATTTTCCTAAAATATTGTTTATTTAACTTGCTATCAAAAAGTAAGTTTCTATTCTATTTCAATATTGATTTTTCTTAATTCTGGTTTTGAATTGTCGGTTGTATTTCTTTCTCCAAATTTTATCCTTATTGCCAATATGTCCCTCAATAATTTCAATCGTCTTGCTAATAGCATTGCGAAGTTTGAGGCTTATTATAATGAAAATCCGTCTCCGATTAATTCAATTCATGAGCTTGAGGTCCATAAATCCGAAGTAATGTCTACCTGGAGTAGTGTCAAATCTGCTTACGAAGAGTTGATGGTTGATAAAGACAATGAAGAGAAGATTGAGACTAAGAAATCTGACGATTTGGAGTATTTAAAGAAAAAATATAAAAACACTTACATTACTTATTGTAATATTTTATCTCAGTTGTTCGAATTGTCAGATAACTTAACTGTCCAGTCTCAGCGTAATAGTAATCCACTATTCACAAATTTCCAATCAGCTTTCAGCCGACAAACTTCTAATTCCGAAATTCTCTACACTACTTCTAATCCTATAAGCTCTTCCAAAGTTGCAAATGGGTTTCAAAATAATATTTCTGGTGCTATATGTAATTTGTGTAATAAAGAAGATCATCCAATACGCAAATGTCCGAAGTTTTTGCAAATGTGTTATTCCGAACGCTTCAATGAGATTAAACGACAAAGTTTATGCCTCAATTGTTTTTCTAACACACATTCTGTTCGAAATTGCTATAGCCAGAAAAATTGCTTCCATTGTAATAAAAGACATAATACCTTGCTCCATAAGGATTGTGATTCATCTGTACAACAATCTGCGCCCAGTTTAGGCTATAATACTATACAGTCCACTAGTAGTTCCGAAGCTGATGTGGTTAAATCTTCCTTTTCTGAATCTGACTATATGAATCGTACTATATCCACTAATGTCCACAATCAGTGTACTTTCGTAGCAAGTCCTTATATCCATTCTGATACACAGTTGGCAACTACGGACCTAGCTGTTCCACGATTATTCGGTACCATTCCTTCCAAAACACTTGGTGGTTCATTAATTTTTCAATTTCCTCCTATCCAGTTGGCAGATCCACAATTCTACGAAAATTCTAAGATAGATCTTTTAATTGGTGGTGACTTCCTCCCGTCAATTATGCTTTCGGGTGTAAGACCTAATGTTTGTGGCTCATTACTGGCTCAGCAAACTATATTTAGGTATCTCTTAACTGGGTCGTTGTCTAATATCGCTACTCCCTCGTTAATTTCTAATTTTTGCGAACATTTTTCTGGTAACTGGGAAGTAGCGAATTTTCCAAATAATAAATTTTGTGACGGTCAATATGTAAAGATTGCTCCAAGTAATCTAAATAGCCAAATTTTACTTTATCATCCCATTTTGGATGTGCAACCCGATAAACCATTTCCGAATATTGTCTTGTCAATATTTTCACAAAATAAAATTTGTTTACTTCATATCCCTGACTTGAAATCCAATTACAATACCATAGTTGAAAAATATAACGATTTTATTTATATGTTCAAATATTTTCCGCCGTATATTCTGGAATTTGAAAATTCCTCATTCCACCATATTACTCACACGAAGTTTAAAATCTATAGTCCCCAACTATGCATTATATGTCCTAAGTCCATTCTACCTTCTAATAGTTTAAGTTCCACTGAAGTCCTTCATCCTAGTCGAATTTTACAAAATGTCTTATACTTACAAAGCCTAAATTATCCACGTGTCAAGTATGTAGATGTCCAAAAAATGGATCGACAAATCCTCGTCGATCCGAAGCAATTCCATATTTTACAAATTTTCCAATTCCATAATAGTCCCAACGTAATTCTCCAAGATTACGAAATAAAATTAGTGACAATCGGCGGTAATCCTGCGCCTTACCAAGCTATTCGGATTTTATTCCAACTAGCTGATGACATCGTGGCTACTTATCCAAAAGTTAGTCAAATTCTTCGTATTCCAAACGCAAAAAAGTTCATTACAGCTGGATTTTCGATAAACAAAATGCATTGGGAACGTCACCAAATTATTTCGGATATACTACCAAGACGTTTGTTTCTTATAATTGATGACAACTGCATTGCAAAGCCGCTACGTATTGGTTGGAAAGAAGTTTTATCGAAGTTCGTGTTTCTACCAGAAATCCCGAAGCGGACGCTTTGGGTCAAGATTCTTTCACCAAATCAGATATTGTTCCGAACTCTAAAATCCGAATAGCTAATGGTATTTAGATATCCAGTCACTTAATGGCATCCAAAACGAAAACCATTCCGTGGAAGTATTTTCCTATGCAACATGTAAAGTCCGTTTTGCATATTTTCAAAAACTCAGCATTGTATTTCAAGTTTTACCAAGTACTTCGAATTTATGATTTTCCATTCATTTTCTCCATTCATCCAAGATTGCAGTATAATTTTCTATTTAATGAAACATATTCCTTTCCCGAAAATCGCGACACAAACCACTCTGAATTCCTTTTTTTCATTTTAATGCACTTTTAGTATAAAGCAAACTGAAAACAAACTAACTTTTATTTATACTTAAGTTATACAAAGCTACTTTGATATTATTGAATTCCATACTACTAATGTATTTTCTTAATAGTTTCCAAACTTATATTGTAATTTTGGTCCTAGTTTCAATCAATATTCTGAATTAACAATAGTAATATTAAGTAAATCCTAAGTTAATTTATATTTATAGTTCTCCTAGCAAAAAAGAAGTATTTGCGATCATATTTTCTTCTTATTTGTATACTGCAAGGCGGGCGGCAATGTTTACGCCAAAACAACACTTAGCGATTCTCCTTATTTTCCCTACAATTCCAATTTTCCTGAATGTATATAAATGCAGAAAGTTATGTCTTGCAGTATACTTCCACTTGTCACAAAGTGCTAAATAAAATGGCAATGTTCTAAAAAGATCGTCAATACTTATTTTCGGCTAGATACAAACTAACCGTTCAATTATCCACTTCATTCTCCTCTACTGGTAAGAAATCCTTTGTTCAAATAATTTAATAAATAATAAGAAAAAATTCCTAATTTCCTTGTTTTCTTTCATTTCTTTTCATATTGTTTGTTAAATTGTTCTGAGTATCAAATTCTAAACGATTTGGTTTCGGCTCAGAGAGTTGATAATCTCTTCCAATTGTCCATCCACTTTCAAGAGCTTTTCAGCTAAACAAACACATATTTATGCATACAAACACTCACACAAATAATACAGATTACAAACATCAACACTCTTTAAACCGCACAACCAAATATTGAAAATCCATATAAACCTACATATATATGTATATATGGCACGTTTGAATGTGTATGTTTGTTTAATATTTTCACTTTTATTCCAGTGTTTATTCAACATAAAATGCATTAAACTATAAACACACGTCAAAATCATGTAAAACAAAATCACCCACCCACATACATACATACATACATAGAAATACAGAAAAATCAAACTCCCTTCCAAGATTCATTATTCGATTCCAATGATGTTGGAATGCAATGATGTGCTTGCCACACATTGAGTGCTGGCATTAAATTTCACTGCAATCAAATGTTGCATTTCAGTTTTGTTTGGTTTTATCCTTTTTCGAAATAATTTATATTGCAGGTACATATGTTATGTATGTATGTATTTTTGTACTTCTTTTGAATTGCACTAAAATGATGTCACACCCAAGCAGCCACACACGTAAATATCTACAGTGAGTGGCAAAATAAATTGTTCACTTTAGATCAATTAAAACGCCTGCAAATTATGGATACTAAAATAGCGTCAAGTATTAATAAGAAATAATGAATAGGTGTAAAAACACTCAACGTCATCAAATTTACTACATATTTATAATTTCATTTTTATATTCTTTTCGCAAGCTCTATTAGTTTTGACGATACACAGTGGTATTTGTTCATACAATGTTTGGCAAAAAATATAAGGAGTGCTCGTAGAATGTTGAAATTTGGAACAGAGCCTTTGGTTGGCTTAATTAAGAAAAATATAAAGTTTCATCAAAATTGGCCACGCCCTCTACCCACCGCCCATAGAAACGAAAATTTATTTTTGGTCCAAAGTTTTTGAAAATTGGCACAGAGCCTTTGGTTAGCTCAATTAACGTCCCCACTTACTGCCCATATTATATTTTTCCCACAACTTTTTGTTTCTTTACCAAAACTAATTATGTATTTTATAAATAAATTTCAATACATGCATTTTATTCATCATCTATCATTTCTTTTACTACATCATCTAGCTGGCCTTCCCATTTTTGTTGAACAACTAGGTTGCCCATCAGCAAGTGATATTTCAAATTTCAAAGTCGCAGAATTTTTTTTACATAAAATGAAAGAAAATATTCCAAACTTTCATTTAGAAGTAGTACTAACACGGAGGTAGACCGAGCGAACTTATTTCTTTTCTAATGAAAACTGAAAATGCTAAATTTTTTGGAGTCATTTTGATTTGCTCAGATCTCTTAAACTATATATGTAATTTAAATATTTTTTCTTTCCTATGAAATTTAAAATACTATATTTTAATAAAAATGCTCTAAAACTATTGGTAGTTGAACCATATTTATTGTATAAACAACTGAAATGTAGTAAAATTTTCATCAGTTATCGTTGTATAATATTTAGATAACTTCACCACACTTTTTTTATACAAAATTTTATTTTTTTCGAAAACAAATCATGGTTTTCTACTAATCAAACATTTCTCTACAGAATTGCATCATTAGATTTCTAAAAAATAACTGTAAAAAATAGACTTTTTGCCAAAAAAAATACCACTGTGCGATACTGTAAAATAAGGTCCATCGTTTATGTTCTTGTTTCTGTAACTAAATACTGTATTACAAATTTCTTTTGAATTAGAATTAAATCTAAAGTGTAGAAAGTACTTACGCATAAATTTATTATCACTCACTGTATTCTTATACAACCTTGTGTGTGTGAGAAAACAAAAACTAACATTGCAAATTTAGGTAAAGTATAACATAATGCATGAACACTTGCGAAGTTATAGTAATGGTTGTAGCTAAAGTTAAGAAAAGCATTATTTTTTCTTCCTTTATTTAGGCGGGCCTTTCACAAAAACCACCACTATAAATTCCGTAACCGTTAAATTATTCACACATACTAGTGGATTCATACATTCGTGTAATATTCGCACTCGTCAAACGTCGTACAATGGGTCCACTTCTGTGTGTGTTCAGTTGTAAAACTTTACGGAAGTGAAAGTACTAAAATATGCATTGAAAACTCATTTATTAAACATCATGCTATGAAAATGTAATCACATTTTCATACATACACATGCTAAAAAGATGATAAGGTTTTCCAAACATTTACTTATGTTGAAATATAAATATTTAACCAATATTATTTTATAGGAATTTATCAAATATCTATACATACGAGTATGGCTGTTTTCATAAACGCAGTATGCAATGCAACATTTCATTGCACAGAGTTTATAATAGCCAAAAAAAGGAGGAGAAATGACAACAAAAACATACATACAATTGCTGTTATTGATCTACAAAAAAGGTAGACGCAGCAAGAAAAGCAAAAACAAATTTGTAATAATACAAATTTCATAAACAATAATAAAGAATACACACACATTGTAAATGTACGTAAATTTCGTTCTAACTCAGAACACGTTAAAAAGAAATATCATAATTCGTGAACTCTATTTCTCAAAAAACGGTGAGTTAAATAGATGATATTTACAGAGTGATAGTGGACAATGAAGATTGCTGAAGACGCCCTTGGCCGGGTAGAAAATGCATTCCAATTTGCCGATTGTTCCAGTACTTTACAATAGTATTCTTAATTATTAGAACTAGTAGCCTGAATAAAAACTTTTCTCTTAAAAATTAAGAAATATTAGTTCAATTTCCATCTCTAATTATTAACATAATAATAATTTTATTTAAAAACAAGTTCGAGTGCTATATTCGGCTGTGCCGAATCTTTAATACCCTCCCCCTAAACGTAATAAGAAATATAAAACCTACATGGTTTTAGGACTAGAAAATCCTTATTCTGTGTTTTCTATTCAGACTTAGTGCAAATTTTATTATTATTTTATATATTTTTTGAAGGACAATTTTAAGACCAACACAATTTATTTGAAATATTTTGAAATTTTATCTAATTTTGACCATTTATAATTGATGTAATAACCGATTCTTACAGTAACTTACAGAGTTTGTCTGATTTTTATAATAATCCTGAGTGTAATTTAACAATTTATAATTTGAAAAGATAATTTTTCCATATTCACAACAAGTTGAGAAACAGAGTGTAAAAGACAGTAGAAAACAAGTAAGAAAGTATAGTCGGTCAAGCCCGACCATATAATAGCCTACACCTAGTATTTCAATAAAACAGTTTTTCAGATATTGGCGCCATATAGGAGATATTACCTATTATGGACCGATCATCCAAAAATGTAGTGCCATGACTTCCGTGACTATAAATATTATGTGTGTTAAACTTTATCTCGATATAAATACGTTTAAAAGATTTATGGAGGTTAAAGTGAATTACGAAGAGGGTCTTATATGGGAGTTTTGACTATTTATGAACTGACTATTATAAAATTAGGTGTCATCCTATTTGTACATAAGAAACTCATTTTTTATTCACTCATATTTTATTTTATTAAATTTTATTCGGATAACAACATTTTTAAGAGATTTATGGTCCCTAAAGTGATTTTCGGAAGTTTGCCTTATATGGGGAATATAGCAGAGATCAATTATGAGTACTGAAAAAGTGAGTATACTTGAATCATGACTTATAATTTGTTATACTTATACGTACGCATACTTGTCTCAATATCATCATTATATTCAGACTTGATCTCATGTATGATGTTGTTTATTTTGACTCTCCTTAACTCAATGTACGTAGACGATAAAAAAAATAAGTATGACTCGCATACACTCATGCTAGAGTCGTTCATTTTTACAGTCCGCTTATAAAAATTATATAAAATAATAAATGTTATATTTTCCCCAATATGTTTTCCTATAAACTTACTTGTATGTTTTTATAGGTATTTCTTTTTTACTTATTTTGTATAAATACCTAACGGAATAAGCTGAAATTTTTTTTCAATGACTTAACTGAGTTGAATACTTTATGAGTATGTGAATATTTTTCTTAAGATGTAAATCTAAATACCGTTGTTTATGAATCAAACATATTGGGAATCGTATGAGCTCGATGTCGGCGTTGTAGTCATACTTACATATATCTACCCCCATTTATAAGTCAACGTTGTTGTGAGTTTGAGTAACTCAGAGTAGTTAAATTTCAATGATTTAAAACCACTTATACTTAAAATGTTATGAGTAGTTGTGAATCGTAAAAAAACGATTCATTACTGATCTCTGGAATATAGGCAAATATGGACTGATACTCTCAAAATCCAGCAGTTTGATTTTGGCATGCATGTAAATGATCCGTGTAAAATTTTGGATCGGTACCGTTATTTATAAGAGATATTTATTAGTATTAAAGTGATTTTCGGAAGAGGGTTTTATATGGGGGATACGGTTAAAGATGGACCGAAATTCACGAAATTTTGTGGGATGATTTTTGCATATTTGAAAATGATCTGTGCGGAGTTTTAAGTCGGTACCGATATTTATACGATATATTTATGGATAAATGGCTTTTTCGGAAGTGGTCCGTATATGGGAGCTATGACCAATTATAGCCAGACCACCATAAAATTTAACATAACAATTTACTTACTTATAGGGATTATTTGTGTTAAATGTTAACCGTTTAGCATTATGTATACCAGTTTTATACGTATTTAAGTGAATTTTGGAAGTGAACTTTATATGGGGTCTATGGTCAAACATGAACCGAACTAAAAAAAAATCGTTATACGATTTATTTTGGCATAAAACTTATTCCTGCTGAGTTATGTATTGATATTATAATTTTATAGGCATTTATGTATAATTGAGCAATATTTCGGGAAGATTTTTGTATGGGAGCTATGAGAAATCGTGGACCTATTCTTACTATTTTCATTACGCTTTCTTCTTTTATCGTAAGAACAATGTATACAAAATTTCATTGGAAATATCTGCATTATATTTGAAATAATTTGAAGAAAAATGTTTAAAAATATTTTATGGAGGTTGTGTTACATTTTGATCCATAACTCTTGTTCTACGATACCAATTTTGTTGATTTTCAATACGAAACTGCTTAGGAGCACTATAAACGGTTTATTGTAAACCTTGTTGATTTCGGTTGTGTCCTTTGGGCGTGAAAGTTCTTTACAGAGACAGACAGATGGACAGACAGACAGACGGACATGGCTCAATCGACTTAGAATTTCGTAATACTATGTTTCCACGACGACTTGAATCACCTGCTTCGCTCTCTGAAACATGTTTATGAATCATGCTGTTTACA
Organism: Bellardia pandia; assembly: GCA_916048285.2. Classification (NCBI taxonomy): domain Eukaryota; kingdom Metazoa; phylum Arthropoda; class Insecta; order Diptera; family Calliphoridae; genus Bellardia; species Bellardia pandia. The sequence goes on from OU696530.1 coordinate 59,068,969, forward strand.
TGACCAAAAACTTGATTCGATTTGACAGTTGTTTTTAATAAACAAACAAAATAAAAAAAAAACAGAATTTACAATTTGTGGAAAATAATTTTTTTTAATGGACAAAAAAAGTGAGTGGAAATTAGTTAGATTATTTGAAAAAAAAACATACATTCGTACGTATTTACTTTCTTTACTTCCAGCAACAAGAAAATAATTTGCTTTGTTTACAATGATATTAAATTTTTACAGCTAGTGCAGATAAACTTGCGATAAAAATTAGAGAAGAGTGCAATTATTCGTGCTTCGCAAGTGGCTTCAATATGAATCTACATGATTCGCTCTTAAAATTTTGCATGGTGAAGCAAGTTGTTTCGCACATGATTGGGGTGTGAAGCATGAATAGAGAGCGAAGCATGTTCCGTGGAAACATAGTATAAGGACCAAAAATATATTTACTTTGTTGGGTCTAAGATGAGTATTTTTCAGTGCTACATACGTAATGACAAACTTATATATACTCATGGTGGTGGTAAAGGGTATAAAACCAACTTTTGTTAGGAATTGAAAAATATTTACATACATGAAAACTTGTATTTAGTTCAGTATTTTGTCTGTGTCAAGTGTAGTGTAAATATTGCAAAATATACTTAGGAAATACGTGTGAGTATTGTCTTTTGCTTATAACGTTTTTTAAAATGTTGCATTATATTTTACTAAAATATGAATTGAAGGGCTTAACACAATAAATATTATGTTTTTTAATAAAAATCTTATCTACCTCAAGCAAAAATTATTTTCTAGTTTTTTTTTTAAGTATTTACTTTAATTGTGAAAATTTGTAATGGTCGTTTTACTTTTATAAATTTTTTTATTCTTTGTTTTTTCTCACATCGAAATAAGTTTTATTTACTTCACAGACCCTAAGGCTGTAAACCACCAGTCATTCTGCATATCAACTGTTTTTTGATTTATAAAAGAAAAAAAAAAAAAAAAAAACTAAAGGACAGAAAGCATTAATAATCGCGACATACACAGAAATATAACCCTTACCTTTAGCATTAACTAAACATCAACATTCAATTTTTGTAAAACATTTAACTTTAAAAATAGTTAGTCTTGTATAATATTTTTTTTTAAAGCCCAATAATGTACTTAACTGTTACGTTTGTAACTTTGTTTGAACAAAATATAGTAGTTCGGCAAACCCTACAATAAGTACAAGAAATAGAAACACTGTGGTTACAAGTTCTACGATACCTTTCAATGCAACACTATCGTTAAGTTTTTGGCGTCACTTAAAAAAAATTGCAAAATGGAGTTAATGGTAGACAAGACATTCTAGCGTGTTCTTTTGTCATACATTCATCATTTTATAAAGTGGAATAACGTAAAATTAATGGTAACCAGTCCGGAGAAAGTGTTCGTTTATCACATTTTTTAATTTTTATCAACTAAAAATAAACAAATTTTAGAGGGGTGGAGGAAAGAGCGTAAGATTATTAATTAGCCTTAATAGTGGGGTTTCAAGTAAAAATGTTAGGCTTTGAAACATAGTTAGGCGTGGGTATTGAGGCCTTATCTCTTAACAACATCTAAGAGATATACTTGTATAATATTTGGAATTTCTCTGACATCTTTTGAATTTTATTTCAAACTAGGCTGGGGCAATAGAATTTTATAAGACTAGTCAATTTGGCCCTGACACCATAAAAAAAGGGGAGTCTAAAATAAAATAATGTAATGAAACTGAGGATTTTTAGGAACGGACCGAACCCCCCCACACCACTGTAGCTAGCTCACAAAAGGCTCCCGTAGTCCTGTCCCTAAATCCTTTTGGTATGGCATATATGCGGCGGTATCATAAAATTTGGAAGCTAATTAAGAATGGATATATTGATTATGTTTATTCTTGAATTTCTATGATTCGTGGCATGATACTGCAACATTTCGGTTGCTAACAATTTCCATATGGTTTTTGCGTTGAACATTACATAAATGGCGCCCAACGTGGGGCCTGAAAGGACAATTATGAACATCACATATATAATAGTTCGAAAGGACAATTCCTGTATAATGTCCCGAAAGGAACATTGAACGATAGGACAATTAATCTTTCGGTTCTACAAAATTTTCTGTTTTCTTGTTTAAAATTTAGATTTCATTAACTAGCTTAACTTTAAATTAATATATAAACAATCAAGCTTTTTGGAGAATAGTTATTAAGGTTTTGCTGGATTTTTCGACTACTTGAGTGCAACATTTCGAATAGATTGACCGCTCAATACTTAATGACCTTTTCAATAGAACGCTTCTGATGTTTTTATGTTGGATTCCAGTTATGCAATATTGTCTAGAAGGATTATATTTTTTAAGTTCTTGAATGCGATAATAACAACAAAAGCGCATGTTGGATTTCAATAATTTTGAGTTTTGCGGAATTATGATTCATGCACTTTTCGTGATGCTACGGACCTCTCGTTAATAAAAGTATCAAGTTATGGCGACAAAATTTTTTAAAATATTTTCTTTTATAAACAATAGACAATAGGGCGGTTTTGTTTACCAATGTCAGAAATTTAACAATATTATACAATCTAACACTTACCTTAACTACTAAATGAAAACACCCGTTCGATCGTTATATAAAGTACTACATTAGTAAAAGCTACTACCAAAACTTTAGTAGTGATTTTGAAATTAATTCTATACTATATATTCTTTAAAATTTTCATATAAATATTTTTTTTTTGTTATATTTATAATATTAATTAGTATCTCTTGATCATGTATATTTCGAACTTTCATTGGCAATATTGATTTTCATTACTTTTTGAATTTAAGGAACCCAAACATGGTTTCTATATATTGGTGAAAATTTTAATATACATACATGTTTCTGTTTTATTATAATTAAATTATCTTTATTATTTAGCCTGATTTTGTTTTTTCGCTTTCGATCAAGTATCTTTCGTAAATTTCAGTGGCAACATTAATTTTCCTAAACATCTCTGGATTTAAAAACCCAATCAAAAATTTTGCATTTATATACTTAATGACCTCAAGTCAACTTAAACCTATAAATGTTTTCATAACCTTTTTAAAATAAGATGAACAATAATTGATAGAATTTACGAGATTCCTCTATCTCTCAATAACTTTTCTCCGCCTAAGTCAAAATTGCGTACTATAAACATTAATAATTTCTTTTGAACAAAACTATTGCTGAAATCTCTGGTAGTAAAATTAATTAATTCTAATTTTTGGGGTAATTAATTTTTGCAAAGTAATTATGAAGCTATAATTTCGCAAAATAATTGTTAGAATACATGGTGAACTATTTTATTCACAGTTTAGAAAAATTGCTAAAATTTTGATACATAGCAACTTAATTAACTATTTGAATATATCTGCTTAACAGTTTAACTTTAGTTACGTTATCATTTTGGGGAACATTTTTTTTGATTCAGTAATTATTATATAGTGAGTGGGTAAACAGCAAGGTTAATTAATACAATTGAAAATAAAGCCTCTCTCTTTGCAATTGTTTAAAATTAATTAAATCGTTTCAAAATGTCGGTGCAAGAAACCGCGGAAGCTCAAATACCGCCACCAATTGCAATGGCACCACTACAAATAGAACCATCGGGGTGTTATCTTTGCCATGAAACTATGGTAGAAGGATTGGATTGTTTAATCATCCAATTATGCTCGCATCCGTTTCACAGACATTGCATAGAAGCACATTTGTCTTTACATTCAGAATGTCCTGAATGTAAAAGACCCTGTCAGCTCTCTGAACTTCGAAAACTTAATATTTGTTCGAAAGTTTCATATGTCAAGACAGCAACTAAAACAAAATCTAGAGGTGCTATAAGCAAGCATTACAACACGCGTAATAGTCAAAAGAATAATTTTCCCGAGTCGATTACTCAAGGTGGTGAAGTGTCAAACACTCACGAACAACCGATTGTTGAATCTAGGGGTTACATTACCGGTAAACGGTTAACCGGTTTTCCGGTTTTACCGGTCGTATTGATTACCGAATTTACCGGTAAATTTAAAAGAAAAATACCGGCATTTTCGGTAATTGTTGATAAATATTTCATTCCAATTGAAGTTAAATTTAAATATAAAATGTTATATTTTAAGAAATATTTTTTTTTATTATTATTAGGTTAAAACTACATAAACCTTCATTGATACAAACTATTGTGACGCTTCGTTCTATATTGAACATGAGAAATGAATGTAACTCTACAAATGATTCAAACGAGTCTTCTGATGATGTAGAAGAAATCCCTGAATCAACCCAGTTAACAATGAAAGACAGGCTACAATTGGCCATTAAAAATCAAAATAAAATAAAATTGAATAAAATTTCCAACGTAACCAATACCACGATTTTAACAAAAGTAATAAAAAAAGAAATCGCACTCCTTGAAAAAGAACAAAAGCGTGGAAAGTATCTGACGATAGCGTTCAACCACCTCTTGACAGTAAAGCCGACGAGTGTGGAATCAGAAAGAGCTTTTTCTGCAGCAGGGTTAATTTGCACAAAAATTTTAACCAGCCTTAATGACAATACAATTGACACCATTTGCCTATTGCGAGCATATTTTAATACACACACAGATCTATTCAAAAATTAAAATTTTCTCTTAATGATATAATATATTTTAACATTCTTATTTTGTTTTATTAATAATTACATTTATTTTAAATAACTTTGTTGAACAATGCATTAAACGTTTTATTACTTTAATATATAACAATATATATTTCTCTTTACACAATTTTAAGCATTTATTTTACTCGTTACTGATAAACTTAAAATTAAACAGAATTACCGGTAAATTACCGATAAACCGGTTTTTAAATAAAAAATTTACCGTTTACCGGTAAAAGCAAATTTCGGTAATTTTATATGCCCTAGTTGAATCCAACCAACCGATTGTTGAATCCAACCCTAATACGGATATAGACTATAATTCAAATTCACCTATGAGAATAACAAATCGCACACCTCCACCGCCCAATGCTAGTAGTCATGATCATAATGAAATAAATAGATTAATTGAAGAAAATTTGAATCGTATGATACGAAACCTAAACTTTGCACCACCACCAAATAATAATACTTTACCGGAAAGTAACCAGAATACAAACTTTCCCAACCAAACTACATTTAATGAACCAATGAGACAGCAATCTCGCCTACACGGCTGTAATTCTTATGATTTATCACCAATGCGAATGTCAAACTTAAGTACGGGATCTATGCATGCCGATAAAATTACTTCCGTAATCCAGAATTGGAATTTGAAATTTGATGGGTCAACTACAGGATTACATGTGGAGGAATTTTTATATCGGATTAGATCGCTTACAAAGGAAAACTTCAATAGTGACTTTAGCGTAATATGTAAAAATTTGCATATACTACTTATAGGTAAAGCGCGAGAATGGTACTGGCGTTACCATAAACAGGTTCATTTCATACTATGGGAAGAATTCTGTGATGCCATTAGAAGTCAATATAAAGAATATAAATCATCCTTTGATATACGCGAAGAAGTGCGAAACCGTAAGCAAAAAGCAGGAGAAACTTTCGATGCATTTTTCGAATCTCTTTTATCCATTATGGACATTCTTCCTTCGCCCATGTCAGATATGGAATTAATAGAAATACTTGCCAGGAATTTGCGACCTGAAATTCGACAGGATTTACTGTATGTGCCAATTAATTCAATTTCCCACCTCCGCAAGCTTGTCCAAATGCGAGAGCACTTTCTAAATGAAGAAGTAGTTCGAAAAAATAATTCTGTGCGAAACCAAAAGTTTATGCCAAGTCGATATATTTCTGAACTTGATTCGGTCAGTGAAAATCCTAATGAAAATCCTAATGAAAATAAAGAATTTGATCACACGGTTGAGGCAATTCACAGCGAAACCAATGTAAAATGTTGGAATTGTGACCAAATAGGTCATTATTGGCAAAATTGTGTTGGTGAACGAACTGTTTTTTGTTATGGCTGTGGGTTGAAAAATATGTATAAACCGAAGTACATAAATTGCATTGCAAGGAATAACACTAATCCAAAAAACTTCCGGCCTTCAGTACAAATGAAGGACAGAATATAAACAGTACTTCTGATTCTACTCAACTATTTGACAAAGCTATTATTAACGATTATGACTTAATAATTAATTTAATTAATTAAAAAAAAAAAAAAAAAAAAAGATTTGTTTATTTTTAGTTGATAAAAATTAAAAAATGTGATAAACGAACACTTTCTCCGGACTGGTTACCATTAATTTTACGTTATTCCACTTTATAAAATGATGAATGTATGACAAAAGAACACGCTAGAATGTCTTGTCTACCATTAACTCTATTTTGCAATTTTTTTTTTTAAGTGACGCCAAAAACTTAACGATAGTGTTGCATTGAAAGGTATCGTAGAACTTGTAACCACAGTGTTTCTATTTCTTGTACTTATTGTAGGGTTTGCCGAAGTACTATATTTTGTTCAAACAAAGTTAGAAACGTAACAGTTAAGTTTTGTTTTACAAAAATTGAATGTTGATGTTTAGTTAATGCTAAAGGTAAGGGTTATATTTCTGTGTATGTCGAGATTATTAATGCTTTCTGTCCTTTAGTTTTTTCCTTTAATAAATCAAAAAACAGTTGATATGCAGAATGACTGGTGGTTTACAGCCTTAGGGTCTGTGAAGTAAATAAAACTTATTTCGATGTGAGAAAAAACAAAGAATAAAAAAATTTATAAAAGTAAAACGACCATTACAAATTGTAAAAGAATTATGAAACTTAACGTACAACAAATTTGGTGTAAGTTTGTTATTCTACAGGAACATTTTAAAACATTTAACTGGATTTATGAAATTTTGTCAAACAAATGACATTGGTGCAAGAATTACTCTTTAAGATTATATTTCATAGAGCTTAAAAGCACAAACAATGATGGAAATGATTTCTGGCTATGCATGTAAATTTTTACAGGGCGCAATTTTTAAGATATTTCGATAAAATTGAGTAACAAAAATTTCGTCACAAATAAGTTATACATGCTTTATATGTATAAAACGTAATCACGCCTACAAATTATGTGCAGATTGGTCGATAATTGACCATAGTTCTCGCACAAGGTCCACTTTCGAAAATCACATTACTTTTATATTCCACAGAGATACATACATATGTTTCATATATACACAAATTTCTCTTCAAATTGTTGGTATCCTATATAAGAGCCTCTTCTGAAAATCACTTTAAACTGCACAAATTAATAAATTCTATGGTAATCGGTCCATAAAAGGTCGTAGCTTCTATATTGGCCCCATTTCTGAAAAACTGTTTTTGCTTATCTACTTTTCAATGTTACTAATAATAACGATGTGCTTTGTGATGGCATTACTAAATAATTAATAATTTAATTAATTACATTTAATAACTTTGTGACTTTTCTCAGGCATCTGCTTTTCATTTTTATTGAGTTTGATAAGAGCGTTAGTATGTACATATACATGTATGTATGTATGTATTAATTTAGTTGTATGTACATATATTGTAAATACATATGTGCGTATGTGCGATAGAAAGTGTTATAAATTGCTACTAATTAATTACTTTACTAATTTATTGCAAACTAATTTAAAGCATTTAATGGCATCAAAAATAATAATAATCATTATATAGACAATTTCCTATATTTTATGGATCAGTAATTGTAGAGATTAAAATTTTATTATAAAGTTTTTTATCTTTGTACGTCCAAGAGTGTGTGAGAATGTTTGTTATTAAAGATGAAATTTAATAAACACATATTGCACAATAAGAGCTTTGATGTTTTAATGTTTTGAATCAGTCATAACGTTTGAGCACATCGAAATATCGGTCGTGGTCGCACCTTATAAAATTGTAAGAGGTTTAAACCATGTTCGCTTGCCGCTCTGTCTGTTGTAAGAATGTTGTTTGGGGGATTACATTTTCCACATATGGCTCAATGGTACACAAAATTTCAATATCTATAGAAAAGCAGAAATCATTTTATTGACATACACTTATAAAATACGTGGTATTATTAGTATTTCAGTTTAACCTTTTATACGAACAAAATGCGATTTAAAAAAAAAAAATAAATTAATTAAAAACTAGTATTAATTTAGTGTGTGACAGTGATGCAATTTGTGGTACAATTGTGAAATTTTTTGCACTATTATTACATATTGAATAGTGAATATTCTAAATATTGGCGCCTTTGTAATTTTAAAAATAATATTACAAACTAAAGTAAAAACAGTTTTATTTCAATGGTTTTCATTTTGATAATTAATTATAATTAAACATTACAATCGCTAAGAGCCTGTTGTTTGCAAACATTTTTAATAAGTCCCCGTTTACACAGGGAAACATTTGGAAGGGAAGCATCTGGGATTCCTTTTTGTATTTTACTTTGCAGTCATACAGGGAAACATTGTTGTCGGAAACATTTCATTTTGTATATTTGTTTTTTTATATTTGTCTAATTGCAGTGTTGTTTTTTTTGTAATTTCTACTGTATTTGATTTGCTAATCTAAGTATATTTGATTTGTGAAATAAATAAATAAATTATAAAAGATAAAATTTATAAAAACATTTATTTTATTTTAAATCATTTATTTTTTTATTTTTATTCAAATAAATTCAAATATAAAACATAGAGAACAAAGCACGCCGAAAAGAAGTAAAGCAAATTTCAAAAAGCTTAGCAAATGTAAACAATAAGAATGAAAACACAAAGCGTGCCTCCGATTACGGGAAACAAATTTGATATTCTCCTTCCCATCCGTCTACCAAACAAAATGGTTCCCTTCCAAATGTTTCCCTGTGTAAACGGGGACTAACTGACAGTTTATAAGTAGTAGAAGTGGAAGTCTACAAACTTATTTAGAAGAATAACCCCCGGGCCCATGATGTCGACCGATAACGTTCGCTGAGATAAGACTTAAGACACAAACTTGATTGTGGAATAAATAAACTTGATTGAGTAAAAAAATAGATACGATAAAAAGTTTGTGCTTTAAGTCTTATCTAAGCGAACGTTATCGGTCGACATCGTGGGCCAGGGGGTAAGTTTCGATTATGTTTAGTTATTCATTAATATACTTGTATATATAATTAATCATTTAATGTTCAGAAAATCTTAGAGATATTGTTGAAGAGCAAAATGGTTTCTATTGAGTCATGGCATGGTGCGGATTATAGGTCTGAAGGCGCTTTTATTTACATATATATATAATAAAACTAAAAAAAACTCTAAATCCCTGTTTATTTTCTGAAAATAAATGTTGCCCACTACTGTTCCCAATTTCAAATACCATCACTGATGAATGTGTGTGTGTGTGTTAATTATCAGATTTACACATACACAATATAAAATCACATCAATACTGTATTATAGATACCACTAAAATTAAAAATTTATTAATTGTATATACCTATTTACAACAATCACGTTAAACAATTACATATTTACATATTTTTAATAGTTACATATAATAATGCTACAATTTATTTTCTTTAAAATGTTTTTGTTTGAAATAAAATGACAACAATTTCTATGGAAATGAAAGCAAATATTTATTTGCTTATTTTTGCCTTTGTTTTAATTTTTTCCAAGAAATATTTAATTACTTCTCTTTTGTTCTTTATTTCATTTAAAACTTGATATTTGTTTATTTTAAAGAAACTTGAGGTCATCACTGCTTTGTATTATATTACTTTTTTTTTTGTTATTTATGTGACGTAAAGAATAATGTATTTTACAATGCTGCTTCCGTTATTCGTATTGTATTTCTAATAAAGTTTGATTATACAATTTCATTACAAAATTTTAATATTTGTTCAATTCACTAGTGATGTTTTATGTTATTAGTACATTGTATAATACAACTATTTGATTGTGAACACAATTTTGAGCAAAGTCGTATGTTTACATTGTCAAACCTTCAAAATGGCAAAAGAAAAGCATTTTTAAAACAAATGTACAAAAAATAAAATATGAATATTTTCAGAAATATCCATTATTAAAATTTTTTTTCGTATTTTATTTTCTTGTTTTTAATTTGTCAATCAACATGGTGTGAATATACAAGGTGAGTGCAGTAGCACAGCTGACTGAATTTGTTTACAATTTACATATCGAGCCATAACCGCCGAAAAAATGTATCCCACAAACTCACAATTTTACAGGGGAAGGTTTTTTTTAAATAAAATCAGTTTGAATAAAGCCATTATTTTAAAATTTATAATGTAAATATTGTTTTGTGTAATGCATTTAATTTTAATAATTTTAACTGATGTTGAACTATCGATTTCGATAAAAAACATTAATCGATTATGGTGTGGGATACATTATTTTGGCGGTAATGGCTCGATATGTCAAATGTCATATGTACTTTTTCAAGTGTTTTTGACAGTAAAACATTATTTTACACAAACAAAATGCCTGTTGTTTCTGTATTGTGTTGTTTTTAAGGCCGATTTGCACTCACCTTGTATAATTACACCATGTTCAATCAGTTTATGATTAGAGTGTTACCGTTTCGTTTTCATTGGAAAGACTTATAGTTCGGTAGGCTAATATAGAAAAATTCGAATCAAATGTTCACACACACTACTCAATTATCCTCCCATAACCTATTTTCCTAGTTACAACACAATGCATTGCATGAGTGCTGGCCTAAGAAAAAAAAAAAACCTCTAAATATTATCCTATAGTGCTAACATTTTCAGTAGTTGTTTTCTAAATAACGGAGAATAAATTATAGAAATCGAGTGACTCTAATGGTCATACACTGGGTTATTGAGTAAAAATGCTGGTTTCATAACATGTGTCGTATCTTTTGAACGCGGCTTTTGTCTTTAGAAACTTATAGGTCATATTTATTCTCACTTAGTTTTTGTTTATAGTTCTTTAAAATGAAAAATTTTGTGCCAACAAAGCGTCACATGCGTGAAGTTTTGCTTTACTTTTTTAATTTAAAAAAAAAAATGCTGCTAAAGCACATCGTTTGCTCACCTCATCTTAGGGTGAATCTGTTCCATCGGTTTCAACGTGCGAGAGATGGTTTGCGCGGTTTAAAAGTGGTAGTTTTTACACAAAAACAAAGATCACTCAGGCCAGCCAAAAAAGTTTCAAGTGGAAGAATTGAAGGCAGTACTCCATGAAGACTTTTGTCAAACTCAACAAGAGCTAAAAAATCATTGAGAGCTACACAAGAGGCAATTTCAAAGCGCAGCAGGATTCATCCAAAGTCAAAAACGTTGATTAATTAAACTCTACAAAATGAAATCATTTAAGCGCCGAATCCTTAGTTGCGATGACAAATGGATCTATTACGACAACCCGAAGCGTAAGAAATCGAATTTGAAGTCCTTCAAGCCCAATTGACACCAAAGCCTAATATCCATATTTGCTAATATCTATATTTGGTACAACCAAAAGGGTCCATAAAATGCTGAAATCTGGCCAGGACATCAGCAGGACCTGTTCCGAATGCAAGTGATTTGTTTGAAGCAAACATTGGAAGAAAAACTCTTACACATAAAAGCGTGAATGAATATTCCATCATGACAACAATCGGCTATATGTTGCAAACGACTGTTAAAAACTATTTAGAAAAAAGCTTCAACGGCATATAGTCCAGAACCCGTCCCCGTCCGATTACTAATTGTTTCGATCGATGCATAACTCTCTCTCTCTTTCTCTCTGGGATATGCTTCGCTTCAGAACAGGTTACGATTCGTACTTGGCCTCAAAAGATGAGCAGTCCTTTTGAAGCGGATTCCATATGTTGCCAGAAAGATGGAAAAATGTCATAGCTAACAATGGCAACAACAAGCATTTTAAAATACAAGCTTAAAATTTAAACAGAAATCCGAAAGTTAATTGTTTATTAACATAGCTGGTGTAGGGTATCACAATATTCTTTCAGACTGAACCTGCTCCCTTTTGCTATCATGGTTGGCTGCCGATTCGAAACGGTTAAAACGTAGCGTTCACGCTAATTAGGATCTGTCTTAATATTTTGTATATTAAGTGGTCATGGAAATCAAGAAATTTTATTTTCATAATTTAATATGATTTGTAGAATAACGGAAACGGTATTAAGAGGTAACGTTTCTTTTGGCAGTAATGGTAACTTAAGTTATTTCCGTAAATGTATTCGAGCTAGAAAGGTTTTTTAGGGTAACGGTAGTATAATGTTGCCGGTACTTAACCGTGATTTTGATGCAATTTTAGAAAAAAATATTTATAATAATGTTGGAAACGAGAAAGAAGCAAATTAAATTTTTTATTCAATTGGGACTAAAATTGTTCGAAAACAAATGAAAGGACATGAATTTTTTTTTTTTTTTTTTCATTTAAAAATCCGATATACAAATGATCCAACAACTTCTCTTAAACATATGCATTAGTTAATCTTCAAATCTCATGAATATTCTTTTTTAAAATAATTTGTATATAACTTATATCTTTTTTTGAATTCTCAATATTAAAAAGAAACAGACATGCAGATATGATTATTGCTGCAATTAAGGCACTATGATACTCAGTTATCATTTACCATCTTTGAATTTCATAATTGAATTTAATTTACTTATTTAAACAAATGTATATACATATGTATATATATTTAATTTTCATATGTATTATCATTATTGCCATTTGAACCATAGTTTAGGACAGACACATATGATACAGGAGCAGAGGCATTTTATCTTTGGCTAAATCTTAACTATGTTTAGAATTTTGATAAGTTACCAGTCTTTAAATTCATTTAAATCTGTTAATCGTTTTAAATAACAATAGCAGTATAGTGCTATAGTTTTACTAATGCACATAATAGTTCAAGATTTAAGTTGTTTCCACATTGCGATTGGGGCAAAATCATTAAAAGTTATTGACATCATTAAGCCACAAACATTTAATAGAGCAACGCAAATTGTACTTCAGGCAAAAATGGTTGAAAGCACTTGACGTAATAAAGTGTAAGTGTACACACACAAAATAACACTTATACAAACATATGTGTGTGTGTGTGTGTGTTGAAGCACATCCCAGCAAGCCATATGAGTCTGAAAAGAGTCTTTTCTGACACCTTTTTCGGAGTGTTAACGCTCTTTATGAGCCCAAAAAACAATCATAATTGCTCAGAAAACATTCAGAAAAGAGGGTCATTACATTCAAAAATGGTCCGTCAGAAAGAGCTCTTAAATATTATCAGAAAAGAGTCTTTTATGAGGTTTTTTTGGGCTCTGTGTAAACTTGTTTTTATCATTCTTGTCTAGTACAGCTATGTTTTTTTTTTTTTGTTAAAAGCACAAATAACAGGAGAACAACGCTTTGGTACACACATAATTAAGTGGAATTTCTGAGTTATACGGCGTGCCGATTCAGGACAGTAACAAGAAAATTTTTCTTTCGCTCCGAAAATGCTCTTTAGTTGGACGCTTTTCTGACCCCTTTTTTCGGAGCGCTCCGAAAATGCTCATTTGTTGGACTCTTTTCTAACTCCTTTTTTGGAGCGCTCCTAGAATGGTATGCTGGGATATATGTATATATGTAAATACATACATAATGAGTATACGAGTAGCTTGTATAGCAACACCTTTGGCTTATTATTTAATTTAGTGGAGAGTCGTTTAATATTACAACTTCATTTAAACATGAATTTAATAAAATAGTATTATTCAAACTTATATGAGCTCATGTTTGTTAGAGCATATGTGAGTGCGTATTTGTATTTGCGTGCACGTGTGCGTGTGGGTATGAATGGTTTTCAGGTAAAAGTCTTAAATTAGAACACTTCATAAGACACCTGGTAGACCTCACAATTATTAACGTTTTAACGAACTAAAACGTCAAGGCATGCAACATTATTACAATACAACTTTCATACATTCTAACTAACATCGTACACACACCGAAGCAAACTACCTGGCAAACACACACGAAAGAAATTTAACTTTAAGTGTATTTCAGGTGAACGATAATTACATTGAGAATAAATATTTAATATTCTAATTACATTTGTTGTGTTAATGTGCACACACACACACATATACATATCTGTGCCTTTCAGTGTTGCCAGTTTAGCATTTTTAGCCACGAAATTTATGTTTAAGCTTCGGGCTTTTTTAGCCTGTTTTTATTAAAAAAAACTTTTTAAAGGCTATTTTAAAAATATTTTACGTAAAATTATATATGCATACATTAATCTGGTATTGCTCAATGGTTAATATAGTAAACCATTTCAAGAACAACAAACGGAACCGTTTACTTTTACCATTGATACTAAACTGTCAAATTGAATTTAAATCCATTATCATCCTCAATGGAAAATTTGTTACTGTCATCAGTACATTTCTGAGATAATCGTTTTTGATAACTCAGTAAAAATAGTAAAACCAAATATATTCTCTCATATTGAAAATTAAGAATTTAGCTATACCGCTGATGAAATAACCATGATTCTAAAACATCTAAAGCAAATATAGATTCGGTGTCAGAAACCGAGTGAAATTTATAAAATTAATTTGCTCTTTAAATAATTTTTTTTAAAGATTAATCTAAGAAATAACAATATTTATGAAGGAAAGTATATTGTTTCCCTATTTCATAGCTACCGCGCTATTAGATGTATTTTAAAAATAAAAATATATATTTACAAACAAAATACATATTTATCTGAAAGTGGTCGTTAATAGTAACACTCTTAAATGTTTTATACTTGAAGTCATTTTTAATTTTTTTACATTATGTTACTTAAACTTTTATTTCGGAAAACCAGAAGAATCGAATTAAAATTGTGTTGGATTTTTTAGCATTTTTTGAGAGATTTAACTTTACATGGCTTTTTTTAAGCCCATTTAGCTTCTATTTTTCCAGCTCCTGGCAACACTGAAGCCTTTGTACATTTTAACTTTATGATGTTTTTAATACACGCATGAAACTTATTTTTGCTGAATTTTGTCTTGATATTCTCATTTTATAGGCATTTATGTATAATTGAGCAATATTTCGGGAAGATTTTTCTATGGGGGCTATGAGAAATCATGGACCTATTCTTACTATTTTGCTCACACTTTCTTCATTTATCATACAAATATTTTATACAAAATTTCATGGAAATATATTAAAAAAAATTGGAAGAAAAATGTTTAAAAATATCAATTTTTTTATGGAGGTTGTCTTACATTTTGATCCATAACTCTTGTTCTAAGATACTAATTTTGTTGATTTTCAATACCAAACTGCTTAGGAGCAGTATAAACGGTTAATTGTAAACCTTGTTGATTTCGGTTGTGCCCTTTGGGTGTGAGAGTGTTTTACACAGACAGGCAGGCAGATGGGCATGGCTCAATAAACTTAGAACTTCGTAAGGACCAAAAATATATTTACTTTGTTGGGTCTCATATGAGTTTTTCTCAGTGTTACACACGGACTGACAAACTTATATAGACCGTCATTTACCACTTATGGTGGTGGAGGGTATAAAAACTCTATTTCAAAATTTAAAAGATTTTAAAAGACAAACATTAATTTTTTACCAGCCGTTACATCGTTATATGGAGAAAGAACGTTGCAAATTCAGTTTTAATGGTTATAACAAAGTATATAAAAGGTAAACTTTAGTAGCTATTATTGAGCTATATACAAAAAATATCAATAATATAATTTTTCCCTTCTTTGGCTTTTTAATTATTTATTTACCACAAATGTGTTGTTTTGGGCTCTATTACACAAATCCAAATTTAAAACTTTAATTCCGTATGTGATTGATATAAAAGAAATAGAACAATCCTTTTTTCTACTCAAATATACATGTAAAGACGTATGTATATGTATACATTATATTTTGGATTACAATGTAATCATTACATAAAGCTATAATACAAATTGTATTGTCTTAAAACAACATATATACATACATATACCAAAGGTAACAAAAAAGTATCGAAACAAAACAAAAAAATTCACAATCTTTGGAATCCTTTAGTTTGAATATTCCAAACGCGTGAGTAATGATGATGATGTATTTAAAATTGCAAGTCTGCACTTGAAGGTAGGCTTTCGTAAACATCCTTTTCTCATACACATTTTTATGAAAACAGAAAACTAAAATAAAAAAGCCGTTGTCTCACGATAAAGTTAATAATTATTAAACAGCAAAATGTTAAAAAATTACAAGTTTTTTCCTTTGATCCCTTGCTACAGAGAAAACAATATTACAAAATAGAAAATATCACTCAATACAAGCGGTTGATAAAAAAAATATTGAATGTTGTCATATATTCAACAAAAAGTATTGATTGCAAAATCAAGTAAATATCTAGTTCTGTATACCATGGACCATACCGCCCGACCATAGGCCGGCAATACAAGGAATCTGTACTATGCGAAGCCGGTGTTCTGTATACGGCCGTTCTAATAATTAAAAATTAAATTTAAACGATTTGTAATTTTTTAATAGCTTATTTAACTACATACATATATATGTTTTTATACATGTAAAAAATTTTAGTTAGTTTACTTTAAATAGAAACACATAATTAAACAGATTAAATCTGCAAAGTTTCAACAAAATAAACAACTAGTTTATTAATTTTTTTTTTTTGTATATTAATAACATTTTTATTCAATAATTTTTGTTATTTAGTGAAGACTTAATAATTTTTTATAATTTTAGTTATCGGTTATGTACAATTTTATCGCAGGAAATTTGACAAAAAAAAAAATTATTTGGATACTTTCGTTATTAAACCCGAAAATTATTTTTTTCTGTGTATTCAATGTTTGTTTTTAATTGGTTTAGTCGTTTGAACTTGATTATTACAGAAATAACAAGTAAAAGTTTATATTTATATTCGACTGTGCCGAATCTTAAAAACCCACCACTAAATCACCTGTTCTGGGGCGAACTTCACAAAATATTGCACCGTATTTGATATTTATTTTAGATTTATTTTAATGGATTTATAAGAATTTTATGCATATTCCAGTTATAATCAAGAATTTACACTTTGTTTATATTTTTGCAGCGTGTAACGTAAAGCGATTTACTTTAAAACACAATAAAGTAAGTACCAAAAAGCCCTGATTTGGCCTTTTGAAACGTCAAAATTGTCACCTCTTAATACTCTGTGGTTATTCTCAGAAGTTGAGCTTGTACGGGAGTTAAAGACCAACTGTCAGAAAAGTCAGTAGTATAGTCCACATAAGGAAACTACGACCTATTATGGGCCGATCATCATGAAATTATGTACGATGATTTATATACACATGCGAATTATTTGAGTTGAATTTCAAAGAAATAATGATTTTTGTAAGAAATTTATGCGAATTTAATTTTAAGATTTTCGGAAATGGATTTTATATGGGGGCTATTGTCAAATATTGACCGATTATTAGACAGCTTTGCAAATTTTTAATATGGAAAAATACCAAGAACGCTACTTGCCTAGATAAGTTAATTGGAACCTCCTGAACACGAAAAACGCTGTAATTTTTTTTCTCTAAGCACCGTTTTTTAGATAACGGTACTTTTGTGTTTTTCGGTGTTTGGTCCCATTCAAACCCTTGTGGCGTTCTTGGTATTTTTTGGCTGTAAACCAGTGTTATGCAATTTATTGCTACGTTTTATATACATATATATATGGATTACGTGTGTTGTATTTCGACGTTTTGAGATTTCACTTTGCATGAAATTTATTATTGCAGGATTTAACCATAACGTCATATTTCGGCATGACATTGGTATGGGGGCTATAAGAAATCGTGGATTCTTACCATTTTCAACTTTTCGTTCTATAATATAATAAAGTGTGAACAATTGTATGTTTTTATCTGTATTATATTTGAAGAAAATAACTAAAAATATCTACAACCAATATTTTGATGTGTTACAAAAGGAACGATAAACTTAATATACTACCATCTTTTTGGTGGTGGGTATAAGAATAAATACGTTTATTATTTGTAATTAAATAAATACTTGAACTATTACATCACAGTTACTACAAATTACTGATTGTCTCTATTATAATTAAGAGACATTATTCGGTTACACGTTTTAGAATTGGATGAATTTTTCGTCCTCTTTACTGACAGCTAATAAGAGTTTAGTCTTGGCAATAATTTTTAATTTCAGCAAGAGAATGCCCCCAAGCACACTGCCCTTTTGATATTTGTATGTAAATCATTCATCATGTACCAAATATTTTGCCAACACCCCTCCACGCAATCACCAGACATGAATACGATAGAACATCTTTGGGACGAACTCGGCAGAAGGCTAGAAAAACACAATATTTTTAACAAGACCGAGTTTAGGGAAACTGCAACTGGAATGGGAGGTAATTAGGAAGTGACAACAAAATAGTAAATTCTATGTCAAACAGGCTATCAGAAGTAATAAAAATAACTAGATATTAATAAGGCTAAATATTAATAATTAATCATTAATTAAACTGAATGTGTGAATAAAATACAAGCGATATTTAATTTTTGTTGATTAATTATACGCGACACGCAGTACTTTGTCCAATACACAAAAGTCAAAAAAAAAGTTATCACCATTGAAAATGAAATTAGTATTTTTTAAAGGTATTTAGTTAACTCATTCGTATAAGAACGACCATGCTGATATAACATCTTTTCTCATCACTAGGGGTCGCTAAAGTCAAGTATTTTTCAATAAAAATAAAACTAAAAAAAAAAATAAAAATGTTTTAGGTTTACAAAAATAGTTGTCAAAAATTTTATTTTTGAGATATCAATAACTTTTTTATTTTGTTTAATTACTCAAAACATTTCCAATAAGGAAAAAACATTTTTGAGGTTAAATATTTGGATTATATGTACTTTCTAAAACTTTGAAATAGTAGTTTAATTTGTGTTGTTAGCTTAAAAATCAAAAAGTTTGGTGGAGTTCTAAACAAAATAGTATTAACGGATTTTCGTAATATTTTTTTTATTTTGAAGCTTATACCTTTTGCTTTTAGAATCTTTAACCAGAACTTGTCCATTTTAACTACAACAATTTTTTTTATTTTTTTAGAAATGTCTAAAATCATGGTTTGGTAATTTTAAATCAAATGGTTTGCGGAAAAGGCCCTATCTTTTGTGTTTTTTCATTAATTTGTTAGTTTTTTTTTTGCAAAAATACTTGAAAATAGATAAGCATTCTTTAAAAATTAAAAAAGAAAAACTTTAGCTAAAAACCTTTTTTGTTTACAAGTCGAGAATTACATAAATTTTTTGTTGAAATTACAAAAATTTCTTAAATTTTAAAAATTTAAAAAAAAAATAGTGTTATTTGATTTTTTATTTTGTATTTTTCTTAAGTGCCAAGACTTTTACCTATTAGGGGAAAAAACAGAAGTTACCCATTTTGATGACAACTATAAAAAAAATAAATAAATATTGACGCCTATATAATGCACTTTTATACCCTATATGTTGTACAAGAAGTTTTATCTGCTATTTGATTTTTTATGTTTTTTTGATATTTATGAGTAATTTGATTAGTAAAAACTACATTTTTTATATTTTAAATATAAATAAATACGTATTTGTTAATATATATGTACAATATCTAAATCCCCGTTCTGGTAATTACATGTATGATGGTTTATTGAAAATTTGGAATTTGTGTAGTATGTAAAAGTCAAAAACTTAATTTTCTTTAATGAATTGAATATACAAAATTAAATTAAAAACAAAATAAAAAAATTAAAAGAATTTGAAACAAACTCTTGAAGTAATAATTAATGGTTAATTAATGTTTTTTTAATTATATTACTAACAGAAAAGTGATAAATTGGCAACAGGCTAAACAAAATAAATAAATTACAACAACAGTTAAATTACAAAACAAAAATCTTGATTTACAACAATAACTTTTTATTATTTATTTCTTTAAATTTCTATTACTTTCATCGTCATTCATAAATTTGTTTAAGTGCACAATATTTAATTTAAATTCAACGAAAATCGTGTAAATGCTGGTTATGCTGGTTATCAGCACCTCCAAATAACGTGTCTTGTCTTGTGGGACACTAATAAATAATGAAAAATTTTAAGAACTTTTAATAACCACAAGAAACATATATTTATCCCACTATAGTTGGTTTTATATGCCCAGTAGTGTACCCAAAGTTCTTATACACGGATGTGACGTTCTTAAATTTTTTGATTTCCAATAGCACTTAACTTTTTTTATATAAAACAGTATTCTTTTATAATTTTTTTTAAGGATGTTTATCTGAGGAAGGTATTGAAGCTAACCACAAACACGTTAGAAAGGTCCGATTATCACATATACGAAAATCATCCAGAAAAAATACAAACAAGGATTTAATGACCCATTTGTTGTTAGTTTCAAATCCTGTGTTATCGTCAAACAGAAAGTTAAATAAAAAAAAAAAAACAAATAAAACTAATGACGAAGAATTAGAAAAATATCTTGTAAGGGAAAGTGTAAATGTTGAAATATATGCTAGTTCTTCTTCTAGTGAATCGTATTCTTCGGAAGAATCCAGTGACGATCAATAAAATGTTTTTTCTTTTTGTTATAAAGCTGTTCCGTAAACATATTAATAAATATTTATTTTATATTACAAAAAGTATTTTTTTATAATAACTTTTTACATCATGCTTTTATTATTTTTTTGGTAGTAGTTAATTTAAAATTCAGGATATACATATGTGTGTCCTTGTGCTGTTTCTGTAAAAATTGTATACATTTTGTATTATTTTGACAAAGAAAAAAATTTTTTGAAATTTCATGATTTTCAAAACGTATACACTGTTTTTAATAAAAAGGATATATAACAGGTTATCGAGTCATTCCTGTAATTTAAATAAAATTTGCTACAAATATTATTACCTTCATTATTATATGTAAATTTTTTTTACAACATTGTAATCAGAATAGAAGCTTTTTTTAAAATTCAGGATGTACGACAGGTGTGAATGTCCTTGTGCCGAAATGGGTTTTTTTTTAGTTTGGACTGAAGAAAAATAAAAATTTTGACAATTTGGTGGTTTTCAGAGCGTATTTTGCGCTTTTAAGAAAAAGGATATATGAGAGCAAAACAAGTCCTTGCAGCAATTTAAAAAAAATTTAACAGAAATTGTTATTACGTTATATTTAGAATTATGACAAGTTTCTAAGTCGTCAAAAGCCGAATTGTAGATTTTATTCAAAATTTTAAGGTCAGGATGTATGGGAGGTATGAGTGTCCTTGCACCAATTTTTTCAAAAATTTGTTTGTTTTCTAATTGTGACAAATAAAACCAGCATGCCAATTTTTATTCATATACGATAACGCATTCTATTTTTGTGCCTTCCTTATATGGGATCAAAGCACTGTGCGACACCACCACAGTCGATTTAACGATTGCCATTCGTCCGTCTGGCTGGCTGTCCATGTAAAGCTTGGGCGCCGAGTACAGGTCGCAATTTTGTGGATATGAAGATGGATATAAAACTTGGTACGCTATATATTTTCGGCCCAAGGATGGATGGGATTGAAACTGGTGGAAATCGGTCCATTATTTCACCTTGCCCCCATACAAATGTTCTCCCGAAATTGGGGTTTACTGATCATTGAATTATGCAAGTATCCAAAAAATTTCATCACACATGAGTGGTAAATGAAGCCAAATCACATCTAAGAATTTTGTGCAGATCGGTCCATAATTACTCGTAGCTCCCATATAAGGCCCACTTCCGAAAATCACTTTACAGAGCATTAGTCTTTTAAAAATATTGGTATCCAAATAATATTGAACACAAATATATTTTATATGTCTAAATATAAATAATAAATTTTATATGTCTAAATAAATAATACGGTATGATCGGCCCATAATTAGTCGAAACTTCCATAGAAGACCCTCTCCGTAATTCACTTTAAACTTTATAAATCGTTGAAAAGTATTTATATCGAGATAAAGTTTAACACATATAATATTTATATTCACAGACATCAACACTAAACTGTTTTATATATATACTGGATGTAGGGTATTATATGGTCGGGCTTGACCGACTATACTTTCTTACTTGCTTATAGAGAGTTATTTGTGTTTAATTCTTTATCTTTCCCAATAATTTTATAAACAATTACACAAATATTAAATAAAAAAATTTCCGTCAAATCTATGTTTTTTTTAAAAAGTGCAAAAAAACATGCATGTGTGAACAATTTTGATGGCCATTGTATACTGAATAAACTTCTTAATTAATTCCTTTCAATGACTGGAAGAACTAAATAAATTTTTATTGCGTTTCGCATTAAAACTACTATTTAACTAGACTAAAAATATATAAATAAAATACATAAAATGCTCTACCATACTTATTGCAATTTCATTTTTTATATGCGTATTAAAAAAAAAACAATTGCACATTTAGCTTTGTGCTAGTAATAAATTTAAATTAAGATTCATTTCACCGAGTACCAAAGCGTTAGAAAGCACAAATTTATTATTTTTTATTACGAAAATATATAAATGAATTAAATGCTTATCAATCAAATAAATGCAGCAAGCAAAAAAAAAACAGAAAAATAAAATAAATGTAAACAGAAAGATTTATACAAATCAAAAATAATGAAAATAAATGCAGAAATCAAACCGCACTGCATGTTAAACAAACAAATACACACACCCGCACAAACTTACAGAGCCGGAAATAAAAAACAAATTTCACACACCACAACACAGCACAAGACAAAACAAGGCAGTCGCTTCTTTACTAGCACTATGACACATAAGTGTCTGAATATAGTAGAGTGCTCCAGACTTGTAATAGTAAAAAATGCAAGCTACTGATAGTTACTTAATCTGTAACTATTCCGTTAAATTTATTTTTATACAATATAAAATTAGTTTTGCTGAATTTTTTATGGCTAGAGTTATTCTACAGGAATTTATGTACCATAGAGCACTAGGAGAAATCATGGACCGATTCTTACCATCTTCCAACGAGATTTTCCTTTTATTCTAAAATTACGTGTGTTACTCAAATAATAATTTTCTAATTGCAAGAACAATTTAGGCAGAACTTATCTTCAAAATTCACAAAATCATGTTTTTGGAGCAGTCTAATATTCATGCAGACACCCACTTACCGAGATACATACATTTCGATGTATACAAACAAACATTAAATGCTAGATAATAAATATAAATGTAAGCCACTACTACTACATCACATTCATTTGCATGCGTGTATGTATGTGTAGTTGTAGTTACTCAGTCTTGTTATTCAGTCAGATTTACATTCTGATGCACACAACTTTAAAACAAATGTCAACAATTTGAATTTTATGTCCCATTCTTCTTTTTCTTTTTTATTCATTTGTGCAACATTCCGTCCAACTACAAATACTTTCGCAACTCGTTTGCAATTTCACTCTTGCAGAATCGAAGAAAAGGGAGTGCGTGAGGATAAAGAAAATATTACAGCAGCAGAAGAAATATCATGCCACAAGTTGACGTATGTCTTCTTGAAGTGTTGGTGTTTGTCGTTTTTATTTTTTTTTTTGTTATTTTTAACAGAAGAAGGATTAAATCGCATTGAAAATGTTACAAAAACAATATTTTTCTTACATGTATAAGAACATGCATATGTATTAGACCTGCCCTTATAAAATATGTTTGCTTTAGTAGTTAAAACAAACTACTGCAAAATTTAAAGCAGCAAATCGATTGTAAATTGTACAATTGGTAATGAGATAAAAATAAAAATTCTGACTTCTTTTGATTAGGCAAGTACTTACCGCACCCGCTTATCGTTACTTCAATATCACCTCAATTTTATACGGTGAATAAATGTTTTTTAAAACAAGCATGTTTATAATAGGAAATAAATTAGTCATTACTACTTCTAAGTCATTGAAAACTTATTAAGATCTTAAACGACAACAGTTTTACAGGTGGAAATAATTGACATTTCAAACAATTTCCAATGAAATTTCATTGTATAAAACGAAACTAATTTACATTTATCACAAATACCACACAGTGATTTAAAAAGTTTTTAATTTGCAAATAATTCGGTAGATCGTGAACGATTATGCTGAGGTGTTTCTGATTCATGTAATAATAATTCGCTGATGTGTTTCTGAGTTGATTTGTGTTTACATGTCAAAGTTGCTCACTTCAAGGTTACAATATTTTTAAAGAAATTGTATATTTACAGCCTTATGCAAAAAAAAAAATAAAGTAGACTTCAAATGTACTTTAAGAAAATTTTGTATGAACATTTTGTCTAAAAGCACACTTCAAACCTATTTTATTTTTTTTTGCATACGGCAGTTAAACATTACTTGAAACACATGTGTGAGTTTTGTTTGTTATTTCAAAAGATATTATGTTTTTAAATTTTGTTAGAACTTACACTTTTGAAGAATAATTTCAGAGTTATCTGAAAAGGAAAAGCTGCTATTATAAAGAAAATATTTTTTGAACGAATTATTTATCGTTTAAGATACCACACTGTAAATCACGTCAGAGAAGCCTTTTTTATGAAAAAAAAACTGAATTATTGGAACATATTTTTAGTGTTTTAAGAATTTCAGTATTTAGATCAGTCTCGGGCGCTTCATATACACGCGTGTATAGGATCAAAATTCTGTGTGCGCGACGTTGACACATGTACCTATACTATGTATAACCTGTTTCGCTGTCTGATCTCGCGGCACATTTTTTTGAGTACACTCAAAGCAAAATGTTTAATGAAGTATGATTTCTCATCGCATTGTAAGTCAAAAAATATTTAATTATACATTATGTTTATGTATATACATATGTATATTATTTTATTATTTAATATTATTTGTATATATTTTCTTTAGTTTTTAATTATTAATATTAAAATTTAATGATAAACTAATTAACAACATAAATACGTATAATTAATTAAATTATAATTTGCAAATTTGAAAAAAAATGCAAATCAAATAAAAATACTAAAATCCATAAAATGTCTTAAATTTTGGCAACTGAAAAATTATTTGAGTGTACAATTATTTGCGGTCGTTTGTATGTGTATGTGTGTGCCCGAGACTGATTTAGATGAAAAGAATTGATTCTTATGAAGTTCTAATGCTTGGTTTTCACTATGTCAGTTTTGTTGTCAAATTGTCCAAATTGTTGGTAATTTCATAACAATTTGGACAATTTGACAACAAAACTGACATAGTGAAAACGAACCATAAGTCGTCCGTGTTTCTGTGTAACTATCTATAAAATACCAGGGACCGTAACTGTTATGAATTTTTTCGAAAAAATCAAGAAAAAAAAGTTATTTTTTAACTTTTATTTTTTTAAGGCAAAAATAAAAGTCTTGAATTAAATATTGCCCAGTAATACGCTAGTTTTATGCAATATTTCATTCATGACTTTTATTTTTGCCTTAAAATATGTCAGCCCCCATGATGATCGATCTATAATTAGTCATAGTTACCATATAAGGTCTACTTCCGAAAACACTTTATCATCCTTTCCAAATGTTGATATCGTGGTGAAATTTAATGCAAATAATTTGTAAATAAATGTGAATAAGAAACCATTTTGAGTAGTAAAGTAATTATTAGTTTAATAAGTTGTTAAATGACAAAACACTGTAAATAATAGCTAGAATCGGTAATAATATGAATTACAAATGGTTGTGTGTAAAACTTGTCTTTTAAACAATATATAACATTATAATAAAATTTTATTTGAGACTGAATAGTAAAAACAGAATATTAATATTCTAGTGTTTACACCACTGTCGTTTCTGCAATTTCATTATATTTAAGTGGAGGGTATTTCCGATTCGGTACAGCCGAATATAATACTCAAACTTATATAGTATATTGTAGACAAAATGCATTTTGATTATTTTGTGTGTATATTCAGTTCAATTATTTAACGTTTGTATTCATAAATTATATTTTATGTGAAACTATCATCACCTCAGCACTGACGAACTGAAATTTTATTAAGATTTTTCCAATAGTTCACGAGCTATCGAATTATTTCCAAAATATAATATAAATTTTGTTTTATTTTCACTTTGAAGATAAGAAATATCCTTAAGCGACAATCGGTGCAATGTCATCTATGCAATAAAAGCAAAACGTAAATGAATGTTAAATGCAAATGAATACTATTTAAACTTAAGGAAAAGCACAACCCTTACAGACTCCAACACCAATACAAACAAAATTAACAGCTTAGTGTGCAAACATTTTAAGTCCACTTTTTATGAATGATGTAAAAAATAATTTTGCAGTTGTTTCTGGAAATTTAAAATCTGTCAAAAAAAGCAGAGTTTTGAAATCTACTTTAATGATAATAGAGATTTTTAATCGAATAAAATAGATAAAATAAAAAAAAAAAACTATAAATTGCGGCATGTCAAAAACCGACTTATACTCGCAAGTCACTGACGCATATTACTTAAACATTGTAGGTTTTCTCATTATAAACCTGACTAAGAGCTTAAACAAACGCTTGAAATAAAAGTATCTTTCTAGTTAAATAGGAGACTGATATCGTTTGCATACTAAGCTATTGACGCACAAGTTTGTATCGTCGCTTAAAAAAGAAAATGGCAAAATTAAATTTTCAACGAAGAAGCTTGTCTGAGTTTTCATTTTATATTTTCATAAAAAAATAGATTTCGCGAATTCGGGATTTTTGTTTCTTATTAAAACAAACTCGTTTATTAATAATTAAAACTTTTTTAAAAAAAAAAAATTATTCGAAGTTTTCTTCTTTTTGAAAAAATTTATAATTACTACTCGCAAGAGGAAAAATTCTCATTTAGTGAATAATTAAATAATTTTATTCTATTTTCTTCGATTTTTTTTAATGATAATTTTGTTGGTTATATGAACCAACATCGAATTATGATACTTGTGATAGAAAGCGAAATTGCTTTAAAGAATGGCTGTTATCTTTTATTGGATTATTTTTATTTATGTATGTAAATACGTTTTAGAACAAATAATACACAATCGTTTTATATATATTAATTTAGTTACGTTTTTATCTTTTAAAAACAGTGGTTTATTTTCTTGAAATAAACCGGATTCTTATTAATTGCAAAATAAAAGCGTCAAGTAGTTTGAAGAAAATATAACGACTCTTTATTTATTTAAATGTACACAAAAACAATTAAAAACAAGTAAGAAATTATAGTCGCTCAAGCCCGACCATATAATAGCCTACACCCAGTATTTCAATAAAACAGTTTTTCAGAAATGGGCGTTATATGGGAGATATAACCTATAATGGACCGATCATCCAAAAGTTTAGTGCCATGACTTCCGTGACTATAAATATTATGTGTGTTAAACTTTATCTCGATATAAATACGTTTAAAAGATTTATGGAGGTTAAAGTGAATTACGAAGTGGGTCTTATATGGGAGTTTTGACTATTTATGAACTGACTATTATAAAATTAGGTGTCATCCTATTTGTACATAAGAAACTCATTTTTTATTCACTCATATTTTATTTTATTAAATTTTATTCGGATAACAACATTTTTAAGAGATTTATGGTCCTTAAAGTGATTTTCGGAAGTTTGCCTTATATGGGGAATATAGCAGAGATCAGTTATGAGTACTGAAAAAGTGAGTATACTTGAATCATGACTTATAATTTGTTATACTTATACGTACGCATACTTGTCTCAATATCATCATTATATTCAGACTTGATCTCATGTATGATGTTGTTTATTTTGACTCTCCTTAACTCAATGTACGTAGACGATAAAAAAATAAGTATGACTCGCATACACTCATGCTAGAGTCGTTCATTTTTACAGTCCGCTTATAAAAATTATATAAAATAATAAATGTTATATTTTCCCCAATATGTTTTCCTATAAACTTACTTGTATGTTTTTATATTTCTTTTTTACTTATTTTGTATAAATACCTAACGGAATAAGCTGAAATTTTTTTTCAATGACTTAACTGAGTTGAATACTTTATGAGTATGTGAATATTTTTCTTAAGATGTAAATCTAAATACCGTTGTTTATGAATCAAACATATTGGGAATCGTATGAGCTCGATGTCGGCGTTGTAGTCATACTTACATATATCTACCCCCATTTATAAGTCAACGTTGTTGTGAGTTTGAGTAACTCAGAGTAGTTAAATTTCAATGATTTAAAACCACTTATACTTAAAATATTATGAGTAGTTGTGATTGGTAAAAAAACGATTCATTGCTGATCTCTGGAATATAGGCAAATATAGACTGATATTCTCAAAATCCAGCAGTTTAATTTTGGCATGTATGTAAATGATCCGTGTAAAATTTTGGATTGGTACCGTTATTTATAAGAGATATTTATTAGTATTAAAGTGATTTTCGGAAGAGGGTTTTATATGGGGGATACGGTTAAAGATGGACCGAAATTCACGAAATTTTGCGGGATGATTTTTGCATATTTGAAAATGATCTGTGCGGAGTTTTAAGTCGGTACCGATATTTATACGATATATTTATGGATAAATGGCTTTTTCGGAAGTGGTCCGTATATGGGAGCTATGACCAATTATAGCCAGACCACCATAAAATTTAACATAACAATTTACTTACTTATAGGGATTATTTGTGTTAAATGTTAACCGTTTAGCATTATGTATACCAGTTTTATACGTATTTAAGTGAATTTTGGAAGTGAACTTTATATGGGGTCTATGGTCAAACATGAACCGAACTAAAAAAAAATCGTTATACGATTTATTTTGGCATAAAACTTATTCCTGCTGAGTTATGTATTGATATTATAATGTTATAGGCATTTATGTATAATTGAGCAATATTTCGGGAAGATTTTTGTATGGGAGCTATGAGAAATCGTGGACCTATTCTTACTATTTTCATTACGCTTTCTTCTTTTATCGTAAGAACAATGTATACAAAATTTCATTGGAAATATCTGCATTATATTTGAAATAATTTGAAGAAAAATGTTTAAAAATATTTTATGGAGGTTGTGTTACATTTTGATCCATAACTCTTGTTCTACGATACCAATTTTGTTGATTTGCAATACCAAACTGCTTAGGAGCACTATAAACGGTTTATTGTAAACCTTGTTGATTTCGGTTGTGTCCTTTGGGCGTGAAAGTTATTTACAGAGACAGACAGATGGACAGACAGACAGACGGACATGGCTCAATCGACTTAGAATTTCGTAATACTATGTTTCCACGACGACTTGAATCACCTGCTTCGCTCTCTGAAACATGTTTATGAATCATGCTGTTTACATGACCAAAAAACTTGATTCGATTTGACAGTTGTTTTTAATAAACAAACAAAATAAAAAAAAACAGAATTTACAAATTGTGGAAAATAATTTTTTTTAATGGACAAAAAAAGTGAGCGGAAATTAGTTAGATTATTTGAAAAAAAAACATACATTCGTACGTATTTACTTTCTTTATTTCCAGCAACAAGAAAATAATTTGCTTTGTTTAAAAAATCCATACGTCAACTTTTGCAGACGATACAGCCTTTATCAGCGTCCATAAGGACCACCAAGTTGCATCACAGAATTTGCAGAATTATGTTTATAAGCTAGAGAATGGAAAATCAGGATTAACGAACAAAAATGTATTCATATAACTTTCACATTGCGAAAAGATACCTGCTCGTTTATCAGAATAAATAATCAAGTTATCCCGCAACACAATGAAGTCAAATACCTCGGCATTCACCTCGACCGCCGTTTAACTTGGAAGTCTCATATTGAAGCGAAACTTACACAAATGAGATTAAAAGCAGTGCCACTTAATTGGCTAATCGGCAGAAACTCTACATTGAAATTGGATTGCAAACTTTTGTTGTACAATGCAATACTAAAGCCAATCTGGTGCTATGAAATTCAATTATGGGGTACTGCCTCAGCATCCAACATTGAAAAAATTCAAAGGGGTCAAAATAAAATTCTACGTATAATTACTGCAGCACCATGGTGCCATTAGTATTTACAAAATATGCGTCAAAGTACGTCAGCAAACTTGAACACCATCCAAACCCACTTGCAAGAGACATCCTTAACTTTAGTGGCCACAATCGGTTGAGAAGGAGGGATACCCTTGCTTTAACTCAAGCGCAAAACAGATGACTGGATCAGTTGATGTGAAATTTTTCAGTATCATAAACATTTTTGTCTAGCACTGGCTGGGCTTATTGTTTTCTTTTTAGTATTAAGATTTGAATACTTATTGTCATTTCATATATGAAGATTCAATAAATAATTAAAAGCAAAAAAAAAAAAAAGAAATTTGGGACTCATTTATGAATCTTTTTAAAGTTATTTGATGATCATATGCGTAGTCGCTTTCTCATCTATTTTGATTCCTTTTCGAGTCATCTAGCACTCATATTACTAATCATATGGGAGTCTTCCTCAAATTGTTATTGCATATGGTTTTACTTACTTTTCTAATGTTCTTTATTATACAAATTAAAGCAGTTTTTTAAATTTTTATTGTATTTTATTATAAAAGTAATAAAAAAGAAGAAACACAAATTCATGGGATTCATATATATAAAATTAAAAATGAACTTAAAATAATTTTATTATTTTTATGAAGTTTGTACTTTTTTCATTTAGTCTCGAAAAATAGAGTTCTAGCATCTTTCGGCACTTTCATATTGCATTTCAGTAATATTCCTAAAAGCGCATTAGCTGCAATAAAACTAATATTAAATTTGATGACCCATTTAGCCAATTCTTCACATACATAAGTCAGGTGATTCTTCATTTTCAATATTATCGGAAATATCACTTTCACTACTAATGAAAACAACGCTTGCATTTTCAGAAAAACTATTTTCACTGCCTGTTTCGTCAACGTCTTGTTCTTTTTAATAACTTTCTTGATAAGAACAAGTATTTCTGTTGCTAAAATTTAATAATTTTTGGGCTTCGTTTTTAGCCACTCTTTTGATTTTTTTGGCTGACATTACCTTATCGTTTTTTTCACTTTTTTAATTTTTAACACTTTTGTATTATACTTATTTTAATGCACGAGATAAATTAAGAAATAATACAAATCACAAAATCTACTTACTGCCTTTCAAATCACAAATGCCCCGTTATAAAATCCCGTTAAAAAACACAGCACAAAAACAGTCATATTATGAGCACCTGTGTGATTAAATTATGATTCCGCACATTCAGCAGATTTTGGTTTTGTTTTTCAAATTAGTCGCATTCGAAACATTGAAATGAGTCTATTTTTAGTCTTTTTTTTTATCGCCAAACTGATTAATCAGTTTTTGGTCATCTAAGGCAGTCATAAAAGCCTCATTTGGCTGATATTATCAAAAACAATCTACCAATTGCTAGCTGGGATGTAACGACGTACAACTACAATAACAATAAACATTGTAATAATATTAAAATAAATTAAGGTTTTGAAAACCGGCATCTGGTACTTACACTGGTGCTATTTTTTTGCTCGATCATTGTAGAAAATTCCCGGTTATTGATTAATTAAATGAAGTATTTTCTTTCAAAGTTCCTGTTTTTTTTTTAATAATATTTTTACTTTTTTGTTTAAGATCTGTGTTTAATGTTTGCAGTACTTTTAGCTGAAAAAGCTTTAGCTTTTTTCGTCCATTGAACTCGACAATGTTGAATTTCATGGATTTTTAAGTTTATGATTTTCTTTCTATTTTGATTTTCCAGCACTCTTACAAATATATTCCGATTGATACAATAACAATAGTTATATAGAAAAAACAAATCATTTGAAAACAATGAAAGTGTTGTCATCAAATTTAAAAAAAAAAAACTTCAGTAGTGATGTAGTAAATCAAACTTGTATCATTTTGAGTTTTGGAAAATGCAATTTAAATGGTAACAAGATGATTTAAGTGCCACATGTATAACGGTCAATTTATTATTATTAAAAACAAGGGGTTAAAGATACCATACTAAGAAAAATACTTTTTAATGGATTCTGGAAAACTTGTAAATTGAGTTGCTTTATGTTTTTATATTGATTTTTTTTTTGTTTTTTCAATATTATATTTTTTTAAACACCAACAATTTACAATTTACAACAACTTACGAAGCAGCAAACTTCAATTGTAAACTCTACAATAAATCTTCTGAAGAAAACTACCGAAGATATAAACAGAAATTTCAATTGAAAGAATTCTACAATGAAATCAAAAATGTCACCAATTCGGAACGATTAATGATTACTCCTCAATAATGGATTTACTAATTGATGTACACCATGGACATGCCAATCCACAGCTTCTGACGGATGCAGAGGAACTGTCAAATATAAGACAACCATTGCAAGACGGCGTCATGCTGCCGGGAACTAAAACTGGCACAGAATTGAAAGAAGTCTACAGTTCAATGGAAGCTAAAGGTATCATCATGGACAACCGTATATCGTTTATTTTAATTATTATTTTGTAATCTTAACGTGCCCAGCTGTTCTACTGTTCCGGTAGAAAAGCATGTTAAGTACTTGGGAATTCATATAGATAGACGCTTGACCTGGTCTCGTCATATTGAAGCAAAAATAACGGCTATGAAACTTAAAGCAGCTCAACTACAGCGGCTTCTCGGTCGAAACTCAAACAAAATTCTCCTATACAAGTCCATCATAAAACCAATATGGACATATGGCATCCAAATATGGGGTACTGCATGCGCATCTAACATCCAAAAGCTTCAAAGAAGACAATCTAGAATATTACGACAAATTGTCTGCGTTCCATGGTATATACGTAATGATATTATCCACAGAGATCTCAACGTCCCCACTATCCAGGAGGAAATTAAAAAATATTCAATTAGCTACATCGATAAACTAATGGCCCACCCTAACTACCTCGCTCGGGGTCTGCTTCAGTTCGAGGGTCTCCAGAGGCTAAAAAGAATCGATACTTTGAGCCTAACTAGAAGACATTTTTAAAATTTGAATACAACAGTTACTGGTTACATTAGTAACAACTATTAAACAACAAATATAATTAAGATTTGAATACATATTGTAAATTTCAAAAAGAAAGATTCAATAATAAAAAATAAATTTAAAAAAAAAAAAAATTCTTAATATTAATATTAGTTTATATAAAAGGAAAATGAAGCAGTGGTCATAAAATCACAGTGAGATTAGATTTTCCACTACCTGCGTCATTGGACGGCCGGCAGAATGTTTAAAATTGTTCAAACATGCTTTCTAGTGTTTGTGTGTGCCTGGGATTTTCTTAGAAACAATTTTGTGGAAATAACGAAAAGTAATTAGAGTGATCCCTTTTGAAAAGTTTAGCACTATCAGGTAGGTAAATTATTTGCATATAATTTACGCTAATTATAGCAAATTTCGGAAATTCCTTTTTTATCAGGTAATAAAATGTACATATCTGGTAGTGTTATCACGTACGCATGCGTACTATAGTAGTTTTAAGATTCTCATTGTTAGTATTTAAGTCTACGAATTAAATAAAGAATATTCAGTATCTTACAAGCATTCAAGCGCAAGAGAATATATATTAATTTTAGTGACAAATAAAATAAAAACGCCGCTAATTATTCAATACAAAAATACTCTTAAATTAACAGAAGCAAACAAAATAGACTTGTAAAATGGAGCAACAAATTGAAATGAGTTTGGATGATATCATTAAATCTAACCGTCGCCAAAATAGAAAACGTCAAGGAGGAAATCGTGGTAGTGGCGTTAGACGTGGTGGTGGTGCAGCGGGCAATAAAGGACATCAACGCCAAGGAGGTCGTAGAGTTAAAACATCACCACGTAAACCAGGTGGTGCTATCTTAAAAGGCCGTGGCTCTGGAGGCATACGAAAAGCAAAATTCTCAAGGGGTAATGTGAACAGCGCTTGGAAACGTGACATGCATGATGTACCTAAACGGGGTATATTGAAAACAACGGATTCTGCCAAACTATTAATGTCCAATTTGGATTATGGCGTATCTGATTCAGATATCAGAGAACTTTTCACAGAATTTGGAGCGCTGAAGAAGGCGGCCGTACATTATGATCGTTCCGGAAGATCATTAGGTACTGCTGATATTGTTTTTGGAAGAAGATCCGATGCTTTGAAGGCCATTAAGCAATATAATGGCATTACCTTGGACGGCAGACCAATGAATATACAACTCTTAACTGATGCCGGCAGTAAAACCAGACCTGTGCGCAGTGCTGTTCCCAATCCGCAAAAACGCAGACCAAAAGTGGGTGGTGGAGCAGGTGGTGGTAACCAAAGAGGTGGAGCAGGTGGTGGTAACCAAAGAGGTGGAGCAGGTAGTGGTAACCGAAGAGGTGGAGCAGGTAATGGTAACCGAAGAGGTGGAGCTGCAGGTGGCAATCGTCGTGGTGGTCCTCCGAATCGTAATAGACCGGCTGGAGGTGCTGCTGCTGGTGGCCGTACTAGCAAAAAAACTGTTCCTAATGCCGAAGAACTCGATGCCGAATTAGATGCTTATATGAACGCTAAACAATTTTAGATAAACAGTTTTAATTATTTTAATTTTAATTATAAAAAAATGGGCAAATATACTGATGGTATTTAAAAAAATAAAAGTTTTAATGAAAACATTATTTTAATCACAATTATTTAAAATATATAGGCAGTTTTTTTGTTTGTTGAAATGTGTGTATTTGATAATTGTGCTAAATTTAACCACAAAGTATTCGTATATACAAAGAAACACACATAAATATGTGCGTACACCCACCCATAGAATTATGTATATGGAAATATTTACTTTTATTTAGATAGTACATTCTTATGTATACACGCGAGTAAATAAATAAATATGTAAATGTATCAGCATTAAAGCCACATAAAATAAATGCATTTCAACAACAAACACTTGTTTTTTTTTTTTTTTTTTTTTTTTTTTTTTTTTGCATTTAATTATTTATTGAATCTTCATATTTGAAATGACAATAAGTATTCAAATCTTAATACTAAAAAGAAAATAATAAGCCCAGCCAGAGACTGAGACTTCCAAGTTAAACGGCGGTCGAGGTGAATGCCGAGGTATTTGACTTCATTGTGTTGCGGGATAATTTGATTATTTATTCTGATGAACGAGCAGGTATCTTTTCGCAATGTGATAGTTATATGAATACATTTCTGTTCGTTAACCCTGATTTTCCAAAGCTCTAGCCAATTCTCTAGCTTATAAACATATTTCTGCAAATTCTGTGATGCAACTTGGTGGTCCTTATGGACGCTGACAAAGGCTGTATCGTCTGCAAAAGTTGACGTGTGGATTTTGGGGTCTGACGGCATGTCGGAGGCATAAATCAAATATAAAGTAGGGCCCAGTATGCTACCCTGTGGCACACCTGATTCAATTGGCTGAGCGGTACTTAAAAAATTGCCTTCTTTGATTTTAAATTTGCGACCGTATAAATAACTTTCCATGAGTTTATGGGTGTTAGCAGGCAGAGTTAATTTAATTTTGTGCATTAAACCGTCATGCCAAACTTTGTCGAACGCTTGGGATACATCAATGAAAAGGGCGGAGCAGTATTTTTTATCTTCAAACGACCCTCTTATCACAATTACCAATCTGTGAGTTTGTTCGATGGTACTGTGTTTAGCTCTGAATCCGAATTGATGATTTTGAATACATTCAGTGTCATTCAGAATTGGAGTCAACTTTGTCATTAACAATTTTTCGAACAGTTTAGAAATTGTCGGCAGTAGGCTAATTGGCCTATATGACTCTACTTTAGTGTGGTCCTTCCCTGACTTAGGAATCATAGTGATCATAGACACCTTCCAATCTGCAGGATAGTATTCTAGGCGTAAAATAGCGTTGAAGATAAAGAGGATAATTCTTCTTGCTACACGAGGTAACTCCACAAGCTTTTTATTGCTGATTTTATCCATACCTGGAGCCTTTCTAAGGTTCAGAGTACCAATAGCGTTTTGGACATCACGAAAGTTTAGTCTTAGGGGTACAGGAGGCCTTATAACAAGTGGTGGCAAATCAGATTCGTTATTATTTGAGTTGTTTATAGTAAACACATTTCTCAAATGGTTAACAAATAATGTCCCTTTCTCGGAATCATTTCTAGCCCAGTCACCAGTCGGATTTCGCAAAGGAGGTTTTCCTCTCACTGGTCTTTTTAAACCTCGTGCCGCCTTCCATAACGAATAGTCAGATTGTGGGGTACTATCAAGACCCTCCAAGTAAGATTTAAGTGAAGCCATTCTTTGGGTTTCTAAGAAATTTCTTAGTATATCTCTGCATACCCGTAGCCTAGCTTTCAGTTCAGGAGACCTGTGAATTTGCCACTCTCTTCTAACTCTTCTTTTTTCTGACAGGAGATGATCGAGTTCAGCGAAATAAGTTCCAATTGTCCCACTTCTGCACTCAACGTCGTATGTGGAGGCGTGATGTACAGCTCTTCGTATGTCCTCAGTAAACTTGCCGATCGACCCATCAATATGCTCGGTAGTTCTCAACATTACATTTTCCGTGCAGTGGGAACTTAAATACTTTTTATACTTTATCCAACTTACTCTGGTTTTAGATATGTCCCGAAATGGAGAGCCATTCCCTTGAAGGAAACGCATTGAAATAATAGAAGGAGAGTGATCTGAAGACAAGTCTAATGAAGGCTCCACTTGTATCGATTCTACAGGGATATTTTTCACTACTCCGAAGTCAATAACATCGGGAATCTTCCGTCGGTCCGTCGGCCAGTAGGTGGGATGCCCGCTTGAGAGTACATCTAATCCCAATTTGGCAATGGTGTTGAAGAGTTCACGACCCTTCGGGGTCACCAGACGTGAACCCCAAAAAGTGTGTTTGGCGTTAAAGTCACCAGCAACTAAAAATCTAGCTCCAAGGGAATTGAAGAAACTGTAGTATTGGTGTTCTTTTATTGAAAATCGAGGCGGCGAATAAATTGATGATAAAACAAAATTGTATTGACAGAATTCAATACAAATGTTTGTTGCTTGTAGGTAATCCTCACATATGTTGTTCATTAAATAATGTTTTATTCTGTTCTTTATAAGAATTGCCGATCCTCCACATGAGTTTCAGCAATCATCATGACATCAATCTGCTTATCCATCAGGAAGTGTTCCAGTTCGTTTTTATGTTGGCGGAGGCCGTTCGCATTCCAAAAACAAATTTTTAAACAAATCATTTCGTTAAAATGGCTTGTAAGATAGTGGATTGCATTTTCAGCATTTCCTGCATCATGGATGTCATAGTGGTCGTAAAAGTGTTCATGGTTTGGACAAGTGTCTGCAATGTAGTCTCTAGAGTGTTAATATTAGGCCCGTAATATTGTGATTTAGGTGCCTGCTCCAAACCTGGCATATTAGATTTAACCACGTTAGCGTAAGAAACTTGTCTAGAACTAGGCGCGTTTACATGACTAGTGGACCGTAACAGTTGCGGGAAATTGTCACTCGATGCCAAAATAGGCTGTTGACGATGATCAGGTAATATTGACGTCTTGTTGGTGCTTATGCCTTTCAAATGAGTGTAAATTGGGCAACCTCTATAATTTGCGGTATGATTACCTCCGCAGTTACTGCATTTTTTGATTTTTGAATCAGTTTTGGACTTATTACATTGAGCAGTTGGATGTAGTTCCCCACACGCAACACAAACAGACGGCAATTTACAGTACGCTTTGGTGTGGCCAAATTCTTGACAATTAACACACTGGACGGGTCCAATGCGCTTATGCGGTTCCTCCACGGTAATTCTACGATGCAGAAGATAAATGAGATTGTAGATTGGATGGGACTCGGAAATATTTATGTAAATATATTATTTTGTTGAGTGTAGATTACTTCAAAAATGTATACGCGTATATTTATTTTACAAACAATTTGTAATAAATTGCTGCCTTAAATATATAAACTGCACAACTAAATTGAGTGAACATAAAATGAAAAAATCGTAAAACTAATAATAATTTTATTTAAAAACAAGTTCGAGTGCTATATTCGGCTGTGCCGAATCTTTAATACCCTCCCCCTAAACGTAATAAGAAATATAAAAACTACACTGGTTATAGGACTAGAAAGTCCTTATTCTGTGTTTTTTTAATTTTAATTTTCAATGTTTTTTAATTTTCAATTTTAAGACCAACACAATTTATTTGAAATATTTTGAAATTTTATCTAATTTTGACCATTTATAATTGATGTAATAACCGATTCTTACAGTAACTTACAGAGTTTGTCTGATTTTTATAATAATCCTGAGTGTAATTTAACAATTTATAATTTGAAAAGATAATTTTTCCATATTCACAACAAGTTGAGAAACAGAGTGTAAAAGACAGTAGAAAACAAGTAAGAAAGTATAGTCGGTCAAGCCCGACCATATAATAGCCTACACCCAGTATTTCAATAAAACAGTTTTTCAGAAATGGGCGTTATATGGGAGATATAATAAATTGTGGACCGATCATATAAAAATTTAGTGTCATGATTTTTGTGAATATAAATATTTTATGTGTTAAACATTATCTCGATATAAATACTTTTAAAAGATTTATAAAGCTTAAATTGAATTACGGAGAGCATCTTATATGGGAGTTTCGACTAATTATGGAACGACCATATGTCGATATGAGTTTTTAACGGATACGGACAGCGACAGCGATTATGACTAAATTTATGAATTATTTCAGTTGTTATTAAAAAATCTAATTCATAATAAAAAATTAAATTCTTTTAATTTATTTAAATTTTTCTTAATTCTGATTTATACCCACATTTTGGGTAAATACTCGTACCCAGGTGATTGGGTAAATACCTGGCTGGGTATTTACCTTTGTCCCATCACTAGTTACGAGCATTTTGCATTTCAGGTGGCGATATTTTCACATGCAAAAGCGTATAGTTTTGCATATGTAAAATCATCCCAGACAATACCAAAAGAACACTTTCAAATGCCAACTGTCATGATACTAGAGGTTTCATTATAAGGATGCAAACAACTTTTTGGATTGAAATCTTTGCAAAGCAAAATAAATCGAGAAGATTTAAAACTATAAAAGAAAAATACAACGAAAACTACCACAAAACAAGAGAATATTCGCAAGTAATCTGAAATAGAAAAACAGTAGCAGCATCAACGATAAACATTTATATTCATTTTTAGTTTCATCTAAAAATATTTTGTTAGTTTATTCCTTGTTTATTCATGTAATTGTTTGTGTTTTTGTTGGTTTGTTTTGTTGTTCTTTACTTTAGTTGGTTTAATTTTTGGTTTTTTTTTTTGTTTCTTTGTTTGTTTATTATTCGTTGCATACTTTGTTTGTGTGTGTTTCTTTGAGAGTTAAATTTGAATTTATTATTTTGTTGCAACGTACAGACGTTGCCAAAATTGAAATTCTGTACGATAACTTTTCCATATTGGGTGATTGAGAATCAAAGATCTGTTGACTATCCGT